>BSBM01000997.1:21625531-22985138 GCA_027924585.1 Larix kaempferi
TGAAGGTAACAATTTACTACACTGAATCATTAAAACATTAGAACATTCATTAAACCATTCATTCATTCATTAGACCAAAAATAGTGGATGATATATTGTTATCAAAAATATTTAGACATTGTTTTTCCCGTCCTTCTTTTTATAAGTTCTTCTTCTCTTGATCAGGGGTACATAATCTATGAGAGGACCATCTACATCATCTGGACTTTCTCTTCCAGTTCTTGGTTCTTTAGCAGGCACTTTTGGTGATGTTTGCAATATCCTAGCTGATTGTTGTTCTAGACCTGGATTTTGTGGCAAGGGGTTCGGATTTGCTGCAACGATGTGAAAATGTTACATTGTTATATTTTTCTATTCCAATGACAAGTTTTTCATTTAAAAAAATTCATTACGAAGGTGTTTTTTTTACCAGGTGTGACCGACTCATGTTGTTGATGTTCTTGTCAAGTCTCAACCTGTACAGTTTCACCCTCTACATGCTCTGCAGTTGAAATATGGTGAACTACAATTAATGGTCACCATTTGCAATGTTATACATAAAATTGTAGGATATGAATAAATTCATTACCGGGATTTGAAGTTTGATCATCGATTTGTTGTTGTCCCTCCTCGACACTAATGGGATCATTACTTTCCTGTTAAAAATAGAGTCAATATTTTACATCAAGTATTTGGAACGAAAATATTCCACAAGTGACAAATCTTCATTAAACTATAAAGATTCTATATACCTGTGCACTAGATGGATTGTTACCACAAGACTGCGTTTTCCCAGATAAGCTTCTTCTATGTTCAAAGTAGCTCCAAAGACTTCCTGGAATCCAAGCTTCATGTCTTCCTCTGTGGGTACTTCATTGGATCGATCGGCCTACATATTTTCTTATCGTCGTTAATTAACATTTTACAGTGCAATAAAACAAAAAATAATTTTCAATTTATTATTTGTATTCATTGTTGGTTTCTCAAAACATACAAACCGTGCTGCCAAATTTGAATAACCACCAGGGCCAAGCTTGTGTTGACCTACTTTTTCTAGTCTTGCCTTTGTGGCCTTTGATGTGCTTGGTAGCCTATGAAAGTGTTCAAATACGTTATATGTTCCAAGTTCGATATAGAAATCAAGGATAATAAGGTTTAGAATTACATTGCGGAAAGTATTGCATACCTCCCTGTGCCTGGTGTTAGCTTGCCTTCTCTTCTCAGAGCCTTCTCGTTTCCATCTTCCACTAGAGCTCTCCACTCCATTGTTGGAATCATTGGTGGGAGCGCATACCTATGGTTTCTTTCGAGGTGTGTCCTATATTGGTCTAAGACAACCTTCACATGTTGACAAGCCTTTTTCAAGACATTGGCATGACTAAAGGTTTTCTCCCCAAACAGGCCAACCAACCGACTAGTGAGTTCATCTTTTAAATGTTTCGGTTGTCTATCCCACCTTGATCAGATGGTGGGCCTAAAGATCTCCAAGCAAAAGTCATTCATATGTTTATAGAAAACATTGTTTCCTACACAACAATCATGCCATGATCATAATTAGTTGATAAAAAACATTTTATCGGTATATTACAATGAAATTATAAACACTAATTAACCTGATCAACTATGATTAATTACCTAGGATCATCGGTATCTTTATTGGGATGAGATCTTCGTCCACTAAAAATGTTGTCTCTAGTGTTCCTGTGCTTTTGACATGAGAAGATCCTGGAAATGTAGCTTGTTCAACATAAAAATTGATAGGGGACTCGGTGTCGACCCCTTCTTGTGGAGGATCCATTGTGTGTTGGTCAGTAGTGGCTATTTCACTCACAGCAGGGGTCCGTGGTGTTTCAGAACATGTTTCGGACTGTTCGGTCGACAACAATGGCGAAGGATTCGAACTACGTGGAGTCGTTTGGTCATGATGCGAAGTCTCTCCACTAGCCTCGCTGGGGCCAACACTACCTTGACCAATATTGTGTGGTCCCTTATAATTCTGTAAATACACACCACGTCTTATATGTTCAATACTATCATACAAAAGAGAACATTTGCTATATTTAAACAAATTACTCTATGATTCAAGATTCCTCAACTCACTCGCAAGTTATTAGATTTATGTTCCAACAATGCGATCCTTTATTTAATTGCGCTTGGCTGTGGAACCTGGATTACTAGAGAAAGGATTTCTGCAGTATATCTATTCAACAATTTCTCTACCATCTTTAGTAGGTGTGCAGCTTCACCAATTTTTTTGTAATCGTGAAGCACCTCTGCCACTTCAGGGTCTAACGGAAAATCTTGCGATGCTGATTCATACTGTGATTCACAAGTGGGTTGAAACAAACATATATAAAGAACTGCTAAGTTCTCTACTAATAGATTCCAAATTTTATATTAACGTATATAACACATTTATCATGATAAGTTCGTAAAATTACAACACGGTTTACATTATCATAACAAAACTAGTATATCACACGAAAAATACATAACAAAATTAACATTATGCTACGTATTATATTGGTACAATTGAAATGAATTATACCTGCGACCTCAAGGATCGTGATCCACTCATTGGATCAATGGTCATAGATGACTTGCCCCGATCTGCTAATATCTAGGAGCGGCCCCTAACAACACCCTAATAAAAAAACATGGTGAAAGTCACCTAAACGATTCCAAAACTATTAATGAGAAAACACATCAAAAAAATTATTATTCATATTATATTTTTAATATTACAAAGATGTATACCAGTTGCGAGGACCTTGGTGTGGCCAGCCTTACGGAACCAGCCTGCATACAAAAAATAGACTAGAAAATTACGTAAATGAAACCAAAATATTCATTGAAACATTAATATAATGCTAAAACATTCTGACATATTTTAATTCTACAACTCAAATCAGGTCTACCTGTTGCCCCGAGGATGTTGTCGTCTGATCAACATTCGACGAGTGTATTTCCCGATCAATGTTCTGCATCAAATATAAATTTCTTTATATAAAACAAACCAAGTTATTAATAATAGAAAAACAAATCAAATAAAAACTCTTTTCTGTTATTATATTTGTACTATTAGAAAGATGTATACCTGCTCCGTCGAGGAAGAAGTTCTCCTCCGACCATTTGTTGGCAGGGATTTATCCCGATCATTGGCCTGTGAAGTAAATATGGGAAATTTAAACGAAATAAAATAACAAAAAATCCTTATGATATTTAATTTATTACTAAAAGGTTGGGTAAAATGTTATATAGTAACCTTGATTTTATCTACTCGGTTGACAGGGTAATTAATAAGCAACTCGTCCCCTGCAGATATTGTTTTAATAGCAACTACAAAAACACGGTTTCCTTCACGCCCCTCAAATTCATATTTTGGTTGCTTAATTGTAGACCCTAGTTGTGTACGGTTTATAAACTGCGCAATATTCCCTGTGGCCTTTGGCCTTCCGTCCATGTACAACGTTCCTCCTTTATTTTGATTTTTGTCTTTCAATTGTAAATAGTTTTTTGACAATCCATAGCTACGCATACTTTTTGTATATCGGACAAGGCACATCCAATCATTGTAGTTGTATATGGGTCCAACATACTCCATCAATTCTGTACATGTCCCGTAACCGACCAAGATGCAATCCATGGAAAACAACCCGAAACCATGTATCGACGACGGTGCAATTCGATATCTCTTCTCGTTCGCACAAAAATCAGTGTTTGGTGGAGGAAGATTCTTCGGTACCCATTGTTTCACTAAATGTCTGTACCTCAAGGGCACCTCTTCGTCGTCTTTTGTCTCATCACCATAGGAACATGCCCCCCCTTGACCATGAAATAATTCATTGCGTCTATGGAATCTTCTTTTGGTTTTTTGACATCTAGTTGATACATTTCTTCTGGACCTACTGGATGTCTCACTTTCCTCTAGCCTTCCTAAACTCCCCTCGCTCGAGGAGGATAGATCAGATAAATACCTGTTTGGTTCTACCTGCACCATTGTAAAAAAATTTAGATTCGATTGCAAGGCATAGTGCCTCTTAGAAGTTGACATGTATCGCCTTTTATAATTTTACTTGATCCTCATTCCCTTTGTCAACATTTAGGCATTCAAGTGATGATCGGAAGATGACCAATTTATCTTTCTTAAGAGTAGAAAGTCATGCAATATTTATGAGTTGTTTTTTACTATTTGATTTAACACTACATCACACATGTAACACACATGTAGCACACATGAAACACTACACATACACATTACAGGATCTCCTCTAATGCTAAAAGTCCTGGCTACTTAATGAAAACTATTTACCACATATTTGATTACCTTAGTGTAGATGTTTCCTGTAATATACTTAGAAGAGTTACTTTCAGAAATGACTATGCCTCTTAGAGGCCAATCAACTCTAGGAACCAAGTGACCCTATGATAGGGATAGTACAAACCAGAGAGAGAGAGATGACTGGGCTATGGTATGGTCAATCAAAGAAATTCAGTGACAGTAAAAAGGCTCAGTACCAAGACCAACCAGTAAGGTACAAGTAAAAAAAAAAAGAATGGGTATACAAACTCACAACCCTTGGGACTAAGGGGGTGTATACTACCTCAAACGTGGACAAACTACCATAGTTATAACCACAAGACCAAAAACATAAAAGGTGGTCCAAATCAATATATGCAATATCTCCTTGTAACTACCTCATATATGCAATATCTCCTTGTAACTACCTCATATATGCAATAGCTCCTTGTAACTACCTCTTGAAACTCAAATAGTACCACCAAAAGGTATGATAGCATTCAATGTTCCAAACAAAGGTCAGGAGGGTGGTATCCAGTAAGGTACAAGTAAAAAAAAAAGAATGGGTATAAAGACTCACAACCCTTGGGACTAAGGGGGTGTACACTACCTCAAACGTGGACAAACTACCATAGTTATAACCACAATACCAAAAGCATAAAAGGCGGTCCAAATCAATATATGCAATATATCCTTGTAACTACCTCATATATGCAATATCTCCTTGTAACTACCTCATATATGCAATAGCTCCTTGTAACTACCTCTTGAAACTCAAATAGTACCACCAAAAGGTATGATAGCATGCAATCTTCCAAACTAAGGTCATGAGGGTGGTACGAAGTGGGTATAAAGACACATAACAATTTGGAGAAAGTGGGTGTACCTCAAATGTGGACAAACTACCATAGTACCCACAATACCTAAAACTTAAAAGTTGGTACAAATCAAATGATATCCCAATATCAATAAAACACCCAAAAGGTAAAAGGCAAGGTACCACAAAAATATTATCTACAAAATGAAAGGACCATAAGTCAATTGACCAAGGTGGGGTACAACCATTCATCTCTCTCTCAAATGTACCATTGTTCCATATAACTTGAAAGACCATCATCATAGTAAATGGAAAAGTCCACATGGGTGATGTGATCACGTGGTCCTCTAGACTACTCCTACGGTCAAGCGTCAGTGGCTCCATGAAGGGGTGTTTAGTCCCTTCAAAAGACCATCTAACTCAACCATCTCGAAGACCTAGGAGAAGAAGACATCACACATCATCAAATAAGTATTGGTAACTACCGTGTATGAACTCAAAAACCCTAAAGCAACCGAGCGTGCAGAAGGGGAGCTATGAAAAGACAAGGCTCGCAGGCCAAAAAAACAAGCTCAAAAAACTATACTAGGACCGATGTCACAGTAAGGAAGCTGAAACAAAAGTGGCCAGAATGCCAACAAGTAGAACTAAAAAGAAAAAGACCCTCTAAAAAGGTGAAAATGTAAGCAAAGTTCCTAACTAGGAGCTGGAGACCTCGACAAATCGTATCCTTCTCAAGGTGATGAAATCCAAGTCGAACAATATGAAGTGAGAGATCGAATTTGAAGGATATCCCTCTACCGAAAGGGATCCTGGGTAAAAGATCCCTAGTAGAAAAGTCACTAAGCTACCTCGTTCATGACACGTCGGAAAAGGTTTTCGGCACTTCTGCCTTATCACCCTTGTATCACCAATATGGTGGTCGGAGAATACAAGGAAGAAAATGATCGATGTTGCCTTAGGGCTAAGTGGAGTGCGGCATTCCACATAGTCTGTTCGGTTCTCAATATCGCGGTGGTTTAACCCCTTAAACAACAGAAGGCCCCTCCACAAACTGGTCATGACCGTGTCAACAAATACTAGAGGATTTTGGTTCCCTAAAGACAACGACTATGTCTCGGATGAAAAATTACAAGGGGGAATTATTTGGATGCCTATCCCCGGTGTCCTACCTAACTACCAAATTCTTTTGATTTTCTCAAGTGAGTTTATGGTGTGCTTAGTTAGGGGGTGTAAATTTTAGTGGTTGTATTACTCAATCGGGTGATGGAAGTGAAACTTGTGGTGTGATGACTGACTCAAACCATGCAAATGTGTTGATGTATATGTAACTTCAGAATGTATTCCATCTGTGTATTTTATATATATTTATTGTACCCTTAATAGAGATGTGTTATTCCTCTATAAGGAAGTGTTTTCATGTGGATTGACAAGTGTCTCAAGTGTGTGTACTTGCCGATGGGTTATTAGACCACCATGTGTGGGGTCGGCCCTGAAATATATATATTATAATGTGATGTACCTAGATAGACAAGTCGGCCCCATAAGGTCACTGGGAAAACAGATCAGTATAAATAGAGACCAGGTGATCTCTATTTAGATCACTCAGAAAAGTATCTCACTCTCACTCAGAAAGTGGTGCACTAGTGAGGAGGAGGATCATCTGCTACTAGGAGACTATCTCAATGTTATTTGGTTGTACTTTGGTTGAGCCATTGCTCTCTCTATCTCTGAGGAAGTTGTGGGGTTTTTCACCTTAGGGTTTTCCCCACGGAAACTCTGTGTCTCTTGTCTCTTATGCTTTTGATTCTTGTGATGCTTGTCATATTGTGATTGTCATGCATTGATATACTGTATATTTTATTCTCTCAGCAAAGATCCTAGAGTATTGTGAATTAATGCTCAAAATTTAACAAAATGCATATGAATAAAATAAGCCTTTCCTTTCAATGAATGCTAGGTAAGGTAAGGAGAGAGTTCTTTCAAACTATAACTACTCTTTCAAATTAAATGAATGCAACAAGTGTTCAAGTTCATTCATGGGACCTCAAGGAGAGCTTCAGATATACTCAAGTCATGCAAATGAATTCATCACATAAAACAAAGTGATAATAAATATAAGGAATTGTAAATATCCATGTTCATAATTCTCTAGGAACACTTATCTTCAATCATTCTTCACAAAAACACAGGGATAGTAGAAACAATAAACTGCATATAAATCTTCATGAGCTTAATAAAAAAACAGTAACCACAACTGGGGAAGCTATACCACAACTTGTTTTTTTATGACTATAAATACAAGAGTATCCTAATCATGAGAAATACCTCCTTTACTTTTACATCATGAGCAATACTAATCATTTCCCCTTTAACTTGCATTGAGTACCTTGACATGAATTCCCCCAAGCTACTATATTCTAACTGTTAAAGCTGCTATAGTACTACCTTAGTTGAAGACTAAAATTGCCACAATCCAAGTCATGATGGTTTGATTGAATTTTGAAGTATGATGATGCATGCTTACCTTTTATGAATTTACTAACCTTGATCAATGATACAATGAAAGCCAATTTTAAGAAGATGAAGACTTTAAAACAAACCATAATAGCCTGAAATACTTCCTAAACCAGAACAACAAAAATGGGTAAGCAAAATCGAAGTTCCGTTTTTCATCGAGGTGGCTTACAAATTGATTTAAATTTGACCGCAATGGAACCAACTGCAATTTTAGGCCTATATAATTATGTTCCTTTTATATATATACGTTTCCAATCTGTCAAATGTTTCGTTACTTTGTACCCTGGGGCCACTTTCTGGAAATTATCATCTACAAGGAGCCTCGACGGAAAACGGAACTTCGATTTTGCTTATATCATGATGCTAATGATGTTATAGGATCTATCTCACATGGTTCTACTTCATAATGGGATGGGGCCAATTAATCTTACTTTCAAAACTCATATGGTGGCAATGATTGATACATTCTCATTCCTCACATTCTACACTGCCCAAACTTTTCTAATTGTATGAAAATTGAAGCTTTCAATTTTATCCAAACCATGTAAGGAGAACTTGACCTAATTGCAATTTTTATAATCTACATGGAAGGATATGTCAATTTATAGACAGGGGAATTTTTAGCCATAGTATAGTTATTAACCTAATCCTTCGCATATAAAGGCAATCTAATTTATATAGACAAGGCAATTTAAAGAGGATGATGATTTGGTTGACATCCATACCAGATTGATCTTTAATTTGTTGCTGAGTTATTTAACACGCAGACCGTATTACTTGAATCTGGGTGAGACCCAATTCTGCAACAAATTTCAAAAGATAGAAGAGCAAATTGAACTCACCCATATTATTTTTCCTAGCCCCCAAGTAGGATTTATCTATGAAGAAATGGCTATCATAGATATATAGAGAAAACCTGATCTTGCACTACTCTATGGAGCCTTGATAGGCCCCAGGAAAAAAACTCCAAGTCATATATGGATTCACTACTACTTCACTAATAACACAGGGAACCTTCAAAACTACAATGTGGGTGGCCTTAAGTCTTGCTTTTTGCATTCACGGTTTGGTTGGCTAACTTAACATCCCTCCAATTCACAACAAATTTTTGTGGCATTCATTTAATTTGGTGGAGGCTGAAGAATTCATTTCAAAATCGGAGATGGAGGCTACTTCCATGCCGAGACTTGAGGAAATTTCAAAGTATGGTGATTTTAGTTTACAAAAATTACTACTTGGGGACTGTTTTGGGACTGAGGTCGGCTTAGGAGAGGCTACAACTTGTTATATGAGTTGAAAATTGGGTTAGGTTAGGGTTTGGAGCAGAAAATTAAAATATTTATATTTTAATGCATAAATAAATTCCTAAATCAATGATAGAAACAAAATAGTACAGTTGTGACAAGGTAATATAAATTTAAACATAATTTTCATCTCTTTCAACTTTAACACTCCCAAAGGCCCCTATGTTAAAGTTGAAGTAGATAAGGACAATAAATAACAACAACATTAATAAAGTAATGAACAAGTTAAACAGAACTAGCAACTAGCATTAGTAATGTTGGTTTAGACCTTCCTTATAATTAGATATATTTTTCAATAAACCCTTTCTGCAATAGCTGATAGCCACCAGGGATCAACAATGTATGCCCCAGCAAGGCCCATAGGCTCAAAGTAGAGGCCAAAGACAGTTTGGATAGTCTTGTTCCTCTGGATACTGATTCTGAAGATAAGCATAATGACGAGGTTGGAACTAGTGGATTGTCTCTTGAAAATATGAGTAATGAACTCTTTCTAAAATTAATCATTTCACATGCCATGGTGTTTGTGCATCTGGCAATGGAAAATCCTGAAACTTGTAGAATATTTGTTGAGTAAAAGGGCATTGAATCCCTTATGAGGTTCTTGACTCTTCCAAGTATTTTGCTATCTTCAAAAGGGATGTCTGTAGCTGTGCACATGGTTGCAGTTTGCAAAGCATTCACACAACAACACTTAGTCGCCCTTGCAAGGGTATTTTGTTCTCATGTGAAGGAACATCTCAAGACTGCATTAAATGTCTTGGATCATGTTGCAGGGACTAATTTATTCGCTGCAAAAGATGGATTGAATAGGAAAGTATTTTGGTGCTTTTTTGTGGTACAATTTTGTTGTCTTTCTAGCTGATGATACTAAAGAGAATCGATGGTTGGTAGCATTAATGGAAGAGTTTGGAAATGATAGCAAGGATGTGCTTCTTGATACTGGCATTATTTGTTGTTAGCTCGGATTGGTGCTTTAATGCAATAATGGAAACCTTAACTCAAGCCTGTGTGAATAGAAGTACTCAGTCACAGTGAGAGATTGATAACTCTGCTTTATCGGGGTCATTAGTAATATCCCCCGCCCCCCCCATTCACCCATCAAACTAAAAAAAACAGTAGATGCAATATGATAAAAATACCCCAATGTAGATTGAATTAGCAATGAAACCCTCTTAGAAGATCGAATTAGCAATGAAACCATAGTGATTTGCTACCAAATTTATAAATTTGTCAAATCAAAACAATTTAGGGCTTGGTACTCACGGACGTGGGAGGCATTTCCAGCTCTTATAGTTTATTTGCTTGGACTCCAAACTACCTCTCCCAATGCTTGATCGTTGGGTTACTCCCATTGCTTGGTCGTTGGGCCACTCCCTCTCCCCTGCCACAATCACAAACCGCCTCTCCGGCCACAATCGAACAGTTAAATTTTGAGCATTAATCCACAATACTCTAGGATATTCACTGATAGAATAACATGTACAGTATATCAATGCATAACAATCACAATAAGCATCACAAGCATCACAAGAATCAAAAGCATGAGAGACAAGAGACACAGAGTTACCGTGGGGAAAACCCTAAGGTGAAAAACCCCACAACTTCCTCAGAGATAGAGAGAGAAATGGATCAACCAAAGTACAACCAAAATACACTGAGATAGACTCCTAGTAGCAGATGATCCTCCTCCTCACTAGTGCACCACTTTCTGAGTGAGAGAGATATGATTTTCTAAATGATCTAAATAGAGATCACCTGATCTCTATTTATACTAACCTGTTTTCCCAGTGACCTTATGGGGCCGACTTGTCTAGCTAGGTACATCCACATTATAATATATATATTTCAGGGCCGACCCCACACATGGTGGTCTAATAACCCATCGGCAAGTACACACACTTGCGACACTAGTCAATCCACATGACGACACTTCCTTATAGAGGAATAACACATCTCTAATAAGGGTACAATAAATATATATGAAATACATTCCGAAGTTACATATACATAAACAATCCCTCTTAACTAGGAAGGTATTTCTCGACACAGATCTGCTAGACAAGTCTTCTTCTCGGGATCATCGTCATCATCATCGTCACTGCTATTGCTATCTCAATCAATCTATGAATCTACTCGTCATAGGAAGTTCTACAGAGCCAATCCTTTTTCATATTAGATGTAGGCCCACCACTTGCAGGTCTTCGTCATCATTGGCCATACTGTGGAATCCTCGGGACTTATTACGTGTGTCACAAAACCTTAAAAGAGTCTCTTGACTAGCAAGAACTCTAGAGAGCATCTGAGGTCTTTTTCATCCTGTCCAGATCTCCAGGACTTATTACATGTGATCCCACCACAAAACCTAGAAAGAGAATCCCAGGAATGATTACGAGCACAAGGCTCAACCTATCGGATCTCCCATGGCACAAATTACATGTGGTCATGGAAAAACCTTGAAAGAGCATCCCAGGACTGATTATGAGCACACAGCTCAACCTATCGGATGTCCTAGGGCACAAATTACATGCCATAGGAAAAAAACTCTAAAGAGCATCTGCCAGATATCCCAGGGCACAAATTACATGCCATAGGAAAAACCTCGAAAGACTGTCTACAGATCTCCCAAAGCACAAATTATAAGTCCTCCCAAGAAAAACCTTGAAAGAGCATTTTCTAGATATCCCAGGGTACAAATTACATGCCATAGGAAAAACCTCGAAAGACTATCTACAAATCTCCCAGAGCCAAATTATATGTCCTCCTAGAGCAGAACCTCGAAAGAGCATTTGCCATATATCCCAAGGCCAAATTATATGCCATAGGAAAAACCTCAAAAGACTATCTACAAATCTCCCAGGGCCAAATTATATGCTCATCTGCACAACTTGATCCACGGCCATAGAGTATCAACCTGATACTCACCATACATCATCCTGATGTGCACATGATCATCCTGATCATCATCACTACAACATCCTGAAGCTCGTCATCCATGATCATCCTGATCATACAATGCATCTACCTGATGCATACCAAGTATCTACCTGATACATATCATCATACATGATCCATCTGATCATACAGTGTATCCACCTGATACAAATACAAATACATGATACATATCACCATACATGATCCACCTGATACATATACAGATACATGGTCCAAGCATCCAACATGATGCATATACAAAATACATACAAATGATCTTACTGATCATATCCAGCATCCAACATGATGTGTACATAAATATACATATAAATGATCCAACTGATCATATCCAGCATAAACCAGAACATCATCCCGATGCTCATCATCCAGCACTTACATCCACAGCCATGTGAAGGACCCTCCTTCCAACATGCTTGGAATGGCTTCAGCAAATGTGTCCATCACTTCTTCCTCGAAGTGTCATCAATCTGAAGAACACCAGGCCTCTCTCTGAAGTACTCAAACCTCACCCTAGCTAGTGGCTTCATCATCACATCTACAATTTGCTCGTCCGTCACAACATACAGGAGCTTCACAGCTCCTCTCTGCACCATATCCCTGATATAGTGATATTTTATCTCTATGTGTTTCGAATTGTCGTGAAACACTGGGTTCTCAGATAGCTTCACACAACTTTGGTTATCATAGAAGATACCAGTAGAATCCAACGGGAGATCAAATAACTCAGATAGTAGCTTCCGTAGCCATACTGCCTCACAACTAGCTGAACAAGCTGCAACATACTCTGCCTCAGCTGTACTTAGTGCTACGTAGGACTGCTTCCTACTGAACCAAGAGATCACACCTGATCCCATACTGAAGCAACACCCACCCAGATGTGCTCTTCCTATCTGCAGCACTGCCTGCCCAATCTGAATCAACATAAACTTGCAGGTTAAACATTTGATTCACTTCATACTTGAGCCCATAATCCACTGTACCTTTCAGGTACCTCAGAATATGCTTTACAGCAACTAGGTGAACACTCCTTGGATCTGTCAGGAACTAGCTCAATGTGTTCACTGCAAAGCAAATATATGGTCTCATGTTTGTCAGGTACATCAAGGACCCAATCATCTGACGATACATAGTGACATCAACTGGTTCAGATGAAGCATCACACAGAAGCTTCAGGTTCGATGCCATAGCATCGCAGTCCATCATCCCGAACCTCTTCAGGATCTCTACTGCATACTTCCCTTGTCCAAGGAAGATTCCATCTGCACTCTGCCACACCTCCATACCTAGAAAGTGGTGCATCATACCCAAGTTTTGCACATATATGACTCCCTGTCATGTGTCTCAGAACCAAGTGGCTACTCCACATACACTTCTTCTTCAACTACACCATTCAGGAAAGCAGTCTTGAAATCCATCTGGTGTATCTTCTATTTCATCACTTTTATATTTCTCTATGCTGCCATCTGCATCATGCTTGATCAGATAGATCCATATGGAAGTCATAACAAAACTTCCCTTCAGGTCTTGGGACTACATCCCAAACATCATTCTTCATGATCGACGGATCATGGCATTCTTCCCGTATCCTGGGAATTTCAATATCTTCAATAGATAATTTTGTTGCTTGAACAAATGTTGTAGTCCTTCTTTTGTAGGTGAAGGTATACGATCTTTCCTACAAAACAAGTTAAATTGCATGATTAGAAACATCTCATAATTTTCAGACAAATTCTTACACATAAAGAAATATGTCATACAATCATGCAATTATCTTAGCCAATGCTTCAATACAACATTTATCCATGTTCCATAACTTTCTAGATGCCTTCCAGTCTCTACCAGAACATTGCTAAGAGTTTGCACTACTCCCAACATGTTAGAAAAGAGGTTTCATTCTAGATAAGTAGCAATGGAATGTTGTACAGTTCCATAGGCCACTTACCCAACACATGCATATTAGTAGTATACTGTTCATTAATGCAATCATCCTAATATGCACAATACATATCCTAAGTCTAGGAACATGAGCATATACATCATTGAACAATTTTATTTAAGAAAACAAATATGCAAGAAATGATAATTAAAATACTTATCTTTGTTTGTTTGTTGGGTGGAATCTCTCTGAGTCTTTGCTTCCTTGCAGGAGCTGCTGGAGTCCTTCTACACCTTTCTATTGTGGAATGTAGAGAGATGGACAACTCCCTCTGAATATCTGCACCCTTGCAAAAACCATTGGAGTGTGCTCCCTCTTGATCTTTGCTTCCTGGATTACCTGTTCTTGAACTCATATTCATCCTTGGTCCCTATGCATGCTTATTAGTATCATGATTGTGTTATCCTTGTGATCTCATACAAAATCATACATTCATTATTATACTATTAAAACACAATAGTCTCAAGCATGTATAGTCATGATTATTTCAAACATAAATAATAAGCATTAGCATTCAAGGTTTATATAGGACTCTTATGGTTAGTCATATCATTAATTAAGGTAAGACACATAATATGCATATACCCATGATTATTCAAACTTATGAATTTATGAACAATCATCATCAATCATGCCATGCATACTTATATGATAGATCCTATGATATAAGAAACACATACCTGGTCACCATATTTGCTAGTTATGTCTAGCAATGTGTTCTTGTTCTCTTCAATGACATGCATAACACATTAGTTAAATTTTGCAAAAACAAATTATACATACCTCTATGTGATCCATGACTATGGATGAATATTTGTCTTTATGTCACCATGGCATGTTCAGGTTGTCCCTTAAATTTGTACAAACCTCCCTCTTGCTCTCCAATCACTACTGCATTATCGATTGTTTTACCCTTTGGACACATTAGGGCTTGGCCATATACAAATGCAACGCTCATACCTTTTGCATCCAATGCAGAGATGGAGAGTAAGTTCTTCTTGAGCCCAGGTACATAAAGGACTTCTTTCATCTTCAAATATTTTCCAGAATCTAGGTTGTAGGAGGCTTCACCACTTCCTTTGATTGGGTATTGATAATCATCCCCAAGTTTCACCTTATGAGGTGATTCATGTTTAGATAGATTCACAAAGGATTCCTCAAACCCATTCATGTGTTTGGAAGTCCCACTATCAATCAACCAATCATTACAATCATGGGAGATAGTACCTGTGAGAGCAGAGATTAGAACATACTCTTCTTCAATTTATGAGTCATCATCACTATCATCAATTTCTGCCCTAGCCTTCTTCTTTGGAGGTTCATCATCTTCGGCAACATGAGCATGGAACTTTCTTTTGCTGCCCTTCTTATTCTTTTTGGAGTTGTTGTTATTATCCCTTTTGTTCTTGGGACAATCTGAAGCAAAGTGACCCTTCTCATTGCATGTGAAGCATCTTAGATCCTTCTTATTCTTTTGATAGGATCTCTTGTAGCGAGAGTGATCCTTCTTGGGCTTGCTTCTTTTGGTGTGAGCTACGAGAGCTTGATCTTCACCTCCCATCTTTTCTTTACGAGCTACAAGTCTAGCTTCTTCTTGAGAGCATTCATCCCATAGTTTATTGAAAGAGATCAATTTCTTTCTTGCACAGATTCCTTGAATAAAGGAGTTCCATGACCTAGGTAGGCCATTCAGAGTGGTCATAACAACTTCACCATTGTCCACTACTTCATCCACAACTTCAAGTTTCTCCTTGATCTGAGAGACCTTGGAGAAGTAAGATTGAATGGTTTCTTTATTCAACATCTTGACTCCTTTCAATTGATTTCGCAGAGTCATCTTCCAATTTATGTTCTTCCCTTCAAATAGCTTGGTCAAAGAGTCAAACATCTCCTTGGGTGTCTTTAGAGAAGACACATGGGGTATGAGATGGTCTTTGATAGAATCAGCAATGATTCTCTTTGCCTTAACCAAGTTCTTCTTATGCAATACCTTGGCCTCTTCATCCTTTGGGATAGGGATGTCTTCTTTTATATATGAGTCCAACTCATTCTCCTCCAGGATTAACCCAATCCTATACTTCCAAGCTCGGAAGTTATCATCCCCTTCAAGCTTATCCTCAAGCTTGGTGTGGTGAGACATCCTAAAGAGTACTTCTAATGGAAATAGAAAAGATTTAGGTCTTACCACTTGAAATTTTGAAAACTGGATCTGGTCCTGGATTAGGGTTTGTCGGAAAAACCCTAAAAATTCAAAATGTGAGTTTCAAATTTCTGAAATGATAGAAAGATGTGCCTTGATGAGCTGATCATCCTGGTGCATTCAGAATTTAAGATCAGCAAATTTTTACCCTTCAGATTTGTCTTTTTGTCCTCCCGAGTTCACTTGGGAGAGCCCTAAATTAGGGTTTGAGTTTCCCAGAGATCTACCCAGCCAAAAATCTCGTTCCAAAGCTCTAAACTTCGATTTTTGCAAGGAGCTTCCAGCTGTGTCTTCATATTCAAGAAATTCCTATTTTTGTGGAAACCCTAATTTTTAGGGCCAAATCTGAAAATGCTCAGAATTGAATTCTGATTGGACAAATAGATGCGCCTTGATGAGTAGAGTCAATCTACTATACTGATTTTCCAAAATTATGTGGAGACAAACCCAATAAACAAGAAACTCAAGTTTCCATCACTGCAAAATGTCTTCTTCTCAGGTTAGCTCTGATACCATGTTAAATTTTGAGCATTAATTCACAATACTCTAGGATCTTCACTGAGAGAATAACATGTATAGTATATCAATGCATAACAATCACAATAAGCATGACAAGCAATACAAGAATCAAAGGCATGAGAGACAGGAGACATAGAGTTTCCGTGGGGAAAACCCTAAGGTGAAAAACCCCACAACTTCCTCAGAGATAGAGAGAGCAATGGCTCAACCAAAGTACAACCAAAATACATGAGATAGACTCCTAGTATCAGTTGATCCTCCTCCTCACTAGTGCGCCACTTTCTGAGTGAGAGAGATATGACTTTCTAAATGATCTAAATAGAGATCACCTGATCTCTATTTATACTAACCTGTTTTCCCAGTGACCTTATGGGGCCAACTTGTCTAGCTAGGTACCTCCACATTATAATATATATATTTCAGGGCCGACCCCACACATGGTGGTCTAATAACCCATCGGAAAGTACACACACTTGCGACACTTTTCAATCCACATGATGACACTTCCTTATAGAGGAATAACACATCTCTAATAAGGGTACAATAAATATATATGAAATACATTCCGAAGTTACATATACATCAACACGAACAATCCAACCCAAATCGATAGCAGGTCCAAATCGCAAAGGCACAGCTCCAAATCGAGGGCCACTCCAAATTGAGGTCACTCCAAATCGATAGCAGGTCCGAACAGTCCAACACAAATCTCAGAGGCGCAGGTCCAAATCGCAGAGGTGTAGCTCCAAATCGAGGGTCACTCCAAATCGAGGTCACTCCAAATCGAGATCAATTGAGGTCACTCTAAATCCAAATTGCAGGTTTGTGAAGTGCATATGGCCGTTGGCTTTTATATTTGTTGAATATATATGTTATGTAATGTTTGTGTTTTGGTTTTTTTAATTTGTTTTTAATTATATATATATATACAACATTATATATAACAATTAAAATTTAATTGTTATATATAATGTTATATATATATTTAATTAATAACAAATTAAAAAACCATTGTTATATATTTATGTTGTGATTTTTTTTGTTAATGTTTAAATTCTATTTATTATATATTCATTTTTTTTATTTTAATTGGTTTTTTTTGTTATATATAATGTTTTTTTTAATTGTTATATATAAGGGGCTTAAAAACAATGATACAATATTTTTAATTTCATATATTATTTTGTTCTAAAGTATGACAATATGATCACACATTGGATGGGAGGATACATTGATGAAGCAATGAGATGCTATGATCATGCTCTCTCATTTATAATTCCAATAAATCCATGGTGATATGACATAATCTTACTATCCATTCACACCAAGAACAATATCACGCCCACCCGTTTCAATGGAAAACATGTTAGTTTTCTGGGAGTAATCACCCATTTGAACATTAATGAGGAGAAATAAATACTAGTCAAATAATTAAGGGAGATATAGGGTTCTTCACAGGGTTAGGAAGAAACAATTCCTCAATGATGGGAGGGGATTCCTTTTGAGTTCTTCCATCAAGTTCATCATCATAAATGTCCTCAAGCATGTCCACAAATAATTGGTGTTCCTTACATCTATGCTCAAGAGAATATCTTTCATTACAATTGTGACATAGAACCTTAAGTTGATGTTCCTCCATTTTGTCCTATGCCAACTTATGGACCTTGAAAGGTGGAAGAGGTTGTTAAAGATCCACCATAGTTGGGGAAAGGAAATGAAATAAAGTTGGGGATTTGGACTGAGCATAGGATATAACATAGGCATGACAATAAATATTATTGTCCTCCAACCAAGTAGTAGGGTGGTTCACCTCTAAGTGGGATTTAATTTCCTCTTTAAGACCACTAATAAGGAATTGCTTTAAAAATAATCATTTAATTTTTATGAAAAAACAAATGAACTTTGATGACTCCTATAATGAATTTCATTAGGTAATAAAATATTACATTAAGGGAAAGTTAGTGCTTCATTTGATTGATCGAACCAACCAATCGGATCTGACCCGCCAAACTTGTTTAGAATTACTTCAGAAAAATGAGGTGTCATACTATTGAAAGGGTCGGAAAATGAGAAGTGATTCTTGGTTTCCATTTTGCTAACTAATTTGGTGAGAGAATCAACCATTTTTTGTATTTCCTCTATAGTTTACATGTTATGAGTGTTTATCATGGGACCATTAGGTCCATCAAACAAGTTAGTGATGATTTATCCCAACACAATGAAGGACCTAAGAGGATTTCCTTGTGAGGATCCATAAGCAATGGTACTACCGAGTCCATGAAAGAATAAGTTATTTCAGAGTGAAACCATGATGATAAAATTACTCCTTGTTGAGTATGATTACATGGTTTTTAATGCTCCATTAATGGTTGGTGTCAGTCATTTTTTAGTCTAGAAACCCTCCCACACCGTAAACGCATTCATCTAGTCTAACCATGCCAAATTTCAGTCCAAGCCAACACATATTTAAAAAAATTCAACGTTGGCCCCATGTATCACATTATTTAATTTATAGGTATGGTTTTTGATGCTGCAATGGTGAGTGTCATTCATTCGAGTCTTGATACCCTCCCACACCGTCAATGCATGCATCTAATTTCAAACTTCTAACTTCAAAAGAATCTGACAAGATTGTTAAATCATCGACAACAAACACCGTTGGTTTTTCTAGGTAATAGCTACGTCGGATATCATATAGCAATGATGTCATGATGAAGATCATGATGATGATGGCGACGATGAAGATGATTGATGATGATGAAGATGGTCGATGATGATGACGATGATGATGAAGACGATCAATGATAACGATGATGACGACGACGATGATGATGATGACGATGAAGACGATCGATGATGACGATGATGATGATGAAGATATTGCTGATGATGATGAGGAAGATGATAATGATGAGGAAGATGATGATGATGATGATGGTGAGGATGATGATGATGATGCTGATCACAATGATGATGATGATGATGGTGGCCATGACGACGACAATAAACATGATGCTGCTGCTGATGATGATGATGAGAATGATGAAGATCATCATGATGATGATGACGATGATGAAGATGACGATGATGATGAAGACGATCGATGACGATGAAAATGGTCGATGATGATGACGATGATGATGAAGACGATTGATGATGACGATGATGATGACGATGATGATGATGATGATGATGATCGATGATGACGATGATGGCGATGAAAACAATCGATGATGATGATGAAGATATTGCTGATGATGATGAGGAAGATGATGATGATGATGATGATGAGGATGATGATGATGATGCTGATCACAATGATGATGATGATGATGATGATGATCACAATGATGATGATGATGATGATGGTGGCCGTGACGACGATGATAAACATGATGTTGTTGATGATGATGATGATGAGAATGATGAAGATCATGATGATGATGATGAAGATGACGATGATGATGAAGACGATCGATGATGATGAAGACGATCGATGATGATGACGATGATGATGAAGATGATCAATGATGATGATGACGATGATGATGATGACGACGATCGATGATGACGATGAGGACGATCGATGATGACGATGATGATGAATATGATGAAGACAATGATGATGAAGACGATGATGATGATGATGATGATGATGAAGATGATGATGAAGATGATGATGATGATGATGATGATGAAGATGATGATGATGACGATGATGATGAAGATGATCATGATGACGACGACGATGATGATGATGTTTGAGTCTTGATAATTGTGCATTTCCTTACTAAGCTTCTCTCTGTTTCAAGAATAATTTAATATTCTCTACTAAACAAGTCCAACCACGTGAAGGTGGAAGCTCTTATGGCCCCTCCCCCCTCACATCACTCTCAATTCCCCATAACCCGACAAAAATATCTATGTACACTATAAGCTTTAAATGTGTTTTTTGACATACTATAAAACAAGCAATGTTTCTAATTATATCATATAGGAAAATGGAAACTCAGTAGGAAACAATTAGTTTATTATTACTACATACCTCATAAAATTTAATGGTCTTCATCATCTTCTTCATCTCGGTCATCATCTGTACTATCATCCGATGATCCATATTCAACATTGTAAGGATTGGACATATCATCCTCGTCGTCGATGTCAGTTACGATCAACATGTCATCATCGATATCATCTTCATGGAGATTGTCTGATAGTACATCATTTGATTCAATAAGTTCTTCGACATATTCTTCTGGACCATGATCATCTAACTCATGTTGATCATGATCATCTTCTGCGGCGTCTTCTTCTTCGAGAACGTCTTCATTACCTTTATCAACGTTATACTTTACTGAACTTCCCCTTGGATCATGTCTCATTGCAAATGACCAACCCGCTCTACCTGGAACCTCTGAGTAAAATACCTATTCACATTGGTTTGGAAGAACATGGGGCTCTGTTCCTGGCTCAAACAACCTTGTATTTACCATGGTAAAACCATTATCATGTTCAATAATTGTTCTATCGGGATCACGTTGATTCAATCTACACCTGTACCATTTGACAATGAACAGAAATACCTTGAAGGAGTTAAAGTCACACTGAAGAATGTCTTCCAGATACCCATAGTATCAATTTTCAGATAGTTCTGGATGTCTGTCACTTCTAGAAGAAACATTGGTCACCTCAAAGACTGCAGATATCCCATAATCAAATGTTTTCATTATTTCATCCAACTTTTTGATGCGATATCTACATCCATTGCACCACATAGCCTTATGGTGTTTAACCTAGTACAACAAGCCATACAGGAAAATATTACATAATGATCACACCATATTTATGATAAAGTAGTGCATGTATATTATAATGCCATAAAAGAAAAATAACCAGCGTGACGTACAATGACAATATTTAAAGAAATAAATAGATAGTGTCGTTGATTAATATGCTTACCTACTTATCTTTTAAACCTCTTGCTAAATCGATTTCCCTTTGTGTTACATTGGTGTCTCCATTGCGATGTGCAACTTTAACCAATGAAGCCACACCTTCCCATGATATTCCATGACCAGATTGTTCAAATTTTTTGATCCATACCTTCATCCAGTCAAGATTGTTTACAATGTGTAAATGAATCACATCCCACTCTTGACCAACTATTTGATGACAAAAAATTAAAATTCAATGAAAATGTATATTAGTCACTTAAGAAAGTATATAATTACAATATAAAATGATGCAAAATACTAAATAAAAAAATAGGATATATATATATATGATATATAAACATAAAAATCACTAGTGAAATGTGTTATATTACCTTTCACCTTCCTCAATCTACCTTTCCCCTTTGGGTACTCCCCTTAGAAATCATTTTTGGAGTCTGAATCACAAATGCGACGTAAATTGAGCTTTGACGCCAATATAGGAAGATATTCACTAATGTACAACATGTTTTGGTATACCATATATCCCTCCATCATAGAACCCTCAGCATATGCTCGTTGTCTTACCAAACCCTTCATAAATTTCAAGTGCCTCTCAACCATCCACATGGACTTTGAGTGTGCAGGTCCACACAGTTCAATCTCCTCAACTTGGTGTATGAGGTAGTGTTCTTGTGCATTGAAAAATGTTGAAGGTAGATGCTTCTTCATTTCACACATGAGACGAGGAATTTCTCTCCTCCAATACTTTATGTCTTCTTTATGGAATTCTTTAGATGACAACCATCTACAAGTGACATGACAACCGGCCAATCAAGAGATTAAAGAAAAAATTCATTATATTACGTAACATGAAGTAGAGAATGAAAATAAAATTAAGAATAAGTTCTATGTAGAATTAAACAAACAGTAAGCACATGGAAAAATCACCACTTACCTCATGTATTTCTCGAGACTATATACTATTTGCTTGACATTGTTGTCAAAGTTGTCCAGGATAGAGAGAGGTAGAACATAATGTAACAATAATATCCAAATAGTTTCAGTAGACCGAAAAAGAGTACTAGAAAAAGAAATAAATACTTATTAAATGCATACCATATTAATTATTACCTTCATGAAGACATGCCAATCATGCGTTTTCACCCCCGCGAAATCACCTTTCTTTGTTATGATATTCTTCATGTTCACACAAAATCCGGTGGGAAATTTAATTTTTCGAATGACTTCTTTAACAACATTACTTTGCTAGTCTGTTAACATCCATGGAAGTGAGTTTATATTAATTTTCTCTCCATTGCTATGAAATTGAATGACGTCTTTCATTGCATGGTTGTTATCTTGAATGTCTTTGCAAATTTTGACAATTTTTTCTTTGTCACTCCTTCCATCCAATATACGCCATAATGTTTCAGTCACATTCTTTCTGATATGCATTGTATCAAATATACGAGCAATTTGTAGGTGCTCATAATAGGGAAACCTACTAAATTGTCTAGGATAACTTTTCGTTCCTTGTGGAAGCCCATTAATGCCTTCATGATGATCACATGAACGACAATGATGAAATTAAATATTAAATCAATCTCAATTACACTAAACAACACACAATATAATAAAATACAATATGATCATATACAATGATTGATTATACATACCTTGACGATTTCTATTATATTGCAATTTCCATAGCTGAGGTGTCATTCTCTTCGGTTTTAATGCAGTCTCTTTCTTTCCATTGAAAAGATGTTTTTCGATAGTTTGATACCTATGATTCTTGGAGAGGAAGTGCCTATACTCATCAAAACCTCCTTTCCTAAGCTTTTTGAAGGATGAGATTTGATCTTAGGACCACAAAATGGACATGCAAATTTCCCCTTTGTCTGAAGACCTAAATAAAAAGATGGAATATCAATATTAATGTCTATTATAATTATATAAAAAATGACTGAATTATTTAGAAAAACATGCATGCGTATTATATTAACTAGTAGTTTTTAAAATTAAATGCAACTAAAGTGGAACTTATAATTACATACCACAGAAATGGGTTAACCCTGGGGCATCATGTATTTTCCATACAAGCATTGCATGGAATTGGAATTGCCTTTGTCGTATTGGTCTAGATAAGTCATACATAGTGATGCCATTCCATAACTTCAGTAGCTCATCAATAAGAGGTTCAATATATACATTCATATCTTTGACTTGGTACTTCCCTAATTGATTTGAACATATAAAATAAATATTCTAACTATGAGATGTACCGTTTAGATATATAAACCATATTTCACAATAGAAAAACTTTAAATATATATATAACATTATGAGACAAAAAACAACAAATGAGAATATACCACTGCAATAAAAAAAAAAATGTATTGTTCGTACCTTGAATAATCATCGACAACATTATGTGCTCCCTCTTTATTGTCAACCATGGAGGAATGTTGTTGTTGATAACAAAAATAGGCCACACTGAGTAAACATATCTCATCTCTGCAAAAGGATTGACACCATCTGCTGCCAAAGAAATCCTAAGATTACGAGGTTCGTCTTTAAAGTGAGGCCATTTTTCCTCCATATCTCTAAATGCAGACCCATCTGCAAGCATCCGAATAATGTCATCTTGACTTCTGTTCCGTGCATGGTAATCCATAAAATGCGCTATGTTTTTGCACCTGAACAGTCGTTGCAAACGGAGAATAATGGGAATATAACGTAGAACCTTGCAAGGCACCTTTTTAGTTACTTGATCTATGCGATATCTACTGATATGACATTCAGGACATTCTATTGCAAATTCATGCTGGTTGTAATAAAGAACATGATCATCGGGGCATGCATGAATTGCTTCATACTGCATTCCAATTTCTTTCATGATGGTAGATAAATCTTGATATGTGTGAGGTAAAATATTTGAAGGTGGTAACAAATATTCACCTATCATGCTACAACAAATTAAAATAAAAATCTAGTTAATGTAATATAGAAATAATATTAATGAAATAAATTTCATCCATAGTAATTTGACTTATATATGAATTAACAATAAAATACATGACAATCATATATAGTTTGTGATGGAATATATTACATACCTTAACATCTGTGTGACTGATATGTTTGAAAGACCATTCATAACCTTCAAGTTCATTACCAACAATATAGTAGAGAGAAGATTTGTCTTGGAGCCATCATAAAGGGGTTTGTATGCCTTGTCAAGAAGAGGTATATCATGAATATCATCAAAATGTTCATCATTTTTATGATCATCATCATCATCCATTCCAACATTAAATGAATCATGGATCAAAGTATTTGTAATATCATCTTCAACTATGTTATCAGTATGATCATCTTCTTCAATGTGATCATTAACTTGTTCTCCATTAATATTCATAGCTCCATGTTCCTCCTGTACTTTTTCTAGAAGCACTTGCTGATCCGGACGATATGCCATAGGATGTCTTTCCTTTATAATTACATGAAACAATCAATAGATAAAAGTTACAAAGAACAACGACCAATTGTACTATTGGTCAAAAATAAGAAATATTATAATAATACATAAATTTACAAAAGCAATCAAAATAAAAACATATATAATGCAAACTTACAAATGGATGGTATTCATGTCCCCCCTCGGCGTGCCCATGATCCCTATAATGTTTTGTGGTTGTGATCAAAATTCTTCTCCTCTTAAAGCCTCTGTATTGATTACATGGACAATAGCATTTACCATCACCCCTTCTTTCAACTCCTTCCCACAATCTAGCAAGCAATTGTCGATTTTGTTCGTCTGGATCAGGAATATTCGTAGTTGACATTTTCTCATAAAGAGATTAAATGAAGATTATCAATCTTAGAAAATGAAGCTCCAGAGTACTTTGCTCACTTGAATAACAAAAACAACGAAACATAGTCTGCCAAACAAACAAAAAATCCACAAACCGTCGCTAGTATGGCAAACATGTCGAAATAGTTTCATATTTATAAATTGTAAAAGTCAAAAAGTCAAACCTACGTCAGATATCCGATGACACTAATCCGTCGGTTATCCGACCTCTTCGGGTTCTAAATGAAGTCGGTTATCCGACATCTAAAGCGTCGGATAACTGAATAGGCGTCGGATATTAGCAGAGCCGTCAGATAGCTAGCCAGCATCGTCAGATATTCAAAAAGACGTCAGATATCCGATGGGCATCTCTCAAAATTTATAAACAAAAAAACAAAAAACGGTAATTTTCAAAGAAAAATCCAATGACAGAGTCCATTTCATCGGAGGTCATCGTATTCGCTCGTCGGATTTTGGGTTCAAAAATACTAGTGACTCTAGGGTTTCATGCATTTTGTATGCATCCCAATCACCAAGTTGATGCCTCCAGCACCTTACCCACCTTATTTTAGCACCCGAGAGCTTCTTACATCAGTTCTTTATTCCTCCTAGTCATGAAGGTGCCCAATTCTCACCTACTTCCAGAGAAGGGCGCACTTCTTCACCTACCACCTCAGTTTACACTCAGTTAGCTCTGATTCTCCCTGATTTGAGGCTAGTTTCACTCCGTTGGACCTACAGATTGACTAGATGACTTGTTCTGACTTTAGATAAGCCTCCCATGTTCCCTCCACTGGGCCTCCTTCCCTATATCAATGCTACACACTTCATTTACACTTGTTACACTCAGTTAGACTCAGATTGACACCTGGATGACTGGTTCTTGTGCATTGATGACCACCACTGATTGATGATGAGGACTCGTAGTTGGAGCCAAGCTACACCATTCAGTAATTCGAATGACCTTCTTAGTCAATTCGAATTGCTTAGTCATTGTTACTGTATTGTATTGTAATTATTCACCCTCATTGGGATATTATTGAGCACTGATGCATGCTTTGCATAGTTTTACACCCTTTTTCTGAGTTTCATTTATTGCGATTGATTTACTTGTTCATTAAATCTGCTGTGTCTAATTTTACATGGTATCAGAGCCATTGCAGGGACAAGATTTCTTTTCTACAGGTGATTCTACAAGGAGATTTGAGTGAATTTGCTCAAAATTGCAAAAAGTTTGGCATGAAATATCTCAAAAGCATTCACTCTTGTGCATGCAAAGCTTGAAAATACTTCCAATACCACTCCAGAAGCTTGAGTTTCCAATAAATCCTGGATTTGATACATTGGACCCATTCAACATTGCTTGATCTCCAATCCTAGGTGTGATGCAACTCTAAAAGGGTGGATTGTTCGACCTCACTGTTCTTGTATTGATTGTGATTTGCAGGTTATTGTATCCTCCAATTGCATTCGCTACCTTGCTTTGGCAACTCTTTCTACATCAAAGTGCACTCGCTCCTAGCAATGGAATACTCTTCTTCAAAGCCTATCCTAACCCCTTTCAATTATTTTGATTGGAAAGAAGATATGGAGATCATGTTACATTCAAAAGGATACTATAGAGTCACTGTTGGCCTCGAATTGGAGCCAAGCCAATTGTCAGAAAGAACAAAACACTACAACAAGATTGATGAAGCTTATGGTCTTCTTTGCCTCTCTATTTACAAAGATCTTCACTTCCATCTCAGTGGATTGAAGACTCCGAAAGAAATATGGGAGCAACTTGAAACACTTTTTGGAAATCAGGACGAGCTTAGGGCCTTTCAATTAGAGAATGAATTGATTGCTCTTAATCCTGAGAATTTCGAGACCATCAATGAGTTTTTCACAAAATTCAAGCACTTGACATTGCAGTTGAAGAACAGTGGAGTTATCAAAGAGGATAAGCAATTGATCCTCTCTATTTTCACCAAGCTTGGTAAAGACTATTCGGTATTTGTCTCTACTTTCAATTCCAATTGGCTAACTACCCCGAATTGGAAGATGCCTACCTTGAATGCCTCCATTGAGTCCGTCACAAAAGAGCATGATAAGTTGATTCAAATGGGGTCCATAATATCCAAAGATTCAGCCCTATTTTTTCAAGGACCCAAGAATTCGAATGGTAAAGGAAAGCAAAAGAAAGAGAATCCCAAATTCGAACCTCACAAGCAAAAAGAGAAAGGCAAGCAAACGGATGCACCATCCAGTTCAAAATTCAAGCAAAAGGGAAAAGAGGGTAAGGAAAAATCTAAATGTACTTATTGCAACCGTGGCTTTCATCCCGAAAGTTCATGCATGAAGAAGACTATAGATCAAATGGCCCTCCTTTTGGAAAAGAATAACATAACTCTTCCTGACGGTGCAAGGAACAAGGATAGGAATGATAATCATGAAAGAGGACAAGCAATCATGGCAACTGTTTCGAATCTCACTACTCTTTTGATAGATTTGGGTACCTCAAATGATATGGTTGCAAATATTGATTCTTTTTCTTCATTCGATCCAAACAGCTCCATCCCCATCCATTTGGGAGATGACTCAAAAATTTCTTCAAAGGGCAAAGGTACAATCCATGTTGATCATGGAAGCTTTCAGAATGTTCTCTATGTGCCTTCTATGGCTTCAAATCTTCTTTCTATGTATCAAATGAAACACACTGGTGAACCAAAGCAAGTTACATTCAACCCTAATACAGCTGAAATTTCTGATATCAAAAGTGGAAGACTTGTTGCAGTCGGAAAGGTGAACCAAACTGCAAAATGCTATGAGTTTTCACACTTTATTCCGCTTGCAAAGCCCATTGCTCTTCGCACACATGGTAATGAGGTTTATAGGATTTGGCATGAAATATTTGGACATCTTAATTATAAGTATTTGCTACTGTTGTCAAACAAATCCATGGTAGATGGTCTTCCACAACTCTGTTCCTCAAAGGGAATATGCACTGGTTGCATTATTGGGAAGCACCCTGAGCACAGGTTCGACTGTGGAAAAGCTAGCAGAGCTTCTACAGTTTTGGGGTTGATACATTCAGATATCAATGGTCTACTGCCCCACATTTCATTAAATGGTTCAAGGTATGTTTTGATATTTATTGATAATTTTTCCCTCTTTACATGGGTATTTTTTCTCAAAAACAAGTCAGAAGTGCTTGGAAAATTCAGGGATTTTAAGGCTTCTGTTGAGACCGCCACTAAGAGCAAGATCAAAGATCTTAGATATGATAATGGAGGAGAATATATCAAGGCCACATTGCTGCAACTTTGTGCCCAAAGCAGAATTTAGATCCAACATACAGTTCCCTACACACCCCAGCAGAACGGTGTAGCGGAAAGGAAAAATCGGTCACTGAAAGAGATGGCTACTTGCATGATTGAATCAAAAGGTTTGGCTGCAAATATTTGGGCTGAAGCAATCAATGTTGCTGCATACATTCAGAACTGAGTTCCACATTCATCCATGAAAGGTATGACTCCTTTCGAAGTATTCTTTGGTCACAAACCGGATGTGTCAAATTTGAGAGTTTTTGGCTCTACTGCATGGGCTAGAATTCCTTCCAAGAAGAGACGAGCTTTGGATCCACAAAGTATTGAGTCAATACTGATAGGATATGGGGAAGAATAAAAATCATATAAACTCATGGGTATCAGATCCAAAAAGATATTCATAGAGTGCAGTGTGCACTTTGAAGAACCACTTCAAGATTTGCAACTAGTCGAGGAAGAAACTGTCATTTCACCGCCTTCACCAGAAGAAGATCCGTGTAGCGATAATGAAGGTATGAGTTCTGATATTTGTGATATTTTAGAAGAACATGATGATCATGACATATCATATTTGTAATATGACCATTATGATCCTCCTCCGTTACCAAAGTGGGCCCAAAACACTCTTCAATCTGCTGGTTCGAACATTGGAAATCTTGTTGATCCAAGACGAACAAGAGCAGACTTTCAAAGAGAAGGTATAGCTATTTCTATTTTTGATCCATTACTTCCTGAGATTTGTTATTTGATGACTGGTTCAGATCCCACAACATACTATCATGCCCACTGAGATCCAAGATGGCAAAGTACCATGGATGAAGAATAAAGTTCTCTTCAAAAGAGCAATACATGGGAGCTAGTTTCTCTTCCACCTGGAAGAAAATTAGTCAAATGTAAATGGGTCTACCGCATGAAAGTTACTGCTGATGGATCTATCAGTAAATACAAAGCAAGTTTGGTGGCAAAGGGTTTCTTCCAAGTCCAAGGAGTGGACTACACTGAGACTTTTGCACCGGTTGCAAAGATGGATTCCATCCGCCTTGTTTTGGCAATTTCCGCATCCAAGCACTGGGAAGTGCACCACATGGATGTGAAGAGTGCTTTTCTACATGGAGACCTTGTTGAAGAGGTATATATGAAGCATCTAGAAGGATACACATCATATCCATCGTTAGTTTGCAGATTGAAAAAATCTTTGTATGGGTTAAAACAGGACCCAAGAGCTTGGTATGCAAAGATAGAATCCTTCCTTCTTTCTCAGAATTTCAAAAGATGCAAATCTGATCCGAATGTATATCTTCAAAAAGTTAAAGGTAATTTGTTGGTTATTTTACTTTATGTTGATGATCTTCTCATTACTAGTAGCACTCTTACTTCGATAAACAAGCTAAAAAATGCCTTAAATCTAGCTTTTGACATGAGCGATTTGGGCTTGCTTAGTCACTTTTTGGGCTTGGAGATTGCTCAAAATTTTGATGGGATCATTATATGTCAGCAAAAATATGCTTCCGACCTGTTATTGAAGTTTAATATGGCTAAATGTAAGGCTTCCCCATTCCAATTCCTCTCAGGAATCAGTCTTGAGGAGGGAAATTCTACATCACTTGCAGATTGCAGTATGTATCGACAGTTGATTGGTTCACTACTTTACTTGACACACTCAAGGCTTGATATTTCATATTCCATCAGTGCCATGTAAAGGTATATGCAACAACCCCATGAGATTCATTGGCGGTCAGCCAAGCAGATCTTGCAGTATGTTCAAGGTACGAAACATTTTGGCATACATTATGCTGCAGATTCTGAGCTTGATTTCATTGATTTTACTGATTCAGATTGGGCAGGTGATAGCATAGATCAGAAGTCCACTTCCGGTTTTGTTTTCATGATTGGACATGGGCCTATTTTATGCTCAAGCAAAAAGCAGGAAGCCATTGCACTTTCTTCAGTAGAGGCAGAGTACGAGGGGCAGTCAATGCCTGCATTTAGGCAGTTTGGTTGTAGGGTATTCTTTTCGAGTTTGGTTTTGGTGGAACTACTTTAACTATCATATTTCATGACAATCAAAGTGCTATCAAGATTTCCACAGATCCATTTCAGCAGCAGAGGACCAAACACATTGAGACTCATATGCACTACATTCGACAGTTGGTGAATGATCGCACCATCATTCTGCAATATTTCCCTACTGTTGAGCAAATTGAAGACATCCTCACCAAGAGCTTCACTGAGAAGAAGTTCTCTTACCTCCATTCACTGTTGGGGGTGAGTTCCATCATGGTGGAGATAGATTAATCCATTATTATGTTCTTAGCTTGAGGGGGGGCTTTCTTCCCACTGGGTTTTTCCTCTTTCCTCACTTAGCTTATTTTCAGCATTTTTTTTGGATTATTGTATTGGGGTGACCTTTGGTCTTAGTTACTAGGGCCCTACATTATTTCTGCACAGCATAGTCTATCTTGAAGGGGGTGTTCAGATATCCACGTCATCATTTTCAGGACCTTGCATGCAATTAGGGTTTGCATGCATTTTGCATGCATCCCAGTCACCAGGATGATGCCTCAAGCACCTTACTCACCTTATTCTAGCACCCAAGAGCTTCTTACATCATTTCTTTAGCCCTCCTAGTCATGAAGTCACCCACTTCTCACCTACTGCCAAAGAAGGGTGCACTTCTTCACCTACCACCTCAGTTTACACTCAATTAGCTCTGATTCTCCCTGATTTGAGGCTAGTTGCACTCTCGACTGACCGTTTCACTCCGTTGGACCTCCAAATTGACTAGATGACTTGTTTTGACTTCAGTTAAGCCTCCCATGCACCCTCCACTGAGCCTCCTTCCCTATATCAGTTCTACACACTTCAGTTACACTTATTACACTCAGTTAGACTCAGATTGACACCTGGATGACTGGTTCTTGTGCATTGATGACAACCACTGATTGATGATGAGGACTCCTAGTTGGAGCCAAGCTACACCATTCAGTAATTTGAATGATCTTCTTAGTCAATTCGAATTGCTCAGTCATTGTTACTGTATTGTCTTGTAATTATTCACCCTCATTGGGATATTATTGAGCATTGATGCATGCTTTGCATAGTTTTACACCATTTTTCTGAGTTTCATCTATTGTGATTGATTTACTTGTTCATTAGATATGCTGTGACTAATTTTACATCCAAAACTCAAGACACCACCATGAATGAAGCAGTTCCTGAAGAAGATAGTGAAATGGAAGATCCACAACAACCTGTAGATCCACCTCGTGAGAATGAATCTCACAAGAGGAAACCAGCATGGGCTAGAGAGCTCATCCAAGATGCAGAAAAGTTTGGCATTCTAGAAGAGGAACACAAAGAAAGGAAGAGAACAAGATCACATACCAGCTATGTTTCTTTACTCTGTGACATAATGAACAAAGAACCTTCCAACTATGAAGAAGCAATAGAAAAGAAAGAATGGAAGGATGCCATGATCGAGGAATACTAGTTGATCATGAAGAATGATGTTTGGGATGTGGTCCCAAGACCAGATGGAAATTTTGTGGTGAATTCCAAGTGGATCTATAAGATCAAGCATGCTGCAGATGGCAGCATAGAGAAATATAAAGCAATGTTTGTAGCTCGTGGCTTCTCTCAGAAAGAAGGAATTGATTATGAAGAGACCTTTGCTCCTGTGGCTAGATACACTTCCAATAGATCAGTACTTGCTCTGGCTGCAGTGATGAAATGGAAGGCACACCAGATGGATGTCAAGACTGCTTTCTTGAATGGTGTAGTTGAAGAGGGAGTGTATGTGGAGCATCCACTCGGGTTTGAGACACATGACCGAGAGTCACATGTGTGCAAACTGAAGAAAGCCCTATATGGTTTAAAATAGGCACCCAGGACCTGGTATGGAAGGATAGATGGCATCCTATTCAGTTTTGGCTTTACCAAGAGTAAAGTAGATTCCAAGATTTATTACAAGGTTGAGGAAGGAAATCCAGTGATACTACTATTGTATGTGGATGACCTATTTGTAACAGGTGAGGATAGATTGATTGCCAATACGAAGAGGAAGCTTGCTGCCGAGTTTGAGATGAAGGACTTGGGTATGATGCACTACTTTCTTGGTATGGAGGTGTGGTAGAGTGCAGATGGAATCTTCCTTGGACAAGGGAAGTATGCAGTAAAGATCCTAAATAGGTTCGGGATGATGGACTACAAGTCTATGGCCACACCTATGGCATCGAACCTGAAGCTTTTGTGTGATGCTTCTTTTGAGCCAGTTGATGCTATGATGTATCGTCAAATGATTGGGTCCTTGATGTACCTGACGAATACGAGACCAAATATCTGCTTTGCGGTGAACACCTTGAGCCAGTATTTGACAGATCTAAGACATGTTCACCTGATAGTTGCAAAGCATATTCTGAGGTACCTGAAGGGTACAGTTTACTATGGGCTCAAGTATGAGGTGAATCAAAAGTTAAACCTAGAGGGTTATGATTCAGATTGGGTAGGAAGTGCCATTGATCAGAACAGCACTTCGGGGTGTTGCTTTAGTATGGGATTTGATATGATCTCTTGGTTTATCAGGAAGCATTCCTGTGTGGCATTGAGTACAGCAGAAGCAGAGTATGTTGCAGCTTGTTCGGCTAGTTGTGAGGCAGTATGGCTTAGGAAGATACTGTTTGATTTGTTTGATCTCCAACTGAGTGCTACTTGTATATATTGCGACAACCAGAGTTGTGTGAAGTTGTTAGAGAACCCAGTGTTCCATGACAAGTCGAATCACAATTAGATCAAGTATCACTATATTAGGGATATAGTGCAGAGAGGAGCAATGAAGCTCCTATATGTTGCGATGGACGAGCAGATAGCCGATGTGTTGACCAAGCCACTAACCAGAGTGAAGTTTGAATACTTCAGAGGGAGACTTGGTGTACTTCAGATCAAGATACCTTCCAAGGGGAAGTGATGAGTCCGGAGACATAGATGCACATGAGCCATTCCAACATAGTGGTAGGTTAGTCCTCCTATGGTTGTTGATGTAAGTGTTGGGCCATTCTCACATAGTGGTAGGTTAGTCCTCCTATGGTGCAGATGTAGGGGCTGGTCCATTCTCACATGGTGGTAGGTTAGTCCTCCCATGGTGAGTTGTAAGGGAATGACAGGCTTTTACGACATGGTGGTAGGTTAGTCCTCCCATGCTCGTTGATGTAATTTCTGGGCTTTTCTGACATGGTGGTAGGTTAGTCCTCCCATGGTTTTTGATGTAATTGTCGAGATTTTCCGACATGGTGGTAGGTTCATCCTCCCATGGTTGTTGATGTAATTACTGAGCCATTCCAATATGGTGGTAGGTTGGTCCTCCCATGGTTGTTGATGCAAATGTTGTGAGCCTTTCACAGATGGTAGCAGGTTGGTCCTCCCATGCTGGTGAGTGTAAGTGTTGTGTGTGTGCATCTGGGTCATGCTCTGTGGATGTTGATGATGATCTGAAGATGATGATGTGACAGTATGGTACATAGGTTTGCAGAGGCATATGATTAGTCCTGAGATGCTCTTGCAAGTTTTGCAAAGGCAGTGTAATCAGTCTTGAGAGATCTTGTAGGTTTTGCAGAAGCAGTGTAATCAGTCTTGAGGTGTACATACTTGATGGCTTGCTCGCAAATATGTTGATGATGTTAATCCAGCATGAAAAAGGGCTGGCTTTGTAGATGATGAAGACCTGTAGGTGGTGGGCCTACATCCAATATGAAAAAGGACTGGCTCTGTAGAACTTCCTATGAAAAGTAGATTGGATATTGATTGAGATAGCAGTAGGGATGATGATTCGATTATGATGGTTCGATGACGATGATCCAGTGACAATGATCTAGAGAAGAAGACTTGTGCTAGCAGATCTGTGTCGAGAAATATCTTCCTAGTTAAGAGGGAGTGTTGATGTATATGTAACTTTGGAATGTATTTCATCTATGTATTTATTGTACTCCTATAGAGATGTATTATTCCTCTATACGGAAGTGTCGTCATTTGTATTGACAAGTGTCGCAAGTGTTGTAACTTGTTGATGGGTTATTAGACCACCTAATAAAGGGTTGGCCCGGATTAATGTAGCCATGGGTTATTAGACTGAATTAGATAAGTCGGCCCCACTGGTTTATTAGGCAGCTCAGGACAAGTATAAATAGAGAGCAGGATCTCTCTATTTGATCACCTCATTATTCACTCTTCTATCACTCGGAAAGTGGCGCACATGTGAGGAGGAGAATCAACTGCTAGGAGAAGACTATCTCTTCTACTTTGGTTGTATCATTGCTCTTTCTATCTCTGAGGAAGTTGTGGGTTTTTTCACCTTTATGGTTTTCCCCAGTGAAACTCTATGTGTCCATTGTATTATGTGATTGATTGATATGCTTGATATGTTGTACATGTTATTCTCTTAGTAAAGATCCTAGAGTATGCTGAATTAATGCTCAAAATCTAACACTTAGCCAGTTTCTTGGGACAACTTTTGTCCAAAGATAAGTGTTTCTATGTGTTAAATGATGCAAATTTATGTGTTATAACTATTTGTTAAGTTATGCTTCTCATGCTTTGGGATAATGAATGGATGAATCCATGAAATTTCTCATTAGGTAGCCATGTACAAGCTTGAATATAAGATTGAATGCATGTTGGAAGACTTAATTGTTTATATGAATGATAGGCATGGCTAACCCCTGCAGGTTGTTAATATGATTGGATAACTTAGTCCATTACATGTGTTTATTTTGCATTGTATTCTCCCTTAAAAGGGATGGTTTGACCTCACCTGGACTTGGGGAAGAAAGGGGATAAGTCCTTATGTGTTTATGAGCCCCTCTGTGGTCAAGTGAAGGGAGAATTCATAGTAGGAAGGAGGCAGAATCCCTAGCAGAGGCTTTAAGGCACTTAAGTGGAGTTATGCACATAACTACATTTGGAAATTTGGCATGGTTGGATTGTTCGTATGGGATTGGGATTGAACCATTGGATATATATCCCCAAGAGATTTCCAATGGTACCAACCTTGTCTCATTTGTACCTAGGATGAGGAAGTTATGCCTCTCAGAATTTTCCTTGGAAAGGTTGTTGGAGCAAGGGTATTTGGCCCCAACCTTTCTGCATCTGCAAGGTTCTTTCCACATCCACAATGCGGATTGCATATTGTGGAGGTTGGGAATAATCCATTGGGGAATATGGAAATCCACATTTCCACACCTGCAATGCGGAATTTGTATTGTGGGATGTAAAATATCCCAGGAGTTGGAATGGGGAATTCCACATTTCTACACCCGCAATGTAGAATGCAAAATGCGAATTTAGGGAGGTAAAATATCCTGGGACTGGAACATGGAACTTTGCATGTATGCATCTGCAATGTGGAATGTAGGATGTAGGTTGCTGAAGGTAACTTTCAGAAGGGAAAAAATGGAACCCAACTTCTGAGTTCCGCATGCGGATTGCAGAATTGCGGAAGTCGGAAGGACGAACTTCAAAGCTAAAATTAGCTTCCGAATTTTGAGTTTTGCATGTGTATTGTGGAAGTCAGAAGTGAAAATTCGACATAAATTTTCTTTTGGTAATCTGAATTCGAAGTTACATATGCAGATTACAAAACTAAGAAAGGGTGGATTGCGAATCGCAATGGAGAATTGCGGACCCGAGCCCATTGCGGCTATTTGTGGAATTGGTTGAATTTGGAAGAAAAAAAAGAATCAGAGGGTCTCCCATTGCCTCTGAAGGCCATATGGGAGGTATGGGAATGTGACAAAGTGGTATCAAAGCTTCAGTTGCAGCACTGGGAGCTATTAGGGCCGAACCCTCCATGAAATTTCGATCAAGAAATGCGCCCATGGCGTGGTTTTGATGAACTTATTTGATTAATTGATTGTCCAAATGAATAGTTCCATGTTTGAATGGGTATGTTAGAGTTTAATTGCATGCTTGTGATGTCTAATTGATGTCTCTGTTATGCACAGTGACAACAACAACAGTAAGTCAAGTTGTATAATAGGGTAGCGCATAGAAAGGCAGGAGAATGGTCACCCTCAACGATGCACAAGATCCATTTGAGCCAGAGGCTGATGTACTAGGTGAGAACATGCAAGAGGAGCATACAAATGTTGAGTCTGATGGAAGAAGGGCACAAGTAACACACCCAAACTTGGCAGAGACTATGGTAAGATTCAACAAGCAGATGATGAAAGCACAAGAAGAACAACATCAACTTAATGCGTCCATCTTGCAAAGCCTCACATACATGCACCAGAGGATAAATGGTGGGTCTAATCCAAGTAACAAAGGCCAAGAATAAATAAATGTAGAAATCCAGTCTAGAGTTAGTTCTAAGAGAAGAACTCCAATCCCTAGAAGGAGTTATGCGAGAAGAAGGCACAAAACACCCTCTCCAAGGTTTTCCTCTAGTAGTTCAGATGATCTTGAGGGTTCCCAAGGAAGCCCAAGACATACTTCCAACAAGAGTAAGAGAAGAAAGAAGCACAAAGGTATTCCACAGGGTGAATTTAGGAAGGAAAGGCCTCCCACTTTTGATGGTGAAAGCAAAGAAGTTCAAGAAGCAGAGGCATGACTTCTTGGAATTAAAAAGTACTTTAGAATGCATGAGTATTCAGAGAATTAAAAGGCTAGGGTTTCCATCTATAACCTTAGTGGAAGAGCTTCAATCTGGTGGGAGCACCTCATGCAAGTGAAAGGAATTAGTGAAAGAAGAGTCAGCTGGGAAAGGTTTAAAAGATACTTCCAGGAGAAGTACCTATCAGCTAGGTATTATGATAATAAAAGAAAAGAGTTCAATGAACTTAAGTTAGGGCATAATACCATGGATGAGAATGTCCACATGTTTCTGGAGCTGCTGAGGTATGTAGATTACATCAATGATAAAAGAGTGAAAATACAATGTTTCATTGGTAGTCTACCACAGAATTACAGAGACAGAATAGAATTTGTAAATCCACCAAGCTTGGATGAATCTATTAGAATGAAGAGCATTGCTATGATCATGGTAAAGGTAAAAACAATATTCATCCAGCATGGAAAGGTAAGCCCAAGGGAAGGGTTGAAGAAAAGAAAGGTGAATTCAAACCACCATTTAGAAATCCGCCTAGAATATTTCCATTGCACCAACAAACAAGAAGAGAATTTAAGCCACCTATAGTAGTAGAAAAGACACTAAAGGGGCCACTCCAATGTTGGGGATGCAAAGGAAACCATATGCTTAAGGATTGCCGACATCAGAAGGAAAACCCAAGGAGATTGCACAACATTGAAGGCGCAGCTACAGTAGGAGATATGGAAAGGGAAACACCTAGGATTTATGCAGCATTGGATGATCACCAAGTAGACCATCAGTCATTAGTGGTGGAGATTGAAGGTAATATTGCTAAGCAATCTATTTATGTTTTGATTGATCTAAGGTCTACTCATAGTTATGTGTCTCCTGGGGTTGTTGAAATTTGTTGTCTTGGTAAATTAAGGCACGGTAAGGCTTGTCTAATTCAATTAGCCATAGGTACCAAGAGGAAGGTAAGTGACATAGTGAAGGAGTTCCCTATAGAATTGAATGGACTCCTCACACATGCAAAATTAAATGTCTTACCATTGGGATCATATGAAGCCCTAATTGGCATGGATTGGTTGGAGATACATAGAGCCAAGTTGGTCTGTTATGAGAAAGCACTTGAATGCCTTGATGATGAAGGAAGGAGAAGCTTCGTAAAAGGAATTCCAAAGCATGTTTCAGTAAGCTAGATTTCAGCCTTACAGCTGAGAAAGTTCTATAAAAAGGGTTACCAACTATATGTTGTGCACATATCAAATTTAGTAGAACATAAAGGACCCAGGTTAGAGGACTTTGAGTTGTTACAAGAGTTCCAGGATGTATTTCCGGATGAAGATCCAGGGATGCCACCCAAGAGAGACATTGAATTTTCCATTAACCTCGTTCTAGGGGTAGCACCAATTTCCAAGGATCCCTATAGAATGAGCACACCAGAATTGGTAGAATTGAAGATGCAGTTGCAATAATTAATGGAAAAAGAATATATCAGACCTAGTGTATCTCCTTGGGGTGCACCTGTGTTGTTTGTCAAGAAGAAGGATGGAACATCGAGGCTATGTATTGACTACAGGAAGCTCAATAAAGTGGCAATTAAGAACAAGTATCCATTTCCTAAGATTGATTACTTGTTTGACTAGTTGAAGGAAGCTAGAGTGTTTTATAAGATTGAATTGAGGTCTGGGTACCATCAAGTGAGGATTAAGGAAGAATACATCCATAAGAATGCTTTCAAAACAAGGTATGGCCATTATGAATTCACAGTGGTTTTATTTGGTCTTACCAATGTACCTACTACATTTATGTGTCTCATGAATAGTGTCTTCAAAAAATATTTGGGTAAGTTTGTGATTGTATTCTTGGATGACATCCTTGTGTATTCAAAGAATGAAGAAGAACATAAAGAGAATTTGAGAATGGTATTTCATGTCCTTAGGGAGCACCAGCTATATGAAAAGCTGAGTAAATGTGACTTCTATCAGTAGAAGGTACCATATTTGGGTCATATTATATCAGTAGAAGGCATTGCAGTAGATCCATAGAAAATTGAATCCATCATGGATCGGTCTACTCCAAGGAATGCAACAGATGTTAGATATTTTATGGGTCTTCCAGGTTACTATAAAAGATTCATTGGAGGATTCTCCAAGATAACTCACCTAATCCCTTCATTACAAAGGAAGAATATCAGATTTGTGTTAGGAACCCATGTCAACCCTTCTCTTTACTTTGTTAGTATATTGTTATTGGCCACATATGCATTGTAAGTCGCCCCATAGTATTTGTTGATCCATAGTTTGTATTATTTCTATTAGACACATATGCTTTGTAATTCATCTCGTAGTATTTGTTGATCCATAGTTTTGTACTGGACCATGGTTTTGACCCATAGTATTGGCGCTTAGACTTAGTATATAAGTTTGTGTTGAGGCCAATGGAAGGCCCCATGAAGTTATTTGTATTGAGCTTGCTCAAAGGAGGTTTCCCCCTCGAAGTGGCCTGTGATCAATAAAAATATTCTATGATCTCATATATTGCGCATTATATCAATTAATTGTTATAGGTTCATCACATCTGGTATCAGAGCACATTCTTGGGCTTGTTGGGTGATATTTCTGCCAAAACAAATTTTTGCATCTGTTGCAGGTTCAGATCTAGGATTAATCCTTGTCCGCTTAACTATGGGAAGTACTTGGGCATAAGCCCTAAAATAAATTATGAGGAGTACCACAGGAACCCTGAAGTAGCTCTCCCATTGATAGGACCTGCCGGTGAAAAGGGCAACGACCCCCACCTAATTGACTAGTTCCCACCCGTGAGGTAAACGAAGAGATGTCATTTGTGGCAAAGCGGTTCTCAGTTTTACCTGATCTATGGAGTGAGAGGTACTGCCCCAATAAGCAAGTTGTCAACATCATTGGTGGCAAAGTGAATCCCCTGAATCATTAGGAAGTTGATCATACCTGGGGTCCATATCTATTTTCAACTGAAAAATTGTAGATTTGCTTTGTCCAGAACTGTTGCCGATCACTTTTGCGGCGTTGCAGATCTATTTGTTGCTGATCACTTCTGCGTTGTTGCAGATCCATCTGTTTTCGATCACTTCCGCGTCATTGCAGATCTATTTGTTTCCGATCCCTTTTGCGTCATTGAAGATCTATCTATTTCAAATCCCTTGTTTTCACTCTGTTTCCCTTGAAAATTCCCTCACACCCTTGTAATCCCACTCTGCATATGTCATTCCTAAGGACCCTATCCCAAATTCCATTGCCCAAAGCCAGAAATCCCATATTTGTCTATTTTTAGGGTTTTCCATAACTTCTTCGACTTTCACCTAATCGCCTTCAAATTGTACCACAGAGTTCCTTTCCTATTTCTTCTTCTTTGTCCCTCTCTGCCAAATTTTCTCATTCTTTCACCCCGCTTCTGAAATCCTCCTTTTCTGCTTCCCTGTCCATTCGACAATGTCCAAAACCTAGTCAAACCCAAATTACCCATCATAGTTTTTCCCAAATCCATATTTTCCTTTATTGAAACAATTTTTGTTTTTGTTTTTCTACCCACTCAAAAAAAAAACCTCCTGGTTATGGTTGTCACTCGTGCAGGAGCAAAAACCATGGAGGAAGCACTTGCAGCCATCCAAACCAAAATCAAGGATATGGATTAAAAATTTATCGGCCTCCATCTTGAGCATTCAGCCATGAACAACAAACGGTAATCCAAGTCTTCATTAGACAATGGGTTCTCTTCTTCCAGCAATTTTCGTGGTCCAAAGCTTGATTTTCCTCACTTCAATGGTACTAATCTGAGTGGATGGATCTATCGTGCATAACAGTATTTTAGTCTGCATAATACTTTTGATCTCAACAACGTTCCACTTACATCCTTTCATTTGGAATAGGAAGATCTTCAATGGTACCGTTGGTACATCAAGGTTCATGAAGAGCCAAAATGGCCAGATTTTTGCCAGGTCCTTTTGCAACGATTTGGTCCTAGTGATTTTGATGACTTCAGAGGAGCCCTCACTAAACTTTTCCAAATTGGCACTGTGAGAGAGTTTCAAACCGAATTTGAGAAACAAGCAAACCACACCGAAGGATTGCTCGATGAATTCTAATGGAGTTGTTTTATCAGTAGTCTAAAGGATGCAATCCGCTCTAAGGTCAAAATGCTATGTCCCAACACAATGATGTAAAACTTGGGTTTGGCTAAGTTGGCCGAAGACAGTATTGCATCCCAACAGTGTTCCAAACCCACATTTGTTCCCTTCTAAAATATGGGTTCTCAACGACATCCCATCTTGCCAGCTCCTCGACCAACTCCTATCAAGCATTTGTCTGAAATAGAGATGCAGGCACGCAAAGCAAAAGGGATTTGTTATAATTGTGTTGTTGCTGCAACATCTTTCCCCAAAATTTTGGTGATATTTGGGGGCCCCTCCTTTCAACACTTTTGTAGCAAGCTTTTCCTTTATCTTTCGGTTTTATTTCTTTCTCTAACTTGGCAGAATTTCACCACTTGCCTCCAAAAGATTTTTCTCATTTTATTTTCCTAAGGAAAAATCAATCTTTTCTCTTCAGTGCGTATTTTAGTCTTAACTCACCCATTGTAGTGCATGTTTTATCCTTAAAATTCTCTGTCGCTTTGGCGCACCTCCGAAAGATAAGTTCCTGCTTGGCACAAAACTCTAAGTCTAAAGTCCTTTTCATATGGCACACATTTTTTAACAGTAGCTCGACCGCCGTTGGCACATGCCACCCAGCGCAGGTTTTTACCATATCTCGGTAGACGAAGGAACAGGTCCTACCCTTATCCCTCCCGCCTTTCGAGTTGCGCTTCGCTTTCTTAGAGGAGTTAAGAGTTGGCCCATTTTTCCCAGCGCAAATCGTGATGATAGAGTTAGCGCTAATAGCGTTGGAGCCATACTTATCCCTCCCACTTGTAAATTTGTGCTTAGTATTTTTCAATAAGCCAAGTTCTGGCGCAGTTTTAGGAGCGCATCTGTAATGACAGGATTGCCTCTTAAAGCGCAAAATCAATTTTTTAAACCTACGCTCAGCGCAAAAGTGACGCTCACTGCCTTAGTGCAAAAGTTAAATCGTCACTTAGCGCTTGCCGCAAAAAAATCACATCGATCCTTGTGCATCACTGGGTTTGGTGGGGTTTTTAATAGAGCCATGTGGTATTTTAATGGCAAAGGACCTCGAGCACCGTGAAATTAAATCTGCCAACCTATCGTCGTATGTGACATAAATGCCACCGTTATTTAAACAAGTACAATGGGTTTTTTTCAATACATTTTATATTCGTCGAGCAACCGGAGTACGCCATTCTCATCTCCTACCTCGGAACATTCACCCTCGATGGACACTGCCATTCTGACAGGTAGGATCTTCACCCCTTTCGTTTGCATGAGTTTGTTTTACACCATAGGGAGTTCTTTGCATAAATCTTCAAGAATCTTTTAGGGCATAGAGCGCTTGCTCTCGTCATTGATCCCAGAAATGAGAATCCGAAGTCGCCTTGCGCGAACCGAAACCCGGAAATATTTGTCCCCTCCTGCGAGCATGAACTCTATCCTGTCGTCATTTCCTCGTCATCCTGAGTAAGTTTTTCGCCCACCTTGATATCCCTGAATTGTCCCAGCAGTATCTTTGCGGCCGCGGAGTTTTTTTCACTTAAACTCATAGAATCCACGACATCCCATGCAAAACGAAACTCCCTGCCAAGCATCTACTACGCGTAAAACCAAATCCTTCTCATTCCTTTGAGCTAAAGTTTCATCCTATGAACACCGAGGTACTCTGCTCAACCGAAAGCAATGTTTATTCATGACAAGGGTGTGTAAAACCCACAATGCTCAGCCAAACTTTCCTTACGATATGTTAAAACAACCCATCGTACCCACTTAGAACCTTGATAACCTAGCCCGGAAGTCTAACTCATAGAATCCAAGAACTGCGGGGTTTCTCCATCTTTTACGCAATCTCCACTATCAACTGCCCATGCATAAAATGTTTAAACATTGTTGCATTTTAAATAATGCATGCGTAATGTTAAGCGTTAGCGTAGAAATAAGGTTAGGATGGCGCATGCAAAGTTGTTTGGACTAGCACACGAATGTTTTTAGCTTTGGTGCATGGATAAAATTTGGGCGCTAGCACATGAAACATCTAGGTATTAGCGCATAAAATCCCACTTGTACCCCAATGCACATTAGATAACTGATCTTAGCGCGCACATAATCCCAAGCATGGTGCAAAGCTCTATTTAGGAGATAGCGCAGAAATCTTCATCAAACTCGCACAATTTTGTGTGACAATTCAGGGGATGCCTGCACGTTGAAAATGAATGGCGCAGATTCAAAGATGATCTTGCTCATTGTCCCGACGTCTTGTCTTTACTTTTAGCATGGAATGGCATTGTTGAATTAAGCTTAAACTTGAAATGAAGATAATTATGATTTTTAAGACAACCTCTATATTGTGAAAATGTTATATTTTGGTTCTGCCATAGAGTGTTGCTAATGCTTGAAGAAGTGGTCTAACTAAAGTCATTTTGGAATTACCTTTCTCACTGTAGGATTACGGTGCATAGGAACTCAGCAAAGAAGAAGGAAGCACAGAAAATAACCTCAGACTCAGATGTGGAAATCCTATTAGATACTTCCCTCGAGACAATGTTCGTTGACACACAAGATACAACTAGTGTTTCCCCTGGGATCTTAGCCCCTGAATTTCAATGGGGTGATCTGTACAGATTCATCATGGCTCAAGACAGTACAACAGCCTCCATAGAGGATGATCTAGTGTATGCCAACATCAGAAGATCTTGTTTTCATAAGGCAACAACTCGGTCAGAATTGTTCCCTTGTTCTAAAGTTGTTGGATGGCTAATTCCCCACATCCAGACCGACACAAGGCTCATGAATGATAAAAATGGGTTGAGCCTGGTATCTTTCGCTCCCGAGCATGTCACTGCTGCCTACAGCTTTCCTTCACCCAGGGCTTGTTTAGACGATGATTGGATAGAAAAACATCCAATGGACCCACTAGAATCATCCCATAAGATGACGATAAACGACATGCAGAATAGGAGGAGGTAGAACAATGAATATGAAAGAAACCTCCTAAAGACCTTTTACAGACTCATCATCCTGATGTTGAGTCGACTCTTCGAAATTCCTAATGGCAATGTGTTTAATATCGGATGGGTTCCAGTGATGTTTCATATAGCCATGAATGGCACCATGTTCAACTGGACTGAAATAATTTCAAATAGTTTGGCCTCGCAGCTGACAGCAACCTAGGGAGGACTAACTAAAAGGAAGGCAGATTTCTTCATGTCTTCATACTTTATTGACTACCTGTTAAGCAAGCATACATTCTCAGACCTGGGATGCTCATGCAAGCCAAAAGAAATAGCCCTCTTCATAGCTTATCAATGTACATGGGCAAGTAAATACGCAAACCATTACAAAATGATTTGCGAGATATTTATCATGACATTCTACCAACTCATTTTCGTAGAAGAACCAGACTATATGTCAGAAAATGCAATGGCTATCATTGAAAAATTCAAGGACTATTATCACACCAATGAAGGCACATACATCAGGATGAGTGGAGGGACTCAACCTCCATTTATGTTCCCTCAGTATGTTACAGATTTTGTAATTCATAAGGAGGTCGTAAGATAGCTCTTCGGTACCAGTGCAATAAGTAAGTTCTTAATGGACCAGAGGAAGGGAATGTATCCTCCCATGCCATTTACCATCGAAGATTACATCCTCCCGAGAGCAAGCGATGGGGAAAATTACACTCAAGGGTTAGAAGTTTTCCATTTTGGCACGGTCCCTTTCAGAAGGCATGACCCCAATGGTGTGGTAAGCTAGCATTGTCTTGACCTCAATATCTCCTTTGAATATGCTCATGCTATGGACTGAAACAAGGAATTCTTTAGGAGTTCCCGCAACCTAACTGCTCTAGGGAAGCGTTACAAAAAGAAAATTGTGAAGGATCTAAGCCCCAAACCCGTTGGCCTGATCCAAAAGGAACGGGAGGTTTCAGCCTCGCAATCAAGAGATCCATCAAGATTAGAGTAGGACAGAGTGGTCCAAGAGCAAACCCTCAAGCAGGAGCAAGACAAAGTGCTCCAAGAGAAAACCCTCAAGTAGCAGCAAGACCAAGAAGAAGCAAGAATTCAAGGTGAGCTAACTGCCAAGCTTCAGCAAGAGGAGATTGCAAGGAAACAACAGGAGCAAGCCTCTCAATTGAAACAACAGGAAGAGGATGCCAAGATCCAGAAAGAGGAAGAAGATCGGGTGTTCCAAGAGCAAGCTTCCAAGCAGTAGCATGAGGAAGAAGATAGGCTCCTGAATGAAGAAGCAGTTGGATCACAGACGCAACAAGAAGAGCTAGCAGGAGAGAAGGAAAAAGAACAAATTGAGAAGACTCCCGAGCCAGAGCCATCTACTCCGATAGACATGGAGGTGGATCCACCATTGATATACTTTCCAGGGAAAACTCAAGAAGGGATTGCATCTTTAGGAAGCTTAGCACTGACCCCATATAACCCGAGGAAGTAGCGCAAAGTAGAATACCTAGATACTGTTTATTTCCATGAGCGAAAAAGGCCATTATTGTTAGGAGGGTAAAGAAGATGGAAAGCGGGGTTGATGATGAATTAGAATTATGGATATTAGAGAAAACATTGGTCCAAGGAACTGATGCCGACCCCATATTCCAAGCCCAATGCACTGTAGCATCAGCTAAGGCCACTAAAGCCAATATTGATTTTTTGAAAGGTGAGATAAAGCATTACAAGGAACAATGCTTTAAGATCAAAGATGATAGAAAGAGGGAGGTGTCGGAAGAAAACAAATTGAAAGAGAAATACAATGAGCTGGTAGGAGAGCATCTAAAGCTAAATTTGGGAGTTCTCCAACTTGAGAATGAGAAGAACTCCTTAGAAATGCAATTGGCTATCTCTGAAGATGAACTGAAGAATCTTAAAGCTCGAATAATAGAATTGGAGGAACTCGAAGCAAGCAGGGCTCAGCAAATTCATCTCCACCAACATGAATATGAAGGGATGATTCAAGAAAAAGAACAATTGGGAAAGCATCTCAAAGAGGCAGTGGAGGACCAGAAAAATTTATCCACATTTCACAAACAAGCATGTGATATGCAGATTAAAATCCATCAGCTGCTAGTACTGATCTCGGAAGAAATTTGGAGCATGAAAGATATGAATAAGAAAATGACAGCAATTGAAACCAAAGCCCTAAAAACTTGAGAAAAGTTTGCAAATCATGTAGAGGAGCTGAGACAACAATTTGAGTGGAAAAAGGGAAAATCTCAACTCCCTTCACACTTACGTGCCGCTACAGGAGATGAATTGGACGTGGATATAGGGATCCTTGAATTTTCCAAGGATTGCGGCACCAAGCTAAGTTTGGAAATCAGGAAGACGATCCACAACCGTTGTTCGTTCTACTCCACACTCAGGGAATCACATAGCAAGTGTCATCTGATTCTTCCTGCCTCCATTTATGATTTCCCAAAGGAAGAAGAGTGATTGTTCGAGCTGCAGAACGAGCTGGACGAAGTCTTGGCTTATATCAAGAAGATAGAAGTATTGACTCAGGATGAATTTCAACAGTTCATTTTCCAGCCTGCAGTACATATTCACTTCCTAGAAGCGACGGCTAAAGAAGCCACAGAAGGAAAAGCGCTGATCAAATTGGACCTACGCAAACATGAAATAGTGTCCTAGGTAATAGTATATTCCTGTAGCAATCTTATTGTAAAGGATATCAACCAATGGACCACATACTTTCAAGGTATAGATGGCCCGGTAATTACAAGCGAGCCGATTGGTGGAGGTGAGTCTTCAAGTCAACAAGCAGAAGTCCCAGCAGAATAGATAGACCATTCTTACTTTGTTGTAATTAAAAGGAGAAGCTGAAATTCTACCTTTTGTATAAATGCTTTAAAGGGACAGTTGGTTGTCATTTTATCTCATATGAAAGGTGTCCCACAAATCTGGGAAATAGATAATTATACACCAAAATCCAAATTAGAAGCTTCTAGAATTAGGGTACACTTGTCAGTTCATGGATCCTTTTGTAAAGTTATAAGTAGAAGTTAAGAAGAGGAGTAGAAGGACATTTTTGCAGGGAAAAGAATTTTCTTAGCTTGTACGAACTACTTTGTAGCTTGCTCCAAGAAAGCAATTTTTCCTAATAAAGAGCCTAGAGAGGACATTTGCTTTGCCTGGAACTGTGGATGAGATGCTTGCTGGATTATTCTTGTGACATTCTGACACTGCTGTGAGATCTTTCTTTGTCGTCCTAAATTGTTTCTATGTAATGAATGATCTTACTATTTTTCTGGGAAATGATGTTTCTCCTAAATGAGTAATATAATGCTTTTATGTGTATTAAATCTATCTTTAATATCTTTAACCCTCTGCTGAAAATGTTTCTTTATGATTTAAATGGCTATCCATGCAATCTTTAGATATTTCTTTCAGCACATTACTCATATTTACATTTTGCTCCTTGAAAGGATAGATTAGATTTATTTTAGTTTTAGATATAGATCTGTTTCCAGTTCTGCATTTAGATTAAATTAGCTTAGGGCACTTGCATATCATCATTAAAATAAAATACATAAATGGTGGATTGGGCCGTAACCGGTAGAAAGAATAGCAAACTTTAAATCTTATGGTAGTCGGAATCGTGAACCAGACGGATTCCCCATACTGAACGGTGGACAATCTAATTGGGATAGTTTACCGGGGAGAATACCTTTCTGCTTGATGTTGCGATCTTCGGGGCATCAATAGTTTTTGGCGCTAGAAGGAAGGCCTGAAATGCATGGCTGATAAAGGAAAATATCCTATTGTCAAAAATGTCACTGAAAACTCACTTGAAACAGGAATTTCAGACAACCCAAATCTTGAAGTAGCAAATCAAGAAAACCCCATATTTGACTCTAAACATCAAGAAGTATTGTATGTTGTGCCTTTTGCCGAAATAGAAGATTTAGGAAGACATACATGTTCTTATGTTAGACAACTAGGCTGTTTAAACGCAGTAACTTTCCTCCCTAGGAAAAGTACTCCCAGAAAAGAAAGACAGTACACCCAAGATTCGATTCTTGTGCAGAATTTTGAAGAGCTTGTAAATTTAACTTTGGAAGAGATCGCGGAGCCCCTGAAAGAAATTGATCTTGAAAACCCAAAAAAAAATTCAGATCTAGAGAATCTTGGAGAATGTTTTACTCTAAAGGACACTCCACTTAATTCATCACACGATTCTCCACCTAATTCTCCGCATAGAACCATGGTTGTACATGCTTGGAGAGTGAGGGGAGCATTAAATCTAGTTGGGCCATTCCACAATCTGCCTAAAAATCCAAAGAAAGTCTTGCCTAAATTCAACCCAGGTAGAGGCATATCTGCTGAAGATCATCTTAAGAGTTTCTATTTGGCCTTGAATCTTTCAAATGTATAGCATGAAGATGTAGTTTGTAGGCTTTTCCCATACACATTTGAACTGAAAGTTTCTTCCTGGTATTTTAACTTACAAGCTAGCTCAATTTCTAGCTAGGAAGAATTTGAAACATGTTTCTTAAAGAAGTATGGAAATAAAAAAACTGTAGCTACACTCATGAAAGAATTATTGTCCATGAGAATGGAAAAGAAATAAAAGGTTCAAGACTTCAACCAAAGGTTCACTATGCTCTTGATAAATTTCAGCGAAGCAAATAAACCGACAGAAGAATCTCTAGTTGAATATTATACAATAGCACTCGAAGGCCCTATAGCAATGTTCGTCAAAAGATCTAAGAAAACCACCCTGATAGAAAATTTTGAAGAAGCTAGGAAGGTGGAAGAAGAAGCAGATAACATTTCCAAACATGCCTTAGATGCAGAAACAAAACCAGCAACCAATAAAAAAATGCTGCTGCTCACCAGGAATAAAGAAGAGTCATCAGCAGACATGGAGAACGTAGTTAAGATGACGCAGAAATTGTCCAATAAAATTGTAGATCTAGAGAAAGATAAAGCAGCTAGTACATCTAGGAAGACTTTCAAACCATTCTAAAAGAAAAGGGAAGACAATGATCAGCCTCATCCACCTATGAATACTTCCCCTGTTCTAAATCTAAATGAGATAGGAAAGGAACACTTTTGTACCTTTCATCAAGAGCCGCACTCTGAAAAGAGCTACCCACAATGGATTAAATCTATGAGTTTAGTCATGAATCAAATGTTGGATTCATAGATTCCAGATCAAGGCGATCCTCCAGAGAAACCAAGCCTTGAGGTAGAGGAACCATCCCCAGACACTACCATGGTGCTATGAGATTGGGTACCTTTAACTGAATCTTTCAAAGGTGATCCCGTGGAAAGCCCAGTCTCTGCTGTAAACATTAAGACTCGTAGTAAAGGTCCCATTGCAGATCTAGTTCCAAGCTCGACTATTCCCAAACCTAAGACACATCACAGTCATTCCACCACAACCTAAAGTTAACCAAACAGTGGCCAAGCAGCCAAACAATGACACAACAGTCCAGCAGCCAAAGGTCACATTGAGCAAGACATACCATCAAACTAGAATTGTAAAAGAATGTGATATGGGATATGACATCATTGAAGATATAAATAAAGTAAAGGAAAATGTTTCAATATTCGATATGTGCAGTTTGCCCCAGCAACGAGACAAGTTGTTGCATGCTCTTCAATCCCAGCCCAGCACTCCATTAACAGATACTCAAGAAGACCCTGAAATTAATGAGGCTAGTATCGGCGTGAAATCCAAATCTCAAACATTGTCGTTCCTTTTAAATTTTGAAATCTTCAATCACAATGTGCACAATTGTCTGGTAGATTCTGGAGCATCTTCGAATGTCATGCCAATGTCAATCTATAAGAAGATTAATGGTCAACCAATCCCATATCCAACCCAGATTATTCAGTTAGATAGGACTGTTGTCAAAGTTATCGGGGAAATGAAAGATGTCCTCATTAGGTTGTCGGCAGATTCTAGAGTTTGTCAGTTCATTGATATAATGGTAGTTGACATTCCCAAAGCCTATGGTTTGATCCTAAGTAGGGACTAGTCCACAAAGTTGAACGGTTACTTTGCAACTAATTGGTCCCATTTGTGGTTTCCATATCAAAATAGACAGAATCAGATCAAGGTTCTGAGAGAACCACACATGAAACAAAATGTAACTCAACTAGAAGGAAATAATGAATCTGTAGCCTTCTTGTCTTAAGTTTTGGGGAATTATTTCTTAGAAATTGATCCGGGTAATTATCAGTCTAAAACTATTAGCCATGAATCAGATGAACAGTCCAATCTCCTTCATTTTTCTCGAACTGATGATATTGACTGTAATATAGTTAGTTTAGTCACTGACTTAGATCATAAAGATACTAACTTAGCTAAATCAAACGATCTTTTTTGGACATTATACATTGATGGTTCTAAAAATTTGGAAGGATCTGGAGCCGGTTGTGTTCTGATGGATCCAAAAAGACATAAGTACTTTTTGTCCTGTAGGCTAGAATTTTATTGTACTAACAACACTGCTGAATATGAATCTTTAGTCCACGGGTTGAAGAAATCCATCGATTTAAATGTTAGGTACCTAAAGGTTTTTGGTGACTCGGAAATAGTTGTGAGACAGGTAAGAGATACCATTCACTATCTTTCACCTCATTTGAGGATTTATCAGGCTGAGGTATGGGATTTAATTATGCATTTTGATGCTTTCAATATAAAATCTGTTCCTAGGATACAAAACGTTGCAACTAATTTATTAGCAACTTCTGCTTCCAGATTGGTGCCAACTAATAACAAATGCTCAATTGAATTGATTTTTAGGCCTTCTGTCCCTGACAATATCACAAACTTCAGAGTCTTCGATGATGACGATCAGATTATTAGTTTTCTAACAAATGAAGACATGTTCCAAGAAGCTGTGATAGATGAAGAAGAGCACGATTCTGATCTACAAAAGAAAGATGCAGCTAAAGGAAATTTCATCCCCAAAGGGGTGAGTTCACTTGAAACGCTATTTGATCTACAGAGCAAGTTCAAGAGACTAGCAAATACTAAGACCAATAGCTCATCAATGCGGCATGAATTAGTGAATCTGGGTATCGAAGCCGAACCAAAGTTTGTTAACCTTGGCAAATGTTGTTCACCAGGAGAAAGAGATAAGTTCATCAAGCTGTTTCGACAATACAAGGATGTCTTCGCATGGACTTATGAATATCTAAAAACATATGACACCCGCATTATTCAGCATGTCATACCAATGAAGGCAGGTGTCAAGCCATTTCAACAGTAATTAAGAAGGATGCACCCTACTCTTGAACCTCTGATTCAAAAGGAATTGAAGAAGTTGTTGGATGCTAAAATAATCTTGAAAGTTCGACATTCTGAGTGGGTTGCTAACCTAGTTCCTGTGAGAAAGAAGTCAGGAGAGATAAGACTATGTGTTGACTTCAGAAATTTGAACAGAGCTTCAGATAAAGACAACTATCCCGTCCCTTCAATGGAACAAATTCTCCAGATGGTGTCAGGATCAAAACTCTTCTCCCTTATTGATGGTTTCTCTAGTAACAATCAAGTATTAGTAGCTGAAGAAGATCATCGTAAGACTACTTTCCGCACTAAGCGGGGAACTTTCGCATACCAAAGAATGCCATTTGGCCTAATAAACGCAGGAGCTATGTTCCAGCGAGCAATGGACATCGCTTTCCAAAGATTGGGAGGTCACTGTGTTGTGGTTTATCTAGATGATGTGACAGTTTTTTCAAAGAAAAGAGAAGATCATGTTGTTCATTTGAAGCAGATTTTTTATCATTGCCGAAAATATGGTATCTCTTTAAATCCCAAGAAGAGTGTGTTTGCGGTTCCCGAAGGTAAACTACTGGGCCATATCATTTCAAAAAAGGGAGTATCAATAGATCAAGAGAGAGTACAAGTTATCAATAAAATTCCTATGCCTCATAACAAGAAATCCATGCAGTCATTTATGGGCACTATCAATTTTGTCTGAATATTTGTCCCCGATTTCACTCAAATTGTTAAACCTTTGCAGCGAATGGTCAAGCAAAGCATATAGTTCAAGTGGACAGACTCAGAAAAGGATGCATTCAGAGACATTAAGGAAGCCATAGCTAAGGCTCCTTCCTTAAGAAGCCCATATTTCGACAAAGATTTTATCTTATATACTTTTGCTTCAGATGACTCTCTCATGGTTGTGCTCACTCAAAAGGTAGAATTAGGAGACGAATACCCAATCTTGTTTATGAGCACTGGTCTGCAAGGTGCTAAACTGAACTATCCCGTTGTCAACAAACAGGCGTATGCCATGTTTAAAGCAGTAAAATAGTTCAGACCTTATATTCTTAAGAACAGAACTAAAGTGACAGTTCCCCACCCAGCTGTTAGATCCCTTTTCGTTCAAAAGGAATTGGGAGAAAGGAGAGGAAACTGGGTCACAGCTCTTCAAGAATATGATTTAGAATTTAAACTAGCCACCATGCTTGAAGGACAAGGCCTGTGTAAATTTCTTACAGAACATTCGATGGATGAAGAGCAGCATTGGAAGAATGAAGCTGAGCTGAATTCAGTTGAAGTATGTCTCGTCTTCACAGCTCCTGAATCATGGTATAGAGATCTAGTGCATTATTTGCAGCAAGGATATCTACCAGAACACTGGAGTTCTAAGAAAAGAAGGGCACTCCATTTGAAATCAGCAGCTTATCAAATCATTGATGGAATACTTTTCAGAAAAAATTACGATGGAATTTTTCGTAGATGTCTAGAAAAGGAAGATGCAAGTAAAGTTGTCAAAGAGTTACATGATGGTCTTTCTAGTGGGCATTATTCAGGGGAGACAATAGCTCACAAAATACTTAGGGCTGGATATTATTGGCCCACTTTATTCTGAGATGCCCATGCTTATGTGCGGAGCTGTGATATATGCCAAAGAAGTGCTGGGAAATTACCTAAGGCAGCAGGACCTTTGCAGCCGGTTATTATCTCAGAACCTTTCGAGCAATGGGGTATAGATGTCATTGTAGAGATAAAGCCAAATTCTTCTCTTGAACATCGATACATCCTCACAGCCACGGACTATTTCACCAAATGGACGGAGGCTACTCCACTGCGCAAGATCAATGAAGATGCAGTCATCACTTTCTTGAAAGAGAATATCATAACCAGGTTTGGAGTTCCAATTTCCCTAGTTTTTGATAATGCTACTTATTTCTCATCTTTTAAAATAAATGAATTTGTTTATGAAAGAGGAATTAAATTGCATTATTCAACCAATTACTACCCCCAGGGAAACAGGTTAGCTAAATCTTCAAACAAAAACCTCATCCGAATTCTCAAGAAGACTATGATAGAAAATCAACGAAGCTGGCATATAGCTCTCCCAAATGCCTTATGGGCAGATAGGTTGACTCCAAAGAACACATTAGGGCTTTCCCCTTACACCCTCGTCTATGGCAAGGAATCCTTCCTCCCTCCCAACATCTTGCTTCCATCCTTACAGTTGTCTCAAGCCTCTTGAGGGTCTGGTAGTCAGGTTTTACAATCCAGGATCGATACCTTGCTTCAACTTGAAGAATCCCAACAGAAAGCCAAAGATTCGTTTCATCAGCATCAAGACATAGTCAAAAGATGGTTCGATAAAAGGAATTCTGGTAAAAGAAGTTTTGAAGTAGGAGATTTAGTTCTTAAATGGGATCATAATTATGAAGGCAAGGGGATGCACACGAAATTCCAACACTTATGGATAGGCCCTTACCAAATTTCAGCAAAGCTCGGCCCATCCACTTACAAGCTAATAGACCTCCAGGGAGAGGAAGTAACCCTTCCTCTCAATGGCCTCGCCTTGAAACAATAGTTTGCATAGTCTCCCTGAGGCTTTCTATACATAAATAAATCTTTTCTTTGGTTTTACTTTAGTCTCTTGTTTTCTTTGTTTCAGCTAAATTGCCTTTTTTTTATCTCATCATTTGAACTTTTGTACAAATTTGTTTTCTTGAAATGCCTGCAATTGGGCCTCTCATGAAGGTAGATATCTTAAGAAATATCACAACCCATGGAACTGAAAGTGTATCCTCAAAAGAAATTTTACCCAAGCATTTTTGGCTTTTGCTGATCGTTCTCCAGATTGAAGAGGTCCTGTTCTATTGGTCACACTAACCCTTATTGAAATAGCAAAGATCTATTACTATATTTATCACTATCTTTGGGCTCCATCCACTCTCACACATAAAAGCATCTCAAGAGGATCATTGTGGTTGGACCCACGGAAAGGAAGCATGTCTTGAAGGCATAGGGTATTGAAGTGACTCCATGCTGTAAATCAAAATCTAAAAGGCTAATAATCGATGGTCTGTTTTCCATAAATTCTCGCCTCAATCAAAGCATGGTTGAGATAAATGCAAAACATTCAAATCAAGAAAGCTGTCCAAAAGACTCAGCTCAAGCTAGGTTTTTCTCCGTCCGTGAGGCTTGACAAATCAATAAAATCTCGCTCACACAAAAGGACACTATGGATTGAAGAACCAAAATCAAATATCATAATTCGAAAGAAAATATTTCTGGAAGGCTCAAACAGCAAAAAGCTGTCAAATGCGTAAACATCCAAAAGGGTGCATGCAGCATGGGAATGAGGAATAAGAGCAATAGTGTCTACGAGATATTGTTACAATCTAGTGGAGTCCGATGAAAGTGGTCGTCTGAAGGATGAATATTCTAAAATGAACCTCATATTTTGGCCCTTGGAAAGTTTTAAGGATGTATTTTTCAAAGCTCCCCTGTCCCGATGACCAATGGATAAAGTGACTTCTTCCTTTGTCGAGATTCAAACGATTAAGCTGACTGCGGCACATAGGTGAACAGCTTTTAAGAAGAATTATTCCCAAAAGTGAGATAGTTTTTAGAGATCTGTGCTCGCCAGCGATTCGCCAATTGTTGTTTCTACAACATCCTTCCCTAAAATTTTGGTGATATTTGGGGCCCCTCCTTTCAACACTTTTGTATCAAGTTTTTCCTTTATCTTTCGGTTTTATTTCTTTCTCTAACTTGGAAGAATTTCACCACCTGCTTCCAAAAGAGTTTTCTCATTTTATTTTCCTAAGGAAAAATCAATCTTTTCTCTTCAGCGCGGATTTTAGTCTTAAATCACCCGTTGTAGCACAAGTTTTATCCTTAAAGTTCTCCGCCGCTTTGGCGCACCTCCGAAAGATAAGTTCCCACTTGGCACAAAACTCTAAGTCTCAAGTACTTTTCAGCCAGCGCATATTTTTTAACAGTAGCTCGGCCTCCATTGGCGCATGCCGCTCAGCATAGGTTGTTACCATATCTCGACCGACGAAGGCATGGGTCCTACCCTTATCCCTCCCACCTTTCGAGTTGCGCTTCGCTTTCTTAGAGGAGTTAAGAGTTGGCACATTTCTCCCAGCGCAAATCGTGATGATAGAGTTAGCACCAACGGCGTTGGAGCCATACTTATCCCTCCTGCTTCTAAGTTCACGCTTATTCTTTTTCCATAAGCCAAGTTCTGGCGCAGTTTTAGGAGCGCATCCGTAATGACAGGATCGTCTCTTGAAGCGCAAAATCAATTTTTTAAACCTGCGCTCAGTGCAAAAGTCATGCTCGCTGCCTTAGTGCGAAAGTTAAATCGTCACTTAGTGCTTGTCTTGAAAAAATCACATCGATCCTTGTGCACCGCTGGGTTTGGTGGGGTTTTTAATGGAGCCATGTGTCGTTTTAATGGCAAAGGACCTCGAACCCCGTGAAATTAAATCCGCCAACCTATCGTCATATGTGATATAAATTCCACCCTTATTTAAACAAGTGCAACGGATTTTTTTCAATACATTTTATATTCTCCAAGCAACCGGAGTTCACCATTCTCATCAAGAGCGAGGTTTTCTATTCGCCAGGTTCCTCCAGAATTCATCTCCTACCTCGAAATGTTCACCCTTGACAGACCCTGCCAATCTGACAGGGAGGCTCTTCACCCCTTTTGTTTGCATGAGTTTGTTTTACACCATAGGGAGTTCTTTGTATAAATATTCAAGAAGATTTTAGGGCATAGAGTGCTTGCTCTTGTCCTTGATCCCAGAAATGAGAATCCGAAGTCGCCCTGTGCGAACCGAAACTCGGAAATCTTTGTCCCCGCCTGCGAGCATGAACTATGTCCTGTCATCATGTCCTCGGCATGCTGAGTAAGTTTTTCTCCCACCTTGATATCCCTGAACCGTCCCAATAGTATCTTAGTGGCCGTAGAGTTTTTTTCACTCAAACCCGTAGAAGCCATGGAATCCCATGCAAATCGAAACTCCTTGCCAAGCATCTACTGCGTGTAAAACCCAATCCTTCTCATTCCTTGCAGCTAAAATTTCATCCTATGAACACTGAGGTACTCTGCTCAACAGAAAGCAATGTTTATTCATGCCAAGGGCGCATAAAACCAACAATGCTCGGCCGAAATTGCCTTAGGATATGTTAAAACAACCCATCATGCCCACTTAGAACCCTGATAACCTAGCCCGGAAGTCTAACTCATAGAAGCCAACAGCTGCATGGTTTCTCCATATTTTACGCAATCTCCACTATCAATTGTCGGTGCATAAAATGTTTAAACACTGGCGCATTATAAATATCGCATGCATAATGTTAAGCGCTAGCATAGAAATAAGCTTAGGATGGCGCATGCAAAGTTGTTTGGACTAGCGCATGAATGTTTTTAGCTTTGGTGCATGGATAAAATTTGGGCGCTAGCGCATGAAACATCTAGGTATTAGTGTAGAAAATCCTGCTTGTACCCCAGCGCACATTAGATAACTGATCTTAGCACACGCAGAATCCCAAGCACGGTGCAAAGCTCTATTTAGGCACTAGCGCAGAAATATTCATCAGACTTGCGCAAGTTTGTGTTACAATTCATGAGATACTTGCACGTTGAAAATGAATGGCGCAGATTCAAAGATGATCTTGCTCATTGTCCTGATGTCTTGTCTTTACTTTTAGCATGGAATGGCATTGTTGAATTAAGCTTAAACTTGAAATGAAGATAGTTATGATTTTTAAGGCAACCGCTATATTGTGAAAATGTTATATTTTGGCTCTGCCATAGAGTGTTTCTAATGCTTGAAGAAGTCATCTAACTAAAGTCATTTTGGAATTACCTTGCTCACCTCAGGATTACCATGCATAGGAAGTCAACAAAGAAGAAGGTAGCACAGAAAATATCCTCAGAATTAGATGTAGAAATCCTATTAGATACTTCCCTCAAGACGATGTTCGCTGACACACAAGCTACCACTGGTGTTTCCCTTGGGAGATCAACCCATGAATTTCAATGGGGTGATCTGTACAGATTCATCATGGCTCAAGACAGTACAACAACCTCCATAGAGGATGCTTTGGTGTATGCCAACATCAGAAGGTCTTGTTTGCATAAGGCAACAACTTGGCTAGAATTGTTCCCTTGTTCTGAAGCTCTTGGATGGCTAATTCCCCACATCCAGACCGACACAAGGCTCATGAATGATAAAAATGGGTTGAGCTTGACATCTTTCGCTCCCAAGCATGTCACTGCTGCCTACAGATTTCCTTCACCTAGGGCTTGTTTAGACAATGATTAGATAGCAAAACATCCAATGGACCCACTAGAATCGGCCCGTAAGATGACGATAAACGACAGGCAGATTAGGAGGAGGCAGAACAATGAATATGAAAGAAACCTCCTAAAGACCCCTTACAGACTCATCATTCTGATGTTGAGTCGACTCTTTGGCATGCCTAATGGCAATTTGTTTAAGATCGGATGGGTACCGGTGATGTTTCATATGGCCATGAATGGAACCATCTTCAACTGGGATGAAATAATTTCAAATAGTTTGGCCTCGCAGCTGACAGCAGCCCATGGAGGACTAACTAAAAGGAAGGTAGATTTCTTCATGTCTTCATATTTGATTGACTACCTATTAAGCAAGCATACGTTCTCGGACCTGGGCTGCTCATGGAAGCCAAATGAAACAACCCTCTTCATAGCTTATCAATGTACATGGGTAAGTAAATACGCAAACCATTACAAAATGATTTGCGAGAGATTTATCATGCCATTGTACCAGCTCATTTTCGTAGAAGAACCAGACTGTATGTCAAAAAATTCAATGCGTATCATTGAAACATTCGGGGACTATTATCACACCAATGAAAGCACATACATCAGGATGAGTGGAGGGACTCAACCTCCATTTATGTTCCCTCAGTATGTTACAGATTTTGTAATTCACAAGGAGGCTGTAAGACAGTTCTTTGCTACCGACGCAATAAGTAAGTTCTTAACAGACCGGAGGAAAGGAATGTATCCTCCCATTCCATTTACCATCGAAGCTTACATCCTCACGAGAACAAGAGATGGGGAAAATTATGCTCAAGGCTTAGAAGTTTTCCATTTTGGCGCGGTCCCTTTCAGAAGGCATGACCCCAACGGTGCAGTAAGCCTGCATTGTCTTGACCTCAAGATCTCCTTTGAATATGCTCATGCTATGGACCGAGACGAGGAATTCTTCAGGAGTTCCCGCAACCTAATTGTGTTATGGAAGCGTTACAAGAATAAAATTGTGAAGGATCCGAGCCCCAAACCCATTGGCTTGATCCAAAAAGAGTGGGAGGCTCTAGCCTCGCAATCAGGAGATCAATCAGGATTAGAGTAGGACAGAGTGCTACAAGAGAAAACCCTCAAGCAGGAGCAGGACAGAGTGCTCCAAGAGAAAACCCCCAAGCAGCAACAAGACCAAGAAGAAGCAAGAATTCAAAGTGAGCTAACTGCCAAGCTTCAGTAAGAGGAGATTGCAAGGAAACAACAAGAGCAAGCCTCTTAGTTGAAACAACAAGGAGAGGCCACCAAGATCCAAAAAGAGGAAGAAAATCGGGTGTTCCAAGAGAAAGTTGCCAAGTAGCAGCATGAGGAAGAAGAAAGGCTCCTGAATGAAGAAGTAGTTGGATTACATATGCAACAAGAAGAGCTAGCAGGAGAGAAGGAAAAATAACAGATAGAGAAGACTCCCGAGTCAGAGCCATCTACTTCGATAGACATGGAGGTGGATCCACCATTGATATACTCTCAAGGGACAACTCAGGAAGGGAGTGCCTCTTTAGGAAGCTTAGCACTGACCCCATATAACGCCAGGAAGCAACGCAAAGTAGCAGACCTGGATACCATTTATTTCCTTGAGCAGAAAAGGGCCATTATTGATAAGAGGGTAAAGAAGATGGAAAGCGGGGTTGATGATGAATATGAATTATGGATATCAAAGAAAACATTGGTCCAAGGAACTGATGCCGGCTCCACGTTCCAAGCCCAATGCACTGTAGCATCAGCTAAGGCCACTAAAGCCAATATTGATTTTTTGAAAGGTGAGATAAAGCATTACAAGGAACAATGCTTTAAGATCAGAGATGATAGAAAGAGGGAGGTGTTGGAAGCAAACAAATTGAAAGAGAAATACAATGAGTTGGTAGGAGAGAATCTAATGCTAAATTCGGGAGTTCTCCAACTAGAGAATGAGAAGAACTCCTTAGAAATGCAGTTGGCTATCTCTGAAGATGAACTGAAGAATCTGAAAGCTCGAATAACAGAATTGGAGGAACTCGAAGCAAGCAGGAATCAGCAAATTCATCTCCACCAACATGAGTATGAAGGGTTGATTCAAGAAAAAGAACAATTGGGAAAGCAGCTCAAAGAGGCAGCGGAGGACCAACAAAATTTGTCTACATTTTGCAAACAAGCATGTGATATGCGGATTAAAATCCATCAGCTGCTAGTACTGATCTCGGAAGAGATTTGGAGCATGAAAGATATGATTAAGAAAATGACAACAATTGAAACCAAAGCCGTAAAAACTCGAGAAAAGTTTGCAAATCATGTAGGGGAGCTCAGACAACAATCTGAGTTGAAAAAGGGGAAATTTCAACTCCCTTCACACTTACGCACCACTACAGGAGATGAATTGGATGTGGATATAGGGATCCTTGAATTCGCCAAAGATTGTGGCACCGAGCTAAGTTTGGAAATCAGGAAGACGATCTGTAGGTTTTGTTCATTCTACTCCACACTCAGGGAATCACATAGCAAGTGTCATCTGATTCTTCCTGCCTCCATTTATGATTTCCCAAAGGAAGAAGATCGATTGTTCGAGCTACAGAACAAGCTAGACAAAGTCTTGGATTATATCAAGAAGATAGAAGTATTGAATCAGGATGAATTTCAACAGTTCATTTGCCATCCTGCAGTACATATTCACTTCCTACAAGCGATGGCTAAAGAAGCCACAGAGGGAAAAGAACTGATCGAATTAGACCTACGCAAACATGAAATAGAATCCCAGGCAACAGTATCTTCCCATAGAAAGCTTATCGTAAAGGATATCAACCAATGGACCACATACATTCAGGGTATACACGGCCCGGTAATTACAAGCGAGCCATTTGGTGGAGGCAAGTCTCTAAGTCAACAAGCAGAAGCCCCAGTAGAATAGATAGACCATTCTTACTTTGTTGTAAATAAAAGGAGAAGCTGAAATTCTACCTTTTGTATAAATGCTTTAAAGGGACAACTGGCTATCATTTTGTCTCATATGAAAGGTGTCCCACGAATCTGGGAAATAGATAATTATACACCAAAATCCAAATTAGATGCTTCTAGAATTAGGGTACACTTGTTAGCTCATGGAGCCTTCTGTCAAGTTATAAGTAGAAGTTAAGAAGAGGAGTAGAAGGACTTTTTTGTAGAGAAAAGAATTTTCTTAGCTTGTACGAACTACTTTGTAGCTTGCTCCAAGAAAGCGATTTTTCCTAATAAATATCCTGGAGAGGACATTTGTTTTGCCTGGAAATGTGGATTAGATGCTTGCTGGATTATTCTTGTGACATTCTGACACTGTTGTGAGATCTTTCTTTGTTGTCCTGAATTGTTTCTATGTAATGAATGATCTTACTATTTTTCTGGGCAATGATGTTTCTCCTAAATGAGTAATAGAATGCTTTTATGTGTATTAAAGCTATCTTTAATATCTTTAACCCTCTGCTGAAAATGTTTCTTTATGATTTAAATGGCTATCCATGCAATCTTTAGATATTTCTTTCAGCACATTACTCATATTTACATTTTTCTCCTTGCAAAGATAGATTAGATTTATTTCAGTTTTAGATATAGATTTGTTTCCAGTTCTGCATTTAGATTAAATCAGCTTAGGGCACTTGCATATCATCATTAAAATAAAATACATAAACGCTGGATCGGGCTGTAACCGGTAGAAAGAATAGCAAACTTTAAATCTTACGGTAGCCAGAACCGTTAACCACACGGATTCCCCCTACCAAACGGTGGACAATCTAATTGGGATAGTTTACCGGGGAGAATCCCTTTCTGCTGGATGCTTCGATCTTCGGGGCATCAACAAATTGTGATGATAAATTCACTTGGGGACATAGATGTGTTCAGCAAAAGCTCTATCTCTTGGATGTGGATTCTATGCCTACCTCTAAAATTGGTGAAGAAGCTCCAGATACAATGGATGCTTAGGTCGACATTCAGGAGCTTCCTATTGACCCTCTGTCTCAAGACTACCAACCAAAGATTTCTTTCCATGCTTTAGCTGGAATCACCACCCCCAAAACAATGTGTTTCAGTGGTTACTTCAAGAAGCTTCCTCTTACAATACTCATTGATTCTGGTAGCACTCATAATTTAATTGACCCTCGGATCGCCAAATAGGTTGATTGTTTTATCCATCCTTGCTCCAAATTTGATGTCATGGTTGCCAATGGGGGCACCTTACCTTGCAAAGGGAAGTGTTGTAATGTGTGTGTCTCTATGGGAGATTATAACCTGTGCTCTGACATGTTTTCCTTAACCTTAGGAAAATGTGATGTGGTTTTTGGTGCTCAATGTCTATGCACACATGGCCCCATCTTATGGGATTTTGCTGAACTTTGGATGCAGTTTTGCCCCAATGGATAAAATCACGCATTGATGGGCTTACAACCAGGGTCTCTCAGCATCATCAGTTCACATTGCATGGAAAAACTCCTTAAGAAGAATTCACATGGTGTCATCTCTCAGATCCCTTCCATTCAGATGCAACCATCAACAGTCTCCACTACTCCTTTGGATCTACAACAAATTCTGGGTCGATAAACATATGTGTTTGCTGAACCAGTGGGATTTCCACCTTGAAGGCTAGGGGACCATCGTATTCAGATCCTTCATGGAAGTGTTCCTCCCAACAGCAGGCCCTATCATTACCCATTTCACCAAAAGGCAGAGATTGAAATGCTCATTCGGGACTTACTGAATCAAGGTATTATTCACCCAAGCACTAGTTCCTTTTCTTCATCAGTTCTTCTTGTCCACAAAAAAGATGGGTCATGGCACCTCTATATTGAATTCCGAGCACTTAATCACTTCACCATCAAGGATAAGTTTCCAATTCCTGTTGTTGATGAGCTTCATGGTGCTCAATTTTTCTCCAAGTTGGATCTTCGTTCTGGGTATCATCAAATTCAAGTTCATGAGGATGATATCCTTAAAATAGCTTTCCGCACACATGATGGCCGCTATGAGTTTTTGGTCATGCCCTTTGGCCTCACTAATTCTCCTTCCACATTCCAAGACTTGATGAATAAAATATTTTGGCCCTACTTGCATAAATTCATTCTGGTATTCTTTGATGATATCCTCATCTAGAGTAAAACATGGGATGAACATCTCCGGCATCTAGATCTTGTAATGCAACTTTTCTCTAACCATCATATCCACGCCAAATAGTCTAAATATGTTTTTGGACATAAGGAAGTTGAGTATCTCAGGCACATTATCTCAGCACAAGGGGTTCACGTGGATGCTACCAAAATCACTGCCATGAACAATTGGCCGCATCCTCAGAAACTCAAGGTCCTTTGTGGTTTTTTCGGGTTAATTAGCTACTATTGCAAGTTTCTCAAGGATTATGGGAAGATTGCAGCTCCATTAACTACTCTATTGAAAAAGGATGCTTTTACATGGGCACATGTTATTGAGTGTGCATTTGACCAACTGAAACAAGCTATGTGTACTACACCTATTCTAGCTATGCCCGATTTTTCCAAGCCCTTCACTATTGAGAGTGATGCTTGCGGCAATGGACTTGGTGTTGTTCTCCTTCAAGGTAACACCCCATTGCGTTCACCAGCAAATCCCTTTCAGGTAAGAATTTAGCTGCCTCTACATATGAGAAGGAAATGATGGCTATTTTGCATGCAGTACAGAAGTGGCGACCATACCTATTAGGGAATCATTTATGCATCAAGACTGATCACCAGAGTCTGAAATATTTATTCGAACAACATGTATCCTCCCCAACAAAACAGAAATGGGTTAGCAAACTCATGGGTTAATACTATGAGATCACCTACAAGGAGGGTAAGGACAATATTGTGGGGGATGCTCTTTCTCACACATCTGATGACCAAGGTTCTCTTTCAGCTATTTCTATGTTTGTTCCAAATTGGTTGCAATATGTTCAACAAGGCTATGTCAATGACTCTTCATTATCTCAAATCATCCAATGCTTGGCCAACAACCCTTTTGTTGTACCACATTAATCTTGGGATGGTGCTTCCCTGATATACAAGGGTCGTCTGGTGCTTCCCCAGAGAACAGATATTCAACAAGATGTCTTCTATGAACTCCATGCTTCTCCATCGGCAGAGCACTCTGGGTTCCTCAAAACGTATGAGCAAGAATGACGTAACTTCTTTTGGTGGAGAATGAAAAGGACAATTCAATAGATGGTGGATGAATGTGATACCTGCCAGTGCAATAAGAGTGAAATGACACTCCTTCCAGGATTGCTCGAACCCTTTCCCATACCTACATGGATTTGGACTGGTGCTTCCCTGAGATACAAGGGTCGTCTGGTGCTTCCCTGAGATACAAGGGTCGTCTGGTGCTTCCCCAGAGCACAGATATTCAACAAGATGTCTTCTATGATCTCCATGCTTCTCCATCAGCAAAGCACTCTGGGTTCCTCAAAACGTATGAGCGAGAATGACGTAACTTCTTTTGGTGGGGAATGAAAAGGACAATTCAATAGATGGTGGATGAATGTGATACCTACCAGTGCAATAAGAGTGAAATGACACTCCTTCCGGGATTGCTCGAACCCTTTCCCATACCTACACGGATTTGGACAAGTATTTCTATGGATTTCATTAAAGGGCTCCCTAAATCTGGAGGGAAGACAATGATTTTGGCTGTGGTTGATCACCTCTCCAAATATAGTCAATTTTGTGCTCTCATCCATCCCTATACAGCCTCCTTAGTCGCTCAAATTTTCCTGGAACAAATCTTTTGTCTTCATAGAATCCCTTCTTCCATTGTCTCAGATCATGATGTGACTTTCAGCAGTCATTTTTGGCAAGAACTATTTCACCACACTAGCACCAAACTGAAGAAGAGTTCAGGGTATCACCCACAAATAGATGGTCAGACTTAAATTATCAATAAATGCTTGGAAACTTATCTTCATTGCTTCATCTTTGAACAACACCATCAGTGGGAAAAGTGGCTCCCACTCCCTGAATGGTGGTACAATACCTCTTACCACAATGCCTCTAAAATGAATCCATATGAAGCAGTTTATGGTCAGGCACCACCATTTATTCTTCCATACACCCCCAGCAGTTCACTAGTTCAGGCAGTTGACACGGTCCTTCGAAAATGCGATCAGATTCTTCTCGTTTTGCGAGAAAATATTCACATGAAAATAAATCGCATGAAGCAACAAGCCGATCAACACCATTCTAAGCACACTTTTCAAGCAAGTGATATGGTTTTTCTTCATCTCCATCCTTACAAGCAATCCTCCCTGAAACTCAAAGGGCGTCATAAGCTCGCTCCAAAGTTCTATGGGCCATATAGGATTCTTCATAAGATTGGGTCTGTTGCTTATAAATTGGAACTTCCTCCTTCTTCCTGCATTCATCCAGTATTTCATGTCTCTTGTCTGAAGAAAGTTCTTGGAACCAACATCAGAGGACAAACTATTTTACCAGAACTGGATAATGAAGGATCCATCCTTTTGGATTCGAAGGCCGTCCTCAATAAGTGCACTCGTTAGCTTCGCTCTCGCTCTATCACAGTAGTCTTAATTCAGTGGCATGGAATGCAACCAGAGGATGCTACATGGGAACCACTCCTTCAAATTCAACAACAATTTCCACATCTAAATCTTTGAGGACAAAGATTTTTCTAAGTGGGAGGGGATATTAGGAACCCATGCCAACCCTTCTCTTTACTTTTTTAGTATATTGTTGTTGGACGCATATGCTTTGTAAGTCATCCCGTAGTATTTGTTGATCCATAGTTTGTATTAGTGTTGTTGGATGCATATGCTTTGTAAGTCATCCCGTAGTTTTTGTTGATCCATAGTTTGTACTGGCCCATGGTTTTGACCCATAGTATTGGCGCCTAGACTTAGTATATAAGTTTTTGTTGAGGCCAATGAAGGCACCATGAAGTTATTTGTATTGAGCTTGCTCAAAGGAGGTTGCCCCCTCGAAGTGGCTTGTGATCAATAAAAATATTTTGTGATCTCATATATTGTCCATTATATCAATTAATTGTTACAGTTTCATCACAATTTGTATTGTCTAAAAAATGTGAGAAGAGATTTCAATAGTTGAAGGAATTTCTCACTAGTGCCACTATTCTGAATATTGTAGACCCAAATAAATACTTTGTGGTATGCATAGATGCTTGCATTGAAGGGCTCACTGGAGTACTCATGCAAGAAGGGTTTGTGATCTGCTATGATTCTAGAAAGTTAAAAGAGCATGAAAAGAACTATGACACCCATGGCTTAGAGCTAGTAGCCATAGTGCATGATCTCAAGAGATGGAGGCACTACCTCTTGGGAAGAAGTTTTGAGCTCAGGACTGATCATATGAGTTTGAAATACTTGTTTGACCAGCCAAATCTGAATTCTAGACAAACTAGATGGATGGATTTTCTTTGTGAGTTTGATTTGGAGATTAAGAATGTCAAAGGTAAGGAGTATAAGGTTGTTGATGCACTCAGCAGAAAATTCCATATGGTAGTAGTAAGTAGGTGTGAATCAGACTTGAAGGCAAGGATTCTATAAGCTTAAAACAATGATGAAGTCTACCTTTAGGTCAAGGATAAATTGAAGCAGGGTATTGTGGATGATAAGTATGAAAGATATCAGCTGGGTGAGGATGATGTTCTCATCTATCAGGGTACCAGACTGTACATTCCAAATAGTGCAGATTTGAAGAAGCTCGTGATGGATGAGATACATAAAATGCCATATTCTAGACACCTAGGATATCAGAAAACTATAACAATGGAAAGCAAATAGTACTTTTGGCATAGTATGAAGAAATACATAGCTGAACACATTGCTAGGTGTCAAAGGTGCCAACAAGTCAAGGCAGAGCATCAACATCCAGTAGGATTGTTGCAGCCATTTCCCACTCCAGAGTGGAAGTGGGAAGGGATCTCTATGGATTTTATAATAGGTTTTCCAATGACAATGAAGAAGCATGATTCAATCATGGTGGTGGTGGAAAAGCTATCAAAGGTATCTCATTTCATTCCAGTCAATTCCACTCAGAAGGCCAATGACATTGCAAATATCTTCATGAGAGAGATATTCATATTGCATGGATTACCCAAGGCAATAATTTCATACCGGGATACAAAGTTGACATCTAATTTTTGGAAAGGATTGTTCCAGGAATTAGGAACTCTCTTGAAGTTTAGCACAACCTATCATCCTCAAACTGATGGTCAGACTGAGAGAGTAAATCATATTCTTGAATACATGTTGACGATGTATGTGATGGACAAGCCATCCAAGTGGGAAGACTATTTACATTTGGTAGAGTTTGCATACAACAATGGACAACAAGCATCATTGAAGATGAGTCCTTTTGAAGTGTTGTATGGAAAAGGATGCAGAACTCTAGTGAATTGGGACAGCCCAGTGAACAGAGTAGTACTTGGACCATAAATGATTAAGGAGATGGAGTAAGAGATTGTTATGATCAAACAAAATTTGAAGGCAGCACATGACATGAAGAAAAGTTATGCAGATCTGAAAAGAATGCATAATGAATTTCAGATTGGTGATCATGTCTACTTGAGAGTGAAACCAAGGAAGAGTTCCATGAATTTTGGAAGTTGTGCCCAGTTGGCACCAAGATATTCTGTGCCATTTGAAGTCCTTGATATGATAGGACCAGTTACATATAGGATTGCATTACCTACTAACATGAAGGCTAATAATGTTTTTCATGTCTCATTGCTTAAGAAATATGTACATGATCCTAATCACATAATTGATTGGAATGTGATACAGGTGGAACTAGAGGTAGAGTTCCAAGTGGATCTTATATGCATCCTCAACAGGAAGTTCACTTTTCTCCGGAACAGGGCCATAGGGCAGGTAAAGGTGCAATGGAGGCACCTCAGTCCCGAAGAGGCCACATGGGAGCTAGAGGATGCCATGAAAGAGGCATTGCCATTTTTTTAAAGTTTTGAGAACACCGAGGACAGTGTTATTTTAAGGGAGAGGGAGTTGTAATACCCCTATTTTTACCCTTATAGTTTATTGTATTCAATGTAAATATTGTTTAAATACACTATGTATCTACCCTAGTGTGGATCTCAAGGCCAAGGCCCCACTACTGGATGTTCAAGTTTAATTGCATAGGAAAGTATTTGACAACCTCATTATCCATGAGTTGTTAAGCCATGACGGATTGTAAATGATGTAGTTATTAATTATTGTAATAAAATACCCAAGATGGCTAAGGAGGAAACCAATGAGAAAGGGCCATGTGTATCCGTTTGGGAGAGGTGAGGGGGTTATGGGATTGGTACCCATGATGCCACATGTCCAATTGTGAACCCATTTGACTCACAATGTTGACATTAATGCAACTGTAAGAGAGTGGTTGAGGAAACCAGACCCATGAAGTCGATGGAGTATGGACAACCTATGGATCCATATGGAAGGGTATGGCCCTATCCATTTATTGTCCCTTAAGCCACACCACACCTGGGAATTCGTCCATCCTGCTTGTTAACCCATTATTGACCAGAACCCAATTAATTCGCACACCAGTAGAACTAAGCCATATAGAAAACAAGTGAAATCATGTTTTCTTGTGTAAGCCGAATGTGCAGAGCCACTGTGCAAGAATGGAAGTGGTCGGGACATCTATAGTCCAATTTGTGGGATGTATTGAGGGACTGGAACGGCCAGAAAACCCGTGAGAATCATTTAGACCCATTTGGAAGAAGGATGAATTGAAGGGAAGAGTTTAGGGCATGGAGCTATGAGAAATTGGCTTGTATAACATAGGTAAAGGTCAGATTATGGTTGGGTTTGCTTGATAAACCTAGTGAAGGATGTAATGTCATGAAAAATAGCATCTAAACCTTTCTATTCCCACCCTGAATAGCACTGGAGGGAAGGGGTCTTAAGGGACTATGTAGCAGAGAAGAGGGCCATCTTTGTGTTGGGTGAGGTAGGTAATGTGGGTGCATGCTTGTTGAGTGGTATGAGATGCCTGTAGGTATGTGGTAGAGCTCACTAGCTTAGTAGAACCCTCATTGTTCCCTGGATTGCTTGATAAACCCAACTATAGGTGGCCTTATCATTGAGATGAGACCTTGGCTATGAGAGATTTCCTTAGCCCTCCTTAGTGGATACACAACCTAGTTCGGGGGTGGTCTCTCAGCTGAAAGAGTATAAGTTGGAAAGATACCTAAGGTTGGGTGGAACGTTGTCCTCACGTATCCAGTTGCTTGGGACAACTTCACTCCAAATATAAGTGTTTCTATGTGTTAAATGATTCAAATTCGTGTGTTATAACTATTTGTTAAGTTATGCTTGTCATGCTTTGGACTAATGAATGGATGAATCCGTGAACTTTCTCATTAGGTATCCATGTACAATCTTGAATATAAGATTTAATGCATGTTGGAAGACTTCATTGTTTACATGAATGATAGGCATGGCCAACCCCTGTAGCTTGTTAATATGATTGGCTAACTTAGTCCATTATATGTGTTTATTATGCATTGTATTTTCTCTTCAAATGGATATTTTGACGTCACCTAGACTTGGGGAAGAAAGTGGATAACCCTTGATGTGTTTTTGAACCCCTCTTTGGTTAGGTGAAGGGAGAATTCATGGCAAGAAGGAGTTAGAATCTCTGGAATAAGGTTTAAGGAACTTAAGTGGAGTTATGCACAGAATTACAGTTGGAAATTTTACATGTTCCGAATGTTCAGATGGGGTAGGGATTGCACCATTGGATAGATCTCCCCAATTAATTTCCAACGGTACCAACCTTTTCTCATTTGGACCTAGGATGAGGAAGTTATGCCCCTCAGAAGTTGTTTTGGAAAGATTGTTGGAGAAGGGGTATTTGGTCCCTACCCTTCCGCATCCACAATGCGGATTGTGGAGGTCAGGAATAGTCCATTGGGGCATATGGAAATATGCATTTCTGCACCTGCAATGCGGAATGTATAATGCGTATTGTGGGAGGTACAATATCCCGGGAGTTGGAATGGGGAATTCTGCATTTTTGCACCTACAATGTGGAATGCAGAATGCATATTAAGGGAGTTAAAATATCCTGGGACTGGAACATGAAAATCTTCATTTCTGCATCTACAATGCAGAATGCAGGATGCAAGTTGCGGAAGGTAACTTTCAGAAGAGAAAACATGGAACCCGAATTTTGAGTTCCTTTATTGGAGAAAACTCACTATGGCTTGGGAATACCACAACAGACAGATGACTACCAGAAGTCTACTCAATTCTCAAAGCAATGCTATTATAAATGACAATGTTAAGATAATGGAGAAATGTAACCAACCTCAATCCAACGTTTGATGTAGATCCCTGTTGGAGATTTCAATCCACACACTTGTAATCTGCAAATTAGTCTTGAAAACCAATATCCAACAAGTACATATAATATATAATTGACATTAACATTATCAATAACAATGGTCCATAATATCATAAGCAAATGTAACGCAATGTATAATAAATGACATTCACACCATGAATGGACGAGAATATGAGTATTTCTATTAATGAACAAGAAGAAGTACAAAGTGATACGACCTCTTGCTGGAAACCAATCTGAACCAAGATCTAGATCAATCCACTTGTGCCTCCACCACTTCAATCCTCCATGAATGGAAAACTCAAACTAGAAGGAGTTTGGAAGGTGAACATAAGAGGTTCACAACTACAAGGATCAATGAGTTCAGACTCAAGATAGGGAAAAAATCCACTAGAGTTCCTTTACTATTCTCTTCTTCCTCCCGTCCACAAGCCATATGTGCTCAATATATAGTCCTCTCAAAGGTAGGAGAAAGGACTCATCGAGACGTTACTTGGGAAGATGGAGAGCCAAAGGTCATCCAATGACCGCTTTTTGGGAGTAAAAGTAATTAATAGTTGTTTTTACCATTTTACTTGATACCTGCGGCCTATAGTGATGCAACTCGTGGGTACGCATGCTATAGTGATGCAACATGCGGGTAGGAATAAAAATAGGGCGAACTAGTATCACTGAACGATAAAAATGTATATGAGTCACTAAAATGGATCCTACAGGCCAAAGAATGTTGATGCTCATAGGGTGGAAGATTTCTGTGTAATAGTTCCGCATGCGGATTGCGGAAATACAGAAGTTGGAAGGACAAACTTCGAAGCCAAAATTGGCTTCTAACTTCCAAATTTCACATGCGAATTGTGGAAGCCAGAAGCACAAATTCGACGGAATGTTGGTTTTGGTAATCCAACTTCCGAGTTCCGCATGCAGATTTTGGAACTCGGAAAGGGAAGATTGCAGTTCACAATGGGGAATTGCGGACCCGATCCCATTGCGGTTGTGTGTGGAATTATTTGAATTTGGAAGAAAAAAAAGAATCAAATGGTATCCCATGGCCTCTGAAGTCCATATGGGAGGTGTGGGAATGTGACGTGCATAAATAAAAATTAAAAGAAAATATTTTGGAGGCTACCCACAATGCACCAGTGGCGGGCCACTCTGGCCTCCTGAAAACTTACCAGAAGGTGAGAGAGAGTTTCACTTGGAAGGGACTCAAAAATGATGTGTTGAGGCATGTAAGGGAGTGTACTACATCCCAACAAAATAAATTTGAGCACACTCATCCTGCTGGACTCCTACAACCCCTACCAATTTCAGAAAAAAAGTAGGAGAGTGTGTCCATGGATTTCATCACTGGTTTGCCCAAAACCCAAGGTAAGGATAGTATTTGTGTAGTGGTTGACAGATTGACTAAACTTGCTCACTTCTTTGCTGTCACATCAACTATTACTGCCAATCAAGTTGCTGCACTATTTTTTAAAGAAGTATTTAGATTGCATGGTCTTCCCAAGACTATAATAAGTGACCGAGATATCAAATTTACTAGTGCTTTTTTTTCTGGAAAACTTTGTTTGAACTAGTTGTAACTAGTTTGAATCTTAGCACAAGTTATCACCCTCAGAATGATGGCTAAACTGAGAGGGTAAACCAATTCCTTGAGGGTAATATTAGAAATTATATTACTAGGCAGCAGGAAGCATGGGTCAGCTGGCTACACTTGGGGGGATTATGTTATAACACTACATTCGATATCTCCATTGGAATGCCCCCATTCAAAGCTCTGTATAGGTATGAATACTTCACATTTTTAGATCTGATTTTTGGGTATTGCAGATCACAAAAAAAAATATTGTCTTTAGGAAATCCAATACATACTCAGGGGAATCAAAGAAAAATTGCAAATTGCACAGAACTAGCAGAAGGTGAATGCAGATAAGAACAAAATAGACTAAACCTTCCAACAAGTTGATTTGGTTTATTTGAGGTTTCAACCATACAGAAAATCCACTCTGAAATCAAAAGGGGATGATAAATTACTTCCAAGGTTCTATGGACCATATAAGATCACAAGGAAAATTGGTGCAGTTGCCTATGAATTAGATCTTCCCTTTAGGAGCAAGATACACAATGTTTTCCATGTGTCATGCTTGAAGAAAGCAGTTGGCCAGCAAGTAACTATTTCAAAAGAATTTCCTCTCCTTGATGATGAAGGACACCTAGTCTTAGAACCATAGAATATTTTTTAGGTTAGAGAAAGGAAGTTGAGGAGCAGAACCATTAAAGAATATCTAGTGTAGTGGAAGGGGTTTCCTAGTGAAGATGCAACCTGGGAAGGTGAATAGATTCTGCAACATCCAGTATTGCACCTACTTGAGGACAAGAATTATTGGGGAGGGAGGACTATCATGTTCCTTCCATAGTGTCCATTTGGTCAAGACTTGGACCCTCCAATCCCTAAGGGTCTAGGAAGAAGAATTAAATTGAGGATAATTAATTGGGATGAATTTTTGGTACAAGGCCTATAATAATTAAGAATTTTAATATTTTGAATTTTAATTATTGTTATAATTAATGCCTTATCATTATTAATCAAATTTTTGGAAAGCAATGATGTTCACATGGCTAGGAGGGCGCATGAGGACAAGGTGGGCCTCACCTACTCAGGTGGAAAAGTTAGAAACAACAAGGAATCACCTAAAAGCAAGGTGGCAGCATAAAAATATAGAAACTAGAAAAAACAAGAAAAAACAGGCAAAAGCACAAAGCATGAAAGTAAAAAAGAAGGAAAGTGCAAAAAGCAACTAGTTTGAAAAAGAAGGAAACATCTAGAAAATCTAAGTAGGACGCACTTGCAAAATTCAGTTGAAAGACAAAAAGCAAGCAGCTTTTACAAAGCCGAATTGTTGCTAATTCTCTCAAGGAATGTGCTCTCGCCTCTCACATGTGACAATGGATTGTCCAAGAATCTACCTAAGTTGTAAAATAAGTCTAGTGCGCACCATTCACATATTTTGTTCAATTATTTTTGTGTCTTGAGAGCTTTTGCTACTCAGAGTTGAGCAATGTGTCTCAACCAATTCTTGGGAGATGAACCCCAATGCAATTTATGTTCCAGTTTGTCCATCATCAGATACAGAGCCATGTAATGTTGATATATAGGTCTACATTAGTCCATTGTTTAAGAATATTAAGCATCCAGAGAGAGATCCTTAGTCATAGTTCCATGGAAGAGTTCTTGAAGGAGTTCATCTAGAGGAAGTGATCCATTCCAGTGAAGGAGGCCCTATGCATCTCATGAAGTATAGTGTGCCATCCACATGTATCTACTAGATATGATTGCATCCACATTTCATATACAATGTATAACTTCATCTTCTCCTCCTCCTCTCATACTCATTCTCTCAATTTGTAAGATTTCTATAGCATTGGACACTCCTTGAAGATATGAATGTAATAACTCCTCTAATATTTGCTCAGGATATTCAATTTCAATTTTATGCTGTTAATTAGCTTATATCAGAGACCTCCTATACTTCATAAGTGAATTTTGTAATCCTCTAATGAAATTTGGATCAAGCAATTCAAAGACTATCTCTTTAAGCACTTTCTATTGACTAGTTTTACCATTTTTGTAATTCAGAGCTATGTATGAACCAATTTTTTGTTCTAGTGGTCATTTGTGAATACTGAGGCCTTACTCAATCATACTGAATTATTTATTTGAGGATTCGAAGACATCTCATCCTGTTTGCAATAATTTGGAAAACTAGTAGTTGAGGAGTCCAACATAGTGCCTTTGCCTCTTTTTCTCCCAAACTCAAGCAAAACCTCCCAAATTCTCATAATATTCTGTCCAATACCAAGATAGGAGTTTAATATCTAATATATTCCATTTTTTTGCATCCAGGTGTAAGCACTGAACCTAGTATGCATATGTTGGAGTGCCAAGGAAGCCTCAAAGTATACATCATCCATAGTTGTTGTTGAAATGTAAATGGACCCAGTACGTTGTGCATAGGACTTAGAATTTGGCCCCAAACCCGATACATTTTCTTCTGCACTTTAACCCATATATTTTTCAGATCCTAAATATTACAAATTCCTAACCCTGGGGGTAAAGCTAATTGTGTCCAAGAGTAGTTTTTTTGCAACTAGTTTTGGTATAATTTAATTCATGTGTTAATTAATGTTTTAAATTCTGAATTGAGATAATATATTTGATATCATATTATGGATATTACATGCTTCCACTAAGCTCAAACACATTGGGATAAGTAACCAAACAATATCAACAATTGCACGTTCTATTAATAGACGAAGCATTGCTCATTGGTGCACAAATTCTATACAACATAGACAAAAGGATTAGAGAATTTATGGACACACCTGCATTTCCATTTGGGAATCTAGATGTCATGCTTTGTGGTGCTTTTTTCCAAGCACAACCTGTACGTGACTCTTTCATTTTTGAACAACCAACTTGCGTCAAGAAAAAATACCATATGTATTTTGGGTAGAAAACATTAAGCTATTTGAATTGGAAAAAGTAATGCGGAAGTTAGATAAAAAGTTTGTTTCTATTTTAAATAGAATAAGAACTAATACATAGACTAAGGACGATATCACTTACCTTAATCAAGTCTTACATAGACCAGCACTACATGATCCTACATTTCCCTACCATTTTTTTAGAAATAAAGATGTGGAAGGGAATAATAAGAAAATGTTGTGTGTTGTTAAAACTATTTCATATAGTCTAATACCGATTGACAAAGTAGTTGACTCGATTGAGCAACCAACATTTGAACAACAAAAAAATTCACCTCCCCTTGTTAATTGAGTTGAAAAAAACTATTCTTATTGAATTGATAAGACGCAAATATGTAATTGACGATGGATTGGTGAACGGTGCAGAAGGGATTTTCAAATGCTATACAACAAATCCATTTGAATAAAACAACATGGATTTGTACATACTTCCCTTTCCCATGTTAAAAACATTGAATCGCTCTATCTTATAAACAAGTTAGAAGAGAATAATTACTCTGTTTGTTTTAAAGTTGTTACTGAAACTGAAAGAATCAAAACATATTCACAATGGAAATTTCAATATGGACTCTATTCAAGGAAATAACAATATTTTTTTTCTAATATGTACATTAAACACCAAGGAAAATTTTAAGGATCCATACTTATTTAAAAGTGTATAAAAATTGGTGAATCTTACCCATTCTTAAAATTGTCAACTATAAAATATTTGGCGATATTTTTATAAAAATATTTCAATTTCTAAGGATTTTATATTGTTTTGTGAAATTTCTATGGCATTAATTCCATGCAATAATTTTAAAAGCCAAGATCTAGAAACAAACTAGTCCTCACAAAGAATTTATATAGAGTTTAGCAGAAAATATGAAGAAATATTGGAAAAGAAATACATGAAATAGAACACAATTGATGTAAACTCCACTATTTTATTATTCAATAATATGCATACAATATATAATGCATCTCAATATATAAATTTTTGAGCCTTAGGAAGTAGTTGAGTAAATCATATTAATGCTAGGCTTAGTGGAGTAATTACTCCAATCTATGACATTGTGCCAAGTGTAACTCCTATAATGGGCCATAATGAAGTCCAATGAACCTATGAGGACCATGAAGAATTTAGGAAAGACAATAAATGTGGATGGAATCATTATGAGGGTGAATTAGGTGGTTTAGGGCTTTGGTAGTGGCCATTAATGAGCAATTTGACCATATTTAGTGCATAAGTTCCCTTGGTCCAACCTTATACCATAAAACAGGGAACATGGGAACCTCCCTCATTAAATGCATTAAATAGGGTGCCTTAGAATCCCCATAATAAGGAAATGGGAACACTTGTGGACAAACTTGTCTATTATGGAAAACCAATAGTCCAATATGTGGACAAACCTCCTAGACTAGGCACTACGAAGCCAAACCATGGAACAACTTACATTAAACACTTGGAACCTTATGTAAGGATTATTAACCAAGGTCTAGATGGGAATTATGTTCCAACACCCCCCCTTAAGACAAAATGGTTGTGCGCAAAGAAAATTATTATGAGGGCCCAAGCAACAAAGGCTTATGGTCACCCTTTACATTATTCATCCATATGAACTGACGAAAGAGGAAAAACCACTTGGGGAAAATACTCCCTCTAAAATGGACATGAAATAAACCAAAATAAATTGATCTACTCCAAAACTCAAGTAGGTGTGAACTTGATAATTTGTCTAGAGGAACCTTCTTCGTAGGAAGAAGTGGATGTTGCTCAACTAGATCAAGAACATGAACAACTGTATGATGGACAATGTAACCATGTAGAACAACTCCAATACATTGATTTGAGAGAATAAGTGGCTGCTAATTAGACTTGAAATTCAGTCTGAAATCAGGTCCAAATGAGTCTTGATATGCTTGAGACAAAAACTTTGAACCAAGAGAGGTGAAATCAACATTAAGTAAAACTGAAATTTCTTGAAACTTTGAACCAAAATCTATTATGGAAGCTCCAAGAATGATGAAAAATAGTTCCAAATGATCTCTGAACTTGAAATATGAACTAAAATCATACCCAAAACATGTATGACATTGTCCAAATGAGAAGAACAAGAGTTCAATGCATGCCAAGACAATGTCAATGTCTCCTTCTTCAATAGAATTGTGAGGAAATGCGCTAGTCACCATAGAGGAATAGGTAGGAATATTTCGATCATAATTGGTGAGTGCATTTGCATGTAACTCACATCTTGATACAACCTTCAAATCATCCAAAATATCATCAAATTTTGCACCACCAACTAGTGAAGTATGCAAAGGCTCTTCAACAACTAGCTTATCATACTCAAAATTAGCATTTGAAGAATTATTAGAGAACAATGAGTGGCGAGAGAGTGCTTATTCAACAATGGAAACTCCATTTGTTGTATCTTCATCATTAGTAGCAAAATCTTATGAAATAGATGATGTCTCTTCACATTCTAATTCATATCATGTAGAGGAAGCATTCAAATCAAAGAGATCTATACCAATAGGAACTTGTGTTGAAGATTCATCCATTTGATCTTCATGAACAACTTCATCATAGAGAGTAGAGGATGAGACATTAGGATGGATATCACATGTTGAGGTGTCCATAGGCTCACTCTATGCACCAATATTCTTCTTATCAAGAGCCTTGTCCAATTTGGACCATAACTCAAATGGATAGTCGACAGAATCAATCAAGTAATGCATGCTTAGAGACATAGATAGACACATGTCACGTCCCCAGTCACCTCGGTTCTTTTAGAGGCGATGGGAGACAACCCTTGAATCCAAATGCTATTTTTTTTTCTTCAAATTGCCATTGTACTGAAGAAACCATCCTTGGTCAACAGTCCTCAATCTGCAAGCTACAGTGTGGGATTCAGAAAGGTAGAACCACAAATGTACAACGCTGAAGAAATGCGCCTTCGAATTCCACAATCTGCAATTTGGGACTCGGAAGTCAGAACATCAAATTCCACCACTTAGGAAAAATCCACTCTTGACTTCCTCAATCCGCAATGTGGAACTCGGAAGTTGGAACTCCAAATTCCACCGCTCCGGAAAAATCCACTCCCGATTTCCACAATCCGCAATGCAAAACTCAAAAGTCGGAACTTCAAATTCCATCGCTCTGGAAAACTCCACTCTCGACTTTCACAATCCACAATGGGGAAATCAGAAGTTGGAACTCCAAATTCCACTACTCCGGAAAATTACACTCCCAACTTCCACAATCCACAATGCAGAACTCGAACTTTGGAACTCCAATTCTCTGTTCTGAAGCAACTTCCTTTCCGACTTCCACAATCTGGGAAAGACGGAACGCTAAACGATCAAACCGGAAAAATTTCTCTTTAGAATTTTGAAATACACAATCCGCGTTGTGTGAGTTGAAAATTGGAATTCCAAAATCATAAATCCGGAAAATTTTCCCTTCTGAATTCCATAATCTGCAATCCTCAATGCAGATTCGAAAAATTAGAAGCCCAACTACACAACTTCTCAGTCCCATAACTTCTTCATCCTAATTCCAATTTGGGAAATTTCAGTACCGTTGGAAATCTCTCAGGGAGCTCTATGCAACTGCCTAATATTCATCCACAACTGAGAACTTTTATTGTGTCCCTCTTCCAACCCAAAATGAGGCCCCAAACCTCCTCAAGAACTTCGTTCCTCCTTGCAAGGAACTCCGATTTCCTTCTGTCGTGGGTTATCCCTTCACCTAACCCGCAGAGGAGTCATGAAACACAATAGGGTTTCCTAATTCCATTACCAAGTCCAATTGATTCCATGAAGTCCATTTAGAAGTGTGTGTAATGAATACCAACATAAACAGTGAAACTAAATCTGATCAATGAATCTAGAACATGCAATACTAACAACACATTTAACAGAAGGAGACGGTAAGACTGTCAAACATAAATCTGCCTCATACTCAGGCTTATACACAAAAAAATTGATGGTCAATTCATGTAATCATTTCATTCACATTGGCTTGAAATAACATATGAACACAACATAGGAAATTAACATCATTTAGAACCACATAATGGACATAATTTAGATCAAAGAGAACACTTATCTTTAAGATGAAGTTGTTCAAGAAACTGGCTATGTGAGAGCAACGTCCACCCAACCATAGGTATTTTTCCATCCTATATTCTTTTAGCTGAGAAAACACCCCGGAGATGGGTTGTGTATCCACTAAGGAGGAACTAAACAGGTTCACTCATAGCCATGATTTCAGACAACAGTCATGCTAGGCCAGCACACAACTGCATTTATCAAGCATGCAAAGAGATAAAGGGGAAGGATTCTAAGCCAATGAGATCACCCACATAGCTACAGGCATCTCAAATAACTCAAACAGCCTTAAAACCCACAATACCTACCACACCCAACACAAGGAAGGTCCCCTTCTCTGTTGCACAGTCCCTCAGGTGCCGATTCCCTCCAGCGATCATCAGGGTGGGAATAGAAAGGTCCAAGCTGCCGACTCTTTGAAATTATATCCTTCACTAGGTTTGTCAAGAAATTCCAACCTCTTTTATTTCTCTCATTCTGTCATCAACACATGGATTTTTCTCAGCTTCTATTGCTGAAGTCACTATGTCCCATCACTGCATTCTCGACTGTCTGATCTGTGTTTTTTTCTTCCTCTTCCTGCCAAAAGTACCAGTACCTTCCTCCCTCTGCATTTTTATTGAGGTTTCTCCCTCTTCAATTTTCCTCTCCCCACAAATTTTATTTGGCGTTTGGCATTTTTCCCACGTGGCCTCCACCTAGAATTGTGACCCTTCCTCTTTGATTTTCCTATTGGTTGTGTAATGCTTGGAACTTATTCTTGTTGTCCCATAATCCCACAACCCTCTCATCTCTCCCTAGTGGATACACATGGCCCCTTCTCAATTGTTTCTTCCATAGCCAGTTTTGTTTGTATTTTTATTGCAATATATTTATTTATTTGTAGCATTTTTACAATTTCCATGGCTGAATGGCACATTGCTAATAAAATATCAAATACTTTCCTTTTAAATAAAATCCGAGCATCCACTAGTGGGGCCTTGGCCTTGAGCTCCACGCTAGGGAAAACATACATCGCATGTATACATTATTTATATTAAAATCCAAAATACCCTAAGGGTCAAAATGGGGGTACTACAACACATAGCTCCAAATGCTCTGTCACAGTCATTTAGCCAATCATTTTTATCTTCATAAGACTCTGGTTCACTCTTAGCACCAATGGACACATCATAGAGACATTGTCTCCTAAGATATGCACACATTTTAGGCTTCCACACAGCATAATTGAATGGAGTAAGAAGAGGAAGTTTTGAATCCATGTAGAATTTGTTGTACCTGCAAAACAAACTCAGGAAAACCTATACTAGAAGAATATTTGGATCAATATGAGCTCCTTACTTATACAATAGCTGTTACATTTAAACCAAATAGACAAACAAGATCTCTGAAAGAAACACAATCACAAGATAGACACACAATATACCCTGGGAAACCCTCATGGGGTAGAAAACCCAGCAAAGCTTTCCTCAATAAGATGATCAACCAAAATACAAGATGTGCTCCTTCTCCTTGACTCCTTAGCAGATCTCCCAGACTAGTGCGCACTCTTCCACAAGTGAGTGAGTTATCTAATGAGGAGTTCACCTCCTCTATTTATACTTGACTCCCAACTGACTAAAAGACCTAATGGGGCCGACCTCACCTGGAGAAGTCTAATAACCCCTAAAATATAACTGCAGGGCCGACCCACACAAGGTGGGTCTAATAACCCTAGTTAATACAAACCCTTGGAGGAATAAACATCTCCAGATACATGATAGGGTTACCTCGGAGGAATGAAACATCTCCGGAATAATAAAGTACAAATATAATATTCTTTGAAGTTACAATATTCAACACTCCCCCTTAACGAGAAGGATATTATAACAACATCTGCAAGAGCAAGGAGTCATCATATATGATACATCTATAAATCATCGAAATCTTTCTTCAATTCATCTTCATCAGTAACTCAACCAGTTACTGGAATATCAATGTCAACAGTGTCGATATCACTACGATCATCGGCATCATCATCAGCATCGTCATCACACGATCATCAGCATCATCATCACACAATCATCAGCATCGTCATCAGCATCGTCATCACACGATCACCAACATCGTTATCACACGATCATCAGCATCGTCATCACACGATCACCAGCATCGTCATCATATGATCATCAGCATCGTCATCATACGATCATCAACATCCTCATCAGCATCGTCATCACACGATCATCAGCATCGTCATCACACGATCATCAGCATCGTCATCACACGATCATCAGCATCGTCATCATACGATCATCAGCATCGTCATCAGCATCATCATCATACGATCATCAGCATCGTCATCACACGATCATCAGCATCGTCATCAGCATCATCATCATACGATCATATTCCTAGGATGATCAATCCTGCTCCTTTTAGGACATAGGTCCATGGATGATACAATCCAATCTACAGTTCTCGGAGACGCAGTCTACGGTTCTATTCTGGGACCTCAGTCCGGGGACGATACAATCCCCTGCCTGTTCATTCAGGACTTCATTATCAGAGACCCAGTCTACGGTTCTATTCTGGGACCTCAGTCCGGGGATGATACAATCCCCTGCCTGTTCATTCAGGACTTCATTATCGGAGACCCAGTCTATGGTTCTATTCTGGGACCTCAGTCCGGGGATGATACAATCCCCTGCCTATTCATTCAGGACTTCATTATCGGAGACCCAGTCTACGGTTCTATTATGGGACCTCAGTCCGGGGACGATACAATCCCCTGCCTGTTCATTCAGGACTTCATTATCGGAGACCCAGTCTACGGTTCTATTCTGGGACCTCAGTCCGGGGACGATACAATCCCCTGCCTGTTCATTCAGGACTTCATTATCGGAGACCCAGTCTACGGTTCTATTCTGGGACCTCAGTCCGGGGACGATACAATCCCCTGCCTGTTCATTCAGGACTTCATTATCGGAGACCCAGTCTACGGTTCTATTCTGGGACCTCAGTCCGGGGACGATACAATCCCCTGCCTGTTCATTCAGGACTTCATTATCGAAGACCTCACGTCTTCGGCTCTCTTTAGGACTGAAAGTCCAGGGATGATCCAATCCCCTCAACTATCCACTAAGGACTTCATTCTCGGAGACCTCACGTCTACAGCTCTCTTTAGGACTGAAAGTCCAGGGATGATCCAATCCCCTCAACTATCCACTAAGGACTTCATTCTCGAAGACCTCACGTCTACGGCTCTCTTTAGGACTGAAAGTCCAGGGATGATCCAATCCCCTCAACTGTCCACTAAGGACTTCATTCTCGGAGACCTCACGTCTACGGATCTCTTTAGGACTCAAAGTCCAGGGATGATCCAATCCCCTCAACTGTCCACTAAGGACTTCATTCTCGGAGACCTCACGTCTACGGCTCTCTTTAGGACTGAAAGTCCAGGGATGATCCAATCCCCTCAACTGTCCACTAAGGACTTCATTCTCGGAGACCTCACGTCTACGGCTCTCTTTAGGACTGAAAGTCCAGGGATGATCCAATCCCCTCAACTGTATTCTCATAAATACAAGTACAAGTATCCTCATCCATACAAGTACATTAATCAATACATGTATCATCATCTAGCATCAACAGCATGTATACATCATACATCGAAAGCATGTGTCAATCATCAAAAGCATGTACACATTCATCATCAAAAGCATGTACACATTCATCATCAAAAGCATGTATTCTCACTAATACATCTATCATCACAAGCATGTATACATCTGTTATCAAAAGCATGTATTCTCATTAATACATCTATCATCACAAGCATGTAGCATGTATTCTCACTAATACATCTATCATCAAAAGCATGTATACGTCTAACATCAAAAGCATGTATTCTTACTAATACATCTATCATCACACTCATGTATACATCTATCATCAAAAGTATGTTAACATCAAAAGCATGTATTCTTACTAATACATCTATCATCACAGTCATGTATACATCTATCATCAAAAGCATGTATTCTCACTAATACATCTATCATCACAGTCATGTATACATCTATCATCAAAAGCATGTATTCTCACTAATACATCTATCATCAAAAGCATGTATAAGTAAAACTAAATAGAATAAAGTAGTCCTAAATCTAACTATTTCTAAGTGACTAGGTGAAGTCTCATTATTGATGAGACTTGCTTGTCATCAGGAATCATGCTACTCCCCCTTTCTAGGAGAGTCCTTTCGAACTACACCAAGATTGTCTCGAAAGTATTCAAATTTCACACGAGACAATGGTTTGGTCAGGATATCAGCAATTTGATCTTCAGTGCTCACATACTCAAGCTTGATAGCTCCTTTCTGCACCATATCTCGAATATAGAAGTATCGGATCTCTATGTGTTTTGACTTATCATGGAACACAGGATTTTCTGTCATTTTGATGCAGCTTTGATTATCACACATAATCATAGTGGGATCCATTTCTAAGTCAAACACTCCAGATAACAGTTTCCGAAGCCATACTGCTTCACAGCTGGCAGAGCAAGCAGCTATGTATTCTGCCTCAGCAGAGCTGAGGGCCACACTAGATTGTTTCTTGCTGAAACAAGAGATCATGGCAGATCCAAGGCTATAACATCCACCTGAAGTACTTTTTCTGTCTGAGACACTGCCTGCCCAATCAGAGTCTGAGTAACCATGCAACTTGAGTTCATGACTTCCATCATAGAGTAGACCAAAATCTAATGTACCTTTTAAGTACCTCATTACATGCTTTGCAGCTATTAGATGAACCTTTCTGGGTTCTACTAGATACTGACTTAGGGTATTTATAGCAAAGCATATATCTGGCCTAGTATTTGTTAAATACATTAGTGACCCAATGATCTGTCTATATAGAGTTAGGTCCACTAATTCTGATGAGTCATTAACCAAAATCTTCAAGTTGGAGTCCATGGGAGTGGCCATGGGTTTACACTCCAACATGTCAAATCTTTTCAGAATTTCTACAGTATACTTACCTTGATTTAGAAAGATTCCTCTTGGTTCTTGCCACACTTCTAAGCCTAAGAAGTAGTGCATTAATCCGAGATCTTTCATCTCAAATTCTGAAGAAAGCTTCTTCTTGCTTTCAATAATTTGTTTCTCATTTCCAGTTAGAAATAGATCATCTACATATAATAAAAGTATAACTGGTTCATCATCCATCACTTTGAGATAAAGGTTTGGGTCAGCTTTACTTTTGGTAAAGCCCATGCTAGTTAAGAAATTGTCAATCCTTCCATACCAAGCCCTGGGAGCTTGTTTCAACCCATATAATGCCTTTTTCAGTTTGCATACATGAGTCCTTCCGTCATTTACCTCAAACCCTTGTGGTTGCTCTATGTAAACTTCTTCTTCAATTACACCATTCAGAAAAGTTGTCTTAACATCCATTTGGTGTAATTTCCACTTCATCATGGATGCAAGAGCCATGATAGTTCTAATTGAAGTGTACCTAGCAACTGGTGCAAATGTTTCTTCATAGTCAATTCCCTCCTTCTGAGAGAAACCTCTGGCTACAAATCTTGCTTTGTATTTTTCAATACTTCCATCCGCAGCATGTTTTATTTTAAAGATCCATTTGGAAGAAACCACACTTTTATCTTTTGGTTTGGGAACTATATCCCAAACATCATTTTTCATTATTGACTGATATTCTTCAGTCATTGCTTCTACCCATTCTTTCTTTTGAGCTGCCTCTTCATAGCTAGTAGGTAGTTGATCCACAAGATCACACATCAGGGCCATATAGTTGGACACTAGCTTTGGTTTCTTCCTTTCTCTAGTGGAGCCTTCAGGAGCACCATATCTTTCTGCTCCTTGAATAATATCTCTAGCCCATGCTGGTCTTCTTTTCCTAGATAATTTTGCAACAGGAGGTTCTTGTGGTTCCAGCATGTCATGATCCTCTGGTATGTCCTCTTCAGGGATGTGAACAGTCTGTGAGATTCTGGGAGATGTATCTTCTTCGTAAACTTCTTCAAGTTGACACTTTCTAGATTTCTTGAGAGCTGCTTCCTCATCGAAGGTTACATCTCTACTTATTTCTATATGATGGAAACCTGGTATGTAGATTCTGAAGGCTTTGGAAGTTTCACAATAACCAACAAACATTCCCTTCTTACCTGAGGGATCCAATTTGGATCTCTTTTCTTTTGGAATGTGGATGTACACAGGACACCCAAATATTTTGAGATGACTTACCTCAGGCTTCTTTCCTGTAAAGACTTCTTCTGGAGTTTTGAAGTCAAGAGCACTATGAGATAGTCTATTTTGTACATATACTGCTGTCTTGGCTGCTTCAGCCCATAGATACATGGGAAGGTCTTGATCATGTATCATAGTCTTTACAGCTTCCATGATGGTTCTATTTTTCCTCTCAGCTACCCCATTTTGTTGGGGATTGTAAGGAGTGGTTAGTTCCCTTTTGATTCCAGCTTCTTTATAGAAATCTTCAAATTCCTTTGAAGTATATTCTCCACCATTATCTGTTCTGAGAATCTTGATTTTCTTGTCTGAGAGGTTTTCTATTAGAGCCTTGAACTCTTTGAATTTTCCAAAGACTTCATTCTTACCCTTTAGGAAGTATATCCAAGTTTTTCTTGAATAGTCATCAATGAATGAGAGATAGTATTCAAACCCACTTAGAGATGTGGTAGGCATAGGTCCACATACATCTGAGTGTATTAGTTCTAGAGAACTCTTAGTCTTTGTTTCACTTTTCCGAAAGGGATTCTTGATATTCTTCCCTTTCTTACATCCTTTACATGAGCCATCATGATCAACCTTCAAGTCTGGCAAACCTATAACCATCTTACTCACATCGGGTAAAGCTTTATAGTTGATGTGAGCTAGTCTTCTATGCCATAGCTCACTGGGACTAGAAACTTCATGAGCAAGGGCAGATTCTGGATGACCCTTGAGTTTATAAAGTCCTCCTTCTTCTTCACCAATGACAATTGCATCTTTGATTGATTTTCCTTTGGTCCACATGAGTACTTGACCATCTATGAAGGCTACTCTAAAGCCTTTCTTGTCTAGTGCTGAGATAGAGAGTAGATTCTTCTTTAACCCTGGGACATATAATATTTCTTTCATCTTTAAAGGTGTTCCTGAATCAAGCTTGTAGCTTGATTCACCAATTCCCTTGATGGGATATTGATAATCATCTCCTAGAGATACCTTCTGGGGTGAAGACTTCTCTTCAATCTTGGAGAGAGTTTCCTTATGACCTGTCATGTGCTTTGAAGCACCACTGTCAATGAGCCAAGTGCCTTCACCAGGAGACACAGATCCAGAGAGAGCAGAAAATAGTACATATTCTTCTGGTTCTTCTTTCTTTACTTTAGATCTTTTCTTTTGAGGCCTTTCCTCCACTTCTTCTTCTTCTTCTTCTTCTCTGGTAGGGTACAGTCTCTGGCATAGTGTCCTAGCTTGAGACAATTGAAGCATTGGACTGTGGAGATGTCTCCCCCTTTCCTTTTGAATCTATGAGAGGGTTGAGGCCTTTTGTGGTTTACTTTCTTGAAGTAGCCTCTCTTTCCTCTTTTGGTGTGGGTGGCCAAAGCTTGATCATCCTCTTTGAGAAGTACTTCTCTGTTGGCAACCCTAGCCTCCTCTTGAACACAATCTTCCCATACTACATCAAACTTCATACTTTCTTTTCTGGCACACATAGTTTGAATGAATGACTCCCAAGGTCTAGTGAGACCATTTAGAGCTGTCATCACAAGTTCATCTTCATCAAGAGTATCACCAATGGCATCTAGTTTCTCTTTGATTAGAGAGACTCTTGAGAAGTAGTCTTGAATGGATTCTCCTTTGTGCATCTTGGTACTCTTCAATTGAGTCCTTAGATTCATCTTTCTGTTGATGTTCTTTCCTTCATACATTCTTCCTAGGGCATCATACATTTCCTTTGGAGTCTTCTTGGAAGACACTTGGGGAATCAAGTGGTCTTTAATGGAATCAGCTATGATTCTCTTTGCCCTAATCAGATCCTTCCTGTGTTTTTCTTTGGCTTCATCTTCTTCTGGTTCTGCAACTTCCTCCTTGATATAATGAGCAAGATCATTCTCCTCAAGAATGAGACCAATTCTGTATTTCCATGCCCGGAAATTCTCTATGCCTTCTAGCTTGTCTTCAAGCTTAGTATTTGGAGCCATCTTCTCTTGGGGGAGTCCAAGAGACAGAGTAGACTTACCTGGGAAGTTACTTTTCACTTTTTCGGAATCTGGAACAGAATTTTATCGCACTTTTGGTAGAATTAGGGTTTGACTTTCCCGGAGTTCTACCCAACCAAAAAGTTCGATCTATAGCTCAAAAGAATGCTCTTGAGAAGGGCTATCCAGCCATGTAATCAGAATTCAAAAATTACAACTTTTTTCTGAAACCAAAAACTGACGTATCGCACTTTTGGTAGAATTAGGGTTTGGATTTCCCGAAGTTCTACCCAACCAAAAAGTTCCATCTATAGCTCAAAAGAAAGGTATTGAAGAGATCTATCCAGCCATGCAACCAAAAATCAATAATACCAACTTTGGGCTGAAAACCCTAACTTCACCAAAGAGAGAGAAAGAGGTATTCTTACCTTGTGAAAGATGTCCTATTCAGTCTAGCTCTGATACCATGTTAAGTTTAAACCAAATAGACAAACAAGATCTCTGAAAGAAACACAATCACAAGATAGACACACAATATACCCTGGGAAACCCTCATGGGGTAGAAAACCCAGCAAAGCTTTCCTCAATAAGATGATCAACCAAAATACAAGATGTTCTCCTTCTCCTTGACTCCTTAGCAGATCTCCCAGACTAGTGCGCACTCTTCCACAAGTGAGTGAGTTATCTAATGAGGAGTTCACCTCCTCTATTATACTTGACTCCCAACTGACTAAAAGACCTAATGGGGCCGACCTCACCTGGAGAAGTCTAATAACCCCTAAAATATAACTGCAGGGCCGACCCACACAAGGTGGGTCTAATAACCCTAGTTAATACAAACCCTTGGAGGAATAAACATCTCCAGATACATGATAGGGTTACCTCGGAGGAATGAAACATCTCCGGAATAATAAAGTACAAATATAATATTCTTTGAAGTTACAATATTCAACAATAGCCACATTCAGGAGTGCATCACACCTGGGTAGAATCCAAAGGATTTCTCCAATGGATTCAAGGAAATTTCCCCAAGAATTTATGTGGTTTATCCACTGCTTCTGGTGCGCTACTAGAAGCAGCTATGCACAAATCACCTAGGCTTTGATACCATGTGAAATTTCTATGGCCTTAATGCCATGCAATAATTTTACAAGCCAAGATCTAGAAACAAACTAGTCCTCACAAAGAGTTTACACAGAGTTTAGCAGAAAATGTGAAGAAATATTGGAACAGAAATACATGAGATAGAACACAATTGATGTAAACTCCACTATTGTATTATTAAATAAGATGTGTACAAGATATAATGTATCTCAATAGATAAATTTGTGAGCCTTAGGAGGCAGTTGGGTATCTCACATTAATGCTAGGCTTAGTGGAGTAATTCCCCCAATCTATGACATTGTGCAAAGTGTAACTCCTATATTAGGCCATAATGAGGTCCAATGAACCTATGAGGACCATGAGTAAGTTAGGAAAGTCAATAAATTTGGATGGAATCATTATGAGGGAGAATTAGGTGGTTTAGGGCTTTGGTAGTGGCCACTAATGAGCAATTTGACCATGTTTACTGCATAAGTTTCCTTGGTCCAACCTTATCCCATAAAACATGGAACATGGGAACCTCCCTCATTAAATGCATTAAATAGGGTGCCTTTGACTCCCCAAAATAAGGAAATAGGCACACTTGTTGTAATACCCCCCATTTTGACCCTTAGGATATTTTGGCTATAATGTTAATATTGTACGCATGTTATGTTTGATTCCTAGCATGGAGATCAAGGCCAAGGCCCTGCTAGTGAATGCACAGCCTTAAAGAGGCAAGTATTTGGTATTATTCTACCCATGTGCTAGTGAGCCATGGAAATTGTAAATATGCATTTTAATGAAAATGCCCACAACTAGCTATGCAATGCAACAAGAGATGGGGGCATGATTTTGTAAGGAATTAGGAGGGAAATATTGAAACCATTGGATCCAATAAAATCAAGCCAAGTGTCAATGAGAGAATGCATGAACCCTCAACTACCCATGTTGACTCTTGTACCCAACCATTTATTCTCCCAATAGTTGGTTGAGGTAGTTAATGCCTTGGGAAATGGCGAGTATGGTTGTCCAAATTCGGGTATTCTCAAGCCGCCATTCATGGAAATTCCTTTTTTGAATTCTTAGGAAAGAAAGGACCCACTACATTGCCCCCAAGCCATTATCCATCAACCAATTTTTCCTCTCTCATGCAGTCTGAGCTACTGGGGCGTTTTTCCTCCACATTTCTCTAGTTTTTCGTTGCTTCCTAGCTGGGCGAATGGCGTTTTTATGTTGCAGAACCCTATGAAGGAAGGGGAAAATGATTTGTGGTCCATAGAGGGTTTTTTGGCCCATTGAATGCTCATATCTATGTGGGAGAAAATGTTTTCTTTCCTTTGGTCGATTTTCCCTCTCACAAATCTGTTTTTGGTGTGCCCTCGATTTGGGGAAAACCAATTGCCATCTTGTTTCTAAGTCGCATTGCTAAAAATGTGTATCCATGCCCAATGATTGTGTTTTCTATGTGTGGATAGAGTATGTTGGGGTTTGGATCATGGGTATCCATTGCTTTGGTTCGAGCTTGAGAGTCCCCTCTTCTTTGTAGAAGCCATGCCCAGCTCGGGGGTGGCCTCTGAGTGCTAAAAGAATATAGGTTGGGCAAAGACCTATGGTTGGGTGGAATGTTGCAGCAACATAGCTAGTTGCTTGGGACAACATTACATCAAGATAAGTATATTCTCTTATGTGTATTTACTTCTGAAAATGTTTTAATTGATGATTGTTATTCAAATGCTAGATACATGTGAAATATGTGTGGATGGTTTAATTCTATTGTGCATGTTTATTGGGTATGCTTCTACACACATGATTTTATTTATATGAATTGTCTATGATGAAATGGGCTGAGTTTATATAAAATCCCCAGAAGTGCAGTCATGATCCCTTCCTTGCATTGGGTCAATGGGAGGGGACCTGACAGATTGGTATCAGAGTGAAGGCTACAACATTGGGCCTACATGGGCCAACTTGAACAAATTGCAGAGGTAAGTATTCTTGCTACTCAACAATGATCATTAAGAAAAATTTCAAAAATTTCAAAATTTGAAAAAAATTTCTTAAGTGTTTCTGAGTTTTCTACCAAGATTGTGTCAGCGAAGATCAACCAGAAACGCCGAAACAGTCAGCGAGTTTTACTGAGATCGCAGCGACGCATCGGCGAAGTTTGCGGAGTTTTACATCGACAAGTTTTGTTGAGATCGCAATGACGCATCGACGAAGTTGTGGAGTTTTGCGTCGGCGATTTTTGCTAAGATCGCAGCGACACGTCGATGAAGTTTTTCATCGACGAGTTTTGCTAAGATCGCAGCGACACGTCGGCGAAGTTTGCAGAGTTTTGCGATGTGTTTCAGCGAGTTTCGCAGAGTTTTTAGCGAAACGATCGGAGGAGATCGATTGGCGCTGAAAGCTCAGATCGTCGAAATGGTCGAAAGAGATATGTTGGCGATGAAAGCTTAGGTCGCCGAAACCATCCGAGGAGATCGGTCAGCGATGAAAGATCAGATCGACAAAATGATCGAAGGATATCGGTCGGCGATGAAATCTCAGATTATCAAAACGGTCGAAGGAGATCGGTCGGCGATGAACACTCAAATTGCCGAAATAGGTCGGAGAAGAATTCAAAAGTCCACCGAAACAAGGAAATTTGATCAGTTTTCTAGGGGATTTTTGAGGTGCCAAAAATTGAAAAATGGCCTTTAATTTATGCACCAAATTGCGTGAAATCGAAGGATTTACATGGGGGAAATCCCCCTTGACCCTCGTCGTCCCCCGGAGATAGTTGTTGAATGTATGAAATTCATTCTCTATGCTTGGAATGATAAGTAGGAATTGCATAGAGGGTTTGTTGAAGCCTTATTAAGAGTATTTGGTTGTAATATGCATTATGGAAGAGCAATGGGAGCTCTTGATTATCAATGATGGATATTGTATTCCATAAGAGAATGTTGGGAAGCAATTGGAGTAGTAAGGAAATGTTGATAAGAGGGAAATTTCTCGCCTTAAACTATTTTTGTTTATAGCATAACAATTGTATGCTTGGAAAATAACAAGTAGGAACGTTATACATGAGTATATGCATTGAATTGTTTCTTGGTGAGAAAATCGTAGCTAATGATTCCTTGTCTGCTTGCTAGAGGGGACATGAAATGCGAATCAATTATGACGTGGAAGAGAAAATTCCATGCTATGATGAGGTATTGGAAAGGGAGAATTCCTTAACTCCTCTCTTGCTATTGTATTTGTATTTTACAAGTTTTATATGCATAAAAACTACGACATAGGAATGTTGAAAATGAAAAAGATCAGATAGACGAAGTAAATATGCACTATTTGGTGGATTAATAGATATTGCATAGTGCATATGAAGGTGTTTATGCATGAGCATGATGTTGCATATGGGTAAAGGTAGTGAAGTTACACATGCAGTAGCCCATTAATGGTATTGCCTATGGTTGATGACAATTAATGTTGTTGATAATGGTTTTAGGAATCAAACCATAGAAGCATGACTGAAAATGCAAAGAAGTCACAGTAAGCGAGCAACAAACCTTGAGAGGGAAGGTTGGAGTAATGATTCATGATCAAAGGGTTGGAAAAAGGACTATGTATCCTTGGTAAGAGGCCAACTAATCAAGTAACATCAAGCGATGTTAATGACAGTCATGCAGGTAATGGTTATTTGTGCTTAATCGCATGATTGTTGAAAGAGGATTTGGTAAGATCCCTTCAGCTATGTTTAAACTATGTTGATTTGGTTTGCATGTGATAATGAGTGCATGAATGTGAATTTCATACCACCATGGTATGGTGAGGTATAGGGTGGTAAGGACGAGGAGCCTTACCCCATATAACTGTTTAGAATTTTGAATTCTTTCATATGGAATTATATCATGCCATTTGTGTATGTTGGTTATCGGTTGATAACCAAGCAAGCAAGGACTTATGGTCCTGTCATGGTAGTACATGCTATGTGGGGTAGACATGGTTATGGCCATAATGTGTTGGTATAATAGAATGCATGACATGATAGTATAGTATTCATGAATCAATGCAAGGTGACATTTAGTGGATGTACATTAAAAATATTTTGTACAATCTTGTGGTTATTCATTGAGTGAATGCACATTAAAAGATAAGGTACATGTTGTGAATATGCACTCATGAGTGTGGGTGCACATGTTGTGATGTGTTGCATGAATGCATAGGGGTGGTGTATGTGTTATTTCAAACTAAATAATGATCGAGATGATGAATTGATGATACTTCTGGGATCATTTCATGAGCTTCTATGAATACAGGAAGAGTAAGTGCGTGCAGAAGGTAGTCATGATTGATGGGCTACTGGAATTCTTTGTGGAAGGGCAATGTTGTATAAATGATATGGTTGTAAAGTAATGAGTATCTAAAGATTCATCTAAATTGCATAAATGATCTGACTGTACCTTGCAATTTTAGTATGATAATGATTCACATAAAGTAAATGAGTTGGTGATATTGAGATGTTGATCGTTGGAGGTGTTTGAATTATGGAGTGTTATAATTCTGAAAATGCTTCAGTGACTATTGTAGAAATGAAATATTAAATTCCCAAGGACTTACAAAGTGTTTGGCTGGTCGAAGTTTCATGAATTGTGTCAGGAGGACATGTTGTAGGTGGATGTTCATGTATGGAAAAAAGCATAAAACCACAATGGACAGAGTGATACCACTCACAAGAGCCAAACAATATGAGGATAGCGTCATGGCTAAGCAAATCAATTTCTATAGTAGACAAAATTGCAAATTATTAATGCCATTGACTGATTAGCGAAATCATATTTTAATTTTTTTGTTAAATGTTGTTGACTATTTGGCTATTTGATAAGTGTGCCAGGAAGACACATTGTAGGAAGACCATGGCCTACAGAAGCCAAAATCCATGGGAAGGACCCCATACTTTGGAAATGGGTTTTGGGTGAAACGCCATTGCAAATTTGAGAATATCTCAGCTGCACTGCATATTGGATAACCATGTGGGTGAGATGGTAAAATTATGCCAAGAAGGCATATGTGGGTTATGGAACGTGAAAAGATCAGGGTGGAAAACCGAAGGACTGTTAAATCAAAGAAGGGAGCCCCCATTCTTTGTAAATGAAGAGAGAATACATATAAAAAGGGATGAGTATTCCGTAACCCTAGCTAAGAACCTGCATGTCTAATTATTAGGGGTTAATATGAAGAACATGTTCTATTTTATTTATATAATTCATACTACTTGAGTATCATTATGTCCTACATGGCTCACATTCGAAAGGGAGTGCACACCTTTTTGGTGCTGGGTTATGATAGGGTTTCCAATATTGACTACACCCTAAGGGAATGGATGCATTCTTGGTGTTTCAATACTTGATAGTGAATGTTATGAAATGTGGTTTCAATTTTGGGACGACAATATTGATGATCTTGCTTATCCTTCTTATGCTTCCAGCTTACACAGATTCAAATTGGTGCTACACATTAATAGGAAAACTGAAGAAAGGGTACTCTAGAATACTATATGGTCATTGGTAACCTTTCTACACTCATATTAAAGACACTAGAAGGGATGGATATGCCCAAGGAGCTATGTAGTAGAAAAGTAGTATCATCCTTGTTTGAGTGGGTATTGTGGGACCATGCTAACCTACAATCAAGAAAGTCACCTATAGATTTTGTTGTGTAGAAAAAATACCTTATAGTGAGGAGAAGACACTACCAACTTTGGCGGGTTGACAGGTAAATACATTCATTGCATTGCATTTAGTTCCTACAAATGGAAAGAGATTGAGATATCAAAAGATGTACGTTTAATCTATGGCTGGTCCTAGATTTCGCTTGATCTTCCGCTATGATGAACCTGCAACAGAAAGGAAACCTTCCTCAACCTATCTTGACTGCAATAAATATGATGAAATTGAAAGAAATTAAACATCAACTACAATCAGATATTAAACCAAATGAACATACGATTCAATAGACATTTGATTTGGGATAGGAAGGGTATTTCCACCTTTTATTGTCAAAGAAACATGAATCAGTACAAATATACCTGATCAATCAATATGATTTTGCAACCGAGTCCTAGGTTCCTGCTCTTCACAATGACTTGGGAATTCCTCTAGCGTAACAACACTTAAAGCATTCCTTCTAGGTCCCTCTCTCATGGATCCTCCTTGTATTTATGGGACAAGGTAGGCAGTTGGAATCGAGAGGTGGTTGAATTGGGAGGTTGGGGAAGTTGCAGAACCAACTTCAACTAATCCCAATTCGTAATATTAATATATTTTTTGACTTCATCTTAATATGTGCGTGGGTTTCATACAACCAGAGTAGCGCGCAGTATGCAACTCTTGTACTTTGCAACATTTTTTAAGGTGTGCACTAGTTGTCCTTGAGTAAAGCAGCGCACATGTTGGTGAAGAACGTTGGTTTACTATGCAAAGAGTAGAGCACATGTCATGAAATTAGTAGACAAAGTAATATTTTGAGCTGAAGAGTGTAGTTCCAACAGTAAGTCATCTAGGTCAACCTAGCTCTTCAATCCATGGTGTCCTTTTGTGTGATCGACAGAGAAATGTGATCACGGATGGAGAAGTGCAGATTTGACCTATAAGAGATTCCCCCTAATATGTGAGGTCATAGGGAAACGATGGCCGAAATACATTATAATTCCAGGTTAGAGGAGGAGCAAGAAACCGTAGAACCAAGTCACAAAAGTACCTGAAACAATGATCAAGGTCAAGAAGCAATTACAATCTTGATATCATATAGATGTGTAGCATGATACAACATGATCTCCGATACATAGCTAGGAGATGTAGATATAGCATGGAAACTGAGATACAAGCGTGGATCCATGTCAAAATGAGAGATCATAGCCATAACAACAAACTGGATCTATGTCTCATGAAGAGCCAAAATGAGTGAGGCTCGGTCTTGCGCAGCTTGGGTGATAACATAAATATGGTGATGCTATCAGAATCCCATGGTCTTCATCCAAACAACCCAAGGTACAAACCCTAACCATGTGAATAAATGAGTTGAGGTCGAACATGGGGGGTATCATTTGATTATCGATCATTGATGTATACCGTTAAAAAATGCGAGGACTTCCATCGGTACTGATAATGGGGTCCAAGGTACCTAATACATTCCAACAAGTGTGAATAAGTGGACTTGAAGTCGAACACCTGAGGAACTTGTTGAATAAGAGATTGATGTATTCCCATTATTCAACAGCGAGGGAAACTACCATTGATGACTGCAATCCCCAAGGTACTAACCGAAAATCTAAACTTCGTTCCCATAGCATAATGAGCTGAAGTCGATGGGAAGAAATCTGCTGGAAAGGAGGCCTTAATGCATCCTCCATCATCCAACACGAGGAACACTCAAAAGGTATGAGCTAATGTGGATTAGGACAAGTAGCAAGATAAAAAAAGCTGACACCAGGATGGTCGACACATGAAGTCAAGGTAAATTGCAGAATGACCAACACATGCTGTATCCTTGAACAGTGATCATGACACAAAGTGACTTAGGCAGTTTTCAACATGAAGGGGAAGTGATATAAGCCTGCAATGTAGGAGACATTAACGGACCATCCATATGGTTGGAAAAATAACCAACCGAGGGAGTAAAAACTCAGAGATCAGGTTCACCCTAAGGTCAAAAACTAAAACCCAACTGAAATGATAGACTCAAATAGGTGTTGTGTTCAAGGACATGACTGACTTAACTACCTTTGGAACTAAAAAGATGTGATATACCTTTCTCATCCCTTATTCTTTTTGGTAAAAGAATGTCCTTCTTGTTGTTTTAATGAGTCCAAGAAAGAAAACTCAATAAGTCCAACCATGTAAAAGTTTAACGAGCCAATGGGAAGAAGACTCAAGACCTTCTTCATTGTTTACAAAGTTAGAAGAAGAGATAGAAGAATACTCTATAATACTGATCTCTAGATTTTAATATCGATCTGAGATTTGCTCTTGCTCGCCAGTGTTTTCAATTTTAAGGAGTCTGAAAAACTTAAACAAGAACTCCATACACCTGCCCATGGATTTTAATATCGAGCCCGAGTTGGTATATGCTCGTCGGTGTTTTCCTGTTTATAGAGTCTGAAAAACTCAAACAATCCTCTATATATCCTCTCCTAGATTTCACATCGAGCCCGAGTAGGTGAGTGCTCGCTTGGTGTTTTCATGTTTCGAGAGCCTGAAAACCATAAAGAAGGCTCCAAACGTTATTTTTTGTATAGTTAGTCTCCTCCCCCGAAAAATTTTAAAACGATGAGAGAAGAACTCTTCTAGCCACGTATGGCTAGAGTATTCCTTTTTCGTAAGTAATCCGCAAAAGTCCAGAAAAGGGTTAAACTTATACCTAAGCGTATATACCTTCAATTCCTTTAACGAGCTTGAAGAGAACAAGTATGCTTGGCAAGCTTGTTTAGTTTTTAAATAGTCAAAATAAGAGCTTAAAACGACTTAAAAGATAGCTTCTAGGATTGTAAGTTCATGACCTGCCAAAGAATAGGATCTCAACAATCGAGTTAGTAAATATCGACAAATTTTCTCAATGACATAATAATGACAATATGGTACCTATATTGGTCTATCAATAAAGAAAACAAGTCATTTCCGGTTTAATACTTTGAACTTCTAGTGAAAAATTGAAATATCTAGGTTAAATTTAACTCACCAAAATTTGTAGGTATTAGTGATTAAATAGAACCTTTTAGGGACAACATGAAACTATACACTTTTGAAAAAAGTGGGTAAAAATCAAAGTTCATTTTATATAAGTAATTTCAAATTGAAAAATCAAATATCACAATTGGAGTTTTTAGGGAAAATGTGGAGCAAAACCTTGATCTTTCTCCATTCGTTACGATCAAACCAGACCACCAATCGATCTTCTACTTCCACCAAGTAAGTTATTTCTTCCTACACTTGCAATTTCATGCATTTTGTGTCAATTTTCATGGTCAAAATCACTTTCTAGCAATGTTCACAATGCGTTTTTGCATGTGTGCTACTGTGTGTGAGCAAAATCAGTGCATACTAGACAAGTGCCCTGGTTTAGTTCAAGGAAAGCAACGTTCAAGCATGACTGTCTAGTGCACATAGTAGCGCACACCCTTGAAAGTAGGGAAAAAAGTGAAAATGAATAAAAATTGACTTGTTGCTTGGCAGGATGGTTCTTGTATGGCGAGAAAGGGAGCATGAGGACATGGATCGAGTAGCATTGCAAGATCTAGTGACCCTCCATGCACTTCGAAGATGTAGATTATTGAAATTTTATAGAACGGTCAACATGCAGGCACAAATTCACTTGCTTGAGAGGGTTGTCCAATATTGGGATGCCAAGGCATTGGTGTTTGATATCCAAGGAGAAATACTGGAAATCACCATAGATGACATCTACTTTATCATGGGTCTCTCTTAGAGGGGATACTTTGTGAACTTGAAAGGGTCCTCACGCAATGTGGGTGCATTGTCTGTGCAAGAGTATGTGAATTCCTACTTCCTACTGGGAATTGAGAAATCTGGTAGTCAAATTCTGATTTTGACTATTGAAAGCTTCCCCCTCAAAGTCATCGTGAGTATTCTTAACTGGATGGGAGGGAGTGCTACGCAACACCTTGCTTCGAGACATTATATGCACATAGGTAGTACATGCTTGCACAGCAGAGTATATGACTGGTGTTCAAGTCTTTAACACATATTTCATTAAAATTGGAATTAATTAGTGGATCTAGAATTCCAAAATAACCAAAAAACTCAATTTTTGGGTTATCCTTGTAATAAAATATTTCCAATTTTAATTAAATGTGTGTTCTTTTGGCGAACATGAAGCTTCAACTCTCGGGGTGTAAGATCGGGAGGATGAATTTAATTTCGGGTACGGAAGCATAATTTGCACCTTTTATTTGAAAGGGCACCTGCTATCAATTTGGGCATGCCTTTGCACCTAGTCAACCCTCGTGAGCCAATGTTGTCTTGTTGGGGTGAGATATTCCTCTACCAGGGTGGTGGTGAGAGCAACATTTGTTACATGAGGATGATTTTTGGGGTTGTTGGGAATGACAAGTGCCAGCTCTTGAGCAATTTCCATATGCGGGCGTAGACCTCCGCCATGATCCTGAGCTGATACTTCCTCTAGGAGTAGCCTGGGGAGATATAGGTATGTTTATGCTTTTGAAAAATTATTTAATTTTATATTTTATATATATGAGTTTTATGACGAGTTTGAGGTACTTAAACAAAGTGTCATATGCAAATGTTGGACCAGTACGTCCCAAGGGACACCCCCATACTTTCGTGAGACTAATGGTACTGGGTGCAGTTGATACCATGCTAGGAAACATAGGGAGGAAGATGAGTTGGTTGACGCATGACATTCTGAATTACAGGATCAAGCGGATGCTGCTCGACATGCAGGAGGATCTGGTTGGTGTGCCCCCATCCTGGATTAAGCTACTGCGAAAAGTAGCTAGGCTGGTCATATGCTATCGAGAGGCAGCAAAGGTAGATGAGGCCCCACCTTCTCCATAGGAGAAGGATATTCTATGTATATTTTTGAAGCCATCGAGCCCAATTTTGTATCTTATGACATGACTCTGTGATAGACTTATGATCCAAACTCATACTATTTTTTGATACATATATATATATATATATATATATATACACAGTATCGGTTATTTACATGTGTGTTATTGTGTTTTATGCACGAATTATTGTGTGTGAATGATGCAAATTCCAATCTAAAACGTAGTTTGCAAATGAATCAGCTAATGCATTCACATTCCTTGGAATATGTTGATATTTGATATAATCAAACTGTCTCTCAAGTAGCTTAACACGTAGAAACTGATGAAGCAAAGTAGGATCTCTAACTTGATAAACACCCATTAACTAAAAAAAAAACTAACTTCGAGTCGGGTCATACCGCCAAATGTGAAATGCCATGGAACAAAGCATCTCAGAGTAGCTCTATGACTACACTGTATTCAGCCACATTGTTCGTTGTGGGACCTAAACAAGCCCCTCCCGAAGACACCAGTTGGCCAGTTGGTGAGTAAATAACCCAAGCATCCGCGACCAACTGATGGGTGTGTCAGCTAGCGCCATCCGCAAATCATATAAAGTGTTTAGTCAACATCTGAAACACAAAGCAATAGATTCATGAGATGTAACTACAACCGTAAACAAAACTAACTCTACAAAAATGTACAACTATAATACATGAAAAAGCATAGATTCCTAAGCGTAGTACTTCATCAGGTAGGGTCGATGCCTAGAACCTCCTCATGAGACCAGGAAAAGATGTCACGGAATTCTTTAAGAAGATTGGTATATAGAATGATTTCTTCAAGAGAACAATCCACTCCAATAAAAATGTTTTCCATGACCCCAGGTTCAGTGGAAATGTTGATTGGGATGGTTCCCGATATATTCACCATATTCCCTTCAGCATAAACAGCTTGTGAAGTAGAAGGGATAGAGGACAAATAAACACTCTCACCAGGTATCGTAGAAAACTCGCCTCTCTCTATCAAGTCTAGGACAAGAATTAAATAGGACCTGGGGTGAAAAAGTTCCCAAGGGTAATTTAGGCCTGTCATAGCTTCCAAAATGGATTCGTCAAAAGGAAAAACTGTGTCTAGACAATCAGGAGAGTGGGTAGAGTCCACTGACCATGCAGGAGAATAGTCCATATATGAATTAGTGGAGACCAATGGAGTCACGATATGTTCTATTGTGACTTGTTGTGAATCCAAGTAGGTTACCTCTGCAACAGATAAAGGCACAACTGGCTCTGATTTAGTAGGGAGAATCCGTGAATCAGTCGTTGAACTGACCGTGAAACTCTTAGACGAAGAAAATTCTTCAGAACCAATCAAATGAACAGGAGAAGGTAGGTCAAAAGTGCCTATTAATGACCCATATAGACCTACTCCCAAACTCTCAGTAACTTGGAAGGACTGATCAACCAACGGGATTGTTGAATCCGAAGAAGTCTGGTTGGTCTTCTGGGAAAACGAAAATTGATCGATTGTGACGATCTTGCTTTCGTGAGGGAACATTGTTATCCGAAAAAAAGCTGATGACACTGCCTACATGGCATATGTCCAGATCCTACCCAAAAACAACTTATAATTGACCGGAGCATCCAGAACTTCAACCTCTACTGATACTAGTTTTCCCGCAAGTTCAACATCAAATGATGGTAAGACTCCGTGTGGAAGGAAATATCTTCCATCAAAGGCAGTAAGTACCATATTCTATGGGGCTAACTCAGGTTCACCTAAATCCTTCCAGCAATAAATAGGCATTACACACGTGGACGCGCCCTCATCTACAACAACTCGTCGAATGGTCATGGGACCATGGACGACCTCTATATGGAGAGCGACATGGTATGGAAACTAGAACTTGATATCTTTCATATCAAAATGGGAAAGCATGTTGGATGAATTTACACTTCCAATCGTTGCGAGGAGTGCACTACATTATAATGGACAACTTTGCAGTACCTCCAAAGTGGACATGGCACAGGGGGTTTGGGCTAAATCCTCCACTACATTGTAGTTGGAGGAAGCCATCGCGTTGGGGTTGTGCACAACCCGTTTGAAGACACCTTTCAGAATCTTCGGCAGCGTATCCACCAAGATCTCGATGTGCAGAGGGGTAGATGACTCAGGAGCATCCTTCTGCTGCAGGTTCAGGGTATAATTTCTAGCTCGAGTTTGCAAAAGAGCATCTGAATTAACCATATTAATGAATGACTGATCAGCTGAGTTAGCACGAGTAGTGCCCCCAGCACCAGAGCTTCCAAAAGCTGAACTCTGTCTGTGAGGAAAAGGGTCTTTTAAGATGGCAGGTTTCTTTTCACGGATCAGCTTCTGGGCTTCTTCCATTAAAGGGCATTGATGGGTAAGGTGGTCCTCTTGACATAGCTTGGAAGGGAACTTAACCTTCCTTTTTTCCTTTTTACCCTCCTCGGCATTTTGAGTGTTCTTGAACTTTTGTTGGTTTCTGTCCCCTTTCTTGCCTTTTCTTTTGTTATTGGGTTGTTGAGGGCCCTTTTGGTTTGTCTGTACCTGTTGTACAGATTCAGTTGTGGAAGGGGAGGATGCAACCGAAGTTGCTTCTACAACAGATTGTTTGACTGATAATGCATGAACCTGCATTGTTAAGGCATCAAACGCTGCAGATTCTACTGAACCCACAATGCCATCAGCATTGTATACAGGTTTAGGTTTACCTAAGTCTATGTTATACCTCGATGCATCAGGAATAATCTCGTATAAGAGCCCAGACTGAGCATATACCAAGTCAAGCTGCTAGGTTCTGAAAATGGCTTCCTCTTCGAAGGACACCCCTGAAGTTGTGATTTCCTTAGAAATATAAGGAAGGAGTGATTTAAGATACCACTCTAATAAAAATGCAGGAGGGATATCGGCTTTAATGAGCCTCTTTCTCCTTCACCACTCCTGAATGTGATCAGATAGATGAGTGGATTTGTTCTGTCGAAAGGTTGATAGAAGGTCTATTTCGGCATCATACCGGACAAGAAGTTGAAAATGGTTAAAAAAATAGTGGCTAGATCCCAAAAGTTTCCATAAGTAGCTGCCGATAGTTCAATATACCATTTGGCTACAACACTTTTCATGGTTCTTTGAAAGAGCCTCAACCTGATGGAGTCATCATTCAGCAAATTTGAGGAGCACCAAAGATGAAACGTTGTGACATGGTCACCGGGGTCCTCACCAGTATTACCTTCAAACTTCGGGATGTCTGAGGGAAACTTAGTGGGAACAGGTGGCCATACAGGATCATGGCACACAGGATCATTTGTGAGTTTTGAAAGATCTGGGAAGTTCAAAGTTTCCAAAAATGGTAAACGCGGTCGTGCCAATGGCATTTGATAGACCGGAACCTGGTATTGGGTATTTCCCACTACCTGATTCATGTACTGATGGTTGGGGTTGCCCCATCCATCGATTGTGAAATGAATGGATTAAAATTGCTCCACCCAAAAGAAAGTGGATTACTTCCTAGGGTAGTGGTCCATTGCGGCTGGGTGTTAACCCCACCATATTGTGGATTAATAAAATTATCCCCTCCTCTAGCAAACAAAGAGAAAGGGATTGACATTGTAACCTGCATAGGGGTTAAAGCCAGGCATAGTAGTAACAGACGGTGTCATCATCGTACCCATAATAGGTATAGATGCAGAAGGGATCGATCCTACAATGGAAGTGGAAGCAAGATCTTGAGTCACACCCTAGAACTGTTATGTACTAGGAGGCTGAGTGAAATTCACTGCAGGTATCCCTATCAAAGGGACATTATTCGGTCCAAAAGTAGATGTATAAACTGAGGCATATGTCGAAGCTAATGAGCTCGGCATGCCTAGAGTACCAGCATTAAAACTAAAGGATGAGTTGAAGCAAAAGCATCCTGCGATGAACTCGATGTGGTAGTGTTTGTGAAAGAAGGATTAACAATCCTTGTAGCCATAGAAGTTTTTGGATTTTGAGGAACTCCCTGCTCATCTCCTGGGTTATTCATGGTGTAACCATGTGTAAACAAGTACGCACTGTACTCAGGTTGTTGAAATCCTACAAGTACCAGAAGTGGATCATTGGGTCCAGTAAGAGGAGGGTTGAAAGGAGTACTGAACTCCTTAGAATTTAGGTCCTCAACCTCGACGGTATCAAAGACTTGTCGATCTGGGGTTCTGGGTTGTGGTTCTCCAAGAACCTCTATTTCGCCTGTAAGTTCAAAAGAACCACGGGAATCTGTCCTCTGGTGTCGCGGTGGCGGTGGAGGCTCCACAATGAGTGTGGGAAGGTTTTGCAATCTACGAGACCGACGAAGATGTTGGTCCTCCACAATTATAAAAATAAACTAAGTAAAAATATAGTGGCCACTGCAACTAAGGAGAAAACAGCATACCACTAAAAAATTTCCTAAGTGATCAAACCAAGTAATACAAAGCAAATACTCTCAAAAGTAAGTCTGGGATGATTAGGGCCCAGAACAGACTAATAGACTATTGATGGTCAGTTACATGGCATCCAATGGAGGTCCTCTGGGTGCAAGTGTTTGAATCACCAAACCGCACTCTCGGGATTACAGCCAAAGGGTTACCTTCCACATCTGTCTGAGGGGGAGTGGGAATGTCCTTCCACTCTACCTGTGTAGATCCCTAAAGGTTATGATACTAAGGCTACCACCAATAAAAAATAACCTAGGGGGACAGTCGAAACACATGGGCAGGGTAGAAAAGCTTGAAATCCAAAAGCACTTTAAAAATCACTAGTGGACCCTGTACACAAGTCAACTCTGGTTTATTGTTGATGGGAAAGTGAGGGGATATCCTCAACAATTCCAATCACCCACGGCCTTGTGCTTAACTTTGGTTTGAGTAGAGAATCCCAAGACTATTTGATAGAGGTCAATTTACCTAATAGATAGTCATACTACGATTGTTGAGTAATGAAGCCGATTTGGGTGGTTTAAGGTGATTTAAACCCGAACTCCTAGCCTAATCTAGTTGATGATGTGTATACCTAAAAAGAAAAATGTTACTAGTTAATTTTATTAAGATTTCTTTTTAAGGGCTACTTTTTACTCAATAAGGGCAGTGCGATGTGTGGAATGGTTTTGACAGAAAGCAAAGTGCGTAAAGAAATAATGCATTCAAGTTCACAAAAGACTCTTTTCTTGTCATTTATATTCTTTCAAAAAACTGAAACTAGGCAATCCTAAATCAATTTTTTTTCTTTCAAATTTCAAAGCAAAGCAAACTATGCTACTTCAAAACAATGATAAATCCTACTACTAAGCTACCGAATCCAATTTTTTGTCTTTTCTGATAATTGTAAAAGAAAAAGAACTTGGAAAGGAGCAAGTAAGACCTAACGCAAAGTGTGAGTAAGACAAACAACCTAATGGCTCAAAACAATCAAATAAAAAGAGTTGAGGAAGACTCAACCTACCAAGTTGTTTCAAAAGAAAAAACTCTAGGCTTGGAAACAAAGTGTAAAAGAAGTAAGGAAAAGAGATGCTCGTAATGGAAAGGAAGACCTAAAAGGCTGCTCCTAAGCACCAAAACCCTAAAAAAAACACTAAGCCAAGCAAAGGAGTAGGTAAGCGAACCAAAAAGTGACCCTACCAACAAACGGACTCAAAAGAAAAGCAAACTAGAAAGCTTTAACTCGCTTGGACTGAACTGAAAAGACAATAAGAAAGTGTCTAGACCAAACAACCTTTTCAAGCCACCCTAAGGACTCAAACTGGGATCAAACCCTAAACAAAAGGACAAGACACAGTCAAAGCATGCTAATGTTGCCACAGACAACAAACGTTAAGAACGCAGGTCTGTATGACTGCAACAAGCATCTAGGGCAAGAAAAAGTGTAATTATGTCTAACATAGAGAAGTGCACAACCTTCAAAAGGGTTAAAAACAGTAAAGACACCTTAAACAAGTACTCAAGCAAGCAAAGACAAACTAAAGGACTTCAAAGAGGAAAACAAGACTCAAAAGAGACATAAAAGTCTTAGGGGTCAGTCAGGGAACCAAAGCAAAAGTTTGGAAGTGAACCCAAACAACTGGAAATTAAACCCTAACAGAGAACTGAAAGTTACAAGAAAATGCACTACTATGTATTACAGAAACCAACGCACACTAGGAAATATCTGCTACGGTGTAGTGGACAAAGCAGCAATCATCATGTAAAATGTGCTACTGTAAGTAGGGTAAACCAACGCACAAGGCTCAGAAGCAAACAAAAATATTTGCAGCAGTGGACTGAGATGAGTCTAGAAAGTAAGAACAGGCAACAATGACCTATAAGACCTCTCAAAGAACAAATATACTGAATTAGACAAGAAGAAAAACCTAACAAGGTCTCCTAGAGCAGAAAAACAACTAGTTACTCCCTAGTGGAGCCGCCAGTCTGTTGTGCAGGAAAAATACCTTATAGTGAGGATAAGACACTACCAAATTGGGTGTGGTGATAGGTAAGTACATTCATTGCATTGCATTTAATTCCTACAAATGGAAAGAGATCGAGATATTGAAAGATGTACCTTTTATCGACGGCTGGTCCTAGCTTTCGCTTGATCTTACACTATGATGAACCTGCAACACAAAGCAAACCTTCCTCGGCGTATCTTGACTGCAATAAATATGATGAAATTGAAAGAAATTAAACATCAACTACAATCATATATTAAGCCAAATGAACATACAATTCAATAAACATTCGATTTGGGACAGGAAGAGTATTTCCACTTTTTATTGTCAAAGAAACATGAATCAATACAAATATACCTGATCGGTCAAGATGCTTCTGCAACCGAGTCCTGGGATCCTGCTCTTCACAATGACTTGGGAATTCCTCCATTGTAATAGCACTTAAATCATTCCTTCTAGGTCCCTCTCTCATGAATCCTCCTTGTATTTATGGGACAAGGTGGGCAGTTGGAATTGAGAGGTGGTTGAATTGGGAGGTCGGGGAAGTTGCAAAACCACCTTCAACTAATCCCAATTCGTAATCTTAATATATTTTTTGACTTCATCTTAATATGTGCACGGGTTTCATACAACCAGAGTAGCGCACAGTATGCAACTCTTGTACTTTAGTACATTTTTTAGGGTGTGCGCTGGTTGTCCTTGAGTAAAGCAGCGCACATGTTGGTGAAGAACGATGGTTTACTATGAAAAGAGTAGTGCACATGTCATGAAATCAGTAGACAAAGTAAGATTTTGAGTTGAAGAGTGTAGTTCCAGCATTAAGTCATCCAGGTCAACCTAGCTCTTCAATCCATGGTATCCTTTTGTGTGATCGAAAGAGCAATGTGATCACAGACGGAGAAGTGCAGATTTGACCTATAACAAAGTTCCTAAAGGGAACCGCTGGGTTGCATAAGAGAAGGAGTGACATCCTTGTGTGGATGAAAAGTTGATGTGTGTATGAAGGTTTGTGGTTTGTGAAGGTGTGGTGAAATTGACAAAAACATAAAATATCCATTGGGTCAGCGGTAAGATGGGGTGCCGAGACTGACTGAAAACCTTGAGATGCATATGGATCTATAGTAGAGCTTTGACCTAGAAATGGTCGTGGTGCAGTTTCCTTCCATTGGTTGATGACCCAGATGAATGTGTTTTCTTGGCCATGGAAAGGGAAAACCAGGTATGGGACTAGTTTGGCACCACCAATGCTTGGTAAATCCAAAGAGTAAATTGGTTGGGCATTAACTACTTGATGTTGTGGAGCAGAATGTGTGTCGGCCAAGCATCCACCCCACAGGTGATACAAGGATTGTAAAGCAGAGAAGGAAACCCGTGGAGTAGCTAGGAACTGCACAATACAGATAAGTATTGAATTTCATTCATTTTCAAATAATGAAAATTTCATGAACAAATCTTATGACAACCAAGCTAATACATTGTTGTTTCTTTGTTGGAAATTTTGGTCATTACATGAAAGAAATAAGCCTTGAAGGCATCCTAAGGATGCATTTGTACATGTGATTGTCCTATAAAGCTCAGTATGAGCAGCAATGATGAGAATGGTGCTAGTACACATGTGTGAGTCCTAGCATCCAAAGGTTCTATGGAAGAACCATGGGGAGAGGATTCCCTAATGGAGAAATCCTTGGAAAGACCTTAGACACTAAGTGTCATAGCCAAAACAAGAAAGGGAAAGTCAAGCATTCACATTGAACTGAAAGAGGCTAAGGAGCATAGAACCACAATGATCATGTGACTCTGGATTGGAACAATACTAAGAGGGGGAAACTCTTACTCTTCTCTTTCCTTTTGACTGATGCATCTTAGAAATGGAAAATTGTTGAATGCATGTTGTGACTGGAAGTTGAATGTGTTTATTGCTTGAAATAAATTGTGAATGCTGAAATAGTTAATTCCCTGAAAAAGGATGAACATGAATGAGTTCATGTGTATGTTGGGAAAGCATGAAAAGTGTGGAAGTCTCGTGAATAAAGCATGGAATCTCCATGGCAATTGGGAAAATAATTGACTGATTTCAATGTTTATGTTATTATTGGCCTAACAAGATTTGTAATGATGAATTTCACAAGTGAAAATTGAAGCAATTGGTTGCAGCTGATACAATCAAGTGTTTCTAGTAAGTAAAGTGTGGTCAGCTGTGCACATTGAACATGGAAGGAGACCAAAAGAAGTTGGATTTGGCTGAAGAGCTTCTCCAAACAATTTCCCATACCCAAGAAAATATTGGAGAGATGCTCAAGCTACAAAAGCAGGAGAATGAGATGAACCACAGGGCTTTGCGGGACTCTATTTTTCTGCAAAGGGAGGTAGAAAGCATTATGGGGGCAATTAGTAAGGGAAAGGACAGTGGATCCATGAAGACACATTCATCCAATCATCCCATCAAGAAATGCTCAAGGATAGAAGACTCCATGGAATTTGAGTAGGTAAAGAAAAATGAACCACTTGAATGTTGGGAATGTGGAGGAAATCATTACTTTTGTAACTGCCCAACAAAGGACAACAAGAAATATAGTAGCCATAAAGTTTCCAGGCTTGTGGATCAGTTGGAAGGTAAAGAAAATGAAGGGATTGTTTTGAAACAATGCCCTCATACAAAGCTAGAAGGTCCCATCCAGCAGGAGTAGTTTGTGAAGGCCAAAGGACTTTGTCCCAAAAAACCAAGTAAAAGGTGAAATGCAGGACATACCTACCACATTTTGTGAATTTTGGGCATGTGTAAAGCGTGTATGTATTCCTAAATATTGGAACACCGAGGACGGTGTTATTCTCAAAGGGAGGGAATTGTAATACCCCCCATTTTGACCCTTAGGATATTTTGGCTATAATGTAAATATTGTACGCATGTTATCTTTGATTCCTAGCGTGGAGCTCAAGGCCAAGGCCCCGCTAGTGAATGCATGGCCTTGAAGAGGAAAGTATTTGGTATTATTCTACCCATGTGCTAGTGAGCCATGGAAATTGTTAATATGCATTTTAATGAAAATGCCCACAACTAGCTATGCAATGCAACAAGAGATGGGGGCATGATTTTGTAAGGAATTGGGAGGGAAATATTGAAACCATTGGATCCAATAAAATAAATCCAAGTGTCAATGAGAGAACCCATGAACCCTCAACTACCTATGTTGACTCTTGTACCCAATCATTTATTCTCCCAAGAGTTGGTGGAGGTAGTTAATGCCTTGGGAAATGGAGAGTATGGATGTCCAAATTCAGGTATTTTACAGCCACCATTCATGGAAATTCGTTTTTTGGTGTCTTGGGCAAGAAAGGACCCACAAAACTGCCCCCAAGCCATTATCCATCAACCAATTTTTCCTCTCTCACGCAGTCTAAGCTACTGGGGCATTTTTCCTCCACAATTATCTGGTTTTTCATTGTTTTCTAGATAGGAGAAGGGCGTTTTTATGTTGCAGAACCCTGGGAAGGAAGGGGAAAATGATTTGGGGTCCATAGAGGGTGTTTTGTCCCATTGAATGCTCATATCTCTATGGGAGAAAATGTTTTCTTTCCTTTGGTCGATTTTCCCTCTCACAAATTCATTTTTGGTGTGCCCTCGATTTGGGGAAAACCCATTGCCATCTTGTTTATAAGTCCCATTGCTAAAAACATGTATCCATGCCAAATGATTGTGTTTTCTATGTGTGGATTGAGTATGCCGGGGTTGGGTTATGGGTATCCATTGCTTTGTTTCGAGTTTGAGAGTCCCCTCTTCCATGTAAAAATCATGCCCAGCTTGAGGGTGGTCTCTGAGTGCTGAAAGAATACAGGCTGGGAAGAGACGTATGGTTGGGTGGAACGTTGTAGTGACATAGCTAGTTTCTTGGGACATCATTACATCAAGATAATTATATTCTCTTATTTGTATTTACTTCTACAAATGTATTAATTGATGATTGTTATTCAAATGCTAGATGCATGTGAAATATGTGTGGATGGTTTAATTATGTTGTGCATGTTTATTGGGTATGCTTCTGCACACATGATTTTATTTATATGAATTGTCTATGATGAAATGGGATGAGTTTATATAAAAGCCCCAGAAGTGCAGTCACGACCCCTTCCTTTCATTGGGTTGACGGGAGGGGACCTGACACTTGTGGACAAACTTGTCTATTATAGCAAACCACTAGTCTAATATGTGGACACACCCCCTAGACTAGACACTATGAAGCCAAACCATGGAACAACTTACATTAAACACTTGGAACCTTATGTAAGGATTATGAACCAATGTCTAGATGGGAATTATGTTCCAACATGTTTATATAATAATTTGGTGATTTTTAAGTGAAAAAATTTTACCCCATCAAAACTAGGTGAAATGAGCCTTCAAAAAATGCAAATTGGTGAATATTTTTTTGGAAATAAACATGGAAAAATAGCCCATGAGCTAAATTTCACCCCTAACATTTTCCTTGTTAAACACACAAAGTCTAGCATTGAATATGGAATATGTTGTAAGCGATAATGAGATCATGCAAGCAGATATATTGTTCTTCCAAGAAACCTACATTCACAAAGTTGTCGAAGATACTTTTCATGCAAAAGAATATAATTGTCTATCGAGATTTGATATACATGGCATTGCTACTTGTTTTAGAAAAGCAATAATCTATATCAAGTCAAGAAATTTTATAAAAAAATACTTAGAAGCAATTACAATTGATTTTCAAGTTAATCATCATTGCTTCAACCTAATAAACATTTATAATAGACCAGTAGCTCCAGTTGAAAGCCTTCTTATATTTTTTAGTTCTATGTTGTGCCAAACAAACAAAAACAAGAATATTTTCATTGTAGGAGATTTTAAGATAGACATGTTACAACATATTTTAGCTAAAAACAAATTAAACTTGTTTATGAGAAGCAATGGCATTAAACTATTCACATCCAAATCAACAACACACAATTTCTCAATGCTTGACCACTTTTGGTCAAATGTAGATAATACTAGTATTATCTTTGAGGTATTTCATGCTTATTGGACTAACCACCATGCAAGCTTCATTTCACTTCCTTTTGCAACATCATAAACAATGTTGAAAGAGATGTAGCGAAATAACGAGAAGTTCTACGCAAGAAAGCTCCTACTTACACAACATAGAAATATGAACAATAACAAAATTGTAAGATAGAGGAAATTGATGATATAATATATATTTGTTCTCATTTGTTCACTGCTATAGTTTTCTTGTTAACTTTAAATGCTTAACTTATTGCTGATGTGTTTTCCTTCATGGATATATTGTGCCCTTTTTTGTGCTTTTAAACTGAATCTAAGCAACAACCTATTTTACATGCATCATTTATGTCGTTTGTAGACAAATTCTTTATAAGAAAAAAAAACTGACTTGCATAGTTCAACAAGTAGTTAAATAGGTTCTTTCTTGCAAGTCACTTGATATGTGTTCGTTAATAGCAAAGGTTATTGTGCTTATGATATTTTATTTCAAAAATATTCACCTGTTTTTTTGCACGGCTTTGTTAGGTCTAGATCCCCATGCAAATTCTTTGTTTACAAGAAGACTTGTTTGTATTTTCTTTTTTCTTTTCCAGCTTTTATAGTTTCCTACAATGTATAATCCTTACACAACTGGTTTTGATAGAGCTTCAGTTATTTGTGTACTGTTTATTGCATGTTTTTTTTCTTTTTTGGAGCAGATCTCTGGTTCTAAAAATACTTCTTTATATCATTTTTTTTGTTGGAAAATTTTATTTCCTTTGTAAAAGGTATAGACAGATAAATTTGTAGTTGTTTGCTCTAACTACAAATCTATTCTTCTAGACGATTTTTGTTTTCAACACTGTTATGCATATTGCACTCACAAAGAAATAACCATTCTTCTCTGAATTTGCATAGATATTTGTAATAAGTGTGATATTTTAGGATTAGGATCACTAAATAGTAGCATACCTCACTAAAACTCACTCAAGAAGTGCAGAAAGAAAAAGAAGAAACGGAGATTCAATAATCACTCATACATAATAAATGACAAAAACTATTGTATCATACATCAGTTGTGAGATGGCACTCTTTAAATTGAATAATAACTGAATACAATCAAAAGGACTCGGATTCCACTAAGGTCATTTGAATTCTCTTCAATGTGTGGCTTGGATAGCATTGGAGACATCATCCAAACCAATGGCAGTAGTCACAATAGTCAAATAGTCAGTCAAATGAGTCTAACTGAGTCTAACTGAGTGCATGGGCACTGATGTAGGGAAGGAGACTCCAATGTGGGCGCATGAGGAGATGTCAGTAGTCGGCATAGCTGATCTAGTCTCTCTGTAGGTCTATCTAAGTGGTTCAGTTAGTAAAACTAGTAATCAATCCCCAAAACAAGGAACATATCCACTAATCATGGAAATAACTGAAGAATATCTTAAATATGTGGAAGAGGGTGCACTTGTACTCCAGTGATGAAAACAAGGGCGCAACTGTGGCTAGGAGGGATAAAACTAAGCAAAAGAAAGCTCCTGGGGCTAAAAATCTGAGGACTAGGTGTTGGGAGACTACCATACTAATGACTAGATGCATGCATGATGAATGGATGCATGTAGAATATATGCAGGCATAAAAAATACAAAAATGATGGTGATAATATTCCAACACCCCCCGCAAGCCAAACTATGAGGAACAACTGAAATGGTAGGGCTTTGGTAACTAAGACCAGCAGTCACCTCATACAACAATCAAAATAAATAAAGTGTGGAAAGAGGGAAAACCCAGTGGGGAGAAATCCCCCCCTCAAAATAGACTGTGGTAGGATGATCAATCATGTACATCACTCACCCCAATAAGATATCTAAGGTAAGTGAACTTGTTCACTAAGAATGTCTTAGTGAAGATATCTGCAATATGCTCTTCCGTCGGAAGGTAGAGCAGTGAGATGGTCCGGTCATGCACCAATCCTCGAATATAATGCATGTGAATCTCAATTTTTTTGGTTCTCTATCTCAAAACCGGATCTCTAGAAATCCTGATAGCACTTTGATTTTCATAATAGATGACTGGTGTAGTACTAAATCGAATCACAAAATCTGACAAGATGCCCCGAAACCAGATGCACTGTGTGGTTGCATTGGATTCACCTCTATACTCAACCTCTGCTAAAGAAAGAGCCAAAGCAATCTGCTTTTTGCTTGACCAACAGATAGGTCCATATCCAATCATGAAAACAAAACCAAATGTTGACTTTCGATCAGATCTGTCTCCAGCCTAATCTGATTCAGTATAGCCAACAAGGTTTAGAGGAGACCCAGCTGCATAGTGAAGACCATAGGTCTTTGTCCCTCGCAAGTGATGTAATATCCTCTTTTTTTCCTTCCAGTGAAGCTCATGAGGCTCTTGCATGTATCTGGAGACATCATTAACTGCATAGGAAATATCAGGTCGAGTGTGTGCAAGAAACAATAGACTCCCAATCAACTGCCGATACAGTGTACTATCCACCATAGGTGGGGAAGAACCATCCTCAAGGATGATCCCTAAAATAAAATGAAATGTTGTTGGTTTGCATTCGCTCATATGGAACCTATTAAGCAGATCTAAAACATACTTGGACTTTGCAACCTTGATTCCTGAATCACTCTGAGTGACTTCAATACCAAGAAATTGTCTCAATAATCCAAGATCTGGCATGGAGAAGGAGTTATGCAAATTTGTTTTTATAGATCTGATGCATGAAGTGTTTCTCCTAGTAATCAATAGATCATCAACATATAGAACAATCAGAAGTAGAGAGTCACCTTCATGTCTCATATAGACATTCGAATTAGATTTGCATCTCATGAAATTTTGTGACAGAAGGAAGGAGTCCATTTTTTCATACCAAGTTCGGGGAACTTGCTTGAGTCCATACAAGGACTTCCTCAATCTGCATACCAGTGAAGATTCCTCAACATGCCCCTCAAGTTGCTTCTTGTAGATATCCTCCTCTAGATATCCATGAAGGAAAGCACTCTTGGCATCCATGTGATGCACTTCCCAGTGCTTGGATGCAACAAGAGCAAGAACAAGACGGATGGAATCCATCTTAGCAACAGGAGAAAATGTCTCTGAGTATTCAATCCCATGGACTTGGAAGTAACCCTTTTCAACCAGTTGAGCCTTGTATTTTCTAGTGACCCTATCAAAGTCCATCTTATTTTTGTAAACCCACTTGCATTGAACAAGCTTCCTCCCAGGAGGGAGAGAAGCAAGCTCCAAAGTTTCATTTCTTTGAAGAGACTCATACTCTTCATACATATTTTCTACCCATATTGGATCTTGGTAGGATTCAAAGAATGTCTTTGGATATGATCCAATCATAAGAAATCATCTCTCATCTAGAAATGGATCTATGTGAGAGAGTAGATCAGATATGGTTGTTCGTGAAGATGATGGCTCTCCGACAAGATCACTGGTGAATGCAGAAGTAGTGGTGGCCCATGGTGCAATAGGATTTCAAACCTTAGGTGCTAGATATTCAGGTTCTTTTCGATCTGGATCTACCATTCGCTCTACCTTCTGAATATTCTTTTTCTTAGCCTTCTTTGCTAAATCTTTTCCATTCAAGCAACCTTTGCAGGTGCCTTGGGAAAACTTGATCTTGGGAAGCCCTTCACACATCTCTTTAGTATGCATGTCTTGCAAGTATTGATAGTTGAGATGCTCAAATATTTCATGCCATAGCCTACTCTGTTCATTTGCATGAGTGTGAAGAGGAGACTGTGTAGAGAGAGATAGAAAATGGGAGAACTCATACAGTTTTGACTTATGATTTGCAACACATTTTTCAATGGTAGAACCTCATACCATGTCTTGAATTTCAACCTCATTTGGAGATAAGATCACCCTCTTGGGCTCTCCAATATGGGTCATATAATATACTGAAAGTAGATTTGCAGAGAGAGTGGGGACATAGAGTACAAATGAGAAGTACCCATGCTCAAGTTTGATTCTTCCCATCCCATCAGAGGAGACCTCAAAATCATTCCCCAACATAATGGATGGTCCAACAATAGCTTCGAATCCAGTGAAGAGATTCTTGGAGGAAGACATGTGTCTTGATGCTCCAAAATATACAATGAAGGAGGATTGAGTTGATGCACCTCCCATGAGGGCATGGAATCTCTCTTTGTTCTCAGATCCGGATGGTTCAGTCTCTTTCTTTCTAGCACATGCAGGTACTGCAATATTATTTTTTCCAAGAAGTGAAGCCATGAGATCTAGGTTCTTCTTCATACATGAGCTCTCAGGGTGATATCCTCGATTACAGTATGTGCAATTGGATTTTCCCTTCTGAGTTTGCTTTTCCTGCTTAGGATTTGAAACTCCATCTAATTGGTTTGGAGCCTTGTTACACCTAAACTCCTACCATCATGAGATTCCGTGTATACATCCCTAAAGTTTCATTGACTAATTTATTGGCCTAGAGGAGATATAAACCATTTACACTAGGTTTTGAGAGGTCCTTGCGGGCTGCACTCATGCAACTTGCAACATCGCATCTTGCTCTCTTCCAGGGTGCGACGATGTCAGTTAATGGAAAAAAATAGCTCCTTCGAGCCTATTATCAAAGCTAGCTTACATGGATCCCTATCCCTGACCTTGTGGGAGATCTGGCACTCGGTTCCTAACCTCTTGGAAGGATCCCCTATCTCTCTCCTACCATATCTAAACCTACCCTATCCATACCCTATCCACTTAGTCCTATATAAATGAAGCTCCTTCCCATTCCAAGGGGAGGACTTCTATAGTGTCTACATGCTAGTGAAATCATCTTGGAGAGATCTTTACTTATCCATTGAGAGACTCACACTTCCTTGGGAGGATATGGCATTCGTTTGGATGGAGAATGATTGCTACATTAAGCCTTGGCTATAATCGTTCTCTTCTATGTACTTTCCCTATATTTATAGTAATATAAATGCTTTCCACCAATATTGTTGTGTTGATGATATTGTGTAGTTCACCTGCTTAATTGTTTACTTAGATATGTTATCGTTTGGATGTTTTTACTTGTTTGTCTTGTTTTGTGCATCTTGACAGGTCTTGCAGCTTAGATCTAACAACTGCGAGGCGTGGAACAATATCCTGGAGAAAGGGCTACAAACTTAAGGTAAGACATCCAATATCTTGATCCTTAACTAGATCTAGGAAAGTGGTTTATAGTCTGTACTATTTTTTCTAGACTCACATTGAGCTAGGGAGATCTGGCTCGCATCTGCTCGAGTGGATTGTCCGTCAAACAAGCCTCCTTCTGCTTTTGGTCATTCGACTTTCTATCAGAAATTTTTTGTTTTCCTTTTCCATTCGCTCTCATTGACTCAATAGCTGCAAGAGCTGAATCCAATTTGGCTTTTATCACTCCCATGTGCACTAGCTTCTCCTTCTCAAGTGTGAGAGATTTCATGAAGTCTTCAAGCAAAGGGAATTTCCATTTTGGAATGGACAACTTTGCTGACTGGAAGGCTGAAACAAACACTGAATAATCAGGTCCTAGCTTCAACATGATGGCAAGGATGAGTTGTTTTTATTCCTTTTCAATCCCATACCTCTTCAACTGTGACATCAAGTTCTTGAATTTGTTGAGAAACTCAGTGATAGTTTCGAAACTTCTTAGTATCAAGGAGATGAGCTCATTTTTAACTCAAATCTCACCTGTCGCATTTGGTCAGTGGACTCAGAGCGACACTGTGTCATTTTTTATCTCTCTTCTTTTCCTGTTAGTCTATCGTCGCAACCCTTTCATTGGTATTTTGCGACACTGTCGCACTTCCCGCATTGGTGAACTATGACGTTGCACTGTGTACAAGCACAAAATGTGCCGATTTGCCATTTTTTCCATACAGGCACCCCTTCTCCATTTCTTATTTGAGTTATGGTTTGTGTGCAAACTCCCTCTGTACTGTAAGATCTAGTCATAGACCCCATTCTGATTTCTGTGATTGAGTTGTTTGGTTTTATTTGGAGTTGTTTTGGGTTCCATCTTGGACAAGTCTGACATTTGGTAGTGGTAAACACTCTTGTCTCCCCCACTGGCATCCACTCACCCTTGCATTCCCTCCTCTGCTTTCCAGATCCAATCATTGTATTGGACCGGTTTCCAGACCTCATTTACATTCATTTTTGAGTTTTGCTTGCTTTAGTGCCGCTTGTTACTGATTGATTTTGAGTGTTTGTTTGTACTTTCAGTCCATTGAGTGCTCATCGTTTCTTGATATTTTCTGAGTTATTGAAGTGCTGCAAGTAATCTTTTCATTTCAGTATTTGTGTTTAAAAATCATTGTTGTTATCAAATTGTTATTTTGATACATCCATTGAAAGATCAAAAGTACTTTATTTCCATCATTTCTCAAGCTCATTTGAAGAATTGCATGTGCATTGGAATGTCTCAGTTGTAGATTTTTGGAAAAGTTGAAAGAAACTTGCATTGTTTTTGTTTTTCACGAATTATGGGTTGCTTATTTTCTTGAAAAATTTGAATAGATATCAAGTTTTTCAAAAGTAGTTCCATGCTTGGAAAGTTAAATGCATCTTTTGGTTTTTATGCTTTTAGGCCATTCTAGTGAAAGTGAAAAGCTTGCATACTCCACTTAGAACCCTCTCTTTTCATCGCTTAGCATCATTTTTGTTTTGAAAAGATAAAAGAAAAAGAAAAAACATGCTTTGATTTGGTTTAGTAGTGTTGTGTCTTTTATGTTTCCCTCGAAAAGGAAAAGAACACTTCATAGTCATTTTTTGGTAGATTTGGGATTGCATTGCATTGTGTTGCCTTGGTAAAATTGGAAAGAAGTTTCTCCCTCCCATACATAGAGTTCATAGAAAGAAAAGTGTATTTTCTTTTGCATGATGTTAGGGTCTGCATTATGTTTATGATTATGTACTCACCTCATGCATTCACCTAACCATCCAGATAAAATTAATAGTAGAACTAGGGTAAAATTTTTAGTAACTTGTGTGTAAGTTAGAGACGTGTTTCGGCATCGTTAATCATGGCAGTTGTCGTTATTTGCTAGCATTGTATCCCGGGGGTATTGTAGTCTTCCACGTACTTATCGATATATCAAGATCTTTCACATACCCACCAAGTACCACACGTGCTTGGCGTATATCGAAAGGTGTTTCACATACTCAGTAGTACATCGAAAGGTCTCTTTCCAAACAGTTGTGCATTAGACAACACCACTACAGATTTGAGCTCCCACGTACCTTGTGTATATCGGGAGACAACATTAGGATTTCTGAAACCAACTGAGTTAACCTTTTGGCTGTCTTGGTGGAGCAATACACCGAGAACAACACTCGGGGATATTACTATGCACGTACCATCTAGGTAATCGGGTATTCAGGAAAGGGTACGGTCCCAATCCTCCTTGTCGCGTTTTACCATTGGACCTTGCGGTATATAGCGATTTGCAAAGCCTTGACAATCCTGTGAGGTTCCAGACCTTAGAATCCACTCTTATAACATAAGTTTGCTTGTGGCCTTAGTTTGTGTAGGGTTTGTCTGGTCTACTTTCTTTCATTTATCTTACCTTAGCATAAAATTTTTGTTTCAGTCACTCTAGATGAATTTCCTTGGAGAAGGTCTTGCAGGATTCAGAACTTGCCACCCGAATATCCCCTTAACTAGGAGGTAATTTCGACGGTAAAAATGGATCCAAAATCCAGGGTTAGGTCACTTGAAGTGGAAAACCCCACTTTGAATGTTGGAGGACTTTTGTTTCCTCACACTTCTCCAGACTCACCGCCCTTCCATCCCCCGCAGGGTGAAGAAGCGCAAATCCCCACTTCACAAGACTTACCTCCCGTTGCACCAGGAGAGCCTGGATCGTTGGAATGGATGAATCAACCCCAGGATGAACCCATAGCAGCTGCTAGTCCTTCAGCAACTTATTGGACATCTTCTCTAGGCCACCTAGTGGCCCATTTTTCCATTGCATCCCCACCCAGTTGGCCTACCCCTGAAGAAATATTTGCAACCATTCATGATTGTTTGGAATGATTACGTGTTAGGGGTGATGAAATTCAAAGACAGAGTCTTTCACAAAGGGTAGAAGACCCACCGTTATACTTTTATAGACCAATCCCAGGTTGCTCTTTATCTTTTGAGTCACCAGAATTATCCACGCAACACGTGACCACGGCTGAAACTGGTCAACCATCCATTCCTGCACATACGTCCCCTAATCAGGAGACCAGTTCAATACCTCTCGCAACCCAACCTGTTGAAGCACAATAGTCTAACACACCTATGATCCCCACAGTTATGTTACCTATTCCTCCCCCACCTCAAACTTCAAGGGGAGGATACTCTTTACCCCCTACCTTCCTTACAAGTAACGTTAATCCTATGGTGAATGAACAACAACCAGTGTTGGGTCAACCTTTACTTAGTGGTTAGCAATTTGTTGCTGGGGGGGAACCCCCATCTCTTAACCATAATATTGCAATAGTAATTCCCATCAGGCCTTCCATTGGAAATTCCTTACCTCCCAAACCTTCCATAACGGGACTATCCCATGTTGGGGGACCGTCCAACATAATTCAACCTCCATCGATTCAAGCATATCTAAATCATCTTAACCCTGTGCCGGGTCAACTTAATCCGGGAAACACACTCACGGGGTACCCTACCCTCGAAACCCTTACACTCTATGGGGACAGCAAAATGTTTTACAATATGGACCCCCACTTACATTCCCTCCACCCTCGTTTGGTCCACCCCCACCTCCCATTGGAGGTGGTGGGCCCCCACATAGCTTTGGAGGAGGCAGAACTCTACCTTTCGGCAGAGGACCACCTCATTTTGGTCATCATGGCCCACCCCCCTGGTGGTGGTGGAGGACCATCTCGTCCCGGCGGTGGTGGTGGAGATCCCAACTTAGGGGTGGTGGTGGAGGACCTTCTCATCCTAGTGGCGGTGGTGGCAGACCACCACCCTACTATGGTGGAGGTGGCGAAGGAGGCTCTTACCCTTCTGACGGCGCCGATGGCCCACCACCCCCTCCCGGTGGAGGTGGTGGAGGCCCATCCTATTCTGGTGGTGGTCCATCCTACCCTAGAGGTGGTGGTGGACCCCCACCATTTGGAGGTGGCCCACCCCCTCCCGGCGGCTGAGGCAGGCCCCCACCTTATGGTAACATGCCACCTTATTATGGTAATGGACCACCTTATTATGGTGGTGAACTTGCATTCGGTCCGGGAGGCCTGTACCCCTATGTCCAGTTTCCTCCTGGAATACCCTATGGTTAATCGATACAAGGTCCCACAGGTCCTTACATGGCTTATCAGTACTGTCAATACCGACAGCCTAATCCGCAACTGCCCTTTTTTTCTACTTTGGACCTACCTGACCTGTCTCGCCTCATTAACGACCCCATCTACCACGGAACTAATTGACCACCTATTCTGGTGAAACTTCCATCAGATATCCCAAAATTTGATGGCAAGCCAGGCAAGGATCCTAAAAACCACGTGATGACATACCACTTGGGGTGTTCATCCAACTCCTTAATGGATGACTCGATTCGTCTTAGGTTATTCCAACGGAATCTCATTGGTTCGGTTGTTAAGTGGTATATTGAACTACCACCCCATTCTTTTCCTAATTTTGGTTCTCTTACTATGAATTTTTTGACTCATTTCCAGTTGCCTATACGGTATGAAACTGGTATAGATCTTTTAACCTCGCTCCATCAAAATACCACTACTCACATCTCAGATCATATACATGAGTGGCGGAGCAAACAACGTCTCATTAAGACTCCTATTCCAGACCAACTCCTAGTAGACTGGTTTACGAAGTCTCTCATTCCTACCATAGCATGAAATGTTTCCATGGGAGGCACTTTCACTGAGGAACAAGCCATCGCTCATGCCCATTTGCTAGACTTAGTCTATGCTCAATCTGGCACATTGTTTGATATTCTTCCTGAGTGCCCCGCAACACTTACGACCCTGCAAAACCACCCAAGGGACCCCAAGCCGATGGCATCATTGGATCCCTTCACACCCATCCTTCCTCTCAAACTATTGGTTTGTCGAACCCCCAGGGTTCTTCCCCATCACCAACATAGGTTGGTCATGGCACCACCAAATCATCCACCCCTGTTGTCACCGAAGAAGTAAATTATGTTTCGTCAGCTTCACCTAAAATTTCTGGTGGTAATAAAAAGAACAAAGGGAAACCTAAGAAATATTCCACCCAACAAGACCAAAAGAGCACCCCTGATGATACCAAATAGAAAAGGAAGTTGACGTATCCTTGTATACTGTGTGGTGATGATCACTTTTCTAAAGAGTGCCCCCATAGAGACGAAGTTCAAAAGTTTATTAAGGGAAAAACCACACCCGCAGTTCTCAATGATCCCTTCCCTGCTCAAAATCAGCAATTGATCACCCACACTTCTTCTTCCCAAGGAGAAGCATTCACCACCGCACATGTTCTCATGATGTGTAGCGAGACCATCAACTTGAACACCTGTTCTCGTTCGTACGACTCTATTCTGGCCAAGGAACCTGTTGGAAGTAATATTGGAGAAACTTCCACTTCAATGCCCGACGTCACCATATCGGCTGCTCCTCTCACCATTGAGAGGCCCTCTTTCGAGTCAGTGTTGCATCCACCCAAGAGTATGATTAGAAAATCAGTTTTGAATCCTAATGCTCGGGCTTCTCAAAACTACAACATTGTAGAGGACCTAGCACAAGCTCCTTGTGCTATGTCAACGCTCGAGGTCTTGCAAAACTATCCAAATCAGCGCAAGACTCTACTCATTGCCATCGGTGTAGTTGACCCGGATTCATCAAATACTATCATGTTCCGGCTGGAAAACTTCAAACCGAGGCTCTCCCCGTCAATTGGCATTTCAGGTTGCCATAAACATTGCTGGGAAGATAATCCATCGTACCATTTTGGATGAAGGAGCCTCTACATCATTCATGTCGATTGCATGTTGGAGAGCCATTGGCTCTCCAAAGTTGAACCGTTCTCCTACCACTTTGAGAGCCTTCGACGTATGTGGCTTTCAACCTCATGGGCTGTTACAAGATTTACTAGTCAAGCTAGGGGGTAAGACCGCAACCCTTAACGTGGAAGTGATTGCTGCCCCCTTGGATTATAACATTTTTTGGTCGCAATTGGTTTTACGCCATGACTGCAGTCACATCATCTATCTTCTGCATAGTACAATTCCCCCATCAAGGTCGAATTGTCACAATCGACCAACTGGATTTCTGCACATGTGACACCACTACTCACCCGGGCAATAACGTTCCTTCAATTGGACAATCTTCGCAAAAGTATGAGAGCATGGGGGTCGGCCTCCTTAAGGATTCATCCCTTATGGGCATCTTTCCTACTTTGGATCCCCCAAACCATGTTGCCACAGTGAACATAATCTCCTCGCAGATTTCATCTATCCCTAACTCCACTGAATCATGGCTTGTACCTTCCACCACACACCTAATTGGAGACACTATTCCTCTGTCACCCGCTGAACTCATGTACGAGGCTATCTAGTCAGCACAGGAGGACCACTTAGCTGTGGCCTCCACCTCATGTTCTCTACAGCAAACATCATCCGACCCCTTGTTACAGACTTTTCATTTCGACGAGTCCATCATAGAAATCATGAGAACGGATGATCCTCCATGGGAATACCTCCATCATCGTTTGTATTTCCTTCCCTTTTTGGACACTGTAGAGAATAGCATCAGCACCATCTTCACACCAAATTTCTACTTTGGCTCTAAGTCCCCGATACTCATCTGTCAAACGGACTCCGAAGGAAACTTAGCCAACATTGATCCTACCACTTTGATAGACATTTCGGTTACTCCTGGTGTAGTGGAATACATTCAGTTAGGCCAGAAGTGTTCCCTTGAAGAAGTCATCGCCACCACGGCCTTATTCAAGTGATTCTGAGACGTGTTTGCTTGGACCTACGAGGAGATTCCTAGGATAGACCCCTCCATTGTTTTACACAAAATTAAAAACCTATCCCAACGTCAAACCCGTCCGCCAAAAGTTGCGACCGGTACACCCTCGGAAGATAGTGGTAATCAAGGCAGAGATTGAGAAACTCTTGAAGGCCAGCTTCATTTACCATGTCTCGTTGACAGAGTGGGTCTCAAACATCATCCCTGTTAATAAAAAGCAGGGGACTATCCTTGTCTGTGTCGATTATTGGGTTCTCAACAAAGCTTGTCCCAAGGACAACTACCCGACTACCTTCATCGACTAGATTATCGACAATTGTGCTGGAAGTGTCATTTTTTCATTCATGGATGGCTTGTCCAGATACAACTAAATTGAGATCCGCCCCACCGACCAACACAAGACTGCATTCATCTGTCCTTAGGGAATGTTTGCATATCATAGACTTTTGTTTAGTCTTAAAAACGTTGGTGCCACATTACAGTGGGCCATGTCGTACGCCTTCCATGATGTGAAGGACTTTGTGGAACCCTACTTGGATGACCTCCCTACCCACTCAAAGTAGCGCGAGTTCCACTTAGATCATCTAACGGTCGTTTTCCTAAGATGCAAATGGTACAGTATCCGTCTAAATCCTCATAAGAGTATTTTTTATGTCGAGTTCGGACGCCTTTTAGGCTTTATCATCTTGAAAGATGGGATCCATATTGATCCCTCGAAGGTGGAAGCCATCATTTCTCTTCCACCTCCAACTAACATTACGGAACTTCAGAGTTTGCAAGGAAGAGAAACTTATTTACAGCGCTTCATTTGTAATTTCACACAAAAGACGCAGGGTTACATGATATTGATGAAAAAGGACATCCCGTTAATTTGGGATGACCAAGCTCAACAATATTTTGATAGTTTGAAACATGCCATTACGCATGCCCCTATGCTCCAACCACCGAATTACTATCAAGATTACATTCTATATCTCGCCGCTTCCGAAACCACTATCGCTATGGTTTTGGTGCAGGAAGACCAGAACGCCCAAGAACATGTGATATACTCTGCCAGAAAGGCCTTATTGACACTAAAACTCACTATTACATGTTGAGAATCTCACTCTCATAGCAGTTATTGTCATCCAGAAGTTCTGACATTACATTCTGCTCTGCACCACCACCATCATCGCCGAGTCGAACCCCATGTACCACGTTCTGACTCGTCAGGTGCTTGGGGAAAAGTTTTCATGCTGGATCATGATACTACAAGAATTTAAAATTATTTTCGAAAAAACCAAGTCTAAAAAGTCTTTGGTGTTTGTTGAGCTCATCTGTGACCTCCCCCATACTGATGTAGAATCTGAGCCCAATGACTCTTTTCTGGATGAGTCATTGTTTCTTATCAGTACGTCTGATCCGTGGTATGGAGATATCACATCGTATCTTCAAAGCCAATGTTTTAGCCCTGAATCATCTCGTGATGACCACCGTTGCATACGCCACCATGCAAAGTATTACCTAATCATCAGTGATACTTTGTACCGTCATGGTATCGATTCTATTCTTCGACGTTGTCTGATTCATGATGAGGCTGAACACGTTTTGAATGAATGTCATGCTAGGGCATGTAGCGGTCACCTCTCTAGGATGGAAACAACCCAGAAGATTCTTTGCGTTGGATATTATTGGCCATCTATCTTCAAAGATTGCATCGAGGCCGTAAAAAAATGTCCTCCATGTCAACATTTTCATACGCAAAAGCGCACCCATCCCGCCCCATTACACTCGATTATTTTTGTTATCCCCTTCGCTAAATGGGGCATCGATTTCATACATTGTAAGCCTACCTTGGCCGGGGGGCATAGTTACGTCATTGTATCTGTGGACTACTTTACAAAGTGGGTCGAGGCAATGCCTACATACATGAACGATGGCAATACTGCCACAATCTTCATGTTTAATAATGTAATAGTGCGGTTTGGAGTTCCTCAAGCGATAATTACTGGCCATGGTTCTCACTTTATGAACCATATGGTTGATGAGTTGAGGGATAGATTGGGTTTTCGCCATGAAAACTCAACACCGTACTACCCACAGTTGAATGGACAGGTCGAGGCCATTAAAAAGGTCTTGAAAACTATGGTCCAACATATGGTGGGTACACACAAGGCCAATTGGAATAACATGCTTTTCTCCGCATTGTGGGCTTATCGAACCTCCGTTAAAACCGCCACTAGATTTACTCCCTTCCAACTAGTGTATGGATTGGAGGCAATCCTTCCTATTGAGTGCAAGATTCCGTCCCTACAGGTCGCCATCGAAATTCTCCCAAACACTACTACCGAGGAAGAACGCTTCCTCTACCTAGCTAAGCTTGACGAGACTCTCCAAGATGCCGCTCTTGCCAACGAGGCTCATAAGAAATGCATCAAAGCGCAGTATGACTAGTCGGTAGAACCTCACACCTACAATGAAGGATATTTGGTCCTCACATATGACCAAAAACATGATAAGCTGGGGGTAGGAAAGTTTGAGTCCATGTGGAATGGACCTTACATAGTGAAACACGTCTTAGAGAAGGGAGCTTATGAGCTTGAAGACTATGATGGGATATCTTTGGGTGAGTCCAGAAATGGGCTCTACCTAAAGAGGTATTGTGCCTGATTATTTCATGCATAAGTAATTTTGTATATACTGTACATGGCATGTGTGTGTTTTTGTGTGGTGTAACACTTTGATTTTTTGGGTGTTTAGGTCTTGTTTCGTTTCTTATACCATGTTCTGTCTACATGTGCAGATGGAAACGTGCAATGGATTCGAGGACGGCTCCAGTAGGCATACCCATAACCTTGCTTCGATAGCTTGGGTACTTTATTCACCTACTGGTGAGCTCATCTGCTCAAGGGGAATGTGTCTAGGTTTCGCAACCAACAATGCTGCAGAATATCAAGCAGTCATTGGAACCCTAATCAACGCTATTTCTTTGGGTATGGACCATGTTGTCATCCACTTGGATTCTCAACTAGTGGTCTCTCATCTTAACCGAGTCTATGCCATCCGCGATCCTACCTTACTCAGTCTCTATAGATGAGTCCATCTTCTGGAAAGGTCCTCCAATTCCATTCAGTATTTGCACATTCCACCAGACATGAACACAGTTGCTGACTCTATGGCCAACTTCATCTTAGATTGGTACATTGCACACACATAATCATATTTATGAATTGTTAAAAGTAGACATAAACAAGATCACATCATTAATCCATTTTAAACACATATATGTATAAAACCGCCAAAATGTCTGTATATATATATCATCATAAAAATAGTGTTGGTACAAAATATGAAGCACGATGGCTTTCAGTGAGTCTCTACAAAATTTGAAACCTCGTAGCTTTCAGTAGTACAATATAATGCCTGGCTCGTACACCCCTAGGTCTAACAGCTCTAGCCTGCTGGGTATGAAAGCAGTCGACTACTCTCGCGACCATCAGCTCTGGAACATCTAACGTCACAACCCATTCAAGTTCATGTAGACATCCACCATCTCAGCAATGGAAGTATGTACGGCTGGAGCTATGACTACTCCCTCTCCTCTCTCTCTCCTCGCCAGAAGAGAGACTCCTACTGTAGTACCAGGTCTGGGTCATCTCTGTAGTCCATACCACTGTACGAGTAATCTCTACCATAAGCAACTGGCCCTCTAGCCAGGTGAAGAACTCAAGACCATACCCGACAATGGGGCTCCCACCATGTCGGGCCATCAACTCATTCCATCTAGCCATGTGTGGATCCTTAGGCTCCCTGTCATCCAGTGGTGCCTATGGGTGCAAGAGGGGAACACGCTCCAATAGGAACGAGATCACTATCAAACCATAGCCAAACTATTTGAGCTCTCCCTGCCGACACTTGGTCAGCTGAGCTTGAATGTTCGCAAGAAGTCCCTCGCACCAGTTGAAGATCTTCGAAGACATGAAGTCCTCCGCATATAGCATTTGTGACCTAGTGGCTAAGTGAGGAGCTTAGCTCCCTACTATCCTCGTGATGGTAAAGAGTATGGCACGCAGCGTGATTCCCGTACTTCCTTGATGGGAATCTTCCCACTCGAAGCATGGGTGTTGGGAGTACAATGTTGCAAGATCATGGCATCCATGGTCTGATCACTTCCCCATGATCCAGTAAGAGTCACATTGTCCCTTCAGAACAATCCAATCAAAAAATAGATGTCCTTGACATCTATAGTAAGTATGTGCTCACCGATCATGAAATATTGTTGAGCCATGTCCCAGCATCGGAGCATATGTGTCAGCAATGGGATTTGGGCCCTCATGCCCTTGATCTGGAATACTTAAGGAGACCACAGTTCCTCAGTGCTTCCACACATTGTGGATCATTTGCAGCTTGTATGTCATCTACCTCGTGTTCTCATTCGCACCACTCTAAGACCATTTTTGCTGCTGCTAACCTGCCAAAAGGAGCATTTAAACATTGTTAGGACTCACTTCAACCACTAAAAGTTCATCTTTTGGGTTATCTTTTTGTTTTGGGTTGGACGTTTCCACTGTCGCCCCCCATTAATATGGATAGTGCGACATCGGTGCAACCCAACTTTGTGGGATTTGCGACGGCCTGGGTTCATCACAGTTCCCGTAAGGGCAAACTGGGATGACCCGAGGATACAATAGCCCTCCAAAAATTAACCAAAAAACCCAAAAAATGGACCAAAATAAAAAATGTAAACCACTACAATTATGTTGGATGAAGTTTGGAGTTACTTGCTCCAGACGGCTGGTGAAATGGTTGCTCGTAGCTCCCGGAATCGACAAGTGAACTTTCGGCTCCCAATGGCACTTCTTCTCCCCAAATTGGTAAATGGACAATGGTGACTATATTTGGTTTTTTGTTTCTATTTATAAACAAAATGGAATATTCCTTTTCAAATATTTGATGCTTTTAGGTCATTTGCTACAGTTTGGATCATTTTTATCTCATTTGAACACACGGTTGGCTATTTGACCTAGTTTTCAAGTGTGCAGGAGTTGTTAAGTGATCTTTACACGCCATTCTCATTTCATAATGGGCATCTCAGGTATGAAGAACCCCTTGAGTGTTTTTTCATTATTTTATATCCATTAGATAGTGGTTATTTTCTGATGATGAGCTTACTCTTTGTTCTTTCTCATGCTCTTGAAACTATGAGAATAAGTTACCGAGATACGATTTATCACTTTTCCGGGATCGCTAAACTCCTATGGAAAAAGAACCCCCCCAGGGTGTATCTTTAAGCTCTTTTCAGGCTCTCGAAACACGAAAATATTGCCAAGCGAACTTGTCGCGTTCATGCTTGTTAAAGTGTTTGAATGGTCTTCTTCCTGGTGATAGTTTACCCCTTTTTCAGACCAGGGGGCACTACTTACGAAAAAGGTAAACTCTAGCCAATCATGAATGGAAGAGTCCTCTCCTGTGTTGTTTTACCCTTTTTCGGGCGATGAGGCTAACTTTACAAAAAAGGACCATTGGAGTCTTCTTTAGCTCTTTTCAAACTCTCTAAACATAAAATGACAACTGAGTTTACCTTCTATGGACTCGTTAAACTTTTACATTGAAGGGCTCGCCATGGGACGAACCCATCCTATCCCAAGTTCGTACAATATTTAGGATTGGACTCATCTATGAGATGAGCTATACCGAGCATCTGGTTACCCTCATCAAGCTCGTAAAAAACACATGAGGCACTCATCGTTCATGATGGGGAAAAAGGAAATCTTTTATGTTACACCCTTTATTAGTGGCAGTACCTGGTAATTTCTTGAACATGGCACTCGTTTGCATTTTCATACTGCACTTGGATCATCCTTTTGTCCTTGAGTTGCACCCATTTCCTAAGTCTTGTTACTCCTTTGAGTCATTCAAAGAACGCTTCCATCATCAGTTACATTAGGAGTTGGTACCATAACTCATCAAGTCAATACTGCCAAGGCATTCCATACCCATGTTCAAGAATACTCTCACTACTCATTATCTGCAGTCAGTACACCTTCCATCATGTCGGTCTACTCTAAATCAGTCTTGCATGTCATTGTACCATCCGATCTACTCTACACATCCTTTGTCATGTTTCGTTTCAATGATGGGGGATTCATCATGGCCCTCCTTCAATAGATTCATCCTTGTCGACTTCAAAACATCATCCGAGGATTGAATCTAGAAACCAACCAAGTACCTTGGTCCTGCATGCCTCAATGGCAGGTTACCTCGCTTTCAACATGAGTTTACATCATTGACTCTTGATTGAAAGATTTCATCTCACATTCAACTTCAACTCATTTATTCACGCTTGATTATATGTACTGTGATACCTTGGGAATCATTTCCATCAATGGTGATTTCCCTCGCCCTTGTTAATGGTATACATCAATGACCGGTAATCAAGTGGTTTCTACCATGTTCGACGTCAATACATTTGTAATCACATGGATAAATTCATATCATTGTGGGTTCAGCTTGAAGACCCCGGGAGTCATGTTTTACCCAGGTTGCGATGGAGTTTGTACTGAGTTGTATCACATCGATCTACATTTGTATTGGTCATGGTTGTGTTATCATCTCATCATGGATCTACGCTTGTGTCTAGCAGCCATGATTGTGTTTAGTCGGTCATTACTACCATGGATATGCATTGTATTGGTTGGCAGCCATGTTGTACATATAAGACTGTGTACTCAGAGTCAGTTGTACTACAGCAGTGTCCTTCATCCGACAAACCATTTCCATTCCTTCTATCAAAGCATTTCACCTATCCAAATTTCAATAGCTTCATGATTTGGGGGGCATTCTGTTACACCTAAAATCCTACCATCGTGAGATTCTGTGTATATATCCCTAAAGTTTGATTGACTAAGTTATTGGCCTGGAAGAGATATAACCCATTTACACTAGGTTTTGAGAGGTCGTCGAGGCTGCACTCATGCAACCTGCGAAGTTGCATCTTGCTCTCTTGTAGGGTGCGACAATGCCAGTTAATGGAAAAAAATAGCTCCTTAGAGCCTATTCTTGAAGCTAGCTAACATGTATCCCTATCCCTAACCTTGTGGGAGAGCTGGCACTCGATTCTTAACCTCTTGGAAGGATCCCCTATGTCTCTCCTACCATATCTCAACCTACCCTATCCATACCCTATCCACTTAGTCCTATATAAATGAAGCTCCTTCCCATTCCAAGGGGAGGAAGTCTATAGTGTCTACATGCTGGTGAAATCATCTTGGAGAGATCTCTACTCATCCATTGAGAGACTCACACTTCCTTGGGAGGATATGGCATTGGTTTAGATGGAGAAGGATTGCTACGTTAAGCCTCGGTTGAAATCGTTCTCTTCTATGTACTTTCCCTATATTTACAATAATATAAATGCTTTCCACCAATATTGTTGTGTTGATGATATTGTGTAGTTCACTTGCTTAACTGTTTACTTAGATCTATTATCGTTTGGACGTTTTTACTTGTTTGTCTTGTTTTAAGCATCTTGGCAGGTCTTGCAGCTTAGATTTGACGACTGCGAGGCATGGAACAACATCCTGGAGAAAAGGATACAAACTTAAGGTAAGACGTCCAATATCTTTATCCTTAACTAGATCTAGGAAAGTGGTTTATAGTCTGTACTATTTGTTCTAGACTCACATTGAGCTAGGGAGATCCGGCTCGCGTCCGCTCGAGTGGATTGTCTGTCAAACAAGCCTCCTTCTACTTTTGGTCATTCGACTTTCTATCATAAATTTTTTGTTTTCCTTTTCCATTCGCTCTCCTTGACTCAGTAGCTACAAGAGCTGAATCCAATTTGGATTTTATCACTCCCATGTGCACTAGCTTCTCCTCTTCAAGTATGAGAGATTGCATGAAGTCTTCAAGCGAAGGGAATTTCCATTTTGGAATGGACAACTTTGCTGACTGGAAGGCTGAAACAAACACTGAATAATCAGGTCCTAGCTTCAACATGATGGCAAGGATGAGTTTTTTTTCTTCCTTGTCAATCCTATACCTCTTCAACTATGACATCAAGTTCTTGAATTTGTTGAGAAACTCAGTGATAGTTTCGAAACTGCTTAGGCTCAAGGAAATGAGCTCATTTTATAAATGATGACCCTTCAAAAATCCTTCTGACCAAGAAGAGATTCAAGCTTGTCCCAAAACTCCTTTGGAGTCTTCAAATTGATAACATGAGAGTGTAGGTCTTCATAAATGATAACTAGCAGTAGTCCTACTGATTCATCAAGATTTTATAAGTATTTGGATTTATCTACTGCACCAGTGGGCTCAACTTCAAAGCCATTCACCACTCTGGAAAGGCTCTTCGACTTGAAGAAGAAGTCCATATTTTCTTTCCATTTGAAGTAGTTGAATGAATTCAACTTGAGATCCATGATACTGAAGAATTCGAAGTTGAATAGAGGAGATTATTGCAAAACAAATGAGAATTATGAAATGGAGATCTGCTGCAATTCGAATTGAACACTAACTTAGGACACTGAGCACATGTGACTAGGTCCTTCACACATGGATATACCTCACTGGATTGCTCCAGTGAATTCAAGGAAATAGCACTAGGATTTGTTGTGGAAACCCAAAGGCTTCTGGTGCTAAATGAAAGACAGTTGCTCAAGGAACTACTATAATTGTTGTTGCTGCAATTCGAATAGTTGTTGTCAGCTCTAATACCATGTGTTATTTTAGGATTAGGATCACTCAACAGTAGTAGACCTCACTAAAAATCACTCAAGAAGTGTAGACAGAAGAAGAAGAAATGGAGATTCAATAATCACTCATACACAAGAAATGACAAAAGTTGGTGTATCATACATCAACTGTGAGCTGGCACTCTGTAAAGTGAATAATAACTAAATACAATCAAATATATTCGAATTCCACTAAGTTCATTCGAATTCTCCTCAATGTGTGGCTTGGATAGCATTGGAGACATCATCCAAACCAGTGGTAGTAGTCACAATAGTCAAATAGTCAGTCAAATGTCAAATGAGTCTAACTGAGTGCATGGGCACTGATGTAGGGAAGGAGACTCCAATGTAGGTGCATGAGGAGCTGTCACTAGTCAGTATAGCTAATCTAGTCTCTCTGGAGGTCTATCTAAGTGGCTCAGTCAGTTAAACTAGTAATCAATCCCCAAAACAACGAACAGATCCACTAATCATGGAACTAACTGAAGAATCTACTAAATATGTTGAAGAGGGCGCACTTGTACTCCAGTGATGAAAACAAGGGTGCATATGTGGCTAGGAGGGCTAAAACTGAGCAGAAAGAGGCTGCTGGGGCTGAAAAACTGAGGACTAGGTGTTGGGAGACTACCATACTGATGATTGCATGCATGCAAATGCATGCATGATGACCAGATGCATATAGAATGCATGCAAGCATGCAAAATACAAAAATGATGGTGAGAATATTGCAACAATACGTCTCTATTTATTTTGCTTCATCCTTGGAACAATCTCTACTCATCCGAAGCTGTCTCAAAAGAATATAAATCTTGTTTCAACATCTATCTAAGCATTCACGAAACATGGTTGGATTCAAAAAAATTAAATGCAACAATCATTTCATTGGAAAATACTTGATTTGCAAGAGAACTAGGGGAATACATTAGTTTAAAATGGAACCAAAATCTACTCCATTTATGTATTTCATTTCATAAATCAGAGCATCATAATACTTATAACATTGTAAATAAAATTTGCATTGTTAGTGCCATCAATTGGATTGGCCAAAGGTAATCACAACATGGGTGAATACAAATCTTTTACTTCTTTTTGCAATATTCTAGAGATTTTTATTACATAGGTTATTTTTCTTTACTAGAGCAAAAGGAGCTCTTTGCATATAAACAAATACTAGCATTTCCTTCGAACAATATAGCGATATCATCACAAATACAAAATGCAATATTTTCATTGCATCTAAATGAACTTAGTCATTTCCATTTCTCATCTAAATGAACTTAGTTTTTGTTTGTTGGTTATTGGCTATGATTGATTCTTTCAAATTTTTCTTTTTGTTCTTGTTTGGTTCCAATAATTGTTGTAGGTTTTTTAAATTTTTTATGTGTTTATAGCGAACTCCTCTATTGTAGTTAAGCATTGCTTTGATATAGTCATTAGAAAATAGCTTTCGCCTATAAAAAGTTCTCTAAGTTAAGCTTGGAAAGGCTTTGTTGTAGTGAAGATAATGAAACTTGTTTGACAGATTGCATTTGACTTGCTTTGGTTTATTCACATATACTTTTAACCAGTATTTTTTCTTTTTTGGTTGTGTACTAATTAAAGAAAAAACAATTACAAATTTTCCTTTGATTTGTCACTTGCAACCCCTCTAGCTATTGAAATCACATGTCCTCGTATATAGAAAAATTGCATTTAATGTGAGAAACAATGGTTATAAGAAATTGCATCTATGAATGTTTCCAAACATATAGAGCAAGGAACAAGATAAGAAAAAAGACACAAAAATGAGCAATGAAACACAAAAAATGTGGTAAAAAAAACTAAAAGAAATGAAAAAAAGGAAAAAAACAGAACGTTGTTGTTCTGATTTTTGGTTTCATGTATCTCTACTTTTTATATATGCCTTTTAGTTTTATGTTGCATGCTAGTGGATAGTGAAAATTGACAGGTTTCAAGGTTGTTACATATGAAATATCAACACAAAATCAACAAAAAAGAGAATATAAAAAACATCGGCCAATGAGGTAGGAAAAAGGTAAATCAATTTTCATATGCTTATGAATTAGCAATGTTGTAGTTGTTGTAAAATATTGCAAGTAAATGTTATAATGTTATCATTTTTTCATATAGACACACAATTGAAATTACTATACTATAAGAAATCTAAATCCAATTTCCTTTCTTTTTGTTTGTTACTCATGTATAAAATTCTAGCCCTCCTATTTATTCTTCATAAACATCATTGGAAATAGAAAGTGACAAACTAAAAGAACAATAGAAGAAAATACCAAAGACAATAAGCAGTGAGAGACATAAAAGTTACAAAATAAATTTCATTTTATCCTCCTTGCAAATATTGTGGTTTAATTCATCAAAACCAGGGAATCCCTTAAGATTCCTAGGGGGAGAGGTTGATGGCTAGAAGCCATGAAAATCTAGTTACGACGGGTGTCACCCTAAGACAGAACCACTCATAAGTGGATGGGTCAACTAAGCATTTATTATCGTCGGCTAAAACATTTAGAAAATTTTTACACGCCTACGTAGGAGGAACTAAGTATTATTGCTATTACCACTATGACGTAATAGGGAAAAAAGAAATTGCTAGAAGCTTAAGAGTCGATCTTAAGATTCTAGAAATTGAAATTACAATGCAAAATCAAAGACCAAGCCGTCCATGAGGCAAGCTCACATCTTGCTTTCACAAGTGTGCCTCTTGGCCAACAATATTAAAATGATCTTATGGTGTGTGTGTGTGTGTGTGTGTGTGTGTAAATTTTTCCCTATTGCGATGATAGTTTTGTTTGATAGAACAAATGTCTGCTTTTAGTTTTGTGTGTTTTGATAGATTATGACGCGTTTTTTAGACCCCTTTTTTGTGCATGCCCCATTAGGCACAACCACTTGTAAATGATAAATTAATGGAAAATATATAATTAAATAGTGTTGGTTAAACACCCTACGTACTAAAATTGAAATTAACATCAATAGGTATGATGGCTGGGGACCCAACCATAACCCAATATTCAGGTTATGCACATTTAGCCTTCAACTCGAGTATTACAATACTTGTAAAATGTAGGAGAGAAAAAAATATATATATAATTAATATATTCACAATAGCCTAAGGAATGGAGTTGAAGTCCTTTGTGGGTTGGTAGAGTCACCTGTTAAATATACAGCATCAGGAGACATTATCCAAACCAATCTTGTGTAGCCAAGATTTATCCTCCCGTATAGAGGTGAGCACTTTGATTGCCTTCTGTGTAAATGTTATTCCTCCCGTATAGAGGTAATTGATCAAAGTAATGATGTTGTAAATTCTTGTTGGACAACGCTCCGAACTTATGTGTATCAAGTCATGATTATCATGTGAACCTTCTGTATAAAGGTATCCATGAGATGGATCTCCCGTATAGAGGTGAACCTTTCGTATAAATATATCCATGAGATGGACCTCCCGTATAGAGGTGAACCTTACGTATAAAGGTATCCATGAGATGGACATCCCGTATAGAGGTGGACCTTCCGTATAAAGGTCATGCTTTACTTGTTAAATGAATTTAATGGTGTGTGATATATTATTAACCATGATCACCATATTGCTATTAGGTCTCCTTTAGAGATTGATCACCTCTAAAGTGAATTACTTTAGCATATGATCATTTAGTCCAGAATAATATAATAAGATCACAGCATCCGATAAATCTTCTTAGTATAATGTAATGTGATGGATAATTAAAGTTAGCACATACTGACCATGCAGTAAGAGATAAAGAAATAAAAGATAAAGCATAGAGATCAAGTAGAGAATTCAAAATTGCCCATGCAGGCACTTCATCTAATTAAAGAGACCTAGATTCTTAAAGCTTCAGTTAAGTATCAATGCTTCAGTTAAAGAATCCATTAAAGATATGCCTCGGTTAACTAAAGAAATCACAGTGGTCACTTCAAGTAAATCAATAAGCATGATTTTAGTTAACTAAGTGATAAATAAAAAGTATTAGTTAACTAAAGTGTTTTCACTTCAGTTAAACTAAAAGATGACACTTCCGTTAAAAAGAGTTAACTAAGTGACAACCTAGAAGATCTAGTTAGCTAAGTGTTATTGCATGATGACACATGTTAAACTAAAAGATGACACATGAGTTGTGACACTTGCATGTTTTCACTTAAGTTAGTCACCTAACTAAGTGGGAAATCTTTCAGTTAAGAGGTGAGTTCATCCTAAGTGACATATCAGTGAGATGAAGCATGGCATGAGAAGTGGAGCAGACCACTCCATTCAAGATTAATACATCTAGTTTGAGGGCAAGTTTATCCTGAAGTTAGAAGTTAAAAATAGAAGAGAAGAATGTATAAATATGATATACAGGATTTTTGAATCCAATGTGAAGAGAATTCTCTTCTCCATTGAAGGCAAGGTGCTTCTCTTTGTGCAGGGTATTGTTCGTGCTTGTTATTGTTGTGTTAAACACACATTCGATTGATCTCACTTCTCTATTGCTTTTGTATCTTCACCAAGAATTTTGGTGATCTCTTATCTTAAGAAAGCAATATGTTATGTTGTAAAAGAAAGAATTCTCCACTATCCATTATATTATACTGAGAAGAATTGTTGGGGTTTTTGTTCTCATAATTTTGAGGATTTTGCCTAGGGTATATCTTGTGTTATGGTTGTATGAATTTCATGGATTGAATTGCCTCGTTGATTCAATTCTCTGCATCTAAAAGAATTAAAGATAAAATATCAACCAAATTTAAACATGGTATCAGAGCTCAAGGCACGAAGGAGCTTAGTTTTGCATGCCAGCTAGAGCCTACGTTGATCTTGAGAAGTTGAGCACAAGATTTGAAGACTATGGCATCGGTATATGTACGACTGGAACACTGTCTTGAGGGAACCTCAAACTTCAACACTTGGAAGGATAGGATTCTCAACATCCTAGAGGAATATGACTTGGATGGCTATGTATCCACTGTGGTGGAGGAGCGTTCATCTAATGTAGGAAGCACCAAATTCAATAAGAATCAAGCTAAGGCTAAACAGATCATCTATGATTCGGTAAAAGATAACTTCATACCCATGATCACACCATTGAATACCATGAAAGAATGTTATGATACATTGACTAATCTATATGAGAAGAAGGCCCAAGTCAGAAGAGGGCATTGAAGAATAAGCTTCAGAACTTAAAGATGGAGATGGATGAGATAGTGACCTCCTTCTTCTCCAAGATCTCTTAGGTAAGAGATCAACTCGATAGTATTGGAGTAGTGGTGGATGAAGATGATCTTCTCCAAACTGCTATTGATGGTCTCGCATCCTCATGGGAGACATTCTTGGGTGCAGTAAATGGCCGAGAGGTACATCCTAACTTCGAAAGGTTGTGGCATGAATGCCTCCAAGAGGAGGGGCGAATCCAGAGCAAGTCAGTGTGCATCAAAGAAGAAAATATTTCCCTCATGGCAAGAATGAAAAAAAGAAAGAAACCCTTCTTCCAAAAGAAGTTCTCTCATTTAAAGAAGAAGGAGTTCAACAAATTCTTTGACAAGTTAAAAGCTAGATGCTTCAATTGAAACAAGAAAGGCCATTTATCAAGAGACTATAGAGCAAAAAGGAAAGAAAATTTTCATGCTTCTACTGCCATAGAAGATGAAATCACTCAAAAGAATGCAATTGAGGAAAAGGAGACAAGAAGGGAGTATTATCTTGTCTCATCCCTTTCGGGATCCGTCATCACAAATGTAGACACATGGTGGATTGACAGTGGTGCATTGAAACATATGGATGGTTACTAGAGTACCATCATTGATCTAAAAGATAAAGAATTCACATGCATGGTAGAGTTGGGGAACAACTCAACTTATTCGATCCAAGGAGTTGGAACAACCTCATTCCAACTAAGAACTGGTGATATTCTACATGTGGAGGACATTCTATATGTTCTAGGATTGAAGAAGAAACTCCTCTCAATTTCGGTTCTTGAAGACAAAGGCTTTCGAGTTATCTTCATGGATAAGAAAACAATTTTATGGCAGAAAAACACAGGGCTAGAATCTGCTGCTATGATTGGAGTTCAAGAGGGAGGACTCTACAAGGTACCCGGGGAACTTACATTCAAGGTATGATTCACCACACTATCATTCCATGCGAGCTATGGCACCGAAGGCTTGCACAACTACACTACAAAGAGATACCAGGAATTCAAAAGATGGTAAAAAGTATGCCCATATTTGATTTTTAGCATGATAGTGTATGTCAGGGTTGTGCACTTGGGAAGAATGTTAAGAAAATATTTTCTAGCAGTTGTACTAGATCTAAAGGGATTTTAGATTTAATACATTTTGATGTATGTGTTCCCATGTCACCCACCTCCCTAAGTGGATTCTTATATTATGTACTGTTCATAGATGGATTTTTTAGGAAGTTGTGTATTTATTTCATGAAGGCTAAAAGTGAAACTCTTAGCAAATTTAAAGAGTTTAAATCCCTAGTTGAAAATCAGGAAGAAAATCACATCCGTGCATTAAGGTTTGATAATGGAGGTGAATTTGATTCACATGCATTTAATGAGATATGTAGTGATGCAAGAATATATATACAATTAACAGTACCATCCAACCCTCAACAAAATGGGGTTTTCAAAAGAAATAATAGAACCATATGTGAGGCTGCAAAAGCCATGATGCATGATCAAGATATGTCTACCTCATTATGGGAAGAAGCCACCCGTACAGCTATGTACATCCAGAATAGAAGCCCGCATGCCATTCTAGATGAGAAGACACCAGAAGAAGTGTTTGCCGATGAGAATCCAGACATCTCACACTTGAGGATCTTAGGGATCCCAATACACATTCATGTACCGAAAGAAAAGAAAGCAAAGATGGAGCCTTTTCAATTTCTAGAATCTTAAGAGTCAAAACTAGGGAATCCCCCTCACGAGGCCCTTGTAATTTATTTCTTCTTAGTATCTACTGGGTGTGTCCTTTACTAATTTGGTCACTTATTGAATTTCAATAGTTTGAATCTAGATTAGCTCAATTTGGTTGGAATACTGCTTTTTTTGGGTAAGATCAACTATACTCCCTCGGGGGGATCTTGAGCATATTCTTTTCATAGGTATCCTTATTCCTTCTAGGTGGCCTTAGGGCCCATAAGCACTAGTGATGAAATTGGGTCAACCCCTCATTTCTCTTAATTGCATAGGACCTTCTTGTTTATGACCAACTCTGTCAATACCAAGTGGGGTTTTTTCTGAGAAGGTGAACTTGAATCTAAGGACCTTTAGAATGTTATGGTTTTCTTAACAACAAATTAAACAAGATAAAATCTCATAAAACTTGCACAATTAAAGAGGTAAACTTTCGTTAGTCTATCAAACACCAATCTAGTATGTTAAAACAAGTGAATAAAGAGTTTCCCATAATTTGTTACAATCATAAATTTGATTTCCATCCCATAATTTGATCTAGAATCTTTGTGTAGGAGTTTACTTGCAAATGTATCTACTTGATAAATAAAGATTCCAGGGTATTAGTAAGAAAATGAAGGCCCTATGATATGCTCCATTTAAAATGTTAGAGAAGGAAGGTGATAATGTTGTTCAGAGGCAAAATAATAGAACTCAAATCTTGGCTATTGCTATAGCCACAAAGAAATACAAAATTACAAAAATAAATTACAAAAGTGAAGCAACGTCCTCATACATCATATATGCATCTTCTATATTCATATAGGAATATTTGTTATGAAGGTATAATTTACCAATGAACTTCTAACTAATTATAAATGCGCATGATCAAAATCAAAGGAGCTTTATTTTTTCTAAATTAATTTAATGAAAAAAACAAAGTCATCAAACTTAAAAAAATATATTTAGATTTTTAAGCATATTAAGAGTTTAGATTTAAAGTGATCTTATCGTGATGAACCATCTAAAGAGTTTAAAACTATGCCTGGATTGGGGCATTAGCAAATAATGCACCATATATTACAGTCGTTGAAGAACGACCACATAGCACTGAGAAAGAACCAAGTTATACAGACACGGCATGCCTTGTGACGAAGGACAAAGAGCTGAAGCATACATTTAAGGCAAAATTTGAAATTTAATGGTATAGTCTAATCAATAGAAATCTTAAATAGACTGAAATGTAACTATAGAAGAATTTTAAAGAAGTTACAAACGTACATTCCAGCATTATATAACTCTGAACTAGGTACAAGCCTACGTATACTTGAGACTAGAACATATACATCATACAGTTGCAAATGAGTTTGGGCCAAAAGTATTATATTGCCCATCTAACTGTTGAATACAATTCCAATCAAGTTAGATTGGGGGTGGTAACAAACAGTTTATGAGTTATCTATGTTTTTAGCAATTACATCCTCCTTGATTATGGCAATTACATCCTCGATGATATTTATTGACAGGAAATAAAATGGAAACGTGAACGTAGTATCGCCCATCATTTTTTATTTAATAGGAGTTTATAATAATATAAGCAGCGGCTGGGATTGGGAACCAGGAATCTGATGTGCATTGTATTTTGTCACATTGATACAAGCTTCCTGACATTCACAGGAAAGACATCATTCGGTCCGCCGTCAATTAGCCGTTTAGACATTACAATGTTGGAGGCTTCAGTGGGATGATATGGATCCCAGAAAACATACTTACTATGATCTCCACATTCACTGGACGTAGGTCCGCACGGAATGATGCCTCTATAAGTTCCACCGCGACCACAGCATGCGATGTCCGAGGATTCAAACCCTGACATGAATGAATTCACGTACATACAGGACTTAAATTCTTCATGAACACAGAATATATATTGAATTGAATTGAATGAATTAGAAATAAAATTACCATATTGAGCATAATTTTTTATGATGTCTTCAACAATATCGTAAGTGTTGGCATATACGAAAGTTGCCCCTTTGCAGTTTGCATTGAGTTCCAGTATGAGAGGTCTTAAGCGCTTATTGAATTCGATGGCAAGTTCGTTGGGAAACGCTGCACATTGATCTTCCTCCACCTGATTTATAGTTCGTTGATATGGTATACAACCGATCGGTCCTACGTTTGTCACAATTATTTTGCGAGCACCCATCTCGTACAATCTCTGCACGCAGGCGCACACACCAACAATTTTTTGACATTATATCTTCTACTAATTGCGAATGAACGAAAGACAATAGAGACCGGGAGTGAAGTTTACTTTCAGTTGACCTCTGAAGGTAACAGTAAGTTGATCTATAAAAGCTTCTTGGCTAACGGTTGCCCTCAGGACAGTTGACAGAATGGGAACCAGATAATTATTTAGAAAATCGTTAGAACCCATTGTCACAGAGAATATCGACTTCTTCAACAATTCTTTGGCTGCTTTCTCTCCCAGCATACTTATCAATTCTCTTCTTGTTTGCGCAAAATTGTCGATCTGTACATCCAATGATAGCCGCCCAATCTGCAAACAAACAACTGTGCTTGTATCAAGCAAAGCTGGAGACTGATTTTTGGCACAACACGGAACTACCATTTAATCATGGACATTGGGCTTCACTATAAAGTATCATTCATATTGTGGTATTAAATATTCAAGAAAACCTAAAAATTATATTACTTATATATTAAGAGACAAAGGGTTTTTTTTTATTTAATGTAACAATATAAAAATACTTTGGCGTCTTATTTATATGGGTAGGATGACAAATATCCCCCAAATGGAGATGGCGGGATCATGACCGGATGAGAAATTGGATTGAGGCAAGGCTCGGGCTTACAGTACGCAGGGAAATCGCATCTTGAGGCATGCTTGAGGCCAGGGGTTTCATGGTGAAGTGCATTTCCAATCGATCATAGTGGAGAGACAGTGGTCATTGATAGCCATTTGTTACCAATAGCACTCAGCCAGTTGTTACCAATAGCCTTGGGAGGCTCTAAGCCTCGAGAGCCTGTTATAGGCCATCGATAGGCCTTGGGGGTTTGAATACCCAACCACTCGTGCCTATTACAAGCCTTGGGAAGTTTAGTCAGCCTCCTAGAGCTTGTTACAGCCCCTGGGGCTTTGGATACTTAGCCCACAACATGCTTAGTCAACCATTGGGGAACTGCAACATGCAATCTAAATGTTGTACTATGTGGATTGGCTCTAGTGACATACAAGAAGTGATCTCTTATCTCTTCATTAGACCATTAGATGTTACAAATCATAATGATATGTGGTTGAGTAATTGCATAGTGGGTGAAGTAATGTGCATCCACAATATATATCGAAAGAAGCAAGGTGCATTGTAGAATGCATGTGGGGTCATAAGAGGGGTATCATATCAATATACTAAGTAGAAATATAAAGGGGTATAAAAAATGTTAATGAAAAAATTGATATATACAATATCTAGTGAAAATAGAGGTTTTTTAAAATTGGGAAGGTTTATAGAGAGGGGGTTAAAAAACGATTTTGGAAGGTATTTTCCAATATTTAGTGAAATTAAAAGTATTGTTTCATATGCCACGATCTAAAGTACTATGTTTATTGAATGAAGCCCAGTAATCATAGATACCAACCATACCAAATACCAACTTCACAACCATTTCAAAAAAACCATTTTATGATAAGATAAGTTTCATCTATCATCGTTAACCTGAAAGTGTAAAACATAGTCTAATAAATTCAAAGGCCAAGAACAATACCTCAAAGAAGGTTGCGTAGAGAAGAGCATGAAACTTACAAATATACTGCCAGTTGAGTTAAGGATTCCACTACCACCGGATGCATAGTTCACTCCGTGCAATATAGCAGCCCCCTTGGTAGACGGTGCCAGAAAAGGAGGGGAGTAGGATTTCAGTCCCAGTTCATCCGCTGCAACACTCAAATATATAAATGTAAACCTAATTCAGTTTAAATTATTAAATTCTCAACTCAGAAAGGCTGAATGGGCATAAGCCCGAAGGCAAAAAAATTGTGAAGTAGTACCAATAATATCGGGGATGATTCTGCCATTTGTATAACGACCGCTTGGTTGGCCATGTGAAGGCTTGAAGTCGCAGCCGTTGGGGGCTATATTGGCCTTAGATAGAGTATACATGTAATTATTATTCCCTGCGTCAACCAGGGAATCCCCAAACACAAAGGTAGCCTCCAGGGTCTTAGCAGCTTTACTAAACTGACATCTATAAGCAACGAACAGAAACAGCAGCAAAGTAATTTTTATCATCCTCCTGTTTAGCGACGCTATTGGCGAAGCCTTCGCCATGGAAAGCGCAAGCAATATAATTATACTATTAAAATAGAGCATTAACCAGCACTATGAGAGTATTATTGTTCTGGTTTTGCATGTAATAAATAATAAACAAAATTGCAGAAGGGATGAAGGAGTAAAATACACGTCTCAAGTTATATGCAGGCCGCATTATGTCGTGCAAGCAACGGCAAATTCAAAAAAGTTGGCCAGCTATCTGCAACAAACGAAACAGCCAGCGAGAAACGCCTCAAACGAATATCATGATTAAAAGAAATTTATGGTCGGGGACGTAGCTGCCATTTTTGTGGTAGTAGCTGGATTTTACTCGGCTCCTTCATTTTAATACGAAACTATTTTCTTTTTTACTTCTTCCTTTTAAATACGAAACTAATTTCTTTTCTGTTTGACTTCTTCCTTTTAAATACGAAACTATTTTTTTGGCTAATCACATTATTCTCGCTCATGGTACGAAACACAAATTAGTCTTCTCCTTTTGTCTCCTATTTTCTTCTTACGGGTTACGTGTCCTTTATGTTATTTTGGAGTGCTGGTGCTCTTATAGTTGACTTTAGAACATATATGTGTGGCGCTTAGTTTCAGAACTTTCCAGTACTCATTATGTGGTGTTAAATTAATTGCTTCACTTTATATTAAAATGATTGTGTGACACTCAATTAATTGCTTTACTACTACAGTTATCTTATAATGATAAGATTGCCCAAATATGCTCTTGTATATTTTATCATGGCATACAATGTCTCCCTCAATGATCTTCTGGAATATTTTAAATCATTTTAAGTTAGCTTTAGCTTTTGTCTTTTAAATAATCTAAAAATAGAAAAGTATTATTGAAAATTTCATTTTTGCTTTGTTAAATATTATTAAATTAGATATAGTTGAAAAGTAAATGTGCATAATTACTATTTAAATTACAATTAGTTATTGGAGCATTGATAAACAATTTTATTAAAAAATACTTATTTTGTGAAATATTATTAAATTAGGTAAATGTGTATAATTACTATTTGTATTACCATACAATAGAATACATGAGCATTGATAATCGATTTTACTCAAAGATAATTCTTGAAATCATGGTATAGTCTCATCAATTCTAATATTTTTGACGATGCGTGTGCTATTAAAAAGATGCACGTGCTCTTGGTTCGGCAATGGCCGAACCTCCAAGTAAGCAGCCACGTAGATGAAGGAACATGCTGAAGCATGCACGCACTTCTATAAAAAGGGCTCGTGGCCCATTTTTTACCATTTGTTCCCATTTTCCACGAAGACTATTCTCTGGAATCACAATGCGAGCGTGCCTCCACCACCAAAAAAGAATCCAAGTCCTCCTTCCAAGTCATTCTTCAAACATTTTTTCCTTTTTCTTTGATTTTTTGTGATTTAATAAAAAGGAACTCAAGTTTAATCCTTCAAAAAGAATCCAACTCCTCCTTCCAAGTCATTCCTCAAACATTTCTTCCTTTTTCTTTGATTTTTTGTGATTTAATAAAAAAGAAACTCAAGTTTAATCCTTCATCATAATGGCAGAAAACACCAAACCAAATTCACAAACAAACATTAACATTGAGGAGAATCCAAGCAAACCCCGAACCAAATCTATAAGTAAACATTAACCTGAGGAGAACCCAAGCACATAAACCTAGATTAACCAACATTTAAACCAATTTGGAAGCTTCGTTCGAGAGCTCTAAACCACAAGGGAACAATCAAGGTTATCCTTAGCCACATCCCTTGATAGCATCATTTCCGCACAAGGTCAATTGTTGAGCATATCTAAATATAGGGCCAGGATGAGAGAGTTCTATTCCACGTGTCTCAATAAAGAACAAATCAAAGATTTGAAAATTTCAAAACAAACAAAATTGGATGAGTCATTGGTTCAGGTTTTCGACAAACCTCTTTGCAACAATAGGGAGGTTGCACTATATTTTCTTCGGAATTTATATGTTGAGTTCGTGTTGGGTCTCCACATGACAGATGGTACAAGCTAATGAGTGTCTCTTTTGATGCCTTTGATGCAATAGAAAACTAAAAAATAGGCATCCATCAACTTACATGGATATTTTGAGATACTTACATAATAAATCATACTATGAGTAAAAAAGATGAAATGTAGAAAATTGAATCATGTTTCCCAATATATAAATTTTATCAAATGAAAATGTTCATAACTATCTCAAAGTTTGATATTTTCTAAGACTTATATTTTATTTGTTTGGAAAATGATAAGATGCATGTCTTTGCTGGTTCCACCTTTGAGTTCTTCAATGATGGAAACAATCTACACAAATTGGTAGACATGTAGAGAACAAATAGTACTAGTGCAACACTATTTTTCCAAAATAAATTTAGTAAATTTTAATCTTTTGTTTAATTATCGAAGTGACCAATTTTTCCAAAATAAATTTAGTAAATTTTTAATTTTTTGTTTAATTATCGAAGTGACCAAAGCCTCGAAAATAGTACGTCAAGTGTGGGTCCAGGTTTTGAAGGTCTTAATGAAATGATCGTCAATGGTTTTTTTATAGCATGTAGAGGTCAGTTTCTAGTAGTGCAACATAATTTATTTTTTAAATGCTTGAGAAATAAAAAAGTTATGGAAAAAACATTGACACTATGTTTTTTGAGTTAAGAAGTAATGACATAAGAATATATATATATATATATATATATATATATATTTGGAATTTGCAAAAAAATGCTATCTCTGTTTAAAATTTCATAAAAAATGATTGTGTAGCGTACTCTAATGAGTAGTAAAAAACAATCATATTGAGAAAAATGGATGAAATGACCAATTAGCTATGGTTTACCATATTCCATAGCATAGGTTTGGTTAACCCAAAGCTAACTTAGAAGTAGACACATAGGAGTAGGGATGACATGAAAACACGTGAAGTTTGATTTACATGGTAAGGAACGCCAACATGTTCCTTTTAAATTGAAATTTACTTTCCCGCCTAAAAACATTTGGTGTCATAAAAATCAAGTGTGCAATTTTGCTTTAAAAATTGTGTGTGAATTTTATTATAAAATGTGCACACGATTTGTGGCATTAAAATGCTAGCGTGATTTTAATAACATTGAATTTAACTTAGGTAATAGAGTTGAGAGGGAGTTGGGAGGATTAGGGGTAGGTGGAGGATTAGGGGTTGGGGGAGAGAGAAAGGGGTGGAGGTTAGGGGTAAGTGGAGGAGTAAAGGGGTGAGAGAGATTAGGGTTGGGTGGGGGAGAGAAAGAGATAGATATTGGGATTGGGGTTTGGGGTTTAGGGAGGATTAGAGTAGCTAGAGAGAATGGAGGGGGTATAGTGTGGGTCCAGAGAGAGAAGGGGGGGGAAGGGACAGAGAGAGAGATAAGGGGGAGTGGTAAGTAGTAGGGAGAGGGGTATTGGGAGAGACAGAGAGGGGGAGAGTAGGGGGGGGGTTAGGGAGAGATACGGTGGGATATGGGTAGTGAGAGTTAGAGAGCGAGAAGGTGGGTAATTTTAGGGAGCTAGGGGAGATAGAGAGGGGTGGGGGTTAGGTGGGGGTGGAGGAGTAGGGAGAGAGAGGTGAGGGGTTAATAAGGATTAGGGAGGGGGGAGGGGGAGAGAGAGAGAGAGAGAGGAGGGGGGTTAGAGGTAAGGGTAGGAGGAGGAGGGGGGGTTTAGTGGTAGGGAAGGAGTAGGGGGGCTAGAGAGAAAGATAAGGGGGGTTTTAAGGGGTTCGGGGAGAGAGAGGGGGGTAGGGTTTAGGGGTAGGTAGAGGAGTATGAGAGAGTGAAAGAGAGTGAGAGAAGGGGTTAATAAGGGTTAGGGGGGAGGATGTGAGAGAGATAGAGAGAGGAGGGAGAGATTAGTGGTAAGGGTAGAGGAAGGGGGGATTTGTTAGGGGTTTGGAGGAGAGAGAGGGGTGGGGTTCGTTAGGGGGGCTGGGAGAGAGAGAGAGGGGTGGGGGTAGGTGGAGTAGGGGGAGAGAGAGAGAGAGTGATAGAGGAGGTTTGTAAGGGTTAGAGAGAGAGAGATAGGAGGGGGAGTATTAGGCATGTGTGTGTGTGTGTGTGTGTGTGTGTGAGAGAGAGAGAGAGAGAGAGAGAGAGGAGGGGGACTAGTGGTAGGGGGAGGATTAGGCGTGTGTGTGTGGGGGGGGAGGGGAGAGAGAGAGAGAGAGAGAGAGAGAGAGAGAGAGAGAGAGAGTCGGTGGGAGGGGGGAGCAGGGAGGTTGGGAGAGTGAAAAGTATAGATATCACGGTGGGGGGTAGGGGTTTAGGGAGGATTAGGGTATTTAGAGAGAAGGGGTGGTATACAGTGGTGGCAGAGAGAGAGAGAGAGACGGGGGGTGGTAAATGGTAGGGGAAGGGGGATTAGGGGGATTATGAGAGACAGAGAGAGAGAGGGAGGCTATGGGTAGGGGAAGGGGGATTAGGAGAGACAAAGAGAGAGAGAGGGGGTGTTATGGGTAAGGGGAGTGGGAGAGAGAGAGAGACGGGGGGAAGAGGGGGTAGTTATGGGTAGGAAGAGTAAGATGAGGGTTAGAGAGAGGGGGGGGGTTACGAGTATTGAGATTGAGATTGAGAGAGAGAGAGAGAGAGAGAGAGGATGTTAGGGATTTGGGGGAGAGAGAGAGGGTGGGGGATTTGGGGTGTTGGGGAAGAGAGAGAAGGGGATGGGGGTTAGGTGTAGGTGGAGGAGTAGGGGAGAGAGAGAATGATAAAAGGGGTTATTAAGGGTTAGGGGGAAGAGAGGAGGAGGAGGAGGGGGGTGAGAGGTAGGGGGAGGAGTAGGGGGTGAGAGGTAGGGGAGGAGTATGGGCGGTGAGAGAGAGAGAAGGTGGTGTTAGGGGTTGGGGAAGAGAGAGAGGGTTAGGAGTTAGTGGTTTTGTATGTAAACATAATGCATCCATGATATGCCTTTAAAAAAAGCGTTCACGATTTTTGTTTATAAAATGTGCACACAATTTTAGCATTAAAACGCTAATGCAATATTAATAACATTGAATTTACCTTAGGTAAAAGAGTTGAGAAGGATAAAAGTTTTGGGAGGATTGGTGGTGGGTAGAGGATTAGGGGTTGGGAGAGAGAGAGGGGGGGTGGGGGTTAGGGGTAAGTGGAGGAGAAGAGGGGTGAGTAAGAGAGAAAGAGAGAGACGGGGGGGGGGGAGCAATGGGGGGGGAGGAGGAGGGTTGGGGGAGATAGAGAGATAGAGATCGAGGTGGAGGGTAGGGGTTTAGGAAGCATTAGGAAAGTTAGAGAGAAGGGGGGTATAATGTTAGGGGAGAGAGAGAGAGATGGGAAAGGGGTGATAAGTGGTATGGGGAGGGGTATTAGGAGAGATCGAGAGAGAGGGGGTCAGGGGCCGGGGCATTAGTAGAGAGAGAGGGGAGGAGGGGTTGGTTATGGGTAGGAACACTAGGAGAGTGTTAGGGAGACAGAGTGGGGTTAGGGGTAGTGAGAGTGTGATAGAGATATAGAGGGGTGTTAGGGGATTGGAGGAGAGAGAGAGAGAGGGGTGGGGGTTAGGTGTAAGTGGAGGAGTAGGGGAGAAAGAGTGAGAGAGAGGGTTTGTAAGGGTTAGAGAGAGAGAGAGGGGAAGGAGTAGGGGGTGTTAGAGAGAGAGATCAGGGGGGTGTTATGGGGTTGGGGGAGAGAGAGGGTTAAGATTTAGGGGTAGGTGGAGGAATATAAAAGAGAGAAGTGAGAGAGGGGGTTAGAAAGGGTTAGGGGGAGGATGGGAGAGAGACAAAGAGGATGGAGGGGTTAGTGGTAGGGAGAGGAGTAGGAGAGTGAGAGAGAGAGGGGGGGGGGGAGAGAGAGAGGGAGAGAGAGGGGGGAGTGAGGGGTGTGATTAGAGGTATGGGGGACAAGGGAGTTTGGGGTAGAGAAAGAGATAGAGATCAAGGGGGTTAGGGGTTTGGGGAGCAGTAGGGTGGTTAGAGATAAGGGGGGGTATAGGTGAGGAGTGGGGGTGTTGGCATTAGAGAGGGAGAGAGATGGGGGATGGCTAGTGGTAGGGGGGAGGGGTATTAGGAGAGACAAAGATAAATGGGGGGTAAGCAGTAAGGGGAGAGAGAGAGAGAGAGAGAGATGGGAGAATGGTAAGTGGTAGTGAGAGGGGGATTAGGAGAGACATAGAGAGGGGGGGTTATGGGCATGAGGGGGGAGAGAGGAGGGAGAGAGAGAGAGAGAGAGAGAGAGAGAGAGAGAGAGAGAGAGATAAAGGGAGGTTTCGGGAGAGAAAGAGATAGATATCATGGTGGTAGGGTAGGGTTTTAGGGAGGATTAGGGGATTTAGAGAGAATGGGGGTATAGGGTGGGTTCATAGAGAGAGAGATGGGGGCCTGGTAAGCGATAGTGGGAGGATATTAGGAGATACATCTAGAGAGAGAGAAGGGCTTATGGGGAGGGGGAGGGGGGATTAAGAGAGATAGAGAGAGGGGGTGTTATGGGTAGATGGAGTAGGAGAGAGAGATAAAGGGGTTGGAGTGGAAGGATATGGGTAGGTAAACTAGGAGGGGTTTTAGGGAGAGATATATGGGGTTTAGGGGTAGTGAGAGAGGGGGGGTGTGTTAAAAATTTTGGGGAGAGAGAGAGGGGTTGATTTTAGGTGTAGGTGGAGGAGTACAGTAGAGAGAGAGTGAGAGAGGGGGTTAGTAAGGGTTAGGGGGAGGAGGTGAGGGAGAGAGAGGAGGTGGAGGAGAGGGTGTTATAAGTATAGAGAGAGAGAGAGAGAGAGAGAGAGAGAGAGAGAGAGAGATTAGGTGGGGGGTGTTTTGGGGTTGGGGCAGAGAGAGAGGGGTAGGAGTTATGGGTTTTGTATGTAAACATAGTGTGTATGTGTTTCTTTCAATATAAACAAGTGCACGATTCTGTGAATTATTTGTTGGCATATCTATGCACCAAACCTCTTTAATGTGGTTTAACAATTTAATGTTTTAGTAACATGTGCACGCTTTGTACATAAAAAAAGGTTTGCAGACTATGTAAATGATAAACATGTTTTGTTTTGTTTCTGTAAAAATAGTTATTTTTCCTATTTGATAGTCACTTGAATACATCTAAGCAAATTATAGTTATCTCATGATTTTTTGTCAAGGATACAAATAAATATCCAATCGAATAGCACCATATGCCATCTCCATCATTTGTTTGCTTATAGTTGAGGAGCACCAAAGACAATTTTCCTCATTTATCATTGTGGTGATGGGGTTTATTCACAACCGTGGAAAAAGGTTAGAAATATTGAATAATATCTAATTGAAGAGAGGCAAAGACAATATCCATCATTCATTTTCTTATAATTGAGGAGAAACAAATACAATTTGTCTCATTGATCATTATGGTGATGAAATATATTCACAATTGAGGAGCAAAATAAGCAAGATTGAAGAATCTCTAATCGAAGAGCACCAAGGACAATCTTCAATACTGATTTTCATATAATTAAGGAGCATAAAAGACAAATTTTCCTCCTTGATCATTGTGGTGATGGGGGTATATTCACAATTGAGGAATAAAATCAGTAAGCTTGAATAATATCTAATTGGAGAGCACCAAGGACAATCTTCAATATTCATTTTCTTATAATCAAGGAGCAAAAAAGACAATTTGTCCTCCTTGATCATTGTGGGATGTGGTATATTCACAATTGAGGAAGAAAATTAGCAAGATTTAAGAATATATAATTGAAGAGCACCAAGGGAAATCTTCATCATTCATTTGCTTATAATTGAGGAGCACAAAGAAATTTTTTCCTCCTTGATCATCATGGTGATGGGGTATATTCACGATTGAGGAAGAAAATAAACAAGCTTGAATAATCTATATTTGAAGAGCACCAAAGGAAATATCCATCATTCATTGGATTATAATTGAGGAGCACCAAGGACAATTTTTCCTCCTTGATCATTGTTGGTATGGGGTGTATTCATAATTTAGGAAGAAAATCAACAAGCTTGAAGAATATCTATTTAAAGAGAACCAAATACAATCTCCATCATTCATTTTATTAAAAGTGAGGAGCTCCAAAGACAAATTTAATCATTCATTCTTACAATTGAGGATCACTAAAGACAATTTTCATTTAATTGAACATTATACGCAACTGAGTAAAAAAATTAGTAAGGAAGAAGCGGCCTCAATAAATCAAGAAACCATTGAAGAAAATAAAGAGAAAATAAAATATTAGACATGATCAATCAAAGGAATTGTATCGACACTCATCCAATTCCAATTATAGATGATGCCACAATTTTTCCTACTGATCCATGAAAACAAAATAGAATCATTCACAAGAGGGGCCCTCAATTTCCACAATAGTTGAAGAACAAAACACCCCATGGCACTAATCAAGAAGTAAACATAGGTGTTCATCGAGGGATGTTTCAATTCCTACATCAAGTCAATCTCAAATTAATGAATCCCCATCTAAAATTGAACATACTCTTTTGGTCTCTTGTGGTTATACAAGTGATGAAGTTATAGAGGCGTTCTGTGTAGAACATATTGTTCAAGAAGCAAATTTTATTGAGACCATCCAAGAGGATATCCAATTGCCACCATCCATATGCTAGTAAGCGAATGAAGGACAAAAAGCTCATGTTGAAATTCCAGAGCGTCCTAGTGATACGGTACAAGGTACACTTCCAACCCCTTTACATCCATTAGAAAGTGCATGGCAAAGAACTTTGAAGCATATATAGGTTGATGAAAGTCTTTTTATTTCCCTTGAATATATGTTATCTAAACGCAGTATTGGGTATCAAACTCAACAAATAATTAATCAACATTTTTATTATAAATGTGATGGAGATAAATGTAGATTATTTTTATCATTGTTAAAATCTAAGTGTATGACTAAACTGTTAGGAAAAATTTGGAGATAAATATATGATAAACAATTCTGGAACAACTTCTCATATTATTAAAATCTTAGTAGATTCCTTTGGCACAATTGGTAAGAAAAATCATACAAAGGATTGCAATGCGGCTTGTCATGTTCATTCACAAGCAATCGTAAACAAGAACACTAGGGTCCCTTCGTTTTCTCAAGCCTACATCCAAACTTGTTAATTTGAATGTCAGAAACCCCCATAGGTATTATATTAGAAGAGAACATCTTGAAATAACTAGCTAGATAGATTTTGGGGCCTTCATTGGTAGGTTTCCACGCTCCGACAAGAATCTAATTGATGTAGTAAAGGGATTAGTGCAGATTTTTTGGCATGATACCACTAGGCCTTCTTCAAACCAAAAGGATGTACTATGATTTAGAATGGCTTCAAAGATCATGAACCACACATTAAAAACCTTCTCGAAATAACACATATGGAACTATACGAGAAATTCAAGAATGAACATAGGGAATTAAACTCGGGGAAAATATCTTTTGAGAAATGCAAGCCTTGGTATGTTAGAATAAATACTCTTTGTTACACTTGTTGTAGATACCATGTAGAATATGAATATTACTATGACACATTTTTGTACATTTTTCATGTGTTGCATACTAACCATGTGCAGGATTGCTCCATGACAATACCACCGACTTCATCGAGAGAATTCATTCACAACATCATGTGTAATAGGCTGGAGGGGAAAACATGCAAAGCTTGTTTAGATGGGACATGCTCCAACTATGGTGGAATGGAATTATTGATCCATTGCATTCACGACAATGGAGATATTGAATTTGGGAATATGGTTAGAGACATCAAAAGTTTCAAATAGATCACCTATGAAATAGGCCTTGGGAAAGAAAACAGAAAGATACAATTGGTGACATCTCAGTAAGTTTTCTTTTTAATTATCTTTCACTCCTTACTTTACAAACATAACTTATGTCGAGATCATTTTTCACCACTAGGTACAAGTCAACCACTTCATCAAGTAATTTATTGAAAAGACATAGTAATATGTTCATCATGTCCACGTGGCTTAATGGCAGAATGAACATTTTAGAATTTGTAGAGATACATTTTCCTATGGTACTATATTTCATGTGGTTGATTTTGTTGAGAACTATAATCTCTAGCCCCAAAATGATATTCAAAGTTAGTATTGTCATTTTGAGTAGGTTTCCTTGATGGTCCATATTACATACAAACATGGCCCAAATAGAAGCGAAGAGAAACAAGAAATTCTGAATATCATCTCTACATAAGTGATGATATGTACCATGACTTCCATTGTGTATGTCATTGCTTCCTCATGTTCTATAATCACCTATAGGGGATGAATATACAGATGGATTGACACTGGATTTGGTTCAATGGATGTGCTGGTGAGTTAAAAAATGCCTAGATATTTGTGGTCATTTCAAAAAAATTACAAAGTTCCACATATGTGGAACTATTTTGAGACTGGGCATAGGAGAGGGTGAGGGGATGATGGACGACAGAGGTGGTAGGGAGGGAAGTGGGAAGGAAGGGGTAGGGGGAGTGGGGGATTGCAGGGAGGGAAGGGAGAGGGCCGGGGTTGCGGCTCTATTCCCATATTCAAACCTCCCCACTTGAATTTCAATTGTTTTAGCTTCATTTATATATATCTATATATATGTTTTATTGCACCAACAGTGGCGAGGTGAGCGTAGTATAGGTGAGATGTTGTCACGTTTGTCACATTACTTAACGTAATGTTCCCATGTCGGATCTTAAGTTAACATTTTCTTAAGGTGTAAACATTTTCTTAGGGTGTAAAAAATTTAAGATCATTTTTTTTTCTTAATGTGTAAAAATATTAAAAGAAAAAAATATACACCTCAAGAAATTGCATCCCTATCAGTACTTAAAAGATCTGGGTTTAAGATGGATCTTTGCTGATGTTATTTATTTATTGACTAGGGGAATCGACAACTAGAGTTGGGTTAGTACGTGCGTGACACAGGGTCCTAGGATCCAATCTCGCTACCACTATACCCCTGGGTGCATCCAAGAGGTCCGAACCATGGCACATGGGTAATTTTGGGGGTATTCGAACACGTGACCTTCCATTTACAACCAGTTAATCTTATCAACTTTACCACTCGAGCTGCCCCCCACGGGCTCTTGATGTTATTTATCTTAATGTTTATTGTTTATTTATTTTAATGTTATGTATTAAGTATATTGTTTTTTGTAATGTTTATTGTTTAATTTTAAATTTTCATTTTCGTTTAAATTTCAATGTTTCTAATTTAAATTTAAATTTTGTTTAATTTTTAATATAAGTTTTAAATCCAATTTCAGTTTTAATTTTTTGTATTTTTTAATTAATTTTTAAAATATTTTGTATTTTGTATTTTTTTAGTTTTGGTATTTTTTTTTAATTAAAAAAAATTATTAGTTTTTGTTTTCATTTTTTAAATTTGTGTTTTTGTATTTTTGTATTTTTTAAAAGTTTATATATTCTTTTTAAAATATTTGTTTTTCTTTTTCAATTTCAAATTTATTTAAATAAATTGGGCATTTTATTTTTTTTTCAAAGTCAATTTTTATAGAAAACTATATTTTTTTAGTTAAATTTGGGCTCTCTCATATTTTTTAAATTAATTTAAAGGAAAAAAATTAAATATTTATCTTATGCTATGTATGGTTTTGAAATATATACAATTGTAACCTGATAGAAGAAAGGTGGGCCACTGATAGCATCACTTTCTAATTTGGGGATCTATTTTTTGTTTTGATTGCATCACTTTTTAGTTTTTGTATTTTTTTTAGATAAAAAAAAATTTATTAGTTTTTGTTTTCATTTTTTAAATTTGTGATTTTGTATTTTTGTATTTTTTTTAAGTTTATATATACTTTTTAAAATATTTGTTTTTTTTCAATTTCAAATTTATTTAAATAAATTGGGCATTTTTAAATGTTTTTTTTTTTTTTTCAAATTCCATTTTTTTTTAGTTAAATTTGGGCTCTCTCATATTTTTAAAATTAATTTAAAGGAAAATAAATAAATATGTGTCTTATGCTATGTATGGTTTCGAAATGCATGCACTTCTAACCTAATAGAATAAAGGGGGGCCATTCATAGAATCACTTTTTGATTTGGGGTCTATTTTGTGTTTTGATTGCACCGACACCAGATGACGTTTCCAAAAAGTCATAATTTTAGCCCCGAAAAAAAGGACTATACTGGTAGCACTACTTTTTTATTTAGGGTTTTGATTACATCACACAGGCCAAGGTTTCCAAAATGTCCTAATTTTAACCTCAAAAAAAGGGGTGCTACCAATAGCACTACTTTTTATTTGGGGTAAAAATAGCCACTAAATGAAACCTACAAAAAAAAAGAGAACTCTTGAGAGTTCTCATCAATGTGTATATTATATTGTTACCTCTTTAGATCTAGAAATTAAGGGGAGCATAAAATTTTCCTATGATAATTTTTAAATCATGGATTTTTTTAGCAAATGTCAAAATCTAGCCAACCCCAAGTGAGTATATGAAACTTTATAGTATATGTAATAAGCCCCAACCAAACCTTCTGAATGCCCTAAGATCCGTACCTATTACTCATGACATCCTATTGGTTCCCATATCTCCACTTAGAGGTAAAAGATCTCTTAGAACTTGGTCTTTCATGGTCTTGTTCATGCCATTGAAGCATTAGAGGCTTACACCCCCGACCTAAACTTGTTTAAAACCTTAGAAGCTCATCCCTATACCTAAGAACTCATTTGAGGAGTTACTCTTTCCCTTTCTATGAGTAATCAACCAAATAGTCCTATTTCATGATGCTCATTAGAAATTGATGTATATATTGTTTGCAAAAAACATTAAACAAATACCCATGTTTCATGCTAAAAACTTCTATTCCTACCAATATCCCCACTTATAAGACACACACACACACACACACATATGTTCAAGGCCTTTCCCGTCACACTTAAGCCATATAAGATAGCTTTATGACCCAAGGATAAATTTTCTTCCTTCGACCATGACCATGAACCTCTAACCCATACCTAGTGCTCAAAACCTCCTGGTGACTGAAGGCCTCATTAATTTTCCCTAAAAACACATTTTCTTAATACAAGCTTTCCCCTCTCCTTCTTAACCTAGGTATGTCATCTACTCATTGACATTAACTATTATTTCCAAAAAAAATTGTAATTTTTCCGAGTTGCCTTAGAAGCTAGCTTTAGGGCATAATATCTAATTTTACTCAACAAAGGTACCATGTTCAAGGCCCTAAGACCCATACCTATTATTCATGGCTTCCTATTGGTTTCCATATCTCCACTAAGAGGAAAAATATCTATTAGAACTTGGTCTTGCTCTTGTTCGTGGCCTTAAATCCCTAGAGGCTACCATTATGTCATGAGGCCATACTTTACATCCCCAACCTAAAATTGATTAAATCCGTATAAACTCATCCCTAGACCTATAAACTCATTTTAGGAGTTCCTCTTTCTCTTCCTATGAGTAGTCAACCAAAAATTCCTCCTCCATGAAGCTCATTAGCAATTAATGTATATATTATTTATAGAAAACATTAAAATACCACCCATGTTAAGGACCACGAGACCCATGCTTCATGCTAAAAAACTTATATTTATGCCAATATCCCCACTTATAAGACAAATATATATCTGAAATAGAAGTTGCATGTGGTGGTTCAAGGCCTTCCTCATAACACTTAATCCATATAAGCTACCTTTATGACCCAAGGATAAAGTTTCTTTTTTTGACCATGACCCTGACTCTCTAACCCATAACTAGTGCTCAAAACCACATGGTGGTACTTACATCCATTTGTGAAGGACAAATCTATCCTAGATATAAGTTGTGTGGTGGCTTAAGGCCTCATTCATGTTCCCTAAAAGTATCTTTCCCCAATACAAGTTTCCCTAATTTCTTTATACTCATTGACATTAACTACTATGTCTAATATATTTTTGTCATTTTTTCCAGTCGCCTTAGAAGTTAGATTTACGGCCTAATATCTAATTTTCCTTGGTGGATCTACCATGTCCAAGGCCCTAATAACCATACCTATTACTCATGATATCCTATTGATTCCCATATCTCCACTTAGAGGCAAAAAATCCCTTATAACTTGGTCTTGCATGGTCTTGTTCATAGCATTGAATCCCTAGAGGCTACCATTATGTCTTGATGCCATATTTTAAACCCTCGATCTAAACTTGTTTAAAACCTTATAAGATCATCCCTAGACCTATGAGTAGAAAATCAAATCATCCTCTTTGATGATGCTCATTAGCAAATAATGTATGTATTGTTTACAAAAAACATTAGAAAAAAAAACCCTAGTTAAGGACCATGAGTCCCATGCTTCATGCTAAAAAAACCTTCTATTTGTACCAATATCCCCACTTGTAAGACAAATATATATTTCAAACAAAGGTTACATGTGGTGGTTCAAGGGATTTCTCATCACACTTAAGCCATATAAGCTACCTTTAAGACCCAAACAAACCATGTAATTTGTTACCTTTCTTAAGGTCCCATAGATAAAAGTTAGTCTCAATGACCACCATCGGAATTTTTGTTTCTTGAAATGATTGTCCATGCAAATGTTACGAAAATGATTATGTGTTTGTCATTACAATGTTATAATAGTATGTTCAAAAAAGAACATAAAGCACCTCTTAATGCAATTAATGAGTTTCTAATCAATTTAATCTTATTATTCCAATAAATAAATTGCATTCATGTGCTCTAAAAATATATTTTCTCGCCTACAATCTTTACGGCCTCATATCTTATTTTCTTCAATATAGGAACCATCTCCAAGGCCTTAAGACCCATTTACCTATTGTTCATGATGTCCTATTCGTTCCCATATCTACACTTAGAGGGAAAATATCCCTTAAAACTTGGTCTTGCATGGTCTTATTCATGGCCTTGAAGCCCTACAGGCTACCACTATGTCCTATGGGCCCTACTTCACACCCTGACTTAAAATTGTTTAAAAACCTTATAATGTCACTAAAAACCCAAGTTGGAGGTTAGTCAACGTTTACAAATATTAAAATTTTATGAATATTCTATGCATAAATTAGTAAATGGCACTTTGAATGTGAAGATACGGGCATATGAACATAATGTTTTCTCTTATATGATTTTAAATAAATACAAGCTATGTATGCTTTATGCTATAATTTATTCAGTGATGAAGAGTATTAGAGTTGAAATTTATAATTTATTCAGTGATGAAGAGTATTAGAGTTGAAATTCGTCATTGCTATGTTTCTAATGATTTCTTCTTGGTGTTTTTTATTGCAAATATGGATTGAAATGCTGAGATTTTGAGATAAATCACAACACTTAGAGCCATGAGCGATATCTTTAGGGATGGAGATCCAATTCAACACTCTCTTATTGAAATAGTTGATGCAATAATAGACACAATAAGGAAATCCAATGGGGACTTGTATAGCATTTTACGGAGAGATGAAACACCAAGAATATGCTGATGGTTTGGATTATTATGCAATTAAAAAAATAAAGATAAGAAAAGATGACATATTTTCCCTATTCAAAGACCCTAAAGCAAGTGAAATATCAAACACCAACCATCCACATATATCCATTTAGCGGTGTGCATACCAACCATTCATTGATCATGAGATGGATAGGTTGTAAATCTAATTTGATGTTCCCCCTCACAACAGTTGGAAGTCCCATTGTACTTCCTTAGGAATTTATATGCTAAACTACTTTCATTATCTACCATTCCAAGGTGTTGGGTTGGGGATGCCTCAAAATGGACTCAATCTGAGGCATCAAGATACCAATTTCGAATCCCCTACACCATGTAGGCCATTACCCAGGTCAGATTTCCTACCCACATAGCAATTGCTTCAACAAACATAGGATACATTATTGCATATGACCTAGATGATATCTCGTCATGCCACACTTGTTGTGGATGTTGACCATATAGGATCAAAATCTACTTATTGGGAATGATCATCAACTCTAGGTCAAGTAGGACCATCAACTCTAGGACTTCCTTCCAATAATTTCACATAGTGTGTCCATATATGTCATGGATTTTTAGGACATTTTTCCCATGATGGTTTCTTGCACCAGGTAATTACATGACACTTAAAGATAATTTTTATTTATTTATTTATGGTTCATAGAGATATCTAGTTTTCTTATCCTTTTATTTTTTTTAAATTTGGAGTTGTTCATTCATTCTCCACTATGCGAGAACATTGTTGTTTCCTCAACCGGAGACACATCTATGCTTTAGTTTAGAGGAACAATTCAAATAGAGGTATATGTTTTAACATGTTACATCATTAATGTTAGTTTTGTTGGGTTGGTATATCCTTTGCATGGAAATAAATGATTGAAGTTGATAGTCAACTAGTTAATGAGTCGACTAGAATTGAATTTGAAAAATGGTGGAGGTTTGGTCAACTGGACAACTAGAATATTCGACTAGTCGATGACCACGACTGGTCAATGGGAAGTTGGAAAGCATAAAAAAGGGAAGGAATTCAATGAAAATTTGGACAATAAGAATCTCAATGGGAGGTCAATTAAGGTTGACTCAGTCAAGTCAACTGTAACATAAAAACTATATTCATTTTGGAATTTATGGATTGCCATTAATGAGTAGTTACCTATAACGAGCTTGAGTATCACAAGCTAGCGTGTATGTTGCATCTATAAATTTGATGTAATAAAACAGGCTATGTGTACTGGAATGAGAGTGTTTACAAGAATATTGGATTCATGCATGAGCTATTATGATCTAGTAAATCATTGTTTTAAATGTTGTTTAAGAGTGTTGTTAATACATGAGCAATTAAGCTCATTGGTTTGTTTCTTTTCTTGGTAGAGGGTTTCCAAGGTAATTTTTACTTACTATGTGAATGTATTGTGTGTCATTGATTAGTTATGTTTAACCGCAAGAATCATTATGCATAATAATTGTAATAGGTATTAGAACCCAATAGTTATTATTAGAGATATATTTGGATTTAATGGGAGACCTTAATTGTTGGGGGTTTGGCTTGGTCCTGGATCTAGAGAGCAGCTAGCTTCAATGGGAGTTCTACAATGTTAATTCGTATTTGAGAATGGTTAGTTGTTAGAGGATAGAAATTGAAAAGTTTAATGGAAAAAATTATGAGCTTTGGAATCTTAAAATGGAGGATCTCCTTTTGGATGGAGAGAAATAGGTTATTGTCGAACCCAGAACAACTTGGATAGTTATGTTGAAGGAATATTGGTGGAAAATCGATAGGAAAGCAAAGAGTACAATTTGAATTTTTTTAGCAGATTTTATATTATTGAATATCTTAGGAAAATAAACTACAAAGAAACAGTGGGAAAAGTTGGGGAACTTGTACCAATAAAAATATTTGGTTAACAAGTTCTTTCTTTAGAAGAAGCTATATCTTTTGAATATGAATTAGGGTGACTAGATTATAGAGCACCTAAACGCATTCAACACTATGATTAATCAGTTGTTATCCACGGATATCGAAATCACTAAGGAGGAGAAATTCATCAGTATATTGTGTTCTTTTCTAGAATCATAGCATATCCTAGACGTGGCTATGGGAAGCAATAATACCACATTGAATATTGATGATGTGGTTGCATCTATGTTTTCAAAGGAGATGAGACAAAAAACATGTAAGGTTTGATCCATGACCCTATGATGGTGAAAGGTCGACTGGTCAACTGAGAAAATGGTAAATACTCTAGAATATCAAACTCAAGGGGTAGAACTAATACCATATCTAAATCCCCTAGTCCAATGACAAGAAGATGCTAGAAATGTGGAAAAATTAGGAGTTGTAAGCAATATTGTAAGTTGATGGAAGTCAATAGGAGGAAAGGGTCTGCGGAAGCACAATTGATTGATGGCAAGGCTTCACAAGAAGAGAAAGGATATGTTTATTTGGCCTCAATAAGTACATAGTCATATCATGACTGTTGGTTGGTCGAATCTGGTGCATCATATGATATGACACCACGTAGAGAGTTGTTCTGTGAATATTTGAAATACAATGGCTGTGATTTTCTTCTAGGAAATGATTCACTGACCATGATTGTCAAACAAGGTAAATTTCGATTGTTATTAAAATATGGAAGGGGAGAAATGCTTCCAAGAGTGATGCATATCCTAGGTTTGTATCGAAACCTAATTTATGTCAATAAGATGGGGAAGGAAGGTGTGCAGTCTATATTTAAGAAAGATACATTTAAGATGGTGCGAGGAGTGATGGTGTTGATGAGAGGAGTTTGAATTGGAACAATATACAAGATGTTGGGAAAGAACATACACCAATGGATGTGTGGATACAATCTTTCATGAATCTGATGCTACATATTCTTGTCTACTCTACTTGACAATGTTGTGGAATCAATGGATGGGACACATTGGTGAGAAATGTATTCATACTATGCACAATAAAGGTATGGTCAAAGGTTTACCTTAGTGTTATGAGGAAGTAGAATTTTTTGAACATTGCATTTATGGTAAACATATTCATGTGAGTTTCCCATCCAGGCATACTAGAACCAAGGAAATACTAGAGTTAATACACAATTGTGTGTTTGGACCAGTACCAGTTCCAACACTAGGAGGCTCATAGTATTACATCTATTTCATAGATTATTTCTATAGAATGACATGGTTGTATTTTTCAAGGAAGAAATATGAGGTCTTTGAAAAGTTCCAAGAGTTCAAATCTCTTTAGAAAATTAGTCTAGAAGAAAGATCAAGTTGCTGAGAACTGATAACATAGGAGAATTTCATAGTAAGGCTTTCCACTAGTTATGTAGACATCATGATAAAGATTGATAAAACAAAACTTGATATACACCTCAAAAAAATGGAGTTGATGAAAGAATGAATAGATCATTGATGGAGAAAGCAAGGAGGATGCTTAGTAGTTTAGGTATTGCACAAGAATTCTAGGTAGAGGCAGTCAACACAACACATTACCTAGTGAATAGGTCGTTATTTACGGGTTTGCAGGTTGATAAGACTCGATATGAGGCATAGAATCGTAAGGGGACCTCTCTTGCACATATCAGAGTCTTCGAGTGTGATTCATGTGTGTATATACATAAGGAGAAAAGAAACAAATTGATAGCAAGTCTAAGAAATGCATATTCATTGGATATAAGGATGGAGTGAAAGGGTATGAGATGTGGAATCCAGTTACGGAAGGAATTTTATAGTAGATATGTGATATTCATAAAATTTGGATATACTTCCAAGGTTGTGGAGGTTAGAAGAGAAAAGGAACCGGAAAATATAGAGCTTTAAATTAATGATGAAAATATGGATTCAGATGATTCAATTGAATCAGATGAAGAGGTGTAACAACATACTCCATTTGGTAGGAGGTCTGGTTGAGAAAATAAACAAATTGAAAGGTATAGTCCACCTAATTTTCTAGTTTAGTTCACATTATCTACCACATAAGGTGATCCCATGTTATTCCAAGAGGGAGTCAACTTGACAGAGGGTGAACTCTACAAAAGGCCATGAAAGAGGAAATGGAATCGTTGAGGAAGAATGAAACATGGGATTTGGTCACATTTCCAAATGGAAGGAAACCTATAGGAAATAAGTGGGTGTTTAAAAGAAAAAGATGAATGAAGTAGGACAAGTCAATAAGTACAAGGATCGGCTGGTAGCAAATGGATATTCCCAAGTCGAGGGAATTGATTTTGGTGATATTCTTTGTACTGTTGTAAATTTAACTTCCATTAGTGTTTTAATATCTTTAGCTACATGATTTAATCTTGAGATAGAACAGATGGATGTAAAGACAACATTTATTCATGGTGACCTTGAAGAATAAGCTTATATGAAGCATCTTGAGGGATTTATAGTGAAAGGAGAGGAGGAGCTAGTCTGCAAGCTTAAGAATTCTATCTATATATGGTTTAAATAAATCACCTAAGCTGTGATACAATAAGTATGATATATATATAGTAGTTGGGGTTTGTGATAATTAAAGTTGATCATTGTGTGTATGGAAAAAAGGTCAATAATCATTTTATATATGTAATTTTGTATGTTGATAGCATGTTGTTTTTCATAAATAACATGGATTTGATCAAGGAGGTGAAACTACAACTATATTTGTGTAGCTTATTTCATTCTTGGAATGAAAATAAAGAGAGATTGAGCAGATAGAATACTCTAGTTAAGTTAGAGTAAATATGTTGATACAATTCTAAAATTATTTAACATGTAGGACTGTAAACCAGTTAAGGTCCCTATTCCTATAGGATTTAATTTATCTGTTAAATAGTGTCCTAAGATACAATAAGAGAGAGAGTACATGGCACATGTGCCCTATGCAAGTTCAACAAGTATTTCGATGTATGCAATGGTATGTAATTTATTCGATATTTTCCATGCAGTGGGAGTATTGAGAAGATATATATCAACACCTAGAAAGGAGCATTAGACCAAGGTCAACAAAGTATTCAGGTATCTGTGTGGCATGCTATATTATGCAATTTGCTATCAAGTAAAACATGAAATCGCCAAGAAAATAAGTGTACATTTTTATTTTACTCTGATTGGGATGGAGATATTTACCACATATGGTCAACTGGTGGATACATTTTCAAGTTATTGAGTGGAGTAGTCAGTTGGATGAGTAGGAGGTAGTTGGTTGTTGAACTATTGACTATTAAGGCTAAATACATGGTAGTCGCCCATCCATGCAAACAAGGATTTGGCTGTAGAGATTTTGTTCATAGGTTGGGTTCAAATAGCATGTTGTTCAATTGGATTGTGATAGTCAAAGTGAAATATTCCCAGCAAAGAACTCAACATATCATTCAAAGAAAATTCATATTGATGTGCAGTACCACTTCATGAGAGACATGGTGAAGAACTAGAAAGTCTTGTTGGAAAAGGTATACATGTTGAAGAATATCGTAGACTCATTAACCAAGTCTGTGAGCATATAGAAGTTTACTTGGTTTAAGGAATCAATGGGCTTGTTATCCCTGCTTATGTGAACTAAAGTTCTGAATCTCCTATTAATGCAAAGAAAAGAACGAGTGCGAGAACTTTGGGTGTGTTATATTCTTTTCATGGAAATTGAGGGTCAAAGTCGATAGTTAACTTGTTAACGAGTTGAGTAGAAGTGAAGTCAACATATGGTGGAATTTTGGTCGACTTGATGACTAGAATAGTAGACTAGTCGATGACCATGACTGGTCAATGGGAAGTCAACAAGCATAAAAGAGGGCGGGAATTCATCAAATAGTTGGACGAAAAAAATCTCAATGGGTGGTCAAGTAAGGTTGACTCGGTCAAGCCAAATGTAATAGACAAAATAAATTCAGTTAGGATGTTATGGATCACAATTAATGAGTAGTTAGTTGTAACAAACTTGAGTATCACGAGCTAGTTGTATGTTGCATCTATAAATATGATGTAATGAAATAGATTATATGTACTAGAATGAGACTATGTACAAGAATAATGAATTCATGGTTGGGTTGTTGTGATCTAGTAAATCACTATTGTAAACATTGGTTAAGTGTTTTGTTAATAGATGAGCAGTTAAGCTCATTGGTTTATTGGTTTTCCCAGTAAAGGGTTTCTAGGGTAATTTTTGTGTACTATGGGAATGTGTTGTGTGTCATTGTTTAATTTTGTTTAACTATAAGAATAATTATGCATAATCATTGTAATAGGTATTAGAAACCGACAATTTTTTTAATGAATGCATGTATATAACTAGTTGAGAACTCGATGTTTGTAGGCATTGTTAGAGGAGAACATTGTTGCAACCTTGACTAGAGATACATATGTTCCCGAGTCCATAGGAACAACTCATATAGAGGTATCTATTTCAACATGTTACATCGTTAACTCGTGTTAGTTATTTAATGAATGCATGCCTTTAACAATTTGATCACCTGGTAATTAATGTAGGTCATGTTAAGAGCGACTAGCCTCCCACATGCAGTTTCCTTTCCACATGGGTGAACCACATTTACTGGACATGTCTATACTAGATGGTCCACTCCTAAAAACAAAGAGGGTGGGACCATAGAGATATAGAGAGAGATGTACTTTATTTAGCCTTAAATTATAGTTGTTGGTTTTTAAAACTTACATTTCATTGCACATGTTGTATTATTTCTCTAATGCTCATTAATGTGTGTTTATAGTTCTCTCTTAGAGAGACCTCTACAAAGGAATTAACAAGGTTCATTGAGAAGGATGTTATTTTTGTATCAGAGATGGTAACATCTCACATCGAGGTAACTATTTAAAAATTTATACCCAGTTCATTCATGTGTTAGATCAATGGTTCATGCATATACATCTAACTATATTGAAATACTCGGTTGTTATATCCATTTCCAATAGGAGAGCATGGCCTCTCTAGTTTAGTTGTGGTTGTTGGACTTGATCTTGATGTTCATCCTACAACTTTGTCTCCTACCCAATGAGACCAATCTCCTTGTATAGAGTCACTTTTAATGCTAAGGCATATTCATGTAGTATATATGAGTCTATTAATGAGTTCAAGTGTTTTATTCAATTTACTTGCATGTTCGTAATTGGTGTATAAAATGATGGGTTGCCAGTAATTTTTGCAGAAGACAATTGTCGAGAGGAGTTCATTGAGGAGGAGGATGCCACAGTCACCCATTTCTCATATGGATTTGGTGAGTGTTTGATATAAATTATTGATTTGTAAATGATTTCTTGAACTTGATTTAATGTTAATGAAATCAAACAAATAAATGATAAAAAAATTGGTCTTTGACTTACAGACTCCAAATATGAACACTGGTCCTAGATGTATGCATGCTCGACCTACGTCAAGAAAAAACAAGAGAAAGATATATTTTGGATTATAGATGTACTTGGGGGAACACATGACTTCCCATGTATATTGTATTGTAAAACATTGACCTATCACTAGTCCATGTATCATGGCAACCACATGCCACATGTATATTGTATTTTAAAGTATTTAACTATCAATAAAATATACATTTCATTCAATATATGTTCAAGTTCAACTAATTGTTTCTTTGTAATGCCAAGTTTCATATATGCTCCACTTTCGTTTTTTACCAATTGCGTAATGCAAGAGTAGAGGTGCATACATGTGGTCAAATCACAATTGTAATACAATGTAAATATATAATATTTTAAAAAATAAACCTGCATCTATACCAGATAAGTGTAAACATATCTACCGAGAGCATAATATGCTGGCTGATAGGGAATCAAAGTTGGCGCTGGATGGGATCGAGGACTGTGTGCTATGGGAGGAATGCTGGGACCAATCCGTGATAAACGCTGGCTCTTTTAATATCATGATCTGACTTCCCATGCTCTGAGCTTTGATACTTTTGGCCGGATGTTTGACTATATTGTCAGTCTTTTGTTTACACTCTTGTGAGACTATCTGGTCTTCTGCTTTTTGAGGCATATTGGATACTTTAGAACTATTTGTAACTCTCTGTACTATTTGGGTTTACTCTTGGACCCTGTCTATGTGGGAGATTAATCTGTACTATTTGATTCAGCATATTGAATATCAATAGTATGCTTTTTTTCGCGGAAAAAAAAAGGTGTACTTTTTGAGTAATATTGAGCTAAATTGCATAATTGCAAAGACAATTACAACTTTGTGTGAGGTTTTAGTTGTTCTAAGTTTATATTTCAATTGTAAATTTGTCTTTTGTATAAGGGACTTTTGATTTTGACAAAAAAGTGATGATTGGAAGGATTAGTCACGTGTATTGTGGTGTAACATTTATGGATTTACTATCGAGGAGTGGTAGTCCCTAGCCACCCGTGTTCATCCATGAGCAACTAAATCTCTATTAAAAAAGTAGATTTGGATTATATGTATGGATTTACCCTCTCCATATAGTAATACATTGGGTTGGAAGAAGCTTGATATTGTCTAAATATGCATTTCAATCATATTCTTAACTAAAACCTTCAAAGAAAAGAAGAATGGAAATACAATCCTTCAAAGAATTTGGTACATGTGAATCTCGAGACTTATAACTTGTATGTATTGCTTTGTCCAATTTTGATTCAAGGTTGAATTTTAATCTACAATTGGAATGGGAATTTCCTTAGGTTCCACTTGAAAAGATATTACGTCTTAAAAATTCAAACCATTAGACATAAATTGTATAATGATTCCCATATTGTTCATCATGACTCATTCATTATGTTCTTTTTTGTCGTGGTTTTCTTATGCATCACATTCTTTATATATTTGTAAATTTTAGTTTTTTTTCCAATATAACCATTGTTTTTTTATTTTCTAAATAATAATAGACAATTGGGAATTTTAGTTGGGAAATGAGTTAATGATCCATAATCTATTCCCAATTGCTATACGTTTCTAATTGTATTCTCTTTGCAAATTGATATACACAGGTTGCATAAGGGCATATGACCATAATTGTTTCTCTTATATTATGACACTCACCTCTCTTATATTATGACACTCACCTTAACATACCACAAGAAGATAATATCTAAAGGAAATTAAATTTCTTCTTATGTGTTTGAGCATTCTTTTATTGCAAGTGTCTCACTAGACATAAATCAGTGGTTCAACCATTGTTTTATTCATCTATTTCAAGAACCATGGTTTTGTTCGTGATAAGAGGAAATGATCTAGATATATGTGGGAAAAAAATGAAAGAAAACATATAGAACATAATACATAGATATATATTGCAATGAAAACAATGATACAATAAAATCAAAATCTATAAATTAATGAAAGAGAATAGAATGTAAAATGCATAATACAAAATAGTTAGAATGGTGGTAGCTCTGTGAGAAGAGATGTGGTGGATACACTAATTCATGATAAGTTGAGTTACATTGAGGCCAAAAGGGCATTTTAACATAAAGAATCAATGAGAAAACCCTAAAAATAAAAATCCCTAACCTTAGAATATGAAACACCAAAAGGTTTATGGGCCCTGTTGTGGTTAATTGATAAGTCAACTTCTTGGGGGTGTAACTTTTGCATACTATCTCCATTTTGGGAACATGGTAGCTCATAAAATATTTATGGATGAGAAGTACACATTTTGAGAAAACCCAGGGAGTCCAATTTATGGGTGTCGTCGTGCTAAAAAAACATCGTTTAGGGCCTCAAAACAACCCTAGAAGATGAAGACCCAAAAAACCGTAAAAAACTGCCAAAATGGAAAACTATGTTTTGAGCCAGTGGACTAGGTGGGTGGCCACCGATGTCCAAATGGATCATTCCTTCCCCATTGGGAAGAACTGGTATCCATTGCATCAATTTCCCTCATCAGATGGGAAAATTTCTGCTAAATTTGACTCCTAATGAGCCACATACATTGGTGAAGAAGTTTCCCTGCTTTGATGACCCGATAAAGTTGAACACGTTATTGGCAAGTGCCCTTCACCTATGTATCCATGATTTGATCAAGGTAGATTGATCCAAGTAGTATGGGTTAATTTATGTAGGTGACAAATACTCTACGACCTCTAAGGTATCCAATAGCTGTGGATAATATGGACGAAGCAGTTCCACATTAAAGACTAGATGGAGGACAAGGAATGGGTGAATGATTAATTTAAAAAGATTCTTTTTCTACAACCTTACTGATAGTGTAGGGCCCATATCACAGTGGATGAAACTTGATATGGGTTCCCATGAGCTTCTCTTTCTATAAATACAACCAAACCTTATTTCCCACCTGAAACTTGTGCAGAACTGGATGCTTGTCATGTCGCTACTTGTACTTGGAATTGGATTTCTCCAAAATGTCATAGACTTGTTGGTGGATGTGTTGGATCCGTTCAAATAAATATGGTCTCTTCATCCTTAGTTTGAGCATGCGCATATTCCTCCAATGTGGCTGAAATGGTTAGAGATACATCAATTGGGGCCAATGGTTGGAATCCCAAGCACACCTGAAAAGGGTTGTGGCCAGTAGAACTATGCAGGGCTCTATTGTAGCTATGATGAACATATTAAAGACTCTCATCCCATGTGTGGGGATTTTTAGAATTATACATTCGCATAATATAGACAATCATCCTATTGACTAGCATTGTCTATCCATCGGTTTTGGGGTGGAAGGAAGTTGATTTGGTGAGCTTGGTGTCCATCAATGACCATAGGTTAGACCAGAAAGTGCTTAAGAACCTACTATCCCGATATGAAATGATAGTATGTGGTATTCCGAAATGAACCCAAATATGTTCAAAGAAGATCTTAGCAGTGGCCTCAATTATGATACTCTTCTTGCAGGATGTCATAATAGCCATCTTAGAGAAGCGATCAAAAACCACAAATACATAGTCATTACCATGATTTCTAGAAGGTGGTCCTAACATGTAATCCATGGAGATGGATTCCCAAGGCCTATCAGGACTAGGAAGAGGGGTGTATAACCCTTTCTTCTTGATGGTGGGTTTGGCGATGGTGTAGGTAGTGCATAACCTGCTATACTTGTTGACACCATGTTGGAGATTTGGCCAATAAAAATAATTTTGCAATAATACTACTGTTGTTTTTATGCCAAAGTTCCTTGCCACTCAATTGTAATGAGAATCCCAAATCAACTTTACACGCTCGCGTGAAGGAACATAGAGATGGTCCAGATTGTATAACAGTACATCCTGGAGATGAAATCCGATAGCTAGTGTTCCTACACATAGTGTTCAATAGGTGGTAGAAAAATGAGGATCACTACCATATAGTCGGGACCATCTTGAGGTCTCATGGCCACAAGAGTTGGCTACTTTATTGGTGTTTCCCTTCTTATATTTGATGTTAAAGTGAAGTTGTTGTAAGTAAGTGGACCATTTTTGGTGGCAATCATCCTGTAACTTTCCTTATGTTTGCATGAATTGTAGGGGTTGTGATCAATCTGGATGACCATCTCTTTACCTAGATTGTAATTCTTTTTTTGGAAGCAAGCTTGGATGATGTAATACATTTATTTGTCATAAGTGGGGCATTTGTGCACTGCATATAAGAGCGTCTTACTGTGGTATGCCATGAGATGTCCATGCTAAGTGAGGACTCTAACAACAACATAGTCTGAAGCATCTCTCAATCTCAAAGGGTTTTGGAGATCTGGTTAAGTGATTACCGGTGTTGAACATAAGGGTGTTTAAGATCATCAAATGCTTTCTACTATGGCTTATCCCAAACAAACCTAGCTTTGAACTTGCCTTTGGTCACTTGGATGAGGGGCCAATCGATATGTGAGAACCCCAATACGAACCTATGATAGAAATTGGAGAGGCCTAAGAAAATACAAAGCTTGGTTATGGTTGTTAGGGCTAGCCAATCACGAATGACTTGGATATTGGTTGGATCCACATGCACACCATGCTCATCCACAATGTACCCATGTGAAGAACCTGCAATAATTAATTGATGAAATACACGATATATCTGATGACATAATATTTTTATTAATTGTGGGCCACTTCAAGGGGGGAAACTCCTTTGAGCAAGCTCAATACAAATAAATTCATTGTGCCTTCATTGGCCTCAACAGAAACTTATATACTAAGTCTAGGCACCAATACTATGGGCCAATACCATGGAACATATAATACTATGGGATGAATTACAAAGCATATGTGTCCATTACTATCGATCAATACTATGGGCTAATACAAACTATGGATCAACAAATACTACAAGACAACTTACAAAGCCTATGCATCCAACAACAATATACTAACAAAGTAAAGAGAAGGGTTAACACGGGTTCCTAACATCCCCTATCCCTTAGAAAAAGCTTTTTCCTCAAAGATTTAGATGTGGAAATTGATGTGGAATTTGAAGGAGTGGTTCCCATGTATCATCCTCTGGTTGCATTCCGTTCCACTGAATTAATACCTCTGCGATAGATCGAGAGAGAAGCTTACACCTTTTGAGTTTCAGGGAGGATTGCTTGGAAGGATGTAGACGAAGAAGAACCATATCACCTGCTTGAAAAGTGCACTCAAAACGCTGTTGATCGGCTTGTTGTTTCCTTCAAATTCTTTCCATGTGAAGATTGTCCTGCAAAATGAGAAGAATCTGATCGTGGTTTCGAAGAACCGAGTCAATTTCCTAAACTGGTGAACTGTTGAGGGTGTATGGAAGAAGAACTGGTGGTGCCTGACCATAGATTGCTTCATATGGAGTCATTTTAGATGCAGCATTGTACCATCGGAGCCCTTCAAGGAAATCTTGAGAAATATCTATCCAAATCTGTGTAGGGATGGGTAAGGGTTCGAGCAATACCGGAAGGAGTTTCGTTTCACCCTTGTTGACCTGGCAAGTAACAAATTCAGCCACTATCCATTGAATTGTGATTTTCAGTCCCTACCAAAATAAGTTACATTGTTCCCTCTCATACATTTTGAGGAACCCAGAGTGCCCTGTCGATGGAGAAGCATGGAGTTCATATAAGATATAGCCATGTTGAACACATTGCAACCAATTTGGACCAAGAATAGAAATAGCTTAAAGAGAAACGGGGTCATCAAATGTGCGAGAAAGAGCATCCGCCACCAGATTGTCCTTACCCTTCTTGTAAGTGATCTCATAGGCATAACCCATGAGTTTTCTAACCCATTTCAGGTGTGCTGGGAGGAGACCCGTTGTTCCAGGAAATTTTTTAGACTCTGGTGATCAATCTTGATGCAGAAATAATTTCCTAGTAAGTATTGCTGCCACTTTTGTACTGCATGCAAAATAGCCATCATTTCCTTCTCAGATGTATAGGCGGCTAAATTCTTACTAGAAATTTCTCTTGAAGGTGGAAATCCAACTGGTTTAGCAAAGACACATGTATATCTATCCAAGGGAGTAGTGGAGACCGTTGATGGGTGCATCTGAATGGAATGGAGTTGAGCGATGACACCATGTGAATTATTCTTAAGGATCTTTTCTAGGCGATGTGAACTGATGATGCGGAGAGACCCTGGTTGCAAGCTCGTAAATGTGTGTTTTTTCCCATTAACTGAAAACTGCATCCAAAGTTCAGCAAAATCCCATAAGATGGGGCCAAGTGTGCGTAACCTTTGAGCCCCCAAAACCACATCACATCCGCCTAAGGACAAGGCAAATATGTCAGAGCACAGGTTACAATATTCCATAGAGATACGCACATTGTGACACTTCCCCTTGCAAGGTAAGGTGACTCCATTGGCAATCATGACTTCAAAGTTGGAGTAAGGATGGACAAAGCAATCAGCCTGTTTGGTGATTCGAGGGTCAATGAAGTTATGAGTGCTACCAGAATCAATGAGTATTGTAAGAGGGAGCTTCTTGAAGTAACCCCTGACCCGCATTGTTTGTGGGGTGGTGACTCCGGCTAAAGCATGGAGAGATATATCTGGGTGGTCGTCTGGAGACGGAGGGTCAACAGGCGGCTGTTGAATGTCGACCCTATCATCTAGTGTATCTGGAGCTTATTCACCAAGGTCAAAGGCAGGCGGAGAATCCACATCCAAGAGATAGAGTTGTTTCTCAACACATATATGTCCCCGAGTGAATTTCTCATCACAATCATAACAAATCCCTTTCTCTCTATGTGCCCGCATCTTTGCTTCAAACAAATGATTGATAGGAGTTGTGCGAGGGGCTGGCGTGATGGGAGGTCATTGGGAAACCATATTTATGAATGGAAAAAAGTGGATTTGGAGCGTTGTTGGGCTGTGATCTTGTCCTCCGCCAACTTAGCCAACCCTAGGACTTCCATCATTGTGTTGGGACAGAACATTTTAACCTCTCAGCGGATTTCATCCTTAAGACCACTGATAAAACAACTCCTATAGAATTCATCAAGAAATCCTTCTATGTGATTGGCTAGTTTCTCAAATTCTGTCTAATACTCTCTCATAGTGCCAATTTGGTGAAGTTTAGTGAGTGCTCCTGTGAAGTCATCAAAAGCACTAGGACCAAATCGTTGCAAAAGGAGTTGGAAAAAATATGTCCATTTTGGCTCGTCATGAACCTTGATGTACCAACGGTACCATTAAAGGGCTTCCTGTTCCAAATGAAAGGCTGCAAGTGGAACTTTGTGGACATCAAGAGTATTATGCAGACTGAAATATTGTTCTACTCGGTATATCCATCCAGTCGGATCATTACCATTGAAGCGAGGAAAATCAAGCTTCATCCCACGAAAATTGCTGGAAGAAGAGAACCCAGTTTCTGCAGAAGAGTCTAGTTGTCGTTTAGTGTTCATGGCTGAATGCTGAAGATGGCGACTGAGAAATGTTTCATTCAAATCTTGGAGTTTGGTTTTGAGGGCTGCAAGTTCTTCCTCCATGATTTGTGCTCCTGCGCGGGTGACAACCATAACTAGGAGTTTTTTTTTTGTGAATGGGTAGAAAAACACAAACAGAAGCTTCTTTAGTAAAGGGAAATTTGGATTTGGGAAAAACTCTGATGGGTAATTGGGGTTTGACTAGGTTTTGGACACTTTCGAATGGACATGGAAGCAGAAAATGATGATTTTAGAAGCGGGGTGAAAGAATGAGAAAATTTGCAGAGAGGGACAAAGAAGCAGAAATAGGAAAGGAACACTGTGGCAAAATTTGAAGGCGATTGGGTGAAAATCGAAGAAGTTATGGAAAATCCTAAAATAGACAAATGTGAGATTTTTGGCTTTGGGAAGTGGAATTTGGGATAGGGTCCTCAGGAATGAAATATGCAGAATGGGATTTCAGGGGTGTCAGTGAAGTTTCAAGGGAAACAGAGTTAAAACAAGGGAGATATGGCAATTTTTTTTCTTCAGAGAATGTATCTGCAATGGGGCGAAAGTGATCGATAATAGATGGATCTGCAACTACACGGAAGTGATCGGAAATAGTTCCGCTGAAATAGATATGGACCCCAGGTATTCTCATCTTTCTAACGGTTCAGGGGATTCACTCTGCCACCAATGTTTCCTGACGGCTTGCATATTGGGGAAGTACCCCTCACTCCATGACTCAAGTAAAACTGATAAACGCTTTGCCACAAACGACAACTCTTGGTTTACCTCATGGGTGGGAATTAGTCAATCGGGTAGGGGTCGTTGCCCTTTTTGCTGGCAGGTCCTCGCAATGGGTCAGCTACTTTGGGGTTCCTATGGTAGTCCTCACAATGCTTTTTAGGGATTATGCCCAAGTACTTCCCACAGTTAAGTGGATAGGGATTATTCCCAAATCCAAACCTGCTACAGATGCGTAAAACCAATTTTGGCAGAAATTTCACCCAAGGATCCCAAGAAAGTGCTCTGATACTAGATGTGAAGAACTTGCAAGAATTGATTGATGAAATACACGATATATCAGATCAAAAAATATTTTTATTGATCGCGGGCCACTTCGAGGGGGAAACCTCCTTTGAGCAAGCTCAATACAAATAAGTTCATCGTGCCTTCATTAGCCTCAACACAAACTTATATACTAAGTCTAGGCACCAATACTATGGGCCAATACCATGGAACATATAATACTACGGGACGACTTACAAATCATATGAATCCAATACTATGGGCTAATACAAAATATAGATTAACAAATTCTACGGGATGACTTACACAGCATATGTTTCCAACAACAATATACTAACAAAGTAAAGAGAAGGGTTGACATGGGTTCCTAGCAACCCCGGATATTGGATTCTCTTCATAAAAAAAGAGCATTTCTCTATATTAGAATATAATTTGTGCTGCTGCAAGGTGATAAGGATCTGTTGAATGTGCTACAAATGCTCATCCCAATTCTTACTCATCAATTGAATGCTTCACCTACTAGTGTAGTAACAACCCGGATGGTGAGGTGAAGAGATCTCTAGATTCTTCCACTACTTTGTCCACATGTTTCTATTGTAGGGAAAGATCCTTGTTCAAGGTCACGGTTGTTAAGCTAACCTTCCCTTCGCTTCCATAGCAAACCATGAAGAGGATTAATTTCCCAGTATGGGGTATCATCTTCTTGCACTGCTCAGCTGAGACGAAGGAGACGACAATAGTTGGATGACCTTTGGTATCGCATAGAATTGTTTTATTAATGACCAATGACACTACAAGATCGATATTCATATACAAAATGATGTTTCCACATATATGGTTGGTCTAAAAGAACATCAATAACTTTGAGAGGGGAAATATCACATAGTACCTCGTCTTTCAAAGGCTTGATGTTGTAGGGTAGATGACGTTGATGATTGATGCAGATGTCATGACCCTGGCTTAGTCGGCCGATGTTGTAGGGTTGTGGGTGTGGTTTTGTCAATGTGAACTTAAACCTTTTAATGACCTCCACTAATGTTAGGTTCTTTTGACTCCCACTATCAACAATTAAATGTAGTGGAAAACCCTTCACCCATATATATGAGTGGAAGAGTTTATCACCTTCCTCTCACTCTTCACACTCACTTGGATAGACCTTCTTGGTAGCGATGTTGACACTAGGTTTTGCATCAATGATCCACTTTACCTTATATGTGACTATGATGCTGGATTGTAATTATAATTATAATTGGGATATGAATCTAAGTCTTTGAGTTCTAACACCAAATATTGTTTTGAGCAACATCCATCAATGTTGTGCCAGGGGATTTTGTGGAACTCATACCACTTCATGTTGTCCTTCATTGTCTTCCCATTACCCTTATTTGCTTGTGGCTTGAAGGGTTGTCCCAAGATTGGTTATCCTTTCTCTGTACTTTATTCTATAAGTTGTGTTTTCCTTTTCCATACTTTTCTACGATGAATTTGTAGACCCAAACTCCCACTTATTCCTTTGCTTAAATGTCTTCTCAATTTTGACAGCATAAAGATAAGTGCCTCTCAGTGATAGATGTTTGTAAAAAAAAATTTAGTTTGGATGTACCTATTTCATCCCCCAAGGTATTTTATAACCATATGTCACTCAGAGTATTTGATACCTAGCTTGGTGTGCAAGGTATGGAAGGTATTTGTGAACTTTAGCATTGTTTGGTCCCTCTCTTGATGCAGGGTGGTCCATCTTGTGTATTGGTCATCGGAGCTTCTAGTTACAGCATGGTAAAGAGGATGAAGTCAGGTTGGCCCCAAACATTCCAAACTCTTCTATGGATTTTTTCTCATAGTAAGTTCCCCACCAGTTTTTGACATGGGGGATAACCTTAAGGAGCGCAAAGGTGACCTTTTCCCTATGGAAAAAATTGTGGACAAATAAATACCCTTCTATCATATTCAACAAATTTTCCAAAGAATTCGCATCTATATGAATTTCAAATATTGGAATCTCAAAATTAACTTGTACCTTGAAGGGTGTTTCTTCCCTGAAGTGATTGCTTGTTGAATATTCCTCCATCATTGCTAGCATCCATCAAATGATTTGGGAAAAATTATCCATGATCTCGTCCCTCTACCACGCGAGGGATTCCTTGAAAAACATCTTGAAAGGATATCCTACTCTATCATCTCTCTTATCTTCCACTATGGGAGGCATTTTGGGTTACTGAGGGTGGTATTTCTCAAGCTCAACTAGTTCAATACCCAATTGTTTATATCCTCACCTCATCGGGGACATGCATGGCGAAATAACAAAAGAGTAGACTACTTTGATACTATTGATCTGTATTTATGTGAGAATGAAAGGAAAGAAAACATATAGAATAGATTACACACACACACACATATTGCAAATAACACAATGATATAATAAACTCAAACTCTATAAATTATTAATGAAAGATAATAGACTATAAAATGAAGAATACAAAATAACTAGAATGGTGGTAGTTGATCTTTGAGAAGAGATGTGGTGGCTATGCTCATATGCGAGAAGCTAATTTACAATGAGGTCAAAAGGTCCTTTTAACATAAAGCATCAATTAGAAAAACCTAAACATAAAAGACCCTAACCCCAGAAGATGAAATGCCAAACGTTTTGTGGGACTCATTGTGGTTAGTCAATACATCAACTACCCAAGGTCGTAAATTTTGCATACTATATCCATTTGGGGTGCTTGGTATCCCATTGAAAAGGTTTTTCCAAGAAGTACAAATTATAAATGTCTCATTAATGATTTTATTGGGAACTAATGTGCAAAAGAAATTGTTTAGCGCCTCAAAATGGCCCGAGAAGAACAGGACCTGAAAAAGCATAAAAATTCCCAAATGGAAAACTGTGTTTTGAACCAGTGGACTAAGTGGGTGCCATTGATGTCCATCTGTAGTAGTCCTCCCCCATTAGGAATAAATGGTATCCATTGCATCAAGTTCCCTCATCATATGGATAAAATTATGCTAAACTTGACTCTTGCTTTGACGACCCAATAATGTTGAAAGCATTGTCAGTGAGTTCCCTTCACCTATGCATTCATGATCCGATCAATAGTAACCTGCTCCAAGAATTTAGGGTTGAGCTCTATAGGTGCCAACTTCTCTTCCAGATCTGAGGTGTCCAATAGTGTTTGATAATATGGATGAAGGAGATCCACATTAAAGACTGGATGTAGGCCAACGTATGGAAAATTTTAGGGGCTAATCTTATCCCATGGGCTAAATTTAGGGGTTTTAAATTTTTTATTAAGAACATGTTAGGTATGGTTTGACCACATTTTATTTAATTATTTTTAATGAATAGGAGGTTAGCCCCATTGAATTTGAAAAGGGGAGCCAAGATAAAATAATTTTTCCCCTCTAAAAGTGGATTTACACCTCTATTTTCCCACAAAAATCGCTTGGTCAAATCTCCCATCTACCCTCAATTTCAAGAAATGGCGATTGCTAGGGACTCTTTCACCTTCTATTGATCATGGAAATAGAAGTCAAAGTTACATGCATCCATATTTTATGGGTTGAATCTCTTTTTGCAAGTTTCTTAATGCACACACAAGAAGGGCAGTTGATATTTACTATCAGGTCTTATAATGACCCATTTGCATATAGGAGAGTTCTAAATCCATCACCTCATATCCAAAGTTTCACCAAGAAATATGGGGATTGTGAAGCTTATGATCGATGATGCGGAAATAACATTTTTGTGGGTGTTTAGAGCATCATGCCTGGGGAATGGGACTTCATTCATAGCCACATATTTGGGTATGCAGGGGGCCATGACTTTCCAAGGAGAAAGTTTTTGAAATATTCACCAAGGTTTCATAAGGTTTTATAATTTAGTGAAAGATTCGCCAATATTTCACAAGGATTTATAATTTAGTGAAAGATTTTCCAAGATTATATAAGTCAATGAGAGATTCGCCAAAAATTATATATACATAATATGACATTAATAAAACAGCCTTAATACTTTCCTATATATCATGGGGATTCACCCATTTATTTACATAGAAATTTGCAGGGGTTCTTAAAATTTTCCCTAGGCCAAGGAATGGAGGAATGCTTAATTTGAAAGCATTCTCACCTACCACCTTGGTGATGATGTAGGTCTCATATCGAAGTGAACGAAGCTTGTGATGGGATCTCTTGAGCCACTCATTCTATAAATGCAACCAAACCTTATCACCCACTTGAAACTTGTACGGAACTCGATGCTGGTCATGTCGCTACTTGTACTTGGCATTGGATTTCTCCAAAATGTCATAGACTTGTTGGTGGATGTGTTAAATGTATTCAATAAATATGGTGGCCTTGTAAGCCTCAATTTGATCATGGCTATGTTCCTCCTATCTAGTTGATATGGGCATAGCTACATCAATTGGGGAAAATGGTTGCAACCCCAAGCACATCTGAAAAGGGTTGTGGCTAGCAGAGCTATTAATGGCTCTGTTGTAGTTGTTCTAAACATATGGAATAATCTCATCCCATGTGCGGTGATGTTTAGAATTGTACATTATCAGAATATGCACAATCATCTTATTGACCACCTATATCTATCCATTGGTTTTGGGGTGGAAGGAAGTTGATTTGGTGAGCTTGGTCTCAATCAGTGTCCATAGGATGGACCAAAAAGTGATAAAGAACTCGTTGTGCTAATCTAAAATGATAGTATGTGGTATCACGAAATGAACCCAAATACTTTCAAAGAAGAGCTTAGTAGTGTCCTTGACAATGATACTCTTCTTATAGGATGTCATAATATCCATCTTAAAGAAGCGATCAACAACCATGAATACATATTCAATACCATGTTTGGTTGAAGTCGGTCCTGACATGTAATCTAGGGAGATGGATTCCCATGGCCTATCAGGAGTAGGAAGAGGGGTGTACAACCACCCTTTCTTCTTAATGACATGTTTGGAGATGGCATAGGAAGTGCATGACTTGATATAATTGTTGACATCTTGTTGTATATTTGGCCAATAAAAATACTTTTGCAGTATTCCTAATGTCTTTTCTATGCCAAAGTGCCTTTCCACCAGACAGTAATGAGCTTCCCAAATCATCTTCTCACACTTGCTTGAAGGAACATATAGACAACCTATATGGAATAAAAATCCATATTGGAGATGAAAGTAGACATCTGGTGTGCCTACACATAGTATTCAGTAGGTGGTAGAAAAATTGGGGTTACCGTCATATAGTCAAGACCATCCTGAGGTCTCATGGCCACAAGAGTTGACAACCATTGTCAAGGTTGCAATTGGAGGTCATCTTAGGAAATCGACTACTCGATTGGTGATTCCATTCTTATATTTTATTTTTAAGAGGAATTGTTGTAAGTACATGGACCACTTTTGGTGGTGATCGTTATGTAATTTTCCTTGTGTTTTCATTAACTATAGGGACTTGTGATTAGTGTGGATGACCATCTCTTTTCTTAGAATGCAATGCTTCCATTAGAAGTAAGATTGGACACTGAAATACATTTCTTTGTAATAAGTGGTTTATTTGCAGATTGCATCTGAGAGTGTCTCAATGTATTATTTCACTCGATGGCCATGCTAAGTGAGGATTGCACTAATATCATAGTCCCAAACATCTATCTCAAACCAAAAGGGTTGTGGAAGATATGGTAAAGTGAGTACCAGTGCTGAACATAAGTAGTGTTTTAGATCCTCAAATTCTTTCTAGTGTGGCTCATCCCAAACAAACTTGGATTTGTACCCAACCTTGGTCACTTGTTTCAGGGGCCAAGTGATATGTGAGAACCTCAATATGAACTTTTGATATAAATGGGAAAGGCCCAAGAAACTACACAACTCAATTATGGTTGTTGGGGTCAACCAATTGCGAATGAATTGGATCCTGGATAGATCCACATGCACACCATGCTCATCCATGATCTACGCCAGATATTGGATTCCTTGCATGCCAAAAGAGCATTTTTCTAGATTATCATATAATTTGTGTTATTGTGGTGTGCTAAGGACCTTTAGAATATGTTGCAAATACTGATGGTCTAATGATATGCTGACCTTTTTACAGGCTTACGGTTCAGGAACCTTACTTTAATTATCGACCAGGGATCATACAAACTTAAGAGGCACTATGCACTATATGTGCACGCTGAGAGAATCCTAACTTAGAGTGATGTGATTTGGGGAGTGAAGTTAGGTAAATATTCTGTTTTTACGAAAGCATATAAAGAAGAACTGTTTGACAATATTATTTTCTTACTGAAGGAATTAGTTGAATAACCTATGGAAGTATATGAAAGCATACATTTGTTCTATGGAATCATAAATCTATTTTAATGAAAGCAAACATCTAATCTATGAAAGCATAAATTTATTCTAATAAAAGAATGCATCTAATCTGTGAAAGCATACATATATTTAATGGAAGCAAGCATCTAATCTATGAAAGCGTAAATATCCTATTTAATGAAATGCTTTGGAAACTTGACTTAAGGAAAAAACTATTTATGAAAATTGGAGATATGCTAATCTATGAATTCCCGAGAGCAATTAATCTAAATGAAATCTAAGGTGCAGATACCATGGAACTGTTTCAATGCATAAAAATGTAAATCTGTAAAATTGCATTTATGGAATGCACCTACAGGATTACAGACACCATGTAACGAAACTACAGACATCGTTATACGGAGCTACAGATAACAACAGGAATTTCCAGAAATATACCCTATTCAATCAATGATACTCGAATGATTCACTATTTCTTACTTAACCAAAAATAATGAAATGCATGAAATTAGAATATAAGGAAAACATAGAGCTCCTACTCAACAGAATGAGGGGGCCCACCTCAAAGCGTATTACAGGAGCTAAATTAAAACTATAAACTCATAGGTGATGTAAAACATTGTTTCTTAATTAAGATGATATAGAATCCATGTCAATCCGTAAAAAAAACTTGAGTCCTATAAAATAAAGATGCTTGAAAACAAAAATAACAAAATTAATAAGAGAGCTTCACACTATGTGTGAGCCTCTATTTATTACATAGTTTTAATAAGGTGTCTTCATTGGAAATCATGAGATGAATCTATGCTAGATTTGTCCCTAGAAATCATGAGATATTGATAGAGTGATCTCGAGTTCTTCTTTCATTACTTTGAGAGATTAACTGGAACTGACTTTTCCAAGCTTGTGTAACTAGAAAAACGTGCTACCTGCTATCTTCATAGTTGTCTTTAAACCTGCACTTGTTTGCACATGGCTCTTATCCACTTGGTTAGCTTATTAAAACATTAAACATTCTAAGCATAGAAAATATTACTACTTAACCATCATCATTCCATAGTTAATCAAACTGTAATACCCCATTTTGACCCTTAGGATATATTAGCTTTTAATGTAAATATTGTATACATGTGATGTATATTTTCCTAGCGTCGAGCTCAAGGCCAAGGCCCCGCTAGTGGAAACTCAAATTTTATTTAAAAAGCGCAAGTATTAGATATTATGTTACCCATGTGCTATTTAGCCATGGAACATTGTAAAATGATGTAAATAAGCATCATGTAATAAAATACCAAAACTGGCTATGGAAGCAACAAATGAGAAGGGGACATGTGTATCCACTAGGGAGTGGTGAGGGGGTTGTGGAGATGAACCATGTGTTTCCAAATGTCATTGTGAGAACCCATTTGACTTTCCTTGATGACATTTATTTCTGTTGTAAGGCAGTTGTTGAAGAATTCAGTCCATGACCTCAATGGAGCATGGGCAGCCCAGAAATTCGTATGGCAGAGTATGGGCTTTATTTTCTTGTACCACAATTCACTCTACCTCATGGCGATTGCTTCTTCCTCATTCCCATCCCATTGTGAAAGAACCCAGAATCATTTTCCATCCAAAAACGAATTCCTAGCAGTGAGAAGAAATAGAAATCGCAACTATGAAAGAACCCACGTTTTGAAGAGCCATAAACGCTCAGAATTGGTATTGGACAATGAAATCCAATGCGGTATCCATAGGTATGGACCTTGGGGCAAATTTGGGAGCATTAGCTACCCCAAAATCCATTGGAAAACCCAGTTTTGATAGCCCAGAAAACCAGTGACGGGATTGAATTATTCGTTGACAGAATGGTGAGAAATTCAAGTGTGGATGTTTGAAAAGAGGATTGGATTGCTTGAATTTAGCTTGAGATGTCTGTAGCTCTATGGTTGAGCTCACTGGCTTCCTCATCCTTTCCTTATTGCATGCTTGATAAACCCAGCTGTGTGCTGGCTTAGCATGACCGTTTGAGTGAATCCATGGCTGTGAGTGAGCCTGTCTAGTTCATCCTTAGTGGATACACAGCCCAGCTCGGGGGTGATCTCTCAGCTCAAAGAATACAGGCTGGATAGAGATCTATGGTTGGGTGGAACGTTGCTCTCACATAGCCAGTTGTTGGACAGTTTCATCTTCAAGATAAGTATTCTTTTTGGTTTGAATGATGTTCATTATGTGGTTTGTCCTATATGTTAAATTACTCATGTTACTCAGATGAAATGATTATCTTAAGTTAGTTGGCATGAATCCTGTGCATAGCATGAAAATGAGATTGATTATTCTGTGATTGTTTCACTATTCTACATGAAAGAAATAGGTTGATGCATCTCCTTCTGCGTGTATGTTATTATGGTTATTCCGCTGTGTTTATTAATTGAGTTGTGTTAATTCTATGTTCTGTAATGTCTTAATTAATGGTTGTTGTTTATATACTGAATGCATGATGAACTATGTGCATCTATAGTGTTTAATTTCGTTGTGCTTGTTGAGTATGAATATGTATGCACAAGTTTTATTTAACCATGCATTTCTCAAGATAAAATTTGAATGGGGCTGATTTTTCCAATAAGCTCGGTAAGTTGGTCATGTTTCCTTCTTTGCATCGAATTGAATGGAAGGGGACGTGACAGAGTGGTATTAGAGCCTAGCTTGCAGCACTGGGGTTGCTTGGGCCAAAACTTTGAGTTACAGGCAAGTGACAGAATGTTTTAACGCAGTATTGGTGAAGTTGGGGCGGAATTTTTGATTGGAAAAATGCCAGGGTCAAAAAGCGCAAGTATTAGATATTATGTTACCCATGTGCTATTTAGCCATGGAACATTGTAAAAATGATGTAAATAAACATCATGTAATAAAATACCAAAACTGGCTATGGAAGCAATGAATGAGAAGGGGACATGTGTATCCACTAGGGAGTGGTGAGGGGGTTGTGGAGATGAACCATGTGTTGCCAAATGTCATTGTGAGAACCCATTTTACTTTTCTTGATGACATTTATTTCTGTTGTAAGGTAGTTGTTGAAGAATTCAGTCCATGACCTCAATGGAGCATGGGTAGCCCAGAAATTCGTATGGCAGAGTATGGGATTTATTTTCTTGTACCATAAGTCACTCTACCTCATGGGGATTGCTTCTTCCTCATTCCCATCCCATTGTGAAAGAACCCAACATCATTTTCCATCCAAAAACGAATTCCCAGCAGTGAGAAAAAATAGAAATTGCAACTATGAAAGAACCTACGTTTTGAAGAGCCATAAACGCTCAGAATTGGTATTGGACAATGAAATCCAATGGGGTATCCATAGGTATGGACCTTGGGATGAATTTGGGAGCATTAGCTACCCCAAAATCCATTGGAAAACCCAGTTTTGATAGTGCAGAAAACCAGTGATGGGATTGAGTTATTCGTTGACAGAATGGTGAGAAATTCAAGTGTGGATGTTTGAACAAAGGATTGGATTGCTCGAATTTAGCTTGAGATGTCTGTAGCTCTACGGTTGAGCTCACTGGCTTAGCATCCTCATCCTTTCCTTATTGCATGCTTGATAAACCCAGCTGTGTGCTGGCTTAGCATGACCGTTTGAGTGAATCCATGGCTGTGAGTGAGCCTGTCTAGTTCCTCCTTAGTGGATACACAACCCAACTTGGGGGTGATCTCTCAGGTGAAAGAATACAGGCTAGACAGAGATCTATGGTTGGGTGGAACATTGCTCTCACATAGCCAGTTGTTGGACAGTTTCATCTTCAAGATAAGTATTCTTTGTGGTTTGAATGATGTTCATTCTGTGGTTTGTCCTGTATGTTAAATTATTCATGTTACTCAGATGAAATGACTATCTTAAGTTAGTCGGCATTAATCCTGTGCATAACATGAGAATGAGATTGATTCTTCTGTGATTGTTTCACTATTCTGCCTGAAAGAAATAGGTTGATGCATCTCCTTCTGCATGTATGTTATTATGGTTATTCCGCTGTGTTTATTAATTGAGTTGTGTTAATTCTATGTTTTGTAATGTCTTAATTAATGGTTGTTGTTTATATGTTGAATGCATGATGAACTATGTGCATCTATAGTGTTTAATTCCATTGTGCTTGTTGAGTATGAATATGTATGCACAAGTTTTATTTAACCATGCATTTCTCAGGATAAAATTTGAATAGGGCTAAGTTTTCCAATAAGCTCGGTAAGTTGGTCATGCTTCCTTCTTGGCATCGAATTGAATGGAAGGGGACGTGAAAGAGTGGTATCAGAGCCTAGCTTGCAGCACTGGGGCTGCTTGGGCCAAAACTTTGAGTTACAGGCAAGTGACAGAATGTTTTAATGCAATATTGGTGAAGTTGGGGTGGCATTTTTTATTGGAAAAATGCCAGGGTCAGATTTCTCAAGTGTGAAAGAGGATCATACAAGTGCATAGATCTATCCAAGAGCTTTCCAACGGTACCCAAATCGCCTCATTTGGCCAAGGGATGAAGGAGTTATGAACCCCGAAAGTTGCAGGGACAAAGGTGTTCCACGGGTTTCGGGTTTTGGGAACGCAAATTTTGAAAATTGCGTTCTAGATTTCCGAAATCCTAAACCCACAATTTCAGCTTTTGGGATGTCGGGTTTCGGGTTATGGGGATGCAAAAGTTTGAAAATTTGCATTCCGGTTTTCGCAATCCCGATCCCCCATTTCGAGTTGCGGGTTGCGGGGATGCAGAAGTTTGAAAAGTTGCATTCTGGTTTCCGCAATCCCGATCCCGCATTTCAGGTTTCGGATTGCAGGTTGCGGTGACGCAGAAGTTTGAAAAGTTGTATTCTGGTTTCCGCAATCCCAATCCCGCATTTTGGGTTGTAGGTTGCGGGGACATAGAAATTTGGAAAGTTGTGTTCCCGTTTCCGCAATCTCGATCCCACATTTCGAGTTGTGGCCTGTGTGGTGCGGGATAAAAAAAAAAGCCCGAAAATTGATTTTTGGATTGCAGGAGCATGCAAGATCAGAATTAGATGAGTTTAGTGGCGTTCTGAGGCAATTAACGGATTCCATGAATGAACCAGTGAGGATCCTGAGCTCGTTATTCTCAAATTGGGCATAAATTTGAGATTAATGGCTTTTATAAATCGGTGTCCCGACTCTTGACAGAACTTCGGATTGAGCCGAAATTGATATGGAGTAGTCATGGAGCAGGCACGGTGTTAAGTTGGAGTTTTGGAGCCAAACTCCAAAGGATGTGGAGTCGGGATGTGCAAGAAGGCCAAAAAGCACTATTCTGCGCCATGTTTTGGGAAATAGCCATTTTTGGCCCAAAATTTGAAATTTTGGAAAAATGTGAAAAGTGGAAAGTAGTCAAACCCAGAATTTTATAAAATATGAATGGTGCATTGGAACAGAGATCCGTGAGTTGCTGAGTGTTCCTTGTTATATGGGATAACTTCTCCCGGTAGAAAAGTTTTTGTGATTCTTCATAGATTTTCTTCCACGGGTGGCTGAAGTTGGCATCCCAGACCAAAATACAGTTGTGTAAAACTCTGCAGAATTATGGTGAAAGTTGTCATTTTTGAAGTGATGCAGTTTCCACACCCGATGTCGAAATGGAGCAAGTGGTTAGGAATTGGAAATATTATCCAGTAGGGAACAATGGTGCATAATCATAATTTGAAGGAGGTTATCATACATCATATATATTTAGAGCAGAAAACTGCCAGTGACTGTTTTGGACAATTGTTGTCAATATGGGCAATTTCTAGAATTGCATGCCTGGAAAGTAGCAGAGACGATGAAATCGAACCAGCTATGATGTGGAAGATGAAGTTCATGCAAATATGAGGGATTGGAAAGGGAGAATTCCTTAACGCCTATCTTGCTAACCGCATTTATATTTTATAAGCTTTATGTGCATAAAATTATGGCATGAGAATGCTGAAAATGCAAAAGATTAGATGAGTGGCATGAAGATGCATTGATTGACATATTAATAAACATTGCACAGTGCATGAGTATATGTTTTGCATGCATATGACATTACATATTGGTAAAAGTAGTGAGATTTCGTATATGCAATGAACCACTAATGGTAAATATTGTGATTGATAATCACTATTGGTGTTGCTTTTGGTTGTAGGACCAAAGACAACAAAAGCATGGCTAAAGATGTTGATGATGTTGTTGCATGAAGCCAACAACCTTATGAAGAAAGGATGGTGCAACAAATCTGTGATCATGAGGTTGGAAAAATGACTGTGTAGCCTTGGTAAGAAGCCAACCGATCAGGTAACATCAAGTGATGTTAATGACAACCATGCAAGTAATGGTTATTGATGCATAATTACATGAATGTTGAAAGAGGATTTGGTAAGATCCATTTGACTATGTTTGAACTATGTTGATTTGGTTTGCATGTGGTATTGAGTGCCCGAATGGGAATGTTAACCTCAGAGTATGGTGAGGTGTGGGTAAGTGAATGCAATGATCCTTACACCTTATAATTGCTTAGAAATATCAACGCATTCATATGAAATTATATCATGTCATTTGAGTATGTCGATTGTGAGTTTAACAACCAAAGCAAGTGAGGACCGGTGGTCCTGATTATGGTAATGCATGTTATATGAGATAGTCATGATTAAGTCATAATATGCTTGAATGCATAGTACTCATGAAACAATGCAAGGTGGAATTGAGTGGATGTGCATTAAGAGATTTTATAAATCTTATAGTTAAGCATTGAGTGAATGCATATGAAAAACTTGAGTAAATGTTGTGAATATGCATGCATGTGGGTAGCTACACCTGAGGAGATGTATTGTGTGCATGCATGATTGTGATATATGTATATGTTTCATTACAATTGAGCAATAGATGAAATGATGAATTAATGATAATTCTGAGATTATTTCATGAGATGCTATGAATGCAGGGGAAGAATTGCATGAAGGTAGTCATGATTGACAGGCTTCCAGAGTGCTCTGTTGGAAGGACAGAGTTGTATAAATGATATGGCTATGAATTAATGAGCATTTAAAAGCTTTAAGTTGATTGCATAAATGATGTGACTGTACCTTGCAATTTTAGTATGATAATGATGCACGTGAAGTAAATGAATTTTGGTGATATTAATATGTTAACAGCTGGAAGTGTTTGAATTATGGAATGCTATAATTCTGAAAAATGATTCAGTGACGGTTGCAGTAATGAAATATTATATGCATGGAGACTTACAAGTGTTTGGCTGATTGAAGTTCAGATTTCAGGTAGAAAAGTCTGGCATATGGCAATAATGATAAGTCCATAGTAAAGACCGGGATCTATAATGTGCAGAAGCCAAAGGTTATGAGAAGGTTCTCATGGTTGTAACTTATGCATGAAACAAATCTGAAAATTTTCTGATTTAAGTTTATGAGAATAATCTCATGGTTGCAAATCTAATTTCTGTAGGAAAACAAATTTGTAGATTTCAGATTTGAGAATTTGCTTACAATTACTAATCACTGTTTGGCTTATGTAAAATTGTGTCAGGAGGACATGTTGTAGGTGGATGTCCAGGTATGGTAGGAAACATAAATCCATAATGGACAGAATGGTGCCACTTACAAGAGCCAAGCAATATGAGGATAGCCTCATGGCTAAGAAAATCAATTTTTGTAGTAGACAGAGTTGCAAATTCATATTGAATTTAATTATTAGTGCCATGGATTGGTTATGGAACAATCATATTTGAATTGTATTGTTGAATGTTGATGACTATTTGGCTATTTAATAAGTGTGTTAGAAAGACACATTGTAGGAAGACCATGAGAGAGGGCCTGCAGAAGCCAAACTTCATGGAAAGGGATTCCATGATTTGGAAATGGGTTTTGGGTGAAACGCCATTAGACATTATTAATGTCTCACCTACACTGCATGATTGGTAAACAATATGAGTGGAATGGTAAAGATTATGTCAGTAAGACATATGAGGGTTATGTAACATCAAAAGGAGTTGGGATGGAAAACCGAGGGAATGTCAACTCAAAGAAGGAGCCCCCATTCCTCATTAATAAAGAAAGACTACATCTGCAAATGGATAAGTGTTCTTTGACCCTAGCTAAGAATATGCATGTTTAATTGTTAGATTAAATATGCAGAGCCTATTCTGATTTTATTTCCATTATGCCAGATTGCTTGAATATGATTAGGACCTACATAGTTCACATCAGTGAGGAGTGAACACCTTTCTGGTGCCGAGTTATGTTAGGGATGTCAATATTGACTACACCCTAAGGGAATGGACGCATTCCTGGTGTTTCAATGTTGGGTAGTGAATGTTATGAAATATGTTTACAATTTTAGAGCAGCAATACTAATGAGTTTGCTTATCCATTTTGTGTTGACAGCTTATACATATGAAATTTGGTGCTGCACATTAAAGGGAAAAGTGAAGAAAATGGTACTCAAGAGGACTGCATGAGCAGTGGTAACCCTTGTGTAGTGTAAGTGGGTATCATAGGGCCATGATAGCCTGCAATTAAGAAATTCACCTAAAGAGTTCCTAAAGGGAACTTCCGGTTTGCACAAGAGAAGGAGTACCACCCTTATGTGGGTGACGAATTGTTATGCGCATTGAGGGATTGTGACACATTTGAAAGGTTGATGCAAGCCTAAGGTAGAGTAGTAGAGCCTTGACCTATAATGGTTGGTGGCGTAGTTACCTTCCATTTGCCGATGACCTAGATGCATGTGTTGGCTCAGCAATGGAAAGGGCCAACCAGGTATGGGACTGGTTGGGCACCACCAAATGCTTGGTAAATCCAGTTGGCGTGAAGGTGTACTGGTAGGGCATTAATTATTTGATGTTTTGGAGCAGCCTGCGTGCTGGCCAAACATCCCAGTACATAGGAGGATCCCAAGGATTATAAAGTAAAAGCAGGACCCTGTGGACCAGAGAGGAAACACATAATACAGATAAGTATTCATTTCCATTTATTTATTATTTGGAATAATAAAGATTTCAAGTATAAGTCTACTAACAGCTAAGCTGATACACTATTGTTTATTGGTTGGAAATGCATAATACCGGAAGCAAGGACCCTGAAAGAACTATAAATTGCTTGGTAAATCCAGAGAGTGACTGGTTGAGCTTTGACTATTTGATGTTGTGGAGTAGCCTACGTGCTGGCCAAACATACAAGACTATTTGATGTTGTGGAGCAGCCTACGTGTTGGCCAAACATACAATACTATTTGATGTTGTGGTGCAGCCTGCATGCTAGCTAAACATACAAGACTATTTGATGTTGTGGAGTAGACTGAGTGCTGGCCAAACATACAAGACAATTTGATGTTGTGGGGCAGCCTGCACGCTGGCCAAACATCCAAGTCCATAGGAGATCCAAGGATTGTAAAGCAAAGAAGGACCCTATGGAATAAAGTGAAGACATCCAATGCAGATAAGTATTTGGTTATCTTGTAGCTTCTTGCTTATTTAATATGAATATACATGTGTATATGATTTGGTTATGATTCCCTAAACTCTTGTTTAAAGATAAATCCTATGAAAATAAACTAAACATGCGAATTGATTCAATATTTGAGTGTAGGTATTGTTGGAAGCAAGGACTATGAAGGCATCCTGGGGATGCATGTGGACATGTAACCGTCCTAAAGAGCTCAGCGTGAGCAGTAATGGAAGATGGGGCTAGTGGAACTGTGTGAGTCCTAGCAACCAAGAGTTGTAGACAAACCATGTGGAGGGACTCCATGGTTGTGAGGTCTGAAAAAGACCATAGACACTAAGTGTCATAGCCAAAAAGGGTTGATCAAGCATTCACATGGAAGTGAAAGAGGCTAGGAACATGAATACCACAATGGTGGTGTGGGTTCCAGAATGGAACACGACGAAGAGGAGAAAACTCTTACTGCTCTCTCTTTCCTTTTTATTGATGCATTTGATAAAAACAGAAAATTATTGAATGCATGTATGGCTGAAATTAGAGTGTGTTTTTTTTCTTAAAATAAATTGTGAATGATGAAGTAGTTAATTCCCTGTGAAAGAATGGACATGAATGAGCTCATGTGCCTGTTGGGAAAGCATGAAAAGTATGAAAGTCTCATGGATAAATCATGGACTACACATGTCAATTGGCAATTAATTGACTGATTTTAACGTTTATACTATGCTTGGCCTAACAGAATTACAATGATAAATTTCACAGGTGGGAAAGTGAAACTAATTTGTGGCAGTTGTTGCAAAGCAAGTGTTGCTTGTAAGCAAAGTGAGAACCAGTTGCGCACAGTGACCATGGAAGCAGACCATAGGCTGTTGGAATTGGCTGAAAGTCTTCTTCAAACAATTTCCAAGACCCAAGAAAATCTTGGAGAGATGCTCAAGATACAGAAGAGACAGAATGAGATGAACCACACGGTTATGCAGGACTCTAGTTGTCTACAAAGGGAGGTAAAAAGCATTCTGGAAGCAATCAGCAGTAGAGGAGACATTGGGTCAATGAAGAGGCATTCATCCAATCGGTCCATTAAGAAATGTTCCAGACATGAAGCCTCAAAGAAAATTGAGCAGGTAAAGATGAAGCAGTCAGTGAAATGTTGGAAATGTGGAGGGAATCATTGCCTCCACAACTGTCCAACAAAGGAACATCACAATGGTAGTAGCCATAAAGTTTTCATACTTGTGGATGAGCTAAAAGGTCAGAACCAGCAGGAGAAGCTTGTGGAAGCCAAAAGACTTGACCCCGAAAGTTCAAAGTAAATGATAGAATGCAGGGTAGGTCTGCAAAAATGTTTTGAAAATTTTGGACGTGTAAATTGTATATGTATTCCAAGTATTGGAACGTTGAGGACACTGTTATTCTAAGGGGGAGGGGATTGTAATACCCCATTTTGACCCTTAGGATATATTAGCTTTTAATGTAAATATTGTATACATGTGAAGTATGTTTTCCTAATGTGGAGCTCAAAGCCAAGGCCCCGCTAGTGGAAGCTCGAATTTTATTTAAAAAGCGCAAGTATTAGATATTATGTTACCCATGTGCTATTTAGCCATGGAACATTGTAAAAATGATGTAAATAAACATCATGTAATAAAATACCAAAACTGGCTATGGAAGCAACGAATGAGAAGGGGACATGTGTATCCACTAGGGAGTGGTGAGGGGATTGTGGAGATGAACCATGTGTTTCCAAATGTCATTGTGAGAACCCATTTGACTTTTCTTGATGACATTTATTTATGTTGTAAGGCAGTTGTTGAAGAATTCAGTCCATGACCTCAATGGAGCATGGGCAGCCCAGAAATTCGTATGGCAGAGTATGGGATTTGTTTTCTTGTACAACAAGTCACTCTACCTCATGGGGAGTGCTTCTTCCTCATTCCCATCCCATTGTAAAATAACCCAGCATCATTTTCCATCCAAAAATGAATTCCCAGTAGTGAGAAAAACCAGAAATCGCAACTGTGAAAGAACCCACGTTTTAAAGAGCCATAAACGCCCAAAATTGGTATTGAATAGTGAAATCCAATGGGGTATCCATAGGTATGGACCTTGGGGCGAATTTGAGAGCATTAGCTACCCTGAAATCCATTGGAAAACCCAGTTTTGATAGCCCAGAAAACCAGTGACGGGATTGAGTTATTCGTTGACAGAATGGTGAGAAATCCAAGTGTGGATGTTTGAACAGAGGATTGGATTGCTTGAATTTAGCTTGAGATGTCTGTAGCTCTATGGTTGAGCTCACTGGATTAGCATCCTCATCCTTTCCTTATTGCATACTTGATAAACCCAGCTGTGTGCTGGCTTAACATGACCGTTTGAGTGAATCCATGGCTGTGAGTGAGCCTGTCTAGTTCCTCCTTTGTGGATACACAACCCAGCTCGGGGGTGATCTCTCAGCTGAAAGAATACAGGTTGGACAGAGATTTATGGTTGGGTGGAATGTTTCTCTCACATAGCCAGTTGTTGGATAGTTTCATCTTCAAGATAAGTATTCTCTGTGGTTTGAATGATGTTCATTCTGTGGTTTGTCCTGTATGTTAAATTACGCATGTTACTTGGATGAAATGATTATCTTAAGTTAGTTGGCATGAAACCTGTGCATAGCATGAGAATGAGATTGATTATTCTATGATTGTTTCACTATTCTGCCTAAAAGAAATAGGCTAATGCATCTCCTTCTGCGTGTATGTTATTATGGTTATTCCGCTGTGTTTATTAATTGAGTTGTGTTAATTCCATGTTCTGTAATGTCTTAATTAATGGCTGTTGTTTATATGTTGAATGCATGATGAACTATGTGCATCTATAGTGTTTAATTCCACTATGCTTGTTGAGTATGAATATGTATGCACAAGTTTTATTTAACCATGCATTTCTCAAGATAAAATTTGAATGGGGCTAAGTTTTCCAATAAGCTCGGTAAGTTGGTCATGTTTCCTTCCTGGCATCGAATTGAATGGAAGGGGATGTGACACAAACATATCCTAGCCTACTGAAATGGGTAATATTGGCTTAATTTATTAATCCTTACCTATCCCCTTGGCATGGTGGGATTCCCTGTTGTTCAACAACCTCTTTGATATTCCATGCAACGATCCTAGGTGCCCCTATATGCCAGTATTATCCTTGAATCTTTTCTTATTTGTCCCAAGCCCTCGTTTCTTCTTCCGCATTAGTGCTTTCCTTGATAATTAGGGGAAGGAAGAATGGAAGGTTCAACTTCATTCCAATCCATTTGAGCTTATTCTTGAGCGAAGATTCTCTGTACATTTGTTTCTTGACCAGAGAAACGTCTAATATATGGGGGGAATGTGGCTCTCTCTTTTTCAAATCTCCTGAAAATTATTTTCCATCTATCTCTTATGGCTTCTTCTACATCCTCAAGGGTGCTCTAAATGGTTTTTTCAAAGTGAACAATATCTCCCTGCTGCTTCTACTCGAGGATATGAATTAAGTCCTCATAGGAGGTTATAGTATCATGATCTTGCATCACTTTTTCAGGACGAGAGGCTTCTTCTCTAACCCATAATGCATTCACCCATTCCTTTGACTGGCATAGTTGAAAATCCTATGCTCTTTCGATTTTATGGTTCATCCAGGAACAAAGTATTCTTAGTTGGAAATCACCAATGTATGGGTTTGGCGACCAGTTAAATGAATGGGGCACGACCAAGTTATGGAGGAAACATTCACATAGCTGTTCTTTTTCAAGTTCTTTGTTGTCTAGTGAAGTGTCCACAATATCTTTTGGGGTGGCTACTTCCAATGGTAAATTATTTTTCAACCTCTACAACTGGAATCGACACCACTTTTATGTAAGATACATAGTATAAATCCTGGACGGGGGTCTATAACCAATGATTTCTTCAAAAAGTTTAGTAGTGGTATCTAGGGTAGTTTCCAGTTTTAGGATCTATTGGTGTTTCTCCACCAACCTTTCTTGATATTTTCCCAATTCTGCATGTAGTTCCTGGTTTTGCTATTCCAAATGCTTCTGTTGGTGGTCATGTTTCATTTTTAAAATTTGCATTTTCTCATGGATGATGGGAGCTTCTATCAATGCCACAAATTTTCTACTTACACTGGTATTTACAGGGGACTGTTCTGTAAGCTTCAGCGCTGCTAACTCTTCCTTAACCCTTGACAATTTAGAATGCATCAAATATACGAGAATCTGCTTTGTTTTGAGTCTCTTCTTCCTATAATGAGCTGCCTTTGAGTGGTGTCTCCTCTTATATTGGAAAAAAGGGGTCTCCATGTCCCATTTCAAAATCCTTGGAGTGTTTATGACCTAGGGGTGATTTCCTTAACTCCTCCTTATATTTTTCGTCTTCCTCTATCTCATTCTCTTTGCTAATCTTTGCTTCTTCCTCTTCTCTCTCTTTCTCTTCTATGATTTTTTATTCCTTTTTAAGTTTCTTTCTCTTCTGTCTAAATTCGTATGTCCTGGAGGACGATGATGGTGGATTCTGAGTAAAGAAGTCTCTGGAATTATTTAGTTTCACCAGGGTGTCAACCACGACTTCAATGTCATCTATTTCTAAGTCAATTTTCATTTTATCCCCTGACTGAGTGGTCGCCTTCTTCTCTTTTTTCCATGTAGTAGGAGTTGGGTTCGAAACTGGGGTTCCCCTCATTCTCTGCACATCATCCATGGAGATATTCATGAACTCTTCCTAGTAAATTTTAGGTACTTGGGCTGAAAATACTCATAGATGATCATCTTAATTAGCCCATGATGTGCCAGGGAATCCTCTTTCCCTTGTACCACCTTCTGACTCATCTCCCATATAGACAATAATAAGTAAAAATGAATGTTGATGTTGTTGTTGGGTTTAATATGCCCTCTATTCGTCAAGAGATCCAATATTTGGAAATTAAATGTGGGTATGTAACTAAGTCTTCCAATACATGTGATGTACTTCAGGATCAAAGCTGCGACTTCATCCCATGGTTTCGGCATGGTTTCCCTTTTTACCCCATTTTTATCTTCGTCATACCATTCTCCTTCTTCAAAGAATTTCTTCTTTTCCTTTATGTTTCTTTCTCTATCATCTTTACCCCAATGTAAACCTTAAGGAATTCCTGTGTATGTCACTATTCCTTTTTCATTTAGGCAAATGCACAGCCCCTTCACCCTCGTCACATATTCCTCTTCCTTCAAAAGATTTAGATTCTTATAAAATTCAAGGGCCACATTCAAGTCATATGCCTTTAAATCGGTGATGAAGGGCATCCAACCCTCAATGTGGAGGATGGTCAATACCTCTGGTTTCTCATAAATGGGGGAATGATCCTCCATCTCACTTTTCTTAAACTTGGCAGTCATTGTCTTAAAATCTACTGAATAGATGAAAAAGATATGAACATGATGAAGGACTGAATGGACTTACTTGCGTCGTTATTGAGTCGAGAATTGGTTTGTCATCTAAAGTCGCTCTTGCTTCCTCTTTGTTGTTTCTTCTCTCTGTTGTAGTCTATGTTTTTAAATGAATGTAGGTCAAACTTGTTCACTTGTTTTCATTCTACTTCTTCCTTATTACTCCATTATCCCCCTTGCTATATTGTTGATTCACATGGAAATCATGGGGAGATATGCAGCTCGTGCTTAATTATTATTTTTCATGATCCTTCTTTGCCATATTAGATTGTTATTTTCCCATTCTGAATATGCAATGATTACTTTACATGGATCGAAGGCCTTCTCTTGAGTCGTGTGTCGCCTCTTTTCTAAACAATGGTTTTCCTCATCTCGGTAATGGGTATTTATACTTTCTGTAGGTAGAGTATATTTGATAGAATATGGAAATAATGAGGTCAGTGGTTACCTTTCGTGATTAGCGTACCTGGAGTGGTGACGTGGAGCTCTCCTTTTTAGAAAATTGCGCATGTGTGGTTCCATAGTTATTTCAACTTTGTCTGTAGTTTGCTTGTTTGTTTCTGTGGTACTGAAGTAATGTGTGATTATGTACTTTTATGGTTTTCTTGATGAATATTTTTGTTGTCTCTTTGGTTGGTAATGGCCTCGCTTGATTTTTTTTTTTTGCCCCGTATGATATTATCTTTGCTGCCTCTCTTGATTTTCTTTTTGTTGCTTCGGTTGATATTTTGTTTGTTGCCTCACTTGATTTTCGTTTTGTTGCCTCGCTTGATATTTTGTTTATTGCTTCTCTTGGTTTTATTTTTGCTGCTTCGCTTCATATTTTGTTTGTTGCATCTCTTGATTTTCTTTTTGTTGCTTCACTTGATATTTTGTTTGTTGCCTCACTTGATTTTATTTTTGCTTCCTCGCTTTATATTTTGTTTGCTGCCTTGATTGTTTTTCTTTTTTTTGGTCGATCCTTGTGATAGGAAGATCATTTGTTCTGTTTTCTTCTTCTACTTCTTCTTTTTCTTTTTTTATTCTCTCATTTTTCATCATTTTTTTTCTTTTCAATTTTTGTCTCTTTCTTTTTTTTCATAATTTTTTTCAATTGAAGTGGAGGACATCTGGGTCCTTTATAAGCATGAGATGCTTCTTATATAAGGTTTGAGTGAACTATTTTTTATATTGTGGTTTCTTGTACATCTTGAGTCTGTGTCCATTGACTAGTATTGGAAATTGACTATCATCTATTTTTTCTTTTACAGCTCCATTGTCGTCAAATATGTCTATGATGTATGGTCCTAGCCATCGGGTTGTTGATTTTCCTTTGAATTTCTGGAATCTAGAGTCATATAATAAATCACAGTCTCCTTCCTTGAATTTACTTGTCCTTATGTTCTTGTCATGTCATTTTTTCCTTTTTTGTTGTTGTTGGAACATTTAAAAACCCATTCCATACTTAGGATATATTTCATTAGTCATCTAGATTAATTTTCCTAGGTGTAGACAATGCAGTTTGGCCTAGTTTTGTCTTTTATGCCTCCATATTCAATCCTTAGTTACTAAAACGAGTTTGGATAGACTCAGGACAAGGTTTCCATGGATTCTGTCTAATTTTATTCCATTTCTGAATTAGAAAGACACTTTTCTAATTTAGACAGCTTTATCTTGTTTTTTTCTACTTTCTAGTGGATAAGGTAAAGCTAGTATAGCTTCAGAATTGTTTGACATAAAAATGGACCCAACTGTGATCCTATGTGACAAACAGAGTCGTACCAAAGTGGCAAAGAATCTAGTGTTCCATGATAAGTCAAAAGCACATAGAGATATGACATTTCTATATACAAGATATGGTGCAGAAAGGAATTAAAGTTCGAATTTGTAACAAGTTACCAATGTACTAACCAGACCTCTACTGATCCAATGTACTAACCAAACCTTTACCTCAAGTAACGTTTTTCGAGACAAACTTAATATAGTTCAGAAGGACCCTCCTCGAAAGGGGGAGTGATGTGATCACTTATGATGAGATTGCCCGCATCGACAATAAGGTCGATGATGTGGATACCTATATTGGTAATGCCAACAGAGAGGTTGATGGATGGTCCGTAGACGTATGTCTTCGATAATGAAGTCCTTGGTGGACATGAGGGGATTGGATCATCCCTGGACTTCAATCCTAAAGAGAGCCATAGACGTATGTCTTCGAGAATGAAGTCCTTGGTGGACATGAGGGATTTGGATCATCCCTGGACTTCAGTCCTAAAGAGAGTCGTAGACGTCTGTCTTCGAGAATGAAGTCCTTGGTGGACATGAGGGGATTGGATCATCCCTGGACTTCAGTCCTAAAGAGAGTCGTAGACGTATGTCTTCGAGAATGAGGTCCTTGGTGGACATGAGGGGATTGGATCATCCCTGGACTTCAGTCCTAAAGAGAGTCGTAGACGTATGTCTTCGAGAATGAGGTCCTTGGTGGACATGAGGGGATTGGATCATCCATGGACTTCAGTCCTAAAGAGATCCGTAAACGTATGTCTTCGAGAATGAAGTCCTTGGTGGACATGAGGGGATTGGATCATCCCTGGACTTCAGTCCTAAAGAGAGCCGTAGACGTATGTCTTCAAGAATGAGGTCCTTGGTGGACATGAGGGGATTGGATCATCCCTGGATTTCAATCCTAAAGAGAGCCGTAGACGTATGTCTTCGAGAATGAAGTCCTTGGTGGACACGGTGAGGATTAAGTCATCCTTGGACATGGTCCTAAATGCACGGTGAGGATTAAGTCATCCTTGGACATAGTCCTAAATGGACGGTGAGGATTAAGTCATCCTTGGACATAGTCCTAAATGTACGGTGAGGATTAAGTCATCCTTGGACATGGTCCTAAATGTACAGTTGAGGATTAAGTCATCCTTGGACTTGGTCCTAAATGTACGGTTGAGGATTAAGTCATCCTTGGACTTGGTCCTAAATGTACGGGTGAGGATTAAGTCATCCTTGGACATAGTCCTAAATGTACGGTTGAGGATTAAGTCATCCTTGGACGTGGTCCTAAATGTACGGTTGAGGATTAAGTCATCCTTGGACGTGGTCCTAAATGTACGGTTGAGGATTAAGTCATCCTTGGACGTGGTCCTAAATGTACGGTTGAGGATTAAGTCATCCTTGGACGTGGTCCTAAATGTATGGTTGAGGATTAAGTCATCCTTGGACGTGGTCCTAAATGTACGGTTGAGGATTAAGTCATCCTTGGACGTGGTCCTAAATGTACGGTTGAGGATTAAGTCATCCTTGGACGTGGTCCTAAATGTACGGTTGAGGATTAAGTCATCCTTGGACGTGGTCCTAAATAAACGGTTGAGGATTAAGTCATCCTTGGACGTGGTCCTAAATGTACGGTTGAGGATTAAGTCATCCTTGGACGTGGTCCTAAATGTACGGTTGAGGATTAAGTCATCCTTGGACATGGTCCTAAATGTACGGATGGGATTGCATCGTCCCTAGACATGAGACTTGTCTTAAATTGATAAGGACTGATCATCTTGGAACTGGATCGGGATTGCATCGTCTCTAGACATGAGACTTGTCTTAAAGTGATAAGGACTGATCATCCTGGAACTTGATCGGGATTGCATCGTCCCTAGACATGAGACTTGTCTTAAAGTGATAAGGACTGATCATCCTAGAACTTGATCTAGATTGTATCATCCATGGACCTATGTCCTAAAGAGAGCGGGATTGATCATCCTGTAATATGATCGTGTGTGTTGCAGGGTATGCTGCTATTGATGATAGATGTATTAGTGAGAATACATGCTTTTGATGATAGATGTATTAGTAAGAATACATGCTTTTGATGATAGATGTATTAAGTGAGAATACGTGCTTTTGATGATAGATGTATTAGTGAGAATACATGCTTTTGATGATAGATGTATTAAGTGAGAATACATGCTTTTGATGATATATGTATTAGTAAGAATACATGTTTTGATGATAAATGTATTGGTGTGGATACTAATACAGATGATCTAGATGCTGTAGATCGAGATGATCCAGATGCTGTAGATCGAGATGATCCAGATATTGTAGATCGAGATGATCCAGATGCTGTAGATCGAGATGATCCAGATGCTGTAGATCATGATGATCCAGATGCTGTAGATCGAGATGATCTAGATGCTGTAGATAGATCCCGATACTGATGATCATATGATGACGATGCTGATGATCGTGAGGATCCAGATGTTGATGTTGTTATAGCTGTTCGAGTGCTACAGAAGATAAAGACTCAGTACTGAAGATGTTGATGTTCCAGTATTGAAGATATTCCAGTAACTGCTTGAGTTACTGATGATGTTGAGAAAGCTTCCAATGATTTATAGATGTATCATGTATGATGTTGATGACTCCTTGCTCATGCAGATGCTATTATAATATCCTTCTCATTAAGGGGGAGTGTTGAGATATTGTAACTTCAAAGAATATTATATTTGTACTTTATTATTCCGGAGATGTTTCATTCCTCCGTGAAGATCTTATTGTATATCCGGAGATGTTTATTCCTCCGTCGGAATGTGGTAACTCGGGTTATTAGACTTCCCTAGTGGGGGTTGGCCCTGTATGTGTTATGTGGGTCAAAGGGTTATTAGACCACCCTAGAGGGGTCGGCCCAGTCAGTTGTAGTGGGGTATTTAACCCATTGGTTAAATATGAGCCTACGTGTACTTGTGTAAAAGATATGTCAGAGTAGTGTATAAATAGAGGAGGTGTGTTGCTCATTTGACACACACACTCACTTGAGAAAGGCGCACTTGTGGAGGAGAGGTCTGCTATGGAGAAGGAGGAGCTCATGCTCAGGGTTTTCATCTTTGTATATTGCTGGTCATCTATATTGAGGAAGCTTTACTGGGTTTTCTACCCCATGAGGGTTTCCCAGGATAAATCTGTGTCTCTTGTGTTTATGCTATGCTTGTTGTTTCTTCAGTGATCTTGTATATGCTATTATTTTGAAATGGAATGTAATGCTGATATGTATTATATATTGTATTCATATTGATGAATAATACATGAGATGATATTTCCATCAATTGAGTTCCTTCTCTTATGTTTCTGTCTCAATATTTCTTCTTCTTATTCTTGCATATCTTTGAATAATTATTGTGAGGACTTGTTTTCTTCAATATTCTTGGCTATTAGAATTATTTCATGGTATTCAACCTATATAGAATTCTCACATGGTATCAGATCCATATAATTCTCACATGGTATCAGAGCTCAGGGATCTCATAGCTTATATTCAAATGAGTCTTCCAGTATAAGTTTCAAAGTTTGTTTTGCAGGTACAACTTCATGGATTCGAATTCAGTTTCTCTTCTTAAACCATTCGCATATGATGAGTGGAAGCCAAATATGAGTGCATATTTGAAGAGACATTGTCTCTTTGATGTGTCTATTGGAGTTGTTGCATAGATTTAATCCTCAGAAGAGAAATATGGTTGGTTGAATGATTGTGATAGAGTGCTTGGAGCCATGTGTTTAGATTTTTCTCCATGCATGCACTACCTTATTGATTCTGTTGAATACCCAAAGGATCTCTAGACCAATTTGGATAGAGTCTTTGGAAATCACAATGCGGTTCATATAAACAATATAGAGAGTAAATTTGACACCTCCTCATGTGTTCTTCCTCCTGAAGTCTCATCCTCAACCCTCTTTGAAGAAGTTGTCTTTGAATAAAAAGAAATTGCAGAAATTTATTCACAGTCAGTTCATGTTGATGATGATCTCCTTGATTCGAATGCTTCTTTCCATGAAGTAGTAATTTAACAAACTTCTTCTATGGCTCTAGAAGTTGAGAAATCAGATCTCTCTCCTTCATATGTGGTTGTTGATAATGAAGAAGGTTCAACTAATGGAGATTCCATTTTTGAAGAGGATTTCATCCATTCACAGTTCTCATATCATTCTTCATATTTTGATCTTGAGGATGGCAAGCTAGATTTTATGATTCTGCGCATACTTCACAAGATGATAGTGTGAAATATGTTGATATATTGGATGATTTGAAGGCTAGTTCATATTTAAAGAGTGCTCCATTTTCACTCACTTATTTTGATCTCATGTTTTCTACCTATTCCTACATGATGACTAGTGCCTATCCTCAAAGATTCATTGAAGATGGAGACATTGCCATCATGTTAGCATATTTTCTTGGAGCTGATTTAACTTCCTATGATTTGAAGTTCAAGTTTCAAGAGAGATCAGATCTGATTGGAGCTGATCCTACCTTAGTTGGTTCAAATTTCAAGTTCTAGAATGGTCTGCATATTCATGGATTTGTTCTATTCAAGAGCAAGTTCAAAGAGCTTCCATATTTGCTTTCATCCACAGAAGGAGAATTCAAGCACATGTTTTTGGAGCATGATCCACTTCTTACCAATAAGAAGATTCCTCTAGACATTTGATCAAGTACACACCTACTTGAGTTTGGAGCAACAACAATTTTGGTGTGCACATGTCCATTTTTTAGGGAGGTTTTTATTCCCATGAGGTTTTCCCTGTTTCCTTAGTTTACATGGGCATAATAATTGTAATGGGGTGCCCATAAGCCTTGTTTATTGGTACCTACACATAATTTACTCACTCTAAGTTAGGATTAAGGGGGGGTGTTGGAACATTTAAAAACCCATTCCATACTTAGGATATATTTTATTAGTCATCTAGATTAATTTTCCTAGGTGTAGACTATGTAGTTTGGCCTAGTTTTGTCTTTTATGCCTCCATATTCAATCCTAAGTCACTAAAACGAATTTGGATAGATTTTGGATAAAGTTTCCTTGGATTCTGTCTGATTTTATTCCATTCCTGAATTAGAAAGACACTTTTTTTTTTTTTTAGACAACTTTATCCTTTTTTTTCTACTTTCTAGTGGATAAGGTAAAGCTAGTTGACTTAGAAACTCTTACCATGTGGCCAATTCAACATCCACCTCTTTATTCTCTAAAAAAATCATCATTACATTCCATTTTCATTACTCATTAGCTTCCATGCCATATTTAGCTACTTCATGATCCTTTAGACTGATTTGGAAAGTGATTTTGACACCTAAGGGGTTTTTCTAGCTTTTAGTAAGCCTTACGTTTGTGAGATTTTTAGATTGCCTTTAAGGAATTCTATTTTCTCTATTGATATGTATTATATATTGTATTCATATTGATGAATACTACATGAGATTATATTTCCATCAATTGAGTTCCTTCTCTTATGTTTCTGCCTCAATATTTCTTCTTCTTATTCTTGCATATCTTTGAATAATTCTTGTGAGGACTTCTTTGCTTCAAGATTCTTGGCTATTAGAATTATTTCATGGTATCAGAGCCATATAATTCTCATAGTTTTATGATCTTAGTGTGAGATAGAGCTTGCTGTTGGTGTTCATCTAGTTGGTTTAATTGGAGAATGAGTTTTCATCGAATCTCTGATAGTTTTCTGTTTAGCTCAACTCTTTTTCTGAGTGTCTTGATCTCGAACTAAAAATTCCTTCTTAGTGATTGATTAGTTGAGCTTTTCTCCTGCTAATTTTTTGCTGATATAATAGATGGAATAGGGTTTCTTTTCTTCTTCATGTCCTAATATTGCTCCAATATCTGTGTATGAGGGATCAGAGTGGATGTGAAAAGGTAGATCCCAGTTTGTGCCTTGGAGGACAAGAGCGATAGTTGTCTTGTATTTGAGGTGTTCAAATGTGCTCATACATTGGTCAGTCCAATTGAAATATGTGTCTTTGGTTAAGAGGGAAAACAAGGGAGTTTCCACTATGATGGATCCCTCTATAAACCTTTTGTAGTGGTTGGTTTGGCCTAAAAAGATGCGCACATCTATTTGTTTGACTGGTGGGATTCCAAATGATCTAGTTCTTTCTAAGAATTTTTTCCATATGGAGTGAAGTCATCCATGTATACCTCCATCTAATCATTGATGAAATATGCGAATATACTTAGGATATCCCTTTGAATGGTTGTTGGGGAATTGCAGAGTCCAAATGGTAGTACTCTGTATGCAAATGTGCCCCATGGGAAGGTAAATGTGGTTTTACCTTGATCAGCTGGGTGTATTTGTATTTGATTCGCTAAAACTGTCTAGGAATGAAAAGAACTTGTTCCCAGCAAGAGTATCCAATAGATGGTCAATGAATGGCAGAGGAAAGTGGTCTCTTTTGGTTTCCTTATTAAGCTCTTTGTAAACCACACATATCCTCCATTTCCCTCCTTTCTTTGGAACTATCACTAGAGGTGAGACCCATTCACTGTTTGAGATAAGGTAGATGAAGCCTACATCAAGTATTTTTTGCAATCCTTGTTTGACTATATATTTTAATGCCCGGTTCATTCTCATTTGGGGTTTCCTTATTGGGACAACGCCTTCCTTGATATAAATATGATTCTTGCAAATATTAGGATGTATTCACTTCATGTCGGTATAGGTCCAAGCAAAATCCTTACTATGATCTATGAGGACTTTAATTAAGAGTTTTTCTTGATCTGGTTTCAGATTTGCATTGATGTTAATATTCTTTCTAGGTATAATTTCTATTATTTTTACTATTATAGGTTGTTGTTCCACAGAGAATACTCACTGCCACATTTTGTTTGGGTTTTGGGAGTATTCAACACTTCAAATTGTTGTCCTGTTGCAAATATTTCTTCAAGCATATTACGGTTAGGATAAACATTATGACTAAAGTTAGATAAATAAGTATCCTCATATTAATATTTTAATTTTAAAGCATTGTTTATGATGAGGATTGGTTGCACAATTTGATCATACATATCATCATAATCATTTATCCAATTAGGGCTTTCTTCATCCATAGATAGTTTGGCTTGGGGATAGATGGTGATATTCTTTTTAGCTTGTCCACTTGTAATGGTCATGTCTCTATATCGACATCCTATGTAGGCATCTGTTGTTGCTAGCCATGGACTTCCTAGGATGATTGGGTACCCACTAAGTTTTCTCTTGACCTATATGACTACAAATTCTACGGGATATTCCCATGCTTCGATGTTGATAATTATATCCTCTAGTATGCCTTATGGCCTGACAGTGGAGGTATCAACTAGCTGTAAAATGGTAGTCGTTGGTCTTATAAAGGATTGGAGATTGAGGGATAACATTGTATCCTTTGTCATTACATTTATTGCAACCCCTAAATCAATGAGATTGCTAGAAATAAGCATTTTTTTATGCTTATGTTAACTATAGGACTGCATGGGTCTAGATACTTGGGATCGATAGATATTCCTAACATGAGGTCTGCAAGTTGTCCTACGATGTTAATAGTTGGAGGATCTCAGTTTTTCTTCTTAGTATCTTTATACAATTTTCCTTTACAATTGAGGACATCTCTTATTGCTTGTAGGAGAGGAATATGAATGTTCAAGTGTTTTAAATCGTTATGGAATTTTCTGTTTACTCTTGATTTTTTTGTTTTATTATGTCAGGAAATGGAGGGTTTAAAAGACTGGGATGAGTGGGTGTTGATGGTTTTACTTGATTTTATTCATCAGGAAGGTCGATAATCACATGTTGTTGTATGATGGACATGTTGGTTCTTTCTCTATTTGTTGCAGTGGACCTGTAGCACTTTTCCTGAACTTAAGTTAATTTCATTTAAATCCAATGTTTCCACCACATAAGTTGGGAATTGCATCACTTAACTATTGTAGACTTGTTGATTTGGACAATTGTTATTTGGGTTTGGAATAGGCTGAGTTGTTATTGGAGGTGGTCTTGGACGTTGTTGGTTTTTTGGTGGAGGTATTATGACTGCCTTTTGTGGTGGAGGTCTCCAATTTGAGGAAGATGGATACTGATTTCCATAGTTTATTTGTGGTTGTTGGAAAGGTGGAGGGTATTATTAATATGAGGGAGAAAAATGTGGTTGATGGTATGGATTTTGGTTTGGCTACCATTGAATCGGGCCAGTTTGCAAAGACCATGAGGGTTTTGTTAATGGATTCCAATCTTGGTATGGAATTCGTTGATTGAAGTAGGCGTAATTATTAGCTTGAAAAGGTCTAGAAAAATTGTTTCTTTGTTGATTGAAAAAAAAGATCTATTCCATAGAATTTTCTGATCCGTGATCTTGCATAGCTGCTTTGGATGAAGGGAGGAGAGGAAACTTGTCTGTTGTGTGATTTCCAATGCACAGTCCACATACTTCAATCAGATTTAATGGGCATTGACCTTTCTCATGTTTTTTTATACATTTTGGACAAAAAACAGCTAATGCTTGATTAATCTCATCTTGCTTCCTCTTGAGATGTAACACATCTAGTTGCATGGATAGTGAATGGAGGATGTCGATTTTCATATCATCTAGGATATTACCTAAATCAGTTTTAGTGAGGGTTGGTATAGGAAAGGATGATCCTCCTATTGATGGGGTTATGCCTCTTACTCCAACCTTACCTTTTCGAGACCCTGAATAATTTTTAAAGTTTTGTAGGATCTTATCAAAGGATTTATGGAAGATATCTCTATCACCCAATAGGTTTACGATTTCCAGGTATTCTTCCTTGACTCCTCTAAGGATTACTAACTTCAACGATTCTTGATCCAAGGTACAATGAATAATATCTCTTTTATAGCTGAGTAGGCATCGTTGTGCATAATCTTCCAAAGATTCATTTTCTCCCTATTGCATTCTAAAAATTCCATCCCTAGTATCCTTGTCCTTGCAATAATCTCTATATTTTTCCAAGAAAGCTTGTTTCATTTGATCCCATGAGAAAATATTGTTTCCTTCTAGGCTCATGAACCATCTGAGCGATAGATCTCTTAGTGTTGAAGGAAAGAGTCTTCATTTTTGGGCATTTGTTGTGTAGCCAAAGGACCTACATATTAATTCAAATTCAAACAAAAAGGTGTCGGGGTCTTTCGAGGTCAAGCCATGGAAATTTGGGATATTAGAGGGATTGATATTTTTCATTCTAGCATCTCCTTGAGGTACGCTTATGGGAAAGGTAAACAATTCCCTGGGTTCTTCTTCCTCATCACCCATGGTGGTATTGGAACTAGAGTTGGCAAAGAAATTATCAGGATCTGGGTTATAGTTGGAATCAACTTCTTCGTCACTATGGAGAAATTCAAAGTCTAGTTGTTCTGAGCTAGTCTCACTCATGGGATGGTTAGGTAAAAATTGTCCAAATGGGTCTCTCCTTTGTTGAGGAATTCATGGTAAACGAGATCTAGGGTTTTACTCTTTTTTATCTATTGTATGGGTTTATATATGTATATATTATATATTTTCTAAGGTTTTTTTCGGTCTTCTCTTAGATTTTAAGCACCTCCCTGGAAATGGTGCCAAAAAGTGATGGTCTACTGATATGATGACCTTTTTACAAGATTACGGTTTAGGAACCTTACTTTAATTATCGACTAGGGATCGTACAAACTTAAGAGGCACTATGCATTGTATGTGCACACTGAGAGAATCCTAACTTAGACTGATGTGATTTGGGAAGTGTAGGTAGGTAAATATTTTGTTTTTACGACAACATATAAAGAAGAACTATTTGACAATCTTATTTTCTTGCTGAAGGAATTACTCAAATAATCTATGGAAGTATATGAAAGCATACCTCTGTTCTATGGAATCATAAATATATTTTAATGAAAGCAAACATCTAATCTATGAAAGCATAAATTTATTCTAATAAAATCATACATCTAACCTGTGAAAGCATACATCTATTTAACGAAAGCAAGCATCTAATCTATGAAATCGTAAATATCCTATTTAATGAAATGCTTTGGAAACTTTACCTAAGGAAAATAACTATTTATGAAAACTGGAGATATGCTAATCTATGATTTCCCAAGATAAATTAATCTAAATCAAATCTAAGGTGTAGATACCATGGAACTGTTTCAATGCATAAAAATTTAAATATGTAAAACTGCCTTTACAGAATGCACCTACAGGACTACAGATGCCATGTAATGAAACTACAGACACCATTATACTGAGCTACAGATAACAACAGGCATTTCCAGAAATATACCCTATTCAATAAATTATACTTGAATGATTCATGATTTCTTACTTAACCAAAATAATGAAATGCGTGAAATTAGAATATAAGGAAAACATAGAGCTCCTACTCAACATAATGAGGGGGGCCACATCAAAGCATATTACAGGAGCTAAATTAAACCTATAAACTCACAGGCGATGTAAAACATGGTTTCTTCATTAAGCTGATATAGAATTAATGTCAATCCGTAAAACAAAACTTGAGTGTTGTAAACTAAATATGTTTGAAAACAAAAATAACAAAACTCCTGAGAGAGCTTCACGCTATGCACGAAACTCTATTTATTACATAGTTTTAATAAGGTGTCTTCATTGGAAATCACGAGATCAATCTATTCTAGATTTGTCCTTGGAAATCAGGAGAGATTGATAGAGTGATCTCAATTTCTTCTTTCATTACTTTGAGAAATTAACTAGAGCTAACTTGCCAAGCTTGTGTGAATGGAAAAAAGTGCTACCTTCTATATTCATAGTTGTCTTTAAAACTGCACTTGTTTGCACATAACGCTTATCCACTTGGTTATCTTATTAAAACATAAAACATGCTAAGCACATAAAATATTACTACTTAACCATCATCATTCCACAGTCAATCAAATCATATCCTAGCCTACGGAAAGGAGTGATATTGGCTTAATTTCTTACTCCTTAATAGTAAAAATGACTTCATTTGATACCTATATTGTGGCCCCATCAAATTCTAATACCAATTCTTACTGAATAAGAGGAGGTTGTCTAGATATGCTACCAAAACATAATTGATTAATGGCCAATATGTCATCCATCATCCTCGTGAAAGTTGTTGAATCATTAGTGAAGCCAAAAGGCATGGCCAACCACTTGAAAAGATCTTATCTAGACTTGGAGGCAGTCTTCCAGTCATCATTTTTCTATAGTGTCCCTTTCTAAGAATTTGCAAAAACTAGGAACAATTGCCAATTTTGACTAATTGGACCCTTAGACTAGTCTTGACTCAACTGCTTCCAAATGGATCCAAATGGTTCTGAATTGTGTCTGAATAAGTTTGGAAGGTATTCAAACATGCAAATGAGGCTTATGGATTCTTGGACACTCTTAAAACACTTCTGCAACATTCATTTATAATCAAGGAAAAATGATGAACTTTACTAGTCAAATTGAGGTTCACAATCCCCAAGGGTAGGAGACAAAGATGGCTTCCCAAACACTGTAAAACATTCCCAAATTTCAGAAAAGGGACATGGTACTGATAAAGGAATTCAATGGGATCCCCAATTCATCATTAATAATGTTCTATAAGCTTCTTCAACTCACATAAATCAGATGTTTGTATACTAGCTTTGACATAGGGGGAAATGATAGTAAATCTTCACAAATTGTTTTGAAACTTAAGAATATTGCTCCAAATGATTTTCTAATGAATATTAAACTTATTCATAATATTAATGGCACTCCATACAACATTAATATATCATATATTGACTGAACCATTCGAATTTGATACCACTTCAAGTGCAAATAACAAGATATTGGGGAAATGACACCATTTATTCATAGTTTAGCATTTGTACCTCGAATATATTGGAATTTCGATATGAAAGTATTCTGAGTAGTAAATACAGAGTATATATATCATATTACAAATATATGGTTCCTAAAGAGCTATCTCAAAGAGATCATCACCTCACCAAGTGCGCCTCTCCTCAAGGAGAAGAATATGTGAGGAAATGAGAAAATGGTTGTAGAAGCAAGATGAAAGAAATGTGACCACAAGATTCACTATAGCTTAAACATGTAACAAAATACTACATTTTAGCTCCAAATGAAAGGTCTGAATGGGCTCTCCAATTTCCAATAAGGATTGGAATCTTTCACCCTCGAAATTGATTCTAAGGCAAGTAGAATAGCACTCTACTATCTCTCATCTCCAAATGAAAAATATCAAATGATCAAAATATGGTATTATTCTTTGTTGCTAACTTTTATAAAATTCCTAAGGATTCCCTAACTCGAATTCCATCCATGAACTTCATGCCAACTCAATTTGGGAAGAGATTCCCAAGTATGCCACTTATCCCTCCAAATCTAGCCTCCTCCCTCACTCAATTTGAGCAGGTGTCTCTTTGGCTGACCTAACTCCCTTGTGCGCCTTCTTGGAGGATAGTTTTAGCCCTGACATGTAATGTATTTTAGATTTCATCCATCAGGTCTGATTTTGTCATAAGTTTCATAGGCATCTTCATCATTGGTGTCATAGAAGCTAGGGAATCTAGCCCAAGTGTCCCACTAGCTCCAAAATGTCTCTTCCTCTTCCATGGGAGTTACTCTTCCCATGCATTTAGACCTCATTGAGTCATGCCAAGTATTATTGTTAATTTTATCCTAAGCAAGATCACTGAAAGAAACACAATCACAAGATAGACAAAGATTTACCCTAGGAAACCCTCATGGGGTAGAAAACCCAGCAAAGCTTTCCTCAATATAGATAATCAACCAATACAAAGATGTAGTCCTCAACAAGAGCTCCTTCTCCTCCTATGCATATCTGTCTCTCTCCTATGCGTCAATCACAAGTGAGTGAATGAATGATATAAATGAGGAACACACCTCCTCTATTTATACTCATGTTCTAACTGACTTTTCACCCTAATGGGGCCGACCTCTCCTAAGAGAGTCTAATAACACCTAAACAACTAACTCAAGGCCGACCTCACATGGGAGATCTAATAACCCTAGTTACCACACTCTCTCGGAGGAATAAACATCTCTAGATATACAATATGGTCTCCACGGAGGAATGGAACATCTCCGGAATAATAGAGTACAAATATAATATTCTTAGAAGTTACAATATTTCAACACTCCCCCTTAACGAGAAGGATATTATAACAACATCTGCAGGAGAAAGGAGTCATCAACTACATGATACATGATACATGATACATCTATAAATCATTGGAAGCTTTCTTTATACATCATCAGTAACTCAAGTAGTTATTGGAACATCAACATCTTCAGTACAGAATCTTCATCTTCTGCAGCACTTGAACAACCACAGCAATATCAACATCTAGATCCTCTCGATCAACAACATCGTCATCTGGATCCTCACGATCAACAACATCGTCATCTGGATCCTCACGATCAACATTGTCGTCATCTGGATCCTCATGATCAACAGCATCATCATCTGGATCCTCATGATCAACATCACCGTCATCTGGATCCTCACGATCATAGCAGCATACCCTGCAATACACATGATCCATTTAAGACATCATAGCATGTTTAGGGACGATGTAGTCCACTCGTCAACTTAGACAAAGTGTAAGGACCCCTTTTTTGAAGACATATGTCTACGGATCAATTCAGGGACCGAAGTCCGAGGATGATTCAATCCCCTCTTGTCCACTAGGGACCACTTCTCGGAGACATCTTTCTATGGATCTATTCAGGGACCAAAGTCCTGGGATGATACAATCCTCTCGTCCACTAGGGACCACTTCTCGGAGACATCTGTCTACGGATCTATTCAGGGACCAAAGTCCTAGGATGATACAATCCTCTCATCCACTGGGGACCACTTCTCAGAGACATCTGTCTACGCATCTACTCAAGGACCAAAGTCCTGGGATGATACAATCCTATCGTCCACTAGGGACCGATTCTCGGAGACATCTATCTACGGATATATTCAGGAACCAAAGTCCTGGGATGATACAATCCTCTTGTCCACTGGGAACCACTTCTCGGAGACATCTGTCTACGGATCTATTCAGGGACCAAAGTCCTGGGATGATACAATCCTCTCGTACACTAGGGACCACTTCTCGGAGACATCTTGTCTACGGATCTATTCAGGGACCAAAGTCCTGGGATGATACAATCCCTCCTCATCCACTTAAACAAATTCTAAGGACCATGCATCGACCTCATCGTCGTAGCCAGCAACCTCATCATCAACCTCATCGTCGGAGCAGGTAACCTCAACATCGATACAAGTATCCACATCATCGATACAGTATCCATAGCATCAATACAATATCCTTATCAATACAGGTATCCTCATCATCAACCTTACCATTGATATAGGAAATATCATCATCGATACAGGTATCCACATCGATACTAGTATCCAAAAATATCATCATCGACCATATCACTCCCCCTTTCGAGGAGGGTCCTTCTGAAATACACCAAGCTTGTCTCAGAAATACTCAAACTTTACTCAAGACAGAGGGTCAGCAACTTGTTCGTTAGTGCTCACATAGTCGAGCTTGATAGCTCCTTTCTGCATGATATCCCGTATATAGAAATATCGGATCTCTATGTGCTTTGACTTATCATGGAACACTGGATTCTCTTTCATCTTGATACAACTCTGGTTGTCACACAGGATCACAGTGGAGTCCATATTTAAGTCAAACAATCTTGATAACAACTTCCGAATCCATATCGCTTCACAACTAGTAGGGCAAGCAACTATATGTTCCGCTTCAGCTATGTTGAGAGCCACACTAGACTGCTTCCTGCTAAACTACGAGATCATGGCAGATCCTAGACAATAACATCCACCCGATGTACTCTTCCTGTATGATACACTTCCTTCCCAATCAACATCTGTGTATCCATACAATCTGAAGTCATGATCTCCACGATAACATAGACCAAAATATATCGTACCCTTTAGGTACCTCATCACATGCTTTGCAGCTATCAAGTGAACTTGTCTAGGTTCCACTAGATACTGACTCAAGGTGTTCACCGCAAAGCATATATCTGGCCTGGTATTCGTCAAATACATTAACGACCCAATAATCTGTCTGTACAGAGTCACATCCACTAACTTTGAGGAGTCATCAACTAACAACTTCAAGTTGGAATCCATGGGAGTGGCCATGGCTTTACATTCCAACATATCAAATCTTTTCAAGATTTCCACAACATACTTTCTCTGGTTGAGAAATATTCCTTCTAGGCCTTTCCATACTTCTAGACCTAGGAAGTAATGCATCAATCCGAAATATTTCATCTCAAACTCTGAAGAGAGCTTCTTCTTGCACTCGACAATATGTTTCTCATTTCCAGTCAGAAATAGATCATCCACATATAGTAACAATATGATAGGTTCATCATCCATAACCTTGAGATAAAGATTAGGATCAACTTTACTTTTGGTAAAGCCTAAACTTGTCAATAAACTATCAATTCTTCCATACAAAGCTCTGGGAGCTTGCTTCAGCCCATACAAATCCTTCTTCAATTTGCATACGTGGGTTCCTCTATCTTTAACCTCAAATCCTTGTGGTTGTTCTATGTACACTTCCTCCTCAATCACACCATTTACGAAAGTTGTCTTCACATCCATCTGGCGTAATTCCCACTTCATCATGGATGCAAGTGCCATGATGGTTCTAATGGAAGTGTACCTTACAACTGGTGCAAATGTCTCTTCATAGTCAATTCCCTCTTTCTGAGAGAATCCTTTGGCCACAAATCTTGCCTTATACTTTTCAATGCCACCATCCGCAGCATGCTTTATTTTGTATATCCATTTGGAGGATACCACACTTTTGTCCTTTGGCTTGGGAACCATATCCCAAACATCATTCTTCATTATTGACTGGTACTCCTCTGTCATTTCCTCTACCCACTTTTTCTTATGAACTTCCTCTTCATAACTAGTAGGTTCTTGGTCTATAATATCACACATCAAAGCCACATAGTTGGTGAATGGCTCTGGTTTCTTGCTCACTCTGGTGGATCCTTCAGGAGCTCCATACTTTAATGCTCCTAGTATAATGTCTCTTTCCCATGCTGTCTTTCTATTTCTTGATATGTTTGTGATGGGGGGGTTCTTATGGTTCTATCATGTCGTGGTCTTAAGCTGTTACATCTTAAGGAGTGGGTACAGCCTCTTCAATTCTAGGAGGTGCATCTTCTTCATATAATTCTTCATACTGGCACTTTCTAGATTTCTTGAGAGCTGCCTCTTCATCAAATGTCACATCCCTACTAATCTCCATATGGTGGAATCCTGGGATGTATAATCTTAATGCTTTGGATGCTTCACAATATCCAACAAATATTCCCTTCTTCCCAGAAGGATCTAGCTTGGTTCTCTTTTTGTTTGGAACATGAATATATACTGGGCATCCAAATATCTTGAGATGACTTATCTCAAGCTTCTTCCCTGTAAACACTTCTTCTAGGGTCTTGAATTCAAGATCACTATGAGATAGTCTATTCTGCACATAGACTGTTGTCCTAGCTGCTTTAGCCCATATATACATAGGTAGGTCTTGATCATGTATCATTGTCTTTACTACTTCCATAATGGTTCTATTCTTTCTTTCTACAACACCATTTTGTTGAGGATTGTAGGGAGTGGTTAGTTTCCTCTTGATTCCAACTTCGTTGGATTTTGAAGTATATTCTCTGCCATTTTCTGTCCTGAGTATTTTGATCTTCTTTTCTGAATGATTTTCTATCAAGTCTTTTAACTCCTTGAACTTTCCAAACACTTCATTCTTTCCTTTTAGAAATTATATCCAAGTCTTTCTTGAATAGTCATCAATAAATGTAAGGTAGTATTCATATCCACTCAAGGATGTGGACGGCATTGGTCCACATACATCTGAATGAATCAATTCCAAAATACTTTTAGTCTTTGTTTCACTCTTTGGAAATGGATTCTTGATATTCTTACCTTTTGCACATCCTTTGCATGTGCCATCATGATCAATATTCAAATATGGCAGTCCTATGACTACTTTGCTCACATGAGGTAGTACTTTGTAGTTAATGTGAGCAAGCCTCCTATGCCATAGCTCACTTGGGCTAGTGGTTTCATGAACAAGGGTAGCTTCTGGATGGCCATTGAGTTTGTATAGACCTCCTTCCTCTTCACCAATAACAATTGCATCGTCAATTGATTTTCCTTTGGACCATGTGAGTACTTGTCCATCTATGAATGCAACCCTATAACATTTCTTCTATAAGGTTGAGATAGAAAGTAAGTTCTTCTTCAAACCTGGTACATATAATATTTCCTTCATCTTCAATGGAGTTCCAGAATCAAGCTTGTAGCTTGCTTCACCAATTCCCTTGATGGGATATTGATAGTCATCTCCTAAAGATACTTTCTGTGGAGAGGTATTCTCTTCAAGTTTTGCAAGATTTTTCTTTTGACCTATCATGTTCTTTGAAGCACCACTATCAATAAGCCATGTATCTTCTCTAGGTGTTACAGACCCAGAGAGTGCAGAGAATAGAACATATTCTTCTGCATCTTCTTCTTCTATTCTAGCTCTTTTCTTTTGAGGCCTTTTCTCTTCCTCTTCTTCTTCACTATCATCTTCTTCTTGGTGTGCTTTATGTCTTCTATGGTGGAAGCCCTTCTCCTTCTTCTTTGAAGGACAATCTCTAGCAAGGTGTTCTATTTTATGACAATTGAAACATTGGAATGAGGAGTAATCTCTTCCTTGATTAGTTCCTCTTTTCTTCTGAAATATTTGTGGAGGTTGAGAATCCTTGTGACTGTCCTTCTTGAAGTAGGATTGATTCCTTCTTCTCTTGGTGTGGGTGGCCAAGGCTTGGTCACCTTCTTTGAGCAAGACTTCTCTATTGGAAACCCTAGCTTCTTCTTGAATGCAATCTTTCCATACCACATCAAACTTCATGCTTTCTTTTCTGGCACACATAGTTTGGATGAATGACTCCTAAGGTCTAGTGAGACCATTTAGAGAAGTCATGACTAGTTCATCTTCATCAAGGGTATCTCCAATGGCATCTAGTTGTTCCTTGAACTAGGAAACCCTTGAGAAATAATCTTGAATGGATTCTCCTTGATTCATCTTGGTGCTCTTGAATTGATCTCTCAGGTTCATCTTCCTATTGATGTTATTTCCTTCATCCATTCTGGAAAGGGAATCATACATTTCCTTTGGGGTCTTCTTGGATGCCACTTGGGGAATCAAGTGGTCCTTGATAGAATCAGCAATGATTCTCTTTTCCCTAATCAAGTCCTTCCTCTACTTTTCTTTGGCTTCATCTTCTTCAGGTTTTGCAACCTCATCTTTGATATATTAGGGAAGATCATTCTCTTCAAGAATGAGACCAATCCTATATTTCCATGCCCAAAAATTCTCTATACCCTATAACTTGTCTTCAAGCTTAGTGCTTGGAGCCATCTTACCCAGGGGGTCACAGAAATTGAAGTTTCTCAAAAGATAGAATAACACTTACCAAGAGATTTGCTTGATTGGATTGAGATAAATGGTCAACTCTGCTTCTGGAAACTTCAACTTTTCACCCTTCAAATCTGATCAATAACTTTCGGATCTGCAACAAAATTTCTGGTTTTCTGGTTCGCACCTTTTCTAGTTTTCTGGTGCACAGGTGCACACTTTTCCTGTTTTACTAGTTTTGTGGTCCAGAAGTTAAACTAGGGTTTGAAAAATCCCACGGTTATACCCACTCAAAAAGTTTGATCTAGGGCTCAAAAATTCGATTTTGAGGAGGGCTATCCAGCCATGCAATCAGATTCCAAAAAATTCAACTTTTGCAGAAACCCTAATTTTCACCGGAGAAGGAGAGAGAGGTATTTTCACCTTGTGAAAGATGTCCTATTCAGGCTAGCTCTGATACCATGTTAAGTTTAGCCTAAGAAAGATCACTGAAAGAAACACAATCACAAGATAGACAAAGATTTACCCTGGGAAACCCTCATGGGGTACAAAACCCAGCAAATCTTTCCTCAATATAGATAATCAACCAATACAAAGATGTAGTCCTCAACAAGAGCTCCTTCTCCTCCTATGCAGATCTCTCTCCCTCCCATAGGGGATTCACTCAATAAAATGTTATCATAGCATGTTTGTTCATGGCATATGAAACAATACCCCTAATTTCACTAAATATTGGAAAATACCTTCAAAAATTGTTTTGTTTCACCCCCTCCCAATATGACTTCCCAATTTAAAAAAAAACCCTATTTTCACTAGATATCGTATGTATCAATTTTTTCATTAAATTTTTTTATACCCCATTATATTTCTACCTAGTATATTGATATGATACCCCTATAATGACCCCACATGCATTCTACAATGCACCTTGCTTCTTTCGATGTATATTGTGGATGCACATTACTTCACCCACAATGCAATTAATCAACCACATATCATTATAATTTGCAACATCTAATGGTCTAATGAAGAGATAGGAGATCACTTCTTGTATGTCACTAGAGCCAATGCACATAGTACAACATTTAGATTGCATGTTGCAGTTCCCTAATCATTGACTAATCCTATTGTGGGATAGGTATCCAAGCCCCCAGGGCCTGTAACAAGCTCTAGGAGGATAACTAAACCTCCCAAGGCCTGTAATAGGCACAAGTGGCTAGGTATTCAAGCTGTTAAGGCCTATCGAGGGCCTATAACAGGCCCTAGAGGCTTAGAGCCTCCCAAGACTATTGGTAACAACTGGCTAAGTGTTATTGGTAACAATTGGTTGTCAATGACCACTGTATCTTGACTATGATCGATTGGAAACCCAGTTCACCACGAAACCCCTTGGCCTCAAGCATGCCTCAAGATGTGATTTCCCTGCGTACTGGTAAGCCCGAGCCTTGCCTCAACCCGATTTCTCATCCGGTCATGATCCCGCCATCTCCATTTGGAGGATATTTGTCAGCCCGCCCATATAAAAAAGACCCCAAAGTATTTTTGTATTGTTACATTAAATTAAAAAAACCCTTTGCCCCTTAATATATAAGTAATATAATTTTTAGGTTTTCATGAATATTTAATACCGCAATATGAATGAACGTGGTATTATATTTCCTTCTAGTGAAACCCTCGTGCTCTCTCCTATGTTCCAATCACAAGTGAGTGAATGAATGAGATAAATGAGGAACACACCTACTTTATTTATACTCATGTTCTAACTGACTTTTCACCCTAATGGGTCCAACCTCTCCTAGGAGAGTCTAATAACCCCTAAACAACTAACTCAGGGCCAACCTCACATTGGAGATCTAAGAACCCTAATTACAACACTCTCTCAGAGGAATAATCATCTCCAGATATACAATAGGGTCTCCACGGAGGAATGGAACATCTCCGAAACAATAAAGTACAAATATAATATTCTTAGAAGTTACAATATTTCAACAATTATTCCCTTCCAAATCCACCAAGGATAGTGGACTCCACCTTGGATTCGAATGGGTGAGCGTGGAATGCCATGTGGCATGGGAAATGTAGCTTTGGGTGGGTCCCACACCATCCATGTGTCTCCATGACCAAGTTCCATCTTATTTTCTCATCATATATATTTATTTACCCCCTATTAATATATTTATGTCAATCTAAAGTCCATTTGGGGTTTATTAGTCTCCTTATTCCAAATTTAATGTCTCCACCCAACCTAGGAAACTAGTAGATTGGTGGAATTTTCTCCTTTTGGAATTTATTTGAATGAGCACATTACATTTTCTCAACTAGGACCTAGTGGTATCTGAACTTTAGATCAATATAACTAAAATACTTTCCTCCCTCGATTTGGTCGAGAAGATCATCAATTTGTGTAATTGGATATTAATTCCTGATTGTGATTTTTTTAGAGCTCCATAATCAATGTAGAGTCACCATGTATCATCCTTCTTCCACACCAACACGATTGGGCTCTCACAAGGTGAGGAGATCGGTTGAATGTGCCCCTTTTGGATTAACTCATGAATTTGGTGCTTGATTTCTTCATTTTCCAGAATGAAGCATTGGTAGACTAGGCCATTATGTAGAGTATCACTAGGTGCCAAATAAATTGACTGCTTGAATTGCCAGTGTAGAGGTACACCAAATGGTGAGGTGAATATATCTATGTATTCTTCCACTACTTTTTCCACCTGCTTCTATTGTAAGGAAATTCCCTTGGTTGAGGTCACAGATGTTGCACTAACTTTACATTCACTTTCAGAGAGAATCATGAAGAGGATGCATTTCCCATTCTAGGAGATCAGCTTCCTACAGTGGTTGGATGAGATGAAGGAGACTGCAGTAGTTGGAAGTAGCTCTGGTATCCTACAGAGTTGTTTTCCCAAAGAAACAATGACACCATGCAGTCGATATTCATATAGAGCATGAAGTTTCCACATATATGGATGTCCTAAAATATCACAAACTTTGAGAGGGGAAATATCACCCGGTACCTCGTCTTTGAAAGTTTTGATTCCATAGAGAAGAAAGCATTTCTTATTAAGGCAGATGTCACAACCCTGGCTCAGCCAGCCGATGTTGTAAGGTTGTGGGTGTGGTGTTGTTGGAAACTTCAACCTTTTCAAGACCTCCATTAATATTAGGTTATTTTGAATCCCACTGTCAATAATGAAATGTAGTGGAGAAAGCCTCACCCACAAATGTGAGTGGAAGAGTCACTCAACTTCCTCTTGATCTTTAGGTTCACTTGGTTGAACTTTTGTAGTAGCCATCGTGATGTTGGTTTCTCCACCAATTATCTTCTTTCCCTTGTATGCGACTGAGACACTAGGTTATGAATAAGAATAAGAACCAGGATCTGACTCTGAGTATTTTAGGTCAACCACCAATTACTACTTCCAACAATAGTCATCGGTGGTGTGCTAGGGTATTATGTGGAATTTGCACCACTTCCGGGTGTCCTTCTTAGTCTTCCCATTACACTTCTTTGCTTGTGAATTGGAAGGGTTGTCCTGAGGTTCGTTATCCTTTCCCTATATTTTGTTGTATGATTTGGGATTTCATTTTCCATACTTCTGTTGCGATGAATTTGCAGACATGAACTCCCAATTATTCCTTTGCTTATATTTCTGTTTGATTTTGATAGCATAATGATAAGAAGCTCCTAGTGACGAGGTGTCTAGAAACTCCATTTTGGTTTGGATGTACCTATGTATTCCCCCATGGTATTTTAGAATTAGATTTCACTCACAGTGTTTGATACCCATCTTGGTGCAGAAGGTATGGAAGGTATTTGTGAACTTCAACATTGTTTGGTCCCTCTCCCGACATAGGGTGGTCCATCTCATGTACTGGTTGTGATAGTTTCCAACAGGATAATATTGTTCCTTAAATGAAAATATAAAAGAGGTTGAAGTGGGATCGACCCCAAACACTCCAGAATCCTCTGTAGACTTTTTCTCATAGTAATTTTCCCACCAATTTTTGACATGGGGAACAACCTTAACTGGGCGCAAAGGTGATATTTTCCCTATCGAAAAAACTATGGACAAAGAAATACCCTTCTAGAGAACTTAACCATTTTCCAAAAGAATCTACATCTATCTGACCTTCAAATATGGGAATCTCAAGATCAACTTGTACCTTGAAGGTTTTTCCTCCCCCAAATTTTCTACTTGTTGAAGCTCCCTCATTCATTTCTAGCATTCGTCGAAGAATTGGGAAACATTAACCATGATCTCATTCCTCTGTCACACGAGGGATTCCTTGAGTAAAATATTGAAAGGATATCCTTCTCCATCGTCTCTTTTCTCCTCTGCCATGGAAGGATGTTTGAGCCACCAAGGGTGATCTTTGTCAAGCTCAACTTGTCCAAGACCCAATTGTTTATATCTTGATCTCGTCAAGGATATGCATGGAGAAATTACAAAATATAAGACTACTTTGATGCCACTAATCCATATTTATTTAAGAACAAAATGAAATAATGGATATAGAAAAAAGTACATAGATATATATTGCAAAGAACACAGTGATATAGTCAACTAAAACTCTATAAATTAATGAAAGAGAATAGACTATAAAATGCAGAGTACAAAATAGCTAGAATGGTGGTAGCTGATCTCTGAGAAGAGGTGTGGTAGCTACACTCATCTATGAGAAGTTGAGATACAATGAGGCTAAAAGGGCCTTTTGACATAAAGCATCAATAAGAAAACACTAAACATAAAAAATCCTAAGCCAAACATTGAAACAAAAAAGGTTTTTCTATCCCATTGTGGTTAGTTGATACGAAAAATTCCTAGCGGCATAATTTTGCATACTTTCTTCATTTGGGGTGCTTGGTAGCCCATCAAAAAAGTCTGTCCATGAAGTACACATTCTGAATGGAATTGTAGATATCCAAAGACTATCTACTAGGCGTTTGTGTGCCAGAAAAACATCATTTAGGGCCTTAAAATGGCCCAAAAGATGAGAACCCAAAAAACCATAAAAAACTGCCAAGATGGAAAATTGTGTTTTGGGCCAGTGGACTAGGTGGGTGGACATCAGTGTCATTCTGGATATGGAAAATTACACACTTCATATTAAGTGTTCCAATTTTGGAAGTCCTACCTTGAGAGAGTAGATAGCATGGTCACAACGACCTTTCCCAAACAAACTTGCAACACCTTATGACACTTAAAAGCGCTACTACATTAGGTTTTTATGCCTCTAGACAAATTTACCAAGGGTCCTTGAATTAGTTTTGGAGGCAACTTGTAACTTGACATAAAATGAAAAATATGACTTGGAAAGACAAAACGTTGGCTTTTTTGTTTTAGTCATTGATTTTGAGAACTAGGGTTTGTCTCAATAAGAGGCAATGCAAATTTTGGATTTATGGGTCCAATTTTTGAAATCCTACCCTGAGAGATTACGAATAGCATGGTCACACAGGCCCTTTCCAAACAATTTCAACAACTTATGACACTCGAAAAACAATGCTGCATTAGGATTTTATGCCCTGGAAGAAATTTACCAAGGGTCCTCGAATGAGTTTGGGAGGAAAATTGCAACTCGACATAAAATTAAAACATGAATTGGATCAACAAATGGTTAAATCCATTAGATTCTTAGCATCCAAATATATCTAAGGAACCCATCACTCCAGGGTTCCATGGATCGGTGCTCGTTTATTCATCGATTTGGAGAACTAAGGTTTTTCTCAGTAAGAGGCAATGCAAATTTTGGATTTATGGGTCCAATTTTTGAAATCCTACCTCGAGAGTGTGTGGATAGCATGGTCACATAGGCTGACCCAAACAAACTTGCAACAACTTATGGCACTCGAAAATAATGCTCCATTATTTTTTTATGCCCCCAAAAAAATTTACCAAGGGTCCCTGAATGAGTTTGGGAGGAAAATTGCAACTCGACATAAAATGAAATTCATGACTCATATAAACAAATTGTTGAAACCATTGGATTCCTAGAATCCAAATATAACTGGGTCACCTATCACCCCAAGGTTCCATGGATTGGTTCTTGTTTTACTCACTGATTTGGAGAATTAAGGCTTTTCTCAGTAAGAGGCAATGCAAATTTGGATTTATGGGTCCAATTCGAGAAATCATATGCTAAGAGAGTGTGAATAACATGTCCACGTAGGACTTTCCCAAACAAACTTGAAACAATTTACAACACTTGAAAATGTTTCCCCATTAGGTTTGTATGCCTTGGGAAATTTTTACTAAAGGTCCCCAAATGAGTTTAGGAGGAAACTTACAATACCATGACTCAGATTGTTGAACCATCGACCTTGTCATATTCCTGGTAGTCAAATACAGTTAGGTAACCCAATGTACTAGGGTTCCATGGACCCAAGCTTCTTTTATTCATCGATTTGAAGAACGAGGGTTTTTCTCCGTGAGATGCAATGAAAATTTTGGATTGATGGGTCCAAATTTGGAAATCCTACACTAAGAGCGTGTGGATAACATGGTCACATATGGATTCCCCAAACAAACTTTCAACACCTTATGACACTTGAAAACACTACTCCATTAGGGTTTTATTCCATTGGACAAATTTACCAAGGGTCCCCAAATGAGTTTCGGAGGCAACTTGCTACTCGACATAAAATGAAAAATATGACTTGGATCAATGAACCGTTGAATCCATTGGATTCCTGAAATCCAAATATAGCTATGGAACCCCTCACTCTAGGGTACCATGGTTCGGTGCTTGTTTTATTCCTCGATTTGGAGAAATAAGGTGTTGATTAGTAAGAGGCAATACAAATTTTGTATTTAGTGGTCCAATTTGGGAAATCCTACCCTGAGAGCATGTAGATAGAATGGTCACATACACCTTTCCCAAAAAAATTGCAACGACTTATTACACTTAAAAACGTAGCTTCATTAGGTTTTTATGCCCCATGACAAATTTACCAAGAGTCAATGAAGGAGTTTGGGAGGAAAATTGAAATTGGACATAAAATGATAACCATGAGTCATATTAATGAATCGCCGACTCCATTGGATTCCTCTAATCCAAATATATTTTAGGCACCCCTCACCCCAAGGTTCCAAGGATTGGTTCTTGTTTCAGTAAGAGGCAATGCAAATTTTGTATGCAAACTAGGGTTTTGCACAATAAGAGGCATTGCACAATTTGGATTGAAGTGTTAATAAATGGGGAAAATGAGAGAAATATAGTGGAAGTGAAAAATAGTGTAGAAGGGATATAATAATGGTTTTTAAAGGATATGATGAATCCTAAACTTTATGTGGAATATGAATTCCAAATTGTCACCTTTTAGAGTTTGATTTCATGCACTAAGACTTCAAAATGATGTTACTCAAGAGGAATAAAAGAGATAAGTAGAAAATGGAGGTCCAAGTAACTAAAGAGTATATATCAAACATGGATGATGCACATCCTGTATAAATAGGAGCATTAGGGGTATCCATCTCATAGTTTTCTAAGGGGATGTTGAATAAAATGCATATCATCCTCCTAGACGTAATAAAATAGAACATTGTATTCAAAGAATAAATCAAGAATTAGAAATATAATACATGAGTTAAGTTGAAACTTAGAAGAAAATCCATTTCTCATTAAGGCAATATTATCCCCTTGGTGATTTGATATTTCATTAATCTCGTGGGAAAATGCTCCTTTCAGATTTAGTGACACTTTTAATTCATCAAATCTGTGAAATTATGGTGGATATGAAGCAATGATAGTCCCAACACTACAATTTGTTCAATTGAAGGATAAACATGCTCTAATATTGAATCATATTCATGTACTACAATAATCCAAGGCTAGCAAAATGCGTGCACATTTGAATTCTGACGATCATAGTATGGAAATTGCACAAATTGAAGCATTTGACCTCTTCAATGAATTGCTAGGTTTTCTAACAAATGTTCAAGTTGCAATGTAGGCCTATTAGTGGGTCCACTTAATTTACCTTAATTACATAAAACCCTCTCTCTCATACCAGTTTTAGCCATGTTTTTCATATTTTGAGATGTAGGTTTGGTTGTGTACTATTCTCTCATCTCCTAGATCTCTTTTTTCTTGTTGGTGATAGAATTTTCTCATGTGGACTATTATCATTTTACTTTGTTATTACTCACATATATTTCACATGCTCACATTTTAATTGGAATAGGGAATCTATTCGAAAACACTTGCAGCAAATCATGACACTTGAAAACAAAATGGGATTACAAGTACTTAGTGGGAGTACAAAAGAACTAGATTAACAATAAAATACACACAAAAACATAATATTGTTAAAGTTATAAAAAGTATTAATTTTAAATAATAAATATATAGTACCCATGTCAAACATATTATTCTATGACATATACAAAAAATGGATACTCATCCCCACACATGATTCCAATGAAGCATTTCAACCAACATGTATATTTTATAGCTTGAAAATCAACAGTAAGAGAAATAATGTTAGGATAACCTACCTAAACCACAATATAACAACATAATTTCATCTATCTTCACAATTTAATCCATCATCCATATAAATACTCGAATGGAAAATTTACAAATTCCCAATCATGTCACGGTGGTGTCTAAAGACATCAAGTGCTTGTTTTGTCCTTCATGTTCCATCTCTAGATTCTTTATAGAACCTTGTATTTCAAAAGGATGGTATAGTCAATATCATCATACATTACATTGAAAAGATAAATTTGCATAAACTATCATAATTGAAATTGCATTAGAAAGAAATCAATGAACATAACTCTCAAATAGCATACCTTATCTATCAACATATCTCAACATGTCAACATACATATTATCATACAACCAAATCCTTTAGATCATCTCTGATGGTGATGGTATCCATTAGATTCTCATGCTCAACATCTGGTGGGAAGTGTCATACCCTCGAGGAATTTATTCTAGGCATAATTTGTAACTAGAGGTTTGTACTAACTACTAGGTTCATAAAGTGATTCACACTTGCACCTGTTTTTTATTCCATAAAAACATATCCAACCTTATTTCTTTAATTGGTGTCTTGTGTCAAGACTTATCCTTTGAAAACCATTGAACCAACTAAGAAGTGGTTTTTTTCATCATGAGTTAAATGGATATATTGAGGGTTTTATTTCCCTATAAACAGTGTGCTAACCAATAATCCCCACCCCAACCATTACCTTTTGGGGAAGCAATTACATATATGTGCCCTACAAAATATAATGCACAGTGCTTAACAATATATACCATTAATATCCTCAAAACATTCACTATAAGGAAAAATCCATGTACCGAAGGTTATACCAAAGTTTTTTAGTGTTACAATATTGGTCAAAATTCTCAAAAAAACCTCTGCTACAACCTCTGCAAATGGTATTGGATGTTTTAGAGGAGGCTTTTAAGAAAATGTATTATAACTAAAAAAACTCGGCGGTCAGAGGATTTTGTTTAGGTTTTATTTTTCAGTGTTCTTTATTGAAGAAAACACACCAGTGCTAACACAGGTAAAATGCACCAATGCTTTTAAACCAATAAATGCATTGATGCACACACAAATTTGTGCACCGGTGGTTGAAAATACATATAGCACCAGTGTACACCAAAATTTTAACTAGAACTAGTGCTTTATACTAAATGTAGCATGGACGCTTATGAACTATTAAAATGCACTAGTGCTTTATATTAATTGTAGCATTAGTGCTTATGAACTATTAAAACACACCGGTACCTTATAAAAATATAGGCACTAGTGATTTACATTAAATGTCACAATGGTCCCTATGAACTATTAAAAATCTCGAGTGCTTATGAACTATTAAATGCATCAGTGTGACAATTGAAAAAAAACGCACTGGTAAAGTTGATTGCGACGATGACTATCACTATACTTTTAAATATACAATAGCACACTTGGGAGTGATAATATTAAAATCCTCAAGTCATGCAATGAGTATTCTACTGCACTAGGACTATGTTCTTTTAAGGACACTGGTGTGACACTCTCTCAAATGCAATGGTTCTACATTGTCTGAAAAGTGCCCGTGTGATTAAAGATGCACCAGTGATTATTTTTTGTTTGGTGAACAGTGACCGCTGACATCACACTTGAATATATAAATTTTATTTTATCTTATGTAATTCCATTATTCATCAGAAATTGAAATATCTTTTATAGTAGTATTCATTAGAATTTTTATTATTGAGTTTGGATATGATGTTTGGATTAATTTGTTTTATCATAAATTTTCGCATCTATTATAATATCTAATCATCCAGATATTTAATTACCGATTTAACATTTCACTACACTGGAGAATGCAATAGAATAAAAAACTTCATTTTATTATATATCAATAAGAGGGATTTTGTCATACAAAATGGGACAACATAAAGTCCACAATAATCAAAATGTCAACATGCACATAATTGCTACACTGTAACCCATTGTATTTCAATTGGGACACTATGTCCAGTATAATCTACAAAATATTTTATTTTCACAAACAATTATTTCAAAATATACAACAACTTCCATATTTAACATACAAAATATATGGATCATCATTCTTCATTGGAACTGATGTCAGTACTTGAGCCACTTGCATTAATTTTGTTATTTGGATGAATGTTTTGTTGACTGCCTCAATTGTTTTTCTCTTCTTCATCTTCCATATAAAAACATAAAAATAAAGTTTAATGACTGTATCTACATTTTTGGGAATAATGATAATTAAAATAGAGAAATGTAAATTGAAAAATGACGTACCGTAGAAAGAATTGAGTCTTGAATGATACACATTCCTTCAAAACCACATCTCACGTCTTGCTCCAACAAATCTTCTGTTGGATGCACTCCATAATTTTTTTCCTGCAAGTTTTATACCCTGTAACAAATAATAGATTTAATATAAATTTGATGTAGGAGCACTAGCTCTCATGGTAAAGTGTTAAAGGTTAATCAGACCTTTAGGTATTGATCTCATCCAAGGAGGGGCTATTGAAATTTCTATACAAAAAATAATTTATTTCTTAGTAAAGATTAGATAGGGAGTATGTTTAGTGTTTAGGTGTCAATGAGCAATGAGTCTTGTAACAGACCCCTAAAGAAAGGGAATGAACCGAGTAGATAGTTGTTTGTTTCAGTTACTAGTTGAGTGAGACATAGGTGAAGTAAGTAATTATAGAGTTAGGTGGTTGGAATATAAAAGGTTAGTGGAAGCTGAAAGGGGGGCATTTGTAACTAAATTCGAAAGAGTCTCAAGAAATAAAGACAAGAAAAAGAGAGAGTAACTCACGAGAAGGGGGTATTGGTAAGCCTACAGGCAGTAAGAGAAATCGGGAAGAGGGTTCGTAGAGAGGGTCTGGGACTCTGAGAGTCTGAGGGACATAGAGTAAAGAAAAAGACTAAATCTGTAAGTCTCTATAGACTGTATTTTGACTGTGAGTGAATAAATGACGAGTAAAAGTATTTTGTAAATCTATTGATCACATGTTTTCTGTGTGAATGAGTCGATTATTGTTGGTATTGACTTCTAAGTTTGGAAAATTCAATTGCAAACTTCTTATTTGCGTAAAAGAAGGTTCTTTTATTTCTTTCAATTAGTTGTTTTATGAAATGCATAGTCAAGCTTAGGTTCTGTGCACAGTGGGGTTCCATTTTTTATTGATATGATCTACTTTTTTTGCTTCCACGGTTTAGAAGTGGATTGATCTCATATCTACAGACAATACCGAGATTTATTGATTAGATACCTAAAATGTTGTGTATAAATTGATGAATGTGCATTTGGAAGCCATCGAAGTCTAAGGTCGATATCCTCTTTTATATTCAGAGAAGTTAACAGGAACATAATCCCTAAACTAGCCTGGTGGATGTCATTCCTGGAAAAGGGTTTATAGTTTGTTAAAATCAAAATTTTATGCCGGATCGTCAAATTTGCAAACATATGAGTTTAATTATTCTTGTACGCAAAGTATATTCAACTATGGCGCATAGGGAATGATTGACCGAGTTTGTTAGATTGAAATTGAAAGCAATTTATTGTTCATATCATATCTTATGAGTATATTGATGGATATGAGAAACGAAATTGTCAATAACCTGCAAGAATTGCAAGCGGGTTTGGTACTTTGATGTGCAGAGGTTGAACAGTGATTATACACAGTATATCTATGGTTTCCTATGTGTTTTAGAGACTGGTCAATGATATGGATAGACCGATCAATTAATTGATGAAAAATCTATAATGTATGGTGAGAAATTGTAGGTAGATCTACACTGTAGATGCACAGAGAACATTTGAAGGCTTTGCACAATCAATCGATGGCTCCTGAGTGCCTTTGGAAAGGATCGATGGTCACTGAGCGTTGATTAGGCATATCGATGGTGTTGGTCAGTTGGTTAAGTACTGGAGGGCGTAGATGACCATGATCGAGGAATAAGGTTAAGTGCTCGTGGTTGTTTGCTCGTGCATTGTGAAATCTATTGGCCATATGGTTGAAGTCTCATGTAGAGCTGAGGTACTCGGTTATAGTGTGTGGTTCTATGTTAAATGCAAAGGGGCGAGGAGATAGAGTTAAGCATTTTTTTTATTCCATTGTGATGATCCTGTGAAGGGGAGATCTTGATCACCGTATTGTGATCATGTAAAGAGCCATTGAGTGCTTAAGTAATATGCACTTGGATTATGTAGTGCATGGGGGAGGTGCTATGCATGAACAAGTTTTTCTTTCTAGCCTCGAAGAAAAGAGGTTTGGATGGATAATATTTTGAGTGCTACTGCATCAATGAGGATTAAATAAAGTTAGTGACAGTTAAGTTCTATTGGAGGAAGAACTTGGAGTTGATAAGGGTTTCAAGCTTAAGCTTGTAGAAGGTGGAAATTTGAAGTACACACTTAGGGGAATCATCAAGTTTGGACAGGCCTAGGCATGGGCCTGCCATCAATTGGTATCAGAGCAGGAACAAGAAAGTTTTTGGTGAAAGCAAGAAGACAGACTTGTAGTCTGTAAGGAAGAGGAGTGTATGCATGCAATAGGTAACAACAGTAGAGGAGAAACATCTCAGCAGAAGAAGGTCACATTCCTTAAGGACAGTGATGAAGGAAGCCAGTGAGGGTTTCTGAGAGAAAGAAGAGGTGTGGCCAGAACCTAGTACTTCAACTGAGGTTGAAATACTAGAGGACAATTGTGTTCTCAAGAGTAGAAGAGTTGTGAGAGAATCTCTTAGAAGATGACTACAAAAATTCATAGCAGAGGTTCAGGAGACAGCCAAAAAATTGAAGAAGGAAGATGCCAAAGCCAATGGCATGTGGAGGAAGATGAGTGATGAAGAATATGAGAGGGAGAATGCTGAGATAGAAGTCTGTATGGGGATATTGTTGGGGCTTTTACAGGAGGAGGAAGACCAAAGATGTGGATTCCTCATGAGAATGAAGATGAAGTGGCATAGGCTACAGAAGAAGAGGAAATAGCAACTAATAAATGCTCAGTGTGAAGAAGAGATACTCAAGGAAAGTGAGTGTCTGGGAGAAGACTTGAAGCCTAAAGCTTCAAGTGAGGCCAAGAGGTCTCAATGTTTTAAAACTAATACTTTGTGTGTGCTTGTAGGTACAATGAATGAGGAAAGGCAATTTGATAATGTTATCATAAAGGATGAAGGAGGAGGACCGAACCTGAATCTCGTTCAGGAAGATGAAGAGACAGTTGTGTCTCATGCAAATACACATACACATAGAGAAGAAGGTGATGCTTTTCAGCATGCAGCAAAAGCTGAAGGAAAAGAAAGTTGGGCCTATGATGATGACCAAGAACAAGAACAAGCAAAGGAGAACATCAAGCATACCAAGGTTATGCTTGAGGAAGATGAACAGAAGACTATTGATGACTTTCTGAGTCTCGTAGTAGAATTAGAACAACCAGAGGAATGTTGTGCAAAGGACAATCCATCTTATGGACCTGTCTTAAGTGGATTTGAAAGTTGTCTGGCCAAGCATGATCTTGAATGTCTCTCAGAAGAAGACAAAGTTGAATTTCTGCAGCAGCAGGAGTTCATAAAGTCCTTATTTAATGAAGGAAATATCTTCGATGGAGAAGAAGCAGTTATGCTTCATATGATGGGACCTATTATTGATGAAGACAGAGAGGAATTGGCTTTCCTAAGTGGTCAAAAGAAGAATATAGGACATACATTTAAGGTTGTCCCAGAGTTTAAAGATCAGAATTTTATTCTTATAAAGGATGATGAAGCAATGGCACAGATGGATTGTACTTGTGACAAAGAAAAAAAAATAAAGAAGATGAAAGTGAAGCAGATATGCCTCATAATAAAAGGAAGTCAGTCTTAGAACTGAAGGAAGCTGAACTGGTTACTACAATCAGTCAAGGAGATTAAAAGAAACTATGGACTATTGTCAAGAAAGAAGGAGAAGAGAGTTATGCTAAAGTTAATGATCAACCTACTGATGATGTGTTTGAAATTAGTCAGGAAGAAGGTGGATGGCTGAAATGCTTGCTGAAAAAGATTGTAGCCGATGAGATGGAAATGTCTCAAGTTTTGGCTGGGACAAGAGCAAATGTTAGTTGTTAACTAATTTACAGAGAACTGTGAGTGAATGTGTTGTTGTAGTCAGAATATTTGAAGACAATTTACTTTTTGAAAGTAAATTTGTGGATAATGAGGAAAAGAAGGGTATTGCAGAGGGGGATATCATCAAAGGTATTCAGGAAGTTAGGGAGGCAACAATATCTACAACAGTGTTTGCAGTAATCTCAAGAGAAAAAGAAGAAATTGAGGCAAGGAAAGCTGAGAAAGATAATCATCGGTTTAAAGATGAATGGACAAAGTGCAGTAAGATGCAGTGGCAGAGAAATAAAAGAAAGATTAGTTTGCAACAACAAACTAGAGTTTGGGATCCAGGAAAGATGAAGATTGAAGATTCATGATCAGGAGATCATGTTCTTCTTTTTACCTTGGGATTCTGATGCAGTAGCACTAGCTATCATGGTCAAGTGTTAAAGGTTAATAAGACCTTTAGGTATTTATATCAGCTGAGGAGGGGCTATTGAAATTTCTATACACAAACTACTTTATTTCTTAGTAAAGATTAGATAGGGAGTATGTTTAGTGTTTAGGTGTCAATGAGCAATGAGCCTTGTAACAGACCCCTAAAGAAAGGGAATGAACCGAGTAGATAGTTGTTTGTTTCAGTTACTAGTTGAGTGAGACATAGGCGAAGTAAGTAATTATAGAGTTAGGTGGTTGGATTATAAAAAGTTAGTGGAAGCTGAAAAGGGGGATTTTGTAACTGAATTCAAGAGAGTCTCAAGAAATAAAGACAAGAAAAAGAGAGAGTAACTCTCAAGAAGTGGGTATTGGTAAGCCTACGATAAGTAAGAGAACTCGGGAAGAGGGTTCGTAGAGAGGGGTCGATATCCTCTTTTATATTTAGAGAAGTTAACAGGAGCAGAAGCCTTAAACTAGCCTGGTGGATTTCATTCCTGGAAAAGGGTTTATAGTTTGTTAAAATCAAAATTTTATGCCGAATTGTCGAAATTGCAAACATATGAGTTTAATTATTCTTGTACGCAGAGTATACTCAGCTATGGCGCATAGGGAATGATTAACTGAGTTTGCTAGATTGAAATTGAAAGCAAATTATTGTTCATATCATATCTTATGAGAATATTGATGGATTTGAGAAAAGCAATTGTCAATAACCTACACGAATTCCAAGCGGGTTTGGTATTTTGATGTGCATAGGTTGAACAGTGATTATACATAGTATATCTATGGTTTCCTGTGTGTTTTAGAGACTAGTCAATGATATGGATAGATCGATCAATTAATTGATGAAAAATATATAATGTATGGTGAGAAGTTGCAGGTAGATCTACATTGTAGATGCATAGAGAACATTTGAAGGCTTTGCACAATCAATTGACGGCTCCTGAGTGCCTTTGGAAAGGATTGACGGTCACTGAGCATTGATTAGGCAGATCGATGGTGCTCGTCAATTGGTTAAGTACTGGAGGGCACAAATGACCATGATCGAGCGATAAGGTTAAGTGCTCGTGGATGTTTGCTCGTGCATTGTGACAGCTATTGGCCATATAGTTGAAGTCTCATGTAGAGCTGAGGCGCTCATTTATAGTGTGTGGTTCTATGTTAAATGCAAAGGGGCGAGGAGATAGAGTTAAGCATTTTTTTTATTCCATTGTGATGAGCCTGTGAAGGGGAGCTCTTGATCACCGTATTGTGATCATGTGAAGAACCATTGAGTGCTTAAGTATAATGCACTTGGATTATGTAGTGCATGGGGGAGGCACTATGCATGAACAAGTTTTTTTTTTGTCCTGGAAGAAACGAGGTTTGGATGGACAAGATTTTGAGTGCTAGTGCATCAATGAGGGTTAAATAAAGTTAGTGGTAGTTAAGTTCTATTGGAGGAAGAACCTAGAGTTGATAAGGGCTTCAAGTTTAAGCTTGTCGAAGGTGGAAAATTTAAGTACACACTTAGGGGAATCCTCGAGTTTGGACAGCCCAGCCATGGGCATGCCATCAAAATTATTTTGGTTGTTCTATTAATTATAAAATGAGAGAATTAAACCAACATAGATACTTACAAATTCCACAATTAATTTTTGATAAGCCAACATATACTCACAACCTTTACTTAACCCAATGTTAATCAATTCTTATGATGGCTCTTCTTTGTATGTTAACACTATTTTGAAGACATCCAATAATGGCCAGTGTAAATATAAAATAAAATATAAAGATCACAACTAATATGAAAAGTTGTTCTTTTGTAAGGAAATCACAACTACTCGCAAACTTTTCTATTAATCCATTTTTTCATTGTTGTCTTGTCTTATGTGCTAAATGGGTTCCATTTTGTTTTCTTTTCTGCAATAAAACAATTAAAACCTAATATTTAATGCTAAATTAATTAATTAGATGTATATAATAGAAAATTTCAATGATTTCATACATTTGAAGCATGTTTTTGTTGAGATGGTTCCACCTGAGATGCAATTATGTCCATTTCCTTGAACATCTCCTTGTACACTTTTTTGGACATCCCTACTGGCATATTTTGGGTATCACCTCATAGGCCTTTGGGATTTTCATAATATTACTAAAAATTTAAAATAACATTAAACTATTTTTATGCTGATATGAAAAATAAATATAGCAGAATTAATATTAATAAAAGAAACCTTTATAGTAGTACATACATATTCTATAAAAAGATGTTTAAGAATATTATTTTTTGAGTGATTTTTTTGGGGGGTATGTTTTTTCTATTGCAAGTCTAACAGGTCTCAGTGACCATTGCTCTGGAAATGCCTCCTATAGTTTAGATATAACTTGATTCTTAGACTCATTGGATCTATTTCTATACTATAAGTGGAAAGTACGTCTATACGTTCTTTCCACTATATCCCTCATAGTTTTATAAAAAAATTCCCCCCTTCCATTAATTTCTGGAACCACTCTAGATGATCGAAGTACCAATTCATCATCGTTTACATCCTCCATAATTTTTTTCTTATGCTAGCAATCCCATTTGTTGCTATCATTCCCTACATAAAATTCAACATATGTGAATTAGATTGTTTGAAACATATTACCGAATATTCTTAACTACAATATTACTCAAAATTCAAGAAAAAAATCATATTGATTTCTTTTTTATTCACTTAATTCATCTCTCTGCAACTTTTCCATCAAGGTCTTACTCTCTTCTACACTTAGATTGCAATGAATCTTATCAAGATTCCTTGTTTTTTGGCTCTGCATGTCACACATTAACCAATACATATTAGTTAAATTTACAAATAAATCAAACATAATAATTTGAAACAAAAATTACAAAGAAATTTCCTTCTTTGTGACTTTGGATGTGCTCCCATCATGTCGATTAGAATTGTTGTTCATTAAACACTTATCATGCATTTTTTATCAATAAACAACCTGGACCATTAAATACATAAACTATTAAGTATATTATACAAAAAATACATATCTTCAAAATAAATAAATAAAAAATAGTTTGTTGTTTCGGTGCATTTCAATGTACGAAATGCATCGGTGCTTCTCATACACGACCGCATCGGTGCGCCATACTTGAATGCACCATTAATAAAAAAATAAAATCGTCATATATGCATTTATCAATGGGATTTATTTATTATGAAGCATCGAGAATCAAAACGGTGCACTTCCATAATTAACGCATCGGTGCGTTGGCACAAGTAGAACCCACCGACAAATGCATAAGCATTTTTTTAATTTTTTTTTAAAAAAGCAGGCCCAACATTACTAGTGCGCTATTACTATAAACACATAGGTGCATTTAAGCAAATTGAATGCACCAAAAACTCTGTAAACATTTTCTTTTTTAAATTAAAAAAAAAACCGACAACGTCGATTGGGTTTCAGATTCGACCCAAGAAGTGGTCCTATCTCACACAATGATTTATATATAAAACTATAAACCCATTAAATTTAAAACCCCTAAGAAGAAAAATCCTAATTGTGAAACAATAGAGGGATTGAAACCATAATGTAAAATTTTGTAGCCACATAAGACGAAAGGAAGCAACATGAAAATTTAAATAGGAAAATAAATAAACCATGCATTGTGTTCAATAGTAATAATTTACATACTTAAAATTTCTACTATGCAAGGTTTTGTTTGATTCAACATACCTTACAAATTTCGATCTTCAGAATAATACGGTTTTTCCAAACTCCTCCCCGATAACTATCTCTTCCAAAACTCTCCCCTTGAAATTTAAGCAAATTAATGAAATAGTGAATAGTTTATTTTAATACCTTATAGAATTAGTTTTTGAAATTGAAATTCCTGTTTCTTTTTCTGCTTATGGGAAAATAATTCGAGCGAATTTTTATTTTTTATTTTCTAGACATTGGTGCACTATTTACATAGAAGCACTGGTGTGTCATAACATGAAACACACTGTGAATATATATATATATATATATATATATTTAAATTTCAGAATAGTAGTGCACTAGAAAGACATGAACGCCCGAGGATGTCCATGACGCACCGTGTTGGCATACAATAAAAAATTAAAAACATCATATTGTGGTGCATAAAAAAATTACAACTACACTGGTGCGCCTTTATATACTAAGTGCACCAATGTCAAGAATATTGAAAACTGCACAGATAACTATCTTCTATCAAATATAGTGTATATTTTCTTTTGCGGGATCTTTTACGGATGTTATAGAACAATTTGCATGGGGTTTAGTAGTAGTGGTGCCTCTATTTACATAGGATGCACTGGTGTGGTTGTTTTTATTATGGCACACTTGTTTATAAAAAAAATCTCTATCTTAATATTTTATTCCTTATTAGGCTCAAAGTAGATATTATTCCATATTTAGAAAGATCAAACTTTGAGATCATGATTCACTCTCAAGAGAAACATGAAAGATAATGAGCAGTGGGAGGAATCATGGGTCATGGGCGTTATTTTGTTTAAAGGAAATGGGAGGTTATTCCAACTCCCAAAGTTGAGAAAATCATTCATAACAACTACAATATTTAATGGAAGTCACCATTTCTAGGACATGGAATTTTTCTTGATTTGTACTCCTTTCCAGCTAAATGGATTTTTGTGATAATTTGATATTTGATCATAGTGGTCACACACACACACAAGAGATTTTTTGTTTCATAAATATACTTTAGAAACTATGAGGAAATACTTTGAGTTAAAATTTGATATTGAAACATAAACCTAAATACATGTATTGCTAAAGTTAATTTTGTGGCAGTGTCTCTAGGAGGCACACAATATTAATGATAATAAAATTTAAACAATAGAAAAAAAAATATGTCACATAGTTCCACCTATCATTTCCTTTCTATGGTTTGGAGCCTTCTCTTCCTCAAAGATATCGAAGGTTGTTGAGGGGATTTTTCATTTTTTTGTTGACACTATGGGTGCCTCTCTTTGTTTTCATTACTCAACAAACAAGATGTTGGGTCCTACCTTCAAATCTCTATAAGTAGAGACAGTGGATCAAGAAGATAGTAGGAGGCTCCCTACTCATGGTTCATGGAACCCACCCTATAAATCCAATAACTAATACAAATGAACCACTTCCATATTAACAATTTGGACATGAATAATAATATTAAAATTCACTATTCCCATATCAACATTTTGGACATGAACAATAATATGCGAATGAAAGTTTTCACAAATCAAAGAACCATCATATCGACAAAAACTTGCAAGATTAAGTTAATGATGAATAGCGCTTCATACCCCCTTTTTGATAGTGATATTATTTAATCACGATTTGTGTCCCTAGTGGCCCTTAATCAAATATTTGACTCAACCACCTATGTTGACCATTTGAAATAATGATAGTTGAAACTAGTCCCTTAAGAACATCCAAGACTCCTTTGATGGCAAGTGAAATACAATGTATGAGAATTTCAAAGAACGGGGACAATTCAATTAATAGACACATAGAATTGGAACTAAGCTTGTTAGATAACTAAATTGTTTAAACATGAGACTTTGTATTTCTATTGATACTTTAATAAAGAGAATAGGTCAAGACCCCCTAGAAATTGAAGTGTGTATTGTCTATAAATGTAGGTGTTGTGCATTTTTTGTTACACTAACCATGGTTTCAATGTCATTATAGCCTCAAAATAAGAATGTTGTTAAAGGGAAAATTGAATTTTCCTATGTATCTTCAGCCTCCACCATCCATCACCACTAAAATGTTGAGATCAATCAACATAATGGGTTGTATTTTAAAGCTGAGGGATGGGAGGGAGGCATTTGTTTCACTTGATTTGGTTGAGATTTTTAATCCCCACCTTTATATGTTTTCGCAAACCATAAAAAAATGGAATATTTTTGTTGCAAGAGAATATAAGAATAATAGATACATATGATAACTTATAATAATTATTGTATTTTTATATTTATAATTTTATAGTATGATAATGGAAATCTTGAACTCAAATTTTTTGTGTAGCTAGGTTCTACCCTAGTTATCATTAACTCGACTCTCCTGCTCAACATTTCAATCATCATTCAAAGCTATATTTTAATTTATCTAAGACAGGGATGCGTCTCTATGTATATGGTTCTTACCTCAGTACTGTGAAGGTTCCTTCTTCAAATCAGAATGCTTTTCTTCATCCTATGTTTGCATCTCTCTATTGAACATATTAGGCCCCATAGTTCTAGAAGTGGAGGAAGCTATTAGATATAAGAAATATTTCAAGGATACCACAATTCCCTTCCAATGTATTGGCCATGTTCAACAATTTCCTTTCTGTCACTTTTTGATTGAAAGTTTTTCCATTATTATGTTATTTCTTTCAAAAATGAATTTTTGAAGTACACTAATTTTTACTTATTATTAATGTTGGTGGATTACAAAAATGAGTATCTTTGAAGTACACTAAGTTTTACTTATTCTTAATGTTGGTGAAAAATACATATTACTACATATATGAGGATATGTGTAGAAATTAACCTTCTTGCACGTCCCCATTTTGACCCCCCTTTTGTAAATGATGTAAATACTGATATTTAATCATGGTGAGGAGCTCAAGGCCAAGGCCCCACCATTGATTTAGCGTTTATGTATCGGCAATTAAAATAGATGCCTATGGTTCTTGTGCGAGATAGGCACGATGTAAATAAAACATCATGTAATTATGAATTTCAATGAAAAACTCACGACCGGCTATGCAATGCAACGAAAGAGATGGGGCATGATTCTACAAGGAAAAGGGAGGGAAACTATTCAAACCCTTGAGCCAATGGTATTAATCCATGTGTCAATGGGGAAACCCATAAACCACCAACTACCCATTTTGTCTCATGTACCCAATCATTTAATTTTTTCCAAGAAATTGGTTAAGGCAGTTAATGCCTTGGGAATGAAAGAGTATGGGCCAGCCATTTTCGTGCATGGGCAAGCCATCAACTTGGAAAATCGTTTTTTTTTGCTTGTGGGGCAAGAAACCACCCACGAAATGGTGCCCAAAGCCATGGGGAATGGGAAGTCTTCATTCATTCACGCAGTGGGAGCTATCTGGGTCTTTCCCTTCACGTTTTTCAGCAAAATCCTGCATTTTTCCATGCCTGGAAGTTCGTTTTTGTATATATAGCAGCCTGGGAGAGAAGGGCCATGTTTTGGGGACTATATGGAGGTCGTTTTTGCCCCGAATTGCCCAGGGGCGTTTCTCTAAAAACGGATTGACTCCACAGGGTTGTTTCCCAACTTCCCATTTCGTTTTTGTGGGTTCCCATGTTTTCTGAGTTAGCTGAAAACCCCACCTCATGCATCCCACTGTGGAAAACGTTTTTTTTCTCATGCCCAGCAAGTGGGGTTCTGCTGATATGTGCATCCTCGTTTTGGTTTGAACCTGTGAATTGAAGTTTGGAGTGGTAGTGGATAGAAGTGGCTTGATAAACCTAGTGGGGGAGGAAACCTCTCAAGAAGATCAAGAGGGCTTTGGTTACTCTTCTATGCATACCCTGAGAGCACTAGATAGGGAAGGTATGGCTTGAGGGACTGCACAGCAGTGAAAAGAATACTTCCTTGTGCTGGGTGTGTAGGTATTGTGGGTGCCAAGCTAGATAGATCTTGCAAGGTTATCCCTAGCTCTGTGCTGGAGCTCACTAGCTTAGCACTCTTCCCTTCCATCTCCTAGCAGCCTGATAAACCCAATTGCAGATTGGCTTGGCTCAACTTGGTGTATGCTTGGCTATGTGTGAGTCTGCTATTCCCTGGTTCCTTGTAGAAATCATGCCCAGCTCGGGGGTGGCATTGGTGCTGAGAGATTGAGGAGCACACTGGCCTACGGTTGGGTGGAACGTTGCAGTTGCATAGCCAGTTGCGTGGGACTACTTTTGTATAAGATAAGTATTCTCTTGTGTTAAATTGCAATTACTTATTTGATGATCACCTTAAATGTATGATGGATGTGAAATTCTTAATATTCCGCTGTGATTTTCTCAAAACCATACAGTCCCATCTATCTCTGTTATATTATGTTCATGCTTATGATTAAACATTTCATAGGGCTAGACGCCCAGTTTAATATCACGTCTGTTATGCATTTGTGTATGTATATACTCTTATTCATTTGAACTTGAATGCTTGTTTAATGAATGAATACGGGGGCTAGATGCCCGGTTTAACCGTCACGATCCTCTCCATCTAGCTGGTTGGATGGGAGGGGACGTGACACTTCTGGAGTACTACCATAGGACATGTTGTTAGAATTCATTGGCTATGTGTAAAAACATAGGTTATGATAATATTTCTTTTATAGTGTACATATTGATTTGAAGACATAATAGTGATTTTCCTTAAATGAAAATCTGAAATTAAGAAGGAGCACCAAATTTTTGTTAGATCACTCACTAAAAGGTGGAACTTCCATTAGCATACTTGGTGGAATTTGAGGTTGAAGTGGAGATTGTTCGCCTATATTTTAAATAAGGTGCCCCAATGTAAAACAAGAAAAGTATGTATCACTATACATTGAAAAATTGATCCCCTTCCCTTTGGAGGGAACCCAAATTTTAGAGGAGTAACATAGGGACATGATAGACCCTTCCAAAACGAAGGATCCCAACCAGATGTTGAAAGAAAAAATAAAATATGAAGCTATTGTAGATAGTGAGGAGAATTAAATAGGGGGTAAAGATGCACTCTTATCCATGCACCATGCACTTTGTTCTAGAAAAATCCAAAGGATTTGATTAGTGAACAAATAAGAAATTTAAAAAGAATTACAAGGCCAATTATAAGTACATGATGACCAAACCTATGAAGGGGAAGAGTTGACATCAAGGTAATCAAAATAGTGTTTTCAATGTAATGTTTATGTGTGTTTCTATATAATTAGTTTGTAAAAATATACCTTGCTCATGAGGATAAAGAAAAATTTATATATGAAATAAAAAACACTTGACCGAATCCTATCCTATTTGGTGTTAGTTTATTATAGCTCAGAGATAATTCTACAGTCATTGTGCCTAGGTGCAGGGGTCTGAACAAGTTGTATCACTTAGGTGACTATAATTTGTTTTTTTATAAATTCAAGTTGAGGTAATTTTTATTATTTAATCACAAAAATTGACCTTTTCGAGAGAAAAGTGGTTTTATATAGTAACATAACTTAAAGTGACTTAATTCATGTCATCTTGAGATTAAATCACAACCACTGATTGTGGTGGGCCAATATTCGATATTGACCATTGAGGATGAAAGGTTAGGTATTTTGTCATTAATGAGTTGATAAAAGGACAAGCTTGAGGGAGACAAGGCACAAGTTTCAAGAGAGAAAGAGGGAGAGCTTGAGCTAAGGAAAAATGTTGAAGGGGGAGCAAGAGAAAGAAGGCATGCATTACAAGAGGAGGCTCGCATTCTAAGGAGAGAGAGAGGGCACACACTCCAAGGTATAGGATTCATTTATTATTGTTCGTAAAAAAATTGAAGAGGGTGCATTTTATGAGGAAGAAAGAGATCACACACTCCGAGAAAGGGGGATCATATATTAAATTATATTACATACAGCTAAATAAGAGAGGCCATACAACAGTATATTGTTGTTCCATACAGTAGAAAAGAAGCACATAAATCGAGGAACAAATTTCTAGGAATATTTCTGTTGAGAGGCCATACTATACCTGTGGTTCTTGGGAACAAAAAATGAGGTAGATTTGCTAGTGTGATGATTGTACTGGGAACATTTTTCCAAAATGATTTATGGTTTGATTTGAGGGTGTACTGCTGGTTCATTTTACAAGAAAAGTACAGTCAAAGTAATGTTGTAATGTATTTTTGTACCTTCTATGTATTATTTCTCTCAGCTCATAATATAATATTTATCTCTTGACTAGTTTTCCCCTTTAGGTTTTTTCTAGGGACATTTGACCAAAATTTCCTATGTCAAATGTTTTATAGTCGGATGTTCATGAGTTATTTTCTACTACAAATCTGTACTTAGCTACTATGTTTTGGTTTACTGTTTATTGGGAAGTGTGCATGTGATATGCATTTATTTTTTATGACACTTGAATACTGATATCTGTGAAATGCTAAGTATTTAACTGATTTTATTTCATATTTGGGGAAATCTGTAGCTGAATGTTTTAGTTTAGATTTATTAACATTTGGGGATGGGCTGAGAGATTGATTTTAGAATATCTTTTGAATTTGCTTGGGTCCATCATATTACTGTTGTATGGGTTAAGCCATAACTAATTTTATTTATTTATATAATTTTTTTTTCCCTTTTACAAAATAATGATAATAGTTGTTGGAAGAAATACCAACTAGCTCACCCATAAGGGGAATTGAACTCGGGTCTCCCTATAGACGAGACCCACACCTTAACCAAATGATCTAGTGGGAATTGACATATATTTTATTATTATTTTGTAATGAATATTTATTTTATAATTGTAATTTTTAGTGTTTTGATTCGGTGAAAGTATTTATGGGACAAGTGTTGTGATTGGAACTTGAGATGATTGGACATTTAAAAAAAAAAAAAAAAATTAACAATTTTAAAAGTAAATAGAAATTGTCAAATCTCGCTATCACGATTAGTTTCGACAAGCCTCTCTCTACATGGTGACTTGAGATCAAACATCACAAGGTAGCTGGGAGAAGACACTTAAAATCCATCCATGTTAAGGGTTGGTGTGGCACAAGTCAGGTGCGATAACTAGGTGATTTTAACAACTTAGATGCCCCCAGGGCATGGTTTCTTAGACCATAATCTAGTCCCACAAGTAATAAAAAAACTAGAAGAAAAAAAACGTAATTTTAAAATTAAATAATAATAATAATAATAATAAATGGAAATTAAATAATAATAAAAAATAGTAGTTAAATGTTACATTATAACATTGGTTGGTGTGGGTTTGTAATTGTGGTGGCTACATGTTGGTTCTACATTTCACAGTGTTGACGCTAATATCTAGGTGCATTTACTTGTGGAGGTGAACTTGGCAATGATGACACGACACTTGCATGTTTGTGTCGTGTGGTGTTGACATCAATCTCCAACTGCATTTACTGTGGAGGTTAACCTCGTGGTATCAATGATGTATGAGTTGTGAGTTTTTAAACGAGGTGGTTGTGTGCTAGTTCTATGTCGAGGGGTGTTGACACCAATCTATAGGTGTATTTATTTCTTAGGTTGTCAAACCCTTGGCAATGATGACATGAACCTTACCGGGATCAGTGATTTCCATGTTGTAGTTAAGGAATTTAGTGTGTTAGTATGAGTTCATACCTTCCATATTTTCTAGATTACTCTAGGCGGATGTCAGTTTGTGTCCTATGTGTTATGTGAGTTGAGAATTTTTTGGTTGTGAGTAAACTTGTGGTGGTAATGTTATGGATATAGATGATGTCAATTTCAGTCTTGTGTGTTATGAGGGATGGAAATTTGTTGGTTGTGAGTTAACCTATGGTGGAAATGTTGTGGACATCATCGAAATGGATTTTTTTGGGAACCAATGGAAGTTTTGTGTGTTTTGAGAGTTGGATATCTAGCATTTTTCACTATCTTTGGGATCAAATGCAATTTTATTTAGGTATTTGTAGAAATACTCAAAGAAAACTAGATAATGTAGTTTCAGGTGTTTAGTATTCGTAGTAATTCTAATATTGATTTCCATGTGTTGAGTTTTTGCTTATTTTGCTCAGAATGTCAATTTCCTTAGGTTTGTCAAGGAATGGATCCTTTGTTGTGTCTTTTTTGGCCAAGGAATGAGAATATAAAGAATATTATGCACCTAATAGAGAGGGAAGTATATTCCCATAGTGAGGGCCATAGGCCTACTAGTTCAACATACTGCTAGGAATCATTTTGTTTGAAGGGTAGAGACAAGGAAATAAACCCCTAGCCTTACCCATAGGGAGTGAGGTCATTGTTCTTGGTGGTATAAGCTTTAATATATATCTATATATGCATATATGGTCATGTCCCTTGCTATATATTGAATATTCATTCATTTTGTGGATTTTTTTGTTTAATATGAAAGTTTGGTATTTGTGTCTTCAATGTGCGAATCTCTTTCTATCTCTGTTCCTTTTTACTAATTCTGTTGGGCTCAATGATTGTGATCATAATTCCTCCTTCTTCATCTAAATTCATAAGTTTGAAGTGGTTTTTCGTGCCTAAATTTTTGAGATGGGTCCCTCTAGTTGGTATCATTGTGGTGTATCAACTTTGTTTGGATATTGCTAAGCTCCCATTATTGTATCTCTCTCTTACCTTTGAATTCAGGTGGCTATGTGCTAGTTCTGAATTCTACAGCCTTGACACCAATCTCCAGGTGCATTTAATATCCACGTTGTCGAATGTTGTGGTGATGATACGTGATGTAGGACTCCCCACCTCTCATTCACTCAGGACGTTGTGGGTCATAGTATGCAACATTCACTCTAATAATAACTTCACTATGCACAAGGGCGAAGGACTCAATTGGTACTACATAGTGAAATTCACATGCACATAAACTCAAAATTAGAGACATGCGTACATAAGGGGCTCAATAACCCCTTCTTATATTATGCAAAGCAATTCAGTAACTCCTCTATATGACTCTCTAACTCCTTTCCTCTCTATCGGCCCTTCAACTCAACTTCTTGAGCTAAGAAATATTAATGCCTATCCTGATACATCGTATCTAATACTCTCTCAGGTATCGCTCTATCAACTTTCTCTCCCAGTAAGTATTTTCCAATGTGACAACTTCGATGTCACACTCCCAATATCTTCTTTTGTTTCATTTACTTTCGACATGCCAGGTTAGGATACATCGAAAATCTACATGTTCCATTAGAATTTTCACTTTCTACCTATCGGTAATATATTTTGATGGCGCTCCTCTAATGAAGCATCGCCGATATGCCAAATTCTGATGTCACTTGATTTGATAGGTGGGATCATCCCTGAAAACCCACCAAATGACTTTGATTTCTCCTGGCATAACAATATCAATATTTCTTTAGGTTTCCTTCTCCGATGATTGGATAATTGTAGTAGCCTCTAATATCTCAGCGAATGCCTAATATTCATCCTCTAAGTCTTCTCTCAACACTGACATGCATGCGAACACCTTTGGATAAATTCACCTTGTGTATGAAACTTATGATTTTCATTCAGAATTATGCTCTATCTCCAACACCTAACACATTAGATGGATTCTCCTGCATCCATACTCCCTTGCTTATTTAAAAGCACATCTTCGTGCTAAGGACTTCAATATTCCTACGAAACTATTTTGCTCTTCTTCCTCTTATGTGGATGCCAAACTTCATAGCAGGTGTACGGGTTTTCCTTCATCTTCATTTTCATCCTTACCTTACTCCCTTTCTTTATGGACTCAATTGTTGCTTTCTTCTCTTCTTCCTTGATCTGCTTCATCATGTTATCACTACATAGCCTTTGCACCATGGCATGGTGATCTCTCTCCTCTTCTATAATGTTGGTATATCCATGACTACTCTCTACATTTTGATATTCTTCGGAAACCTTGATGCTTCCCTTCTTTCCTGTTTCTGCATCTGCACACTCAGAAGTGTTCAAACATTTATTAAAACTAGGAAACATGGCATTGTCCTCCTTCAAATATTCCCTGATCTCTATCATGACAACTGCGGTTGACTTCTCATTCTTCTCCTCATAGATATTTGTTTCACCTTGGGATTCTCCACCCTTCTCTTTATCTGCAATCTGAACTTTGTCCTTGAAAAATTCCATGGTTACCTTCTCTTCGACCCCACCTTCCTCGTCTATGGATCTATTATCCATATCTCTTCCTTATTATTCCCTAACCTCTATTATAGTCTCTTCCACCAATGTAGGTTCCTTGATATTCTCCTCCTTCATCGTAGAAACATATATGTTCTCCTCATAGGAATATCCACCCTCATTTTATTTTATTTCCCCTGTTCTTGCACATGCACAACCACCAAATACCTTACATCCTTCCTCAAATAGATTTCCCAATGCATCATCATTCCTTGTTATTATGCCATCTTATCCACAGTAAGGTTTTCTTCCACATATTCCATCTTTTCTACATTAGTAACTACCTCACATATTTCCTCTCCTACACCCTCATGGGCCTCGAGGTCTCCATCCTATTCCTCTTTGAAGAATATATCTATAGCCTACTCCTATTTCTTTAGGGATTCCCAAACCTCCTTCATTTCATCCATTATTTCGTAATGGCCATTATCCAATTCATCTTCCCCTTCTTCTTATGGGAAACACACCATTACCTTGTCTTTTGCTTCATCTTCTTACTCATCACATGCCTATACATGGAATGCCTCTCATGCTTGATCCAACACCTCGAGCCTCTCCATAATTAGCTCATTAATTTTCCCCACCTCCTCCACTACGAGACTTCTTGTCTCCTCCATCAAGACCTTCAATATATTTTCACGCCTCATGGGTTTCATGATACTCGATCACTTTATAGAGCCTCTATACCCATTATTATTCTTATCAAGTCATCACATATTTCCATTGAATCCATCACCTTTTATGACCTCCCTATGTTCAGGATTCCCATCGTTGACCTCTCCTTTTCGTTAATATCTTCACCTCTACAACATGCAGTTCCTTTGAGAACTTTTCCAATGAATTCTTGTTTCAACAGTTCTACGCAGCTCCCTCTACTAAATTTTTTATCTTTCATCTTCCTGTGTGGAACTTAATTCCGCTTTCCACCCTCAAGTGGGTCTTCCCTTTCCTACTGGAAAAATCTAGCCAACTTCCCTACTGGACCTGTCTCAACTCTCAAATATCTCATGGGTTCGGTTCCTCTTCTTCCCTCCCTCTCTTGATAGCTCTACCCAACTTCACCATTGAAGTTATCCTCATAGCTCTACTGCAGTTAGAGCAGTCTTCCTCTTCTTGTCACAACTTCTCTACAACTCCACCCATGATCACATACCCAGTGACCTCGCCATGCCTTTGGGGCCACAACATACTCAAAATAACTTACAAAATTCACCAATGATACCCAAATTCTTTTTTCATAATTCTATTATCAAATTTACACTGGAAAGTAAATGTGTGTTTTCCCAAACTAAAGATATGCATATACTAAAACATATGGGAAAATTCTAGCTTGAATGCACTCATACCATGCCAGGAAATCCATGCAATTAGATTCACATAACATTAAAGTAAGAAATATGCATAACAAATATATATACATGGTATTTCATACACAATTGGAAACGTATCTTAAAATGTCCTCCAACTGGTTGCAGACCAAGGACGTTCTTCCCAGTTGTAGGCGCTCTATTATACCGATTTTATCTATAATAGAGGCAATCCCCAAGATGGGTTTATCCATCCACAAGAAGGAAAAATTATCTCGATACCTCAACAAACTCACAAGTATCGAACCCCCTCTACAATTGTCCCAATATGCTAACACTCCTCCCCCATCATTCCACACAAACCAATGAATGGTGTCCCCTTCTTTGAGTTAACAATCCCTCGATCAATCCCCAATTCCCTTCAAGGGATCTAGCATAGGATGACTAGGGACTCTCTGTGTCAGGACTATAGAGAAATTAGCTGCAAGACAGGTTCTCTCACAAGGGAACTCAATTTCCCAACATCGGTACCCTAGGGTAAAATGAATTTACAACTCTATAATTATGGTTTTCCTCTAGAAAAAATCTAGGATCTGGTACAAAATTATGGACACAATGATTGCTAGAATGCTTGAATGAACTAATTCCTATATAATTTGTATGCATGTTGATAACTAGACAAGTGGCATGCATGGTCAATGAGAACTAGATAAGTGGCATACATGGGAAGTTCACTTTTTGTTTATGGAAAATCAGTCAGGGCGGACTCAAATGGATCTCCCTAGTCTGAATGGTTCAGATCTAGAAAAAAAACAAATACATAACACAAATACCTTTCCTATATTGATTGAAATGCAAGATGAGTGAAATATATGGCTTACCTTATAGGCACGGTTCTTTTCTCCTTGCTGATCCAAGTCATGATCTTCAGATCTTTAGCTGCAAAACCGAACAAAACATGTGGAAACATGCAAGTAATAAAAGCACATGATTGTGAATCAATATAGATCAATAGTCAAAGAGGTTAACCCTAAACATTATCAACACAACAAGTTTATGGAAATAATTTGCATTAGATGTAATAATAAGAAGTACAAAGAGAGAGGTGTTACAACCGATGCTTTCACATCATCACCTCCTTCCAACAATCCTAGCCTCCATGATCAAATTATTAGCCTCCTAATGGTCGAAGAGGATATCCTAGAAAAATTCCACCAGCATGTAGGTACTCTATCCTTCCCCTCTAACAATGGAGAGGAGGTTCATACATATAGGGATAAAGAGATAGGATAGGTTAAGTATTTAGGGGAGAGGCTTAAGGGATCATCCCACTAGGTAAGGGGATCAAATGCCACCTTTGTAGATATGTAGGGATACATCTCCACGCCATCCAAGCTTCGAGAAGTCGCATGAAGCTTCTCTTTATCCACTTTAACCAACAACTATGCACCTTGCACAAGAGAAACACGCGCCAATGGGAGGTCGACGCATCTTGTGCAAGAGCATCATGCGCCACCGACGCACTCTGCTAAGGTGCATAGCACGTCACCTTGAGTCTAATGCATCTTTCCAGAGATCAGGGCATGTCGGGGTGACAACACAAATTTAAAGGGATGAACATCAACTTCTATTTTGTTTTTTTAGCCCAGGTACTTTAGGTATCATGGCATATAGAGGTACTTTTTTGTCGAGTAAAATATGCACTATCTAATTCAACACTTAATTGTCAACCCGGGGGATCATAAGCTTAGAGCTATCGTCACAGTATGTGCAGGACTGAAGGCCTAAACTGATCTAAGCTAATTTGACCTAAAGCTGGTAAAAAGAAAAACAATCAAATTGGCATAGCTTAGCACCTAGGAAAGAAGCCCATTACGGGGTGATCATATCTCACGGGTTAGACCCCTAATATATCCATCGGTGGTCAACTGAGAATTAGAATCTAGAAATCATAAGTGCAAAAATTAAAGAAATCAACTGAAAGGAACTAAGGGTTTTAAACTATCAATCAACTTGTCAAATAGACCTACAAACGACACTGCATTCAGACTCTAACTAAGATTAACAAGAAACATAAGCATTCTGAGTTATTCTACTTCTACTAACTGCTTCATAATTAGAAAAGGAAATGCTATGAAAAATTAATGCTGCACTTTAACAAACTTCTAATTCTATTCTAAGTAAATCCTATCTTCTTAAGCAATGATTAATGAAATGAAACTATCTCTGACCATAAGAAACTTAAACAACAAACTAATCTAATAATAGCAAATAAATCTATATCGAAAGCAAACTATACTACTCTAGTTCTTATGACAAATTCAATTGCAATTATGCTTTGTAATCAAAACTTCTATTAATAAGCACACTGTCTATTCTACTTCGAAAAGAACATTTGACAAATCTATACTACTCTTGTAACAAAACGAGATACTATTGTACTTGTAAATCAGAAAACAACTAAACTAATTATATTCGAATTAACAACTATTGAATCAAAGACTACTATGCTAAAGAAGGGAAACTATACTACTTACTTTCAAATCACAACTATTGAACAAATCAAAGGCTACTCTATGATCTATGTAAATCAAAGATTATCGTATTGAGAATTGAAATACAACTATACTATGTGGATTCAAATTGCAAACTATTTAGCAAAGCAAAGCTCACTATTTTATGAAAGGAAACTAACTATTTGATATTCGAAATGAAAGTCTATTGACCAAACTAGAGCTTATTGTCTTATGTAAAAGGAAACTAACCAATTGCATTTAACTTGAAGACTAATTCCTATTGTAAGTTAACTATACGAAATTGAAAATGAAATTCTTTCTAATCAATGAAAGCTACAGCAATGAAAATTAATTCTTGGATCCAATGTGCACAAAATAGAATTGAATTCAAATACATGAACCATAAACTAAACTTGAAACCCTAACCTATGCTAAGAGAAATAACATTGTTGTACAAAATGAACTAAAACACTACCTACAAATTACACTAAACAAAGATCTCTTTTCCTATCTAACAATTCACGATGATCTCAATCGACATAGCACGCATGAACAAAATTAATACATTTATGTAATAACAAAAGGAAAAAACGTTATGAACATTCACGGAAGAGAAGAACGTTTACACACAGTAAGAACAGAGCACACGATACTTAGCTGAATTGACAGAGATAAAACGTAAACACATAAACCATCTACTTCCGAGGGGCCCTCTCAGGATCAAGGGTTGACCCTCACGCTATTCAGTCACCCATCATGAAAGAGAACAAAATAATAGAGCTGAACAAAGTCTTGATATTAACTGGAAGCGAAATTTCAAAATATATGCCTATCATTTTACACAACCCAATGTATCTATATATAGAGTTTTTACAATGGAGAGAGCGTCAACCCTTTCAGTGGTCGATCCCTCTAATAATAGGTCGTCTTAAAGTCCAGGAGACAACTCCATTGATGATCTGAAGCAAACTAAAAAAATGACCAACCCAGAAAACGCAATCTGGCACAAATTAGCAAAATGCCCCCTTGATAACTCTCTGGTGGTTGCGAGTTTGGCGAAACAAATTTTGGGTTTTGTAGCTGGATGGATTTTCTTCAAACTAAGTAGACCGTTTGGCGAGATATGCTTCCACTTACATGCAAATCAAGGCGCAATATGGAAGCTCAGAAATGTTTACTGCTAAAAATCTAGGTTTAACTTGAGTTAAAGAATCCTCGATCTGGTAGGTGTGGGAATCAAATTAGTGCAAGCCAAAGAACAGTGTCCATGCAGCACAATCAAGTAACAAAACCCATGTTCCCACTGGTGCCTTCAATGCATCTAGGTAGGCAAACAAACAAATCTTCAGGTGCGAACGATGGGTCGAATGACCATCCGTATGCGAATGATAGTCTGTATGATCGTCCACATGAGAACCATAGCCTGTAGTAGTAAAACTATATGCCCAAAGGATTTAATAATGTTAATTTGATGTTAATTTGATGTTAATTCGCCATATAAAATGATAATGAATGAAAAACCATAGGAGAATTACATGAATTTCAAAGATGGATACTTGAGTTGATATTGGTGTCTGAATGGTGAAAAGAATGAACTCGAAGTATAAAAAACAACAAAATAGTATAACCATGGCACTATCATAGACTTAAAAGGGTGAAAAAATTAGGGCACCAACAGACACATAACTCATGATGACGATATTTTGGTGTAATAGAATCCCCCCCAAAGCATGAACCTGGAAAAATAGGGTAGGTGAAATGGTTTGTAATAGGAAAAAAGTCGAGGTTAGGATTTTTTATTAGAGTGATGAACAAAGACCTCCTGCAGTACAACTGACTCTGAGATACATGTCTCAACTGACTCATAACATGGTTGTTGACCAATGCATTGCAGATCCATGATAGTAAAGACCGGCTGAACACAATCATGGCTACTAGACACAATCGTAGATCCATGATGAGATGATAACACAGCCACAACCAATACAAAAGTGGATCCGTGTAATATGACTCAAAAAATCACCATCGCAACCTGGGTAAGATACATGAGTTAACCCAGGGTCTTCAATCCAAACCCGCAATGATACGAATCTAACCATGTGATTAAAATGTCTTGAAGTCAAACATGGTAGAAACCACTTGATTATCGGTCATTGATGTATACCATTAACAAGTGCGAGGGAAATCACCATTGATGTCAATGATTCCCAAGGTATCATAGTACATACCACTGAATGTGAATCAATGATCTGAGGTCGAACACTCAGTGGAATCTTTCAATCAGAAGTCAATGACGTGAACTTACTGTTGAAAGCGAGGTAACTTGTCATTGAGGCATGCAGGCCCAAGGTACTTGATTGGTTTCTAGGTTTAATCCTTGGATGATGTGTTGAAGTTGACAAGGATAAACTGGTCAAAGGAGGGCCATGATTTTTTCCCCATCATTGACATGAAACAATATCAAATATTTTTGGAGTATATCATACTGTAGAGTAACACTTGAGACGGACTCAGGAGTGACCGACATGATAGAAGGTATAATGACTGTAGATACTGACTCGATGAATAAACCTCTCTTGAACATGGGAATGGAATGACTTGGAAGCATTGACATGACGAGAATGACACCAACCCCTAATGAAACTGATGATGGAAGCATTCTTTGAATGACTCAAATGAGTGGAACAAATCATGGAATTGGTGGGACTCGTAGACAAGTAGATTATCCAAGTGTTTGAATGCATATGCAAATGAGTGCCATGTTCAAGAATGACTAAGTACTGCCATAACTACAAGAAAACAAAAATTATTTCCTTATCCCCATCATGATTGATGAGTACCTCTTTTTGTTTTCAATGAGCTTGAGGAGGGTAACAAATGCTCAGTATAGCTCATCCTTCAAATGATTATGATCCCGTACATTTTAGGAACCTGAGATAGGAGGGGTTCGTCCCAAAAAGGGCCATTCAATGTAATATTTTAACGAGTCCAAAGAAGGAAATTAAACTCGGCATCATTTCATATTTAGAGAGTCTGAAAAGAACTAAAGAATACTCCAAATGGTTCTTTTTCATAAATTTTAGTCTCCTCATCCAGAAAAGGATAAAACAACATGAGATAGAACTCTTCAAGTCATGATTAACCGAAGTGTTCCTTTTTCGTAAATAATCCTCCTGGTCCAAAAAAGGGGTAAACTATCACCTGAAAGATGACCTTTCAAATAATTTTACAAGCGTGAAGGAATCAAGTTCGCTTGGCGATATTTTCATATTTAGGGAGTCTGAAAAGAGCTTAAAGAGGGGGAGAATTGGCTATGGAGATTCCGAGCAGTCAGAGATTCGTACAGGCACAAAGAGGTTCAATAGGAAAGTCGATGTACTTAGGTGTTTATGGATTATATTCTTCTATGGATTCATCTTCTACTTAACTCATGTTTGTACCAGTACTTAAAAAAGATAGGCTCTTGACCCCATTTGCATGCAGGAGCAGATAGGTTTTAGTTGGGCCATTATTTTTATCATTTTTTACCTGGTTCCTTTTTCATGGGAGTTTCACGAAACAAAAAAAGTGATAAAATGTAACTCGGTGACTTATTCTCATATTTTTACAAGAATGAGAAAGAACAAAAGTAAGCTCAATGTTGTTAATACTTGATTTTAACGAGCATGGTGATAGCATAAAAAAACGCTCAAATACTGAGCCACATTTGATCAAAATTATGAAACGTCTACGGTGGTTTCCAATAAAGTCAAAACACCACTTTACTTCATCTGCGAACTCTAGAAACTAAGTTAGAATTCATAATAAGGTGTTAAAACATAAAAGGATCACCAACTATAATAAAAAACCCATAAAAGAAATATTGATAAAGGAATATTCCATTTCTTTTATATAAAAAGTCAAATAGTAAAGAAATATTTACCAATTGTTTTCTACCAAGTTGGAATTGTGAAAAAACCCTTTTGGCACTTGTTTTCCAACGTCGATTGCGGACGCTACGATCAGTTGTTTCACTCCCTGTCAGTTGTAGGTAGGCCTCAACCTTATGATTTGTATTTTCATTGGATTAGTTTTTGGTTTAAGTGTCATTTTTGGGGTTTTTTGAACTCAAAATGAAAGGGGATTGTGCGCACCCTTGGCACCGCACTTTCCCCTTGTGGGAATTGCATTAAAAGGGGTCTGATGCACTTCACCCATGGGAAAAGTGCATCTCCGGTGCACTGTCCACAAAATCGGGGTGCGTCGGTGCATATCCTCAACCAAATTTAAAAATTGGGGCCAAAAGGACCCAAACCAATGCCATGAAAAGAGTTTAATGGTTGTTTAATTTATGTTTATGTAGGTTTCAACCAATACAATGGTCCAGTGAAAAGAAAGAGAGCACGAACTCGAATATTCCCAAGCGGAAAATGACCCACACTCAATGAACGATTTGCAAGGGCGTGGAATCTTAAAATTATTTAATGTACAGGGAATGAGGGCCCAAGTACAATTTCTAGATTACCCGATCAGGATGTGGGACCTAGATCAACAACATTTCAGATTAGGCTCCCACATCCTCACCTTGGAAGTGGAAGATATTTATTTCCTGATGGGTTTATATAGATGGGGAGCCCCAGTTTCACTATCCGGGCCACGTGGTAGTGATCAGTTGATAGAGAGTCTAGTGGAACAGTTATGTACACTAGGGACACAAATCCTTGCTGGGAAGATTCCCATCAAGAACATACGAGATCAACCCTTGAGAACTATACTCTTTACTATAGAGAGGGTGGCGGGAAGCAGGGCTGCTTATCAGGCCACCAAGGCCCACATGTTATATTCCAACGAGTGTATGGCACCAAAATTATTTAATTGGTGCGAGAGAATACTCACAAATCTAGAATATCATCTCACCAAGTGCAGACGGGGTTATTTGAAGCAGTTTGGCTATGGATCCATCGTGGTTTCGTTCTTCTTAGAGCGAGTTCCACTGATACGAGCACAGGTAGAGCTAGATTATATTGATCCACGAGATCCACACATGGTCCAATGGTCGAAGGTGATGGCCCTCCATGGAGGCGGAGGACTTATCATCACTTATGGGCCAACATTCTTTAGGTGGATCCAGGGACAGCTCCTCATGATTGAGGATTATGCATATGCCTGTACAGACTTCAGAGAAGATCTAGATCTAGCTATTCCAGAGGGGGAGAAGTGAGGAGATATGGGTGAGAACGAAACTCTTGTTGTTTTATATATTTTGTAGTTTTTTAATGTTTTTGGGTAGTACTGATAATTCACACATGTTTCATGCAGATTTTGGCCCGTCTCGACTAGTAGGCTCTTCTTCGATCGAGAGGATATGGGTGGTATGATAGATGGAATTTGATTAGTAGGATGCAGTGGAGGAGTTAGAGGAGATGGAGGAGAAACTCCAGATATTGACATTGGATATTCCTGACATATGCATCGATAAATTGCCTCGCCATTGTTAGTAATCCATTTGATTCCTGTTTGTAAGGTATCAAGCGAAGAACATCTTTCAATAGACTTTAAATATTTAGTTGCACCAATATTAGAGGGGGATCCCTCACAAGATTACTAATCTGACATTTTCTTCCTATTGAGAAACATAGGTTATTAGACCTTAAGATATTCACAAGTGTAAGCCAGATTTAACAAGGAATTAATATGGAAGTGGTTGGAAGTGGTTACTAGTAGAGTCAGGACTGAGATATGCAAACTCTCAGCTCAAAGTGCTTTCCATTGGGAATGGAGTTAGAAAGAAAAACTTTAAAAAATGAATTAGGCATAAAATCAATTACAGAGGAATTTCATTGAATGGAACAGTAGACCAGCTTTAAATGAGGATGAATTTAGAAGGTGATAATGAGAGGACTAAGACGAATGCCTCTTGGACAAGTTCCTAAAAGTATTAGTGAAAGAATGAACGTATTGAGCCTCAATTTTTTCAGAGTACTCAGCATTTCTGTTGAGGTGTAATTACTATCTTAAAGAATCACCAAAATATTTAATTATCAACCAGGGTTGGTAATCTTAGATTTGTGCCACAGTATATGTTGAGGTAGAATGGGGCCTAAAGTTTTGGCTCGACAGACCTTAGAAATGTTTAATAAAGAAAAGATCGAAAGATCTTTCAAAATGAAAAACCGAGTCAAACTTCAAAAAAACAACGAAGGAACTAATTAAGCCTAATTTAAACCAACAGATCATAATAGTATCAAGCTATACTACTTTACTCTAGGATCAAACAGTGGAAAAAGAACAAATACTAATAAAAAAGAAAACTATTTTTTATGAAAATGGAAACTACTTGACTTAAACAAAACCTACAAACTACTTAGTGAATTCAACAACTACTTATGCATTCAATTAACACTTCAAGACTACACTAAAGTACCTAATTCCATTCTCCTTGATGTTGTACATCAAATGTGATAGGAACTGGGGTGAATGTATCGTAATGACTTTCAAATGTAACAGCAAAACAAAATGGAAGTAAATCTAACCTAATTTCTACAAAGAGATGTAAACTAGAAAGAGACCAATTACAATTAACTTTAAATGTTATGATCTATCTTCTATCCATAAGCAAAATGATATAAAACTTAATGAAATCTAGAAGCAAGTAGAAAACGTAATAAAGATATTTACTTGAACTGAATTTGATTTGGAAGCAAGTAGAAAACTTGATAAAGATATTTATTTCTGAACCAAACTCTATTTCATCAACATCTTCATTATTTGTGTGAATGGGAAAACTGATCATATGCTTTACAAAGAAACTATAAAAAATTAAGATAACTTGGAGAATGAAATTATTAACTCTAATTCGAAATAAACCTTAAGAACATATAATAAACTATGCTAAGAATGAAACTGATAAATTCTAGAACAGTAACCTATTGGAAAATCAAACATGAAATACATAACTTGAAAAACAGTTAAAACAAAGCTAAGGAGGATGAGAAGGAAACTAAGAATGATGACAAAACGTAATTAAAACTCTATGTAATTGGAAACAAGATCTTGATTACATCTAAGACTGCTAATTAAAAGAAAGAAACATTACATTTGAAAATCCTAAGAAACTGAATTCTTAATAAGCATAAAAACAACACAGAAAGGATGAAAATCTGAATGACGATACAGATGGTTGTCCGAATGACAATCCGGATGGAGGAAAACGATTTAAACTAGGGAAAGAAGCAGTTTGGATGATCTTAACTACCAACTGGCTGATGCATATGATCCTACACTGCAAAGAAGTCAGTGAGAATACTGTTGAGAGGCTAAGATAGCAAGAAATAACCTATTCTAATCTTTGTTTAAAGAAATAAACTATTTCTATGGCCTAATCAAACAAAACTGAGATATGAATAAGGCTAACCTACAGCTACAGGAAATGAACTAACATAACTAATTCTAATTATAAGTAAACCTGAAACAACAACTAACTAAACTCTATCTAATTGCAAAAGACTGAAAGCAAACTATAAACACTATGCTTGGTCGACCATTATCAATTCTAGAAAAGTAAATTAAGTTAGCAACAAAATACAGATTACAGAAAAATAAAGAAATGACATATCCAGGAAAACATAATTAATTACATATACTAGAAAATGAACTATTTACTTGCAGAAAGAAAAATACAAAAAATATACATAAAAACCTCCGGTTGATGAGGGGCCCTTCCCAGCAATTAGAGATTGCAACTAAATCAACTTAGTCACCAACAACAGAATATTAACAGTAAAATTCAGGAGCTTCCATTAACTGAGAAAATTATACAGTGTTTCTATGAACTATTTGAGAGCATAAATGCTTATATCTATTGTGGTATATGTCATCTATGTCCTCTACGTTTCTACAAAAGAGACGTCTATTTATAAACTTACAATGGGAGAGAGGGTCGACATAGTCGACCTCTCTAAAAATAGAAGTCTTTAATGTCTACACAACAGCTGCTTGGTGATTAACGACAGCACAAAGGCCGTTGTCCTGCTTCCACAGCACCGATTCTCCTTGATGCAAAAAACTGCGTGTTAGTATCCTTTAAACGTGGGCAGAAGCATGTGATGGCAGGCTAATTATAGGAGGATGGTGCTGCTGGAATGTCGACGTGGGCATGAGCATTTGGTGTCGAGCTGAACAAGCAGGGAAGTGAATATTCTAGAGTGTTGATGTGGGGAGAGTCATGTGTTGTCAATTTGAGCGAGCAGGGAAGCAAATCTTCTAGAGCATTGACTCACCAACCATAACCACCACATTGCTAACATAACCCATATTTATGTCTTTGTCTTTAATGGACATGAATATGCCAACCGAGGATTCCGCGGGCTGAACAAAGGGTTGAACGGTGGACCATATACGGCTAAACATTTGCAATGTGAACACGAGTCTGAATGGAGGTCCGTTTGAATCCTATAACCTGCAAGCCGAAATATAATTTCCAAGCGAGTCGAAAAATATTAAATTAATGTTAATAAACCATGAAAATAATGATATTGAGCCAAGATTCATGTGATATGTAAATACGATCATACCTGGGTCTGATTGACGGTATGAATGGCAAGAAGAGTGATTTATTATATCAGAATAGTGAAAATAGCGCCACTCAGAGTATATTTGGTGATAAAAAATGGTGACAAATTGGACACCAACATTCCCCCAAACCGGAGATATGCCAGGTCCCACTGAGCAAAAAGGAAAGGAATTCAGGAAGAAGGCTGAGCTACGATAGCAGCTGCCTTCAACTCAGAAGAGGAAGTGGACTTAGCTTTAAGATTATTGAATTGATCCTTCAAGGTGTCATACCTCATCCGGAGAGAAGTATGGGATGTTGTTTTAGCGTTGACCAGGAATTCAATGCTTCTTACTTGTGTGCACAGTACCTTGTTTTCTTTATAAAGCTCAAAGATTGTTTCCACATAGTTTTGATTCTGGTTTGTCAATCGTGCTATCCCTCGGGTCAACCTATCCACTTCCTGCTAATTCAAAATGGGTTGTTCTATGCGATGTTCTAGGTCCTTTTGAGGACTCAACTCTTTTGAAAATGTTTCAAGATCAACAGTATGTTCTTTAAGAACTCTGTCTTTGTTGTGTGCAAGAGAACTTCCAACAGCAGGGGCTTTAGACAACCGAGCAGATACATTGGATAATGTGAGGAGGGGTGTTTCGAGGGTATGTTCATCTGATCGTGATGGTTGAACGACAGTCTGGATGACGGACTGGTCATGACTTGTTCTCCTGGGTTTAGTGGGTACTGATGAAAAAAGTGGGGGTTCTGAAGTAGGTTCACCAAGGGAAAGCTCAGGAGAAGGCGATGGATGGACAAGGTGGGCCTCGCCTGAGGGATCCTCATCAATCCGCACACTCTTAGTGTCTCGTTCTGCTTGCGTAGAGACTTGGGTTGGCTCACTAATACTAGTTTGGAAATGATGGTGTTTTCAAGAAGCAGGGAGTTTGACAATAGGATTCTCAATTAAATGAGGGTTTAGTATTTCAAAGACAAAACGATCCCAGGTTTTCCCTCTCTCTTCCAACTGGTAAATGATCAATATTTTAATGAGACAGTGATGGTACAAGCTACCAGAGGGATTAACAGTATTCTTCCTAACCTAGCTTGACATTTTCTCTAAACTTTTCAGGAAATAAAATGGGAAATTGAGGGTCTAATTGTTAACAAAATGTGCTATCAATCTAAAATGGTAGACTTTAAAAACAGTAAACATACCTTCACAAGTGATCAGATGGATGATGACAGTCAAGGGATCTAGGTATTCCGGCTTGACCCACTCCTGGTGGAATCCTTTTGTTCCAGCAACATGTTGATATTCAACCTTCAAAGCAAATCCGTGAGCCTTCCGTGGAAGGAGGAGATGTTTGTGCCAACGGGAACCCTCCCTGGGAAGCTTTGTGGCCAATGCGGTAGATTCTTTCATCACAGAAAAAGTGAGATGGCCAACTTTGGCCATCTTTCCATCGAATCCCTTAGCGAAAAGCAGTGAGATTTCGTGGTCATGGCCTTGGAGAAGGCAGAGAAACGGACCCCATCCGCCTCGAAGGAATACCTCACGGCACTGTTTGAACTCGGGGACGTGAAGTAAATCCTGGTAACTTCCAGGTTCATGACGGATCGACATAATTGGACAGAGGTCAACGGATGTGGATGGTATAGGGAATGCAAAAGATGCAGGAGATGCGGCTTAACATAAAAGACGGACAACGAACAGAATGAAGTGAAATTCACATAGTCATCAGTTTAAATTGAAGTCCGCTTGAATGGTTGAACAATCGACAAGGTGCATGCTTGAGAGATCATGCTTGTCATTCAAAGATCTTGAATCGAGTGCCAACATAGAAATGCGTGAGTTAGTGAATACGTGTGGTTATAATATATTCAACCGTGTCCAAAGTCGAACTTTGGACAGGTTGAATGTAATTCTCAAAATGAAATTATAGACATGGATTATACGTGAGAGATCATGATGAGTCGATTAATATGATGGCAGATTGTACGATAGGATAATTAAGACCATTTGGTGGTCATGTAATGATTCTGAAGATCGAAATGATGCATAATCCATTCATTTAATGGAGGTGAGATGTATAAGGGAATGATACCACATGCGAAATTGACATTTGATTGATTCCTGACATAATTAGCCAATTAGATTTATCAATAATATTCAAATTTGGACACCTTGGCATATTTAATGAAGCCATTATAAGATATGGTTTCATTCAGCACTCCATTCGTATCGTTGTTTGTTTGCCTCATTTGTCACCTCATTCGGATCGACATTCGACCCGTCATTCAACCCTTCATACCGACTTTTGTCTGTGCAAGATCTGCTTGCTGATGCTGACTAAAGTTGATTTTGCAGGGAATTTATGAGACTGTTAGTGCACAAAAGATGCTCTAAATTTTATTTTTCTAGATCTTTCAGTTGCGTTCCTCTTTATTTGTCATTGATCATAACGAGCTTCTTTCTTCTTTTTGCATTATCCTGAAAACACCTATCATCTTATCATAGATAAATAAACTTTTTTTTTCATAAATATTCAGAAAGTAAAAACAGTTCCGATCCTCCCCCAAACCAAAAATATGGCGTGTCCACAAGCCGTCAAAGAAAATTTGATTAATATTCATATATTTTTAATTAATGGTTTAGGCAATAGCTTCTAAAAATGTTGTGATAATTTTCGTAAGAAAATGAAATATTAACTATTAAATGGAGATGATTCAGATATGTACATTCATCAAAAAGAATACAACAGTGCTTAAGAAGACCATATGAAGAATGATAGTATAATTGATGTGAAAAATTCCATAGGAAAACTAGTCATCCATGACTCATTGTAAATATCTCCTGTCATCCAAAGAATATAGATAAGGTTCACCGTAGAGTTTGTGAGATTTCGATAGTTATGGGTCCCATTTCTAGGATAGTCATATCCTAGGTATTGTGTGAATTAGATGACAGGGTCCAAGTCCAACTTACAACCATTCTCTAATGACAACATAAATAATTGGCCTAAACATGTGTTTGTATACTCAGGATTTTATGATCCATGTGCATAGAAATTGGTTAACCAAACCTCTTTTACCCAATAATATTGCCCCGCTGCCAGCAGGCCTGTTCAGTACCCCGACAGGTTTATCTTGGTACCATGCAAGCATAACCTCGTTGCCAACGAGCCTATTCAGTACCCCGATGGGTTTACTTGAATTTACCAAGCTTCCTTGTTTAAGATTTTACTTAGCATGGACCCGCTACCAGTGAGCCTGTTCAGTACCCCGGCGGGTTTGCTTCATATAATGATATTTTTAGTATGCAAGCCGGTTGGCACTAGAGTGTGCTTAGCCTGTTAAACACATAATTCAAATTTTTCGAGTGAACCTTATGAGTAAATTTGTTTATAATTGCCTAAATTATAGATCATGTCAAAAGATAATAACCTAAAGCTGTTATTTGACCTCTCAGTCTATCCTCTTCATAAAAGATCAGTAATGTTCCCCACAAAATAGAAATATCACTCACTTTTTGCTACCTTTTAAAAGTGCTTAAGAGACAAGTTTTGATAATGAGTCTAGGATGAGCTAGTAATCCATAGGTGTAAGAAAGAACGTTTTGAAGATCATAGTAATTAAAGTGGGTCTTAAGCAATTGTTCTAATGATAAATCAGAAATGTACATGTCTGAATCAAATACCATATACAGAATCATAAAGAAAGTGGTTAAAAATGATATAAAGAATGCTTTAACTTTCATTATAAATTTTCAATTTTCAACAATAATCGAAAGAGAAGGAGAACTATAAGTATTTATTTTTAGAGCACTTCCCTTTTCAGATAATATTGCATGAGCTGATTATAAGGTTCTTGTAATCAAACTGCAAAACCACTTGTTAGATGATTCAAATTTATTCAAAACAAAAACATATGTTCAAAGAGAAAGTCATATGGAGTTTAGGAAAAAAGGGAAAAGAGTCTTCCTGTGTTAATTTACAAAATTTTATAAGTTGATCATAATAATGAATTTCTTGTAAAAATGCAATCAGTTGTTAGAAATGACTCTTATTATTAAAAAACAAAAATATATTTACATATATACAAATGAAAATAACCCAAATAATTCAAGAACTAGGAGAAGGAGGAATGACTTCCTCTTCTACCAGCTCCATTTCCTTTTGTTGTAAGGAATTCTGCACAAAATCTTGTTGAGATATTGCTTGATGATAAAGTCTAAGTCTATGTCCATTTTCAACAAAATAAATTTGCGAATCATCAATTGTCTTAATTTTAATAGATCCATTATCAAAAGCTGTAACAATTTCATATGGACCCATCCATTGAGTAGTTAGTTTACCTTTAAAGTTTTTATACCTTGAATCAAAAAGTAATGCCCAGTCTCCAGTTTTGAATTTTTTCTGTTTAATGTATCTATCATGGCACTTTTTACGTTGGTTTTGAATTAAAATTGTGTGTTGGATAGCATCTTGCATAATCTCGTCTAATTCATTTACCTGTAGGATTCGTTGTCTCTGTGCTTCGTTTAGATACATCCCTAATTGTGCATCCATACGAAAAGTTTTGACTTGAAATTCAATAGGTAGAAGAACTTGTTTACCATAAACAAGTTCATAAGGTGTGTGGCCAGTGGTGTTCCTCCAAGTTATTCTATAATCCCACAAGGCTTCTGGGAGCCTGTCTGCCCAGTCTTTGTGGTGTAACTGAATAGTTTTAGTCAGGATGGCTTCTAACACTTTGTTGGTGGACTCTACCTGACCATTGGCTTGCAAATGGTATGGTGAATATTTACAATGTCTAATACCATATTTTTCAGTAAGCTCTTTCATTAATTTGGAGGTAAACTGAGATCCTTGATTGGTTACAATTTCCCTAGGTACACCAAATTGGGTAAATATTTCTTCATATATAAACTCCACTACAGATTTCTCTGTGGATCGGAATAAGGCTTTGGCTTCTACCCACTTGGTGACATAATCTGTACAGACTAGGATGTACTTCTTGCGAGACATAGGGGAAATTGGCCCAACGAAATCTAGAGCCCATTTTTCAAAAGGCTCAATCATAACTTGGGGTTGTAAAGGCCTCTCATCGGATGGCGTAGGTCTACCCATTCTTTGGCAACTGTCACACCCCTTGACATACTTGGTAGCATCTTTGAAAATGCTTGGCCAATAATACCTAGAGTGCAACACTTTGTATGTTGTTCTCTTGTCAAAAAAATGCCTGCCACAAGTTCCACCATGACATGCATGCAGGATCTCTTCCATCTCATCCTCTCGTACACATCATCTAATAATAAGATCAGGACTAGTACGAAAGAGATCATTGTCCACCCAAGAGTAACTAGAACTATGAACTATGATCCTACGTTTTTCGGGTGGGGAGAGATGGTTTGGTAGCTTTCCAATTGCTAAATAATTGGCTATGTCTGCAAACCATGGGGTTCGAACAGACACAACGAACAAATGTTCTTCTGGGAAGCTATCATTGACAGGGCTAGCATTATCGTCAATTTGAATTCGAGAGAGAAAATCTGCTATCACATTCTCTCGACCGAGACGGTCAAAAATGCTGATGTTAAATTCTTATAACAAAAGAAGCCACCAAATCACTCTGACATTGGTGATAGGTTTATTCATTAAAACTATGGTGGCGAAGTGGTCAATGTGTATAAAATTTTTATATCCTGTGATATAATGACGAAACTTGTTGATGGCATAGACTACTGCTAGAAACTCTTTTTCAGTAACAGTGTATTTCGATTCTGCAAAAGTCAAATTTTTACTAGAAAAATAGATGGCATGTGATGTTTGTCCCTCTTTTTGACCTAAGACTACCCCTATAGCTATGTCAGAAGCATCAATGGATATATGGAAGGGAAGGGACCAATTGGGACCCCTAAGTATTGGTGCCACTGATAGCTTTTCCTTCAAAGTTTCAAAGGCATGTTGACAAGGTTCAATCCATTGGAATTCTGTGTATTTCATGAGTAGCTTGAACATAGGTGCAACTATCTTAGTGAAATTTTCAATAAAACATCTATAATATCCTGCATGGCCAAGAAAACTTCTTACTTCCTTCGGAGTTTTTGGAGGAGGAAGATTAACAATTATTTCTATCTTGGCAGGATCCACCTTGATACCTTGAAGAGAGACATGATTTCCCAGAAATATGCCCTCAGTTAGTAACATCTTACATTTTTCATGACTAAGAGCTAAGTTCTTTTCTTGGCACCGAATAAGAACTGTTTCAAGGTTATCAAGGGTTTCTTGGAAGGTATTGCCATAAACTGTAAAATCATCCATATAAACTTCTACACAATCATGTATAAGGTCAGCAAATATTCCTAGAACTACACGCTAGAAAGTAGCAGGTGAATTACATAGACCAAATGGTAACACTCGATAGGCATATGTCCCCCAAGAACAAGTAAAGGTTGTCTTGTCTTTATCCTTAGGTGCTATTAGTATTTGATTGTATCCACTATACCCATCAAGGAATGAAAAATATTGTTTCCCTGATAAGGTATCTAACACCTGATCGATGAAAGGAAAAGGGAAGTAGTCCTTAAGAGTGGCCTTGTTCAACTCTCGAAATTCAACACAGATACGCCCTTTCCCTATGAATTTCTTTGGAACTACCACCAGAGGAGACACCAATTTACTGTTAGAAATTGGATAAATAAAACCGGCGTTAAGGAGTTTTTGTAGTTCATCTTTTACTATATCCTTTAGGGATGGATTCATTCTTCTCTGGGGCTGCCTAACAGGAGGTATGTTTGAGTTTGTGTAAATGTGGTGGATACAGGTATCTGGGTGTATACCTTTCATATCGGTATATTCCCATGCAAATGCTCCAGTTTGACTCTTGAGAACTTTTAGTAATTGTTTTGTTGACTCTCATCTAAACCTGCATTTATATGTAGAAATTTGTCGGAACTAACCTCACAAGGTATGGTATAAGATCCTAGATGTTCTTCAATTGCGAAGACACAGGGTGTACTCGTAAATGTTGAGAGGCTCATGTTTTCTTGAAATTCATCTCCAAAGATCTGGTTAAGTTGGGAAAAAGACTGAGGGAAGTCTATACATGCTATGGAAGAGATAAATTGATTCAACACATTCTCGGTATTTTGTTCTTGAAGTGCCCAGGAGAAATCACTAACAAGGGAAAGTTCTTCCAAGTTCTCATCCCTGAAAGGACAATCTAACCAAAATAGGTTTTCAGTTACTGGTTGAGATGGTGGGTATAAGGCTAGTTTTCTTGTAGATAACCCATCAGAGATAATCATCTCTCCATCCCTACATCCTATAAATGCATTGCCAGTAGCCAACCAAGGTCTTCCCAGAATAATGGGGTGACCTTTGGAATGGTCTTTTGATTCTATGACCATGAAGTCCACGAGATATTCCCATGAAGCTACTGATATAGTGATGTCATCTAAGATCCCAGTAGGTTGAACCATAGTGCGGTGTGCTAATTCTAGCATTGTTGGGGTAGGGCGGAGGAACTGTCCTAAATTTAGATTTTCTAAAATTATGGTAGTCATCAGATTAATAGCAGCTCCTAGATCAATAAGTGTGTTTTCTATGGCGGTGTTACTAATGATAACAGTCACCAGACGGTTTCCTGGATTTGAATTCTTTGGGAGTCTAGGTTGGTTTGCTATACAATCTGACATTTCTCCTATTACATGAATCGTCGGAGGGTCTTTTTGTTTTCTACCTGCTCTTTTAATACAGATTTCCTTTATTACTTTACTATAGATTGGGATATCCTTAATGGCTTGTAACAAAGGGATCTTAATACAAATATTTTTCAATTCGTTAATGATATCATACTCTGGATAAGTTACAGGTTTTTCTGTTACTAGACACTTTCGATATGGGGGTGATATTTCTCCCGTAATTAATTCTTTATGTGGATGGTTGTGTGTTAAAGATTTAGGAATAACCACATTTTCAAGAATGGCATCATTCAAAAACTCACTTGGTATGTTTTCTTCTTCATTTGCTTCTCGGATAACAACTGATGACTTGGGTTGATCTTGCAAAACTCTTCCAGACTGTAGTTGAATCTCATGTATTGGTGCGATCGAAATGGCATATGATGGAAGAGGTAGCAACCCCATGCTATTAAGATCTTGGGTTGGTTTGTTGTTAGGGTTCAGTATCGGTTGTGCAGGTAATATTGTGGGTCTTGGAGGATTCATATTCTAGAAATGGTGAGGTTTATTTGGAATAGGGGGTAGTGAAGGAGGTGCAAATCCAGGAAAAAGTTGTTGAATATTAGGTGGGTAAGGATAGTTAGGCATAGGAGGATATTTTTTAGCATAAGTTTGTCCTCTCCATCCGTGTGGCCATTGTTGTCGTTGGGAATTCTAAGGAGGGTATTGAGGTGGCCAATTTTTCCAACCTGAAGTGTTCCATTGTTGAGAAGGTTGATAAGGATAGTAATAGGGTGCAATTTGTGATGATGGATCTTGATATGATGATTGATCTATAGGTTTCCAAGTCCTCCTAGATGATTCACCAAAGTTTCCACTCTTATACACATCTTGCAACCCAAGCAACGATGGACAATTATGAGTCGGATATTCTTATGTACAAAGCTGACAAACTGAAACATTGTTCAATGAACACTCTCATTGGGGATGTTTAGTTATACACCTAGGACATAAAACACTCATTGCTGCATGCTCTTCATCTTGTCTCCTTTTAGCTTGCAGTGCATCTAGTTGAGAACCCATGGCTCCTAAGATATCTGTTTTGAATTTTTCCAATAGGTTTCCCAATTCTACCCTTGTAACTCCACCAGGAACAGATGTGTTTCCTTTTAGGTTCCTAGCATAAGATTCTCGAAAGTGTCTTCCACTTTTCCCTCTGCTCCTAGAGTAATTCCTACATAGCTCACAAATCTGTGAAAAAGGCTTATGAGAGATGTCTCCTACTACCATGAGATTAAGGTTTTCTAAGAATTATTATGAGATTCCCTTGAGGAAGAGTGTTCTTACTACATCTCCCCGAAGATCACTATATTTGGATTTATGTAACACATAGTTAAATCTTTTGAGGTAGTCTTCTAGGCTCTCGTCTTCAAGCTATTGTATTTTAAAAATATCATTGCGAGAGTCTTTAGCTTTACAGTAATCCTAATATTTCCATAGAAATGCGCTATTCATGTCTTCCCAAGTTCTAATACTAGATTCTCCTAACCCCATGAACCATCGAAGAGAAGAATATTTTAATGTGGCAGGAAAGAGTTTTAGCTTTTGCCCATCTTGTAGGTAATTATAACTCCTACATAAAATGTCAAATTCAAATAAGAATGTATCCGGATCCTCACTACTCTTCCCATAGAAGGTTGGTAGTGAGGAGGGAGGGATGTTTTTCATAGTTACATCTTGTGCAATGTCTAAGATAGGGAAATCGAAGGTACCTTCAGTTCTCACTTCTCCCTCTTCTTCATCTTGTCAAACACGATCTTCATTTTCATCCTCCATGAAGATTCTATTTCCAAAGAGAGAATACTTAGGTGGATCCTTTCTTGGTGAATATGGGATATCCCAACGTTCTGTTTCAGGGAAAATATTTTTATTTTTAGGAGGAGAATTACTAGCTATGTGGGAGTCCAGTTTTGAAGGTCCTACCGTTATTGTTTCAATCTGTGAAATAACTATGTTCACAGAATTCTCAAAAGAGCGTCTACTTGTGCAGGATCAACAAACTCTACTAAGTTTGGACCACCTACTATTGAAAAAGTAGTTTCTTTGGGTTTTTGAACTAATGGAGGGTTAGGAGGTTCTGAATTTTTATCCTTTGGAGTTTCCTTTTGTCTAAGTTCAGTCTCAATATGAGCTTAAGGTTCCTGTGGAATTTCTTTATGAACAAAATTTTCTGATGTCCCTATGGTTTCCCCTAATTGATTTCCAGAAAGGATTTCCTTTGCTTTCCAAGTAGGACTATCCCCTTTAGGTTTCTTCTGATACCTTTCTGTTGAGTTAGTAGTTGGGGTGGCACACCCCCCATATAGGTTAGTATGAATTTTAGCAAGGATTTTAGTAGGAATCCTAGTTTTAATAAATCTACCTTGTGAATCTCTAGACCTATTCATGAAAACAAACTATAACTGCATCACTACTACTAATGGGTTTTGGGGATGCCTGTTATAACAAATGTGCAGGTTCTTACCTCTTGTCTTACCGCTCACCCGCCACTAGCCTATTTCTAAATTTCAAAGTGCAAAATTCAAATCTATAACTAAGTTGTAAAGGAGAGTTATGCCTATCTACAACTCTCCGGAAACAACGCCAAAATGTTGAGGTGTAATTAGTATCTTAAAGAATCACCAAAATATTTAATTATCGACCAGGGTTGGTAATATTAAAGTTATGGAACAGTATATGCTGAGGTAGAATGGGGCCTAAAGTTTTGGCTCGACAGACCTTAGAAATGTTTAATAAAGAAAAGATCGAAAGATCTTTCAAAATGAAAATTTGAGTCAAACTTTAGAAAAACAACGAAGGAACTAATTAAACCTAATTTAAACCAAAAGATTAGAATAGTATCAAGCTATACTACTTTACTCTAGGATCAAATAGTGGAAAAAGAACAAATACTGATAAAAAAGCAAACTATTTTTTTTTTTCTGAAAAATGGAAACTACTTGACTTAAACAAAAACTACAAACTCCTTAGTGAATTCAACAACTACTTATGCATTCAGTTAACACTTCAAGACTACACTAAAGTACCTAATTCCATTCTCCTTGATGTTGTACGTTAAATGTGATAGGAACTGGGGTGAATGTATCGTAATGACTTTCAAAAGTAACAACAAAACAAAATGGAAGTAAATCTAACCTAATTTCTACTAAGAGATGTAAACTACAAAGAGACCAATTACAATTAACCTTAAACATTATGATATATCTTCTATCCATAAGCAAAATGATATAATACTTAATGAAATCGATAAGCAAGTAGAAAACTTAATAAAGATATTTACTTGAACTGGATTTGATTTGGAAGCAAGTAGAAAACTTGATAAAGATATTTAAACTAGGGAAAGAAGCAGTTTGGATGATCTTAACTACCAGTTGGCCGATGCATATGATCCTATAGTGCAAAGAAGTTAGTGAGAAGACTGTTGAGAAGCTAAGATAGTAAGAAATAACCTATTCTAATCATTGTTTAAAGAAATAAACTATTTCTATGGCATAATCAAACAAAACTGAGATATGAATAAGGCTAACCTACAGCTACAGGAAAGGAACTAACACAACTAATTCTAATTATACTAAACCTGAAACAACAACTAACTAAACTCTATCTAATTGCAAAAGACTGAAAGCAAACTATAAACACTATGCTTGGTCGACCATTATCAATTCTGGAAAAGTAAATTAAGTTAGCAACAAAATACAAATTACAGAAAAATAAAGAAATGACATACAGGAAAACAAAATTAATTACATATTCTGGAAAATGAACTATTTACTTGCAGAAAGAAAAATACAAAAAATATACATAAAAACCTCCGGTTGATGAGGGACCCTTCCCAACAATCAGAGATTGGAACTAAATCAACTTAGTCACCAATAGCAGAATATTAACAGTAAAATTCAGGAGCTTCCATTAACTGAGAAAATTATACAACGTTTCTATGAACTACTTGAGAGCATAAATGCCTATATCTATTGTGTTATATGTCGTCTATGTCCTCTGCGTTTTTCCAAAGGAGACGTCTATTTATAAATTTACAATGGGAGAGAGGGTCGACATAGTCGACCTCTCTAAAAATAGAAGTCTTTAATGTCTACCCAACGGCTACTTGATGCTTGACAACAGCGCAGAGGCCGTCCGCCTGCTTCCACGGCGTCGATTCCCCTTGATGTGAAAAGTTGCGTGTTAGTTTCCTTTAACCGTGGGAGATACATGTGCTGGCAGGATGAGCGTAGGAGGATGGAGATGCTGGAACGTCGACGTGGGCATGAGCATGTGCTGTCGAGCTGAGTGAGAAAGGAAGTGAATCTTCTAGAGTGTTGACGTGGGGAGATTCATGTGTTGTCAAGCTGAGCGAGCAAGCAAGCGATTCTTCTAGAGCATTGACTCACCAACCATAACCACCACGTTGCTAACAGAACCCATATTTCTATCTTTGTTTTTAATGGGCAGGAATATGCAAACCAACGATTCCGCGGCCTGAACAGTGAGCTAGATTCGGCTAAACGTTTGCAACGTGAACACGAGTCTGAACGGAGGTTCGTTTGAAGCCTATAACCTGCAAGCTGAAATCTACTTGCCAAGCAAGTCGAAAAATATCAAATCAATGTTAATAAACCATGAAAATAATGATATTGAGCCAAGATTCACATGATATGTAAATACGATCATACCTGGGTCTGATTGACGGTCTGAATGGAAAAAAGAGTGATTTATTATATCAGAATAGTGAAAATAACACCACTTAGAGTATATTTGGTGATAAAAAATGGTGACAAGGATGCTAATGAATCATATCATCTCTCACCCCTGAAGTAGGTAATTGTCCTTCTTTCTCAAATAAGGATTGATAGATCCGAAATGGATCAGGAATTTCACAAGGATGAATCCTTACATGTGAAAAACCTAATCTGGAAGATCGAGGAGCAGTGGTTTCCCATCGAAGAAGATGATTAGTAAAGTAAGAAGTATGAAACCTCTCATGTTGAAAATCTAATCTGGTTGATCGGGTGGCAGTGGATTCCCATCGAGGAAGAGGATCAGCAATGCGAGAAGGATGAAACCTTCCATGCTGTAAATCTGCTTTGGCTGATCAGGGAGCAGTGGATGCCCATCGAGGAAGAGGACAAATAGGTGAGAGATGTTTAGGTTCTTGTGGATCTGTATCTCCCATTCGCTCAACTTCATCATCAATTGCTAGACCTTCAGGTTCTTGTCGATCTGGGTCTAGCATTGCCTCATCATCATCTCCATCTTCAGATTCTGAATCTGTAATATCATGTAAAGTTGAATAATCCAATCTCTGAATTTGAAATCTCATGAGGAGAATCAAGTAAAATTGGATCATCATCACTCGAAGGAGGAACATATCCAAAAATGTTAATGTCATGAAACAGCTCTAGAATATGCATGTAGTCCTCATTTGAACCATCATGATTGTAATCAATCTTAGAAGAACTAGGACTAGATGATGATGGATCTTCTTTAAGATCAAAGGAAGATGAAGTAGTGGAGGCCCATTTTGAAATAGGATTTGGAAAAATAGGTGTCATGTGCTTGAGAAAATATGCTCACCCATTGTCTTCTTTTCTTCTAAATGTGAGTTACTACTGCCTCCTATTACCCATTTGCTTCCAAGTTGGCTAGCCATCAATTTGAATCCTTTCATCATATGTTTCTTCATGTCTCTGATACCACTTGTAATGTCTTCAAAAAATGGTTTTATGATTGTAATAAATTACTCCTCATGTTCTGATGTTTCCCTTCCATTCTTACGCATGGTTTCAACACTATACTCTTCTTCTCCTACTACTTCCTCTTCAACAAAAACCTCTTCCACTTTAGGTTCTAAGGGTGTTGGATTATTTATTTGGATTCTTTTCAGGAAAATCAGGTTCCAATACCATACTCTGATACCACTTTTAATGTCCCTTTTTTTATTTTTATTAAAATAGTGAAATTTTCAACTTTTTTCCCTAGTTCAACCTTTGACTAGTTTTAAGGTCTAGGTCTCCAAATTGCTCCAAATGCTCCCAAATATTCAGAGAATGTGTATGACTAATATTAGGAATTTATTATTATGTTAATTTATGATTTAGGACCATCAAAATACTTCTGCAAACCCCTTTAAGATTCTGGCCAATGTATGGAATTTTACTAGCAATTTGAGGTTCAAATCCCCCTAGGGTAAGGGTTGAAGTTGGCTCTCTAAATGGTACTGAACCCTCTCTAAATTATGAACAGAGGAAGGGAAAATCAATGGAACATCAACAGGGTCTCAAATACATCTCCATTCAATTAATTTAGTCTGCTACAACACTCTCAAAATCGGAAGCAAAAGACTAGTTTCGACCTTGGGGGAAATGACATTAAATCCTCTCCAAATGATATAAAACTAGACAAGATGAATCCAAAAGCTTAATTACTGAACATGGAACTTGTGAAACTAATTAATAACATTCCATTCATCATAAATACATCAATGAAACAATTTTCCACTCGAATTCATCAACACTTCATTGGTATACATCAATATAGTGGGGAAATGGTCACTATTTACTCATTAATGATCAATTATACATACATCCACTTGGAATATCGACCTGATAGATTTTTTAATGTGAAGAAAATAGCATATACATATTATTACAAAATAAATGGGCATTATAATCTCCCCCAAAGAGAACAATAGCTCACCAAAAACGCCCTCCCTCAAGGATCAAGAATATGCAAAGAAAAATGGAAATGGTTGGAGGAATGAGCTGCACTAGAAGAAATCATGAGATATCATGTAGCTTACACCTGCAAATAAAGACTCCATTAAATCTCCCATGAAATTTCTGAATGGCCTTTCCACATACCAACTAGGATGGGAATCTTTCACCCTCGAAATCAACTAAGGCAAGTATACTACTATTCCACTAGCTCTCTTCACAAATGCAAATTCTGAAAATGATCAAAAGCTCTTGTCTTACTTCATTTCTATATTTTATAAACATCCTTAGCCTTCTAAGTTTCCAATTACACCCATAGTATCCAAGCCAATTCGAATTAGAGAGTGATTGAAGTATCGCCACATGTCTCCCACTTCCTAGCCTTCCACCTTCCACAAATTCGAGTAGGCATCTCTTAGCCTTCTCTAACTCCCTTGAGCACTCACCTAGATGCTATTTTTAGGTCTGACATGTCATAATGGTCATATGTCAGCCCTCAAGTCTGCAATTTGTCATAGATGTCATAGCATCTTCATCATTGGTGTCATAGATGTTAGGGAATCTAGCCCAAGTGTCCAAGAACCTCCCATTTGACTCTTCCTTTCCCATGTAAGTTACACTTCCATCCAAATTCGACCTATAATGTATTTTGCCAAGTGTATGAGCCTTCTAAAACATCCCATGAACATTAGGTTTCCCATGAATTCGAAATTGAAAGAGGAGGATGCAATGTGGCACAACAATTCTAGCTTGTGTGGTCCCCACAACCTCCATGTGTCTTCATGATCAATTGCCACTTGATTTTACCCTTGTATTTATTTATTTATCTCCTTTATTAAATATGTATTCCTTCCTAATGTCCAAAAATCATTTATTATCTCCCTTATTGCAAATCCTCATGTCTCCATCCAACCTAGGGAACTAATAGGATTCATGGAATTTCCCTGTTATGAATTTATTTGAATGGGGACATTACAGGGTATTCCACCAAGTCCATTCGGAACCAGTCCTCGCTGCTTACCCCTGTGGAACGGAAGGCCCCCAAAAAAATTGGTGTATAACCATCTCAACAAATACAAGAATATTTTAGTACCCTAAGAGAAAACAACTATGTCTCAAATGTATAACGATAGGGGAGAATTATTTGGATTCCTATCCCCGATGTCCTACCTAACTACACAATTCTTTTATGTCCTCAAGTGAGGTTAATGTGTGTTTACTTAGGGAATTAATTTTAAAGGCTTGTTTTTTTACTCAAAAGGTAGCAAAAGTGCAACTTGGTGATGTTGAGACTCGACTCAAAGCATGCAAATATGGATGAATCTATGCAAATATTTTTCCTTCGATGAATTTCTAGCTACAAAAGGAGAGAGATCCTTTTCGTTCCAAAATGAAAGAGACATAAGATACAAATTTTCGAAAAAGAAAAATACTCACTTCTTGTTTTTTCTTTTCAATTTTATATGCCAAATAAAAATATTAAATACTCTTTCACATTGAATCTATCCAAAAACAAACCGAAAAACAAGCTCTTTTGTTTTCTTTCCTACTTCAAATGAGTATGAAAATGACAAGTAAATAAATAAAAAATTATGACTGCAAAAATACTTCAATCGTTAAGTAAGGAGGGAAATAAGTTTTGAAAAGTTTCCAAGCAAGTTTGAAGATTCAAAGTATGCAAAGATCCTTCACAAAACAAAAATATTCAATGATCTTTTCCAAGGATGCAAGTAAATGTGAACCAATTTCTTTGCCTAAAAAAAATGACCAATTTTGTAACATAAAACCAATAAGTCCAAATAAAATATCTCTTACTTTGTCACTTCAATCTCAAAAAATCCAAACCATGAATAAATAATCAAGTAAACCAAGCCAAACTTCTTAGATTTGCAGATCAGGAGCAGAGTGAGTTATTAGACCAAGTACAAATGTTAAAGCAGGTTATGAGAATAGTATAAATGACTATTACAGTCTTCTAGTTTCCAATTCACTAACAACTTGCACAACTTCATTCTATAATCTAAATAGGGTTCCAAAATCAAATCCAAAAATATAAAAATCAAACTGAGATCACACATATCTGATCAAGATCAGAGTGCTAAAAGTAAGCAAAAAACCAAAGGCAAACATCAATCAAGCCAAAAATTGAGTTTCAGAGCACACTACAGGGAATTTGCGCTCCCCTGGAGACCATCCAGGAGCAAAATTAAGGAATTTTCGCACTCTAGTACACTGTAGGGGCGCGAAAAATAGAGTGTAGTGTCCCCTTCCTACCATACAGCATGATAGAGAGGACGTGGTGCTCAATCTGGGCAATTAGCCTAATATCCATTCTTTGAAAGAATTAATACCCGACATGTATATGTTCCTGCTATAGAACTCAACGGAAATTAAATTAATACTGTTGATATCTAACATACATTCAAGCTATTCTGTGACAGCCATTGAATAGAGACCTTGCAGAATTATGAAAGATCATATGGAAATGCATATACTTTTAAAAACACAGCGGAATTAAATTCGTTTAACACATCCACATACATTCATCATATTCATCAAATGGTAATTGCAAATTTACACAAGAGAATACTTATCTTATGCGAAAGTAGTCCCATGCAACTGGCTATGCAACTGCAACGTTCCACCCAACCGTAGGCCAGTGTGCTCCTCAATCTCTCAGCACCTCTGCCACCCCCAAGCTGGGAATGATCTCTACAAGGAACCAGGGAACAGCAGACTCACACATAGCCAAGCATACACCAAGATGAGCCAAGCCAATCTACAATTGGGTTTATCAGGCTGCTAGGAGATGGAAAGGAAGAGTTGCTAAGCTAGTGAGCTCCAGCACAGAGCCAGGGATAACCTTGCAATATCTATCTAGCTTGGCACCCACAATACCTACACACCCAGCACAAGGAAGTATTCTTTTCACTGCTGTACAGTCCCTCAAGCCATACCTTCCCTATCTAGTGCTCTCAGGGTATGCATAGAAGAGTAACCAAAGCCCTCTTGATCTTCTTGAGAGGTTGTCTCCCCCACTAGGTTTATCAAGCCACTTCTGTCCACTACCACTCCAACACTTCAGCTCACAGGCTCAAACCAAAAACGAGGATGCACATAACAGCAGAACCACACTTGCTAGACATGAGGAAAACGTTTTCCACAGTGGGATGCATGAGATGGGGTTTCAGCTAACTCAGAAAAACGTGGGAACCCACAAAAACGAAATGGGAAGTTGGTGAACAACCCAGGAAGCCAAATCCATTTTTAGAAAAACGTCCTTGGACATTCAGGGGCAAAAAAGACCTCCATACAGTCCCCAAAACGTGGCCCTTCTCTCCCAGGCTATTGCATATGCAGAAACGAACTCCCAAGCATGGAAAAATGCAGGATTTGGCTTAAAAACGTGTAGGGAAAGACCCAGCTAGCTCCCACTGCGTGAATGAGTGAAGACTGACTATTCATAATGGCTTTGGGCACCATTTCGTGGGTGTTTTCTTGCCCAAGGAGACAAAACACGAATTTCCAGGTTGATGGCTTGCCCATGCACGAAATTGGCTGCCATACTTCTTCATTTCCAAGGCATTAACTACCTTAACCAATTTCTTGGAAGAATTAAATGATTGGGTGCATGAGACAAAATGGGTAGTTGGTGGTTTATGGGTTTCCTCATTGACACATGGATTAATACCATTGGCTCAAGGGTTTGAATAATTCCCCCCCTTTTCCTTGTAGAGTCATGCCCCATCTCTTTTGTTGCATTGCATAGCCGGTTGTGGGTTTTTCATTAAAAATTCGTAATTACATGATGTCTTATATACATTGTGCCTTTCTAGCACAAGAACCATAGGCATCTATTTTTTTAATTGCCGATACATGAAACGCTAAATCAACGGTGGGGCCTTGGCCTTGAGCTCCTCGCCATGATTAAATTACAATATTCACATCATTTACGATTTAATACAAAGGGGGTCAAAATGGGGACATTACATTCCCCTCCCCTTACATTAGCACTATCCTCGGTGCTCATCAAAATTGAACAAAAATGGATATGCCATCCTCATGGCATCCTCCAGCTCCCATGTAGCCTCATCGGGACCGTAGTGCTTCCATTGCACCTTTACCTGTCCGATGGCTCGGTTCCGGAGCAATGTTACTTTCTTGTCTAGGATGCACAATGGATCGGTTTGGAATTCTCCCTCGGGTTCCACCTGGATCACATCCCAATTAATCACATGGTTAGGATCATGTACATATTTTTTAAGCAAAGAGACGTGAAAAACATTATGAGCTTTAGTACTAGCAGGCAATGCAAGTCTATATGCAACTGGTCCTATTCTTTCAAGCACTTCAAATGGCCCACAATATCTAGGCGATAGCTTGGCACAGCTCCCAAGCTTCAAGGAACTCTTCCTTGATCTCACTCGAAGATATACATGATCCCCAACATTGAATTCCCTATGCACCCTATGTTTATTTGCATAGCTTTTCTGTCTATCCTGGGCTGCTTTTAAATTTTGCCGGATCTTTGCAACCTCTTGTTCCATTTCCTTCAGCAATTCTGGCCCAAGTATAATTCTGTTCACTGGATTGTCCCAAGTCACTGGTGTCCTACACCTTCTGCCATACAAAGCCTCATATGGACTCATTCCCAATGATGCTTGTTGCCCATTGTTATATGCAAATTCTACCAAGTGTAGATAATCTTCCCACTTGGATGGTTTATCCATTACATACATGCGGAGCATGTCTTCCAACACCCGATTTACTCTTTCGGTTTGACCATCTGTTTGAGGATGGTATGCAGTACTAAAGCTTAGCTGTGTACCCAAATCTGCAAAGAGACCTTTCCAAAAATTGGAAGTGAACTTGGTATCCCTGTCAGAAATTATTACCTTAGGCAATCCATGTAATCTGAAAATTTCCTTCATGAAAATATTTGCAATGGCATCGGCTTTATGTGTGGATTTAACCGGTATGAAATGTGTTGCCTTTGTTAACTTGTCCACCACAACCATGATGGAATCATGTTGTCTCTTAGTCATTGGCAATCCTGTAATAAAATCCATGGATATTACTTCCCATTTCCATTCTGGAATTGGCGCTGGAAGCAATAAACCTGCTGGATGTTGGTGTTCACTCTTCACCTGTTGACATTCCATGCACTTAGAAATGTATTCAGCGACATCCTTCTTCATGCCTGGCCAGAAATATATTTTCTTGCTGTAGCAACTGTTTTCTGATATCCTGGGTGACCAGAGTATGGAGCTTTATGGATCTCATCCATAACCATTCTCCTCAAATCTGCCGCATTTGGAATATAGACTCTATTCTTATAAGTAAGAAGTCCTCCTTCTTCCAAATGATAGCCCTCATACTTCTCTTCAAGGTTTTGTTACTGCAATTTTCCCTTTATCTGCTCATACACTTCATCCTCAACCATATGGTTCACAATCTGCTGCCTCAAATCTGGTTGGCAAGTACTAAGCGCTGACACATGCATTTCATGTGCCTTCCTGTTGAGCGCATCGGCCACCTTGTTTTATTTCCCTTTTATGTGTTTAATTTCGAAATCAAATTCACACAAAAATTCCAACCATCTAGCTTGCCTAGCATTTAATGTTGGCTGATCAAACAAGTATTTCAGTCCACAATGGTCTGTCCTTAACTCAATTTTTCTTCCCATTAAGTAATGCCTCCACATCTTTAAAGCATGTACTATGGCTGCAAGCTCTATATCATGAGTAGCGTAGTTCTTCTCATGCTCCTTCAACTTTCTTGACTCATAGCATATCACGTGGTTGTCTTGCATAAGAACTCCTCCAAGTCCTTGATTGCATGCATCGGTACACACCACAAAGTCTTTTTCCGGGTCTGCAATCTTCAAAATAGGTGCACTTGTAAGAAGATTCTTTAATCGTTGAAAGATTTCCTCACATCTTGGTGACCATTCAAACTTTATCCCCTTCTTTTGCAAAGAAGTGATCGGGTTTGCAACCTTGGAGAATCCTTCGATAAACCTCCTGTAGTAACCAGCAAGGCCCATAAAAGATCTCACATCAGTCACATTCCTTGGAGTTGGCCAATTCATAATGGTTTCAATCTTCTCAGGTTCTACAGATATCCCTTCGTCGGAGATGATGTGACCCAAATAATGAATTCTATCTTTATAAAAGTCACATTTACTCAACTTTGCATACAGCTTATGCTCCCTTAGTAATTGCATTGTCATTCTCAAATGTTCTTCATGCTCTTCTTCATTCTTAGAATAGATAAGAATGTCATCTAGGAATACAAGAACAAACTTGTCCAGATACTTGCTAAAAACATTATTCATGAGACACATGAATGTAGCTGGTGCATTTGTGAGACCGAATGGTACCACTACAAACTCATAGTGTCCATACCTCGTTCTAAAGGCAGTCTTATGAATATCTTCTTCTTTGATTCTTACCTGATGGTAACCAGACCTCAAGTCAATCTTTGAAAATACCTTTGCTCCTCTCATTTGGTCAAAAAGGTCATCAATTCGGGGCAATGGGTATTTGTTCTTCACCGTGACTTTGTTCAACTGCCTGTAGTCGATACATAACCTGAGTGTTCCATCTTTCTTTTTCACAAATAGAACAGGTGCTCCCCACGGGGACACACTTGGCCTAATATATTTCTTTTCCAGCAACTCTTGTAATTGCATTTTCAGTTCTAGCAATTCCGGTGTACTCATCCTGCAGGGTGTCTTAGACACTGGTGCCGCTCCTGGCACAAGCTCAATTGTAAAGTCAATGTCTCTCTTTGGAGGAAGTCCTGGAATCTCATCAGGAAAAACATCCTTGAATTCTTGCAATACCTGATAGTCCTCCAATTTAAGAGTTTCATTCTCTGCTGCCTCTAAAATGTGGGCTGCATACAATTGACATCCCTTCCTATAGAACTTATTTAGTTGCATGGCTGAAACCTGTCTAACAGAAGTCACCTTTGGAATGCCTTTTACAACCCTCGGGTTTCCTTCTTCGTCCATGCATTCAAATGTCTTATTGTAGCAGTCAAGTTTAACCCTGTGTGCTTCTAACCAATCCATTCCAATGAGAATATCATAGGAACCCAGTGGCAAAATATTCAGATCTGCATAGGTGAATAGCCCATCCATCTCTAATGGACATTTCTCTACTATTTCACTAACTTTTCTCTTGGTTCCAGTGGCTAGTTGAACTAACCAGGATTTACTATGTTTTAATTTATTGAAGGCACAAATCTCAACAATCCTAGGAGTGACATAACTGTGAGTAGATCCAGGATCAATCAAAATAGAAACAGATTGCTTAGCAATCTTACCTTCAATTTCAACCACAGTTGACTGATGATCTGCTTGACGGTCGTCTAGAGCTGCATAGATTCTAGGGATTGTCCTCGCCACTTGACCCACAGTTCCAGCTCCTTGGATGTTGTGAACTTGATTCGCATTCCCATTCCGATATGGACAGTTCCTAAGCATGTGGTCTCCTCCACAACCCCAACATTGAAGTGGTTCTCTTGGCTCCTTTGGATCTCTTGGCTTGTCTCCCATCATCCTAGTTGGCTTAGTAACCACCTGTGATGGCTGCCTTTGCTGATTCCGGAATTGAGGAGGCTTGAACCCCTTCTTCCTTTAATCAAACTTCTCATTTTTCTTATCCTTCCATGCCTTATGGAATTCTAGTTTGCTTCTGTTTTGATCAAAGCAATACTTGGCCTTTCTTATGGCCTCCTCTAGAGTTCGAGGTTCATCAAACTCAATTCTATCTTTATATGACTGGGGCAGTCCACTTAGGAACCGCTGAATTTTCACCTTATCATCTCGAATGTACTTGACATACCTCAGCATCTCCAAGAACTTGTTTGCATATTCTTCCATGGTCGATTGTCCCAATCTCAGCTCATGGAACTCTTTGATCTTATCATCATAGTACCTATCAGAGAGGTACTTCTGCTTGAAGTGTTTCTTGAACTGCTTCCACACGATCTTCCTTTCGTTGATCTTCTTCACTTGCCTGGTGTGTTCCCACCATATAGATGCTCTTCCATTCAAGTTGAAGATGGCTACCCTTGCCTTCATATTTCCCGAGTAGTCTTGGACTTGGAAATATTTTCTCATCCCAAGAAGCCAAGCTTCAGCTTCTTGACCGGACTTTACCTCTCCGTCAAATGTAGGAGGTTTTGCCTTCTTAAATTCCCCATGTGAATTGTTCTTGTAGTGCTTCTTTCTCTTACTCATGTGAAATGAAGAGCTTGAATCCTCAATGGATTCTTCGAAGTCAGATGATTCATTAGAAGAGATTTCTGGAGTATATATCCTGTCTGTAGAAACTCTTCTTGGGCTACTGGCCCTCTTGCGGGAATTCCTTCTAGAGCTACTCCCACCCCTTTCTAGATTTGATATCTGATGCCCAGAGTTTATTTGCCTTTGGATGTCTGTCAAACTCTGTAGCATGGCTGCATTCAATTGATTTTGTTCTTCTTGAGCTTTAATCATCCTTTCATTATCTTCCCTACAGCTTTGCAATTCCACCCTTAGGCTTCTCATGGTGGCTGCAACATCTGGAGGGGTCTCTTGATTTCTTCTCCCATTAGATTCTGTTTCAGCATTCTCAACCTGTATGTTCTCCCCCATGGCATCTGTCTCAGGCTCATAGGGATCCTGTGCATCATTCATGATGTTCATTTTCTTGGCCCAACCAAGATCCAAAACTTTCCAACTGTATTATCTAGAGTGCTACCCTGCTGTAACTGTGACTCTCTGAAATGTGTTCATCAGCACAATTGTTAGCTGCATTATATTCTCAGAATTCATAACTTACTTCATGCACGTGGAAAAATGCCATACTAACAATTCGTCAAATCACAACAACGACATATGAGGGAAAAAAGAAAAGGGGGTCAAGGGGGCTTGCCCCCTTGTTTTTTTTTGTTTTTTCTGTTTTAGAAATCATGCCGCAATCGGCAGTTCACGGAACGCACCCGTAATTGCGGGGCAGTTGGCTGTAGGCTTCCGCAGTTGCGGGCCGGTTGACGGCAGGCTTCCGCAGTTGCGGGCCGGTTGGCTGTAGGCTTCCGCAATTGTGGGTCGGTTGACGGTAGGCTTCCGCAGTTGCGGGCCGGTTGGCTGTAGGCTTCCGCAATTGCGGGTCGGTTGACGGTAGGCTTCCGCAGTTGCGGGCCGGTTGGCGGTAGGCTTCCGCAGTTGTGGGCCGGTTGGCTGTAGGCTTCCGCAATTGCGGGCCGGTTGACGGTAGGCTTCCGCAGTTGCGGGCCGTTCGCGGAATGCTTCCGCCGTTGCGCAGAATGCTTCTGGGGGTTTCGGGCGGTTTTTTCGGAATGCCTTTTTCGGAACGACTTGCGAAATGCTTCCGCAATTGCGGAACGATTCGCCGAAGTCTTCCGCAGTTGCGGAACGATTCGGAGAAGTCTTCCGCAGTTGCGGAACGATTCGCCGAAGTCTTCCGCAATTTCGGAACGACTCGCCGAACTCTTCTGCGTTGCGGAACGATTCGCGGAATCCTTCCGCAATTTCGGAAGAGAATTCCTTCCGCAATTTCGGAAGAGAATTCCTTCCGAAAATTTCCTTTTGACGCCGACACTTAGAAAATTTTTCCCCTAAATTTTTTTTCTCCGCTGTTTCGGAGCAGTTGGCTGAATTCTTCCGCAATTTCGGAAGGATTCGCGGAACTCTTCCGCAACGGGAAGGTTCGCCGAACTCTTCCGCAATTGTGGGAAGGTTCGCGGAACTCTTCCGCAATTGCGGGAAGGTTCGCGGAACCTTTCCGCAGTTTCGGGACGACTTCCCGAAACAGTACTTAAAACCAAAAAATTCCAAAAACAGACTTAAAACGAAAATTTCGAAAAACAGACTTAAAACGAAAATTTCCAAAAACTCTAAGGAAAAATTCAAAATCTTCCCTTCTTTTCAGTGATGATTGGATTTGGCCCATAAAGGTCCAATGCTGCAACCAGCAGCTCTGATACCAAAATGTAATGTCCCCTTCATACCATACAGCATGATAGAGAGGACGTGGTGCTCAATCCGGGCAATTAGCCTAATATCCATTCTTTGAAAGAATTAATACCCGACATGTATATGTGCCTGCTATAGAACTCAACGGAAGTTAAATTAATACTGTTGATATCTAACATACATTCAAGCTATTCTGTGACAGCCATTGAATAGAGACCTTGCAGAATTATGAAAGATCATATGGAAATGCATATACTTTTAGAAACACAGCGGAATTAAATTCGTTTAACACATCCACATACATTCATCATATTCATCAAATGGTAATTGCAAATTTACACAAGAGAATACTTATCTTATGCGAAAGTAGTCCCACGCAACTGGCTATGCAACTGCAACGTTCCACCCAACCGTAGGCCAGTGTGCTCCTCAATCTCTCAGCACCTCTGCCACCCCCAAGCTGGGCATGATCTCTACAAGGAACCAGGGAACAGCAGACTCACACATAGCCAAGCATACACCAAGATGAGCCAAGCCAATCTACAATTGGGTTTATCAGGCTGCTAGGAGATGGAAAGGAAGAGTTGCTAAGCTAGTGATCTCCAGCACAGAGCCAGGGATAACCTTGCAAGATCTATCTAGCTTGGCACCCACAATACCTACACACCCAGCACAAGGAAGTATTCTTTTCACTGCTGTACAGTCCCTCAAGCCATACCTTCCCTATCTAGTGCTCTCAGGGTATGCATAGAAGAGTAACCAAAGCCCTCTTGATCTTCTTGAGAGGTTGTCTCCCCCACTAGGTTTATCAAGCCACTTCTGTCCACTACCACTCCAACACTTCAGCTCATAGGCTCAAACCAAAAATGAGGATGCACATAACAGCAGAACCACACTTGCTAGACATGAGGAAAACGTTTTCCACAGTGGGATGCATGAGATGGGGTTTCAGCTAACTCAGAAAAACGTGGGAACCCACAAAAACGAAATGGGAAGTTGGTGAACAACCCAGGAAGCCAAATCCGTTTTTAGAAAAACGTCCTTGGACATTCAGGGGCAAAAACGACCTCCATACAGTCCCCAAAACGTGGCCCTTCTCTCCCATGCTATTGCATATGCAGAAACGAACTCCCAGGCATGGAAAAATGCAAGATTTGGATGAAAAACGTGTAGGGAAAGACCCAGCTAGCTCCCACTACGTGAATGAGTGAAGACTGACTATTGAGAATGGCTTTGGGCACCATTTCGTGGGTGTTTTCTTGCCCAAGGAGACAAAACACGAATTTCCAGGTTGATGGCTTTCCCATGCACGAAATTGGCTGCCATACTTCTTCATTTCCAAGGCATTAACTACCTTAACCAATTTCTTGGAAGAATTAAATGATTGGGTGCATGAGACAAAATGGGTAGTTGGTGGTTTATGGGTTTCCTCATTGACACATGGATTAATACCATTGGCTCAAGGGTTTGAATAATTCCCCCCCCTTTTCCTTGTAGAGTCATGCCCCATCTCTTTTGTTGCATTGCATAGCCGGTTGTGGGTTTTTCATTAAAAATTCGTAATTACATGATGTCTTATATACATTGTGCCTTTCTAGCACAAGAACCATAGGCATCTATTTTTTTAATTGCCGATACATGAAACGCTAAATCAACGGTGGGGCCTTGGCCTTGAGCTCCTCACCATGATTAAATTACAATATTCACATCATTTACGATTTAATACAAAGGGGGTCAAAATGGGGACATTACATAGAGGAATTTCTCTCTATGACACACAGGATGGGTGCGAAAATATCTTGTAGGGAGGCATGGGCGAAGGTATGAGAAGAAAATTTATGAATTTATTACGCTTGCAGACCCAGAGAACTTAATGATGAGGATCAAAATGGCAATTAAAGTTCGAAAACTGGTAAATAACATAGATAAGAGATCAAATCTTGGATATTTGATGGGAAAATGAAACCTAGTATGTCCCCAGTAATTTCTATTCTAGCAAATTCCTCCTACGGATAGTTAAACCTACTCGAAGATTAAACTAAGTTTAAATAAGATTAATCTACGACAGAAGTGAAACAAGTGGTTGTTTACTCTCCTAGATCTAAGACAATACCTAAGCTTTTAAACACTAAGAGGAGAAGGATTGTGAAACTTACCTCAAATTCGTCGGTTGTCCTAGCTCCAACTTCACACTTGATCTCCAAGGGGTGAACTTGTTTGAACAAGACAAGAAGCAATACCTCCAAGCACTAGATGTAATGGTTAAGATCTAATTCATACAAAAAACATATCATGCATCTAATTAAAGTGAGAAACACAATATGGGATAATAAGCCAAGTTTGTATTAATGAAAGCTAAGAAGACTATTACAAAGTTAGTATTGATGTCCAAGCAAAAACTGCCACTTCCAATATTTTCCTCTTTCTATATCTACAAATCTCCTAAGACCATAGGTTTGATGCCTCCAAAATTTCTCCCAGAGCTCATGGATGGCCTCCTTCTTATAGGATTTGGGAGGCCAAGCACTAGGAGAGAATAATGGATCTAAGTGAGTGGAAGGTGGATCAAGGAGGTGATTCATTCCAAGGAAGGTGAGATTCAAGAGGAACCTCCATGCCAAAAATATCTCCTTCAAATCCAAGATACAAGATTCAAGTGATAATGTGGTTAAGGGATTTTCGTGCCCTCAACGCTGAGCATAGTGCGGAAAAATTGCAATTTTCATGCCCCTGGTAGGGCACGGAAATATTGTAATTTAGCGCCTTGTACCACTAGCAAGGCATGGAAATATGGGTAAAGTGGATCCATTAAGGTGGCATTCGACCATGAAAAATTGGATTTGCCTCCAAGGAAGGCTAGGGAGGGGACCAACAAGGTGGAAATAAGTCTCAAGACTTGCTAGGAGGTACGACCATTAGGTTCTGCATGGTGGTATGACATGAAGACTCAGAATGGTGCTCAAAGCGGGACTTTTAGGTATAACAATAATTGCATGCTAGACTTAAGATCCTCCCATAACTTGATGCCAAAGTTTATTATAGAGAATTCAGACCTAGATATTACCAATCCATACCATGAACTTTATAGTTTTGACTCTAGAAAAGTGAAATGCATGGGGATGATAAAGGATTTGGTGGTTACACTAGCGCAGTTTCCTACAAACTGTATCATGATGGATGTAGTAGTGTAAGATGTTCCTGCTAAGTATGGGATGTTGCTATTTAGAACATGTTCTAAAAGGATATGAGGCATGATGCAGATGGAAATGAAGTATGCAGCATTCCCAGTATTTGCAGGAGAAAGCAGGAGGCTTTATAGAGAGGTTGAATTTGTATATGTGATAAGTGATAAGAAAAAACCAAAGAATTATCCTTTGTATGAAATTGAGGAAGACATGAGATGTTGCATTCTGGAAATGAATGCTGAGTATCAAGACTCTTTTCCTAGAGAAATATTTGCTCATGATTTTTCATCTTTCCAAAGACAAGTATGGAAAATGCACTTTGATGGAGCATCCTCCAAAGAAGAAGTAGGGGCTATAGTGATCCTATTCTCTCCCACCAATGAAGAAATCACTCTTTCATTCAAGATGAACTTTGAAACCACAAACAATATAGCATAATATAAATCCATGATACTTGGGTTAGAAACTGCTAAAAATATGGGGATTACATAACTCATTGTTTTGGGGTATTCATAATTAGTGGTGCAGCAGATTAAAAATGTTTACCAACCCAAACACCCTAGAATGAGGGCCTATGGAAATGAAGTGTGGGATTTAATATATTTTTTTTTCATGCTTCTAATATCACTTTTGTTCTGTTGGCCCCCCAGCAACTCCCCTTAATTTTGCAAAACAAATAAAAATAAATAAAGGGCCCACCATGTAAATTTTGTATATAAGGCTGTTTTCAGTTTCTTTTGCTTGGTTGTAGAGTGTGATCAATTGGTTTTTGTTGCTAGATCTTTTACTTTTTGCGCTTCTATTTCTTTTTCTTGGCTTTCTTGAGATAAGGATTTGGTGGTTTAACTTATGCATGCCATTTTAGTCTTCTCACTTCTTGCTTGCTCTTTAACATATCTTTCATGGCTTAAAGTTTTGGTGATTTTTGTCACTTGACTATCTACCCTTATATGAACTTGTTGGAGTTGATTGCATGCTTTGATTTGGCATAATTGGATCAATTTCATTTTTTCGATAACTTTGTTAAATGTTGGCTTTCACTTTATCAATAAATTTTCGAGCTTTTTAGCAAATCATAGTTAATTAATTAAAAACTTAAATTTATGATTTTGAATTACGCTTTGAAAGAATATTTATCAAAGAATGGAATCATATAATTTTATCAATTTTGGGCAATCTATCATAGTTTTTCAAGCTTTCAACTTATTCTAATAATTTTTCCTTTCTCATGTAATTTTGTAATTTCAAACAAAATTAAAATAATTTAATTAAAAGCTTATTTATATTCCATTCATATCTTAAAGGGGTGTTTTTAAAGATTCAAGATGAATGGCTACTTTTCCATAAAACATCACTTTTTTTTGGGGGTCATAATTTCTATTTGTTTTGGCACAACGCTAAATATTATTTCATTAATATAATTATAAGCAAAACATTTATATTTTAGTAAAATAACTTTTTACAAAATATGTAAGTTAATTTTAGTAAAGCTCTTTTATATATAAGTTATCACGTGTTCTCATTAAGATCTCATCGTTATAATGCATAACAGCTCATGCCAAAAATTTATCATTATTTTATCCAAAACTAAAATATGATTGTATGACTATAAAGTTTAGGTGGTATTTTAATTTGCTAGAATGGAATGGATGATTAATAAGGCATTTTATATTAATTTATAAAAATATTATTTTTTAAATATTATGTCTTTGTAAACCAACTAATTTTACAATTACGTTGGCTTTGAGGTTTGTTTTGATATGAGTTAAAAAAATTCGGAGATTGAAATTTCCGAGTATCACGGGTTGAGAATGAAGAGGGTTTCTCTAGGGTTTTTGGTTTTTTGGCTGATTGGAGGTAGCAGAATCTCTGTAGGATAAGGATGGTCTACTGCAGCTCCTTGGATTCCATCTAACCGTGAGGTTGGCTCTAGTACCAACCAAGGTATCAAAAAGTGGGAACTAGGTTTTTTTCATGCTGCAGGAAATCGCTCCGAGTTCTGTGGTTTTCTTTTCATCTGGTTTTGGTTTTTCTGTTATTTGATGGTTTGGATTTAGTGTAATGGTTGTGCGTCAACCTGTTCTGTTCTCACAGATTGGGTTGTGTGTTCTTATGTGACATCTGTCCTTTCATTTTTATTGGGCCGGGGTATTATCTATAATGGTTTCTCCTCTCACTTTTCCCTCAGCAGTCTCTACGGGTCCTGATATTTCCTCTGAGAGACAACATGTTGAGAAGCCTGAACTTTTCCCTTTTGGATCACTCTCCTCGAATCTATGGAAGGGAGCTGTGGCCCATAATAAATGTCGCCTGAAGACTTACAGGGCTAAGGTAGAGGCCTCGGTTTATACAATGGACCAGCCAGTTAACTTGGACAGATTCCATGTCCTATGTCGCAGAGGATTTGTGGGTAAGATTGAAGGCACTAAGATTTCTCAGTCGGAGTTGGTTGAGTGGGTAAACCTTCACTGGACTCCGGAATCGGGGCTACCTCCTCGCACGAGCCTACTTGCTAAAGGCTAGGTTGCTTTTATTTTTCCCAATGAATACATCGTACCTTCAATCCTGGAACCTGGCTTGTGAAGAATGGGTCCCTGAATCTTAAACGTTGGCATGTTAATTTCAATCCCAACACCGAACAATTGAAGTTCAGGCACCTGTGGGTGCTTCTCCCTGGATTCCCTTTTGAGTTATGGACCTCAAATGTTTTTTAGGTTTTAGGTAACTATCTAGGTTGCTTCATTTGCCTGGAAAAGAATTTAATTTTCGGCATAAACAAGAAAATGGCATCTATGATGGTGGAATTCGATATGGTTGATGGGTTACCAACAGAAGTTGATATTGTTTAGGGGGATAAACGTTCTAAACAGAAGCTTGATTACAGGAATATACCCTTTCATTGTTTTTTCTTCCATGGTATGGGTCATGTGAAGGCTAGATGCCCGAAGCTTTTTTCTGGAGCTCTCTCTCCGGCTAGGTTGTCGTTTATCACAAAGAATTTTCTTCCTGGACCTGTTCTGACTTCGACCTCGCCAAAAGGTAAGCATATTGATGAACCCTCTGAATATTATGAAGGGGTTTCTAAGGAAGAATTAGATTTCTACCCGTCTAGGGAATAAGCACTAGATTTGAGGCATTCAAATTCTAAATCCTTAGCGAGGAATCTATTTAAAGATACTAGTTCTCTAGATTTTCCTTCTGTTTCGAGGGAGTCTATCGGCTATGAACATGTTCTTGGTAAGGTTGAAGAGGCCCCTACTTTGGATTCATTTTCTAATTCCTTGATTCCTATTCTGGACCCTATTGTTCCCTCTGCAAAGACTTTTCCTAATTCATTTAAAACTCCCTACGGGCCCTGTCTAGTAGCCATAAATCTCCCTTAGGTGTTTATGCACAAAACCCTAAGTCTCCCGATAAATATGTGCTCCCTTCCATTCGTTGTTTGAATGTGACAATCCAGAAAAAGAAAAAAGTTAAGGAGAAAGAGGTTGGAGAAGTTTTTATTCCTTTTTCTTAGCAGTTGGATAGTGCGTTTCCTGAACCCTCTCCAGACCATCTCTCCTCTCATGGGACTCTTAGAGCAGTTGTCTCCCCTGGCTCTGTGTCTTAATGTCATTTATCTCTTTCAATATCCATGGTATTGGAGCGATATCCAAGACTAGGATCCTCTTCAATTTCCTGAAAAGTTATAGTCTTGATTGTATTTTAATTCAAGAAACGATGTGCTTTGCGACACAAGCTATTGCGATTTTCTCCAAACATTTTCCAGGATGGTATTTTTCTGCTATTGACTCATGTGGTCTGTCTGGTGGTATTTTGTTTGGTTGGAACCTAGCTACTACTGTCTTCAAGCCTTTCAAGACGATGGGGGGTTTGTTATTGGAAGGTCAGATTTTATCTAATGACCATAACCTTTCTCTTCTTAACATGTATGGGCCATATACTAATAGGAATAGCTACTAGGCGGGGCTTGAAGATTTGGGTATTTTGAATTCTCCAAACCTTATTGTTGTAGGTGATTTGAACTTCACCCTCTCGACGGATGAAATTTGGGGCTCGTCTGGTATTGATGATGACTTGGCATATTTTCTTAAGAATATTTTCATGGGAGTTAATCTAACTGATGTCCGACCAAGAAAATTGGTTGCTACTTGGAGTAACAAACGGGTTGGAAAGTGTTGTATTAGTAAACGAATGGATCACTATCTTATGGAAGAATTGGTGGTTTCTAAGTTCAACAGGTGCAGATCCTGGGTAGAGTTTTCTAATATCTCTGATGACCAGGCATTTTTTTTGCAAATTGAGGACTTGACTTTTAAGGCTAATAGACCCTTCAAATTCAATAGTTCTTGGCTATCTAATTTGGATTTTTTTTCTATGGTCAGAAGCTACTGGGGGTCTATTGATGTCCCTGTGTGCCTCAATCCTATGGATGTGTTGAGTTATAAGTTGAAGATTCTAAAATCTGCTACTAAAAAATGGGAGAAATATTTTTCTGCTCGGACAAATAAGGATCTGATTGCTATTAAGGGCCAGATCAAGCAACTTCATGTTCTGATTTCAAAGGGTATCTTTTCTAAAGAAGATACAAGAATGTTTCTTTTTCTCCAAGCCAAGCTGGATGAAATTATTAAACTTGAAGAGAGAACATGGAGGTTAAAAAGCCGTGCTCTGTGGATGAAGGTGGGGGATGGTAATACTAGATTTTTTCATACTTTTTCTTCTTACGGGAGGAATTTGAATACTATTTGGTCAATTTATGATTCACAAGGCACAACTGTTTTTGAAAAGAAGAAGATTGAGCATTTGGATTTTACACATTTCAAATGCCATTTTGAAGAGCCAGGCACTTCGAGTATTGAAGCACAACTCAATGTACTAAAACATTATCCATGTTTTTTTACCGAAGAAGAAGGGAAAGCTTTTGGTAATCTTGTTTCATTGGAGGAGGTTGAAAAGGTATTGAAGATTTTTACAAAAGAAAAGAGCCCTGGGCCCGACGGTTGGATCGTTGATCTTTTTATTGCTTTCTGGGATATAATGGGTTCTAATTTGCTGGATATGGTTGAATATTCTAGAATTAATGGTTGGGTTACTGGAGGGATAAACTCAACTTTTTTAACCTTGATACCCAAGAGAATTAAACCTCTAACTTTCCACGATTTCAGACTGATTGCTCTATGCAACTTGGTTTACAAGATTATTACCAAAATAATTGCTAATAGAATTAAGCCTAAGCTCTCAGAGTGGATGTCAAAGGAGCAGTTTGGTTTTCTAGCTAATAGACAAATTCTTGATGCGGTTGGAATCACTCGGGAAGTTTTTCATACGGTCAAATTGAGGAAGCAAAAAGATCTGATGCTCAAAATCGATCCTTTTAAAGCTTATGATCAGTTTAACTGGGACTTTCTGCGCTTGATGCTTCTTCAAATTGGTCTCTCTCGAGTTGCCATAAACTAGATTATGGCATGTGTCATGACAAATAATTATTCGGTTATGATTAATGGCAATCCAAATCCTTTTTTCAAGAGTCACAGAGGCTTGCGACAAGGTTTCCCTCTGTCTCCATTGTTGTTTTTACTGGTTATAGAAGGTCTTAGCAGGTTGATAATTGGAGCCAGAGTTGATGGGAAAGTTAGAGGGATTCACTTTTCTAATACTTTCTCCATTACTCATCTATTGTTTGTGGATGGCGTAATGCTTTTTGGTACTGATTCTACTGAGGAGTGGGAGACATACTCTTCTCTTATCTTGTTATTCTGCAAAGCGACTGCTATGGAGGTAAGTCAAAGTAAGTCGGTTTTCATTCACATTCTGGTTGACAATTTTGTGCTACAACAGGTTCATTCATTCCTTCCTTACAATGCTACTTACCTAAATGATAGAGTAAAGTACTTGGGGTTTTTTATAAAGCCTAACAATTATGGTGTTCAAGATTGGAAATGGTTGATCAGAAGGTTTGAAAAAAGATTAATTTATGGGGTCATAAGTATTTGTGCTTGGGAGGTCGGCTGGTTCTTTTAAATTCTGTCCTTAGTAGCTTGATGGTGTATTGGGCATTATTGGCTCAATTACCTCGTTCTATTCTCCAAAAAATGAAGAGTTTAATGTTCTCTTTCCTTTGGTCTAGAAAGACAGAATCTGACCATTACCATTTGGCAAACTGGGAGATTTTATCTCTTCCGAAAAGATATGGAGGCTGGAATATAAAAAATGTTTTCTGGTTTAATATGGCATTATCCTTGAAAAGTTGTTGGCAAGGGATCTTTGGAGACAATTTATGGTATGATCTATTGCAAGTGAAGTATATAAAGAAGGATCGATGCAGCTGGGTTAGAAACCCTTCAATCAATCCATGCTCTGCGTCTTTTTTTTGGAATGGGTTCATGAAATTATTCCCCTGGATTAGCTCTTATCTTTCATGGCCCGTTGGTGATGGTAATAATGTGATTGTTGGCATTGATCCAATCCTGGGTATTGAGTCGGATTGTTTTCTTTCCTTGGAACTTTGAAATCATTTCAAGGATTATGGATTGATTTATTTGAGCCAATTCATGCGTAAGAGTGGTTTAGTGCCTGACACCTCCTACTGGTATACTGCTTCTGACCTTGGGATCTTTGGTAGTTGGGAGATTGTATGGAATAGATATTTGAAGAATTTAAATGATGTTGGGATCAGACTTTCTTTTGGTAAAGACCGTCTTGCATGGTCAAAAAATTCCTCTACAAGATAGTTTTCGGCCAGCAGTGCATATCAGGTTATTGTCGAAAATCATGTTAAGGCTGATAAGAAATGGTGGTTTGTAGCTCTTTGGAAGTGGAAGATTCTGCTGAAAGTTAAGTGTTTCCTAATGGTTGGATTTTAGCAACAAACTTTTAATCTGGGATAATCTATTGAGACGTGGTAAACAGGGTCCAAATTTGTGCAGCTTGTGCAGAAAAGGTGATGATTCGGTGGCTCATCTGTTTTTTCATTGTGGCTTCTCCACTGAGGCTTGGAAGATTGTTTGCCATAGGTTGAAGAAGGATTTTGTCTGGCCCTCTATTGAGTTCGAAAATGCCTATTTCTTATGGTCTTAGAAATTCAGGCAGTTGAAAAATGTTCCAGGACTTGTGGCTTGGTCGATTAGGCACTTCCGTAATCGGGTTATCTTTCATGATGACCATCCATCAGTGGATGCGGCTGTGGTTTTTTCTGGAATTTTTTTTCCCATTACAATACTACTTCCCCTATCTGTAAGAATCCTAGCAGAGGTATTAATATGATCCGTGATTATCACTCTGCTTTGGGATTTTTTGATGGGGCTACGACAGTTTTTGGATGTGGTGCTGGCTTTATCATCTATTGTGGTGAGGACCTTACCTATAAATTCAAGCTTATCTATGGACATGGGACAAATTCAAAGGCTGAGTTGCTTGGTTTGTGGGGGCTTCTGAAAGCTACAATTTGTTGTGGCTTAGTTTCTTTCAGGGTTTATGGCGACTCCTCAGTCATTGTTAATTGGGCAAAAGGAAAACATCGCCTAAAAGACTCTCATCTCAATTACTGGTGTGAAAGAACCTCCTTTTTAATGTCTTGGTTCTGTCAACTTTCTATTGATCATACTTTCAGGGAAAATAATGATTTTGTCAATGCCTTATCCAAAGAGGCACTTGATGGATGTGTTGGTATTCTCCATTGGGAAGAATGGGTCGAAAGGGAACTTACTCTCTCTGGAACTATGCCTTTTTTTCTCTCATGTTATTTAGTTATTTTCCAGTTTGATGTCTGAATTTGATGTAGTGATGTTGGTTCAGCTATGTCTGATTTTTTATTTTTGGTTGTACGTATTGCTCAAGCAGTTGGAACAGATGATCCTATTTTTGATAGGATAAGATTCTCATAGTCTATCTTTATACTTTTTTATTTCTACTTGAAATAACAAAAGTATGTTTTTTTTTTCCTTGAAAAAAACAAAACTTTACAATCAAGTTCATGGAAAAGTATAGCCTCATAAGAATTAACATGTTTCTTTGTTTTGGAAGGCTAATTACGCCAAAGGCATATATTAAGTGGTCGACTCCCCTCGGGATTTCGTCGTCTGTCGACCACCTATGGGGAGCCGCCACCTAGATGATTCACATGATCAGCAGCATGAAGAGGTATACGGCAAAAGGGTCCGGAAAGCTCGGAAAATCCCCAAAATTTCTCCCAAGACCACTGCCACGACGGCCATTGCCTCTATCGCCTGGATGCATTCAGCCATCGCCTCTGTCGTCTAGATGCATTCATTTACTTCGTATTGGAGCTCCTTTCTATATAACTTGTGAATCCTCCAGGGTTTCAGAGCTCACTGGATGATGACATAGAGTTTGATTGACAGTAATTGGGCGCAATTTTCGGATTTTGAGGAAAGATCGAGAGCCGAATCAAAAAATGCACCCACTGCAGTGAAGTCTCTGACATAGGAGTTTGCGAAGGCCGGAACCAGAGCAAAAGCTCTTGACATAATTATTATTACTGGGAATTGGACTTGTAAAGAAGCTGGGATTGAGCGTTATTACCTCCTTCCTGATAAATTGTTCATCTGTTGTCCGGTGCAAGCGAATGGTGGAAGAGAGTGACGCAGAATCTCCATGCATTGATCAAAGAAGTGTTCGGAATGCATTATACAATATATTGTAAGCGTTCAAGCATGAGCTTATGGTTGATTTTATATTGTTGTTTGATTTGTGAAATAGGATAGCAATCGATTGGGATCTCTGTGTTTGATTATCTCTGCACGTGGGGCAGGATGATTCTCCCAAATGAGCTTGATCCCACATCATCACGATTTGTAGGGGTATACTGTTCTGTGCATTGTAAATGGGTTGACTTTTGTGTTCGATCTCTGCTTGGGGTAGGACAGCTCTCCATAGAGATCGACCCCCTTTATGTTCTTTACAAATTTATTTGCATTTTTATTTATGCTTCATATAGTATATATATATATATGGGTGAAGGTAGAATGAGGGGCATCTCTCCACATAGCATGATCCCCAAATTCATACCATTTGTTGTGATGTCTCTCAATGTCTACAATATATTACATATAAGTGTGGAGCATGTTAAGTATAGCGATCTGCATACATATGTATATCTTGGTGGATAACAATCGGCATACACATAATTTCTTGTTGGATAGTGATCTGCACATAGCGCTCGATCGAATACTGATAGAGACGCCTCTTATGATCAATCTGTGTATATGCATTTAATTTATGGGCGGAGATTGTACAAATAAAAAAAGCTCTGCATCTAATTGTGTGCTAGAAATTTTGATCTTTGCAATCATTACTTGATAGTGTTTCGCATTTCGAAGATCTCTGCACATAGCGCTCGATCGAGTTTGTATCGATCGATGCATGACCTTCTTGATAAATGATGTGTCTTCTTGTTTAATAGAAGAAGGCTGTGTGTATAAATGGGTAGAGGATGGATTCTAAAGGAGCCTGATCCCAAAATCGATCTCTACTGATATTCTTTCTTATGGATAAAAATCTTTGTTAAATCTATGTGATCTACGGAGAAATATTTACATAAATTAATCTTGTGTGGTTGCGTGAAGAGGGAGAGGATGGCTCTAAGAAGCCCGATCCTTGCTCAACCCTCTTTCTATTTTATAAATGATGAGCAGGATGGTTTTGTATAGCCGCTCCTTGATCAGGTTATATCATATGATAGAGTTGTGTGTAATAGCGATATTCGTGAACATCAATCTGTGCATTTAGATACAAGGGTTGATCCCTATATATATATTGCATTATTAGTGAGTCTCATTTGGGAACATCCCCCTCTTTTCCTACCATTGCGTGGAAATCCCCATAGTGGCTCGTTGTAAGGGGCAGGCCTGGAATTTGACGTTCTACAGAACGTTTTTTCATTTTTAAACCATATTTGACAGTTAAAAAAAATTTCAACACGTCAACTACTACGTCCAATAAAAGTTTCAAACCGTAGATTTGACGGTTACTAGCTTACAGCTCCCGTCATAAGTGTTTGTGTTTTAATAAGTGTTTGAGTTTGAGGTTGCACAGCCATTGGCGAGGGACTCGCAAGATAGATTGCAGCATGGAGGAAGGAGCGAATAAGGAGATGGATTAAATTTAACTAAGATTAATTTATGGTATGATGCTTGTTTCGGATATTCGCAGTTTGGTAGTTTTATAATTTGCGGTTTGGTGGTTTTATGATTGAAATTTATTCCATTTGCATGTAGATTGGCGCTGCTATAATGGGAGTTTATTGCCTTGTTTTAGTTTTTGGTAAGTTTTAGGTAAAATTCCTGTTGGATTTATAAGTTTGCATACCTGGTGTGCATGAGCAACCGAGCTCTTTGTTTTCTACTTTGAAATATTCAGAAATTGCTGAAAAGGCTAAGTGTTAGCATTTAAAGGGTGACGATAGTAACTTCTTGAAGCTTTTACTACCTGTAATTACAAGTATAAATAAGATAAACCCGTTCTAAAGACCATCGGGAGGGTTAAGGTGGAAAACAAGTGTCACCTCCCTGAGCATAAATAGGATTCAGAGATCAATTGAAGCTTGAAACCGAAGCAATGAAAAGAGGATTGGTATAAGTTAGGTTTAATTTTAAATAACAGGGGATTGGTATATAGTACCTCACTTGTAATTTTAAATTAAAATAGTAGACAATATACAAATATTTTATTTGACGGTCTGTAAAAATACATAAAACATAAAATGGCAGGGAGCAAAATCTATACCCGTCATCAATTTTCCAATTGACAGGTGCTTAGATTTTGAAATTCTAGGCCTGGTATGGGGTAATGATTTTCATATAGGTGTTAGTTTCTATTGGAGGAAGGGCGCAACCCTTTACCTCTTTCTTTTTCTTGGAATTTGTACATTGTAAAATGGAAAAAGTGGAATAAGAGCACTTCCCTTGCAATCCTCCTTGTCTAGCCACGCTTTACTTCAATTCTAGCCAACGATTCCGATGTATTTTACAAAAATACTACCAAACATTTTATGGTTGGAAATTTAAAAAATAGAAAGATTTGCTAAGGTTTCTACACTTTAAAAAAATTATGGATCTTTAAAATTAACAACGAGGGAGAATATGGAGTTCAACACCAGGAAAAGCACATAGATTTAGAAAATTTAACTTTAAAAACCAATAGACCGAAATAAGAAGCTCAAAATGAGCATGTTTTTTCTATATTAAGGGGTTGACTCCCCTCGGGCTTTCGTCGTCTATCAACGGCCTATAGGGAGCCGCCATGGTCATTTTCATGAAAAGATTTAAAATAAGCTCGAGGGGACACGGTCCAATCCAAACATACATGGACTCGGTCTCCAAAAGTACGGATTTTGATGTTTTGTGTACCATTACTCTTCCGTTGAAACTGTGCCACGCCGGGAGCATCGAATCCACCTGCCTTTCATCCAAACCTCATTGGATCACTAATTTTTGGCCTGCGCTTTCATGGGAACTCCAACGGCCCTCTTCCTCATCTCTGCTCTCGGCCTTTTCTATTGTCTATGGGTGAAAAGGATTGATCGTTTGGCCTTACACAGGAAATTTGTGAGGTGGAACCAAATTTTTTTGAATGCAGCCGTGAAGCCCAACGCCAGAGCAGCGTGGTTCGACATTCGATAGATTAGTGGCGCCACCGATAATTTTAGCGACGCAATCTCATCGAGCAAGGCATCTTTGCCACGGTATACAAGGGAATGCTTCTAGATTTTTGGTAGATCGTCGTGAAGAGAATCAAAATCTGCACGCCTGAAGGGGATTCCCATTTCTTGAATGAAGTGGAGATCATGATATACAATTTCATGCCCAGTGGAAGTCTCCATGAGAATATGTTTGGAGGAAATTCCAAGGCTCGGCCTTTGAAATAGCCACAGAGAAGCAACATCGTCCTCGGCATTTCCAGAGGGTTGTTTATCTTCATAATGGTATCGAGCCTGCCATTTATCACATAGACATAAAATTGACTAACATTCTACTTGATGACGATATGAATTCCCATGTGGCTGATTTTTCTCTAGCCATGATGAGTACTAAAGAGGGAGAATTAGTTGTATTTGATGGCTAAATTGGCCTGTGACTGGCAATTCAGACGTCAGATTCCTTACTCAATAAATGTTCTCCATTATCCTCATTCTTTGGACGAGTTGATTTCCATGAAACAAGAATATCATATTTGGATTACTTCAACTTTTACACCTTGCCAAATCAGTAGCTTGTATCAGATGATAACAATGATGGCAGTATCCTTCATTGAGATTTGTGACTTTTATTTGGCTTTGGTGTTTCCTTTTAGCTTTTCACAATGGCTTATGGGAGTGATCTAATAAACTAAGATCGCTTTGATCCAGGAGACAAGATAGAGTTTCCATATGACAATTTTGTAAAGTAGAGAGCCAATACTCTATCAACTTGATGGTTCGATCAGTCTAAATGTGGCACTAATTTCTCTAATGATCAAAGAATGGAACTCACACCTTCATAATAATGAGATGTAGTAATTTGGACATTGGCCAGCTCTTCTAATGACTTGAATAAACACTTGTAGAATCGATGAACATAATCATTTGATTGCATAAAACCATGACCATAAACTGGAATCTCTATGTTACAGTGGCAAATAGATAAAGCTTGGCGATAGTTCCTCCTTTGAAACATTGGCAACCTACATAATTCACAGGCTCAACCCTTCATTTATAGGCTTCATGTTCTGGTTATTTGATGGCATGATTTAATAGAACAACCTTCGTAGCTTTTTGTGATAACAAATGGACTGATGTGATTGATCTTCTCTTTTTCGTGGAAATCTAGGATTTACAGGAGGTTTCTTGGCAAATATCGCAGCTACATTGTTTTCATAAATCTTTATTTTTCATAGAATCACAGCTACATCATGTCCACGGGACCAAGCCTCATATGCATATCGTTGTTTTCACTTAGAAGCAATTGCTGACTGAGACATCATCGCTCAAGAAACTTGCCATATGTTGCAAAAATTGTACCCCTTGTCACATGCAGTTGGTCCTTCACCAAACTAAATGTTGGTCACCAAATATTCTGTCACGTATCTCTTGCCTCAATCGATTGCTTATATGGTTCCAGTTTCATAGATGCCTTGTTTCAATGCCTCCAAATTTGAACTCTTTATGTCTTATTAACCTTACACAACAATGGTCATATAACTAGGGATGCAAAACTGAAAAAGTGGAATAAGAGCACTTCCCTTGCAATCCTCCTTGTCTAGCCACGCTTTACTTCAATTCTAGCCAAAGATTCCAATGTCTTTCATGAATTTTGCTAAAGTGAGCTTCTTTTATATAATCCCTTTCGTTCCTTCACTAAAGACATAGGCCTTACATAACATGACATTCTGTCAAACTGGGAAGACATAATAAATACCTACTATGCATTCCATGTTGATCACATCCTTGCACCCACTACTGATGTGAAAACATTTGGAGATGAGGATACCAATCATAACATACATCATGACAAGGAGATGAATGAATGCCAATTTTTTTCAAGATTAGTCCCTACAGGAAATATTCACATTAGAAGGAATGTGAATTGCACCATTGTTCTCCTTCGACCACTATGAAAAGATGAAACACACTTCATATGTCACACTTTGAAAAAAGGAAGAGCCATGCCTTCATCCTCTGTCCCTTTCACACTTAAAATTGGAATCCTCAATCCATGCACTTCCCCTTCCAAACAAAAATACCAATGTTGATTTCCAATATATTTAGATCCAAACTTGATCACTACCTAGCCCTTTATTGTTTTACTCACATATGTATAATTTTCATATGAAAAAATCAATGTACAATTCATATGACAAAATCAATGTATAATTCTATTTATTGCTTATTAGTACTTGCAACATAGTTTTCCTTTCACTTTCATTGACTATCATCCCGGCATAAATTATCTAGGCTTGCTTTCAAACACATAAAATTACATCATCTACACACACACAACTTTCTCTCATTTTACAACATATTAAAGTTCTTCTCGGCATTTCATTTCCCCGCTTTGGGGATATGCTAATTATATATATATATATATGAAATGAGGTTGTGAACGCTAAATAATCAACAAACCACAAATAAAGTCATGTGAGGATAAGGCTAAAAGCTCCACAATAAATTATTTTTAAACGGATCATTACAATCAAAGGAGAATAATGTAAAGATCGCTATGGGAGTTTATCAACTCCCATTTTCAGTGAGATTACTTAAATGATTGTTGTGAAAGTTAGGCATAGTTGCCATCTCATTCAGAAGAATTAAACACTGCCACTCAGTCTCCACCACCATTGCTATCTCTGCCAGCACATTAAAATATTCACGCTAAGTGCAAGATTTTCCATAAAGAGAAGAAAAGGCCAAATTTTTTGCTATCAAACTGAAATGTGTCCAAAGATCCCATTTTTCAGCTTAAGAAGGAGATCACTCCACTTGCAGCGAATAGAGAAATTGGCACTCATGAGATTGCAACACGCCAAGAAATAGTCATTAATGGAGCCTCCTAGATTGCCAACAATAGTGCAACGGGTCACTTGTTAACTTTAGAATGGCACACTATCATATATTCACCTACACAGATTTTGCCAAGTTGTTGAGAGCTTCATACCATCAGATAGAATTATTTCCACATATAGATCACGAGGTGATTTTATATTCGCTAGTCCATGAATGATTATCAAAGGATGAGTCTACCATATACATCATCGAAAACTAATAGCCCCATAGACTTGAATTTCACCATACTGAAACTTGAACTTCTGTTTATTTTTGCTTAGTTTTCATATGATTTTCTCTTTATATTGGATTTTAGTTTGAACTTAATATTTAATTTTATATTATATTTTAGTTTGAACTTAATATTTATTTTGAGTTCTAGTTTAGTTTTTAATAAAATTTCATAAAATGTATTTCTTTGTAATTTTGATTTCAGAGATCTTTGGAGTATAATATCATATTCAAGATTATAAGAATAATATCATATTCAATATTATAGCAAGGAACTGAAAACATTTGAGATTTAACTTGATGTATAATGGTTTATCAAAGCACCTTCGATAGAGTCAAAGTCTACTGCATTCACCAAATATTGGTGAAACCCTCACGGACATGGCATGTCTTAACATACAAGACCAGTACAAGTCTCGAGAGATTAAACTCTTCTGTAATGGGCATCTAAGCAGAAGCTATAGCCAACTTTGACGAAGAATCCATTCAATTTCGTGAACAAAGAGATGAAATCTGGGAGAAAGGCTTCCCAACAATGGAGAGAGGCACATACCCACAAGCAAGAAAAGATGCATTCACCACATACTGGTGAAACCCTCATGGGCATGGTGTTTCTTAACAGACAAGACTGGTACAAGTCCCGAGAGATTAAACTCTTCTATAATGGGCATCTAAGCAGAAGCTATAGCCAACTTTGACGAAGAATCCATTCAATTCCGTGAACGAAGAGATGCAATCTGGGAGAAAGGATTCCCAACAACGAAGAGAAGCAGATACCAACAAGCAAGAAAACATATCTACAGAAATGATCAAATATCGAAGCAGAATTTTATAGATATCAAGGTCATGATTATAAAACCTGGCAAGTATGCAACAAGTAACATTCACAAATTATGCCTTGAATGCAAACCCTAATGCTCATTAGCAACACAGATTTGGATTAAGATTCTCCATAATAACCTTAATTCAATTGGGATCCTAGTCCCCTTTTAACAATCACTGCCTTGATTTCATTTGGGCTTGTTCAACAATGATATGAACTTGTTACGTGCCTTTTTTGGTAAAGTCCTCCATCGACCTTCCACAAAGGCATGTATGTATTGGATGAGGAGGATGTCTTCCTCTGGAGACCATGGACCCCTATTGAGTCCGATTTTTTAGCAGCAATGAGTGTGTACTGCCATGCTTTTGGTTACACAAAATTGTATTTTATGTCTGCTCTTTAACATTGGTGATTCCTTGTGATTGTCATCTTTGGTATGGCTTCTTTTAGTTGCAAGCTTACTCAAATTCAAAGTTGCATTGTAATTCTTTGAGATTTTCGTCTTTATGATGACTTATTAGTTTCAATCTTACTTAAAATAAAAAAAATGGCATATCCGATGTTCAAGATTTCATTCAACATTAATTTGACTATTGGATCTAAGTTTGGGAATTGAGCTTGTGTGAGGGTTAATGAATCCCTCAGACTCTTATCATGTTACTGTGCATATTACTTTGATTTGATTGGGTTGGGAAAGAACTTTGAGTAATCTAGAATATTTCGTCCAAATATTTAAAGAAACATTTTAAGTATTGTAGAAATTTTCACAAAATTTCTGTAAAATATTTATAGTTCGTCGAGTCTTTAAACTTAACATTTAAAGTCTTAAAGATCTGCGATGGCTTGTGCAATTTTCCCCAAAATACTGAAATTTTTCCATGCTAAGAAACGTTTCTGAACATAATATGAGAAATAAGGATGCAATTCACTTCAAACTAACAACCTTCACAAAGAAACAATACAGTGAACTCACTGGGTTAGCTCAACCATAGGTGTTAGAGTACTACTATAGGCTACTTGAATTTCAACAACACAGGGGTCCATAACACTTCAAGTAGATGAAAAATAAAAAAAGGTATAGAACATAATTCCACAAATACCTGCTCATGTGTATATATCGGGCACAAATATGGATGAATCTTCAAGCTCTACAACACTAAAACCGATTCCAAAACTGTTGGTGGCAGTTAATTACTTCACCGCCACAGTCTGAAAAAGACAAACACCGCCCTGTTGAGTGGCCGCCAGAAATCTGAGGAGTCAACCACCGCCACACCGTCTGATTCTGTCATGCTGTCAAGATTTCGTAGGGGAAGCACATCACATTAATTTCTGAAGAAGCATTTACAGCCTCTGTCACAACACATCACAGTTCATCGAATAATTATTGGGGCTGAGTATCACATTGAGTTTTGAAGAGCCATTTTTTAAGAGGCGTTTACTGACTTGTTTCAACTGGTCAGATGTTAAAGGAGTAGCATGTTCTCATCATATCACTTAAGGTAAATCACTATTGCAGCCTGTCAAAGATCAAAGGGGCATCGAACATTCATGTTACCGACTATATTTCTGGTGTATATATACCTATGTAATTATCATGGAAAGACATGGTGAGGAAAACAAATTCTGAGTTGAATGAAAACAGAGTTTCAACTCTGTACTTTTGATCCTATATTCCTCTTTGTCTTTAGGAGTTTGTAAACTCATGGTTGAATGGTTAAATAATTATTTTTTTTGTTGTAGCATGATGATTTTCTAAGCGTATATGATTGATTGTGGAATGTTTAGTTTTGTTGTAGTAAGTTAGCTTTCGGAATTTGCTGAAACAGAGTATGATGGAACAGTCAAGTTTGATGGATGCGGGGGTTATCTAAACATAGCTATTACATTCAGCTACAACAGTCCTGTAGATGACTATTGTGTGAAACAGTCAGTTGCAACACAGCTGCAACTGTTTTGTAGGTGAGAATTTATGAATTTTGTGATCTGAGTTTGTTGCTGAAGTAGATGCAACACCCCCTTGCCTTCCCACAATGGTATCAGAGCTTGGTGTCTATGATTTATGTTAGTTGGTTTTGTGTTCACTTCATGAATGAGCCATATAATTGAATGTTGTACCTTTTATGTTTTGTTTGGAGATTTTGTTGTTGATTTTAACTCCAGCACCCCCTTCCTACTACGTAGAAAGAGCAGAAGTAAGTTCAATTGAGTTATGTGTTGAAAAAGAGTTCATGTGCTCCCTCAATTAAAGGTTGAGTCATCATTTAGCACCAGAAATCTGAATCTGACGTGGTTTGAGTAAAGAGAAGAAAGGGTTGTAGTGCGTGGAAGAATTTTATTATGTGTTTGTGTTCCCTCAGATAGAGGTTGATCAGTTGAAAGGAAGACTTTCTTCATGGTTGAGAGCTCCCATATAGTTTAATGGTAGAGTGGTTTGATTCCCACTGTTTTGGGAAGTTTTTTTGGTTTGAGTTAAAGCCCGTATGAGTGAAAGAGGACCGAGAGGTCATATCCAAAAAAAGAAATTTGAATTATGTGCAAGTAGTTATTTGAAGGCAAAGACGTGGGGAAAAGCAGAAGGCTTAAACGAATGAAGAAGAATATTGTGAATGCAAAAGAAGTTGGTTTTTCCATAGCAGAGATATTAGGAGAAGCCAATGAGGAACCTGCTGAAGCAGAGGAATTTCAAGAGAAGGCAGAGGATACTGAAGCATATGAAGTTCAAGAAAAGTTAGAAGATGCATGGAACAACATCTATTATCCACCACCATATTTCTCAGGTATAACTTATAAACGTTGGTCAGTTAATATGAAAAATTTCTTGCATGATGGAGGTTTATGGTATTTTGTTGAGAATGGATTTAAGAAACCCCAGGATGAGGAAAAGGATGCATTTTCCTTGTACTACATCCAACAAGCTCTGGATGATAATATTTTTTTATGTAATTGCTGAAGCAGACACAGCTAGAGAATCCTGCGAAAGTTTGAAAAGAAAGTTTGATGTAAGGGGGAGATATATGGCTGAGTCACAGCCTATTAATATTTCAGAAGACAATTTGCAGAAGTAGCAGAAGATAGTCAAATTATTTGTGAATCTCACTATTGTGTTGATCTATCAATTGATGAACATGTTGCTGAAACTAAAGAAGAAGATGAGGTTGTTGTATCTTGTATTGCAGCAGTAGAATTTGAAGAAGTTGAAAGTGTTATTGATAAATATGTTGATATAGTTTCGAATTTAGATGTCACTGAAGTGAATTGTGAACATGATGAAATTGTTAACATGCAGAATGCTGATAAAGATGATAAATTCCTCAAGTGTGAGGATAACAAAGGAGAATTTGTGCAAGAAGAGTCCTTGAAGAAAATGCTCATGAAGGCATTTAAATCATGCAATGAGTTTGAAGTTTGTGGACATGTAGGTACAACGAATCTGAAAGACAACACTGAAGATGTTGTAGAAGTCAAAGACCGAGATGAGTTTGAAATAAATTACAACAGTCATGTTGCAGAAAATGAAGAGTGTTGCACTCATTCATTTGGTGCACATAAGGAAGATGATAAAGTTGCTAGTGAAAAATACATTTATGAAAATGGTGTATCTACTGATGGAAAAAGTGATGGTGTTGTTTTTGAAGAAGAATCTGCAGCGATATTGAATGGTGCAGATAAGGATAGAAAAGAGAATGAGATGTTTTCTAATAATTTGTTTGTTAGTGATTGTGCAAGTACAAAGGAAGAAAATGATGGAGTCTTGGCTTGTAAGTCAAATATTGAAGGTGAAGAAACTTCTAGTGTAGCAGTTTGTTCTTTGTATATTCCAATGATGTATGTTGCTAATGATAGCTATGAAGAAGGTGCCAATGAAGCAGTGAGTATCTGTGAAATTACCCATGGAGAAGTAATGGTCAATAATGATCATGATGATGGAATGAAGACTTCCATATCAAAAGTATTTGAAGCAACATCAGAAGTTAAGAAAGATAAAGTGCACTGTGTTGAAGTGTTTGAACATGTTTATGAGTTTTTTGAAAATATTGATGATTTTAATTTTGTTGATGAATTTGATAAGATTGTTTAAGAATGCACAAAAGTTGCAGCGATTGAAGCAGAGCAATCTGTAATGATGCTGAAAATAAAAAGGTTGATGATTTAGTAATTGTAGAAGTAGTGATAGAAAAAGAGTTGCATACTGATAACACTCAAGAAGTTGTATGTTTTGCTGCAGAGAGAGCAACTGAAATAAGGAATGATGTTCTTGATGAAGAATTGAAATTTTTGAACGAATGGATTGAAAAGCCAAGATATGATGATAAAGAAGTTAGTCTTGTAGTAGAAGCAAAGATGGAGAGTGTTGATTGCCTTGTTACAGCAGCAGAGGAAGATTTGAATGAAGAGATAATGACAACTCTTAGAGAAGTGAAAAATGAAAAGAACCAATATGGTTCACAATATGATAATTTATATAATGTTGACAAAATGTTTGAATGTGCAAATGAGAAGCCAATCGAAGATGAAGAAGAATCATATGAAGATGATGATGAGTTTCATTTGAATGAAGAAAATTGCAGCAAAGATGGACTGGTTGAAGAATCAGTTGAAAAGGTATTCATGTCATGGAGTCCTGAAGAAATCAATAATTATTGTCAGTTAATGTGTTTACATAATGATATTGAACATATTACTCTTGTTGAAGTAAAAGATGGCTTGTGGTATCTTTGTATGCCCACGTTACAGTATTTAAGGAAGAAGATTTGGATTGAAGTCCTTAGCATAAAGGACATTGAAAATTTGAATGATGATAAGCAAATTCAAGAATGTGTTGCAACTGAAGCTGATCATAATGGATTTGTGGAATCAAAGAAAACATTGAAGGTAAAGAAGAAAGGGAAGATGAAGAATCAAAAGTATTTTTGGTATAACGTTTGGCGTTCTAAGCCAAGTAATGATGAAGCTGAAGCTAAGAAGGATGCAATTAAAATTATGAATAATGAGTGGTTTGTAAAGTCCAAGAAGTTTGAAAGCAGTGGTCTTGATGTTGAAGTAAAGGATGAAATATTATATTTTGAATAGCTAACTGAAGCAGAGAAGAACAAGTATTGTGGAGCTACTGAGCAAAAGGAGTTCAGATTATTAAAATCTAAAGTCAGGATGAAGAGATGGCTGAAGCCACGAGTGAAGCAAGAGCTGAAGAAGATCAAGGTAAAGATGAAGATAAAGCAGAAAACAAATTTTACATGTTTCAAATTTTGGAGTCGAAAGAAAAAGAAAAGTTGCACTAGTCTATTGTATCAAAGAAACAAATTTTTGAATTGTTTTGATACTGATGTAAGGCTTGCTAAGACTTAGACTAGTAGGCATTATAGTTGGAATGTTGTTTTGTAAAAACAGTAATTGTTTGTGTTTGATGTATTTTAAGTGAATTAATTAAGGGGGAGAATGTTGGTGGCAGTTAATTACTTCACCGCCACAGTCTGAAAAAGACGAACACTGCCCTGCTGAGTGGTCGCTAGAACTCTGAGGAGTTAACCACCGCCACACTTTCTGATTCTATCATGTTGTAAAGGTTTCGTAGGGACAACACATCACATTAATTTCTGAAGAAGCATTTACAGCCTTTGTCACAACACATCACATTAATTTCTAAAGAAGCATTTACAACCTCTGTCACAGCACATCACAGTTCATCAAATAATTATTGGGGCTGAGTATCACATTGTGTTTTGAAGAGGCGTTTACTAACTTGTTTCAGCTGTTCAAATGTTAAAGGAGCAGCATGTTCTCATCATATCGCTTAAGGGAAATCACTGCTGTAGCCTGTCAAATATCGAAGGGGCATCCAACATTCCTGTTACAGCGCATGAAAGGGCAGAGTATCCACATAAATTTTGAACAGACAATTTTGGTTTAAATGTAGTGAAAGGTCAAGGTAATTAATGTGACCGACTATATTTTTGGTGTATATATACCTATGTAATTCTCATGGAAATACATGGTGAGGAAAACAAATTCTTAGTTGAATGAAAACAGAGTTTCAACTCTGTACTTTTGATCCTATATTCCTCTCTGTCTTTAGGAGTTTGTAAACTCATGGTTGAATGGTTAAATATTTTTTTTTTGCTGTAGCATGATGATTTTCTGAGCGTATATGATTGATTGTGGAATGTTTAGTTTTGCTATAGCAAGTTAGATTTCAGAATTTGCTGAAATAGAGTATGATGGAATAGTCAAGTTTGATGAACATAGGGGTTATCTAAACATAGCTATTACAGTCAGCTGCAACAATCCCGTAGATGACTGTTCGGTGAAACGGTCAGTTGCAACACAGCTGCAACTGTTTTGTAGGTGAGAATTTATGAATTTTGTGATCTTAGTGTGTTGCTGAAGTAGATGCAATGCCCCCCTGCCTTCCCACAAAAACCTACATCATTTACATAAATTTTAATCTTTAAAGTAAACTTGGAAAAGAAAAAGAATCTATAATGTACACAGAAATAGAAGTTGGATTTCTGTTTTGAGCAAGATTAAAAAAATCCAAAGGGGAAAGCAATGATATATACAATGTATATAAGTCGACTGCAACCTCTATAGCCCAGAATTCTTATAGTACAATTGATCTCCGGACATAACATTTAATTCTGTGCAATGCAATCCCAATTCCTAACATCAAAATATCCAACTACCGACACCATGGAATGCAAGTACTACAACGAAATTACAGTGATTTTTGGTATAAACGAAAAAATTTACAGATGCCATAAAACAGTAAAAAAACTACTTTTGGATTTGACCTTTACCATCTGGTCTAGAGGTGGGACTCCACCATAAGAGGCTAAACATAATACTTAACAGGTCTTGACCGTGTGACATAATAGTCAGGAGTGGTGGAATCCAGTTCCATCTGACACGACGCGTCGGTGAATATTGACATTTTAGGGGCAGTAAAATATAGAGAAATTGAATTAATATTAATAACATTAGAACTGAACTGAACTTTAGAAGGTAGTAATCCGGTTTTGTATTAGTAGTTTGGGAAGGATATTGAATGGAATAAAATATCAAAGGAAGACACCAAAATCAAATAACTATAGTATAGAAAGGCAAGTCTAAAGAAGAAACAAAACCTCATTTTAATAGAAAGAAGAAAATCAAGTACAAACATTCTATGGGATGAAAAAACAAAGATTATTTTATTTTCCATAGCAATGAACCAAATTCACATTATAATTCCCATTACCAAGTTGAACTTTCAAGTGTCGAGCATAAGCACAGTCTCAATGAGTGATTTCCACGAGTGAATCCCACTATTTAATCCCCAGATTTCAAGGCACTACACATTGATGTACTTTAAAAAAATGTCAATTTTGACATAGAACGAGCAGAGAGGGCCTGTCGCGCACAAATATTATATGAAAAGAACATTAGAATGGAATCAGGCACCAAAAAAGGAATGGAAAGCCATAAAAAATGTTGGGAAGGTAGCGAGAAAAATGGCCACCAAGCAGATTCGGAAGAATCCATGATGGGCCACTCCTTGGAATTTCCCCAGTGGACTATTCGCACCCACAGTTGGCAAGAATGGATGACACCCTTCTGCATCCATGAAAACACCACGGACCTCAGACGCATACTATACCAGGTAGCTCACGCGGAGGAGGGAATGGCACCAGCAGGATGGCAGTGACGATGGTAACGCTTCACTAGAGAGACAACATGTAGTAGAAAAGAGATAAGTACTCCATGATTCACACGTTCGAATATGGCACACAGTTTGTGCGCAAGGAGAATAAAAAACACACAAACCGAATCAGACAACGAATCCTACGTGCAGATACACATTGTAATAGCATCCAGATATATATATATAAAACAATAGTGAAGAAGGTTTGACCATCGAAGAAACCCCATGAAGGAAATGATGAATCATATTGCACCCGAATGTTGCATAAGCAAAAAATGAGGGTGAAGTAAACACAAAACCCTAACATTCAATTTGAGTAAGAAGTTGCGTGAGGAACAACCATGCAGAAGATGTCTACAGGCGTACTTTGCTTTGTTGAAGACATGGTGATATCAACTGAACATTCGACAGCAGATGTTTTCAGTCCAAAGGGGTGAGATCACTCAATACACAGTTGCGACCTCCCACGATGTCCAGTTCGCATCTGCAATTATAATATTTGATGGGCTCGATACTCTTCAAATATAAAATCAAGCTGTAAAGTTTGTGCATTCTAATCATTAACTAGTTCGTTTCTTACTAATGGAGATGAACAATGTGTGTGACTGTGATTTATAGAGGAAGAGATGTATACGAGGAGAGACACAATTATGCTTTTTAACATATCGAAAACCCAACTACAACCGGAGGACATGTAGGTGTTGCAGTGCATGTAATACCATTAGTGGCAAGTGGTCATGCAACACATGCAATCTCGTTAGTGGCAAGCGGTCGTGCAACGCATGCAATCCCATTCGTGGCAAGCGGTTGTGCGCGCGGTAGGATGTGGTGCCAAGTGGAGTACCTAGACTGCTGCATTTAGCTGGAGGCATGCAACACAATGACACTCGAGGCATGCAACACAACAACTGGAGCAATCAAAGTGACCCACTAGCATATGCCTCAATATGAGGCCAAATAAGGCTTCGAATTTGGGGATTGGTCGAGAGGAAAAAATCGGTTTAAAACTTTGTTATAAAAAGCATTGTAAATTGCGCCAAGGTAATAGAATTACATCAAATCGATTTCTATAGTCCCTAATGCTTGCGGGAAAGGACTAATTCCAATTCCACATAAACCAGTAACCAATCAAAGATTCCAAGTTCAGAAAACAAAATGTATCTTGTACCTCTTATATATCTCTTAACCGAATAGAAATGGAAAGTGCGCAGAGGTCACAATCAATTTTTTTTCAATTTATCATTCTTGGTATTTGTAAAAAAAAATGGTAAGGATACAAAGTTACAATACCTCTCTTACAGATTAAAAGATTTGATAGACAAAACAGATCATATAGGATGGAATCGATCAGACACAAAAGAGAATGTTGTCTTGTAGACCAAACAGATGCAAACTAAGTTCAAATTCGGTTTCAAAGCGAGCTAAGTCCACTGGTATTGTCAAATTGTGTGAATGATCTACTTTCCAGGAATGAAGCATATGCCAATATATCAATGTGTTTCCACCCACGGGTTCCCACCTTTGTGTGACAATGAAAACACTGTTCTCAATATCTTTATTTGTCGTACATGTTTCTTTTCAACTACTACATGCATGTCACGGCATGTTACGAGTGTTTATGTGTCGTTACCTTGATATGACTTTTGATGTGCAAACCATTCTAGATAGGATGCAAAGTAGTATTGTGTTCATGGATTCTTCTAAACTCCACTTACTAATAGGTAGAATTCAAAACCTCACTTTGCATTTTAATTCAATTAACTAAATTTTATCGGTCCACTTTTGCAGACAACACCTCTAGTCACATAAACTGGCAAGCAGCATCAGAAACCGACAAGCGGTATATTCCTTCCAGTAGAAGAGATTTTCCCTTACCTTTCCCTCACCCTCTTTATACCATACATCCTAGGAGCATTACCACTATATAAGCTAGGAATACCCAAGTAGCCAAACATGCAATTAAACACTCCCTTGCCCTTATTTCTTTCAATTTCTAGAAATAGACTTTGAGCCACAGGTTCCCCATAGGATACCTTGTTATGACATGGACTCCCATTCTCATGGAGACATTCAACATTGAATTGAGAACCTGGGAAGCAACCCAGCAACATGCATAATCTAGCGACGTCCACATTTCAATTCTTCAACATGCATGGGGCAGGTGGTTTTCTCATTGATAGTTTTAATTGTTCCCCTTCATGAAATGGACCCATAAATTTTACACTTTCACTCCCCATAGTTCACTCTACAACAATATCTAGAATCCAGTGACGTCCACATTTCGATTTTTCAACATGCATAGGACAAGTGGTTTTCTTTGATAGTTTTTTTTGGTGGTCATTTATCACATTGAACCATAAATTTGATTTAATTTCCATCGCAATTGTTCAGAATCCATAGAACATGTTAACTGCCAATTGGGTGAGCTATGACCACTTGTTGGTTGTCTGTGTTTAACCGTCCAAGACATCTCTTAGGGTTTTTTCTCGAGGCTTTAATGATAACTTTACCCGCTAGTGCTTTTATAAGCTCTGCTTTTATAAGCTCTTTGTTTTTATAAATAGGGGGTCTTTCCCTCTATTCCAGCTTGAAACAAAACGGTTTTCAAATCAAAAGAGTGCCTAAACTACGTCAATTTCCAACTATTCCAACTTGAAACAAAACGGTTTTAAAATCAATAGGCGAGGGGTTCTTTCCCTCTATTCCAACTTGAAACAAAACGGTTTTCAAATCAAAAGAGTGCCTAAACTGCGTCAATTTCCATTTGCATGTGTTTTTTCGAACAAGGTTTTGAATTGTGTGAAATGAGCACATCCCATCACATCAATGAGGAAGTCCTTGACATGGCCATTGATGACAATGAGTTTTGAATTGTGTTTGTTGTTTAAATGCATGATCTCGATCTCGATCTCTCTTTACAAAAACCAAAATGTTTATGATTTTCTATGTTCCTGTCCACCTAAGCCTTTCTAGCAATTCTCCATTTGTGATACCTTTATCACAACCAAAATAATGTGATACCTCTAAGATCTTCCAACTCTTTAGTCATACTCTATGCTAAATGTCACAATGTAATGTGCATGTCAACGGGTTCAATGTATATTCTAATTAGAAAAATTATTATGAACATTTTGGCAAGGGGATACCTCCATGCTTCCCATTTTTGCTTTAATTTTTTATTATTATTTACAGTAGTCTAAATAATAGCCTTTCTTCCCTAACAACATGTTTCTATTATCTATTTGCATTTTCTCTCTACTTCTTAAATATACTTTGCTTAGTCTAAATAATAGCCTTTCTTCCCTAACAACGTGCTTCTATTATCTTTTGCAAATAGCTTAAATTTTCAAAGATCATTTTTTCCTTAAGTTTAGTTTTAATGACATGAAATAATGACTTGTAAATTCATGTTTTTAATGATATGAAATAATGGCTTGTAAGATGACTTGGAATTGATGGCCAAGTGCTTGCTATTTAAATGCATGAGTTCAATGGAAAATGATGTATGGCTTTGTTGGAAAGTATTCACATGTTTGTCAAGGTTATGGTGGCTCTCTTTTATGCTTATTCTTCGATCTCTTGTATATGAAAAACAATGATTAATATGGAAGTGAAATGCAATTAGTGTGTGCTTGTTATCTAGGTGACTTATCACATAGTATTATGGTATGGGCACATGGGTGGTATGTGTTGTAAATGGTGCTAAGGTTGAGATGACTTGAAGTCTTGATGTCACGTAATGACAAACGTATGTAAACTTTGATAACTATGGCACTTGAAAAAAACTTAAAAATAAAGATGTGGTTTATGGCACAAATACCTTTACAAGAGATCTCCTCAAGATTTTATGGGGACTATAAGGCCTATGGAGAAGGGAACTGAGCCACCGATGTACAACATTTATACTTAACTTTGAATAACACACGTGCATGTTAACTCAATGAGAAAAGACAATTTTAAATTGATATCTAATGATGGAGCTTTTGTACTAAGTTTTGAATTGATAATGCCCTAGCTAGTGTTGGTCATTTTTATCATTTGAAGCTAAACTTTACTTAAAATGATGCATTCAAACAAATTTCATTGTTTTTTTTCAGGGATGTTGATTTCAAGATGACACTATCAACATGGAAACCAAAAAACCTTTGGATGATATTCTTGAATACTGCAACAAGTCAACACTATTATGTCAACATTGATGCCTTTCAGAGTTCCCATCTCTATGACAATGTCATTGGGAGATTGCTCCTAAATGAGACTTTGAATGTAAGAACTTAGGGCAGGGACTTGCTACTTAGCATCAAGTTTAATGACAGTACATCATTGTTTGTCACGTCATTTACTTTAAACGATAATCTCTAAAACCGAGAATTGAATCCATCATTTACCTCAATGCAATCTGGGCTTCAATACATATGTGTCTTACATCAGTGAAACATCACATCTATAAAAGAATATCCCAACTTTATTACATATAAACATTTATTATATTATTATTATTATTTTAAATAACTTTTGATTTCATGATAAAACTACTAAATTTTATAAAATATATCTTATAATTTCTAACACGCCATCTCTTTCAATATACAATTATTTTAACTTTAAATTGTTTACCCTTATCATTTTAAATATAATTCTTTTACTCTTCACTCATATATATATATATAATTGAAAGTTACAAACTTTAATTTTATACGATATAATTTACTAAATAATCAATATAATTTCTAATTTTTATAATCTTTTATATATATAGATATGTTTGTTGTTTAAATTTAAATTATATTTCATATTTTATATTAAAATAAAAATTAAATATTTTTAAAATATATTTATTTAACTTTAAAATTTTATATAAAAATTATTTATTTCATTCCACATCACTTTTTAAATTAAATGTTCACAACTTTGTTTAACATGATTTTTTAAATTAATAATATTGTTAAAATTTCAAATAGGTTAGTTTAATAAATTTCATTTTACAAGTTAGAATATATCGTTTTTTCATATTGTATAACAAATATCGAAGTAAACAATATTAATTATATATATATATATATATATATATATATATATTAGTGTTTACAAATGTTATTAATACTAATGATTACTAAAATTATAAGATATATTGCGTTTACTAATGGATTTGTATTTGTATTAAATTAAACCAACTATGATGCAAGAGCTTTTGCTTATGCACCATATATTTTACAATAAATTTATGGGATATTTTTATATTCTTATAAAACATTGACTTATGTATTTTTATTTATACTATATTATGTATATAAAAATTATTAATGACTTTTAGTTTCTATTTTGATTTTTGTAAAATCTTGAACAATTCCTATACATTTAATATCTTTGATATGAAATATCTATTGCAAATTGGATTCTTCCAAATTATAATATCATGTTTTTACTTGTTATTTTTTATGTAATTTTTTTTATTAATTTTTTCTTAAAAGGTCTATTATGGAGGTGTATTGCATGCTAAAAAACAAATTTATTAATTTTACTTATTTGATAAAGAATAAACCAATACATTATGGAGATAGAATTTCAATTGGAAGATAGTATAATAATAAGATGGTATAATATTAAGATTTTAAAAAATTATTGACGAAGATGGTATAATATTAAGATTTTAAAAAATTATGGACGAAGATGGTATAATATTAAGATTTTAAAAAATTATTGACTTTGTCATGTTCATTTGAAGCTTCAGATGATCAACGTTTTATTTAACAATAATAACAATGCTTTATTATGTCCCCGACATTTATTTTCGGTCAGGGACATTAATCAGGACAAGTTTTTCAAAATTTTCTGCTACATTAAGGTTTTCTCATAGTCTGTGATAATTTTTTGTTTTGGTTATTTTCTAAATAGTGAATTTTCTTTGTTTCTATTGGCTCCGTGGGCCATGACGCCACTCTGGGTTCTTGTGCCTTGGGTCCCGCTAGCGTGTTGGCATCACAAGGTTTAAATGCGTGTCAGTTGAGTATTAATTTGGTTGGTCTCTCTGTTTTTGCGCTCTTGTCCCAGGCTCATGCACTTTTCTCTTTTAATGTCATTAGTACTTGAATCTAATGTATCCTTTATTTCTCGTGTTGGGATGGTGGGTTTTATCTGTCTGTGTTAAATTCTGGAAATTACTCTGTCGCGTTGGTGCTTTTCCTGAATGAGTTTCTGTGATCTGGTCACCAATGGATATGAGATTTATTGGGTATTGGCCATTGTTTTTTAAGGCATTTGAGCGGTGAACTTGGAGGATTTTCATTTGGGCCAGCTATGTCTGCTGTTGTTTTTTGTTTTGGGTGTGCTTTTTCACTGCTTCCGCAATTCTTTTTCCCCTTTGGTGTCCATGGTCTCTTTCGGTGGGGCGCTACTGGTGGGCTGTAGCTTTTCCGTTCGTTGGTTTTTCTAAGCTTAGCGACATTGTTTCTTTTGTGGTGCTCCTCTTCGCTGCTTGCTGGTTGGGTGATAAGTTTTCGTTTAATATTTTCGAGTCGGTGCGATTGTCTTTTGGAGAAGGTATTCGTGGTTTTCGTGGTTTGCTTGGTGCTTGGTAATTGCATTGGGTTTCCCTGCGAGAGATGGTTCGCACTCGCACAAGAAATCCATTCCCCGACCCTAGCGAATTCGTGGCTGATAAGTAATGATTCGATTCCTTCTATAATAAAGACGTGGCATTCCCCAGCTATCCTTTTTCTTTCGATCAACAATGGCAACGGTTTCACAAACTTGGCGGAATTCAAGGGAGAGATCTTGGTAAACAAAGCAAGTCACTACCAGCAGGGACTATATATCGTACTGAGGACTGGTCTAATAAAACTATGGAATGGATATTGATGTATTTCTAAACCTATTCGGGATGAAATACTACATAGGAGAAATAAATATGACCACTATCAACCCCAGATATATAATTCTGAGCTTTTATCATTTTATAACAAGAAAGTCTCAATAGGAAAAACAATTGATACTTGACTCGAAACACAATTAAGGGACACAATAGGATATTCAATCACTATATGTGTAAATGAATTTAGATATATTTCATTTGTACTAATAACTCAGAAAAGTATAGTTCCAGGTAACACAAGTGAATATATGACAACAACCTTAGCAGATTTTTAATAATCAGCTCATAACATTCTTGATAAATCATAATTGATATATGTGTTATTAGATTCAAGCAAGTAAACTGGGGAACTATTAAAACATAATAGCAGTCCGGTATCATGTAGACACAATATGCATTAACAACAATAATGAAGTTAACAAGAAAAAAAAAATATGAGGGTTTATGGTTAACCCTTCTTGCAACCATAAATGGTATATGTCGTATCTAGGGTAGTAAAATATATTGAATTGACTTGTTGAATATATATTAGTCCAATACTCACTTTTCAAGTACATAAATATATAACGTAACTACACTAATTCATTTCAAAACATATTCAATGGTGTTAGTATCATGGGTTAATAAAGTGAATATCTCTAAACTTCATAATGTATATTGAATATTGATTTATCTTACTTACATGCAGGAATGGTATGGGTTCCCTAGGGAGGTTGTGATTCCTTGCAACCAAACTCCAAACTTGTTTCACAGAGAAGAAACCTTTCTAGAGATATCCCCAACATAGTATGTCCGAGATCCCTTGGGTATTTATGACTTGTTCTTCCATTTTTTCCCAAATCGTTGTGGTTTCCTCCTATGGAAGGTTGCATGACCAATTGGTGGGATGTTTCTAGTGCTTGTATTCATTATTTGGTTCATCATACTAGTATTGACTAAATGTAACAATTCCCATTTCATGTAGTTGTTGTTTGATGTCATCCACTGGGAAGGAAGAGATCATACTAGGGATTTGTAGCCACAAGTCAACCCAAAATGAGGCCGTTTTTCCATTTTTATCTCCCAAAAATTGTGTTGTTGGATTAATTCTTTGCTTTAAGAGGATAAGTTCGAGACGAGTGACCCATTCTTTTCTTCATAGAGGTGAATCAGTTCCTAGTTGTCTAGATAAGGGGTATATTTTTGGTGCAAAATAATAGCCCATGCCTCCATGGAATGAGTAACCCACCTCCACCAATATTTTGCTCCCAAAACCTTACTCATAGTTTCAAGATCCCTAAGGAAAAGGCCCATTGAAATATTTATCTTGCATAAGGTCTCCCATCTCACAAGCATCCATTTGTGATTATCTTTTGAACCCCCCCGAAGGAAAGCACATCTAACAACACAAATATATTTTATAATTGATTTAGAGCCACCATTACTGAAAATAAATATAATTACATGGATTGGAGAACATATTTGACTAATACAAGTTAGTTAGTTAAGTTTAGGGGGTGTAGGGTCCAATTAGAGAGATTTCTAGAGAGCTTGGACAAAAGATTATCCCATGATGATTGTTTGAGAAGGGAATCAGAGAGAGGGGAACCTAAGTATTTGGGATGAAGGGAACTCCTTTGGAAACCAAAAATACGAGTGATATTCCACCACTAACTGATTAGGATATTATTGATGTGTGTTAAGGCATTTAATCTTTAAAACTAAATAATAAAAATGATTTTATATATTGGAAATGCACAATTAATTATTGGTTTTTTTAGAAGTAAGGCTCTATCAAGTACCGAGTGGGATCAAATCCCTTTAGGTGGAAACCCCTTTTGGATTCCTAAACTTGAGGAAAGGTTTACACCTCAAGGGATTTGATTCCTCCCGACGATTGAGAGAGCTAGAGTTAATATGGATATATGTTGGTTCCAATTGCAGTGGCCACATCAAAACAATGTTGCTTAAAAATCAAAATTACCACATGTAGAAATTATCTCATCCAAAATTTGAAAAAAAATATTTATGCAATTGAAATGGTGAATTGTAATAAAGTAATAATAATGTTCAGTGATAATACTTGTCAAAGAATGAAATGAAATTTAATGATGAATTACATATATATTATAGAGTGATCATTCTCAATATATGTCTTCTTATGCTTTTTTTAAAACCACTCCTACCCCCTTTGTCATCTTCTTATATCGATTATATGTGAAAGGAGTCTGAGTTCAAACATAATTCACCCTTAATACAAGATATTGTTGTAAATGTGAGACCATGTTTCTCTTTATTTCCAATATTTATAAATTCTTTCTCTAATGTTAATCCTTGCGACTTGTGGACTGTCAAACCCCAAGTAAGTTTCGATGTAAATTTTCCTCATCTTCATCATTGTAACATTTTCTTCTATGAAATTTAATGATGCATTACATGTATATTTAATTGAATATTATTATACAAAATGAAAGTGTCACGTCCCCTCCCACGGACCTAATTACTAGAAGGGAACATGATACCAATTTGTGGGGCTTTTACATAAACTCAACCCGATTCATTAGATTCATATGAATTAAAACCAATGTGTGAAGATGCAATTCAACAAACATGCACAATGGAAACAAACAAACGATCCACACACATTTCATATGCATACAACATATCAATACAATCATCAAATTATAACATTTCAAAAGTAAAATACATAGACAGAGAAATACTTATCTTTATGGTGAAATGGTCCCAAGCAACTAGCTATGTTGCTGCAATGTTCCACCCAACCATAGGTCTCTACCCAACCTATATTATTTCAGCACTCAGAGACCACCCCCGAGCTGGGCATGATTTCTACAAGGAAAAGGGAACATTCATACTCATACACCGCCCAATAATCATTGCATCTAAGCCAAGCCAGTGCACAACTACGTTTATCAGCTAAATATGAACCCTCTTCATTTATGGATGCTTGCACTCAAGCTCAAGCCAAATCAATGGATACCCATCTCAACCCCAACATTCTCTTACACACAACAAACTCAAAAAATGGGCATAGATACACATTTCCAACAATGGGATTTACAAATAGGATGGCCATGGGTTTTCCCCAAATCATGGGCACACCAACTTGGAATGTGGAAAGGGGAATTCTACCATGTGGAGTGTTAGTTTTTCATCATTTAATTCAATCAAACACAAGAGACACAAAGCATTTCACCGGGGAAAACCAAGAAGGTGAAAAACCCCGCAACTTCCTCAGAGATAGAATAAGCACCAATACAAGGATCACAAAGATCAAACCCAAAATATAGAAGTCTTCAGCAACATACTCCTCCTCCATTTGTGTGCACTCCTCCTCTCTCTCACTAATGTGAAGTGATTGAATGAGATAATGTGTCAAATGAGAGAGTCACACTCTCTATTTATACTTTTACTTTCACTTGACCTTTACTCAACTAGGTCGGCCTCAACTTAACCACTTAACATAATGCTGACTGGGTCGACCCCACTAGGGTGGTCCAATAACCCTTTAACCCACATGACTCATACAGGGTCGAACCCACACTAGTGGTATAATAACCCATCAAATATAAGTTGCGACACTTACAATATAACTTGCGACACTTGCAAGTACAAATGATGACACTTCCAATCAGAGGAATAATACATCTCCGTTGGGGATACAATAAAGTACAAATGTAATACATACACTATACAAGTGAATATCTTCCAAAGTTAAAAATACATCAACACTCCCTCTTAACTAGGAAGGTATTCTCTTGACACAAGTCATCAATACATATAGGCACAAGTCTTCAGCTCTAGAGCTGGATCATCGTCACTAGATCACGGAGCATCATCGTCACTACTGCTGTACTTGTCATCTCGATCACTGGTGCTATATCTCAATTCTTCTCATCATAGTAAGTTCTACAGAGCCAACCCTTCTTCATGATGGATTTAGGACTAGCCTCCTGCAGGTCTTCATCATCTCTGGCCATCCTGTGGAATCCTCATGACTGATTACGTGCATCAACAAAACCTCGAAAGATCATCTCAGGAATTTTACGAGCTCACTGCTCAACCTATCGGATCTCACAGGATCTTTTACATGCAACTGCACAACTTGTCCACGGCCACGGAGTATCATCGTGATACTCATGATCATGCTGATCATATCATCTCATCATCCACGAAGCACATCCCAGATTGATCCGGATTTTATGAGTAGAAAGAAATGAATACAGATTATTATCAGATGCTTAACACAAAATAACAGAGATACAGTAAAACTGGTTTTCTATTCAATAAGGAAATAAGCTAGAACTGTAAAATGCAGCGGACAACAAGCTTGCTGGAATGGTGGCGGCTTATCTCTGAGAAGAGATGTGACGGCTGCGCTCATTTCGCAAGAAGATGGTTACAATGAGGCTCTCAAGGCCTTTTACAATAAACAGGAATGTCAAAAACCCTAGACATCCAAAAACCTAGCCCTAGGAGATGAAGCGCCAAAAGTCATGTGGGCCCCGTTTGGGTAAGTTAGTACATCAACTTCCCGGGGTCGTAACGTTTGCATACGATCTCCGTTTGGGGCGCTCGGTAGCCCGTTGGAAAAGTCTATCCGAGATTTAAAACTTTCGACTGGGCCCAGATGTATGCCGGCGGCAACCATTTGGCCCCCCAAATTGCCAACAAAGGTCGTTTAGGGCCTCAAAATGGCCCTGGAAGTTTAGGACCAGAAAAACTGCTAAAAATAGTACAATACCAAAATTGCCATACAACTGTTTTGAGCCAGTTGGAAAGGTGGGTGGCCACCAATATCCACTTGGATAAATCCTCCCTCATTAGGAAGCAATGGTCTCCATTGCGTTGATTTCCCCCATCAGATGAGGAAATTTCTGCTGAATTTGGCCTCGGGTGAGCCACTTGCCTTGGTGCAGGAGCTGCCCTGCTTTGACAACTCGATAAAGCTGGATCCTTTGATGTCGAGTGCCCTTGATCTGTGTGTCTGCAATATGATCACTGGATACTTGTTGTAGGTAGTCAGGGTTGAGCTCTGTTGGTGTCAACTTCTCTGCTATCTCTGAGGTGTCTAACAGTGGTGGGAAATATGGCCGAAGGAGAGCCACGTTGAAGACTGGATGCAGACCCAGGAAGGGGGGAATGTTGAGCTCAAAAGCATTGTCACCCACCGCCTTGGTGATGGTGTACGGCCCATAACGGAGTGGGCGAAGCTTTCGATGGGGCCCTGTAAGGCGTTCTTTCTGCAAATGCCACCAAACTTTGTCGCCCACCTGAAACTTATGTGGCACCCAATGTTGATCATGGCGCTGCTTGTACTTGGCATTAGACTTCTGTAGAATATCCTGAACCTGTTGGCGGATATGCTGGATTCGTTCAATGAACCGGGCGGCTTTGTCAGCTTCTGGGGACGAGTCGGCCGAGGTGGTCGCAAGGGGAAGTCTAACATCCATGGGGCCCAATGGTTGGAATCCCAACCCCACCTGAAAGGGGCTGTGGCCAGTTGAGCTATGCAGGGCTCGGTTGTAGCTATGTTGGACATAGGGGAGACTCTCATCCCATGTGCGGGGGTGTGTTGAATTGTACATGCGCAGGATATGTACGACCATCCGGTTGACGACCTCCGTTTGTCCATCGGTCTGGGGGTGGAAGGCAGTGGATTTGGTGAGCTTGGTATCCAGGAGTGACCAGAGGCTTGACCAGAATTAGCTGAGGAACCGACTGTCACGGTCTGAGATAATGGTCTGTGGGATCCCAAAATGTACCCATACTCGTTCAAAGAAGAGCTTGGCAGTGGCTTCTGCTGTGATGTTCTTCTTGCAAGCGGCTAGAATCGCCATCTTGGAAAAGTGATCAACAACCACGAAAACACAGTCGTTTCCCCTCTTGGTGGACGAGAGCCCCGACATGTAGTCCATTGAGATGGATTCCCACGGCCTGTCAGGAGTAGGCAGAGGGGTGTATAGGCCCTGTTTCTTAGTGGTCGGTTTGGCAATAGCGCAAGCGGTACAGGACCTGATATACTTGTCGACATCCTGTCGAAGTTTCGGCCAGTAGAAATGTTTCTGCAACACTGCCACTGTCTTTTCGACGCCAAAGTGTCAGCCACCCGACTATAGTGAGCTTCCCAAATAAGCTTCACACGCTCGCTTGATGGAACGCAGAGATGGCCCAGATGACACAACAACCCGTCCTGAAGATGGAAATTAGCAACCACTGAGTTGGTGCCCAACATTTGATAGGTGGCGGAGAAGTCAGGGTCTGTCTCGTAGAGGTGAGGCCATCCGGAGGTCTCATGGCCACAAGAGTCTAGCACCGTGGTAAGTGCCGCGACTGGAGGTCGACTGAGGCAGTCAGCAACTCGGTTGGTACTCCCTGTTTTATATTTGATGTTGAGGTGGAACTACTGTAAATATGTTGACCACTTCTGATGGCGATCATTCTGCAACTTTCCTTGGGTCTGCATGAACTGTAGTGGCTTGTGATCACTGTGGATGACTGTCTCCTTCCCAAGAATGTAATGTCTCCACTGGTGGCAGGCTTGTACAATGGAGTACATTTCTTTATCATAGGTAGGGTACTTGCGGACAGCATCTGATAGTGTCTCACTATGATATGCCACGGGGTGGCCGTGTTGAGTGAGAACGGCACCCACAGGATAATCTGAAGCGTCTGTCTCGATCTCAAAGGGATGTTGCAGGTTCGGTAATGAGAGTACCGGCGATGAGCACAAACGCTTCTTCAAGTCATCGAAGGCTTGTTGTTGGGACAGGCCCCACACAAATTTTGCCTTACCACCACCCCTGGTCACTTGGCTGAGGGCCCATGCGATATGAGAGAATCCCAGCACGAACCGGCGATAGAAATTGGCGAGTCCCAAGAAGCTCCGAAGATCAATGAGTGTGGTTGGGGCTGGCCAGTCACGGATGACCTAGATCTTGGCTGGATCCACATGCACACCATGTCGATCAACGATGTAGACTAAGTAATTGACCCTGTCCATGCCGAAGGAGCATTTTTCCAAGTTTGCATATAGTTTGTGCTTCCGCAGGGTGTGCAGAACCTGCTGAATATGCTGCAAGTGCTCCTCCCAAGTCTTGCTGTAGATGAGGATGTCATCCAGATACACCACTACAAAATTGTTGGTGAAAGGTCGTAGGATATCGTCCATCATCCTCATAAAAGTTGCTGGAGCATTTGTCAAACCAAAAGGCATGACCAGCCATTCAAAAAGACCTTCTTTTGACTTGAAGGCAGTCTTCCATACATCTGTCTGTTCTATTGGGACCTGGTGGTAGCCAGACTTCAGATCAATCTTACTGAAGTATTTGGCCCCGTGAGCTGATCAAGGAGGTCGTTGATTCGGGGAATCGGGTACCGGTTACGGACTGTGATTTTCTTCAGGGCCCGCTAATCAATGTAGAGTCGCCATGTCCCATCTTTCTTCTGCACCAGCACGATTGGGCTCCCACAAGGTGATGAAATGGGACGGATGTGCCCCTTGTGGAGCAATTCTTGGATCTGCCTCTTGATCTCCTCGTTTTCCAACAGAGAGCGACGATAGACTGGCCCATTGGGTAGCGGTGCGCCTGGGGTCAGATCGATGGGATGCTTGACCTGGCAATGCAGAGGTACCCTGGTCGGAGAGGAAACGATATCTGAGTATCCTTCCACCACCTTATCCACTTGCTTCTTTTGTGTGGATGATCGGTCGTGGAGGCTCGGGATGTGGCTACGATCTTTCTTTCACTCTGAGAGCGAATCACGAAGAAGACAAATTTCCCGGTCTGAGAGATGACCTTCCTGCATTGCTTGGCAGAGATCAAGGAAATAGCACTAGGAGGGACTGCCTCGGGTATCCTGTACAATTTCCTGTTCAAAGAAATAATAACACTACGAGGCCTAGACTCATATACAGCATGACGTTTCCATAAATAAGGTTGGCCCAAAAGAACATCTGAAACTTCAAGAGGAGCAACATCACACAATACCTCGTCCTTGAAGGGCTTGATGCCGTATGGCAGTCGGCACTATTGGCTGACGCGGAGATCGCTTCCTTTGCGGAGCCATCCAATGGTGTAGGGTTGTGGGTGCGGCATTGTCGGAAGGGCCAGGCGCTTGACGACCTCTGCTGAGATAAGATTCTTCTGGCTACCGCTATCAACGATGAAATGCAGCGGGGTTCCTTTTACCCACATCTGTGAATGGAAGAGGCGTTCTCCTTCTTCTGGCTCGTCTGGTTCATCAGGCTGGAGCTTGGTGGTGGCAACGGTGGCACTGGGTTCCGCGTCAATGATTCGTCTTCCCCTTTCTGGTTCGGACTCAGAGTCAGAACCTACATCTGATTCAGATGCTTTCACTTCGGCCACTAGCGACTGCTTTGAGCGGCAATCAGCAGTGTTATGCCAAGGGCTCTTATGGAAGTCGCACCACTTCCCGGTATCTTTCTTTGTTTTTTCGGTGTCCTTCTTTGCTTGCGGCTTGGACTAATTGTCCTGATGCTGTCCATCTTTGCTCTGTCCTTTATTCTGTGGGTTGGGGCCGCCCTTTCCTGTCTTTTGCTGTGAAGGGTTCCCAGGCCCAAATTGTTGTGTCTTTTGTTTGAGCTTCTGCTCGATTTTGACGGCATATCGGTAGGCCGCGCCCAAGGAAGAGATGTCCAGAAATTCCATTTCTGTCTGGATGTATCTATGCAAACCACCGCGATACTTGAGCACCAGATGTCGCTCTGAATCTTTGATACCCAGCTTGGTGCGCAAGGTATGGAATATATTTGTGAACTCTGGCACTGCTTGGTCTCTTTCTTGTCGCAGTGTTGTCCATTCGGTATACAAATCATTATAACTTCAAACAGGGTAGTATTGTTCCTTAATAGCATCCCTGAAGGATTCCCAGGTGGCCATGACTGAAAATAATGAGGCTTCTTCTGTGTCCTTTTGCTCGCAGAATGTTTCCCACCAATCTTTGACATGGGGAACGACTTTGAGGAGCGCGAAAGTAATCTTTTCTTTATTCGAAAAGTTATGGACAGAAAAATACCCTTCTAGTATATTCAACCACTTATCTACAGCATCTGCGTCTATCTGTCCTTCAAATATAGGGATATCAAAGTTGATTTGTACCTTGAAGAGGGCGGCGCTTCCGCTCGAGGAGGATGCATCGCTTGTTGGTAGTCGCCGAAGGATTTGCGCGAAATTATCCATCATCTCGTTCCTCTGCTGCGTGAGGGCTTCCTCAAGCAACATTTTGATAGGATCTCCTGTCCCGTCATCTTTCTTTTCTCCTACCATGAGAGGTCTCTTGGGCGTGCGAGAGCTTTTGTCCTCAAGAGAAACAAGCTCGAGACCCAATTCTTTGTACCCTGACCTCGTTGGGGACATGCATTAAGACGATAAGGAGCAGACCGCTCTGATACCACTGATCCGGATTTTATGAGCAGAACAAAATGAATACAGATTATTATCAAATGCTTAACACAAAATAACAGAGATACAATAAAACTGGTTTTCTATTCAATAAGGAAATAAGCTAGAACTGTAAAATGCAGCGGACAACAAGCTTGCTGGAATGGTGGCGGCTTATCTCTGAGAAGAGATGTGACGGCTGTGCTCATTTCGCAAGAAGATGGTTACAATGAGGCTCTCAAGGCCTTTTACAATAAACAGGAATGTCAAAAACCCTAGACATCCAAAAACCTAGCCCTAGGAGATGAAGCGCCAAAAGTCATGTGGGCCCCGTTTGGGTAAGTTAGTACATCAACTTCCCGGGGTCGTAACTTTTGCATACGATCTCCGTTTGGGGCGCTCGGTAGCCCGTTGGAAAGGTCTATCCGAGATTTACAACTTTTGACTAGGCCTAAATGTATGCCAGGGGCAACCATTTGGCCCCCCAAATTGCCAACAAAGGTCATTTAGGGCCTCAAAATGGCCCCGGAAGTTTAGGACCAGAAAAACTGCTAAAAATAGTACAATACGAAAATTGCCATACAACTGTTTTGAGCCAGTTGGAAAGGTGGGTGGCCACCAATATCCACCTGGATCAATCCTCCCTCATTAGGAAGCAATGGTCTCCATTGCGTTGAGTTCCCCCATCAGATGAGGAAATTTCTGCTGAATTTGGCCTCGGGTGAGCCACTTGCCTTGATGCAGGAGCTGCCCTGCTTTGACAACTCGATAAAGTTGGATCCTTTGATGTCGAGTGCCCTTGATCTGTGTGTCTGCAATATCACTGGATGCTTGTTGTAGGCAGTCAAGGTTGAGCTCTGTTGGTGTCAACTTCTCTGCTATCTCTGAGGTGTCTAACAGTGGTGGGAAATATGGCCGAAGGAGAGCCACGTTGAAGACTGGATGCAGACCCAGGAAGGGGGGAATGTTGAGCTCAAAAGCATTGTCACCCACCGCCTTGGTGATGGTGTACGACCCATAACGGAGTGGGCGAAGCTTTCGATGGGGCCCTATAAGGCGTTCTTTCTGCAAATGCCACCAAACTTTGTCGCCCACCTGAAACTTATGTGGCACCCGATGTTGATCATGGCGCTGCTTGTACTTGGCATTAGACTTCTGTAGAATATCCTGAACCTGTTGGCGGATATGCTTGATTCGTTCAATGAACCGGGCTGCTTTGTCAGCTTCTGGGGACGAGTCGGCCGAGGTGGTCGCAAGGGGAAGTGCAACATCCATGGGGCCCAATGGTTGGAATCCCAACCCCACCTGAAAGGGGCTGTGGCCAGTTGAGCTATGCAGGGCTCGGTTGTAGTTATGTTGGACATAGGGGAGACTCTCATCCCATGTGCGGGGGTGTGTTGAATTGTACATGCGCAGGATATGTACGACCATCCGGTTGACGACCTCCGTTTGTCCATCGGTCTGGGGGTGGAAGGCAGTGGATTTGGTGAGCTTGGTATCCAGCAGTGACCAGAGGCTTGAACAGAATGAGCTGAGGAACCGACTGTCACGGTCTGAGATAATGGTCTGTGGGATCCCAAAATGTACCCATACTCGTTCAAAGAAGAGCTTGGCAGTGGCTTCTGCTGTGATGTTCTTCTTGCAAGCGGCTAGAATCGCCATCTTGGAAAAGCGATCAACAACCACGAAAACACAGTCGTTTCCCCTCTTGGTGGACGGGAGGCCCGACATCTAGTCCATTGAGATGGATTCCCACGGCCTATCAGGAGTAGGCAGAGGGGTGTATAGGCCCTGTTTCTTAGTGGTCGGTTTGGCAATAGCGCAAGCGGTGTAGGACCTGATATACTTGCCGACATCCTGTCGAAATTTCGGCCAGTAGAAATGTTTCTGCAACACTGCCACTGTCTTTTCGACGCCAAAGTGTCCTGCCACCCGACTATAGTGAGCTTCCCAAATCAGCTTCACACGCTCGCTTGATGGAACGCAGAGATGGCCCAGATGACACAACAACCCGTCCTGAAGATGGAAATTAGCAACCACTGAGTTGGTGCCCAACATTTGATAGGTGGCGGAGAATTCAGGGTCTGTCTCGTAGAGGTGAGGCCATCCGGAGGTCTCGTGACCACAAGAGTCTAGCACCGTGATAAGTGCCGCGACTGGAGGTCGACTGAGGCAGTCAGTAACTCGATTGGTACTCCCTGTTTTATATTTGATGTTGAGGTGGAACTACTGTAAATATGTTGACCACTTCTGATGGCGGTCATTCTGCAACTTTCCTTGGGTCTACATGAACTGTAGTGGCTTGTGATCAGTGTGGATGACTGTCTCCTTCCCAAGAATGTAATGTCTCCACTAGCGGTAGACTTGTACAATGGAGTACATTTCTTTGTCATAGGTAGGGTACTTGCGGACAGCATCTGATAGTGTCTCACTATGATATGCCATGGGGTGGCCGTGTTGAGTGAGAACGGCACCCACAGCATAATCTGAAGCGTCTGTCTCGATCTCAAAGGGATGTTGCAGGTTCGGTAATGAGAGTACCGGCGATGAGCACAAACGCTTCTTCAAGTCATCGAAGGCTTGTTGTTGGGACAGGCCCCACACAAATTTTTCCTTACCACCACCCCTGGTCACTTGGCTGAGGGCCCATGCGATATGAGAGAATCCCAGCACGAACCGGCGATAGAAATTGGCGAGTCCCAAGAAGCTCCGAAGTTCAGTGAGTGTGGTTGGGGCTGGCCAGTCACGGATGACCTGGATCATGGCTGGATCCACATGCACACCATGTCGATCAACGATGTAGCCTAAGTAATTGACCCTGTCCATGCCGAAGGAGCATTTTTCCAAGTTTGCATATAGTTTGTGCTTCCGCAGGGTGTGCAGAACCTGCTGAATATGCTGCAAGTGCTCCTCCCAAGTCTTGTTGTAGATGAGGATGTCATCCAGATACTCCACTACAAAATTGTTGGTGAAAGGTCGTAGGATATCGTCCATCATCCTCATAAAAGTTGCTGGAGCATTTGTCAAACCAAAAGGCATGACCAGCCATTCAAAAAGACCTTCTTTTGACTTGAAGGCAGTCTTCCATACATATGTCTGTTCTATTGGGACCTGGTGGTAGCCAGACTTCAGATCAATCTTACTGAAGTATTTGGATCCCGTGAGCTGATCAAGGAGGTCGTTGATTCGGGGAATCGGGTACCGGTTACGGACTGTGATTTTATTCAGGGCCCGGTAATCAATGCAGAGTCGCCAAGTCCCATCTTTCTTCTGCACCAGCACGATTGGGCTCCCACAAGGTGATGAACTGGGACGGATGTGCCCCTTGTGGAGCAATTCTTGGATCTGCCTCTTGATCTCCTCGTTTTCCAACAGCGAGCGACGATAGACTGGCCCATTGGGTAGCGGTGCGCCTGGGGTCAGATCGATGGGATGCTTGACCTGGCATTGCAGAGGTACCCTGGTCGGAGAGGAGAAGATATCTGAGTATCCTTCCACCACCTTATCCACTTGCTTCTGTTGTCTGGATGGATCGGTTGTGGAGGCCCGGGATGTGGCTGCGATCTTTCTTTCACTCTAAGAGCGAATCACGAAGAAGACAAATTTCCCGGTCTGAGAGATGACCTTCCTGCATTGCTTGGCAGAGATCAAGGAAATAGCACTAGGAGGGACTGCCTCGGGTATCCTGTACAATTTCCTGTTCAAAGAAATAATAACAATACGAGGCCTAGACTCATATACAGCATGACGTTTCCATAAATAAGGTTGGCCCAAAAGAACATCTGAAACTTCGAGAGGAGCAACATCACACAATACCTCGTCCTTGAAGGGCTTGATGCCGTATGGCAGTCGGCACTGTTGGCTGACGCGGAGATCGCTTCCTTTGCGGAGCCATCCAATGGTGTAGGGTTGTGGGTGCGGCGTTGTCGGCAGGGCCAGGCGCTTGACGACCTCTGCTGAGATGAGATTCTCCTGGCTACCGCTATCAACGATGAAATGTAGCGGGGTGCCTTTTACCCACATCTGTGAATGGAAGAGGCGTTCTCCTTCTTCTGGCTCGTCTGGTTCATCAGGCTGGAGCTTGGTGGTGGCAACGGTGGCACTGGGTTCCGTGTCAATGATCCGTCTTCCCCTTTCTGGTTTGGACTCAGAGTAAGAACCTACATCTGATTCAGATGCTTTCACTTCGGCCACCAGCGACTGCTTTGAGCGGCAATCAGCAGTGTTATGCCAAGGGCTCTTATGGAAGTCGCACCACTTCCCGGTATCTTTCTTTGTTTTTGCGGTGTCCTTCTTTGCTTGTGGCTTGGACTGGTTGTCCTGATGCTGTCCATCTTTGCTCTGTCCTTTATTCTGTGGGTTGGGGCCGCCCTTTCGTGTCTTTTGCTGTGAAGGGTTCCCATGCCCAAATTGTTGTGTCTTTTGTTTGAGCTTCTGCTCGATTTTGACGTCATATCGGTAGGCCGCACCCAAGGAAGAGATGTCCAGAAATTCCATTTCGGTCTGGATGTATCTATGCAAACCACCGCGATACTTGAGCACCAGATGTCACTCTGAATCTTTGATACCCAGCTTGGTGCGCAAGGTATGGAAGATATTTGTGAACTCTGGCACTGCTTGGTTTCTTTCTTGTCGTAGTGTGGTCCATTTGGTATACAAATCGTCATAACTTCCAACAGGGTAGTATTGTTCCTTAATAGCATCCCTGAAGGATTCCCAGGTGGCCATGACTGAAAATAATGAGGCTTCTTCTGTGTCCTTTTTCTCGCAGAATGTTTCCCACCAATCTTTGACATGGGGAACGACTTTGAGGAGCGCAAAAGTAATCTTTTCTTTATTCGAAAAGTTATTGACAGAAAAATACCCTTCTAGTATATTCAACCACTTATCTACAGCATATGCGTCTATCTGTCCTTCAAATATAGGGATATCAAAGTTGATTTGTACCTTGAAGGGGGCGGCGCTTCTGCTCGAGGAGGATGCGTCGCTTGTTGGTAGTCGCCGAAGGATTTGCGCGAAATTATCCGTCATCTCGTTCCTCTGCTGCGTGAGGGCTTCCTCAAGCAACATTTTGATAGGATCTCCTGTCCCGTCATCTTTCTTTTCTCCTGCCATGAGAGGTCGCTTGGGCGTGCGAGAGCTTTTGTCCTCAAGAGAAACAAGCTCGAGACCCAATTCTTTGTACCCTGACCTCGTTGGGGACATGCATTAAGACGATAAGGAGCAGACCGCTCTGATACCACTGATCCGGATTTTATGAGCAGAACGAAATGAATACAGATTATTATCAGATGCTTAACACAAAATAACAGAGATACAGTAAAACTGGTTTTCTATTCAATAAGGAAATAAGCTAGAACTGTAAAATGTAGCGGACAACAAGCTTGCTGGAATGGTGGCGGCTTATCTCTGAGAAGAGATGTGACGGATGCGCTCATTTCGCAAGAAGATGGTTACAATGAGGCTCTCAAGGCCTTTTACAATAAATAGGAATGTCAAAAACCCTAGACATCCAAAAACCTAGCCCTAGGAGATGAAGCGCCAAAAGTCATGTGGGCCCCGTTTGGGTAAGTTAGTACATCAACTTCCCGGGGTCGTAACTTTTGCATACGATCTCCGTTTGGGGCGCTCGGTAGCCCGTTGGAAAGGTCTATCCGAGATTTAAAACTTTCGATTGGGCCCAAATGAATGCTAGGGGAAACCATTTGGCCCCCCAAATTTCCAACAAAGGTCGTTTAGGGCCTCAAAATGGCCCCGGAAGTTTAGGACCCGAAAAACTGCTAAAAATAGTACAATACCAAAATTGCCATACAACTGTTTTGAGCCAGTTGGAAAGGTGGGTGGCCACCAATATCCACCTGGATCACAGATGCACATCATACAACACTTACACCACTGACATGGGAGAACACATCTACCACCATTCGCGGAAGGCTCCAGCCGTTACTTTTTCACCATGGAAGAACACATCTACACCTTTGTGAAAAATGGATTTAGCCCTTACATCTTCACCATGGGAGAACAAATCTACACCTTTGCGAAGAATGGCTCCATCCCTTACATCTTCATCGTGGGAGAACACATCTACACCTTTGTGAAGAATGGATTCATCCCTTACATATTCACCACGGGAGAACACATCTAAACCATATGAGAATGGCTCAGCAATTACATCATGACCATGGGAGAACACATCTACACTGTGTCGAAAAATATTCACCAATTACATCACGACCATGGGAGAACACATCTACACCGTGTCGGAAAAGCTCGGCAATTACATTGTGACCATGCGAGAACACATCTACACCATGTCAGAAAATCCCATGTGCATCTGCATCTTCCGGAATCATCACACATGATCCAACTGATCATGCAATGCATCCACCTGATGCATATAATCATATATGATCATCCTGATCATCGTCATAGCATCGTCTTGATGAGTATTATCATCGCATGATCATCCTAATCATATACACAGCATCATCGTGATGCATATCATCATAGAAGAAACTTGAGCATCGTCCTGATTCTCATCACACAGCGCTTACATCCATAGCCATGGGAAGGATCCTCCTACCACCATGCTTGGAATTGTAACATCCTGAAAATACCAAAAATAAAAATAAAAAATTATAATAGCAATATTTATTAAAGTCATTAATGCGGAACATATAAATTAACTTGATTTCTTAACTAAGATAATTAGTAGCGATGACACATCATACTTCTCCACTAAATATGATTTAATTGTATTTGCTACTTCAGATTTAAGCAGATGTTAATCTCTTGAATGAAAGATCTTTTATGATTGTGCAATAATAGTACACTTTACAAATGTGTTTAAGTTCTTGGATATTATTGCATGCTGTTACAGTTTGTACTGTTATGATATTCTTGATGGAGTGCTGACAGTTTGTTTGTATGTTGACGAAGGGGTCCTACGAGGTACCTTGGAGTTTACTTAGCTACATTTAGCTAAGGCATTGAATCTTGTTTCCATGTTCAGACCGCAGGTAAGAAATCTTATAAGACAACATAAGTTAAGAGTACTTGTGTCTTTCAATTCATCGTCAATGTAAAATTAAAATGCTAAGTACTTCCTTGCATCACCAGTTACTGGAGGTATGGATACATGGTTCTAATCCTAGTTTATGTACTATCTTACGAATCTCTTCAAGGTTATCATTACATGTTGTCCAAAAGTTTTGTTATGATGCTACATTCATTGTCATAAGAATAGTGTCATTGATATTAAAACAACAATACTACTATCTGTTAAGTATGCTATTGTGAAGCTTGTAGAAATAATGATTACACCTTCGAACTATCATCAAACTTGGCGTCTACAAGTATTAGACTACTCTATGTCATGTATTTATCATTTCAATACACAGTTAATCTATAGAAAGTATAGTGATTACTGCTTGTGATCGTGAACTTAGTAAAAGAATGAATATCGTCATTATTTAAACTATACTTATAGTATTACATTTGTCGCTAGACTTCGTAATACATAGCTAACATTTCTAATATGATGTACGTATGATGATTATGCAATGGACTTAGTATTGAATGTGTCTTACCACACTATCTATACTTATAGATTCATATTAATATTATGGACTGGATAAGCATGCTATAGTGTACATGTATCTAATATTCTTGTACATAGTTAGAATCCTAACTATATTTAGTTTTCCATGAATTAACAATATGATATCTATATGGCTAAGTTTAAACTTGGGACTATATAAAGTTTACGCTACATTTTACAATGATAAGGTTTTTATTATGCAATGATATGATTATAATATGCAAACCTAGCTATACGTTAGCACCATCGGATATTATCATATGCAAACATGAATACGATCTAAACAACCTTAGAAAGGTTATGGATTAAGCAGTAGTTTGACCCATGCTATATGTATTAGCTCTTATCCTAAGTGTTATTAACATATGTTGTTGTAATCGCCAAAGTCTCGTTAATGGAGTGATGAGTTGATGTGCATTGAAATTGTTGTTGACAGGTTGACAGGGTTACGATCATGTATTAATTGTTATGACCGAACTCCATAGTGGAAAGCTTGGTTGTCAACCCACGTAGTCCAACCATGTGAACTTTGATCGATAATGTAACTAAGAGTTCTAGCTGGAAAGGTTGTTGTATCGCCTCTCCTCCACGCTGTACATGGTAATGTTCACTTGGCATGTAACGTTGGTCACTTCGTGGTTGAAGTAATTAATGAGATGTTAATGCGATGTTGCTCAGCTTTCAACGTAGCACTGTTGGCTCTTTCCTGTGCGTTGATCTCACCAAATCTTAATCGTTGATTTGTGTACCCCTAACCTTGTTTTATGTAGTGGTAGCAAGTTTCTCAGCCTTTCATTGTTACATTGAGTTGAGACCGACAGGCTACCAAAATGTAGGGTCAAAGGAAATTCCCTTCCAGGGTTTCGATCCCGTGACCTGTGATATGTAATTTCTTTAATAGTTGCAGGCTTAGCTCCTTGCCATAGAGTCACGGTACAATAATACGAAACGTGGTTTCTGTCAACTGTTGAGAGTGGTTTTGTATTGGAGTTTGGATTTTCTTTCAGAATCGTCTTCAGGGTTTTAAAAAATGCGGTTACTGATGTTGTTACCAGAATTCGTTGTTCTTCTGCTGGTGTGGTGTGCCAATGAACCGAGCTTCGATTAGAAGGTAATGTTTATGATAATAAAAAAATATTGTTTTGCTTAATTGTTTTATTGTATCTTCTTATTTTTAACCACTTCGATGTGTAACTGTGCAGGTACCCTCTTCATTGAAAGTCTTCTATGCAATGGTTTTGGGAGAGGAAAGCTACTACCGCTTCCTGGTAATCTCTGGTGGTTCTTGAAAAGCCTCGTAGGTGACTTTGATGTGTTTTTCTATGTGCCGAGAGTTGGAAACCTCCGGCTTATATTAGTGATGGCCGCAAAGAAGTTTAAGGTTGTTTTGTTTTGATATTATACTGTAAGAGGTTGATCCTCAATCTTGTATTTGATGTTCGGATCAGTAATATTTTTGTTGTAGCGTCGGAACCAACTTTGAGTTGGTCTTTACACCGTAAGTTGTTAAGTTCAGGGTAAAACCCTATGTAGTTTTGTGGTTCCACAGTCTCGGCTTGTTGTTAAAATGTCGAGGGTAGCTCTTGTAATTCTCTGTTATTTGTTTGGATGGAAATCCATAATCGAGGGTTCTTATTGCACATGTAAACTATGGTTCATTTTCTTTTCAATGGGAAGTTATATTTAAATAACAGTTGACTGTGTGAGAGCTGGTTACAGTGATGCCAAACAACAATAGTTCTTTTGGACGAAATTTATAATTTGCATGACTTAAAAAATGTATGTCTGTGTTTTGTTCTCGTTGTTGATAATATTATTTGGAAATAGATGAAAATGGTTGACTGTTAATAGATGTCGAAATGGATATGCCTTAATACTCTAGTTTTGTTTTTACAAAGGATACTCTAACTGTAGCTCACGATTTCTATCAGGCTTGTGCCGGGCTTGTACCAAAGATTAAATCTTTGTAATCATAATTTTCGATAATGTATGTGTGTATTGCTAGGGATTGTGAGCTAATGTTTAGACATGAAATGTAATCGTGCCTTCGACTAACTATTAGATAATTCTTAGATAGTAAACTTACCATATATAAAAGATAGTATGGTTCTAGAAAGTGATGAATAGGGTTTAATAAGTCATAAATGTTATCATTCTCTGAATAATGTCTACAGTTTGTCATTGAAGACTTGATATAGAAATTATGATGTGTGTATACAAAATTAGGGTTTGTAGTGTATTAGGTTTTGATACTACTGTAATAAACATTCGATAATTGAAATCAAAGCAGGAAATTAGTGAAGAAATAAAATATGTATAATGACATGAAATCTATATAATGTTTAGTTCTTGCAGCTGCTATAATTATTTAAAATACTATTACTTGGAAAATCATGAAATGTTTAATTTTGATTGCATTTGCTTGCTATCTTAATGAATAGAGACAAGAGAAATATATGGAACTGTCAGAAGCATACTGTGTTTTCTTTCAATTAATATTTACATGAATTCTATACTACAATTTGTGCTATACTATAATGTTTTACTGTGTTTAAACATACGACAGAATTATAAACAAAACACTTACTGAAATCATTTATCCAATCAATGGCAATCTGCATATCTCTCATTTATCATTAATTTGCTTCTCTATACTAGAGAACTATGGAGAGAAGAACATGGGGAAAAATATAGATATGGTTGTCTTTTTCAGATCTTTAACAAAGCTTTATCATTCAGAATTCAACATAGATCAGAAAATAAAATAAATTCTTTTACAAAACAGAGTTTGACTAAGCAGAAACATTAAAACTATAAGAAAAGTAGGAATAGTGAAACCTGGTTAAGTGTAGGGAAACAAGCAACCCAAGGAACCTGTTCCACCCAACGAATTCCTTAATACAGCCAATTTTACTTGCCTTAGGACCCCCGAGCCTGTTCACTCAACCACCAGGAGGAAGAAACTTAGAAGCTTAGGACCTCAACTTGCAGTAACAATAGTTATCCAGTCTTAAATACTTAGCAGTCAAAGGGACCTACACCAACACCTCTAGTTCTCCTTCTTAGAATAATTTGTAGACTTACAGTTTCACTCTCACATAGCCTCCCTATCTGAATCTCTCAATGATCACCTGATGCACTGGAGGAATATTTCTACAGAAAATATTGTAAGAGTTGCCTGCTCAATTCAAATTTTCCTTATGTAGGATGCCTAGGCCTTTTAGTGGTTAACTGGTCATTTAATCAGCTTCCTGCTCACTCCCACCACATGGGGGATAATGCCACAATTTTAGGAGTAGTTGTCCCATAACCAACAGATAGTGGTGAAGTGCAATTGCTGCCATCTGTCCCATGCCTTATAACAGCTTCCATTCCTCCTAGTGGGTCAGTGAACATTCATTTAACAGTTCCCTTGGGTGTTTGTCTCCTACTTTTAATTTATTAAATAATAATAATCAGTAATTACATTCATCCTTGACCAAACTTGGTCATAATTACAAAACTTTGTAGTTAAAATTTAACATAAAATATTTTGCCAATAAAATAATATTTTCAGAATTTGGGTTGGTGATAGGAATGGCTCCTGCAAATGTGTCCCATCACTTCTTCCTCGAATTATATTCTATCTGAAGAACACCAAGCCTCTCTCTGAAGTACTCGAACTTCACTCTGGTTAGTGGTTTGGTCAACACATCTGTAATCTGCTCATGTGTCGCAACATACAGGAGCTTCACTGCTCCTCTCTGCACGATATCTCTGATATAGTGATACTTGATCGCGATGTGATTCGACCTGTCATGGAACACCGTGTTATCAGACAACTTCACACAACTCTAGTTGTCACAGAAGATACAGGTAGAATCCAACTGGAGATCAAATAAGCCAGACAGTAGCTTCCTAAGAGATACTGCCTCACAACTAGCCGAACAAGCTGTGGCATACTCTACTTCGGCTGTACTCAGTGCTACGTAGGGATGCTTCCTACTAAACCAAGAGATCACACCTGATCCCATACTGAAGCAACACCTTGAAGTGCTCTTCCTATCTACAGCACTACCTTCCCAATCTGAATCAACATAACTTTCCAGGATAAACTTTTAATTCGCATCATACTTGAGCCCATAATCAACTGTACCATCCAGGTACCTCAGAATATGCTTTACATCAATTAGGTGAACATGTCTAGGATTCATCAGGAACTGGCTCAATGTGTTCACCATAAAGCAAATATCTGGTCTCCTGTTCGTCAGGTACATCAAGGACTCAATCATCTGACGATACATTGTGACATCAACCGATTCAGATGAAGCATCACACAATAGCTTCAAGTTCGATTCCATAAGTGTTTCCATGGCCTTGCAGTCCATCATCCCGAACCGCTTCAGGATCTCTACTGCATACTTCCCTTCTCCAACGAAGATTCTATCTGTACCCTGCCACACCTCCATACCTAGAAAGTAATGCATCATACCCAAGTCCTTCATCTTGAACTCGACAGCAAGCTTCCTCTTCGAGTTGACAATCAATATATCCTCACTTGTCACAAACAGGTCATCCACACACAGTAGGAGTAACACTAGATTTCCTTCCTCAACATTGTAGTAAGGTTGAAATCCGCTTTACTCTTGGTAAAGACCAAACTGGACAGGAAGCTGTCTATCCTGTCGAAACATGTCCTGGGTGCTTGCTTCAAGCCATACAAGGCTTTCTTCAATCTGCACACACGTGACTCCCTGTCATGTGTCTCAAATCCGAGTGGCTGCTCCACATATACTTCCTCTTTGACTACACCATTCAAGAAAGCTATCTTAACATCCATCTGGTGTATCTTCCACTTCATCACTGCAACCATAGAAAGTACTATTCTGATGGAAGTGTATCTGGCTACATGTGCAAAATTCTCTTCATAATCTATCCCTTCTTTCTGGGAGAAGCCACGAACTACAAATATTGCCTTGTATTTCATCATGCTACCATTTGCAGCATCCCTGATCTTATAGATCCACTTGGAAGTCACAACAGACTTCCCTTCTAGTATCGGGACCACATCCCAGACATCATTCTTCATGATCGAATCGTACTCCTTGATAATGGCATCCTTCCATTACTGCATCCCAGATCTTGGGAACTTCAGAATCTTCAATATCTTCAATAGATAGTTTTCTTGAACAAATGTTGTTTGTCCTTCTTTTGTAGGTGATTGTACATGATCTTTCCTACCAGTCAAATTCAATTGCATGATTATAAACTTCTCATAGTTTTTCAAAAACACATTCTTATGCATAAATACATATGTCATATAGTCATGCAATTATCTTAGCCAATGCTTCAATACAACATTTATCCATATCGCGTATTCACACGGTAACTTTCTGTATGCCTTCCATCTCTACTAGAACATTTGTTAAGAGTGTGCACAACTCCCAACATGTTAGCAAAGAGGTTTCATTCTAAATAAGTAGCAATGGAATGTTGTTCAGTACCATAGGCCACTTACCCATTACTATATTAGTAGTATCTTGTTCATTAATGCAACTTTTCTAAAATGCATAATATACATCTTAAATCTAGGAACATAAGTATGTACATGACTAAACAACATCATTTAAGTAATCATAAGAAATGACAATTCAAATGATTATCTTTGTTTGGTTGTAGGGTGGACTCCTTCTCAATCTTTGCTTCCTTGCAGGAACTACTGGAGTGTGCTCCCTCTTGATCTTTGCTTCCTGGATTATATGTCCTTGAACTTATATCCATCCTAGACCACTATGCATGCTTAAGTGTGCACTAGTGTCATCATTGTGTTATACTCAAGATCTCATACATAACCATACATATATTAGTATAATATCAATACTATCTAAACATTATGATCCTAAATAATCTTAACATGTATGGTCATGATCATTTCATACATAGGTAATAAGTGTTAGTATTCAAGGTTTCAGGGAAAACTTCTTTTACTCATGCATATTCTTATTTGACCATAGGACTCTTCTGGTTAGTCATATCATCAATCAAAGTAAGAAACATAATACGCATAAACCCTTGATTACTTAAATTTCTAACTTCAAGAATAATCATTATCATTCATACAAAAGTATAAGATCCTAACACAAGGTAGGATTCTAACTTGATATAGGAAAAACATACCTGGTTATCATGTTTTCTAGTTATGTCTAACATACTCACATAATGTCTTCTTGTTCTCTTTAATGACTTGTGCTAGTAACCTGCATAACTCATAAGTTAACCATTGTAGACCAAAATTATACATACCTCGTAAGTAGAGCTTCTGTAATGGCTATGGATGAGTCTTTGTCTTCATGTCACCATGGTCATATGTTCTTGATCTAGAACTTGATTTGTATTTCTTGATGTACCTTTCATGTTAGCGGACAACATCAACCTCATACAACATCATAGTGCATTAGTACAATCATAAGTGTCATAACCCTAATCAATGAATGTATTCTATCATTCACATGCATTCATACTTTTACTAGGGTGCTAAGACAAGTCTAACATTAATCAAGATTGTACTAACCTAAATAATATGAAGACAAATATATCATAAACTTAATCATGAACATATTTCAAAACATACCTATATATCCTCAAGTCATACCTGTCGAGATTGCTTGTAGTCTTCTTATTAAAGGCCTTAGCCTCATCTCCCTCTGGAACTAGAACTTCTTCACTTATGCAGGTGTCCAATTCATTATCTTCTAGGATTAACCCAATCCACTTTGATTTGCTGAGATTGGATTTGGAGCTGGATTAGGGTTTGTCAGAGAAACCCTAAAAATTCAAATTTTGAATTTCAAACTTCTTAATGGATGGAAAGATGTGACTTGCTGAGCTGATCAAGCTGGTATACTTCAATTTTGAAAACTGCAAAATTTGACCCCTCAAAATTGCCTTTGAAACTTCTGGATATTCTGGACATGATCCCGAGTTTGATAAAGCTCGGTCTTCTGCCGAACCAAAAGGTTCGATCTTTCTGAGGAGCTTCTAGCCGTGGTCTCAGATTCCAAAAGTTTCAAATTTTGCAGAAACCCTAATTTTCCACCTTTCTGATCAAAATCCCGAACTAGGGGTTGATGATGCCCGGGGTTATGCCCAACCAAAATTGATCTTGGTCTCTAAATTTAGATTTTGCTGAGGAGAGAAATCCTATGCTGAGATCACTCCAAAATTCCACTTCTGTCAAAATCCCTAATTTCCCGCAGTAGTGACAATCCAAAAATGAGAATGCTCAGAATCCAATTCTATTTCACATAAATATGTGCCTTATTGTTTATGGTGCATCTCTGAAATTTTAGATCCACAGGGTCTGAAACTTCATCCTGCGGTATCCTGACCTATCATATTTCCAACCCCACAGGTCTGAACTCAAATGGATTCTCTGAAAGAGAGATATACCAAATGTCGCAACGTGCCCTAGTTATGGGATAAAACAGGATAGCAAACTTGTACGAAGCGCGACATGTCATTGGTTCAAATTCAACCTCTAAAACCTAGACCTGCGAAAGTACAATTCATTCTCTTACTGTCACTTTTTACGAAATTGCATTTGGAGCTTCCTAGCCCAAGTTGTGACCTTTTTTCCTAGGTCACTTGTTTATGATTGAGATGTGGAAGAGGCAGAAACCCTAGATTGTATGGATCATAAAACAGAAATTGCAACGAACTTGATGTTGTGCTTCAGACACCAGGTACATGCGGATGTTACCTTCAACCTGTAGAATTTTCAGAACTTGACCTTTTCCAAAATGGATTTATAGCGAAATTTCCACGATGACTGGTTTTTTCTATATCAAGCCCTAGCTTCCAAATTGTCGCAAGTGCAACAAGTGTCATAAATGCCATACCATGCCTTCCTTCAGGCTAGCTATGATACCATGTTATTTTTTCATCATTTAATTCAATATGATCTAGGATCTTAACTGAGAAAACAACATGTACAACATATCAAACACAAGAGATAAGAGACAAGAGACACAAAGCATTTCATCGGGGAAAACCAAGAAGGTGAAAAACCCCGCAACTTCCTCAGAGATAGAATAAGCACCAATACAAGGATCACAAAGATCAAACCCAAAAGATAGAAGTCTTCAGCAACATACTCCTCCTCCACCTCTACGCACTCCTCTGTCTCTCTCACTAATGCAAAGTGAGTGAATGAGAGAATGTGTCAAATGAGAGAGTCACACTCTCTATTTATACTTTTACTTTCACTTGACCTTTACTCAACTAGGTCAGCCTCAACTTAACCACTTAACATAATGCTGACTGGGCCGACCCCACTAGGGTGGTCTAATAACCCTTTAACCCACATGACTCATACAGGGTCGACCCCACACTGGTGGTATAATAACCCATCAAATGTAAGTTGCGACACTTACAATATAACTTGTGACACTTGCAAGTACAAATGACGACACTTCCAATCGGAGGAATAATACATCTCTGTTGGGGATACAATAAAGTACAAATGTAATACATACAATATACAAGTGAATATCTTCCGAAGTTACAAATACATCAACAGGGAGCAAAAATGATTTCTCCCACAGGTTATGAGCATTTCAAATGGCCCAAACGCCCCCCATGAAACCCCAATTCGAGCTCCCTTCTTACAAACAATTCTGCAACACCAAAAACGCCCTCTTCCCAGCTAAAAACAAGGAAACACAGGAAAAACATGGACGGAAAACACCTAGGCAACTCCAAAAACGTGAGAGAGGAAAAACTGGTTGATGGGTAATGGCTTGGGGAGCAATTCATGGCTCTTTTTTGTGCCCAGGGAGCCAAATTTTTTTTTCCATGAAGGGTTGCTTTCCCATACTCGGATTTTGGACAGCCATACCTCCCATTCCCCAAGGCATTAACTACTTCACCCAACTCTTGGGAGGAATGAATGATTGGGTACAAAATTCAACATGGGTAGTTGAGGGTTTTATGGGTTCTCTCATTGACACTTAGCTTGACTTGATTGGCTCAACGGTTTGAATATTTCCCTCCCAATTCCTTGTGAAATCATGCCCCCATCTCTTGTTGCATTGCATAGCTAGTTGTGGGTATTTTATTAAATGCATATTTACAATTCCAATGGCTCACTAACACACGGGTATCATAATATCAAATACTTTCCTCTTCAAGGTCGAGCGTTCACTAGCGGGGCCTTGGCCTTGAGCTCCACGCTAGGAATCATACACAATTTGCATACAATATTTACATTATAGCCCAAAATATTACAAGGGTCAAAATGGGGACATGACATTAAGATCATTGAAATCAATGCATCTTAAAAATACTATTAGATCATGTTGCATTCCCCCATGCACAAATTTTAAATTAGAGGGATGTTAGATCATAATGCAAATATCCATCTAAATACATAGAACAATAGATCATAGATGCTCGTCATTTTAAACAATGCATATTAACATCACTAAGAAATAACATTTCTGAAATCAAAGCATTACTAAATTCCCACATTAAACTATTATATACAAATATATAGCCAAATTAGGGTTTTGACTATTTAATTGTGGTTATTCTATCTACTGGGCTAACTATGGTAACTTAATCAAATTAGGGATTTGATTGTTTAACTAAATGACGTCATACAAAATGGTCAAAATGGATTGATCAATGAACACATGGTTTTTTATTCCACCAACTACCATAAAAAAGTATTTGAGCCAAACGCTTTTTAATGAACACTTATGGAAAATAGCTTCCTTGTTAACTTAGGGTCATGACTCACGATGGACTTATATGCATGCGTCACCTACCGGTTCGATTTTTTTCTTTTTACAAGATTTTTGACATTGGATTAATTTGATTAACGTCACAATTTTGTCATGACCAATGGTTAGATTAATTTACCCTCATCAATTATTCTAATTTCGATCATCAATTATTCTATTGTACAATGAAATGACATCAAGAAGTTGATTCTTCATTTCATTGTCAACATTAAGGATGGTTATTGTTTTTTTTCCAAAGAAAAAATATCATATTTCATTATATTAATGAATCACATTCTTTATGGCTAGAATAACCTCGGTTACATAGTAATCGTAAAACAAAAATTTGTGGAAGTAATCAAGTTATAACAGTCTCTTCAAAAGATAGTCTATAATATATAAGATATTCTTTTAAACTATTATTCATAAGAAGTAACAACTATACAAAAATATAATTCTAGATAATTCTCATCTTCTCTATTCTAGGAAAATATCCATGAGGACAAAAAAAAACACCTCATCATATTACCTGAAAAATAAAACTTTAGAGAAAATATGCAAAAGGAAGCCATGCAAGTTCCTGAATGACCTCTTTCGATGTATTCTTGTTGTTTTTAGATGATTAAAATATTATAGGTCTAGGATCATCTTCTGTGATGGTGTCATTTAAACACTCTCATTTCCGCCAAATGCCATCCCAAAATTGAAGCCCAAGTTTAGATAGGCCATCTGCAATGATGGTTATTTCTATGGTTCAATTGTAGGTGGAAGTGAACCCACTAATTTCTAATTATGTTTGTAATTGTTTTATCACACAATGCAATACCATTGAGAAGTTTTTTTTTCATTTAGGTGTTGGTATCGATGATGGTTGTTATGGCTTAACTTAGGGTGGAAGCAAGTATTTGTAATTTATTTAATATTTTTGTTTGTTAAAATACAAGGATTGAAGATGGGCATACCCACGCTCACATTAAATCATATTTTCTAAATATTTGTTACAATATCAACCTTCTTAACCTTTTAACTAATTCATATTACGGTGATTTAAGAATGCTTCTCTTAAATATTTTCAAGCACATAGATAAAATTATAAAGCAAGTCCAGTAATTCCTTAAAGTAAGGAATTACTTAACTTGCTTTATAATTTTAACACTGATCGAGTTAGGCCTCGCTTTATAACTTTAACAATGATCGAGTTGGTCTCATTGGATATTAATAATCATCATCATCAACTTGTTTATATTATTCTTACCATAAAAATTAGAAAATATATGTATTGGATTTTTATTTTTATTTTGTATACATTTTAAAATTTCATTATTTAAATAAAACTTGTATAAATCTTATATAAATATGTTATTATAAAATTTAAATGAACACTTTATTGTTAAAGCACAAATATGGTAAGCATGATAGAAAATGTGATTAACACATTATGTATGAGCACAAGATAACTTGGCAACAATGACGAGACTTTCTAGGATTGTTTTACGTCATGGAGGAAATTGTGACATAAAAATGGTAATTATCGAAGATTAAAAGAGAATTTTACTCTATATAGTATTCATAACATTAAAAATATTACATCATTTAAATTTAACAAGAAATTCTAGTGTAAGGAAGAAAAAGTGGATACCATAAAATTAAGGTATTATAAAGAAGCCATTAACTCCATTTTAGAATTTAAAAAGTGTCTTTGTCATAACTAGAATAGAATATAAAGAGTGAAAATCACTTTTTCTTAAAATGTTATGTGTATACCCACATTATATTTCAATCTCAATTTCAAAATATTTGTAATGTTAATGAACTTCATACTCTTTAAACTCACAAAACTACAAAGATTTAGGTAAGCCTCTCTCTAATCTCTTTGATTATAAAAACGAAATTTTAAGACCAAATTTAATATATTAAACCTTAACAAATTTTATAATTAATTAATTTAATTTAACATTTTTTTATAATTTAATATATTAAAAAAATCACATTTTAAGTGCACATCATGTGTGGATATGAAAAATAATATTATAAATATTGTAGAAGTGCACACAATGTGTGGATAAGAAGAACATTTTAAGGGAATATGTATATTTCATTCTCCATTTTCAAAATATTACATATTCTTTCTTTCTACTTTTCATTCTCCATTTTCAAAATAATACAAAAATTACATATTCTTTCTTTCTAGTATTTTTTAAGTCTTGTTAAATGTATGGTGTCACAATAGTTCTTGTGTTTAAGAAATTTTAATTTTATTCTTTAAAATAAAAATAAAATAAATTTATTTTTTATATTCTAACTATAGTCATTTATAATTGAGTTCCATCAACCACACGACAACTTCTGTAATATTGGTAACAGAGAGGAAGAATTGCTAACCCGACAAAGGAGGATAAAGAGGATGTGCTCTTATTATATATATAGGTAATGAACACTGGAGATGAGGTAACTGCTATCCAAAATATTTAAAATCCTTCAACATTTGAATCATCGGGGTCAATCAGCAAAGTAAACTGGCTTTCATTGGGATGGTGGTGATTGATAAGAATGAGAGCTCAAGGCAACCATCGTAATGGAAAATGGATAACTTTGATCGAAATTAACAATTTCTCTATAATACATTTTTTTAATATATATAAAATAAAATTAAAAATAATTAATAATTTAAAAATATTAATATTTTCTTAATTATTAAATTTATTTATTTATTATTTATTATTTTAATATTTATTTAGGTTTCTCTACAGGTATTTATTTATTATTTATTATTTTAATATCTCTTTAGGTATTTATTAAGTCTAGTCATGTAAATGAAGTTGGAACCTACACGTCAATGTTTTATTAAGAGGAGTGCAATTCTCAAAGATTTCTACTCTAACACGGCTATGACTATTAACATTGACAAGACAAAAGTTATGATTATAAAATCTAAGAAAAACACCTACGGAAATTGTATTTATGATAACAGTAAATTGGAGGAAGTGTCTTCTTTTTTTTTTAACAAGAACAGGGAAAATAGGTATATTTATAAAGGCTGTGCACAACCATTCATTACAAGTTTTCAACAAAATTTGACAGAGTAGCAAGTGTCTGAAAGTTTCGAGCTAAACATTCTAACTGTCTGCCTGTAAGAGTTCTAAACAGAGCTTTTCTAAAACTGTTCAAAGTAGAGTAGGGATAGACCCTGATAAACTGATTGTTGAGGAATATACAAAAAAACATAGAGTCTTAAACATCAAAACGAGGAACCTGGACAGAGACTGCTAACTATCCACAGCTTTTAAAATAGATAGAGGCCGCATCCTTCCTTTCCTGCTTTATCTCCTGGTTAACAGTCAGACTGCCATGGACGCAACTTCCCTGCATTTTCCCGGTGATGACAGCAATGTCTTCCTGCAAATTATCCACCTTGCCCATTAATTCGAACAAATTTCTCTCCAGGTCATCAATTCTGGAGTCCTGGCATCTGAGCTGGTTCACGGTGTAGCTTAAATCCTTCGCCATTTCCTCATGCTGATCCACACTGGTGCAGACTGCGTTGTAGGTGTTTCGCACAGAGAGCTTAACTTCAACCATGGTGCGGCTCAACGCGGCAATGGCCGCCATAATATTCTGCATGGTGCCCGCCCTGAGGTGGATTAACAGACCAGGACGGGAGGATGGAGATCCCAAGTCGCCAAGAGAGAGCCGGTTCAGCGCACTGGAGAGGGGACGAGCCATTTCGTAGCACAGTGAGGGAGAGGCAGATGGATGATTTATTAGCGGCTCGTGGGAGCTGACAGCACCACGAGGGCCCATGTGCCATGCGCAGTGGAGAGGATGGCGTGTGGCAGGGGCACGAGAGACTTCTCCGACGGTGGAAGACGGGGGTAGGGGGACCCTCAAGCCACTAAACCCCTTCAAATCCATAACTTTAACAATTGTGACCATAATCAAATAGATTAGGGTATGAATTGAAACCCCAAGGCACCATTGAGACCCTCCATGTGCCCAATATCTAACAACGTTCCTTTGTTGGCCGCTTCATCCGCTAACTTATTGTTCGCTCGACAGATGTGGAAGAAAGAAGACTGAGAAAAGTGAGGGTTAGATTTTATTCTTTGCATGTACCTGTAAGCTCTCGATCCTTGAGGGGCAACACCCCTTCTCATTGTTTGAATGACATGCCTAGAATCTCCATAAACTCTGAGGTTGTCAATGCTGGGGGAGGAGATCATATTGAATGAGAAGATGAGAGCAAGCCATTCAGCTTCATTGTTTGTCCTGATTCCTAATCCCCACGAGAAAGTTTCAATTTTATTTCCTCCGGGATCAAATAAGACCCCACCTGCACCTACCACCCCAGGGTTCCCTTTGGATGCCCCGTCGAAGAAAATACTATAAGAATTCTGCTCTTTCCACCACCTGGAGAAAGCATCAGTTTCCTTCCGGATTTCCCAGTCAGAGTAGGAATGTTTCTTTTTGGACTGAAGGGAGCCTGCTCTTACAAAGACATTGCACCATTGAAACTCAGATAGGGAGAGAGGTTCCTGAGCAGATATGGTGACTCCTTTTGAGGATAGAGACTCAGCTATCATTGAAGTGGATTTGATGGTTGCTCTGTAGCTATTGGGGTTCCTTCCCTCAAAAATACTTTTGTTTCTGTGTATCCAAATCTGCCAGCAGATATTCATTGGGACTATATTCCATATTCTTCGCATCGTTTTCTTGTTTTTTCCTGGAAAGGAGCGACCCCAGTGATCACTAATATCTTTAAAGTATTTTGGAAGAATGGATGTCCTCCATTGATTCCCCAAAACCTGAGCCCAAACGTGCTTAGCAAAGCGACATGCCAGAAAGATATGAAATGAAGTTTCCTCCTCTTGCTTACACAAAGTACATCTTGAAGGTCCTTCTATCCCTCTAACTCTGAGATTTTCTGCCGTTAACAGCTTATTGTGAATCAAAAGCCAGAAGAAGATGCTAATTTTAGGGATACCATCCGGATTCCAGACTTTCCCCCAGTTCTTGAGAACCGGAGTGTTAGAGAATGTGAGTTTATCATAGCCTGCCTTGACAGAATAGACCCCTGCTTTCCCCCAACCCCGTCGGTCTTTTTCTTTTATATTCACAGGAGCTTTTCCATGCAGGGAATTGAGGAAGATTTGGTAGGCGTTCCTGAGATTATCAGGAGGTCTCCATTTCTTCCAACCTTTCCAGTCTCCATTATCCTTGCAATCTACTAGATCTATAAGTTTAGTGATGCCCATGTTTTGCAACCAATTACGAATAGAATCTAGACATCTCCTTTGTCCCAGGGGGATTTCTCCATTGATTCTGTCCATCCAAATATTTATTCTTTTCCCGTTGCCCGGGATCCAATAGAGATCTTCAGTAATCAAAGTCGAGGAAGAGGAGATGAGTCTCCATATTGTCGTTCCCTTTCTGTTATTAGGCTTTTCCAGACATCTTAATCTTGAGCTTCTGGAGTATTTTTTCCTAACTACTTCTTTCCACCATTCTTTCGCTCCAGAGACAATTCTCCAGACAAGCTTGGCTCCCAATGCTTTGCTTACCAACATAGGTTCTCGTATTCCTAGCCCTCCTCTATTTTTCTTTTCTTTGACCACCTTCCAACTGATCAAATGAATTTTTTTATTTTGAATCTTTCCCCCTTGCCACAGGAATTTTCTTATCTCTTTGCTAAATGCATTCTGAATAGAAACCGGGGCTGCCATTATTCCAGAGGTAAAAATGGGCAGAGAAGACAAAACAGATTTAATCAAGGTGACTTTTCCTGCGAGATTCAACCATCGGGTGCCCCACGAATTTATCTTTGATCTGAATTTCTCTAGGATAGGCAGCCAAACAGAGGAGGAAGGATATTTAAGGGAAATGGGAGTACCAAGATATTTAAAAGAAGACCAATCAAGACAGGGTTTGAAATTTAAAATAGCAAAGATGAGCCTGTTGGTGGCAGGTCGACAGTTCCAAGTGTATAGATTGCATTTGTTATCATTTGTTTTGCCTCCTGAGGCCCTGAGGAAGAGATCCAGGGTAGATTTAAAACGGGCTGCAATTTGGGGTGAGGCACTGCCCAGAAGGATGGTGTCATCAACAAACTGAGCATGGTTTATGGCTTGGACATTTCGTGCGTAGGTAATACCAGGAAGTGAATCTGAAGCCAGGAGAGAGTTAAGCTTTCTGCTAAGGGAGTCAGCCATTATGACGAAAAGGAAGGGTGAGAGGGGACATCCTTGCCTCAATCCCCGAGAGAGTCAAAAAAAGGAGGTGGGTCTGCCATTTAGAAGAGGAGAGATCCACGGCACTCCAATGCAGGCTTTCACCCATCTAATAAAGTTTCCATCAAATCCAAATTTTTCCAGAATGAAATAGATGAAATCATGTCTTACTCTATCGAAAGCATTGGCCATGTCAAGCTTAATAGCCATACCTGCATCCTTGTTCATCTGGCTTGAATGAATTTCTTCCTGTACTAATATTATATTGTCATAAATTTGCCTGCCCGGAACAAATCCACCCTGATTAGGTGAGATGATTCTTGGAAGCAGATTCTTGATTCTATTAGCTATGACTTTGGTAATAATTTTGTAAGAGGAGTTGCACAAAGATATGGGTCTGAATCTCCCAATCGAGGTGGCTCTTTTCTCCTTTGGAATTAGAGCTATGAACGAGGTATTGGTGCCTCCTCAAATCTTCTCACGATTCCTTGTCCAATTTATCATTCTGAGTAGATCTTTTTTCAGCAGATGCCAGCATTTTCTGTAGAAGTGGATGGTGAAGCCATCAGGTCGTGGGGATTTTTCTGGGTGTAGAGCCCACACTGCTTTTCTAACTTCCTCTTCCATTACCAAATCGGCGAGCATACTGTTGTCTTCTGTTGTTATGAGCTTAGGAATGTCCTGGCCCATTATCTCAATTTCCTCGACTGAGGGGTCCCCCTCCTCACTGTAGAGTGTCTCAAAATGGCTTTTGATTTCCTTCTTGATTTCCTCAGTATCCTCTATTTTAGCTCCATATTCCTTCGTTAGGATGAAGATGTTGTTTTTCTTGTATCTTTCCTTACATTGAGCATGAAAGAAATTGGTGTTCCTGTCCCCTGACTTTAACCATAAACATCTTGAGCGCAATCTCCATTCCTCCTCATCTCTTCTAGCCGCCTGTCTAATTTGTGCTTCCAAGTCATTTTCTTTTCTCAGAATGTTTTCAGTTATCTGCTCAGTTTCCATTTGATTTTGCAGAGTTTTGAGTTCCTCTTGCAGAGAAGTTATCTCTTCTCCCGATTTATTAATGTTTTCCTTAGCCCATCTTTTTAAAACAGTCTTAGTATTTTTAAGTTTGTTTTCCCAAATAAAACCTGGGGATCCTGGGATAAACTGATTCCAAATAGTTTTGACCTCTTCATAGCAGTCTTCGTTCTCCAGCCATAGCGGATTGTATCTGAAAGGTAGTGGCCCAAGGTTTCCAGGGGAGGAGAAAAAAAGGGCAATAGGACGGTGGTCTGAAGCAGCAGAAGCTAAGATTTTTGAGTCGGGCAGAAGAGGCCTACTCAGGAAGGCGGAGCTGAGAAGGAATCTATCAAGTCTTGCTGCTATATGTCCGGGCCCAATTCTTTTATTATTCCAGGTATAGTTTCCTTGCCTAGGTTTTATATCCACAAGATTCCAAGATGCCTGGAGATCCTCCAAATTCTCTCCAAACTGATCTCTAACCTTCGAGCCTCCTCTACGCTCATTTTCACTTATGGTGACGTTAAAATCTCCTGCTAAAATGCATGGAGAAAGGTTCCTTCCAGTTTGAAGATCAATGAGGTCTTTCCAAAACTTTTCCTTCAGGCCATGTAGCGTAGGTCCATAGATGTTTCCTACCCATTATTTTTCATTGCTTGATATATCCTCTATTTCTGTAAAAAGCCAATTTCTATTGCTAACTGAAGAGATGCATTTGAACTTACCTCTGTCCCACCAAGTGAGGAGCCCTCCCGAAGCTCCAGTAGAGTTGACTGCGATGCCTTCTCCTTTGGGCCAGATTTGGTTTAGGGCTTTGAGACAGTCTACTTCTTTCATTTTAGTCTCCTGGAGCATGAGGATTGAGGGGGTTTCTAACTTCTTAATTCTTTTGAGTGATTCTATCTTTTGCTTGCCTCCTAAACCTCTACAATTCCAGGAGACTATCTTCATTATTTTTTGGAGAGGTTAGAACCTGCTTTTTCCTTCTTTTCTTCTGATGTCCCTATTGCTTGCTTTGAACTGGATAGGATTCTTAAATGCTGGTCTAAGCTGGTTTGCTTACCCGCCGCTTTCTCGCGAATCGTTTCTTGCTCCCTTACCACTTTATTTAGTTTTCTGCCCTTTTTTGTCTCGGGTTCCATTTCTTCTTCTCTGCTTTCTGAGGTTTCTTCTTGGAATAATTTTGCCTTTGCTCTTGTGACTGAACCGCCCCGAGCTTTAAGTACCTCGCTTTCAGGCTCTTCCTGTTGTGATATAGCTGTTGTCTGGATTTCTCCTTCCTCTAGTTGTTTTTCTACTATTTCCTGAATTCCTTCTTCCCTTGTTTGAACTGTAGCTTCCTCCGGGGCAATGTCCAGTCCCTGTTCCTGCTCTTCCTCAGTCGCTGCAGAAGATAACAGATGAAATTTGTTTGCTTCTCCAGTGCTTTGTTGTTTGCCTACCGTTTCCTTTCTCTTTGGGGTTGCGTGAGGGTGGTGAGCATTTGGAGTTTTCCCACTCTTTTTTCTAACCTCATTCCAATCTCCCTCTTGATTTTCTTCCATTTACTGCTGCTTTCTCTTAGGGCATAGCTTGGCAAAGTGCCCATATTCGTGACATACCTTGCATTTAAAAGGAATCTGTTCATAATCAACAGATTGCAAATGGTTCCAACCATCCATTGACAAGCTTATAGCTTCTGGGAGCCCTTTTTCAAGATCTACCTCTACGCATATTCGGGCACAGGAAAACATCGGGGGTTTGGGTTCTGATTTGTCAATGTATTTCCCCAGGGAGTTACCGATAGCCTTCAAGTCTTCATCGTTCCAGCAGTGCAACGGGAGGTGTGGTAGCTTGACCCAAACTGGTACGGCTGAGGGAATGTCCTTCTCCGGGTCAAACGAGAGGTCCCATTTGTTGATATACATTCCTCTTGGTCCCATAAAATATGGGCCATTCCTGAATATTAAGTCCCTATCCTCCTTTTTTTCAAAATAGAAGACAAAGAATCCCTTGCCACAGAAAATCTGCTGGACTTCTCCTTGAATGAGGGGGCGCCAGTTTTTATTTAGCCACAGCTCGATCGATCTCGGAGAGGGCCATAACCCAGTAAAGTGCCCTACCAATCCTTTTTCAGAGAGCGCAAGGGCTTTGCACTTCGAAGCTGTAGATCCCAACTTAACCTCAGGAATGGCGGATTTTTTAACAAATCTTGAATCCGTAGGTCCAGCCGGCTTTGAGAGCTGGGATTGAGCTGCGACCAATGAACGAAAAAGGGCATCGAGGGGCGCCCGTCCCGGGTTAGGGGGAGGATCCATGGCGCCGGTCTGCCCAAATCTGAAGCCTCTTCCGCCAACCAGTAGGTGAACCAGCTAGGGTTTTCTCTCATTTTCAGAAGGTTTGGAGGAAGTGTCTTCTTACAAGTATATTGGAATTGGTATTCATCACAAGCTCAATTGGAACCACAGCATTGATAAAAATATTAATGGAGGATGGAAAGCTTATTCTGGTCTTGAAAATAATTGTAAATCAGCCAACCTGGTCATGTTGGAAAAAAAGAAGTTCCTCTTTGAAACTCTTGTCATCCCTATCATCTTATACAGTTGTGAAGTATGGGGATGCAGTATTTCTAGAGAATTTTGGAGAAAGATTGAGCAAATCCAGAAGCAGTTTATAATTTATAACCTCAAAATTAAAAGCAACACGTGCCTTATCCTATTCTCCTCTTAGAAGTGAGTCTTTCCCCCATCGAGAGCATGGCTATGACTAGGTACATGGTGTACAAGCACAAGATAAATAACATGGAAAACAATATACTTCCTAAATTGCTTTAAATTTGAAAGTGAAAACCAATTACGCATCAAACGGAGTTGATGTAAGGATACGATGGATTGGTAAGACCATTGGGGCATTGATGAAAATGGAACTTTGTAGAATATCGATAATGTCAAAAATATTATTTCTTCTAATTTTAAAGAGAAATTGTGGTGCGAGGAAAATTTAGCGATTAAGAGAAAACTAAGATACTATAAGGAGGTCATTAACGCTAATTTGTAAGATCATAATTATCTCTCGATAGTAACTAGTTCAAAGAATAAAATGAGCATGGCCAAGATTAGAACGAACTATCATGAGCTCCATAGCGAAACAGGGCGTTGTTCTATTCCCAAAACTCCGTGGGAGGAAAGGGTTTTCCATCTTTGTGAGTCTATGAGCGTTGAGGATGAAAATCACTTTCTCTTAGAGTGTCCTACTTACACCCACATTAGATATGAGTTTCATAGTATTTTCTACAATACAGACCTTTCTAACATCCTGACTTGCAAAACTATAGTGATATTGGAAAGCTTCTTTCTAAGCTTTTTGAGCATCGGAACAAAATTTTAAAGCAAACGAAGTAATAACCTTCTTACGGTCCGATAGACCAAAGTTGGTCTTAGTGGACGTTAATCATCATCACTTTTATCAATCGATATAGTGCCACTTGAAATCCCATTTTCCATGTCAGTCGAGTGATGACCTTCAACTTTTGATCTCGCACATACCTAAGATTAAGGCAAAATCCAATTATAGTGCCAATCATACAATACGTTGACTGAGTGCTCGTGATGCAAATACACTACCAATTGGTTGTTCTCCCAACTACAACACGTATCAATAAGACGAAGAACACAATAAAACATTTATCATTTATTATTTATAAGACGGAAAATCAAAGTGCAAGCCATTTATTCTCGCCTTTTTAGTGCCCATAATTGAATCTATGAATGAATGATGATGATGATGATAAGGAGATGACAATTACAAATGAAACAATTTTGCTTCTCCCTTCTTTATCGTATAAGAAACTTATTTCTTTGTGTTATTAAACATGTGCTATGATTACAACATTTATTAAAACACAAATATCTCAATAATAAATTGAAAAACATTTATTTTAATCATATTTAATATATAAAGTGCTTCATTATGTATTACATATATTTATAGAAATGATAACATTAACCTAAATATCACAACTAACATTATGATATATTGGTTTATTACTGAGATTCGTTAGTAAATAAACTTTTATTAATCTATAGAGATATATTAGTCTTCAATTTAAAATCTATGACATATTGAGCAACGAAAATTCAGTTTAGATCAATCACACAATATCGTGTTTCAAATCATGTCAAGCACACAACAAGATAAAAATGATGTGAAAGGAATCAATAGCATATGTTCCATCACACAAAAGGTACAACAAGAGTTGTCTTCGCTAGTTAGATTGAAGCTTGTTTCATTCTTTTTTGTTGAGAAAAAATAATGAAGAAGACATATAATAGCTTTTAAAGTCAAACATAGATATCACACATACTATAAATATTACTCGAATTCAAACCTTTCCATACCTAATAGTTTGAACATATTTGATTTTGCATTTTCAATATAATTTTATATGATAACATTTCTATTTAATAATAGTATATTAAATCAAATCATTATATTTTTAAATTTATGAATATTTTACATACTATTTTTATTGTTTCAACTACCATATTACCTTCTAGAAGGAGAGAAATAGAGATTTCAACTACCATTTTTTTTATAAATGGTAGTCCACAGTTTGTTAGAGGGCTAGTCCATTGAGAAAATGCCAACACCTGCTATTTCGTAAAGAATTAAGGTATGGTTAAAAATAAAATCATTAACTTATAAGAATTGAATATGGTTGGGGAAGGCAACTCATTCCTCACAACCACCCAAGCTACAACCCTATGAAAATCCCCTTATAAAATAATCCTTAACATTTTCCAAACAAAAATAATGTACTCAGCCTTGCTTATGCTTGTGATAAGGTGGATGCTTAGTGCATTCACTGCTGTGTTTCATTTTACCCTATTATTATGAGTGCATATTTCATTTAACGTTGTTTGATAACACTTGGAACACACCACATAACCTACACAATGTATGCACTAACAAAATCTGTTTAATTAAAAACAATTCACAATAACACCATCTAAAATAATGAATAACACCATCTAAAATAATAAATAAACAGTAAAATTACTATTATAAATATAAAAATATTGTATAAACACAACCATTAATATATCAATGTCAAAGCAAAAACAACTCAAAAATATACTATAAACACAACCATTGATATAAATATTTCAAAGCAAAAACAACTAACATCGTTTAAAAAGTTTCCATTGTTTATCTATCATAACAACAACATTTTTAAAAATTAACCAATATTAAAATATATTTGTTGTGATTAAACATCAAAAATAATAATTATAACTATTATAAAAATATTATTTATTACATTTTTATAAATTAAAATTTATATAATTTAAATATTAAAATCATAAATATATAAAAACAAATCAAAACTAACTAACCAAATAAAATGGCAAAACATTAAATATTGAGAGTATGAATTTTCTAACACATAATTTCAGAATATATATATGCAGATAAGTTTAGTGAAACATAATTTCAGCATCTATATGCAGATAAAGTTTAATTAAACGTAATTTGTACCTGAGTATTTGTAAACAGTTGACTATTTGCACGTATAAAACGGTATTATATAACAAAACATTTCTCTACCAGCATTGCGGATATTTCACACAAAAGAAGTGCAAACCTATACAGCTGTCCCACAATCACTCGGACCCTTGATCTTCAACAGTGGCTACAGAACTGGAGAAGCCGTCGGACAAACACACAAGACCTTCGATTTTCACATAACAATGGCTCCAGAACTGGACAACTATTTACAGTCACTTCTGTTCGACTTGATGCCTGCAATTATTCAGAAGCTTAGCAAGGTAATTTTTATTGGGCATCAAGAAAGCTGAAAGCCTGATCAGAATTATAATGCAATGCAGAATTTGGGAACCAGTTAGTTACCACTTTCTTCTGAGCTCTCCATCGCTGACTCTGCTGCTGCTGCTGGTTGCATCTCCGCCTCTGTTATGCATTTACAGTCTTAATATTATCAGATCTACAATGAAAAGAATTTACCCAAAATGTAGCAGAAGGAAACATTACGAACCCAAAACCTTGGAAAATCGTAAAGCTGGCACCTATAAATCATGGATTATGTGCCATGGATTCTGTTATCACTTGAGAAATGAAAATTCAGGAAAGATCATCAAGAATTATAATGCAATGCAGAATTTGGGAACCAGTTAGTTACCGCTTTCTTCTGAGCTCTCCATCGCTGACTCTGCTGCTGCTGCTGGTTGCATCTCCGCCTCTGTTATGCATTTACAGTCTCAATATTATCAGATATACAATCGAAAGAATTTACCTAAAATGTAGCAGAAGGAAACATTACGAACCCAAAACCTTGGAAAATCGTAAAGCTGGCACATATAAATCATGGATTATGTGCCATGGATTCTGTTATCACTTGAGAAATGAAAATTCAGGAAAGATTATCAAGAAAGCACATACCTTGGGATGAAGCATTAAGATTTTCAGTGTTGGGCTGTGAAGCGTTAAGCTTTTCAGTGTTCAGGGGCTGTAAAGCGTTAAGCTTTTCACTGTTCTTGGGCTGTGAATGGGACGTCCCAGCTAATTCCAGTACTCCAAATGATTTCAGCCACATTTCATGCATTTGGCAGAGGCACTTGGGGCATCTTGTCAATAGTTTTCCATCAGAAGCCAAGCAGAAGGGGTGGAATGTGTGGCCGCACGATGCCACAATTATATCCAAGGTGTGTACTTCAAAGCCGATATTGCAGACAGGGCAGCGAGAAACGTTTATACTGGCAATTATATCATCATTGGTATCGCTCGTTGCCCATAAAGGATGGCAGATTGGTCGAGGATGCAGTGAATAGACGCCCTTGTTCGTCTTTTTGGAAACACGAAGCCTGCCCATCTTCTTCTTATATTTCTCTTGAACTGCTAATGCACTTTTCAACTCGGCAATGGCAGCATTTACTCGAATTATCTGGGCTTCAATCTTATCCAAATCAGCGGCTTTTTCGTCCCTGTTTCGTTTGCAGGCCGCTTCAATCACGGCGTTCTCTTCAAGTTTTATCCGACAAGCCTCATATACTATCTGAGCTTTTTTAAGGCATTCGGATATTCCAGATTTCTCCCTGGCGAACAACTCATTCAGCGATTCCTCATCCTCAGTACGGCCGGATTGCCAAAGACCACAAATTTCTCCAGTGAATTTCTCCGCAAATACACTTCCAGTTCGTTGTGTAATTGTCGCCTTTATCTGGTCAATCTGGGCTCTGCAGTTATTAACCTCATCTGATGCTTTTTTACTCATTGAAGAATATGACTGGAAAATTTCTTTCACACACTGAAGTCTCTTCTCATAACCGGCTTTCAAGATCGTCTGTATTTCAATGGCAGAATTGAGCTCTTCAATCGCAATATATATCTGTTCAACATAAGGATTCTGTACATGTTTGGAAATCCCCCCTTCCATTTTCCTTTTTCCGTGGGAGAGTACTCCATTGGTGTTACGCTCTGAGACTGATCTGGACATGTTGGCGATTCTCACACTGCTTCTTGTTTTCTGATAGCGATAGCTTCTCTGACCATGACCATAATTCTTGACAACATCTTCTGCAATGCGGTAACCATTAATAGCTTCATCCGCCATCGATTTTTCTGATTTGTGAAAGATATCCAGAAAACAGCATAGAATGGAAAAACCAAACATTCCAAGTATGTAATCCTACATACCCAGATCAGTAATGATGAATCTTGAAGTGTGCAGGACAAGACTCTGATCCGCTGCAGTCTCAACACTCCTATCAATTATTCTCATGAAGTGGGCAGGACAAGACTCTGATCCGCTTGAGTCTCAACACTCCTATCAATTATTCTCATGAAGTGGGCAGGACAAGACTCTGATCCGCTGCAGTCTCAACACTCCTATCAATTATTCATGATGAAAGATGTCGCTGTATTTTCCAATCATATAAACGAGTGACCTCACTATATCATAAAAACATATAAACTGGGTTCACAAACTTTTATGATTCCTTAAAACTTGTCATTTAATTAATTATTTTTAAAGTTGGTTTAGGAGCCTTGATTTTATTGGGTGAAAAGTGCATAAAGGTATAACTTAATTTGGTATATTTTGATAGAAAATATTTTTTATTATTAATAATTTATGATAAGAAAATAAATTTTAGTTTTCCAAAATAGTTTATATGAACAATAATAAATTTTTATGAAATAGTAAATAAAAAAGTTTAAATATTAAATTAAATTTATAAAATATTTGACTGTCAATTCAAACTTATGAAATAGTAAATAAAAAAGTTTAAATATTAAAATTAAATTTATAAAATATTTGAGTGTTAATTCAGTATAAATTTCTAATTTGGAATCACAATGAATGAGATTTTTTTTTAAGATGGATGATTCACATGTTTGTTTGAAATAACTCTTCTATCAACTTAATTGCTTATAAAATATAATTTATTTTTAACTTATGGATCTTTTAAGGATTAATATGATATTTATTTTTTAATATCAACATCTTAAATTAAATTTATATTTTTAAATTAAATAAGTTGATACATAATTTTAAAATAATTTCATATTAGTTGGAATTAAAAAGTGTTTTACTTTTTAATTCATTTTTTTTCAAATCATCATTTCAATCTTATAAGTAAATTAAAAATATAAATTTAATTTTTAAATAATTTCATATTAAAATTCAAAAGTTTTTTACTCTTTAATATTTTTTTAAACCATTTTAATACCATTAAGACTCAGTATAAGAATTTCAACTGAGGTGAAAATTGACACTAAACACTGTCACTCAGTCTCCACCACCATTGCTATCTCTGCCCGCACATTAAAGGAATCACACTAACTGCAAGATTTTGCCAGCACATTTTTTGCTATCAAACTGAAACGTGTCCAAAGATCACAACCGACTAATATGTTTGTCATCTCAAGAAGGAGATCACTCCACTTGCAGCGAATAGAGGAATTAAATGTTGCCGTGAATTCATTACAAAGAAGATTGCAACACGTCAAGAAATAATCATTAATGGATCCTCCTAGCCGATTGCACATTATCATATATTCACCTACACAGATTTTGCCAAGTTGTTGAGAGCTTCATACCATCAGATAGCATTATTTCCACATATAGATCACGAGGCGATTTTATATTCGCTAGACGATTTTATATTCGCTAGACTATGAATCATTATCAAAGGATGAGTCTACCATATACATCATCGAAAACTAATACTCCCATAGACTTGAATTTCACCATACTGAAACTTGAACTTCTGTTTATTTTTGCTTAGTTTTCATATAATTTTCTCTTTATATTGGATTTTAGTTTCAACTTAATATTAAATTTTATATTAAAGATTTTAGTTTGAATTTAATATTTATTTTGAGTTTTAGTTTAGTTTTTAATAAAATTTTACAAAATGTATTTCTTTGTAATTTTGTTTGTGGACATTTTTGGAGTATAATATCATATTCAAGATTATAAGAATAATATCATATTCAATATTATAGCAAGGAATTGAAAACGTTTGAGATTTAACTTTGTAATTATAATATTATATTCATAATTATAAGAATAATATCATATTCAATGTTATAGCAAGGAATTGAAAACATTTGAGATTTAACTTTGTAATTATAATATCATATTCACGATTATAAGAATAATATCATATTCAATATTATAGCAAGGAATTGAAAACATTTGAGATTTAATTTGATGTATAATGGTTTATCAAAGCATCTTCGATAGAGTCAAACTCTACTGCATTCACCAAATAATGGTGAAACCCTCATGGGCATGGCATGTCTTAACAGACAAGACTGGTACAAGTCCCGAGAGATTAAACTCTTCTGTAATGGCCATCTAAGCAGAAGCTATAGGGCTGGTGCAAGGTAATCATACCCACTTATGACACGTTAGTTGCAATGGCATGCTAGAAAAACAAAAATTTATCATTAAAATGAATTATTAGAGGTACCTACAAATTTTTTTAGAATTAAGTGTAAAAAGATGAAACTTAGAAAAACGGATCACCGTCCGGAATATATAACTTTTATTTATGTAAAAGTGGTATAAACTATTGAAATATTGTAACTTCTAAGAATATTATATTTGTACTTTATTATTCCGGAGATGTTTCATTCCTCCGTGAAGACCTTATTGTATATCCGGAGATGTTTACTCCTCCGTCGGAATGTGGTAACTTGGGTTATTAGACTTCCCTAGTGGGGTCGGCCCATAGTCAGTTGTAATGGGTATTTAACCCAGTGGTTAAAGTTGGGGCCAACCTAATTAATGTAAAAGACAAGTCGGAGTAGTGTATAAATAGAGGAGGTGTGTTCCTCATTTATCACACTCACAATTCATTCACTCACTTGTGATTAACGCATAAGTGAGAGAGAGATCCGCTATGGAGGAGAAGGAGCTCATGGTTGAGGATTACATCTTTGTATTTGTTATTCATCTATATTGAGGAAGCTTTGCTCGGTTTTCTACCCCATGAGGGTTTCCCACGATAAATCTGTGTCTCTTGTGTTTATGCTGTGCTTGTGGTTCTTTCAGTGATTCTATATATGATATTGTTATGAAATAGAATGTAATGCTGATATTTTTTGTCTTAGCATATTGAATCTTAACATAGTATCAGAGCTAGCCTGAAGGAAGGAAATGTATGGCACTTACGACACTTGCTTCACTTGCGACAATTTGAAGGTTAGGGTTTTATATAGCAAAAACCTGTCATCGTGGAACTTTCGCTATAAATCCATTTTGGCGAAGGGTCAGGATCTAAAACCTTTACAGGTCATAGATAGCATCCCCCTGTACCTTGTGTCCAAAGGACATCCTCTAATTCGTTGTATTTTGTGATTTATGATCAATACAAGTTAGGGTTTTTGCCTCTTCTAGATCTGAGTCATAAACAGGTGACCTAGGAAAAAAGGTCACAAGTTGATATATAATTTTTAAATAATTTCATATTAGTTGGAATTAAAAAGTATTTTACTTTTTTAGTTCATTTTTTTTCAAATCATCATTTCAATCCTATAAGTAAATTAAAAATACAAACTTAATTTTTAAATAATTTCATAAAAAAATTAAATTAAATTTTTAAATAATTTCATATTGATTAAAATTCAAAAGTTTTTTACTCTTTAATAATGTTTTTGCAATCATCATATTTCAATCATAAAATAAATTGAAAATGTAAATTTAATTTAAACTTACTTTTTTCTAACATTAAGATTATAAAATTATTAAGATTAAAATTTACTAAAATTAAATAATATTAATATATTATTTAAATTCTATAAATATATAAACTTACTTTTAGTGTTTGGAAAATTATTAATATTAAAATTTACTAAAATTAAATAATATTAATATATTATTTAAATTCAATATATATATAACTTCTATATAACATGTATGAAAAGTGATAAACATTTTCTAATTAATAATAAAATACAAACGAAATTATCATAAAAATCCATGGATCTGGTTCCTTTCTTATTTTTGAACCAAAAAGACCTCAATAGAGAAGCCTGTGAGATACAATATTGTTTGAACCAAAAAGACCTCAATAGAGAAACATGTGAGATACAATATTGTTTGATTAAAATTTATAGCATTGTAGGTAGTCTTATTTTCTTATGTCATTTTGGCAAGAAATATTATTTTTAATATATTTATAAAATTTTAAAATAAATATTATTATAATAATAATTTTAAAATTAAATTTATATTTATACATAATAAAAATATATTTATAAAAAACCCATTATAAAATGAAATACAAAATTATCTAATAAAATTAAACTATAAAATATATTATAAAATAATATAAAAAATAAAAGTTCAAAATTAAAAATTAAAATACAAAACAATTAAATTAGTAATAAAACCTTAGCATAGAAAACGATGCACATGTTTATGTAAGAATGCACTCTCATTCTTTTAAACTAGTCTCAAGCTTTTTCAAAGTGCCACGCATATAGTGTAAGTAATCCAACAAGTCCAATTATAAGCTCGTGTATGTAAATGTAACAAGAACCACGAGGTGGAAATGTCCGCGACATTGCACTTATTCAACTTGATAGAGTTGAGTGGTTACAAAATCAATAAATAATATTTGTTTACCATTCATTATTTTCAATTAGAACATGTATAATCTATTATCATGTTTAGAACATCAATAAATAATATTTGTTTACAATTCATTATTTTCAATTAGCATAGATTGACTTTTTTTTGGGATGCTTTCAACTGTACAATTTTATGTGATCAAGACTATATAAAATTCAATGAACTATTTGAAAGCAAAAGAGAATGCTATAGTGGAAGTAGGTCAAAAACAAGCCATTGAAAAATGCAAATATGCATTGAAAAAAAATGGAATTTTACTATGAGTCTTTAGCCGGTCTTTAGCCATGCAATTAAAGTAAAAATGTGCAAATGCAATGTTCTGTTCAAGTTTCATATCTTGACATGATAATTCTATGCTAACAAAAACAATTTACCATATACAAAGGACGCTATGTTTAGGATAAAGTATTTATCTTCTACAAAATGAAGATTAGCAAAAGTCAACCAAAGTCAATATTAAGAATACTATCACATTAACCTGGAGACATACATCCAAAGTCAACCTATGAATCAACAAAAATTTTGATGGGGTCTCTTTTAAACCATTTTTAGACCATTGAGACACAGTATAGGAATTTCAACTGAGTTGAAAATTGACACTAAACACTATCGCTCAGTCTCCACCACCATTGCTATCTCTCCCAGCACATTAAAAGAATCACGCTAACTACAAGATTTTCCATAAAGAGAAGAAAAGGCCACATTTTTTTCCATCAAACTAAAATCTGTCCAAAGATTACATCTGACTAATACTGAAACTTGAACTTCTGTTTATTAGTCCCTGCCATATGCAGAGACTATATGTTCCTCTTTTTAGTATTAATTTACGGTGTAAAAAAGTATTTCTAAAACTTTCCTATAGTTTATCCAATGTTGAAATAACTTACATATTTATTTGTATTTATTTAATAAAATATTCTAATAAGTGTGTAAGTCTGATTGGTGGAAAGTGCTTGAAAAGACAATTTTCATCATTGGCAAGGATTAAGTAAAAATGAAAATAGAATGAATTTTAACTTGCAAATGTTATGTTCATCTAAATATTTTGTTTATAGTGGATAGCCGGATCTGTTGACAGGCATCAAGGTTTACAAGTTGACAGGCTTGCAACTTTGCATTTAAACCTTTTTACAACTTTGTGCCTCCTGGAATGCCAAGTGTGGTAGACCCTGCTATGTGTAAGAACATATATTACCTGGTTGAACTAGGTTCTCCCAAATTTATCCAATGGCTCAGGTAAGATTAACTCCTCACCACTATTTATCATTTGGTTTTCAGTCTCAAACGACATTCTCATGGCTCTTTTGCTTACTAGCGAACTATTTCATGAGAATTAATGGATGTCTTTTCTATCCTTGGCAGGTGAACTCGCCGAGACTTAGTTATAAGACTCAAACTGGTAATAATCTTTGCATTATTCATACAGAATTTAAATATCATAGTCGTTTTTCGATGTTGTCTTGTTTTTAATACCAAATTTCTAAATGTTTGAAGGAATTATGAACCGATTAGAAAAGTGGGCTTAGTTTTCCTTAAAGATTGACATGGCAGCTCAAGCTTGGAAGCCACTGCTCACTGTATGATATGCTGAGCAGGTTAGTTTTCTAAATGGTAGTTACCGATGGTTTTACCTGTGGTTCATTCAATCATGTTGGATATGATTTCTTATATTTTACGCCTTTTACAGTTACTTCAAGAATTCTATTTGAGTTTTTATTGCCTTGTCGCCATTTTGTGTAGATGTGGCAACAACAATGCTCATCAAATAAAGTGTTGTCATTGATCTTTTGTTGGCGAATCAAGGTGTTGACAATCCATGGAATATTAATTGGGCTAAGGTAATTAACCGTAAAATGTAACTCGAGACATGCTTACCTTGGATTTCTTTCATGCAACTTTTATTTTTATTTTTTAACAGTTGGAATGTCAAATTCTGTTGTTTTCTTTCAGGAAAAACAAGTGCTGAAAGGAGTGCGCATTGTAACATTACACACCAATATGGAGTTTAAGATCCTTGGTTTTAGCGAAAAACCATGCAAAGAACAACTGTATAAATCGCCACTTGCTCTTATGATCGATTCCTGATATGTTTTCTTTCCCTTTTGGGTTATAACTTAAAATTGTAATGTTTGGTAGCTTCATCATGTTATTGGTTACTTGGGATTCTGTATTGAATTATGTGGGACCCTTCTGTGTGAAGATTTTCAATGAAAGTAAGAAGCCAAGGCAACAACCAAGCAGAGCCTCTTCAAACAGTGGATGTGACTCTATATGATTACTTTGTAAATACAAAACAAACTCCGTTGCAGTTTTCAGGCGACCTATTATGCTTGGATGTAGGGAGAAAAAACGACCCAATTATCTTCCAATTGAGGTCAGTAATATAAAATGTTTCTAGATTTCATGCATAGGTTGCTTCAACAGGGCGCGTTGAATCAATAATTTATGGAGAAAAATATTGATTATCTAATGGGTGTGTTTTCTCCAATCGCCAGCTTTGCAAAATCCTTTTTGGACAAAGATATACTAAGTCCCGTTCTACTCAACAACACACATCACTTATGGAGCAATCCCGACAAAATCCTGATGAACGAATGCAATTGTTATTGAAGCCAAGTATGGTTTTGTTTGGATTTCATTTAATATATTTATAAAAAATAGATTATGACTAGTGTTCAATGATGCAGGGAATGGAAGTCAATAATTACAATTCTGATACATTATTGAAGGCCTGCAATATCAATGTTGATAAACAGTTGGTATGTTTAGATGGTCGAATTCTTGACCCACCCATGGTAAGGCATTGTTTTTCTTTCATCTTAATGCTATCATAATGTATATTATCTTCGCGTCAGGAAAATTAAATGTATAATTTATGTAGAATACTCTGTTACAAGCCCACGTGTTTATTAACTAGGTGATCATTCTAGACAGTTTATATATCATTTTTTTCTGTAATCGTTTTATTTTTAAATGAGGAAAAACTCCTGGGTAAACACATTTCATGCTTCCCCACATTAATGGATGGCATCCTTAGTATTAGTAGATGGCATCTTTACTAAAAAAGACATAGATTAGTGCCTCTAACCAAGGAATTTGAATGAGGCACCTACTGGGACAGAACTAGCCAAATGCAACTACTAGTTGATCTAAAACCTTGTTTGATTTGTTTGGAACAGAACTAGCTAAAAGTAAATACCCAAAAATGTTGGCAACAGGTGTTTGAGATAACCCTTGTGTTTGATTTGTTTGATTATAAATTGTAAGGACTACAATAATCTATCATTAGATTTTCATTATTGTGGGAGGGCGCAACAGAAAACACAATGGCCGAAAGGCCCAGAAAACTCTGTCTTTCATTAACCGAAAAGAAAAGGATTTTTACATATGTGAAGAGTTCTCTCGAAACATCCACGATGTCTAGAAACATCCATGGAGAGGCTTCTTGGAGAAGCAATTAGGCAAATAAATGCCAGCATTAATTAGACCAACCACAAACTCATACACGTGGCGGGAGAAATTATCACAATTGCCAACACTCCCCTTTAATTTCTACAGCCACATACAAAACTCATATACAGAAAATTCATATACAGAGTTTACATTCAAAATGATAGATTTCCAAAAAATGCAGATTTCAAAAATACATGATTGATAAACATGCCTGCTGGTCTTATAGTCTCGGCTAGGCTTACAAAATGATTCTCAAAAGAAACTTGTGAAACATTCAGAAACACATAATTCTGGAAACTCAAATTTGTTTGCAGTTTTTCCATCTTCGACGATGCCAAACTTTAAACCAGCTGTGCTTTGGCTCTTTCAGTTTCACTTTCTTTTTCAGCATCACATTTTTCTTTGATTCTTCAAATTTGCTATCGTTAACATCCTTTGGCCTAATTCTTCCATCAACATCATCAAAGTCTTCAATAGCTTTCTGTTGGCTGTACTCAGAACTTTTAAGCTGTGATATATCCATCTTCCATTGAACTAGCTGTTGCCATGAAATCAACTGATAGTAGTGCTTGATCTGTTTAGGATTCCATTTCTCAAAAATTTCATTTACAGGTTGTTCTTCAAATTCCATTTGCTCAATAGTGTCCATTACATCTTTTTTAAGATCAACAGCTTCTCTGCTGCCATACACATCTTCATGGGCATTCATTTCTTCCTCAATTTATTGTACTATACTTGCTGCTATTAACCTGATTTAATCTTCATTTACATTCTCTGCTTCTCCATTGAACAATTTTTCTGTTGATTTCATATTTGAATAAATTTTCAACATTTCATCAACCATTTCTTCAAGGACTACATCACCTGCACAAAGCTCTTCATCAACTTCTGCTGATTCTGAAACTTTTACTTCTGAATTGTCTTCATGTACTGCCTCAGCTGTAATCCTAAATTTCACTTCATCAAAAATATCTACAGCGTTTCCATCTTCATTGCATTCTGCAGAAAGTGAACCTTCTTCACCGTTGATCATATTAAAAATTAATTTAATTTCATTTTCAAGTGTAATCTTTTCAGCTTCACTCAGAAATTCTTCATCATAAATTACAGGTTTGCATTCAACTTTCATCAATGAATTTTCTTCGATGCTATCCTTATTCTCATCATTTGCAGTATCCATTATTTTGAAATATTCACCATTAACAATGAGATTGTTGTCAATTTCTTCAAGTTTATATTCAACATCTGTGGCATTCTGATGCATGCAATCTTCAATTCTTTCAAACTGTTTTGCAACATACAAGAAGACTTCTTTCTTTACCTTTTCAGATTTCTCTTCTGCAAACTTTTCTTCGATTGCATGTGATTCAGAACCTATCACATCATTCTGAAGATGGTCTAAAACATTAACATTTTTATGAAATTCATAAAATTCAAATTCATGTTCAGCAATAACATTTTCATCCATTTTATTTTCAAATTCATGTTCAGCAATAACATTTTCATCCATTTTATTTTCAACATTGTTTTGTGTTGCAGTATCTACAGAGCTGCTTTCATCTTTCATCAAAATATTTTCAAAATTGCTTTTCTCTTCTTTGACATCTTTAGTCTTTGCATCTTCAATCTTATATTTTGCTTCAACAACTAGTTCTTTAAACTCATTACAACTCTCAGCATTGTCAATGACAACTGCATCTACATTTTGAATTTCTACACCATGTCGCTCAGCTTGATGCTGATTTATGTTTCTCCCCCTTACATCGAATTCTCTTTTCAAGCACTCCCAGGCTTCTCTAGCACTTCTTGCATTAGCAATCGTGGGTAAAATTCTCTCATTCAAACCTTGTCGAATGAGGAACAGTGCCACATCATCATTTCTCATATTTTCCATGAGATCAATCTTTTGACTTTAGGGCAAAACCTCATAGGCTGCCTGGTTTGGGGGTTCCTTGAATCCATTTTCAACTACACTCAACACACCTTCAGCGCGAAACAGAGTTTTCATTTTAATAACCCAAAATTCAAAATTCTTACCTGAGAAAACTGGAATGGGCAGTTCATCATAGATTTCTTCAATCCTTGGCTCTGCTACAGCAGAACCATTACCATAAATTTGTGCAAAATAAATTTCTTCTGCACTTCTATTCATTCTTCTAATCTGTTTAAGACGTCTTTGTTGACCCATAACACCTTATTAACTGGATTCCTTGTATTTTCCAAGCTTCAATTCTACATAAAAAGACATTGATTTTGCTTCAGCTCCTCCAACTTCTGGTACTCTTCTTGAAATACTGAGCTTCTGCTCAACTGGTCTCAATTTCTGTAAACACGGACAACAACCCTCTTCTTATACATGGATAAACTTTTCCAATGAAGAAACACATGGGCTTCCTTCTATAAATGCCCAATTTCAATTTCATTCAAGATGAATTCTTCGAATCTGCTGAACCATTAACCATGGGAGCACTCAGCAGTAACACATCAGAACTGAGAGGAATTTATAACTAACGACTTCAGCAACTCAGCTGCAGCAACATGCCTATTCATTCTGGAGGGTCTTCTTCTTTCTCAAAAGAAAAATGGCCTCCCATACAATACTGGATTTTCACCAACACAAATGTTTGCTATGTAAGGGGTTTACCAATCAAGTCCACTAACTATTATGAGAGTTCACACCAGCACCTGCGAACTCATTTCCATAACGGTAGCACTTTCGGCACATAAGCAATATGACTCATAGGTGCACAGACAACACTACAAACCATGTCCAGCAATAGAAAAAGGATTCAAATGTGGACTCTTACAGGCTATCGGGCTCAATATAGATGCAGAATTAGACAAAGCAGCACTACAACTCTTTCTTAAACCCAACAAATATGGTTCCCTTCACCAGGATACAGAGGAAACAAGCGGCTATAGGCTTCAACTAACCCCAAATGAAGGGGACAGAGGAGAAATAAAAACTCCGAAAAACAGAGCATAACAGAAACAGTGCTACAACACTTCATTCAGTCCAAGACATTGGACAATCTAGACTTCACATTCAACAAAAATCACAAAACCCATCAGCAACACGGCAAAGGTTTACCTTTTAGACAATGTGAGGAAGTGTAGCTCAACAATCATCGGCACAAACCAGAACTTGAAGACTTCTTCATCAACCACAAAGGGTTTCCTTCATACACGTCCAGAGAAACTGCCTCACGCTGTAGCTATGAACAGAAATGGTTCAACGCCTTGGGTGAAAGAAGATGACCAACAACGAGGGTCTCTGCAAAAGTTGGCTGCATCGATCCGCGGCAACACCGACTCACCCAGCACCATATATTGGTGTCAGGGGACTTCTTCTTCTCAACAAAACAAAAAAAAATCTATGGGATACGACCCTCTCCTTTTTCTTTATCATCCACAGCCTCTTCAAGGCTTCTGTGTATTCAACTTCCTTCTCAACACTGGCAGGTGTCTCCTACAACTTATCCCCTTACCCAAGTCTCAGTGAGTCCCTCAAGGACATGGGGGCACCCAATTTCTCAAACCAAGGGGGCTTGTGCTCATCCGACGGTCTGAAAATCCATTTCAGAAATGACAGCTCTCATACTGCTGCACAAAAGAGCCTCACACTGGCACTCTTAAGACTACAGCCAATGTGGAACCTCCTTTGCCCAACTTCTTAGCTGCAAGCACAAAAGGCGGCTGCTTCTATCTGGCAGCTGTAGAATCTGTATAACAGAGGGCTTCACAAATTCTGGCTTCTGCCAGGGGAACGAACGACGGAGGTAAACTCGACACCCAGAGGTTTTGCCTTCACAACAACAGACCTCATACAACAGCTGGCTCCTTCGTTTAGGCTGACGGCTTCTAAAATGGTGGAGAATCAGTTATATGGTTCAGAATGGCTGCTATGCCTGTGCCAAGACATCACCCAAAAAGACTCAATGCGCAGGGGGATACAAGCTTATAAGCTCTGATATTTCTTACACGCAAGGGTGTGAGCATACAACGAAGAGACTAGTGGGCGGAGGGCAGAGCTCCATCATGGCAATCCGGATGCCTTCCCACCATAAATATTATTTCTTCCATGAAGTTTCCCTCGTTTTCCTCTGAATTTGGGTTGCGCAGAAGAATAGTGTGGATTCGTAATCCGTTCTTGGAGATGGAAAGCACTGGGACGAGCTCTCCAGCTCCGTCTTCATTCTCTGCACCAATCATTCTCCTCTTCACGGATCTGTCATCAGTTCACGGCACATGGGTTGGCGGAGGGCAGAGCTCGGATTCAACAAAAAAAAAACTCGACTTCTTCATCCTGTAGCTACAAGCAGTTGCACATATGAAGGAACCCGAACTAGACATAAACTGGGTTTCACCATTGCTTGCCAGCCTCCACTCTACACAAACTGCGGTCTCAAAAATGTGATTCCTCTTTATATAGGTCACGGCAAGTCCTCTTTCTCTCACCAGCAAAAGACACACAGCTCAACCGCACTTGACAAATAACCACTGCTATAGCAGCCCTGCTCTTGCAGTTTTGATTGACGATAGCGCTGTCCAGATTTGGCTCAACGCACAACTCTCCTAGATGACTGCTAGGGAGTCTCTCTGCCACAGCGTTGGCTCACAGGATGCCATACGCTCTGATACCAATTGTGGGAGGGCGCAGCAGAAAACACAATGGCCGAAAGGCCCATAAAACTTTGTCTTTCATTAACCGAAAAGAAAAGGATTTTTACATATGTGAAGAGTTCTCTCGAAACATCCACGATGTCTAGAAACATCCATGGAGAGGCTTCTTGGAGAAGCAATTAGGAAAATAAATGCCAGCATTAATTAGACCAACCACAAACTCATACACGTGGCGGGAGAAATTATCACAATTGCCAACAATTATGACTTGAATTGTTGCAAGATTATTTCCCTAGGTTTCCAATAATCTACCATTAGATTTTCATTATGAATTGAATTGTTGAAAACTTATATCCCTTGCTTTCCAAGGGATTAAATCATTAAACCCAAGGGATGCATTCCCATATTTACACATTTTTGGATGGCATTTGTAGTGAAGCTAGAATAGACTAGTGCAATTAACTCAAGGGGATTTGAGTGGAGCCACTACTGGCACAAAACTAGTCAAATGCCGAGAAACATTGCTGACAACCAGTTGACCTAATTCCTTCAGTTTGGTTTGTTGATTATAAATAAACTTCAGAGTACCACAATAATCTACTATTGGATTTCATTATGAAATAAATGAATTTCATTGCCCCAAGACTATTCTGCTTGTTTTCTGTGAATTATCTGCTCTTTGATTTGTTAAGTGAAAAACTGGTTTTACATATTTAGAGTATTGATATTTTTGAAAGCTTTTTGAAATTTGTCATATATTGCTTAGACCTGTCTTGACATGAATAACTAGTAAGACTGTTGATTCTTGTTCTCAAGGAACTAAGACACTTGAAAGGAAACTTTATACATCTTATCTTTTGATTGTTGGCTTAAAGTTAAATTGTTATTGTTGCATTCTGGTTTAACAAACCAAAGTCCTGCCAAGGACGTGTGTATTGAGTAGAGATGTAAATTGCCCATTCCTTTATTCAATGTATAGAGGTGTTTGTTTTTTTTTTCTTCGTAGCATTTTATTTTAGGGGAATGAAGTCTAATTCAAGTAGTTCAATATAAAGGAATGGAAGCTTGCTAGGATTTACGGTGTAAGCATGATTTTGTTTGGAGATTCTTATTATCCAAGCAACTTGTTTTTCAACCGTCTTATCGTTCTTATGTGCATCATATTTCTATAATTATAGATCAGTGTCATCTCTATTGATTCGTTATTGCGTGGTTTCTCAATAGTTGAAGTTTGGGAAGATGGAAGAGGCTCCAAGGGGTGGTCATTGGAACTTCAATAACAAGGTTTTCACCTTTTGATGTTTTTGAAAATTTGATTTGAAACTCCCTCACTCAAGATTCTTAATCTATCCCAATCGTCTGTTCAGAGACTATGGTTCGGGCAACAAAAATTGGAGAATTGGCAATTGCATGTTTCAATTCAAGAGTTGGTTCTAATGAAATAAATAACAGGGGACGTGACCTTCAGCAATGTTGTGCCAGAAGAGGGTTGGTATGTTATCTACATATGAATTAAACAATTGCATTTTACATATTATATGTTTGGACATTGCATAATTGAAATGTCTACTCTAGGTAATGGCCGACTGTTTGGGGGTTCTAGAAGAGTCGCCTCAAGATAGAAATAGGAACCCTGTTGACAGGGTAGATAGGATGCTAAATCAGATGAATTCTAAACTTCCAAGGCTGCCTCAATTTCTGCTCTGCTTCTTACCAGAGAGGAAGAACACTGATCTTTATGGTGATTGTGTAACTCTTGTGTTAATAAAATGAATTTACTTTTTACTTTCTATGATGCTAACTAGATTTTGTGACTTCGTAACATTTCTGATTTTATATTTTTATTCCCTGTTTTAGGGCCCTGGAAGAGGAAATTCTTGGCGGACTTGGGGGTCATTAATCAATATATTGCCCCTCAAAATAAGAAGAAGGTCAATGATCAATATTTAACAAACGTGGCTTTGAAAATAAATGCAAAGGTAGCCTCCCGGATCTGAATTTTAGTGGGTATACCTTTCTCTTTTTAGGCATGCCTCTTGCTTAAATATGTTGATGTGTTTCTAGAACTATTATTTTTTCCTTCAGGTTGGTGGCCTCAACTCTGTGTTGGCTGTGGAATTTTCCCATAAGATACCTAAGATATCTACAAAACCAAAAATTATTATTGGGATGGATGTTTCACACAGTTCTCCAGGACATGCAAATTCACCTTCAATTTCAGCGGTATGTATCTTTTAGACGTTATCAAGGCATTTGACTGGATTTGAGAGATGCTTAATTTTAAATTTTAATATATGTTTTTATCTGGTAATGTTTTCTGTAATATATATTCTAGCTTTTCTTCAAAGATCTTATAGATTGTTCAGTCCAGTGTTACATAGTTGTATGCTCGCCTTTTTTGGCAATCATAGTGACATGTACAAATATTTCGGACTGAAGTTTAATGTTTCGGACTGAAGGTATGAATTTTGCTATTTGATATTAATTAGATATTCTTGTGTTATCACTTTGTAGGTTTTCTTTATAGTTTTTATCACTTCGGCCATGTTTTTTTAAGTTTGTTCATTTTATGGCAAAGATTTTGTATGATGATGTTCAATGCTGTGGGTGGGTATCATAGTTGCGTGTTGATGTGCTTTGGGAAAACTATTGTGGACCCATTGATGTTGTTTGGTTTTTGATATTTGCATTGTATTATTGTGATTATGTTCTCTTTGAGTCCATCATTGTTCCAAGTTGCCTCTTCTCCACTACTCTCTGCATTATAGTGATCTCATGTATTTTTTTCTCCCTCTGTAGAAGCTTACACCTATTCCTTTCAAAATTGATGATTATTTTATTTGATTTTTCTAATTGTATGACCCATCTCCTGAAACAAGGTGCTCCATCAATTTTTAGCTATGTCACCCAGGTTCTGCTCAGGGCCCTAAAAGTTAAAACCTTACATTTTGTCTTAATGATAAACCCCTCCCCTAGTCTAGAACAATTCACAAATCTAAATTTCTTGCAATCTTGCGTTTTTGAGTTTATGAAAAGACAATTTTCATTATTGGCAAGGATTAAGTAAAAATGAAAATAGAACGACTTTGAACTTGCAAATTTTAACATCTAAATATTTTGCTTATAGTGGATAGCCTGACAATTGAGCATACAAACATACGTATTTGTTGACAAGCGTCAAGGTTTACAGGTTGACAAGTTTGCAACTTTGCATTTAAACCTTTTTACAACTGTGTGCCTCCTGGAATGCCAAGTGTGGCAGACCCTACTATGTGTAAGAACATCTCTTACCCGACTGAACTAGGTTCTCCCATATTTATCCAATGGCTCAGGTAAGCTTAACTCCTCACCACTGTTTATCATTTGGTTTCCAGTCTTAAACGTCATTCTCGTGGCTCTTTTGTTTACCAGCAAACTGTTTCATGAGAATTAATGTATGTCTTTTATATCCTTGGTAGGTGAGCTCGCCAGGACTTAGTTATAATGCTCAGACTGGTAATAATCTTTGCATTATTCATACATAATTTAAATATCATAGTGGTTTTTCAATGCCGTCTTGTTGTTGGAAAAGTGGGCTTAGTTTTCCTTAAAGGACGACATGGCGGCTCAAGCTTGGAAGCCACTCCTCACCTTAAGGGTTCCTTTCATTAATTTTTGAGATCTTTGCTCTTAAATTTAGGTTTATACCGATAATAACTCTGGGTTCTCTTTTTAGTGAATGGAAATAAAAACTATGGCACGACATTATTAACAACCATGATTTACCGAATATGCTTCTTAATTTGATGGAGATCGCTTAAATCCGTCTTCTACAGAAGCTCGACCTCTATGCTTATTTTTTCATAATAACTAGAATATATTTGGTCGACAGATTTGACATTATCTAGTTAATATCATACATGAACTCTGTTCGGCTCTGGTGTATACATAGTTTCTTTTCATATTTTGGCCTATCAATCTTGATTTATAATATCAATGACTTCTTATAATATTTTGAGAGTGCTGCAAATGTAGAGCTTTGGGTACATGGAATCAATCTGATTTCCAAAGAAATGACTACTTTGAATGGAAATGCAGTCAGGAAATGAAATCCTCCAGGGAGGTAAATGTGGTCTTTGTTTCTTCATTTGGCATCAAACTCATCAGTGCAATAAATAAATAAATAAATAATATATGAATAAATAATAAATAATGTATGAGTTTGGAGCTTTAAATAAAAAACATCAATTCATCCTAAAATGCTTGACAACAAATTAAGTTTTTTCATATCTAAATTTTGTATATGTATATACTATATTAAGAATTAGGATTTTCATCTTATACCTAGTGAAAAATATATGTAACTTGGATTAATAATAGGTTTAGAAGCATAGGAAGCAAAGTTCCATAGTCTATCAAGCAACAAATGACGATATACAAGCAATACAAAATAGGAGGAGCTTAGAGGCGGGTTAATTAAATGAACTCAAGGGTAAATTTTTCCGTGTTCATCTCTACACTTAATTTTCATGTGTTAATGAAGCATCTAAAGAGCCTTTTTCTTATCCATATATAAATGTTTGTGGAGGGTTTAGGAGTTGAGGATGGTCGTGAAGAGAGGAAATTATTTCAAGCTTACCCTCGTTCCTCTTGTGTAAGTATTGGTAAGACGTACTTCCATTCATTATATTTTTTATCATAACATGTAACTTTCTCATAGTGATAGTTTGTTTCCTTCAATTGCCATAATGTTCAATTCTGGGTTGTGTGGACTTTGAAAAAACACACCCCTCCTTCCTATTATTATAGCTTTGCTGTTGTGGCGCTCGATAGAATGAGATGACCTATTTGATCTTTCTTCTTTTGTGACAATCATTAAGGAATTGTTTTGCTTCCTCGTGGTATAAGCAACGATGGAAGACGGTGTCAGTTACTCTGGTAACCAAGCAATCCCCCTCTTTTGTGCTTGTTTTCTGTTGGATAGCTACAGTTGTTGTCTTTCTTTGGGGTCATTAGAATTCCTGGTTGGGTCAGTTCCTGAACTTATTTCTGGTTGGAAAATGATACGCACATTAATGTGAACCTTCTCAAATTGCATACAGCTCATGATATGACTCTTCAGGGAGTGCAATGCACAGATTTGATTTCTATTTCTTCCCTACTACGTTTGCAATAGTTACACTACTATAATCCTCTTGAACCATAGAGTCACTTAGTGACAGACCCTTTTGTATCACATTTTAAGAATTTCAAATGTAAATGAGGTTTTGTTAAGAAATCCATCTCAAAAACTTATTCCAGTTTAGGGTTAAGCCCTTTGTCCTATTGTATAATTATTGTGCTTATGTAAAATATTTTCATATATGGCATATTGCATTCTAAAATAGAAGAAAATGTCTAGGTATCAATGGCCAGAAATGGCCAAGCATCCATAGGGTAAAATAAAATAAAATGTATGTGACTGTAGGCTTATTTTCTCCACCGCTTGGGTCTGCATGAAAGAAGTTGAGAGCATTATTGATTTTAATTAAACGTTTATCAAGTTATGTTTTTTTATTCCTAAATGTATTCATGCTACGATTTTTATGTAATGTTTTATAAATTTATATAATTTTTTTATATGCATTGTTATGGATTGCACTGCTGGAGCTTTAACTTTTCAGATTGCTATTCATAGATTATTTATTGTTTTGGTGGTTGAAGACCACACACAAATGACATGATACTAATTCTCAACTTTCTCATGCCATCCTCACACAAATGACATGATACTGATTCTCAACCATACAAAATCCTTGAGAGGTTTAAATGAGTACTGTAAATGCAGTCCTGGCCTTACTTTGAATTAAGATAGCACATGCAGGTGAGCATTCTCAACTACCAATGCAGTTAATTATGGAGGTCTCTTTTATGTTGAAAATTATGTATCCCCACATTCTGTACGTCATGAAAGGTGCTCAGTATACTATAATTTAGAGTGGAATGTTAAAAAAAAATGAAGATAGGCCAATAGATATATTAGTTGGTCCAAGCCTCTAAAACTATTTAACTATCTATTGTGTATTACGTGGTCTTGGATACACAATCAGATCGCGTTACTGTACATAGACAGTTGTTAATCTCACATAGGCTGGTATACTTATCTGTCAAGTTGGTACACCTTATTTGCCCAATTGGCATACCAGCAAATTATGAGTTGGTCTTCTCCCAGTTTGTTATAAATAGTAAATACTAACAAGCTCATGTATTTCAAGTAGTTAATAGTATGTAGATTCAAATTATTGCTATTCTATTATCTGTTTCTTGTGTAGGTATCAATTAAAAAGCACATAGATTTCAATTAAATATGGTATAAAGGTATCGCAAAACTTGAGATGCAAATATCAATTTTTTGAACATTGAGATTTTAAGTGCGGAAAATATTGAAATTGGTGCTCTCAAGTTTTTTTATACCTCTCAACTTTGAATGTATCATAAACATATAAGGTTAGGCTGATTCGATTCAAATGGAAGGGACTAAGTTGCTCGCAGCTCTTGTTTTTGCTTAGTTTTGATATAATTTTCTCTTTTTATTGGATTTTAGTTTGAACTTAATATTTAATTTTATATTAGATTTAGTTTGAACTTAATATTTATTTTGAGTTCTAGTTTAGTTTTTAATCAAATTTCACAAAATGTATTTCTTTGTAATTTTGTTTCCAGATCTTTGGAGTATAATATCATATTCAAGATTATAAGAATATTACCATATTCAATATTATAGCAAGGAATTGAAAATATTTGAGATTTAACTTGATGTATAATGGTTTATCAAAGCACCTTCGATAGAGTCAAATTCTACTTCATTCACCAAATACTGGTGAAACCCTCATGGGCATGGCATGTCTTAAAAGACAAGACTGGTACAAGTCCCGAGAGATTAAACTATTATGTAATGGGCATCTAAGCAGAAGCTATAGCCAACTTTGACAAAGAATCCTTTCAATTTCATGAACGAAGAGATGAAATCTAGGAGAAAGGCTTCCCAACAACGAAGAGAGGCACATAACCACAAGCAATAAAATTTGCATTCACCACATACTAGTGAAACCCTCATGGGCATGGTGTGTCTTAATAGACAGGACTGGTACAAGTCCTGAGAGATTATACTCTTCTATAATGGGCATCTAAGCAAAAGATATAGCCAACTTTGACGAAGAATCCATTCAATTCCAGGAATAAAGAGATGAAATATGGGAGAAAGGCTTCCCAACAACTAAGAGAAGCACATGCCCACAAGTAAGAAAACATATCTACAGAAATGATCAAATATCCAAGCAAAATTTTATCGATATAAAGGCCACCATTATAAAACCTTGCAAGTCTGCAACAAGTAACATTCACAAATTATGCCTTGAATGCAAACCCTAATCCTCATTTGCAACACAAATTTTGATTAAGATTCTCCATAATAACCTTAATTCGATTGGGATCCTAGTCCCCTTTTAACAAGCACTTCCTTGATTTTATTTGGGCCTATGAAGAAATGATATGAACTTGTTACGTGCCTTTTTTGGTAAATTCCTCCATGGACCTTCCCCAAAGGCCTGTATGTATTGGCTGAGGAGGATGTCTTCCTCTGGAGACCATGGACCCCTATTGAATCTGATTTTTCAGCAGTAAGGAGTGCATACTACCATGCTTTTGGTGTTCTCCTGCATGGTATAATTAAATTTTGCAACTTATTCCCTTCGACTGCATCGATTGTTCTCTGTCTTCACTCTATCAACCCAACAACAACAACTCTAATCAATGAAAATGAATTTCTCTATTGTGATAAGAAGCCAATGGAAAATCCCATCCTCGCTGCAATATAACTCAAGTTTCTGATCGCAATACACCAGACACGTTGCAGGAATGCTAGCTAGGGGTAGGTTATAAATCTTATAAACATTTATTTGAAACATTATGAAAGGCTTTGGCAATAATTCCATTATAATAATAACATTTTTAATAATTTCTCAAGATGGATTGACTGCTTATTTTCCTTGACATCACTTCATAAAATTGAATTCCTTGGTTTGAACTTGATCTTTCTAAGTTTTCATCTTGGTGGCTTGGAACATGATTGATCGGTTGGTTATTCAACATACAGGCTCCCAGCTTGACTTAGTCGCACAAAAATGTATTTTTTGTCTACTCTTTGACATTGGTGATTCCTTGTGATTGCCATCTATGGTATGCCTTCTTTTAATTGCAAGCTTACTCAAATTCAAAGTTGCATTGTAATTCTTTGAGATTTTTGTCTTTATGATGACTTCTTAGTTTCAATCTTACTCAAAATAAAAAAAAATTGGCATATCGGGTGTTCAGGATTTCATTCAACATTAATTTGACTATTGGATCTAAGTTTGGGCATTGAGCTTGTGTGAGGGTTAATGAATCCCTCAGACTCTTATCGTGTTACTGTGCATATTGTTTTGCTTTGATTGGGTTGGGACAGAACTTTGAGTAATCTAGAAGATTCCATCCAAATATTTAAAGAAACATTTTAAGTATTGTATAAATTTTCACAAAAAATCTGTAAAATATGTATAGTTCATCGAGTCTTTAAAATTAAGATTTAAAGTCTTAAAGATCAACGATGGCTTGTACAATTTTCAAAAAAATACTGAAATTTTTCCATGCTAAGAAAATTTTATGAACACAATACGAGAAATAAGGATGTAATTCACTTCAAACTAAAAGCCTTCATAGAGAAACGATGCAGTTAACTCATTGGGTTAACTCAACCATAGGTGTTAGAGTACTACTATAAGCTGCTTGAATTTCAACAACACAGGGGTCCTGAACACTTCAAATCGATGAAAAAGAAAAAAAGGTACATAACATAATGCCACAAATACCTGCTCATGTGTATATATCAGGCACAAATATGAATGAATCTTCAAGCTCTGCAATAGTGAAACTGATGCCAAAAACTACATCATTTACATAAATTTTAATCTTTAAAGTAAACTTTGAAAAGAAAAAGAATCTATAATGTACACATAAATAGAAGCTGGATTTCTCTTTTGAGCAAGATTAAAAAAATCCAAAGAGGAAAGCAATGATATATACAATGTATATAAGTCGACTGCAACCTCTACAGCTCAGAATTCTTACAGTACAATCGATCTCCGACGTCATGGAATGCAAGTACTACGACAAAATTAAAGTGATTTGTGGTATAAACGAAAAAAATTACAGATGCAGTAAAACATTAAAAAAACTGCTTTTGGATTTGACCTTTACCATCTGGTCGAGAGGTGGGACTCCACCATAAGACGCTAAACATAATACTTAACGGGTCTCGACCTTGTGACGTAATAGTCAGTAGTGGTGGAGTCCAGTTCCATTTGACATGACACGTCGATGAATATTGGCATTTTAGGGGCAGTAAAATATAGAGAAATAGAATTAATATTAATAACATTAGAACTGAACTGAGCTTTAGAAGGTAGTAATCCGGTTTTGTATTAGTAGTTTGGGAAGGGTATTGAATGGAATAAAATATCAAATGAAGACGCCAAAATCAAATAACAATAGTATAGAAAGGTAGGTCTAAAGAAGAAAGAAAACCTCATTTTAATAGAAAGAAGAAAATCAAGTATAAACATTCTATGGCATGAAAAAACAAAGATTCTTTTATTTTCCATAGCAATGAACCAAATTCACATTATAATTCCCATTACCAAGTTGAACTTCCGAGTGTTGAGCATAAGCACAGTCTCAATGAGTGATTTCCATGAGTGAATGCCACTATTTAATCCGCAGATTTGAAGGCACTACACATTGATGTACATTAAAAAAATGCCAATTTTTACATAGAACGAGGAGAGAGGAGGATGCCACGCACAAATTGTAAACGCAATGAACATTAGAATAGAATCACGCACCAAACAAGGAAAGGAAGTCCATAGAAAACGTTGAGAAGGTAGCAAGAAAAATGTCCACCGTGCAGATTTGGCAGAATCCACGACGAGACACTCCTTGGCATTTCCCTAGCAGACTATTCGCACCCACAACTGGCAGAAATGGATGACACCCTTCTGCATCCAAGAAAACACCAGCCACCTCAGACGCATACTATACCAAATATCTCACATAGAGGAGGGGATGGCACTAGCAGGATGGAAGTGACGATGGTAACACTTCACCAAAAGACAACATGTAGCAGAAAAGAGATAAGTACGCCATGATTCACACGTTGGAAGATGGCGCACACTTTGGGCGCAAGGAGAATAAAAAACACACAAACCTAATCAGACAACGACTCCTACGTGTAGATACACATTGTAACAACATGCATATATATATATATAACAATAGTGAAGAAGGTTTGACCATCGAAGAAACCCCATGAAGGAAATGATGAATCATATTGCACTTGAACATTGCACAAGCAAAAAATGAGGGGAAGTAAACACAAAAACCTGACATTCAATCTGAGTAAGAAGCTTGTTGGGTGTGTGAGCTATCTCAAATAAAAACACCTAATATTAATTATCAACCAGGATCAGTAAACTTAGAGTTGAAGCAAAATATATGCCAAGGTAGAAAAGGTTCTAAAGTTTCAAGTTTGTCAGACCTAAAAAATGTTTAATAAGGAAAAAGATCGAAAGATCTTTCAAAATGAAAAACCAAGTTAAATATTTAAGAATACAATTAAATCACAGATCAGAATAGTACTAGATCATACTACTCTACTTCTATGGTTAATTAATAAGAAAGATGAAAACAAATACTGAAACACAAATTACTTCTAGAAAAGTAAGAAACTACTAAATTAAACTTCCAAATAACAACTATGAACAAAATCAGAGCTACGGAGATTAGATGTTTAATAGGGAGAACTTGTAAATGTAAATTAATTCAGACTAAACCATCTAATTACACTCTTTTTGATTACGTACATCAAATGTAATATGAACTGGAGTAAATGTATCGTAATGTAAAACTAAAAATCAACAAACTACCACTAACTTTAAAAATTATGAACTACTGTCTATCCATATGTGAACAACATGAAACTAATGTAAGTTAGAAACAAGTATAAAACTTAACATTAAATAATTTCATATTAGTTGGAATTAAAAAGTGTTTTATTTATAAAAAAAATAAATTAAATTAAATTAAAAATAAATTAAATAAATGTAAAAAAATTAAAGATAAGTAAAATAATTAATATTAAAGATAAATTCAGAGTAAAATAATTAATTGAATTTAAAGAAAAGTAAAATAATTGTTATCAATATTAGTAATACCTTAATATTCTATTAATATTAGTAATTAAATTTACTTATAGGATTTTTTTAAATAAAATTAAATTAAATTTATATTTAAAAAAAAAATTATATTTGAAATTTATATTTAAAAATTTAAATAAAATACAATTGTATTTATATTTCAAATTTACTTATTAGAAAAAAGTAAAATAAATGAATCCTAAAAAGAAAATAATTATAATCATGAAATAATTAATTACAAAACCAGTCATATTTATGGAAAATATGGAGAAGCTGTCTATGAATGTAAGATGTGAAATGACATTTGTAAATGTATTTGATATTATCAAAGCATAGAAGTAAAAAACATATAGTGTACACAATGAAGACAAATAATAACAGAAAAAGTTAAATATTTTAAAATTGGAATTTCTATTGAACACATACAAAAATAATATATAGGAATACTTTGATTTGGAAGGAAATGTACAAAGCAAAAATATTATTAAACACTGCATAGAATTTCTTTTTATACAATTATTTTTACATGAAGAGCAAGTTAAAGCTCATAAATACACCATCAATTGAATCCATATTAGGATAAACCGGGAAGAGCGAAATATTTTGATTGAGGTAAAAAAATTGTTAGTGTTGGAATATTAAGTTCTCAAACATGTTTATAGCACATTTTGATGGTTGACTTTCGTAGACCATGATTCACTATGTTGACTTTGGTTGGATATGGTTGACTTTGGTTGATTATAATTCCATTATTGTTTTACTATTGTTGAATTTGGTTGAATATGGTTGACTTTGTTGGACTATGGCTAACTTTAGTTGAACATAGTTAACGATGGTTGTTTACTGGTTGACTTTGGTTGACAATTGTTGATCATCATTGACCACAAATGACCATAATGGACCATGGTTGAATTTGGTAAACCATGATTGAATTTCATTAAATTTGGTTTACCATGGTTGACTTTTGCTTGAACATGGTAGACCTTCGTTGATTAATTTACCATGGTTGACTTTTGCAACCATGGTTAGATGTGGTTGACTTTAGTTGGCCACAATTAACTTTGGTTTACTTTTGTTGACCATGGTTAACCTTGTTTTTCCATGATTGACGATTGGGTGACCTTGTTTGAATTTTCCATATGGTTGACCAAGGTTGGATACAATTATTTGTGGTTGACCATGGTTGACTATGGTTGACCATGGCTAACCATGTTCAACCATGGTTGACCATGGTTAACCATGTTCAACTATGGTTGAATTTTGGTTGCCATAATTGACTTTGGATTACGTTGGTTGACCATGGTTGACCATGTTCGACTATGGTTGACTTTAGTTGGCCATAGTTGACATTGGTGTACTATGGTTGAGCATGATTCACTATGGTTAACTTTGTTTGACTTTGGTTGAATTTGGTCGACTTTGGGATACTAATTGAATATGGTTGACTATTGTCGACTAGGGTTGACTATTGTCAACTAGGGTTGACTATTGTCAACTATGGTTGACTTTGTTTTGCTGTAATTGATAATAGATAACTTTGTTTGACTATCGTTGAGTTTGCTTGGCTAATTGACTATGATTGAGTAGTGTTTACCATGGTTGACCTAGTAGACCATGGTTGACTTTGGGTGACCATGGTTGAATTTTGTTTACTTAGGTTGACTTGCGTTGAGCTTGGTTCACTATGTTGACTTCCATTTAGTATGGTTGACTTTGGTTGATCATGGAAGAGTATGGGTAACCACGTTCGACTATGGATGACTTTAGTTAAATTTGGTTGCCTTTGGTTGGCCATAATTGACTTTGGTTTACCACGGTTAACTGTGGTTGGATATTGGTTAACCTTGTTTGACTCTTCCCTATGGTTGATAATGGTTGACCGAGGTTGGCTAAAGGTATTTATGGTTGTCCATGGTTTACCATGTTCAACTATGGTCGACCATAGTTTACCATGTACTCCATTGGTGTTACGCTCTGAGATTGATCTGGAAATGTTGACGATTCTCACACTGCTTCTTGTTTTCTGATAGCTTCTCTGACCATAATTGTTCACAACATCCTCTGCAATGCGATAGCCATTAATAGCTTCATCCAACTTTACTTTAGGTTCACCCGCCATTGATTTCTGATTTCAACACCAATGCAAGTTTGCTGATAGCACTACTATAGTGAAAGATATCCAGAAAACATCATAGAATGGAAAAACCAAACATTCCAAATACTACACACCCAGATCAGTAATGATGAATCTTGAAGTGGGTAGGACAAGACTCCGATCCGCTGCAGTCTCAACACTCCTATCAATTATTCATGATGAAAGATGTTACTGTATTTTCCAATCATATAAACAAGCGACCTCACTATATATATCATAAAAACATATAAACTGGCTTCAAAAACGTTTATGATTCTTTAAAACATGTCATTTAATTAATTATTTTTAAAGTTGGTTCTTGACAACAATCCTTTGCAATGCGGTAGCCATTAATAGCTTCATCCAACGTTACTCTAGGTTCACCCGCCATTGATTTTTGATTTCAACACCAATGCAAGTTTGTTGATAGCACTGCTACAGTGAAAGATATCGAGAAAACAACATAGAGTGGAAAAACCAAACATTCCAAATACTACACACCTAGATCAGTAATGATGAATCTTGAAGAGGGCAGGACAAGACTCTAATCCCTTGCAGTCTCAAGCTCGGTATAACACTCCTATCAATTATTCATGATGAAAGATGTCGCTGTATTTTCCAATCATATAAACGAGTGACCTCGTTATATCATAAAAACATATAAACTAGCTTCAGAAACTTTTATGATTCTTAAAAACATGTCATTTAATTAATTATTTTTAAAGTTTGTTTAGGAGCCTTGATTTTATTTGGTAAAAAGTGCATAATAAGCAGTAAAGGTATAACTTAATTTGGATTTAAATGCAGGTATATTTTGATAGAAATTATTTTATTATTATTAACAATTTATGATAAGAAAAATAAATTTTAGTTTTCCAAAAAAAAGTATATGTCAACCATAATAAATTTTTAAACTTATGAAATAGTAAATAAAAAAGTTTAAATATTAAAATTAAACTTATAAAATATTCAATTAAATTATTTTATAATAATATTGTTTAATTCCCTATTATAAAATAATAGTATTGTTTAATTAATAATATTTTTTAATTAAACAATATTGTTAATCAAACCATTTCATTAAAATAATTAAACAATATTGTTAATCAAACCATTTCATTAAAATAATTAAACAATATTAATATATTAATATTTTTAATTAAATAATAATAATAATTAATTAATTATTGTTATTATTAATTAAATAACATTAATATGGATTAAATAATTTTATAATATTATGTTTAATTAAACAATGTTATTAAATATGTATTTTATTAAAATTATTAAATAATATTATTTTATTAATATCTTGGGGATATGTGTATGTGCATACCCGTTACTAGCAACCACCACATTAATAATATTAATCTGTCGAAATACGTGGATAGTAAATTAAGCACATACTTTTCATATAAAATATTTGAGGGTTAATTAATTAAACTTCTAATTTGAAATAACACGTTCAAACAATACATGCCTTTTTTATCAACTCAATTGCTTATGAAATATAATTTATTTTTAACTTATAGATTTTTAAAAGATTAATATGATATTTATCTTTTAATATCATCATTTTAAATTAAATTTATATATTTAAATTAAATGAAGTTGATACATAATTTTTAAATAATTTCATATTAATTGGAGTTAAGAAGTATTTTACTTTTTTAGTTCATCTTTTTCAAATCATCAATTCAATCCTATAACTAAATTAAAAATGTAAACTTAATTTTTAAATAAATTCATATTGATTAGAATTCGAACGTTTTTGACTCTTTAATATTTTTTTGCAATATCATAAAATAAATTGAAAATGTAAACTTAATTTAAACTTACTTTTTTTAACACTAAGATAAGAAAATTATTAATATTAAAATTTACTAAAACTAAATAATATTAATATATTATTTAAATTCTATATATATAAATTTAGAAAAATTATTAATATTAAAATTTATTAAAATTAAATAATATTAATATATTATTTAAATTCAATATATATATATATATATATATATATATATATATATATATATATAACATGCATGAAAAGTTGATAAACATTTTCTAATTAATATAATAAAATAGAAACAAAATTACCATAAAAGTCCATGGATCTGGTTCCTTTCTTATTTTTGAACTAAAAAGACCTCAATAAAGAAGCCTATGAGATACAATATTGTTTGAGCAAAATTTATAGCATTGTAAGTAGTCTTCTTTTCTTATGTCATTTTGGCAATGGAAATATTATTTTTAATAATTTTAATTTTCAATATATTTATAAAAATTTTAAATAAATATTATTGTAATAAATAATTTTAAAATTAAATTTATATTTATACATAATAAAAAAATATTTATAAAATCAGGGCGGCAGGTGCGGGAGGGATACTCTTTGATCCCAGAGGAAACCAAGTCGCAGCATTCTTATGGGGCCTAGGCAAGAAAACGAACAACGAGGCTGAATGGTTAGCACTTATTCTCTCAATAAAACTGGCCTCCTCCTTCAGCATTAACAATCTCAAAATATTTGGTGATTCCAGGCATGTCATCCAAGTCATGAGAAAGGGCTCTGCCCCCCAAGATTCAAAAGCTTATAGATACCTTCAAAGATTGAAATCCTATGCTCTCCCCACTGAAGTCTCTTTTTATCACATTCTAAGAGAGAATAACCGTCTAGCAAACCTCGAGGAAAATAAAGGAACTTTATTAGAACCAGGGCACATGCATGATCACAATGGTGCCAAGGGATTTCACTACATTCCCTAATAAATGCCAAGGGCTCGATTTTCATTTTCATGCTCAAAGCATAGTTTCCATGGTTCTCCGAGGGTCCTCCCCACCCCTTGCTCAAGGTTAGGCTCCCCGATCATTTTAGTGCCCGCCACACGCCATCCACTCCCTCCACGCGCTTGTCACATGGCCTCCTGCCACATTGTCAGCTCCCACGAGCCGGTATTAACTCCTCCCTTCACGCCTTTCTATCCATTCTCTACAATGGCTCGTCCCCCTCATTTCCCCTGCTCTACCCTTAGCTAGCTCTCTCTGTGCGATTTGGACTCCCCTCCTTCTCCTATATCCAGACCCTCTCTGCTACCTCCGTTTTCCCTTCGTCATAGCCTCGGCACAATGCAAAATGTAATGGAAGCCATAGCTTCCCTGAGCCGCACCATGGTGGATGTAAAAATCTCAATTCGCAGTACTTATGACGCCATCTGCACCAACGTAAGGCAAAATGAGGAGATGGCCTCGGACCTCAATTACACAGTCACCCAGCTATCATGTCAGGATTCGAGAATAGATGATTTGGAGAAAAATATGTTCGAGCTTATGGGAAAGGTTGATGTTCTACAGGAAGACATTGCAGTGTTGTCACGGAAAATGAAAGGAAGTCAAGTCCAGGAAACCCCCACGGTCAATCAGGAGATAAACCAAGAAATGGTGGACGCAGTTTCAGCCTAGTTAAAGAATTATGGCTAACTCATTTTCTAGCCCAGGTTTCAAATTTTGTATCTATTTTGCCAATGTATTTCTGCATTCTCCTAAACAATCAGTTTATCAGGGTTTATTCCAGTACCATTTTGAATAGCTCTAGAAAGATAAGACTCAGATCTTTTAAAGATATGTTGACAGAAATTACAGTCTCTCTAGAGATTTCTCCTTCTGAAAAAACTCTTTTATATTTGTACTGAATAGCTGTGCACAACTTTTATAAATATACTCTTTTCCGTGTTCCTGTTAAAAATATATATATATAAACTCATTATAAAATGAAATACAAAATTATCTAATAAAATTAAACTATAAAATATATTATAAAATCATATAAAAAATAAAAGTTCAAAATTAAAATACAAAACAATTAAATTAGTAATAAAACCTTAGCATAAGAAAAAGACGCACATGTTCATGTAAGAATGCACTCTCATTCTTTTAAACTAGCCTCAAGCTTTTTCAAAGTGTCATGCATATAGTGTAAGTAGTCCATCAAGTCCAATTATAAGCTTGTGCATGTAAATGTAACAAGAGCCACAAGGTGGCAATGTCCGCGACACTTCACTTGTGTCAACTGGTTAGAGTTGAGTTGGCTACATATATTGCTTTTCTGAATTGATAAGTGCCAGGCATAGAACATGTATAATCTATTATCATGTTTAGAACATCAATAAATAATATTTGTTTACCATTCATTATTTTCAATCAGAACATCTATAATCTATTATCATGTTTAGAACATCAATAAATAATACTTGTTTACCATTCATTATTTTCAATTAGCATAGATTGACCTTTTTTTTTATGCTTTCTACTGTACAATTTTATGTGATCGAGACTATATAAAATTCAATGAACTATCTGAAAGCAAAAGAGAATGCTGCCGTGGAAGTAGGTCAAAACAAGCCATTGAAAAATGCAAATATGCATTGAAAAAAATGGAATTTTACTATGAGTCTTTAGCCAATCTTTAAGCATGCAAATAAAGTAAAAAATGTGCAAATGCAATGTTGTGTTCAAGTTTCATATCTTGACATGATAATTCTATGTTAACAAAAATAATTTACCATATACAAAGGATGCTATGTTTAGGATAAAGTATTTATCTTCTACAAAATGAAGATTAGCAAAAGTCAACCAAAGTCAATATTAAGAATACTATCACATTAACCTGGAGACACAAAACTTTAGATGGGGTCTCTTTTAAAACATTTTTAGACCATTGAGACACAGTATAGGAATTTCAACTGAGTTGAAAATCGACACTAAACACTGCCGCTCAGTCTCCACCACCATTGGTATCTCTCGCATCACATTAAAAGAATCACACTAACTGCAAGATTTTCCATAAAGAGAAGAGAAGGCCACATTTTTTTCCATCAAACTGAAACGTGTCCAAAGATCACATCCAACTAATACTGAAACTTGAACTTCTTTTTATTAGTCCCTGCCAGAGACTATATGTTCCTCTTTTTAGTATTAATTTACTGTGTAAAAAAATATTTCTAAAACTTTCCTTCAGTTTATCCAATGTTAAAATAATTTATGTATTTATTTATATTTATTTAATAAAATATTTTAATAAGTGTATAAGTCTGATTGGTGGAAAGTGCTTGAAAAGACAATTTTCATCATTGGCAAGGATTAAGTAAAAATGAAAATAGAACGACTTTGAACTTGCAAATGTTAACATCTAAATATTTTGTTTATAGTGGATAGCCTGATCTATTGACAGGCATCAAGGTTTACAGGTTGACAGGTTTGCAACTTTGCATTTAAACCTTTTTACAACTGTGTGCCTCCTGGAATGCCAAGTGTGGCAGACCCTACTATGTGTAAGAACATCTGTTACCTGGATGAACTAAGCTCTCCCAAATTTGTCCAATGGCTCAGGTAAGCTTAACTCCTCACCACTGTTTATCATTTGGTTTTCAGTCTCAAACGTCATTCTCATGGCTCTTTTGTTTACTAGTGAACTGTTTCATGAGAATTAATGGATGTCTTTTCTATCCTTGGCAGGTGAACTTGCTAGGACTTAGTTATAATACTTAGACTGGTAATAATATTTGCATTATTCATACATAATTTAAATATCATAGTCTTTTTTCGATGTCGTCTTGTTTTTAATACCAAATTTCTAAATGTTTGAAGGAATTATGAACCGTCTAGAAAAGTGGGCTTAGTTTGCCTTAAAGGGCGACATGGCAACTCAAGCTTGGAAGCCACTCCTCACTGTATGATATGTTGATTAGGTTAGTTTTCTAAATGGTAGTTACCGATGGTTTTACCTGTGGTGCATTCAATCATGTTGGATATGATTTCTTATGTTTTACGCCTTTTACAGTTACTTCAGGAATTCTATTTACGTGTTTACTGCCTTGTTCCCATTTTGTGCAGATGTGGCAACAACAATGCTCATCAAAGAAAGTGTTGTCATTGATTTTTTGTTTTGAATCAAGGTGTTGACAATCCATGGAAGATTAATTGGGCTAAGGTAAAACTGTAAAATGTAACTCGAGACATGCTTACCTTGGATTTCTGTCATGGAACTTTTATTTTTATTTTTTAACAGTTGGAATGTCAAATTCTGTTGTTTTCTTTCAGGCAAAACAAGTGTTGAAAGGAGTGCGCATTGTAACATTACACACTAATATGGAGTTTAATATCCTTGGTTTTAGCGAAAAACCGTGCAAAGAACAACTGTATAAATCGCCACTTGCTCTTATGATCGATTCCTGATATGTTTCCTTTCTCTTTTGGGTTATAACTTAAAATTCTAATGTTTGGTAGCTTCATCATGTTATTGGTTACTTGGTATTCTGTATTGAATTATGTGGGACCCTTCTGTGTGAATATTTTCAATGAAAGTAAGAAGCCAAGGCAACAACCAAGAAGAGCCTCTTCAAACATTGGATGTGACGATGTATGATTACTTTGTAAATACAAAACAAACTCCATTGCAGTTTTCAGGCGATCTATTATGCTTGGATGTAGGAAGAAAAAACAACCCAATTATCTCCCAAATGAGGTCAGTAATATAAAATGTTTCTAGATTTCATGCATAGGTTGCTTCAATAAGGCGCGTTGAATCAATAATTTATGGAGAAAAATATTGATTATCTAATGGGTGTGTTTTCTCCAATCGCTAGCTTTGCAAAATCCTTCCTGCAAAGAGATATACTAAGTCCCTTTCTACTCAACAACGCACATCACTTGTGGAGCAATCCCGACAAAATCCAGATGAACGAATGCAAGTGTTATTGAAGGAAAGTATGGTTTTGTTTGCAGTTCATTTAATATATTTATAACAAATAGATTGTGAGTAGTGTTCGATGATGCAGGGAATGGAAGTCAATAATTACAATTCTGATACATTATTGAAGGCCTGCAATATCAATGTTGATAAATACTTGGTATGTTTAGATGGTCGAATTCTTGACCCACCCATGGTAAGGCATTGTTTGTCTTTCATCTTAAATGTTATCATAATGTATATTATCTTTGCATCAGGAAAATTAAATGTATAATTTATGTAGAATACTCTGTTACAAGCCCACGTGTTTATTAACTAGGTGATCATTCTAGACAGTTTATATATCATTTTTTTTGCAATCATTTTATTTTTAAACTAGGAAAAACTCCTGGATAAACTCATTTCATGCTTCCCCACATTAATGGATGGCATCCTTAGTATTAGTAGATGGAATCTTTACTAAAAAAGGCATAGATTAGTGCCTCTAACAAGGGAATTTGAATGAGGCACCTACTCGGACAGAACTAGCCAAATGCAACTACTAGTTGATCTAAAACCTTGTTTGATTTGTTTGACACAGAACTAGCTAAAAGTAAATACCCAAAAACGCTGGCAACAAGTGGTTGAGCTAACCCTTGTGTTTGATTTGTTTGATTATAAATTGTAAGGACAACAATAATCTACCATTAGATTTTCATTATGACTTCAATTGTTGCAAGATTATATCCCTAGATTTCCAATAATCTACCATTAGATTTTCATTATGAATTGAATTGTTGAAAGATTATATCCCTAGCTTTCCAAGGGATTAAATCATTAAGCCCAAGGGATGCATTCCCATATTTCCACATTTGCGGATGGCAACTGCAGTGAAGCCAGAATAGACTAATGCAATTAACTCAGGGGGATTTGAATGGAGCACCTACTAGCACAGAACTAGTCAAATGCCCAGAAACATTGCTGATAGCCAGTTGAGCTAATTCCTTCAGTTTGGTTTGTTGATTATAAATAAACTTCAGAGTACCACAATAATCTACTATTGGATTTCATTAAGAAATAAATGAATTTCATTTCCCCAATACTATTATGCTTGTTTTCTGTGAATTATATGCTCTTTGATTTGTTAAGTGAAAACCTGGTTTTACATATTTAGAGTATTGATATTTTTGAAAGTTTTTTGAAATTTGTCATAGATTTCTTAGACCTGTCTTGATATGAATAACTAGTAAGACTATTGATTCTCGTTCTCAATGAACTAAGACACTTGAAAGGAAGCTTTATACATATTCTATTTTGATTGTTGGCTTAAAGTTAAATTGTTATTTTTGCATTCTGGTTTAACAAACCAAAGTCGGACGTGTGTATTGCATAGAGGTGTAAATTGCCCATTCATTTATTCAATTTATAGGGGTGTTTTTTTTTTCTTCGTAGCCGAGGAGGAAAATTTTTTCCTCGTAAGTAAGAAAACTTGTAGCATTTTACTTTGGGGGAATGAAATCTAATTCTAGTAGTTCAATATAAAGGAATGGAAGCTTGCTAGGATTTACAGTGTAAGCATGATTTTGTTTGGAGCTTCTGATTATCTGAGCAAGTTGTTTTTCAGTCGTCTTATCGATTCTTATGTGCATCATATTTCTATAATTAGAGATCAGTTTCATATCTATTCATTCCTTATTGCGTGGTTTCTCAACAGCTGAAGTTTGGGAAGATGGAAGAGGCTCCAAGGGGTGGTCGTTGCACGAGGGATTCACTCAATAAATCGCTATCATAGCACGTTCGTTTGTGGCATATGAAACAATACCCCTAATTTCAATAAATATTGGAAAATACCTTCCAAAATCATTTTTTAACCCCCTCTCAATATGCCTTCCCAATATAAAAAAACCCCTATTTTCACTAAATATTGTATGTATCAATTTTTTCATTAACATTTTTTATACCCCTTTATATTTCTACCTAGTATATTGATATGATACCCCTCTTATGACCCCACATGAATTCTATAATGCACCTTGCTTCTTTCGACGTATATTGTGGATGCACATTACTTCACCCACAATGCAATTACTCAACCACATATCATTATGATTTACAACATCTAATGGTCTAATGAAGAGATAGGAGATCACTTCTTGTATGTCACTAGAGCCAATGCACATAGTACAACATTTAGATTGCATGTTGTAGTTCCCCAATCGCTGACTAAGCCTGTTGTGGGCTAGGTATCCAGGCCCACAGGGCCTGTAACACGAGGCCTTCACTAGAAGGAAATATAATACCATGTTCATTCATATTGCAGTATTAAATATTCATGAAAACCTAAAAGTTGTATTGCTTATATATTAAGGGGCAAAGTGTTTTTTTATTTAATGTAACAATACAAAAATACTTTGGGGTCTTTTTTATATGGGCGGGCTGACAAATATCATCCAAATGGAAATGGCGGGATCATGACCGGATGAGAAATCGAGTTGAGGCAAGGCTCGGGTTTACCAGTGCACAGGGAAATCGCGTCTTGAGGAATGCTTGAGGCTAGCAGGTTTCATGGTGAAGTGCGTTTCCAGTCGATCATAGTCGAGAGATAGTGGTCATTGACAACCAATTGTTACCAATAGCACTCAGCCAGTTGTTACCAATAGCCTTGGGAGGATCTAAGCCTCCAGGGATTGTTATATGCCCTCGATAAGCCTTGGGGGCTTGAATACCCAACCACTCATTCCTATTACAGGCCTTGGGAGGTTTAGTCAGCCTCCTAGAGCTTGTTACAGGGCCTGGGGGCTTGGATACCTAGCCCACAACAGGCTTAGTCAGCGATTGGGGAATTGCAACATGCAATCTAAATGTTGTACTATGTGCATTGGCTCTAGTGACATATAAGAAGTGATCTCCTATCTCTTCATTAGACCATTAGATGTTGCAAATCATAATGATATGTGGTTGAGTAATTGCATTGTGGGTGAAGTAATGTGCATCCACAATATACATTGAAAGAAGCAAGGTGCATTGTAGAATGCATGTGGGATTATAAGAGGGGTATCATATCAATATACTAGGTAGAAATATAAAGGGGTATAAAAAATGTTAATGGAAAAATTGATACATACAATATCTAGTGAAAGTAGGGGTTTTTTAAAATTGGGAAGGCATATTGGGAGGGGGTTAAAAAAAACGATTTTGGAAGGTATTTTCCAATATTTAGTGAAATTAGGGGTATTGTTTCATATGCCACGAACGGACGTGCTATGATAGCGGTTTATTGAGTGAAGCCCCTTTGGCCTATAACAAGCTCTAGGAGGCTGACTAAACCTCCCAAGGCCTGTAATAGGCACGAGTGGTTGGGTATTCAAGCCCCCAAGTCCTATCGAGGGCCTATAACAGGCCCTAGAGGCCTAGAGCCTCCCAAGGCTATTGGTAACAACTGGCTGAGTGTTATTGGTAACAATTGGCTGTCAATGACCACTGTCTCCCAACTATGGTCGACTGGAAACCCACTTCACCATGAAACCCCTGGCCTCAAGCATGCCTCAAGACGTGATTTCCCTGCGTACTAGTAAGCCTGAGCCTTGCCTCAACCTAATTTCTCATTCGGTCGTGATCCCGCCATCTCCATTTGGCAGATATTTGTTAGCCCGCCCATATAAAAAAGACCCCAAAGTATTTTTGTATTGTTACATTAAATAAAAAAACCCTTTGCCCCTTAATATATAAGCAATTTAATTTTTAGGTTTTCATGAATATTTAATATCGCAATATGAATGAACATGGTATTATATTGCCTTCTAGTGAAGCCCTCGTGCAACAACTCTAATCAATAAAAATGAAATTCGCTATCGTGATAAGAAGCCAACGGAAAATCCCATCCCCGCTCCAATATAACTCAAGTTTATGAGATGAATCTCGCAATACACCATACACGTTACAGGCATGCTAGCTAGGGGTAGGTTAGAAATCTTATAAACATTTATTTGAAACATTATGAAAGGATTTGGCAATAATTCCATTGTAATAATAACATTTTTAATAATCTTTTAAGATGGATTGACTGCTTATTTTCCTTGACATCACTTCATAAAATTGAATTCCTTGGTTTGAACTTGATCTTTCTAAGCTTTCATCTCGGTGGCTTGGAACATGATTGATTCGGTTGGTTATTCAACATACAGGCTCCCAGCTTGACTTAGTCTCACAAAACTATATTTTATGTCTACTCTTTGACATTGGTGATTCCTTGTGATTGCCATCTTTGGTATGCATTCTTTTAATTGCAAGCTTACTCAAATTCAAAGTTGCATTGTAATTCTTTGATATTTTCATCTTTATGATGACGTCTTAGTTTCAATCTTACTCATTTTTTTTTTAAAAATGGCATATCTAGTGTTCAGGATTTCATTCAACATTAATTTGACTATTGGATCTAAGTTTGGGCATTGAGCTTGCGTGAGGGTTAATGAATCCCTCAGACTCTTATCGTGTTACTTTGCATATTGCTTTGGTTGGATTGGGTTGGGACAGAACTTTGAGTAATCTAGAAGATTCCATCCAAATATTTAAAGAAACATTTTAAGTAGTAGAAATTTTCACAAAATTTCTGTAAAATATTTATAGTTCATCGAGTCTTTAAAATTAAGATTTAAAGTCTTAAAGATCAACGAGGGCTTGTACAATTTTCCAAAAAATACTGAAAGTTTTCCATGCTAAGAAAATTTTATGAACACAATACGAGAAATAAGGATGTAATTCACTTCAAACTAAAAGCCTTCATAGAGAAACGATACAGTTAACTCATTGGGTTAATTAAACCATAGGTGTTAGAGTACTACTATAAGTTGCTTGAATTTCAATAACACAGGGGTCCGAAACACTTCAAATAGATGAAAAAGAAAAAAAGGTACAGAACATAATTCCACAAATACCTGCTCATGTGTATATATCGGGCACAAATATGAATGAATGTTCAAGCTCTGCAACAGTAAAACCGATGCCATGAAACTACATCATTTACATAAATTTTAATCTTTAAAATGAACTTGGAAAAGAAAAAAAGTCTATAATGTACACATAAATAGAAGCTGGATTTCTCTTTTGAGCAAGATTAAAAAAATCCAAAGAGGAAAGCAATGATATATACAATGTATATAAGTCGACTGCAACCTCTACAGCTCAGAATTCTTACAGTACAATCGATCTCCGGACATAACATTTAATGCAATCCAAATTCCTAACCTTAAAATATGCAACTACCAACATCATGGAATGCAAGTACTATGATGAAATTATAGTGATTTGTGGTATAAACGGAAAAATTTACAGATGCCGTAAAACGTTAAAAAAACTGCTTTTGGATTTGACCTTTACCATCCAATTGAGAGGTGGGACTCCACCATAAGATGCTAAAAATAATACTTAACGGGTCTCGACCGTGTGATGTAATAGTCAAGAGTGGTGGAGTCCAGTTCCGTTTGACACGACGCGTCGGTGAATATTGGCATTTTAGGGGCAGTAAAATATAGAGAAATAGAATTAATATTAATAACATTAGAACTGAACTGAGTTTTAGAAGGTAGTAATCTGGTTTTGTATTAGTAGTTTGGGAAGGGTATTGAGCGGAATAAAATATCAAATGAAGATGCCAAAATCAAATAACAATAGTATAGAAAGGCAGGTCTAAATAAGAAAGAAAACCTCATTTTAATAGAAAGAAGAAAATCATGTACAAACATTCTATGGCATGAAAAAACAAAGATTCTTTTATTTTCCATAGCAATGATCCAAATTCACATTATAATTCCCATTACCAAGTTGAACTTCCGAGTGTTGATCATAAGCACAGTCTCAATGAGTGATTTCCATGAGTGAATACCACTATTTAATCCACAGATTTGAAGGCACTACACATTGATGTACATTAAAAAAATGCCAATTTTTACATAGAACGAGCAAAGAGGAGGCTGCCGCGCACAAATCGTATATGCAATGAAAATTAGAATGGAATCACACACCAAACAAAGAAAGGAAGGCCATAAAAAATGTTGGGAAGGTAGCGAGAAAAATGGCCACCATGCAGATTTGGCAGAATCCACGACGAGGGACTCCTTGGCATTTCCCTAGCGGACTATTCGCACCCACAACTGGCAGGAATGGATGACACCCTTCTGCATCTAAGAAAACACCACCCACCTCATACGCATACTATACCAGGTAGCTCACACAGAGGAGGGGATGGAACCAGTAGGATGGTAGTGACGATGGTAACGCTTCACCAAAAAACAACATGTAGCAGAAAAGAGATAAGTACACCATGATTCACACATTGGAAGATGGCGAACACTTTGGGCGCAAAGAGAATAAAAAACACACAAACCTATTCAGACAACGACTCCTACATGTAGATACACATTGTAACAACATGCATATATATATATATATATATAAAACAATAGTGAAGAACGTTTGACCATCGAAAAAACCCCATGAAGGAAATGATGAATCATATTGCACTTGAACGTTGCACAAGCAAAAAAGAGGGGAAGTAAACACAAAAACGTAACATTCAATCTAAGTAAGAAGCTACGTGAGGAACAAGCATGCATAAGATGTCTACAGGAGTACTTTGTTTTATTGAAGACACGGTGAGATCAACTGAACATTCGACAGAAGATTTTTGCGGTCCAAAGGGGTGAGAGCACTCAATACACAGTTGTGACCTCCCACGACGTCGAGTTCGTGTCTGCAATTATAATATTTGATGGGATCGATACTCTTCAAATATAAAATCACGTTGTAAAGTTTTTATTTTCTAACATTAACCGGTTCGTTTCTTACTAATGGAGATGAATAACAATGTGTGCGACTGTGATTTACAGAGGAAGAGATGTACATGAGGAGAGACACAAGTATTCTTTGTAACATATCTAAAAACCAAATACAGTCGGAGGACATGCAGGTGCTGCAGCACATGCAATACCATTTGTGGAAAGAGGTTTTGCAACACATGCAATCCCGTTAGTGGCAAGCGGTCGTGAAACACATGCAATCCCGTTCGTGGAAAGCGATCATGCTCGTGGTAGGACGTGGTGCCAGGTGGAGTACCTAGACTGCTGCATTCGGCTGGAGGCATGCAACACAATGACACTGGCGGCATGCAACACAACAAATGGAGCGATTAGAGGGACCCACTAGCATATGCCTCGATATGAGGCCAAATAAGGCTTGGAAATTGGGGATTGGTCAAGAGGAAAAAATCAGTTTAAAACTTTGTTATAAAAAGCATTGTAAATTGCGCCAAGGTATTAAAAATACATCAAATATAGTCCATACTACTTGTGGGAAGGGACTAATTCCAATTCCACATAAACCAGTAACCAATCAAAGTTTCCAAGTTCGGAAAAAAAAATTCTTTTGTACCTCTTATATATCTCTTAACCCAATAGAAATGGAAAGTGCACACAGGTCACAATCAAATTTTTTTCAATTTATCATTCTTGGTATTTGTAAAAAAAAGTAGAAAGTATACAAAGTTACAATACCTCGGCTTATACAAAGTAGATTGAAGCTCGGCTTCCCTGGGAGACGACATAGATCTAGCTTTGATGATAGACAAAGCTTGGACATCATTTGGTTGAAATCATCTATCTGGCGACTCCATGAATGATGGATTCAGTGGTGACTCCATTATTAAGAAATCTGTTGGCGACTCCACTGGTATGACATGAACAAGATCTTTGCTAAGAGGTATGCGTTCTGTGATTTTTCAAAAAATGTTGGTTTCCCTAATCCAGTGCCTAGTAGAGATGAATGGGAAAATTGCCTTCCTAGATTCCGAGGGTAAGATTGGGAAATACCAGCTGAACATTTGTTGGATTTTCATGACTGCATGCATCATTTGCAAGTTGTGCATGAGGATGTTCAGATCCGGCTCTTCAGTTTTTCATTAGAGGGAATTGCTCATGATTGGTACAGGTCTCTTCCTATTGCTAGTATTAGCTCTTTGGCTGGTTTTCATGCAGCTTTTAACTCCTTTTCTAAAGAGTATTTTCTAGCTGAACATCTTTTTGAAGGATGTTGTGAAGAGTTTTCTTCGTATCATAAAGATATTGCTTGTCACAAAAATCAGATTAGTGATAAATCTTTTATTATAGAAGGAGACCTTTACCATGAAGATCAAGAGGTATTGAATGATAGTAATGACATAAAAACATCTGACATCATATCAAATGTGTCTATTGCTTTAAATATTTATGAAGATCAACATGTCTCTTTTGAATGTTTGGAGGTCAAAGAACAAATGTATACATCAGCAGGAGGAATTGACAGATCCGCAAGTGACAGTTTCAGATCTGCAGCAAATATTAAGGACAGTCCTTAGCTTCTAGATTTGCAGACTAAGGAAAGTGGTAGTAACCATGAAGAAGAAGTTTTCAAGGTTTGTGAAGACTTAGTGTCTACTAAATTTTCACCTAGTTCTTCTTTTCAATAGAGGGATGATAAAAAATATGTGCATGCTACGATTGATGCTTGTTACGAATCTGTTGTTCATAAGTCCAATGAAGATCTTTTTAGTTTTGATATATCCTACGAAGATATTATTGTTGGAGAAAAAATTGTTAGCCATGATAATCCAGCATATTATCATGATGAAATCAGATTACAAAGATATGGTGAAGGGGAGCAGAAAGGATCGGATCAACAGTTAAGCTTGCATTTTCCTTCGACAGAAGAAGAACAGTCCACATTCAACATTGAGATCAATGAAGGCAATCAACAACAGCATTTCAGTCACTTGGAATAGCAGCAAGGAGAGGTATTTCCTTGTGACTTTGATGACCCTATTGTTGATTATTTGGAATCTATGAGCAGTATAAATGTCAAAATTTTCTAGTCAGACGAAATTCGTTTCTGTTATCTTTCCCAACTACATTTCTGTGTGATAGGGATTCTTTTATTTTGGGGGTTAAGATCAAAAACAGTTTCAGTGAATCAGTTTCGGACATGGCTTCATTGGAAACATGAGTTTACTTGATTAAGCATCAGTACAATGGTTAGAGTAGGGTAGCATAGATGAATAAGCTCATGGCTAAGCATTTCAAGTTTACATAATGCGTGAGGTTTGCATTTAGTATTGTGGTTTCGGTTTTGAATAAAGACTCCATGCCCAATGGATATAAGACACTATTGGTAGGGGTAGTTTGGCTTCAAATGATGAGTAGGGTTGCAGGATTTGGATTAGGTTTTGAAAGCAACATTTGAGACTCCATAGCCCAATGGATGCAAGGCATTGCTAGCAAGTTTACAATTGAACATTCGTGGACAGATTGCAGAAGATTTGGTGGCGGTTTAAATGACTCCATAGCCCAATGGAACACTAGAGGATAGGTTTAGATTTTGTTTTACAAGAAAGGCATTTGATATTTGGTTCTTCGAACCTCACAGGGAGGATTCCATCCTTGAGTAGGAGCGAGATGTTATCTCCTCAAATAAACATAGACTAGTTGTCTTTTCTAGGTGATAGGAAGTCTTTCAAATTTTCATTTTCATATACATTTGAGGTTCTTTTTCAAGAGTTTGAAGTATGTAATAAAGTTTGAAATAACATTTGATGTTACTTTTTCTCCAAAAAAAAGAATTTTTAGGTTTCGTTAGCTTAGGCGGACATGGCAATTGTTCATTAGCTACCGAAAACCCAGATTTCGGCAGTTTATAGTATGGAAGACAAAACTCTTCAAGCTACCGAAAGGAAATGCATGTGTCATGTATTGTGGAACAATTTTCGGTGGCTTAGGTGGATACAACAGTTGTTCATTAGCCACCGAACAACAAGTTTCTGGTAGCTTACAGTTCAAGGGAAAAATTGTCCACAGCTACCGAAAGCACAGAGACAAGCCAAATGATGATATTTTCGCTCAGATCAAATGTTTTCGCTGCCAAACCATTTGAGTAAGATGTTAAGTGCCTTTTCATCACCTAGAAGATTGTTGTAGCTGTCGAAGACATGAAGACTATCAAGATGGAGGCGAGGATATTTGCTGCAAAAATAGTGTTTTTACTGTGCAGAGTCATCATTTTCAAATGATGATTCTAAGCGATTGGAGAATCATTTTGAAAAACGCTTCGAGGGTTTTGTTCCTAACATGTCAGAGAACAATAACCTCTCTCCATTTTCCTACATGTGTTGTATATTTAGAGAATCGAATCCATCTCTGAGCCCCAATTTGTGGATCTCAGAATTTCCCTGTTTGACACATGTTTTTGAAATACAGATCCCGGGAAAATGAAAACAAATATCAAGAAACTAAGAAAGGTTTTTGCTCAAAACAAACCAATATACAATAACCTCTTTCTTTTTATACACAAGTGTCACATATTTAGAGAACTGAATCCATCTCCGAGCCCCATTTTTCAGCAGTTTGGCCAAATTAAAGAGGATTTTCCCCTAGTTTATTAAAAACGGTTTTGAGTTTCTATCTTTAGTAAATTCAATCCTATTTCTTAGGATCTAGAAAGATGATGTAAAGGCTATAAAGCCTAGAAATTGAGAGGAAGTAAGGGTTCAACTTTGGAGACTCTTAAACACTTTTTTGTACTCAAGCTTCTCATGTTCTTGGTCAATAATACAAGCTTCTTTTGCCATTACTCGTTCAGATTTTTATCTTCTTATCTATTTTGTAGTTGCACCTGAATGTCAAATTCATGTATATTATGTTTGTTTGATGTTTGATAATTGTAAACTTATCAGTACATCCATAAACTAGAATCTTCCAGTACTTTGCTTGGTTTAGCTGGCCATTCATATATACTTTGTGTGTATTTTTTGCTAGTAAATTAAGAGTTCTTCGTCCATTCATTTATCTACAACTCTCTGAACAGTGATAGTTAAAAGCCTTGTCAATCTGGTTGTGTTTATACATGTCTTGAGTGAGTGAGGTTTGATTTACTCATTTGACTTGATCCACTTTGAGTGAATCATTAAGATATTATTTAAGTTACCAGGCATCTCTGAGATACAACCTAGGAGAGTTTATTGGAGAGCTAACACACAGTCCAAGCCACTTGGTTTGGCAACTCGAACCTAAAACCATAGTGGCCAAGTCATCCACCACGTTGGTGGGCAAGGAATTGCCTGCCAAAATTTAGAACTTTAAATGGAGTGTGCGCATTATTTTAAATGCACGTACGCGCTCTAAGTGCTTGTGCGCTATTTAGTACTTAAGTGGTGGACTATTGACTACAAGAAATGGTGACTATTGGGATTTGATATCCTAATCAATGAATACAATGGACTTACCAAATCCTAGCTAAATTGCATGACTATTGGCTTTTGGAAATTGAAACTATTGGGATTTGGTATCCTAATCTACAACAAAAATCAAACAACACACCAATATGAATACATTGTATTGACCAAACCCTAGCTCAATTGCACATATTCATCCATACAAAAATCCTATTGAATGAATCAGAACTTAGGCATAAGAGTGATTGTAGTGTATGCATTTATTGGTATTCACTTACACCTACTTAGAGGTACTAGGGTGTTTCCTAGTTCCATTTCCTTGATCTACATGACCCACCCATTATTAACATTGATATTTTTCTCTCTTCATACAAAGATTGTTATGTGCTAGATAAATATCTATTGAGTCACTTTACCTTACCCTATATGCATGAACTCCTTGTGATGTCTAGTGCTTAAGTAGGGTTTGATATTGCCTCCTCTTCAATATTATAACTTTAATCATTAGTTTGACTCTATTAGACCCTTTGGGGAACCCTCCTACTTACTAGGTTTTGTCTTGGGATCCAACCTTGTGATTTGGCCCATGTAGTTAGTTGGAGTGCTTAATTTTGGTTCATCAACAACATAACTCTAGGAATGATTAAAAAGGGTCACTCTAGGTCAAACCTTGATTCCCCCTTCTTGATGATGATGATGATGAGGATGTTGATGATGAAGATGATGACCAAGATGACGATGATGATGATGATGAGGATGTTGATGATGAAGATGATGACCAAGATGACGATGATGATGAAGATGATGATGAGGAAGAGGGTGACGACGATGATGACGAGGATGATGATGACGAGGATGATGAGGATGCTGATGATGATGAGGATGAGGATGAGGATGAGGATGAGGATGATGAGGATGATGATGATGATGATGATGATGATTATGACGATGATGATGATGATGAAGAGGAGGAGGAGGAGGAGGATGATGATGATGATGATGATGAGTACGAAGATGAAGATGATGATGACGATGATGATGACGAATATGATGATGATGATGATGATGATGATGATGAAGATGAGGATGATGAGGATGATGATGATGATGATGATGATGATGAATATGATGATCATGATGATGATGGTGACGACGATGACGATGATGAGGATGATGATTATGTTGATGATGATGATGTTGATGATGAGGAGGAGGAGGAGGAGGAAGAGGGTAATGACGATGACGATGATGATGATGATGATGATGATGAGCATGATGATGATGATGATGATGATATTAGTCATGATCATGATCATCATCATCATCATCACCATCATCATCGATGACGATATTAGTCATGATCATGATCATGATCATCATCATATGATTATGGTCACGATGATCATGGTCTTCATCATCATCATCATCATCATCATCATCGTCATCATCATCATCCTTGTCATTATCATCATCATCATCGTCATTATCATCATCGTCATCATCATCATCATCATCTTCATCGTCATCATCATCATCACCATCGTCATCATCATCATCTTCATCCTCATCATCATGAAGATGATGATGATGATGATGACGATGATGATGATGACGATGATGATGATGATGAAGAGGGTGATGACAATGATGAGGATGATGAGGATGATGATGATGATGAAGATGATGATGAGGATGATGATTATGATCATGACTAATATCGTCATCATCATCATCATATTATCATGGTCACGATGATCATGGTATTCATCATCATCATCATCGTCATCCTCGTCATCATCATCATCATCATCCTCATCGTCATCATCTTCATGATGATGCGGATGAAGATGATGAAGATGATTATGAGGATGATGAGGAGGAGGAGGAGGAGGAGGATGAGGGTGATGAGGATGATGATGAGGAGGAGGAGGAGTAGGAGGAGGAGGAGGAGGACGATGATGATGATGAATCATGCTGATGATGACAAATATGATGATGATGATGGATGATGATGAAGACGAGTATGATGATGATGATGAAAAATATGGATGATGATGATGATGATGATGATGATGATGATGATGATGATGATGATGATGATGAAGATGATGATGATGATGAAGATGATGACGAAGATGTTGTTGATGATGATGATGATGATGAAGATGATGATGATGATGATGATGATGATGATGATGATGATGATGATGACGATGACGACGACGATGAGGATGATGATGAAATGATGATGATGAGGATGATGATGATGACGAGGATGATGATGATGAAGATAAGGACGATGATGATGATGTTGATGATGACAAATGACGATGATGATGATGTTGATGCTGATGGTGATGATCAACAACATCTCCGTCATCATCACCATCATCAACATCATCATCATCATCATCATCATCATTCATCATCATCATCATGAATGATGATGATGATGATGATGATGATGATGATGATGATGATGATGATGATGATGATGATGATGATGATGATGTTGATGATACTGATGATGGCGAAGATGTTGTTGTTGTTGATGATGATGATGATGTTGATGATAATGATGATGGCGAAGATGTTGTTGTTGTTGTTGATGATGATGATGATGATGACGACGACGATGATGATGATGATGACGATTTCGATGACAATGATGATGATGACAATGACGATGGCGATGATGATGATGATGATGATGATGATGATGATGATGGAGAAGATGATGATGCTGATGAGGATGATGATGATGATGATGATGATGATGGCATGATGATGAGGAGGAGGATGATGATGATGATAATGGCATCCATATAAAAATTTGATTGTAAAGACCCCTTAGAGAGGGTCCATGCCATTATTTGCACATGTTGATGATGGCTATTGAACCTAAGAGACTATGTTTAAGCCCCAAGGATGAAGTGTTTTCCTCCCCAAACCATGGCACTTGAGCTTGAAAAGGTTACTTTATGGTTGAAGCCATTTGTTCCACCTAGGCATGTTTAGGACTATAGACCCATTCCCAATTCATGAAACCTACTCATGTTGAATGTATCCCACTAAGATACTTAGAAACACAACCCATGGCCTCAACAAATAGTCTCGGCATGGATCGAAGACATAATCTTGTTTAAGGCATGCAATGTAGCCTAATCATGGTATATGTATCCGTCTGGATTTGCTAGAGATGCCCCACAAGGGTTATGTGTGGTGGTTTGAATATGCATTCAACATTGTATCCTAAGAATATTCTTGAGTTGTAGGTGTTGTTCATGGTGCTTGAGCATGAGAAAATTCATTTAAGGCATGAGGAGCTTCTTGTTGTCCTTATACCTTGGTCAGACCTTGACACCCATTTTTTATTCACAACTGACCCAGTCATGGCACCCATAACACACTTGAAGTTGAATAATACCGTATATATTTCATATGCGGTGGTTCGAGGACTCTAAGCATATATTTCACCCTCTAAGCATGTTTACATTTCAAATCTTGTGTGGCGTTGCACCGGGCGCGACCCTTGCAAGTATGATGTGGGATGCTACTACTCCTCCCTAACCCTTAAATCCCTAAAATAATTAACCCCCCTCTCTCTAGCCATTCATTTATCCACTTTTGAAGTATATTCCAATGTATGCAAATATTTTCGAAGTGGGGGAAGGTTTGGCATTAAATGGTGTAAACGTTGGTTAATAAATGGTGTAAACGTTATGCAGGGGCGCCTGCGCGTGTTTTAGCATGTATGCGTTTTTGACGTGTACGTGCTACAACCACACGTGAACACATTTAAACACGCGTGCACGCGTTTGCTGCTAGATAAAAAAACAAAGTTTTCTGTTCTCGGGAACGCTACCAAAAAACACGGTATTTTCTGTCTTTCGCGGGTTCAAGCTATTCCAGGTTGCTTATTGGCTCACATTCATTGATCTTTTGGACACTCATTGATCTTTTGTACACAAAATCACTCTTGGAATCTAATAAACATCTTCAGTGGTCTTGGAATCTAGTGGATACATTCAAGCTACCAGTTTCCATTGCAAGTGGAGATCATTTCTATAGGTATGGTGAATTGTAAATAATTATTTTCATTCACAAGATTTGAGTCATATGTTTTTATAATATGCATAAACCCTTGATTACTTAAATTTCTAACTTCAAGAATAATAATTATCATTCATACAAAAGTATAAGATCCTAACACAAGGTAGGATTCTAACTTGATATAGGAAAAACATACCTGGTTATCATGTTTGCTAGTTATGTCTAACACGTTCACATAATGTCTTCTTGTTCTCTTTAATAACTTGTCCTAGTAACCTGCATAACTCATAAGTTAACCATTGTAGAACCAGACTTATACACACCTCGAAAGTAGAGCTTCTGTAATGGCTATGGATGAGTCTTTGTCTTCATGTCACCATGGTCATATGTTCTTGATCTAGAACATGATTTGTATTTCTTGATGTACCTTTCATGTTAGTGGACAACATCAACCTCATACAACATCATAGTGCATTAGTACAATCATAAGTGTCATAACCCTAATCAATGAATGTATTCTATCATTCACATGCATTCATACTTTTACTAGGGTTCTAAGAAAAGTCTAACATTAATCAAGATTGTACTAACCTAAATAATATGAAGACAAATATATCATAAACTTAATCATGAACATATTTCAAACCATACCTGTATATCCTCAAGTCATACCTGTCGAGATTGTTTGTAGTATTCTTATGTAAGGCCTTAGCCTCATCTCCCTCTGGAACTTGAACTTCTTCACTTATGCAGGTGTCCAATTCATTCTCTTCTAGGATTAACCCAATCCACGTTGATTTGCTGAGACTGGATCTGGAGCTGGATTAGGGTTTGTCAGATAAACCCTAAAAATTCAAATTTTGAATTTCAAACTTCTGAATGGATGGAAAGATGTGCCTTGCTGAGCTGATCAAGCTGGTATACTTCAACTTTGAAAATTGCAAAATTTGACCCCTCAAAATTGCCTTTGAAACTTTCGGATCTTCTCGACAAGATCCCGAACTAGGGTTTGATAAAGCCTGGTCTTCTACCCAACCAAAAGGTTCGATCTTGTAGCCTAAGCTTCAATTTTTCCGAGGATATTCCAGCCGTGGTCTCAGATTCCAAAAATTTCAACTTTTGTAGAAACCCTAATTTTCCACCTTTCTTATCAAAATCCCGAACTAGGGTTTAATGATGCCCAAGGTTCTGCCCAACCAAACAATTTGATCTTGGTCTCTAAATTTCAATTTTGTTGAGGAGATAAATCCTATGCTAACATCACTCCAAAATTCCACTTCTGTCAAAATCCCTAATTTCCCGCAGTAGCAACAAGCCAAAAATGAGAATGCTCAGAATCCAATTCTATTTCACAGAAATATGTGCCTTATTGTTTATGGTGCATCTCTGCAATTTTGGATCCAAAGGGTATGAAACTTCGTCTTGTGGTAGCCTAACCTGTCATCTTTCCAACCCCATGTGTCTGACCTCAAATGGATTCTTTGAAAGAGAGATATGCCAAATGTCGCAACGTGACCTATTTATGGGATAAAATAGGATAGCGAGCTTGTACGGAGTGCCACGTGTCACTGGTTCAAATTCGGCCTCTGAAACCCAGACCATTGCAAGAAAAATCCATTCTCTTACTTTCACTTTTTACGAAATTGCATTTGGAGCTTCCTAGCCCAAGTTGTGACCTTTTTTCCTAGGTCACCTGTTTATGATTGAGATCTGGAAGAGGCAGAAACCCTAGATTGTATGGATCATAAAACTGAAATTACAACGAATTAGATATTGTGCTTCAGACACAACGTACATGGAACGTTACCTTCAATCTGTAGAAGTTTCAGAACCTGAACCTTTGCCAAAATGGATTTATAGAGAAAGTTCCACGATGATTGGTTTTTGCTATATCAAGCCCTAGCTTCCAATTTGTCGCAAGTGCAACAAGTGTCATAAATGCCATACCATGCCTTCCTTCAGGATAGCTCTGATACAATGTTAGTTTTTCATCATTTAATTCAATATGATCTAGGATCTTAACTGAGAGAACAACATGTACAACATATCAAACACAAGAGACAAGAGACAAGAGACACAAAGCATTTCACCGGGGAAAACCAAGAAGGTGAAAAACCTTGCAACTTCCTCCGAGATAGACTAAGCACCAATACAAGGATCACAAAGATCAAACCCAAAATATAGAAGTCTTCAGCAACATACTCCTCCTCCACTTGTGTGCACTCCTCCTCTCTCTCACTAATGCGAAGTGAGTGAATGAGAGAATGTGTCAAATGAGAGAGTCACACTCTCTATTTATACTTTTACTTTCACTTGACCTTTACTCAACTAGGTCGGCCTCAACTTAACCACTTAACATAATGATGACTGGGCCAACCCCACTCGGGTGGTCTAATAACCCTTTAACCCACATGAATCATACATGGTCGACCCCACACTAGTGGTCTAATAACCCATCAAATATAAGTTGCGACACTTACAATATAACTTGCAACACTTGCAAGTACAAATCATGACACTTCCAATCGGAGGAATAACTTCCAATCAGAGGAATAATGCATCTCCGTTGGGGATACAATAAAGTACAAATGTAATACATACAATATACAAGTGAATATCTTCCGAAGTTACAAATACATCAATAGGGAGAAAAACCGATTTCTCCCACATGTTATGAGCATTTCAAATGGCCCAAACGGCCCCCATGAAACCCTAATTCAAGCGCCCTTCTTCCCAACAATTCCGCAACACCAAAAATGCTCTCTTCCCAGCTAAAAACAAGGAAACACAGGAAGAACATGGAGGGAAAGCACCCAGGTAGCTCCAAAAACGTGACAGAGGCAAAACTGGTTGATGGGTAATGGCTTGGGGATAAATTCATGGCTCTTTTTTGTGCCCAAGGAGCCAAAAAACATTTTTCCATGAAGGGTGGCTTGCCCATACTCGAATTTTGGTCAACCATACCTCCCATTCCCCAAGGAATTAACTACTTCACCCAACTCTTGGGAGAAATGAATGATTGGGTACAAAAGTCAACATGGGTAGTTGAGGGTTTTATGGGTTCTCTCATTGACACTTGGATTGACTTGATTGGCTCAAGGGTTTGAATATTTCCCTCCGAATTCCTTGTGAAATCGTGCCCCCATCTCTTGTTGCATTGCATAGATAGTTGTGGGTATTTTATTAAATACATATTTACAATTCCCATGGATCACTAGCAAACAGGTAGCATAATATCAAATACTTGCCTCTTCAAGGTCGAGCATTCACTACGGGGGCCTTGGCCTTGAGCTCCACGCTAGGAATCATACATAATATGCATGCAATATTTACATTATAGCCCAAAATATTACAAGGGTCAAAATTGGGACATGACATTAAGATCATTGAAATCAATGCATCTTAAAATTACTATTACATCATGTTGCATTCCCCAATGCACAAATTTTAAATTAGAGGGATGTTAGATCATAATGCAAATATCCATCTAAATACATAGATCAATAGATCATAGATGTTCGTCATTTTAAACAATGCATATTAACATCACTAAGAAAGAACATTTTTTAAATGAGAGCATTACTAAATTCCCACATTAAAATATTATATGCAAATATATAACCAAATTAGGGTTTTGACACTACAACAAATCCTGGAATTAGCATCTATTTTAGCTCCCTTTTTAGCGTCCACTATCACTTTTAGTGTATTTTTTATCATTTTTTATACAAAGTGGATGCTTTTGCATGAGATGGTGCTTTTAATGGCGTTATTTGTGTCCTTTTTTGAAAGTAGATGTTAATTGGGACGTTAATTAGCAACCCAATTAATGTCCCAATTAGCATCTCAATTAGAATCCCAATTAGCATCCCAATTAACATCCCAATTAGAGTCACAATTAGCATCCCAATTAATTTCCATAATAACATCCCATTGAACGACCATATAGAGTAAGTGATTGCACCAGGAGTTTTGAAAGGAATTACGCCATGAATTGCGCTAAGAAATCTGAAAGGAATTACACCATGAATTGCACCCAGAAAAACGCCTGATATAACGTTGGGTATAGAGCCAAGCATATTGCTAGGCATAGTGTCTGGAATTGCTCCAGGAAGTTCGAAAGGAATTGCGCCAGAAAAACGTGCCAGGAAAACTCCAATGTTGCGCCAGGGATAATGCTAGGCATGTTGATAGAAGTAACACCTAAATGGCCATTTTGGAAACTAAGAGACCCTAATTAATCGTAAATAAGCCTAAGAAAACCTATGGTCCATAAGGACATTATAGTGTGCCTAACGACATGCGGATGCATATATTGACAATTATAAATATAGCAATGATGATATAAACAATATTTAATAGGATGTTGATGACGACAATGATGTCAATGCCAATAATGATGATGCAGGTTTATATAGCATTATTTGATATAGGTTGGTCCTAATGGAAACACAATTCACCGTAATGGCATCAGAGTGACCATAATATCCCCTAGATGACCCTAATCGCATCTGGATGTCCCTAATAACATTTGAGAGACCCTAATGAAACTTGACTCACCGTAAAAGCACGAGGATGATCATGTTGATGATGCATGATGGAAAGGATGTTGATGATGATGATTATGATGATAATAATGAGGTTGAGATGAATGACTATGATCATGATGATATATGATCGGATGCCAACGATGATGATGATGATGTTTATGTACTCATGTATGGAGTTGATCATGATGGCTATGATGGTGACGATATCAATGTCAATGATCATGATTCATGTGATAATACTTATGGATCTTTATTTATCGTAGTGGCACCTAAATTATCGTAATCATGGCACTTTTGGATCTCGATTGATCCTAATGTGGGGTAAATTACCTTAATGTCACCTAAATTGCTCTAATGGCATTTGATTTTCACCAACAACATTTCATAGACCCTAATGGCATTTGATTGACCCTAACAACATGATGATGATGATAATTCATTATTATAATTATGATGGATCTTATGGATATGATTTGATAATTATAAGACTATATCATCCATTCTTGCAAGGAAGTAGGGTTCCTTGCTCATTATTATCACAATTATATTGATGATGACAATGATGTACTTGATGACTATGACGATGACGATGATGTTGATTTATTGTATTATGTTGATGATGATGTCGATGTCAACAATGATTATTCATGTGGTATCACTTCTAGATCCCGATTGATCCTAATGGCACCTAAATGTCTGTAGCAACATCTAAATGACCCTACTATCACTGAAATGACTATAACGACATCTAAATGACCCTAACAATTACATGACATGAATCCTAATGGTGATGAGTGATTATGAACACTAATGCCATATGACTTACCATAATGAAAATGATGATGATGACATCAATGTTGATGTCCATGATGATGATGCATGTGATAATACTTCCAGACACTGATTGATTCTAATGGCATCTAAATTTATGTAATCACATAGGAGTGACATACTAATATCACCTAAATGACTCTAATGGCATTCAATTGTTGTCGACGACATTTGAGTGACCTTAATGGCATTTGAGTGATTGTAAAAATATGACATGAATGAAAATGGTGATGACTGATGATGAACCATAGTGGCATATGTAATCCTATCAATGATGATGACAATGATGTGTTCGATGATGTACTCATTGATGAGGAAGACGATGAACATGATGTTTTTGATGATGTATTTGTTGATGCTGATGTTGATGATGATGACGATGGAAAAAATGATGATGATGCAATGTATGACGTACTTGAAGATGACATTCACTTGTCCTCAACAACATTTGAGTGACAGTGAGGGAATTTGAGTGACTCTAAAAACATGACATGAATCCAAATGGAGACGAGTGACGATGAACCCTAATGGAATATGAGTGACCCTAACGACGATGATAACAATGATGTTTTTGATGATGATGATTATGTTGACAATAAGGATGATGATGATGATGATGTTGACAATAAGGATGAGGATGATGATGATGGTGATGCACCATATGATGTATTTGATGATGAAATTCAGTTTTCCTCGACAAAATTTGAGTGACCTTAATGGCATTTGAGAGACTTTAAAAGAATGGCATGTATCCAAACGACAAAGACTGATGATGAACCCTAATGGAATATTTATAGGTTATTCAAACCAATAATGGTTCTCATAACCTAAATAATGGTCCATGGTTATCTTTAGTGTATGACTCGTGGTCCATGTGTAGATCCCCACACGTAATTAATTTACCTTACAAGCACGATATGGTGTCCATTTAAATATTTGTAACATTGAGGATGGTTCTCATGGCCTAGACCATGGCCCGTGAACTAAATTTAGGGTCTAATTCCATATTAATTTGCTATGGGTTTGTTGGTCCCTACATGTTAACCTAGACTATCACATAATACCTACGTACAAAATATTTAGCCTACGTGTGAGATATGCCCACCATTTTGAGGAGGGGCACATTAGTGATGGTTTGCGAGACCCATGACATCCTAAAGGTGAAATCCAACGTTTTAGTTCATATTTAAATGTTTTGAACACTATGTATGGTTCTCACAATCCACACCATGGTTCAAGTTCAAAATACATTTTATTAGGATGTAATAATTCTCTTTGTGGCTCACGAGTGATGCACAAGGCCTAGAGACATCACACAATCTCTATAGAAGTAGTAATTCATCTACAAGTGGGATATGTTGGTAGTTTTGAGATCTGTAGCACCAATAATGGATCTCTTGGACCACAGCATGGTGTAAGGTTCAAATTTATGGCCTGAGTTTGTACCAATTTCTTATGGGGTCATGGACCATTACAATGTCCTAGACCATCACATTTCATATAGTGTGGAGAATTCACACTCTTTTAATGTTAAGAAGACCTATATCCCATGAATGTTATGAAAGAGTTAAGGGAAGGTTGGACATATACCCTAAGGCAGTTAGGACCGGAAGATCAACCTTCAACCCCACTTTCTCCATAGAAGGGGCATAAACATAGGCAAACATATTTCTTTTTGAGTATATTTTCAAATCCATAGACAAGTAAGCCACCTTATTCATCAATATACTTTTTATTTTTATTTTCAATCGCACATTTAGGAAAAAACATGTCCCATAACTATTTTTATATTCATCACATTATTAGCTTCAAAACATTTCAATAATTATCTTCATGTTCATCCATCCTGCAATTCTTGAGTTTTTGTTATTGAGGCATCATTAGAATTTAATTGCCCATGAACTTATAGTGATGCATAGATAATACAAAGTGATCAAACTTGAACTCAATTTCATATATACATCGGTGCTTCACCAAAATTTCAAACAAACCACCATCCTAAGAAATACCTAGGAAATTTAGTCACAATATTATTAATAGGAATTTAAAAGGGAAAAATCTAGTCATAATTTAGTTAACTTGGAGATCCTTTCATTATTATTATCTTGTTGAACTTGCAATAGGGAAAATAATGGATTGGAGTCTATTTGATCTTTATGATTAGTGTGGGAAATTTATGCTAAATGTTCAACATATTGCACATGAAAGATGGTTTCTATGATGTGTCATTTATTATGCATATGCCTATAAAGTGTTACAAATGAAGCATTAAAAAAATGCTTAATAGGAAACAAGGTAGCATCAAGCTAAACCTTTAAACCTATGTATAGAAATATAATTATTAAAACAATTGAGAGCCCCATTCTCGATGCATGAACCCTAAAAGATTAATTTCATGCAAAATAGTAAATACCCTGGATTTAGTTTGTGTAACATGGTTAAGGCACTAAGACCCATAATATATGCTAAAAACATTGTAATGGCACCCATATCCCACCTACAAGACAAAGATTCCATTTACAAGACATTTGAGGTGATTGGACCATGTGCATGTCCACTAGACATAAAGATGGATATTTTAGGGCCTACAACCTCAATTTTTATTCCTAAACCTTGTAAGTGGCCCTAAGAACAATCCTTGGAATTTGAAATATTGCAACAATAATAATATGATCCATGCAGGGAAATTATTCACTCTACATGGGTCATGTGGTGGTTTTTTATTGTGTGCATGATCCATGAGCGATAAAAGCCTCTTTTAGGACCTAATACATTGTTTTCCTCCTTGAACAATTTTCATGACCTTAAAAACCATCCCTAATATACAAAACCCTGTAGTGGAACTTGTATGAAACCTATAGGTCAATTATTCCCTTTACAAGTCCTATAGTAGTTCTGAGGCACTTGGATGGTCCATCAGCCATAAATCCTCTTTTAGGGCCTCATACATTTAGGTTCCTCCTTATACAATGGTAGGGAATCAATAACAATCCTTGGTGCAATGGCACGCATATAATGCATGCATGCTAAATATTCCCTTTATAGGATTGTATGGTCATTTCAAATAATGTGTGTGCATGGTACACAAGCACTAAAAGCCTGTTTTAGAAAATCCATGTGATTGGGCCATACATTAATTTATCTTTAGGACTCATGGTCCTTGTGTGTGGACTTAGGTCACCAAATAAACAAGCTCTCCAAAGGGCATGAGATCAATATATGGTTCTCATTTCAAGTTTTGGCACACCAAGTATGGTTCTCATACCCCACACCATGGTCGAGGTCAAAAGATAGAGTATTAATTAGGCTAGCATAACATTTGCCTCTATCACTTGTGAGCAATGCACAATGTCTCGAGGGATCACATAGGCCCTAAAGAGGGAATCTTTTGGCTACACATGGGGTGGATGGATCTCTTGGCCCACACCATGGTCTAGGGTTAAAACGTGAGGTATAAGGTCTTACCAATTTCTTATGGGGTTCATGGGACATCATGGTGCCCTACTAGATCACCAAACATGGCTTGCATAGTGAATATTTAATCTACATGTGAGATATGGTCACCATTTTAAGAATTAACACAATAGGGAAGGCTCTTTAGACCCATGCCACAATATAGTGTGGGTCAGTGGGACAAACTGTGTATCCGCATAACTTCTAAGGTATCCTTGTTGGCATGTATCACCAAAATCAAGTTCCTTGTGTTTTTGTTCGATGTGGGTGGTTATCACATGATTTGTTATCACATTACTTTTATTTACTTACAACACCTAAGGTACTTTCATCGAATACATTACATATAAACATTAAATTCGCCCATTAAACTCAAAACCATTGAGGTTGGGATAATTAAATGTTGATGTTGGGAGGCAAGGGGCACTTGACTGTTGGCTCTAAAACGTGGTGAACTGGAAAAAGAATGGAACTCATATGTGCTATTACTCACACATAACACTATTTATCTCCATGACTCTAAGGATGACTTGGTATGGTCCTATAACAATGCAACATGATGTCTCACAACAAACTTAGGATATGAGGCACTTAATTATGATATCTTGGTAAGTGATACACAATGGTGGTAGTCTTTAGTCTAGAAATTAAAATGTTCAAGATGTGCGCTTTCATGTGGCTATCCTTGGCTAATAGAATCTTGACCTAGGATAATAGTTTAAATCATGGATGGTAGGGTCCCAACAGATGCATTCTATGCAAGGTTGAAGGGGATATGGTGGACCATGTTTTCTTTTCTTGCTCCTTTGCGATGATAGTTTGGCAGGATGTGCTTCATTCTTTGAATTTCCCATGTGAGTGGAACCTGAATACTCTAGAATGATGTTTTAGATCATGGACGACAAGGCCAAATCTTAAATCCTTTAGAGACCTTCCTTGCTATGCAATATGGGGCATCTAATTATTTAAAAACCATGCAAATTTTTAGGACAAGGGAGGATGGATTTCTTTGGCAGCACATAGAATCAGAACTGCGTTCAAGGAATTAAAGAATGAGACCTCGTGGAAATTGGTCAAGATTTTGTGTCCTCCATATTTCAATTTATCAATTGCATGGTGTTACTTCGATGCGGTGCTAGTCAAGGTGTTTTGACTTGGTACGATACTTTAACTTAACCCAAATCATTATCTCTCCGAAACTTAGTGCAGGAAGGGGTTCAAACAATTGTGCATAACTAATAACTCTTTGGTTATTGCTCAAATTTGCATGGGATAAAATGTATAAATATTTTGCAGGTAGCGGGGGGTTCCAAGTTTGTTGGAGAATGAGGCGATAACTCTAGAATTTAGGCAAGATCTTCTAGATTCATGGTATCAGATACAACAGTAAGAGCCTGTACCCTCCACTCCATTATGAGACATTCATCCTTGCCTTCATCCATGTGCCCTCTTGTCCAATTGCGAACAATACCTCTAGCGTCTAGCTTCCTCCCCTTGATATGAATGCTATAGCTTTGATGTGGTTCCGAGTTATGGCATCATCTCAAGAAGTGATTCGTATTCATTAGAATGGATAGAATAAAAGATAGGTTTCTCATAGCTTTGTTCATGTCCATGCTTTAATTCCCCCTCTCAGAGGTTTACCATGGAGTTGGCCTAGACATCTGCCTTCTTGTTGTGTTCTCGTAGGATAAGGACAAACTTGAATTTCTCCATATTGTTTGACAATGCCTCAATTCTTGCAATTACTCTACGAAAAGAGAAGAGAGATCTTTTGGTGATGTATTGCAATTTAGGAGACAAATAATAACGTTGAAGTATTGATTCCTTGGAAAAGATTCAAGGTTACAAATACTTTCGATACACTTCAAACCAAAAAAAAAACACAATTCTCAAAAATGGCCTTACGAAATGTTATTTCAGGAGAGTGGGGCAGGGGACTTACGAAATGAGATAGTGCGGGTTCCTCATTGCGTGGAAAGATGTTTTCCCAACTCCTCATATCCATGAGATTTTGTATTGAATACCAAGTCGCTTGTTATCTATCAGAATTGCTACACCGATCCAAATGTTTATCGATCATTCATCTTGGAAGCTTGAATCTTTAGCTTCGGTTCCGTTCCTCCCCATCACGAGACTGGGCGAGAAAAATAATGAATGGGGTTTCTTTGAACACTAGACTAAAACCGGATTTTGGAAGCATTTATAATGAATATCTCTCCCTTCCTGGATGCAGATACCTAGACAGAAATCCCCTATCCCACTAATCGATGTTGACATTGATGCACCTCTCGGAACCAGAGTTGGGATACTAACTTTGTTTCCCACCAATGCTTCAGTGCTGGGCGGAAGTACCAGGTGCATTCGAGGGATGGATTTTTGACCTCTAATGCATTACATACTGTCTTTCTATGAACCAAATGGCGATCTTTCTATGAACCACAGGACGATCACTCAACAGGGCCACTCATTGTTCATTCATTCGACGCAGTTCTCTTACTGCTGCAAGGTACTGCCCATTTCCTTTTCTAATAGGTTAAATTTACAAATATCTTCCCAGATTTTTAGCTTTTTAATGATCGGATATCATAGAGTTTCCCAATCACTGCAATGTGGGGTTTGGAGGCTTCATTTTGAGTGGAATTTGACCTATTTATTCAGTTCATCAAATATGCCCCTGTCTTTATGTTCTTGTCTTTTAATATCATTTTGATAACTTAATTCCTTCTGCTTTTTCTGTAACTTCGTTATGCATTAAATTCATTTTATGTTCGAATTCTTGGAATTGGAGTGTAGATAGTGTGGTTTCTTTATGAAATAATAACAACCACATGTTCTAGAGCAGTTGAAAATATAGATGGTCAACACTCATCATTAGTTGAAAGAAAGGAAAATAAATGTCAATCAAATTTTCCATTTCTGTAGGCTTGGGTTAAATTTTCCATTTTTGTAGGCTTGGGTTAAATTTTCCATTTTTGTAGGCTTGGGTTCTAAACTTAAAAATAATGAAAATATTTCTTGGAAGAAGGGCCTTTCTTCCTACAGGAAGCTAGAACTGTCTAATACCAGTAGAGAGAGTTCATCTTCTAATTGGAAACCAGTAGAATTCACCTGAACATATCTGTTCAACACACCTAATATTAGCCAAATCTATAATGGGAGCTAGTAACTGGAGAGTTTTCTGAACAACAAGGCCTTTAAGCAGATCTTCATTGCTATTGGATTATAAATGGCATTTAGAAAGTGACTCGATCTTACACATTTTCTATGTACTAGCTTCATTATTATCATTTCTAGATATCCCTAAAATTTTATTAATTCAATTTAACAATGTATGTAGCAATTACCTGAAATAATATCAGTTGGTGGGTCAATTTGCTAAAAATCATTAGAATTTGTAAGAGGAATCAAGAAACATCATTTCAAAGATTGTCTAATTTTGTAGTAACCAACTTCTATTCATGTGCGTACAACAACATCACCTTAGTATTACTAATAATTTTTGAAATGATATCGTTATTGAATTTTTTTTTGCAACAAATTCAACATTGGGTTATTTGTGTAGAATGTGACCATAAAAATCCCCTCCATTAAAATAATTATCTCATCATAGGCAGATCTAGAAGCTGAACAGAAAGGTCGGCTACAACACTTTTGCTTGTTGAGAAAGATAGGGGGAGAACTGAACACCCCAGCCATGGAGAGTTCGAGGGAAAAATCAATGATAGCTGGACCGAGGGACCCGAAATGAAGCCATCCTTTTTAAACCCCTCATTTCCGCTGCTACTAGTAGTATATAAATAAATTCAATAAGTAATAAGAAATAAATTCAATAAGTAACAAGACAGATGGAAGCATAGCTTCTAGTCCCTGCCAAAAGGATAATTTTAGATCATGATGTGCAGTTACTGCTAAGACTAGACAAACCTAACCAATCATTTCTACCTACTATAAAGTGGATATGTAACAAATCTCTTTTTTCTCAAGGGTGCCATTTAGAGTTTAACCAACAAGGAGTAGGCAATGAATCTCTGTATCTAACAAACCTAATTTTGCTCTATATGCCAAGCCATCAGTGAGTTTAACCAATAGGGAGTAGGCATTGAATCTCTGGATCTAACAAACCTAATTCTACTCTATATACTAAGCTATCAATCTGGATTGAGATTAGCAGAACTTAATTCCAATGGTTATTATAGTTTACACATGTGACAAATGTAGTCATAAGTTCATCTGCACTTCTTGTTTGCAATTGATAGTAGGTGCACTTACGCTGCCCACATTTACCACACTTGAATTGATATGTTGTAGCTTTAGGCTTTATCCCACGTTCACACTCAAAAAGTGCCTTGCCTTCGATCTGTTTGTTCTCGAGCTTTCTTTGATCACTAGACATTTCCTCTACTTTCATGACAATAAGTTTGATCTTTGGTTTAATTTCCCCAAGAAGAACTCTCCTCCTCAAATCTGGATTGTTTGCATCTTTAAGGTTGAACACGATAGATCTATACTTCAACTTTTGGGTTCCATTGGAACGCCCTAACTTTTCAAACATCAGTGTCTCAACAGTAACTGCAACTCGTACTGGATCACATGCATTTACTCTCACCAAGTTCTCGCCCTCAGCTTTGTTAACTACTTTGGAGAAATCCTCATGAGAATCTCACGGATCTTGTCGCGTACTGCATCATTACACTTAATCATTGTTGTTAGTTTTGGAGGGCCATTTGAAGAGGATGATACAGTCTTACTGCCGATGGATGCTTCTTCTTCCTTGGGTTTTTTCTCAACCTTTACAGACTCTCGCTTAACAGTAGTGACCTCAACTTTAATAGAATTGGACTGCTTATCTTCTGACTTTGTAGCTTTGTTTCCAATGTTAACAACAGTTTCTGATGTGACAACCTTCTTCCAAGAATCAAGTGACCCATTGGCTAAGGCACAAATATTTTCTTGAGGATGCCTTGTGAGATTTTGGAGGTGTTTTCCAACCCAAGAATTGAAATGTCGTAACAAAATGAAGTTACTATCATCTATAAGAAAATTCCTACAAGAAGAGACACACATTAATGAAATAAAAATTTGACCTCAGAAGCTTTAAATTGGAGAATAATATAACTAAAAATGGCCATTAAACTTAGAAGGAGGCATTAACAAAAGAAGTGGACTTTAAGAGAGCTTTGAATAAGACTCAACTTTCAAAGTAGGGGTGAATTTTTAAGAGTAGTATTCAGAGATAAAGGGAAAAAATGTCAGGAAGAAAATCTGAAGGAAAAACTAAAATTATACAAATTATACTGATATTTTTGTTTCAAATATGTTCTCCATGCTACAAATCCTAATTAAGTGCCTCAGGTAAAAGAAAAGTTTGGATTGTAGCTCACTATAGCCACCCCCAAATAAGCAAATGAGCCATTTTCAAGAAGTAACTCTGAATTACATTCAGAGCTTCAATCTATCTCAAAACATAGATGTATACTAAGAAAAAGATTAGTGTAGCCTTAAAATCCATTTACCACGACCTTTATAATCCAAATATTAATCCAGTAGAGAGAATTTCATTTTAAGAAAAAAATTGCCAGCAAATGCAATGTGCCATAGGTTAAATTACAAATCAATTCAATAAAAACATGTGCCAACGTAATGCTTCTAAGAAAGCCCGTTCTTGAGTTGCACACCACAAAATGCAGCGATCAAACTAGGCACTGGCATATGGATATGAACAAACAATCTTACGCTTACACATCCAACTCTATCTCTTCAACAACACACACCGACTCCACGATGTCACTTCATTCCACTCCACGAGCTAGTGTTCATAGTGTTATCATTTTATTAATGAGCATTCTTCAATTTAGTGGAGTTCCATCACCATCACTATACATAAAACATTTTAATGTAGAGAGAATCAACCACAAAGAACCTCAAGCAGAAATTAGGTTTTGATAGCACCAAATCTTATCAATGCTCTTGAAGAAATGTGATGCATCTCACCAATGGAACCATATGGAGAGTGGTATTCAGTTAAAAAAAATGTGCAACAATCTCAAATTCACAGTGAATGAGCTTTCCACGAGCTACAATAGCCACACCATTCACCAACTCGGCTACAACATCAAAATATTGCAGTCTTCAATCATGGGCTCAACCTTTCTCTCCAAACATGGACACCAATAGTCTTGAAAAAAATTAGGTTTATGGAGAGATTCTTCACAAAAAATGTGCACCAGTTATGAAGAACGCCTTCTCGAATATTCAAGAGGATGTAGTTGAATCTTCAAGAGGATGTAGGAGATGATAGAGAGAAAACAACCAAAACGTCAAGCAAGATGGCAAAGAATCTTGCAAGCAGGAAATCATGCAGAATCACGCATAGATCAGAGAGAATAATAGCCAGAATGCCAGAATTGAGAGCAACAGGAGTTATGGCCTCGAAAGGATGCCACCCCACCACACATGCCCAAATACATCCGGAGGCCTGGAGAGAAAATATTACTCTGCATATTAAAAAATAAAGTGCACCAAGAATTAAACCCTTTGACCGGCTCCACTTTCTCCAGTGTTATGCCCATATTTTTTTACTATAAATACAAATCCTTTTTTGGCTCGCCCCACAATTGGCAATATTGATTGGGAACAAATTCTCCTTCCCCCTTCAAGCCTGCGCAAGAGGGATATACCCTCTTGACTACTAAGCTAGATCGTTTCCCACTGACCAATTGAAATGCATCCAAAATATCTTTATATTGATAAGGTATCATCAAGAGGGAATGCCAATATGTGGTGTTTATCTCTATTTTGTGCAACCCACACATAACACATGAGTTTAGAATTAGGAGTTTAAATCAAAGTTTAATATCATTTTTTATCATTTTAATAAAATATAATCCATTATTTAGGTTAAAACATAATCCCTTCTGTGCAACCCCTCCCTATAAAGGCCTCAGTCGTCGACTTGTTATATCTATGGCAATGTACATTCACTGTTGCATCTATGGGAATTTGATTATATTTGTCGGTAGATTTGAGGCCCTTCTACCCTGTCTTGGCTCACACTAAGTATGTTAGGGAGTCTTTTCCACTCCTCCTTCTGAAAAAGGGGCTGCTCGGCTGGCTAAGCCATGAGAAAATGCTAAGAAGTCCGGTCAAGCCAACCTGTTTGGTCTTTTCTTGACTCTAACATTTCGAGTGTTATGAACAAACAGGTAAATGCGTGAAATAAAGATGGGTGTAAAGGATGGGCTTTGGAGAGTCGACAACGATAAAGCTCATTGATATAATTAAGTTCGTGCCAATGGTCTTGGGCATCCCGCTCTTAGAGTTTCAGGTCCTTATACAAGAGAGATAAACAGTTGCATGCAATTTTAGCTTTTTTTAATTACGATTAAACGCCATAGTCATATGATATATATCCGATTATGCTATTCAATGGTTGCACATCTTTGTTTGATACATTCACCAGGTATGTTATTTCCCCACTACATTTTTAATAATAGTATAATGAATTGGGACCTTAACCATTGTAACAAATTTTTCAGGGTTTTATTTAAAAGTTTTGTATTGTGATATGTTATTTATGTGCTAAATTCGATGAACACTAGGAATCTAGTCATAGGGTTTCTTACTCCCATCAAAACAAAACAAAAATTTTGTATTTTAATATGTTATATATGTTTCTAAATTTCGTGAACACCATGAATCCAGTCCTAGGGCCTGAGATCATTTTTGCTTTTTATTAAGCATACAAAAAGAAAAACAGTTTTCCAGATCACAAAAGTTTTCCTGTCAATTTTTCTTATGAGATAAATAGTCATTTAAGTTTTTTGCAGGTGTAATGGATGTGAAAGGAAAAATATTAATCGATGGCCCTTGAGAAAAAATACTTTCAAGTTTAATTTTGAATAAATGAGCAAAATAGATATGGCAGCATATACTATAAATTTAAATTTAGACATATAGCATACAATTTAAATATTTTACAACAATTATTTAAAACATAAGAAGATAGAAGTTACACATTTGTCAGCACATCCCATAAATGTAGACCATATGGAAAAAGGTAATTTATTTACAAAATACAGACAATGTATTAAGCATTTTACAGATCGTGAGTATGTTACGGGTATAATAAGTTACACAGCATATGGAATAATAAGTTACAAGCATTAGACATACCTGTAACTGTGTGTAACAAGGCAGACCTTTTTTACTATTTGTTGATCCCGAACGCTACTCTTTAAAGATTCAGATAGCTAAAACTATGTCCAACTCTTTGCACACCACAAAACAACCCGAAACCAATACAACCCACATATGTAGGCATAGGAATAAGGTTTCCTTTACAACTGTGTTGCTTGCATGAGATGGAATATCATCCATGCTCCTAGCCACTCGTTCCAATTCTCAGAATACCTGGCTATTACAATGGAATATAGCTGGCTTACAAACCTCAAAAAATATCCATTGGCCAAGAAACCACAACCGTAGGGGATCTACTCTATCAAATATTCCTAAGGCTTGCACTTGTCCCCATATGCTCTATCAAATATTCCTAAGGCTTGCACTTGTCCCCATCTGCAAGGCGACCCATGAGCTCTACAAAGTTGAGTGAGACTACAACCAGCCTAGATCCATTTTAAATGATAAAAAAAATTACACCTCAAGGGATTTGATCCTTTGGCATCTTTCAATGGTTTGATCTTCTTAACACTTGGACCAGGCTTGAAAGGACCAATCATTAGCTTTGGTCCAACGAGATCCATCAGCACCTTGCATGGTTGTTCCAACATCTGATAAGAAATCCTTACATTTTCAATTATACACCTCCACACATCTAGGTTATCATGTGCACACTTTATTCAAATTATATTAACTCTATACTTAATTAGATTGTAAGTAAAGTCCTCATTGTCAGCAGCTTCACTACCAACTGTAACCATAATACGAGAGTTCTTACCCTCAACATTTGGTCCAAAAAGTAATTATGCATTAATGCGTGCATGGCTTTTCATTGCAAGTAATGAAATTTCTTCAGACTTCTCATTAGCACACAGTAATGAGCTTTGCCAAGTTTGACAGAATAAAAAAGGAGGCCCAAAGAACAAGTTACCTTTGTAGGTCCTAGGAGATCATTTTTTGATGTTGTGGATGGTGCCACGCATGGCTCTCTTCTTATTACAAGTAAATCACCTCTTTCAACCTGAACATACTGTTGCATTGTGGCTAGTTCAGCTACTCTGACATTTCCAATTTTAGGTTTTTTTCCTTTGACATGAAATTTTGTCCCTGATTCCACATAGGTCGTTTCGTAGCATTCAACCCAACAACCGATATCAGTGGATGTGTTGAACTTCTCAGTAATATTTAACAAGTGTCTTTTTCCTCTTGCATCATAAAACTTTTGCACATCACCAACCTCTAGGCTTCTGATCCAAAAACTATCATCCACATGCACCACAACAACGTAACATCTATGGGTTGGAGAGTTCACTTATGGAGGAGCAATCCAAACTAATTCTAGAGAAATAACAACTCCTTTGGCATCTTTCAATGCTTTGATATTCTTAACACTTGGACTAGGATTGAAAGGACCAGTCCTTAGCTTTGGTCCAATGAGATCCATCAACACCATGCATGGTTGTTCCAACAAAATGATATACGCTTCCTAGGAAGGTATTTATGTTGTATTCCAAATCAGTTGTATTGTCAACTATTAACATACATACTAAATATAGTACTAACATATCTCTTTTTTAGTGGACCTCGATGTGGACTAGGTGAATTGCTCTTACTTGAAAATGAACTTGGGAGCAACACCATGCCTGTATGTATTATACCTAGACTTCAATGTATATATAACTTGTTGCACTTTTATTATGTTTATATTTTGGCAAACTTCTTCAGACATGCATATCCAGTGCAAGGAATAGCTAGCTACCAAGCATAGGCAATATAAAGTGTTTATATCAAAACATGCAATTCTATTGATTTACAGATGTTTGCTACTTCTTTTGTGCTCCCTTCCATAATGATTTAAGATGGAATGTGTAACACTTAATTTGTATATTTGATTTATTAATAGCATGTTTTTCATTGAGTTACAAATAGATGCGCAACTGTTTATGATTATGTTTTACCACATACTAGTGGAATGATAAGTTTTTTGTAGTGCATACTTCACAGACCATATGTTGATGTATGTGGGATATTTTTACATACTAGTATCCAAAAAAAGTAAAAAGCATGCATCAGTGCAAACTTCAAGACATTAACAGACATCAGTTCCTCAAGCATGCATCTAGTCTATCGAACCACACATTGGTGTTCAAGAATCTGGGGCAGTTTGGCTTTCTCGATGCATGGACTAGATATATCATCCACCCAATTCTTAAATCAAGAGCCAACTATGATCCAAACAACTATCAAGCTATCATGGTTGGGAATACATTCTCGAACCTATATTCTATAGTTTTGAATCTACAATTTTTAGATGAGTTGGAGAGCGGAGTTAGCATACACCATAGGGCTAGAGGGAAATCCAGTTACTACGTGCAGTGCCTAATGACCAATCACATATTCACACTTAGGGCCATTATCAAGGAGGTCTTGAATTTCTTTTCAAAAGTCTTTTGTTGGCTTGTAGACATTTGGAAAGTGTTCAACATAGTACTGATATAGGTTATTTTCCAAGGGTTTCACAACACTGGTGTTTTAAAGACCCTTCTAGTTGCCATTTGTTAGTTTTTTGGGTCAATTTCAAAAGTGTTTAAATACCATGTTTTGGGTTGCCTCATCATATTTGGGGTACATAGTGCATGTTTATCCCTTGGATGGCCCGAAATGGATTGTAGCATGAGATATTGTCCATGATAAATATGTACAATTGAGTGAGCTTTCTCAGTGGATGCTTCACCTTAGGATGGTGCTACCTTGGATTTCTTCCCTTAGGCATTGAAGATCTCTTTCCTAGATGGTGGATGCCCTTCATTGTGGGTTGGGACCATGCTGTGATACTATCTTGTCAGGGTATTTCCTTCTAAAACTACTATTGCCCCTATAAACCCAACATTTCTTCCAAGGGTGGGTAATGTCTACATTGAAAACTGGAATTGGACTAAGAATGGAGTATGCATGCTTTTGGAAATTATGGGAACATAAACATAGTGAAGTTAGCTTTGATGAGTTACACAATAAAATCTGTCTTTGTTTTTTGACTACTTCCTCCAACACTAAGCCACATAATGGTTGTTGAATCCACAAAAGTAACAAGGTAATGAATATCAACATTGGTATGCCTTGTGACTCTTCTTCTTGTAACAAAAACAAGTGACATAAGGTTTCTAGTTCTGAAACCTTTCTTACTTTCACTTGGGATTTCTCACCCCCAAGTTACTTGTTCTTCCAATTGTTGGAATGTGCATGGGTGCTTAACTTTTTTTCTTGCTACCTTTCTCAGAGCTTACAAAAGGGATGTTGATCATTCTTTTTGATCTATTCTTTGGTTGGAGTTGTTGTATTTAGTCAATCTTGAGCCTCTACAAAGATTATCTTTGAGGCTTTCACATTATTTAAATGTGTCTTACAACATCTACCTTTGAATTCCTTACCACCATAATATCCTAAATGAACATGTTATAGTCTAGAGTTCACTACAATGGGGCTCTTCATGCCTTAACCATGATTTTCAAGACATTGGCCATCAAAACCCATCCTTTGCAAAAAATTCAAGCCTATCTCTTTGGTATGAAATTCAAAACTACCAAAAGACTCATATGTTGATTGAAATTGAGCAAGGGGTGAAGTTGAAGTGCTTACCCTAAAATTCCATCAATCATGGTATGCGCATCTTGAGTCAAAACAAGGCTCCTTTCTTTCTTAATATTTTCCACTCCATTTAAAGACTCATCAATATGGCTTTCTTACAAGCTAACTATTACACTATATTTTCCACATCCTAGACATTTTTCTCTTTAAGAATCTTCACATGGCCTTACAAAGTTTTATGCAACTCTTCATTCTTCTTGTCCAACTACTAGAAAGTCTTATCTAGTGTTCATTATCCTTGAGATTTGTTTATTCATCTCCTATAGTTCCTAAAGTATCACTCTTATGATATTTTCCCATGGATGCCTTATTGCAAGTCCATAGATTCATTAATATATTTCTATGATACCAATCGATCTAAATCTTTTGGATGAGTTGAAATCTCTCAATGGCACTAATATCAAATTTCAGTTAAAACCAAATAATAGGTATCTTGAATATTATCAACCATATATTATTTCCTTATTAAGCAATAATGAAATTGAAAACAAATGAAATCATACAACAATATACCAATATTTTTAAGGAGAACCCTTTTGCCCAAAAAACTCCAATATGATATTCAATCTAATAGATTGCAACGAATGCATATTGTCTTTTATTACAATTACGAATCATGCAATCTAGGTGTTAATATCGCTCCTCTCCCCAATTCTTAAAGGGTGCTAGCTCAATGGAAGAGCTCTGCCTTACAAGGAGGAGGTTGTTGGTTCGATTCCTCCATGCCCTAATGATATTGCAATGTATTTCTAAAAAAATATTTGTTGTGATAATTTATATTAGTTGCTAAATGGGAAGCAAAATGTGACGATAGTGTGGGAGTAAAAATAAATGATAAATTGGGCGCTAAAGTGGTAGCAAAACATGGTGCTAATGTTGACATCAATAGAGATGAAAAACCAGGCGTTAAAAAGAGGCCCAACACTTGACGCTAATGAGGAAGATAAACATGACGTTGAGATGGTAGAAAAATAAGATGTTACTTTGGATGCAAAACATGGCACTACATAGGAAGCAAAATATGGTGCAACAATAGAAGAAAAATTTGGCTCCATCTTGGTATCAAAACACGATGCAAAAAAGGAAGCAAAAATTGGTGCAAAATTAGAAGCGAAAATTGGTGCATATTGGAAGTAAAACGTGGTGCAAAATGGGATGCTAAAGTGGTAGCACATATGGATGCAAAATGGGATGCTAAAGTGGTAGCACATATGGATGCAAAATTGGATGCTAATTTGGATGCAAATATGGCGTGAATGTAGATGCAAACATAAATGTTAACACGACGCTTTTAAGGATGCAAATAGGGCGCTTATGGGGATTTAATTTAGGAAGTAAAAGAGGACGATCTCTAGGAAGAAAAATAGGATGTTATATAGGAAACAAATCTCGACGTCGTTTAGGAAGCAAAATTGGACGCTATTTTGGAAGCAAAAAAATGGGCGTTATTTTAGACATCAGAAAGGATGCTATCTAGGAAGCAAAAAAAGATGTTATTTTAGACTCTTTAAATTTTTTCCATGATGCGTCCCTTTTAGCGTCTACTTTGAGCACTCAATGAAAAAAAAATTACACTAAAAAGGGATGCTAAATGGGACACTAATTCCAAGATTTGTTGGAGTGTGACTATTTAATTGTGGTTATTCTATCTACTCGGCTAACTATGGCAACTTAATAAAATTAGGGATTTGATTGTTTAACTAAGTGACATCATACAAAATAGTCAGAATGGATTGATCAGTGACCACATGGTTTTTTATTCCAACAATTCCCTGATGAATAGATCATAGATGCCATTCTACTCGGCTAACTATTGTGATTCTATCTACTTAGCTAATTGTGGTAACTAAATCCAATTAGGGTTTGCACTATTTAATTGAATGATATCATACAAAATGAAATATCATTGAAATCAATGGATCTTAACAATACTATGAGATCACATTACATTTCGCATTGCAAATATTTCAAATTAGAGGAATCTTAGATCATAACGCAAATATCCATCTAAAGATATAGATAAATAGATCATAAATGTCCCTCACTGTAATTGAATTAAATTAGGGTTTTGACCATTTGATGATGGTGATTCTATCTACTTGGCTAACTATGGAAACTATATTAGAATAGGGTTTTAACTATGTAACTAAATGATATCATACAAAATGGCTAGAATTGAATGATATCATACAAAATAGGAAAAAGAGATGGAGAACTATTTTAAGGGTTTAACAGATAAAGAATTTGTGCAATTTAAATAATTCACCATATGTTTTGTTTGATATCTTACAAAGAAGAACATGACCTCTCAAGTAAGAATTATATCTATCTGTTAAAACCTTAAAATAGTTTGCCTTGTCAATCTCAAATTCCATTTTTTTACCATTCTCTTTATAATATGCTAGTTCGCCCTCTAATTTTTTTTATTTTTTTTTTGTAACTAGGGAAATTTGTAACTAGAGACTGGGTTGGTACTCGTGTGACACGGGGTCCAGGGATCCAATCTCGCTACCACTATACCCCTAGGTGCCCCACAACCGTCCGCAAGCATGGGACATGGGTAAGCTCGGGTGTGATTTGAACTCGTGACCTCTGTTTACAACATGGAACTTCATATCAAGTGAATCGCCAATGAGCCACAGGTGTGTGGGCCGCCCTCTAATATTTTTATTTACAACTTCATTTGTGTATTATCTTGATAGTCTTACATAATAAATGATTGGCCACATATTAAACAAAAACAACTCAAATTTTTTTAAGTCATCATATGCTCAAACTTCATTTCGCAATAGGGATATTCAATCCAAAATTTTGATTTATATCTAAATTCATAGTTCGCGACTTTTTTTTCCTAGCTACTTCTTTAATTTATAATAAGTAGATATCTAAATACAAAATCCCATGAAAATCTTTCAATAACCTTTTTTAAATTTTAACTAAATTCTACTTAACCTTAATAACCTTTGTTGAACTTTAAAGTAATATTTTATATCTCCTTAACTACTAACGTTATGTATCTTAGTCGCTTATATTCCTTTCAAAGAATTAAATAATGACTTAAAACCTCATAGTAATGTTAACCTTTTAAATTTTGGTTAACCTTCAACGCTTTTCAATTAACTTCCACCGACTACCATGAAAAAGTATTTGAACCAAACGCTTTTTAATGAACACTTATGGAAAATAGCTTCCTTGTTAACTTAGGGTCATGACTCACGATGGACTGATATGCATGCGTCACCTGCCGGTTCAATTAACTTACATGATTTTTGACGTTGGATTAATTTGATTAACGTCACAATTTTGTCACGACCAATAGTGATCATGATGCAAATAAACTACCAATTGGTTGTTCTCCCAACTACAACACATATCAATAAGACGAAGAACATAATAAAACATTTATTATTTATAATGTAGAAAAACATAATGCAAGCCATTTATTCTCGCCTTTTTAGTTCCCATAATTGAATCTATGAATGAATGAATGATGATGATAAGAAGATGACAATTACAAATGAAACAATTTTCCGTCTCCCTTCTTTATCGTATAAGAAACTTATTTCTTTGTGTTATTAAACATGTGTTATGATTACAACATTTATTAAAAACACAACTATCTCAATAATAAATTTAAAAACATTTATTTTAATCATATTTAATATATAAAGTGCTTCATTATGTATTACATTTATTTATTGCAATGATAACATTGACCTAAATATCACAACTAACATTATGATATATTGGTTTATCACTGAGATTTGTTAGTAAATAAACTTTTATTTTAATCTATGTATAGAGATATATTAGTCTTCAAGTTGTAATAATAGATTTTTTTTTTAATTTTAATATTTATACATTAAATTTAATATTTTGAAAATAAAAATATGATGAGAAGTTATTTTAAAATTTTATTATTTATATATTAAATTTATGTTTTGAAAATATGAATTATTTATTTGAATATTTTATTTGATAAAAAATATTAAATAATAATATATTTTTGTTTGGATGGGAAATTTTGAAAATAAATTGTTATGTAATCCACTAGTTAGTTTTATAACCAAACATATTACAAATTTTAACAACCATGTTAGTATATAATGTAAAATTGATGTCTTTTTATTAAAATATCACATTAATACTCCTTTTTCCTTTAAATGAGGTAGTTTATATAATTTACCAGAGTTGGCAGGTGTGGGGGGGGGTGGGGGGGGTTATATTTGACTCCAAGGGGAATAAGTAGAGAGAGTTTTCCTAGGGCATCGGGAAGAAGACGGACAATGGCGCGGAATGGCTAGGCCTCATCAAAGGGATGGAGATGGATATTAACCCGGGAATTAAGAATTTGACGATCCTTGGGGATTCCTTAATTATCATTAGATAAGCCAGAAGCATCATCGCCAACAAGAAAGAACCTTCCTCCAAAATGCATCAACTCTTAATTAGCATCAACAAAGACTTCCATGAAATCACCTTCCTCCATATCCTCAGATGGCTTAACGGGCAAGCTGATGGACTGGCTAACAATGGCGTCGTGCTTTCCTATGGCACAATTATTTGTGATAATGTCACTCATGAAAATTCATGGATCCCCTAGCTTATGAATCCCCCATAATGCTTGGGCTCTACTCTTCCCCTTTTGGAACATCAACTTTCTTTGGGCTAAGAACTTTAGTAGCAATAAATTGCATTGGTTGGATAATGCACCAAGGAATTTAGGCGGTCTCCCAACTCCTCGATGGCTTCCCATCCCTACTGGCATTAATGCCATCTAGACAATTCGCCAGTTGGCCAACATGCGAGTTAATGGCGTTGGTGTATATCAAGGCAAGAGGCATCATTCCTCTTTTCATATGCCCGTGCGTTTTCACAGCTTGTCTTCGCTGCTCTCTATATTTGAGTCTTGCGTTGCTTGTCTCTGCGGAACAATGGATCACCATTGCGTTCTTGAACATTCTCAGGTTAGGGATGATATGTATATGATGAATGCCAACTGCTGTAAGAATGCAAGAGGCCAGAGTGGAGGTTGTATCCAAGGCTCCTCAGCATGGCATGATAGGATGGGAGAATCGGTGGGAAAGGTGGGAAGCAATTTCCCCGGGCTTGGCCCCTATCGAAGGCATGCAGGAGTTGGTAATAAGCAAGAGCATGCTAGAAATCATGCCATTTCTAAGTTTGAAGTGGAATTCTTGGACTGACTGCAGGAGCTAGAGCTCCAAGTTAGAATGATCCATAGTGAAAACCTGGAGTTTAAGAAGGTGCTCTCCCATTTGTGTTCTCTAGCACCTGCATATCACTCTGATGCTAAATCCCAGACTGGTAAAGTGGCTGAAAAAATCGAGCATCTTGAAGAAACCCTGGGGCTTGCTTTCCCTCATAAAGCTCGCAATCCTAAAGCCTCCAGCAGTGAGTTGGAAGACATTGGCAAAAAAATGGAGAAGCTGCAGAAGTTTATTGCTCCCGCTGGGAACTTTGTGGACCTCTGCTCCGAGAAGAAGATGGCTGTGAATTCCGCAAGCACGGTCATGGACATGGGACTGCAGTAGCAGCTCGTTAGTTGGCTTCCTTCTATTTTTGTTTTGTTATGTTATCATTTATGTCTTTAAGTTGTATGTACAGAGCCTTTGAAGCTCATAGAACTGGAAGAATATGCAATTTTTATATAAGGTAGTCAACAGAAATGTTCTACTTTTGTATAGTCCTTTTAGGTCAATTTGTTATAAGTTATAGTTTCCATAGAACATGAAGGTATCACTCTAGTTACAAGATAAAAAAGGATGAACTTGGAGCGATAGATGCTCTTCTGACATGGAAGCAATCTGTCAATCTTTTCTACTTTTTTTTTCTATAGATAATCAAAGCTGATTACCCATTTATATTAAAAAAAGTAGTTTATATAATTTAAGTCTACAACATATTGAGCAACAAAAATTTAGCATAGATCAATCACACAATATCGTGTTTCAAAACATGTCAAGCACACACCAAGATAAAAATAAAAATGATGTGATCTAATCATAGGAATCGATGGCATATGTTCCATCACACAAAAGGTACAAGAGTCGTCTTCACTAGTTAGATTGAAGCTTGTTTCACTCTTTTTTGTTGAGAAAAAATAATAAAGAAGGCATATAATAGCTTCTAAAGTCAAACACAGATATCACATATACTATAAATATTACTCGAATTCAAACCTTTCCATACCAAATAGTTTGAACATATTTGATTTTGCATTTTCAACATAATTTAACAAGACTTTTTCAAAATTTGAAAATTTATAAATAACACTTCCATTTAACAAGCTCTTTAATAACAATATATTAAATCAAAACAATATATTATTAAATTTATGAATATTTTACATACTATTTTTATTGTTTTAACTACCATATTAACTCCTAGAAAGAGAGAAATAGAGATTTCAACTACCATTTTTTTTTAAATGGTAGTCCACAATTAGTCCACTAGGAGAATGCCAACACGGAGAATGCCAACACCTGATATTTCGTAGAGAATCAAGGTATGGTTAAAAATACAATCATTACAATAAGGCTCAACAAGAGCATCATGTCGCTTACAAGAATTGAATATGGCTGGGGAAAGAAACTCATTCCTCCCAACCACCCAAGCTACAACCCTATAAAAATCCCCTTATAAAGTAATTCTTAACATTTTCCAAACAAAAATAATATACTCACTCTTTCTTATGCTTGTCATAAGATAGACGCTCAATACCTTCACTGCATAACCTAAACTTTGTGTGCACTAACAAAATCTGTTTAATTAAAAAAAAATTACAATAACTCCATCTAAAAGAATAAATAAGCACCATCTAAAATAATGAATAAACAATAAAATTACTAGTATAAATATAAAAATATTTTATAAAAACACAATCTTGATATATTAATGTCAGAGCAAAAACAACTCAAAAATATACTATAAACACAACACAACCATTGATATATAAATGTCAAAGCAAAAACAACTCACATCATTTAAAAAGTTTCTATTGTTTATCTGTCACATCATTTAAAAAGTTTCCATTGTTTATCTGTCATCACGACAACATTTTAAAAAATTAACCAATATTATAATATATTTGTTGTGATTAAACATAAAAAATAATAATTATAACTATTATAAAAATATTATTTATTACATTTTTATAAATTAAAATTTATATAATTTAAATATTAGAATCATAAATATATGAAAACAAATCAAAACTAACTAACCAAATAAAATGGCAAAACATAAAACATTAAATATTGAGGGTATGAATTTTCTAACACATAATTTCAGAATCTATATATATATATGCATATAAGTTTAGTGAAACATAATTTCAGTATCTATATGTAGATAAAGTTTAGTTAAACATAATTTGTACCTGAGTATTTGTAAACAGTTGACTATTTGTACGTATAAAACAGTATTATATAACAAAACATTTCTCTACCAGCATTGCGGATATTTCACACAAAAGAAGTGCAAACCTATAAAGCTGTCTCACAAACACTCGGACCCTTGATCTTCAACAGTGGCTGCAGAACTGGAGAAGCTGTCAGACAAACACACAAGACCTTCTATTTTCACATAACAATGGCTGCAGAACTGGACAACTATTTACAGTCACTTATGTTCAACTTGATGCCTGCAATTATTCAGAAGCTTAGTAAGGTAATTTTTATTGGGCATCAAGAAAGCTGAAAGCCTGATCAGAATTATAATGCAATGTAGAATTTGGGAACTAGCTAGTTACCACTTTCTTCTGAGCTCTCCATCGCTGACTCTGCTGCTGCTGGTGGTTGCATCTCCGCCTCTGTTATGCATTTACAGTCTTAATATTATCAGATCTACAATTGAAAGAATTTACCCAAAATGTAGCAGAAGGAAACATTACGAACCCAAAACCTTGGAATGTGCCATGGATTCTGTTATCACTTGAGAAATGAAAATTCAGGAAAGATCATCAAGAAAGCACATACCTTGGGATGAAGCGTTAAGCTTTTCACTGTTCTTGGGCTGTGAATGGGACGTTCCAGCTAATTCCACTGCTCCAAATGATTTCAACCACGTTTCATGCATTTGGAAGAGGCACTTGGGGCATCTTGTCAATAGTTTTCCATCAGAAACCAAGCAGAAGGGGTGGAATGTGTGCCCGCACGATGCCACAATAATATCCAAGGTGTGTACTTCAAAGCCGAGATTGCAGACAGGGCAGCGAGAAACATTTATAATGGCAATTAGATCATCATTGGTATCACTCGTTGCCCATAAAGCATGGCAAATTGGTCGAGGATGCAGTGAATAGCCGCCCGACCCGCCCCTGTTCGTCTTTTTGGAAACACGAAGCCTACCCATCTTCTTCTTATATTTCTCTTGAACTGCTAATGCACTTTTCAACTCGGCAATGGCAGCATTTACTCGAATTATCTGGCCTTCAATCTTATCCAAATCCGTGTCTTTTTCATCCCTGTTTCGTTTGCAGGCCGCTTCAATCACGACATTCTCTTCAAGGTTTTTCCAACAAGCCTCATATACTATCTGAGCTTTTTTAAGGCATTCGGATATTCCAGATTTCTCCCTGGCGAACAACTCATTCAGCGATTCCTCATCCTCAGCACGGCCAGATTGCCAGAGACCACAAATTTTTTTAGAATTAAGTGTAAAAAGACGAAACTTAAAAAAACGGATCACAGTCCGAAATATATAACTTTTATTTATGTAAAAGTGGTATAACCACCCCAAAATGTCATTATTTTAAAATTGGTACGTTATTCTTTTTCTAAAACACGGTGGACCAACACAAACATATGCATTAACATTATAATGCATATGTTCGTGTTGGTCCACCGATTTGTTATGTAAATTGTCAATTTATGAGGAAAAAAATATGTAGAGGCGTAGGAAACAGATGAATCTTGTGCAGGATGAATCTTGATGCGGCTTAACAGAAAAGATGGATAGCGAACAGAATGAAGCGAAATTCACGCAGTCGTCAGTTTAAATTGAAGTTTGTTTGAATGGTTGAACGATCGACAAGGTGCATGCTTGAGAGATCACGCTTGTCATTCAAATATCTTGAATCGAGGGCCAACATAGAAATGCGTGAGTTAGTGAATACGTGTGGTTATAATATATTCAACCGTGTCCAAATTCAAAATTTGGACAGGTTGAATGTAATTCTCGAAATAAAATTATAGACATGGATTATACATGAGAGATCATGATGACTCAATTAATATGATGGCAGATTGTACGATAGGATAATTAATACCATATGGCGTTCATGTAATGATTCTGAAGATCGAAATGATGCATAATCCTTTCATTTAATGGAGGCGACATGGATAAGGGAATGAGACCACGTGCAAACTTGACATTTGATTGATTCCTGACATAATGAGCCAATTAGATTTATCAATAATATTCAAATTTGTACACCTTGGCATATTTAATGAAGCCATTGTAAGCTATGGTTTCATTTCGCACTCCATTCAGATCATTGTTCATTTGCCTCGTTTGTCACCTCATTCGGATCGGCATTCGACCCGTCATTCAACCCTTCATACCGACTTGTCTGTACAAGATTTGCTTGTTGATGCTGACTGAAGCTGATTTTGCAGGGAATTTCTGAGGCTGTTATTGCACAAAAGATGCTGTAAATTTTGCTTTTCTGGATCTTTAAGCTATGTTCCTCTTTATTTTTCATTGATCAGAACAAGCTTCTTTCTGCTTTTTGCATTATCCTGAAAACACCTATCATCATATCAGAGATAAATAAACTCTTTTTTTCTTCATAAATATTCAGAAAGTAAAAACAGTTCTGATCCTCCCCCAAACCAAAAATATGGCGTGTCCTCAAGCAATCAAAGCAAATTTGATTAATATTCATATATTTTTAATTAATGGTTTAGGAAATAGCTTCTAAAAATGCTGTGATAATTTTCGTAAGAAAATGAAATATTAACTATTAAATGGAGATGATTCAGATATGTACATTCATAAAAAAGAATACAACAGTGCTTAAGAAGACCATATGAAGAATGATAGTATAATTGATGTGAAAAATGCCATAGGAAAACTAGTCATCCATGACTCACTGTAAAGATCTCTTGTCATCCAAAGAATATAGATAAGGTTCACAGTAGAGTTTGTGATATTACGATAGTTATGGGTCGCATTTCTAGGATAGTCATATCCTAGGTATTGTGTGAATTAGATGGCAGGGTCCAAGTCCAACTTGCAACCATTCTCTAATGACAGTATAAATAATTGGCCTAAACATGTGTTTGTATACTTAGGTTTTTATGAGCCATGTGCATAGCAATGCCTTAACCAAACCTCTTTTACCTGATATTGCCCCGCTTCCAGCAGGCCTTTTTAGTACCCTGACAGGTTTATCTTGGTACCATGCAAGCATAGCCCCGCTTACAGAGAGCTTGTTCAGTACCCCGACGGGTTTACTTGCATTTACCGAGCTTCATTGTTTAATATTTTACTTAGCATGGACTCGTTTCCAGCGAGCCTGTTCAGTACCTTGGCAGGTTTGCTTTGTATAATGATATTTTTAGTAAGGAATTCGATTGGCACTAGAGTGTGCTAAGCCTATTAAACACATAATTCAAATTTTTAGAGAGAACCTTATGAGTAAATTTATTTATAATGGCCTAAATTATAGATCATGTCAAAAGATAATAACCTAAAGCTGTTCTTTGACCTCTCAGTTTATCCTCTTCATAAAATATCAGTAATGTTCCCCACAAAATATAAATATCACTCACTTTTGGGATACCTTTTAAAGTGCTTAAGAGACAAGTTTTGATAATGAGTCTAGGATGAGCTAGTAATCCATAGGTGTAAGATAGAACTTTTTGAAGATCATAGTAATTAAAGTGGGTCTTAAGCAACTGTTCTAATGATAAATCAGAAATGTACATGTCTGAATCAAATACCATATACAGAATCATAAAAGAAAGTGGTTAAAAATGATATAAAGAATGCTTTAAATTTCATTATAAATTTTCAATTTTCAACAATAATCGAAAGAGAAGGAGAACTATAAGTATTTATTTTTAGAGCACTTCCCTTCTCATATAATATTGCATGAGCTGATTATAAGGTTCTTGTAATCAAACTACAAAACCACTTGTTAGATGATTCAAATTTATTCAAAACAAAAACATATGTTCAAAGAAAAAGTCATATGGAGTTTAGGAAAAAAAGGGAAAAGAGTCTTCCTGTGTTAATTTACAAAACTTTATAAGTTGATCATAATAATGAATTTCCTGTAAAAATGAATCAGTTGTTAGAAATGACTCTTATTTTAAAAAAACAAAAATATATTTACATATATACAAATGAAAATAACCAAAATAATTCAAGAACCAGGAGAAGGAGGAATGACTTCCTCTTCTACCAGCTCCATTTCCTTCTGTTGTAAGGCATTCTGCACAAATCTTGTTTAGATATTGGTTGATGATAAAGTCTAAGTCTATGTCCATTTACAACAAAAGAAATTTGTGAATCATCAATTGTCTTAATTTTAATAGATCTATTATCAAAAGCTGTAACAATTTCATATGGGCCCATCCATCGAGTAGTTAGTTTACCTTTAAATTTTTTGTCCCTTGAATCAAAAAGTAATGCCCAGTCTCCAGGTTTGTATTGTTTCTATTTAATGTGTCTATCATGTCACTTTTTATGTTGGTTTTGAATTAAAATTATGCATTGGATAACATCTTGCCTAATCTCATCTAATTCATTTATCTGTAGGATTCGTTGTCTCTGTGCTTCGTCTAGATCCATCCATAACCGTATACCCATACAAAAAGTTTTAACTTGAAATTCAATAGGTAGAAGAACTTGTTTACCATAAACAAGTTCATAAGGTGTGTGGCCAGTGGTGTTCCTCCAAGTTATTCTATAAGCCCACAAGGCTTTTGGGAGCCTGTCTGCCCAGTCTTTGTGGTGTAAATGAATAGTTTTAGTTAGGATGGCTTCTAACACTTTGTTGGTGGAATCTACCTGACCATTGGCTTGCAGATGGTATGGTGAAGATTTACAATGTCTAATACCATATTTTTCAGTAAGATCTTTCATTAATTTGGAGGTAAACTGAGATCCTTGATCGGTTACAATTTCCCTAGGTACACCGAATCGGGTAAATATTTCTTCATATATAAACTCCACTACAGATTTCTCTATGGATCAGAATAAGGCTTTGGCTTGTACCACTTGGTGACATAATCTATACAGACTAGGATGTACTTCTTCTTGCAATCCATAGGGGAAATTGGACCAAAAAAATATAGAGCCCATTTTTCAAAAGGCTCAATCATAACTTGGGGTTGTAAAGGCATCTCATCGGATGGCGCAGGTCTACCCATTCTTTGGAAACTATCACACCCCTTGACATACTTGGAAACATATTTGAAAATGATTGGACAATAATACCCATAGTGCAACACTTTGTATGTTGTTCTCTTGTCATAAAAATGCTCGCCATAAGGTCCACCATGACATGCATGCAGGATTTCTTCCATCTCATCCTCTTGTACACATCGTCTAATAATAAGATCAGGACAAGTACGAAAGAGATCATTGTCCACCCAAAAGTAACTAGAACTATGAACTATGATCCTACGTTTTTTGGGTGGGGAGAGATGGTTTGGTAGCTTTCCAGTTGCTAAATAATTGGCTATGTCTGCAAACCATGGGGTTCGAACAGACACAGTGAACAAATGTTCATCTGGGAAGCTATCATCGACAGGGCTAGCATTATCGTCAATTTGAATTCGGGAGAGAAAATCTGCTACCACATTCTCTCGACCGGTACGGTCAACAATGGTGATGTTAAATTCTTTTAACAAAAGAAGCCACTGAGTCACTCTGCCATTGGTGATAGGTTTATTCATTAAAAATATGATGGCAGAGTGGTTAGTTTGTATAAAAATTTCATATCCTCTGATATACTGACGAAACTTGTTGATGGTATAGACTACTGCTAGAAACTCTTTTTCAGTAACAGTGTATTTCGATTCTGCAGGAGTCAATTTTTTATTAGCAAAATAGATGGCATGTGATGTTTGTCCCTCTTTTTGACCTAAGACTGCCCCTATAGCTATGTCAGAATCATCAGTGGATATACGGAAGGGAAGGGACCAATTGGGGCGCCTAAGTATTGGTGCCACTGATATCTTTTCCTTCAAAGTTTCATGTTGACAAGGTTCAGTCCATTGGAATTATGTGTCTTTCATGAGTAGCTTGAACATAGGTGTGACTATCTTAGTGAAATTTTCAATAAAACATCTATAATAGCTTGCATGGCCAAGAAAACTTCTTACTTCTTTCGGAGTTTTTGGAGGAGGAAGATTAACAATTATTTTTATCTTGGTAGGATCCACCTTGATACCTTGAAGAGAGACATGATGTCCCAGAACTATGCCCTCAATTAGTAACATCTTACATTTTTCATGACTAAGAGCTAAGTTCATTTCTTGGCACCGAATAAGAACTGTTTCGAGGTTATCAAGGTCTTCTTGGAAGATATTGCCATAAACTGTAAAATCATCCATATAAACTTCTACACAATCATGTATAAGGTCAGCAAAGATTCCTAGAACTGCACGTTGGAAAGTAGCAGGTGCATTACATAGGCAAAATGGTAACACTCGATAGGCATATGTCCCCCAAGAACAAGTAAAGGTTGTCTTGTCTTGATCGTCAGGTGCTATTAGTATTTGATTGTATCCACTATACCCATCAAGGAATGAAAAATAGTATTTCCCTGATAAGGTATCTAACACCTGATCAATGAAAGGAAAAGGGAAGTTGTCCTTAAAAGTGGCCTTGTTCAACTCTCGAAATTCAACACAGATACTCCAGTTCCCTGTGAATTTGTTTGGAACTACCACTAGAGGAGACACCCATTTACTGTTAGACATTGGGTAAATAAAACCGACGTTAAGGAGTTTTTGTAGTTCATCTTTTACTATATCATTTAGGGTTGGATTCATTCTTCTTCAAGGATGCCTATTAGGAGGTATGTTTGAGTCAGTGAAAATGTGGTGGATACAGGTATTTGGGTGTATACCTTTCATATCGGTATATTCCAATGCAAATGCTCCAGTTTGACTCTTGAGAAATTTTAGTAATTGTTTTGCTAACTCTCATCTAAACCTGCATTTATATGTAGAATTTTGTCGCAACTAACCTCACAAGGTATGGTATAAGATCCTAGATGTTCTTCGATTGCGAAGACATAGGGTGTACTCGTAAATGTTGAGAGGCTCATGTTTTCTTGAAATTCATCTCCAAAGATTTGGTCAAGTTAGGAAAAAGATTGAGGAAAGTCTATACATGTTGTGGAATAGATAAATTGATTCAACACATTCTAGGTATTTGGTTCTTGAAGTGCCCAGGAGAAATCACTAACAAGTGAAAGTTCTTCCAAGTTCTCATCCCCAAAAGGACAATCTAACCAAAAAAGGTTTTCAGTTTCTGGCTGAGCTGGTGGGTATAAGGCTAGTTTTCTTGTAGATAAACATCAAAGATAATCGTCTCTCCATCCCTACATCCTATAAATGCATTGGTAGTAGCCAACCAAGGTCTTCCCAGAATAAAGGGGTGACCTTTGGAAGGGTATTTTGATTCTATGACCATGAAGTCCATGGGATATTCCCATGAAGCTGCTAATACAGCGATGTCATCTAAGATCCCAGTAGGTTGAACCATAGTGTGGTCTACTAATTCTAACATTGCTGGGGTAGGGTGGAGGAACTATCCTAAATTGAGAGTTTCTAAAACTGTTGTAGTCATTAAATTAATAGCAGCTCCTAGATCAATAAGTGTATTTCCTATGGTGGTGTTATTGATGATAATAGTCACCAAAGGGTTTCCTGTATTTGAATACTTTGGGAGTCTAGGTTGGTTTGTTATAAAATCTGACATTTCTCCTATTACATGAATCGTCGGAGGGTCTTTTTGTTTTCTACCTGGTATTTTAATACAAAGTTCCTTTATTAATTTACTATAGATTGGGATATCCTTAATGGCATGTAACAAAGGGATCTTAATACAAATATTTTTCAATTCGTTAATGATATCATACTCTAGATAAGTTACAGGTTTTTCTATTACTACACTCTCCGGATATGGGGGTGATATTTCTCCCGTAATTACTTCTCTATGTGGATGGTTGTGTGTTTAATATTTAGGAATAATCACATCTTCAAGAACGACATTATTCAAAACTTCACTAGGTATGTTTTCTTTGTCATTCTCTTTCAGATAACAACTGATGACTTGGGCTGATCTTGCAAAACTCTTCCAGCCCACAGTTGAATCTCATGTATTCGTGCGGTCGAAATGGCATATGATGGAAGAGGTAGAAACCCAATGCTATTAAGAGCTTGGGTTGGTTTGTTGTTAGGGTTCAGTATCAGTTGTGCAGGTAATATTGTGCGTCTTGGAGGATTCATATTCTGGAAATGGTGAGGTTTATTTGGAATAGGGGGTAGTGAAGGAGGTGCAAATCCAGGAAAACGTTGTTGAATATTAGGTGGGTAAGGATAGTTAGGCATAGAAGGAGGTATTTGAGCATAAGTTTGTCCTCTCCATCCATGTGGCCATTGTCGTTGTTGGGAATTCTGAGGAGGGTATTGAAGTGGCCAATTTTTCCTACCTGAAGTGTTCCATTATTGAGAAGGTTGATAAGGATAGTGATAGGGTGCAATTTGTGATGATGGATCTTGATATGATGATTGATATCTAAGTTTCCAAGGCATCCTAGATGATTCACCAAAGTTTCCACTCTTATACACAGCTTGCAACCTAGGCAACGATGGACAATTATCAGTCGGATGTTCTTATGTACAAAGGTGACAAACTGATACATTGTTCAATGGACACTCTCGTTGGGGATGTTTAGTCATACACCTAGGACATAAAACACTCATTGCTGCATGCTCTTCATCTTGTCTCCTTTTAGATTGCAGTGCATCTAGTTGAGAACCCATGGCTCCTAAGATATATGTTTTGAAGTTTTCCAATAAGTTTCCCAATTCTACCCTTGTAACTCCACCAGGACGAGATGTGTTTCCTTTTAGGTTCCTAGCATAATATTCTCAAAAGTTTCTTCCACTTTTCCCTTTGCTTCTAGAGTAATTCCTACATAGCTCACAAATCTATGAAAAAGGATTATGAGAGATGTCTCCTTCTACCATGACATTAAGGTTTTCTAAGAATTCTTCTGAGATTCCCTTGAGGAACAGTGTTCTTACTGCATCTTCCCGAAGATCACTATATTTGGATTTATGTAACACATAGTTAAATCTTTCGAGGTAGTCTTCTAGTCTCTCGTCTTCAAGCTGTTGTATTTTAAAAATATCATTGCGAGATTCTTTAGGTTTACAGTAACCCTGATATTTCCATAGAAACGCAGTTTTCATGTCTTCCCAAGTTCTAATACTAGATTCTCCTAACCCCATGAGCCATCGAAGAGAAGAATCTTTTAATGTGGCAAGAAAGAGTTTTAGCTTTTGGCCATCTTGTAGGTAATTATAACTCCTACACAAAATGTCAAATTCGAATAAGAATGTATCCGGATCCTCTCTACTCTTCCCATAGAAGGTTGGTAGTGAGGAGGGAGGGATGTTTTTCATAGTTACATCTTGTGCAGTGTCTAAGATAGGGAACCTGAAGGTACCTTTAGTTCTAACTTCTCATTCTTCTTCATCTTATCGAACATGATATTCATGTTCATCCTCCATGAAGATTCGACTGCCAAAGAGAGAATACTTAGGTGGATCCTTTCTTAGTGAATATGGGATATCCCAACGTTCTATTTCGGGGAAAATATTTTTATTTTTAGGAGGAGAATTACCAGCTATGTGGGAGTCCAGTTTTGAAGGTCCTATCGTTGTTGTTTCAATCTGTGAAATAACTATGTTCACAGAATTCTCAAAAAGAACGTCTACTTGTGCAGGATCAACAAAATCTACTAAGTTTGGACCACCTACTATTGAAAAAGTAGTGTCTTTGGGTTTTTGAACTAATGGAGGGTTAGGAGGTTCTGAAGTTTTATCCTTTGGAGTTTCCTTTTGTCTAAGTTTAGACTCAATATGAGCTTGAGGTTCCTATGGAATTTCTCTATGAACAGACTTTTTTGATGTCCCTATGGTTTCCCCTAATTGATTTCCAGAAAGGATTTCCTTTTCTTTCCAAGTAGGAGTATCCCCTTTAGGTTTCTTCGGATACCTTTCTACTGAGTTAGTAATTGGGGTGGCACGCCCCCCATATAGGTTAGTAGTAATTTTAGTAGGAAGGCTAGTTTTAAAAAATCTACCTTGTGAATCTCTAGACCTATTCATGAAAACAAACTATAACTGAAATAAATTCTAACTGCATCAATACTCCTGCTGGGTTTTGGGGATGCCTGTTATAACAGATGCGCATGTTCTTACCTCTCATCTTACCGGTCACCCACCACTAGCCTATTTCTAAATTTCAAAGCGAAAAATTCAAATCTATAACGAAGTTTTAAAGTAGAGTTCTAATTATCTACAACTGAGTTCTACCTATCTACAACTCCCCGGAAACGGTGCCAAAATGTTGAGATGTAATTACTGTCTTAAAGAATCACCAAAATATTTAATTATTGACCAGGGTTGGTAATATTAGAGTTGTGGCACAGTATATGTTGAGGTAGAATGGGGCCTAAAGTTTTGGCTCGGCAGACCTTAGAAATGTTTAATAAAGAAAAGATCGAAAGATCTTTCAAAATGAAAAACCGATTCAAACTTCAAAAAAACAAGGAAGGAACTAATTAGACTTAATTTAAGCCAATAGATCAAAATAGTATCAAGATATACTACTTTAATCTAGGATCAAACAATGGAAAAAGAACAAATACTAATAAAAAAACAAACTATTTTTTATGAAAATGGAAACTACTTAACTTAAGCAATAACTACAAACTACTTAGTGAATTCAACAACCATTTATGCATTCATTTAACACTTCAAGACTACACTAAAGTACCTAATTCCATTCTCCTTGATGTTGTATGTCAAATGTGATAGGAACTGGGGTGAATGTATCGTAATGACTTTCAAATGTAATAGCAAAACAAAATGGAAGTAAATCGAACCTAATTTCTACAAAGTGATGTAAACTACAAAGAAACCAATTACAATTAACTTTAAACATTATGATCTATCTTCTATCCATAAGCAAAATGATATAAAACTTAATGAAATCTAAAAGCAAGTAGAAAACTTAATAAAGATATTTATTTGAACTAAATTTGATTTGGAAGCAAGTATAAAACTTGATAAAGATATTTATTTCTAAACCAAACTCTATTTCATGAACATCTTCATTATTTGTGTGAATGGAAAAACTGATCCTATGCTTTACAAATAAACTATCAAAAATTAAGATAACTTGGAGAATGAAATTATTAACTCTAATTCAAAATAAACCTTAAGAATATATAATAAACTATGATAAGAATGAAACTGATAAATTCTAGAATAGTAACCTATTGGCAAATCAAACATGAATAACATAACTTGAAAAACAGTTAAAACAAAGTTAAGGAGGATGAGAAGGAAACTAAGTGATGAAAAAATGTAATTAAAACTTTATGTAATGGGAAACAAGATCTTGATTACATCTAAGACTTCTAATTAAAAGCAGGAAACATTACAGCTGAAAAGCCTAAGAAACTGAATTCTTAATAAGCATAAAAACAATGCAGAAAGGATGAAAGTCCAAATGACGATCTAGATGGTCGTGCGAATGACAGTCCGAATGACATTCCGGATGGATGAAAACGATTTAAACTAGGGAAAGAAGCAATTTGGATGATCTTAACTACCAGTTGGCTGATGCATATGATCCTACAGTGCAAAGAAGTCAATGAGAAGACTGTTGAGAAGCTAAGATAGCAAAAAAAACCTATTCTAATCATTGTTTAAAGAAATAAACAATTTCTATGGCTTAATCAAACAAAAATGAGATATGAATAAGGCTAACCTACAACTACAGGAAAGGAACTAACATAACTAATTATAATTATAACTAAACCTGAAACAACAACTAACCAAACTCTATCTAATTGGAAAAGACTGAAAGCAAACTATAAACACTATGCTTGGTTGACCATTATCAATTATGGAAAAGTAAATTAAGTTAACAACAAAATACAGATTACATAAAAAAAAGAAATGACATATACAGGAAAACATAATTAATTACATAAACTGAAAAATGAACTATTTACTTGCAGAAAGAAAAATACAAAAAATATATAGAATTACCTCCGGTTGATAAGGGGCCTTTCCCAACAATCAAATATTGGAACTAAATCAACTTAGTCACCAACAACATAATATTAACAGTAAAATACAGGAGCTTCCATTAACTGAGAAAATTATACAGCATTTCTATGAACTACTTGAGAGCGTAAATGCCTATATCTATTGTGTTATATGTCGTCTATGTCCTCTGCGTTTCTCCAAAGGAGACGTATATTTATAAATTTACAATGGGGGAGAGGGTCGACATAGTCGACCTCTCTAAAAATAGAAGTCTTTAATGTCTACACAACGACTGCTTGGTGGTTGACGACAGCGCAGAGGCCATCCGCTTGCTTACACGACACCGATTCTCCTTGATGCGAACAACTGCGTGTTAGTTTCCTTTAACCATGGGCAGAAGCATGTATTGGTAGGCTGAGCGTAGGAGGGTGGAGATGCTGGAATGTCGACGTGGGCATGAGCATGTGCTGTCGAGCTATGCAAGCAAGGAAACGACTATTCTAGAGTGTTGACGTGGGGAGAGTCATGTGTTGTCGAGCTAAGTGAGCAGGGAAGTGAATCTTCTAGAGCATTGACTCACCAACACTAACCACCACATTGCTAACAGAACCCATATTTCTATATTTGTCTTTAATGGGAAGGAATATGCCAACCAACAATTCTGCAGGTTGAACGAAGGGCTGAACGGTGGACCAAATGTGGCTAAACATTTGCAACGCGAACACAAGTCTAAATGGAAGTCCGTTTGAAGCTTATAACCTGCAACCCAAAATGTATTTTCCAAGCAAGTCGAAAAATATCAAATTAATGTTAATAAACCATGAAAATAATGATATAGAGCCAAGATTCACGTGATATGTAAATACGATTATACCTGGGTCTGATTGACGGTCTGAATGGCAAGAAGAGTGATTTATTATATGAGAATACTGAAAATAACGCCACTCAGAGTATATTTGGTGATAAAAAATGGACACCAACAATTTCCTAACAAACTGCAAAATATTCATGAATCAACTTGTCAACAAAATGCATATATAATTAAACAAAGAGCCAACCAATATTAAAGTTCCCGCCTAACACAAATGCACATCTAGAGAATAGGCCAGAGGCCAACAAAAGTTGAAATATCTGGATACTACACTCATCATTTAACAAAATATTCATGCTTCAAGACATTGAATAATTGCTAAACTGTTGCTCAAATCCTTTATTTCATGAAAGATCAGTAGAGAGGAAAAATTGTGGAAATACAAGCTGCTAAAGTCAATGATCTTAATCTCTGCAAAAGAATTACATCCACTCCTCCATCAGAATCATGAATCCAATGACCAATTTCCCTTCACTAAAAATAATTACAATATGGAATGTCGACCATGGATGGCTCAACCCTCTCCCTTCCTGAGAAAATTCACTCCCCTTTTTAATGAATTCTCCACCTCCTTTTATAACTTTCGGGAAAAAATAAGGTGAGTCCATTCTATGCTTCTTGGTCTTGATTTCTTGAAAATATCATTTTATTCACTTGTTGTTCCCTCATTAAAATAATGAACCATTTTTCGTGTGCCACAAAATTATCACAATAATACAAGAATATTATATCTTTTTCCATTTGGACTAAACATGCCAGGTCATCTTTGCAACATTCTGTCATATAGCATAAACTAAATTCATTTAAAAAATACATGAGTTTCAAAATAATAAAAAGTAAATACCTTTTATTATAAATAATAATATAATCCATGTAAATTTATGTACTCTCCATACCAACTCATATATGCAAATCATATTATGATGTTCCCTTTTCAATCCTTTTAAACCAACGTGAATCCCTCCATTTAATAAAGGTAAAGTCCTTTCTTCGTAATAAGATCTCTTTGGTATATTTAACCTTTGGTCATATTTGTGAACCCATCACTTGACATAAAGTTGACATAAAATGTGCTTGTCTTTTTTAAATAATGCTTGGGAATTTGTGCAAGAATATTAATATAATAATCCATAATTTTACCCTTTATCAAGTTGGAATACATGGATGAATTATAATATTCATAAAAGCATTAGATTTTCACTACATTCATTGTTAATGAACATTTTTAAATGTAAAAAACAATGCTCGAAATAGTAGCTCCAACCAACCAATTCTCCGAGGTTTTCCTTTCTTTGTAGTGTTGGCGATATTCATTTGGTTGTTTAATGGTCGCAAGGAAGGTGGTTTTAAATTACCACTTTTGGGAGCCTAAATAAATGAGATCCTACCACACCATATTACTGGTTTTAAAATTGAGGCTCATGTGCCTTTGATTATCCCTTGTGCAAATTTTCAAGCCTGAATTTTTGCTAGCCTTAGATCTAGGATGCTCATGGTTTACCTTTTTCCATATTTCTTTGATTTTACATTATAATGATATAATATAAAAGGAAATTTATATTTTTTGTTGATATTATATTCAATTCACAAATGAAATATGTGAATCATACCAGCCAAATCATCAACCTCATAACTATAATTTTAGCAGGTAGCTAGATGCCTTGTTTATAAGGCTCAACTGTTCATAAAATGAATGTTGTCAATACTAGTACCAACAACCATTACCAATGTTGTACAAATGGGGTTTCAGGATGCTTTGTTCATCTTCTTTGACGAGTAGCTTGGGATATTATCTGTTATCATGAGCATCCTCAGGGATAGCTCTTTGTATGATATATGTATTGAAAGCCATAGGATTCAGATTTAGTAGCCAGTATCTACTGAAAGTTTATGGGATTCATATTTTGTATCAGTGCCACTTTTTTGTATTTTACCGGACATGATGATATATATATAAAACATTATTTTGCGGTTTTATATATTGTTCCTTCTATGGTGATTTGAGATCTTATGGAGGTTGGCCTATACAATATGAGTAGATTACATGTTATGTCATTTTATGCATTTTCTTGATAAAAATGTTTATGAATGTGCGATGTACCAATCTAATATGAAATTAGTTAGGGAATCAACAACGTGTTCATGTTTCTTGGAATGTGTGTGTATTGAATGGAATCAAAGGACCTCTCCAAGAGACGTACTCACCGAAATAAGTGGAGTAATACGAGGTCACGGATAGCATACACATGGTTGAGATGGAAACCACTAATTGTGGATCGAGGTAGATAACAAGGTTGTCCACACCCAAGGAAAAAATGTCGGTCAATAATCTAATCACCGCATGATACTCGGCGGCATTGTTGGTTGCAAAACCTAGGAAAGTTCCTCCTGAACTAATCAACTCGACAACAGGGGAATAGAGTACCCATGTTGCTGAATCAAGGTTGCAGGTGTTTCATCTAGCATTGTCTACGAATCCAAAACAAGTTGCCATCTGCACATCTAGGCAGAGCATGGTATTAGCACAATGATAAGATCCTATCACACTAAAAAGAAAGTGTCACACCAAACAAAACACATGTCATGTACAGTATATACAAAGTACTAATGCATAATGATTTAGGCATAGGATCGTTTTAGGTAGATCCCATTTCGAGGCTCCCCCAAATATATCCTTTCATAATCCTCTAATTCATAAGCTCCATTTTCCAAAACACGTTTTACCACATATGGAACATGCCACATGGAATCAAGTTTTCCTGCCCCTAGCTTATCATGTTTTTGGTCATAAGTAAGGACGAAATCACCTTCGTTGAAGATAAGAGGTTTCACTGATTTATCATACTGGGCCTTGATGCATTTCTTATGTGCTTCGTTATCCAGAGCTGCATCGCGACAAGTTTTGTTGAGTTTTTCCAAGTATATAAATCATTCTTCCTTGGCAGTGGTATTCAGTAAAAGTTTGACAATGAGTTTTAGTGACTGAATCTCGCACTCGATAGGTAGTACCGCCTCTAGTCTGTATACCAACTGAAAGGGTGTGAAACCAATGGCAGTTTTAATGGAAGTCCTATATGCCCACAGGGATGAAAAAAGAATGACATTCCAGTTGGACTTGTGTGTTCCTTGTGATAATCTGCAAGGATCTAGCAACTGCAACAAACTCACAATCAAACTCTCAAGAATGTTGCAAAGAAGAAGAGAAACATGCACTCAATAAACACTCATAAACACAGAATAATGAACAATAATAGTATCATACAATGAATAATGAATGTAAAGAATGTGATACAATAATCTCTGATGAGGCATCATATAGGATTCGAATTAGCCAAGTAGGGCATTTGAATATGAGCTCAAAGTCTAGCTTGGATAACTATGGAGACATCATCGAGTCGGTAGTATCAGTCATAAATGGTGAGAGTCAGTCAAGTGTGTCTAACTGAGTCTAACAGAACCATCTAGCCATAAATTAGGGAATGGAGACTCCAAGGAGGGCGCATGAGGTTGTCTAGCTCAAAGTCTAGCTTGGATAACAATGGAGACATCATCCAGTCAGTAGTATCAGTCATAGATGGTAATAGTAAGTCAAGTGTGTCTAACTGAGTTTAACAGAACCATATAGGCATAAAACAGGGAATGGAGACTCCAAGGGGGGTGCATGAGACTGTCAAATAGTCAAGTGGAACTCTAGAACTAGCTAATTAGAAGCTACAAGCAGTCATCATGAGCAATCAATGGAACAACTGCTCAATCAATGCACTAGCTGAGTGATAACTCTCGGTAGGTGAGAAAAGGCACCCTAACTAAGTGATAACTGGTGGTAAGTGAGCAAAGGCGCCCAAACTAGCTGTGGTAGGTGGGAAAGGTGCACTTGTCAAGCAAAAAAGTAAAGGAGGGCACATTAGGTAGGTAGGAGGCCAAATGGGGGCTAAAGACAGGTTCTGGAGAGATAGAAGCAAGCTCTAGGTGTTGGGGAGACCACCACGATGATGACTAGATGCATGCAGTGGCATACAAAGCATATAGATTTGCATGCAGGAATGAAAAATATAAAAATGATGGTGTGAATATTCCAACACCCCCCGCAAGATATACTATGAGATAATAACCGAAAATAGTAAAATAGGGCCTTGGTGACTAAGATCAACGGTCACCCCGTACAATCAATCTAAATAAACTAAGTGAGGAAAGAGAGAAAACCCAGTGGGAAGAAATCCCTCCCTCAAAATAGACTGAAGGATGCTAATGAAGTATATCATCTCTCACCCCTAAAGGAGGTAAGTGTCCTTCTTTCTCAAAGAAGGATCGATAGATCCAAAATGGATCAGGAATTTCAGAAGGATGAATCCGTACATGTGAAAACTCTGATCTGGCAGATCAGGGAGCAATGGTTTCCCATCGAAGAAGAGGATTAGTAAAGTAAGAAGGATGAAACCTCTCATGCCAAAAATCTAATCTGGCTGATCGGGGAGTAGTGGATGCCGATCGAGGAACATGATAAGCAATGTGAGAAGGATGAAACCTTCCATGCTGAAAATATGCTATGGCTGATCGGGGAGCAGTGGATGCCCATCGAGGAAGAGGAAAAATAGTGAGAGATCTTCAGGTTCTTGTGGATCTGTATCTCCCATTCTCTCATCTTCATCATCAGTTGCTAGACCTTCAGGTTCTTGTGGATATCAGTCTAGCATTCCCTCATCATCATCTCCATCTTCAAATTCTGAATCTGAAATATCATGTAAAGCTGAATCATCCAATATCTGAATGTGAAATCTCATGAGGAGAAGCAAGTAAAACTGGATCATCATCACTCGAAGGAGGAACATATCCAAAAATGTTGATATCATGAAACTGCTCCAGAACATGCATGTAGTCCTCATTTGAACCATCATGATTGTAATCAATCTCAGAAGAACTAGGACTAAATGATGATGGATCTTCATTAATATCAAAGGAGGATGCAGTAGTGGAGGCCCATTTTGAAATAGGAGTTGGACGAATAGGTGTCCTGTGCTTGAGAAAATATGCTCATTCATTCTCTTCTTTTCTTCTAAATGCGAGTTACTGCTGCCTCCTATTACACCTTTGCTTAAAAGTTGGATAGCCATCAATTCGAATCCTTTCATCATTTGTTTGTTCATGTCTTTGATACCATTTGTAATGTATTCAAAAAATGGTTTTATGATTGTAATAAATTCCTCCTCATGTTCTGAAAGATACATAAGATACAAGTTTGCGAAAAAGAAAAATACTCACTTCTTGTTTTTTCTTTTCAATTTTATATGCCAAATAAAAATATGAAATACTCTTTCACATTGAATCTATCCAAAAACAAACCGAAAAACAAGCTCTTTTATTTTCTTTTCTACTTCGAATGAGTATGAAAATGACAAGTAAATGAAAAAAAGTGTTCTATGATTGCAAAAATACTTCAATCATTAAGTAAGGAGGGAAAATAGGTTTTGAAAAGTTTCCAAGCAAGTTTGAAGATTCAAAGTATGCAAAGATCCTTCACAAAACAAAAATATTCAATGATCTTTTCCAAGGATGCAAGTAAATGTGAACCAATTTCTTTGCCTCAAACAAAATGACCAATTTTGTAACGTAAAACCAATAAGTCCAAATAAAATATCTCTTAATTTGTCACTTCAATCTCAAAAAATCCAAACCATGAATAAATAATCAAGTAAACCAAACCAAACTTCTTAGATTTGCAGATCAGGAGCAGAGTGAGTTATCAGACCAAGTACAAAGGTTAAAGCAGGTTATGAGAATGGTATAAATGACTATTACAGTCTTCTAGTTTCCAATTCACTAACAACTTGCACAACTTCATTCTATAATCCAAATAGGGTTCCAAAAGAAAATCCAAAAATATACAAATTAAATTGAGATCACACATATCTGATCAAGACCAGAGTGCTAAAAGCAAGCAAAAAACCAAAGGCAAACATCAATCAAGCCAAAAATTGAGTTTTAGAGCACACTACAGGGAATTTGCACTCCCCTGGAGACCATCCAGGAGCGAAATTAAGGAATTTTTGCGCTCTAGTACATTGTAGGGGCACGAAAATTAGAGGATTTTTGCTCTATGACACACAGGATGGGCGTGGAAATATCCTGTAGGGAGGCATGGGCGAAGGTATGAGAAGAAAATTATGAATTTATTAAGCTTGCAGACCCAAAGAACTTAATATTGAGGATCAAAATGGAAATTAAAGTTCCAAAACTAGTAAATAATAGAGATAAGAGATCAAATTTTGGATATTTTATGGGAAAATGAAACCTGGGATGTCCCCAGCGGAGTCGCTCGTTTCTGTTCTAGCAAATTGCTCCTACAGATAGTTAAACCTACTCAAAGATGAAACTAAGTTTAAACAATATTAATCTAAGACGGAAGTGAAACAAGTGGTTGTTTACTCTCCTAGATCTAACACAATACGTAAGCTTTTAAACACTAAGAGGAGAAGGATCGTGAAACTTACCTCAAATTCGTCGGTTGTCCTAGCTCCAACTTCACACTTGATCTCCAAGGGGTGAACTTGTTTGAACAAGACAGAAGCAATACCTCCAAGCACTAGATGTAATGGTTAAGATCGAATTCATACAAAAAACATATCATGCATCTAATTAAAGTGAGAAACACAATATGGGATAAGCCAAGTTTGTATTAATGAAAGCTAAGAAGACTATTACAAAGTTAGCCTTGATGTCCAAGCAACAACTTCCACTTCCAATATTTTCCTCTTTCTATATCTGCAAATCTCCTAAGACCATAGGTTTGATGCCTCCAAAATTTCTCCCAGAGCTCATGGATGGCCTCCTTCTTATAGGATTTGGGAGGCCAAGCACTAGGAGAGAATAATGGATCTAAGTGAGTGGAAGGTGGATCAAGCAGGTGAGTCATTCCAAGGAAGGTGAGATTTGAGAGGAACCTCCATCCCAAAAATATCTCCTTCGAATCCAAGATACAAGATTCAAGTGATAATATGGTTAAGGGATTTTTCGTGCCCTCAACGCTGAGCATAGTGCGGAAAACTTGCAATTTTTACGCCCCTAGTAGGGCATGAAAATGTTGTAATTTAGCACCTTGCACCACTAGCAGGGCATGGCAATATGGGTAAAGTGGATCCATTGAGGTGGCATTCGACCATGAAAAGTTGGATTTTCCTCCAAGGAAGGCTATGGAGGGGACCAACAAGGTGGAAATAAGTCTCATGACCTTCTAGGAGGTACGACCATTAGGTTCTGAATGGTGGTATGACATGAAGACTCAGAATGGTGCTCAAAGTGGGACTTTTAGGTATAACAATAATTGCATGCTAGACTTAAGATCCTCCCATAACTTGATGCCAAAGGTTATTATAGAGAATTCAGACCTAGATATTGCCAATCCATACCATGAACTTTATAGTTTTGACTCTAGAAAAGTGAAATGCTTAGGGATGATAAAGGATTTGGTGGTTACACTAGCTCAGTTTCCTACAAACTGTATCGTGATGGATGTAGTAGTGTAAGATGTGCCTGCTAAGTATGGGATGCTGCTATTTGGAACATGTTCTAAAAAGATATGAGGCATGATGCAGATGGAAATGAAGTATGCAACATTCCCAGTATTTGCAGGAGAAGGCAGGAGGCTTTATAGAGAGGTTGAATTTGTATATGTGATAAGTGATAAGAGCAAAGCAAAGAATTATCGTTTGTATGAAATTGAGGAAGACATGAGATGTTGCATTCTGGAAATGAATGATGAGTATGAAGACTCTTTTCCTAGAGAAATATTTGCTCATGATTTTTCGTCTTGCCCAAGACAAGTATGGAAAATGCACTTTGATGGAGCATCCTCCAAAAAAGAAGTAGGGGCTAGAGTGATCCTATTCTCTCCCACCAATGAATAAATCACTCTTTCATTCAAGATGAACTTTGAAACCACAAACAATATAGCATAATATGAATCCTTGATACCTGGGTTAGAAACTGCTAAAAATATGGGGATTACATAACTCACTATTTTGGGGGATTCATAATTAGTGGTGCAGCAGATTAAAAAGGTTTACCAACCCAAACACCCTAGAATGAGGGTCTATGGAAATGAAGTGTGGGATTTAATAGATTTTTTTTTCATGCTTCTAATATCACTTTTTTTTTGTTGCCCCCCCAGCAACTCCCCTTAATTTTGCAAAACAAATAAAAATAAATAAAGGCCCCCCCATGTAAATTTTGTATATAAGGTTGTTTTCAGTTTCTTTTGCTTGGTTGTAGAGTGATCAATTGGTTTTTGTTGCTAGATATTTTACTTTTTGCGCTTCTATTTCTTTTTCTTGGCTTTCTTGAGATAAGGATTTGGTGGTTTAACTTATGCATGTCATTTTAGTCTTCTCACTTCTTGCTTGCTCTTTAACATATCTTTCATGGCTTAAAGTTTTGGTGATTTTTGTCACTTGACTCTCTACCGTTATATGAACTTGTTGGAGTTGATTGCATGCTTTGGTTTGGCATAATTGGATCAATTTCATTTTTTCGATAACTTTGTTAAATGTTGGCTTTCACTTTATTAATGAATTTTTGGGCTTTTTAGCAAATCATAGTTAATTAATTAAAAACTCAAATTTATGATTTTGAATTATGCTTTGAAAGAATATTTATCAAAGAATGGAATCATATATTTTTATTCATTTTGGGCAATCTATCATAGTTTTTCAAGCTTTCAACTTATTCTAATAATTTTTCCTTTCTCATGTAATTTTTTAATTTCAGACAAAATTAAAATAATTTAATTAAAAGCTTATTTATATTCCATTCATATCTTAAAGGGGTGTTTTTAAAGATTCAAGATGAATGGCTACTTTTCCATTTAAGCAAAACATCACCTTTTTATTTTTATTTTTGACATAATTTCTATTTGTTTTGGCACACCGCTAAATATTATTTCATTAATATAATTATAAGCAAAACATATTTATTTTAATAAAATAAATTTTTGCAAAGTATTTAAGTTAATTTTAGTAAATTTCTTTTATTATATAAGTTATCACGTGTTCTCATTAAGATCTCATCGTTATAATGCATAACAACTCATGCCAAAAATTTATTATTATTTTATCCAAAACTAAAATATGATTGTATGACTATAAAGTTTAGGTGGTATTTTCATTTGCTATAATGGAATGGATGATTAACAGGGCAAGATAAGTAGCTCGGTTGGAGTGAAGGTGCCTAGATATACGGGGGTGGGGTAGGGTTCAATTCCCCCCGTATCACACAAGTGTGGAAAAAAAAAGGCATTTTATATTAATTTACAAAAATATTATTTTTTAAATATTATGTCTTTTTAAACCAACTAATTTTACAATTAGTTGGTTTTGAGGTTTGTTTTGATATGAGTTAAAAAATTCAGAGATTGAAATTTCCAAGTATCACGGGTTGATAATGAAGAGGGTTTCTCTAGGGTTTTTGGTTTTCTGGCTGATGGAGGTAGCAGAATGTCTGTAGGATAAGGACGATCTACTGCAGCTCCTTGGATTCCATCCAACCGTGTCGTTGGCTCTAGTACCAACCAAGGTATCAAAAAGTGGGAACTAGGTTTTTTTCATGCTGTAGGAAATCACTCCGAGTTCTGTGGTTTTCTTCTCATCTGGTTTTGGTTTTTCTGTTATTTGGTGGTTTGGATTTAGTGTACTGGTTGTGCGTCACCCTGTCTTGTTCTCACATACTGGGTTGTCTGTTCTTATGTGACATCTGTCCTTTCATTTTTATTGGGTCGGGGTATTAGCTATAATGGTTTCTCCTCTCACGTTTCCCTCAACAGTCTCTGCGGGTCCTGATATTTCCTCCGAGAGACAGCATGTTGAGAAGCTTGGACTTTTCCCTTTTGGGTCGCTCTCCTTGAAGCTATGGAAGGGAGTTGTGGCCTGTAATAGACGTCTCCTGAAGACTTACAAGGCTAAGGTAGAGGCCTCGATTTATACAATGTACCAGGAAGTTAACTTGGACAGAGTCCATGTCCTATCTCGCGGAGGATTTGTGGGTAAGATTGAAGACACTAAGATATCTCAGTTAGAGCTGGTTGAGTGGGTAAACCTTCACTGGACTCCAGAATCAGGGCTACCTCCTCACACGAGCCTACTTGCTAAAGGAAGGGTTGCTTTTTTTTTCTTCGAATGAATACATCGTTCCCTCAATCCTGGAACCTGGCTTGTGAAGAATGGGTCCTTGAATCTTAAACGTTGGCATGTTAATTTCAATCCCAACACCGAACAGTTGAAGTTCAGGCACCTGTGGGTGCTTTTCCCCGGATTCCCTTTTAAGTTATGGACCCCAAATTTTTTTGAGGGTTTAGGTAACTATCTAGGTCGCTTCATTAGCCTAGAAAAGAATTTAATATTCAGCATAAAGAAGAAAATGGCATCTATGATGGTGGAATTCGATATGGTTGATGGGTTACCAGTAGAAGTTGATATTGTTTGGGGGGATAAACGTTTTAAACAGAAGCTTGATTACAAGAATATACCCTTTCGTTGTTTTTTCTGCCATGGTATGGGTCATGTGAAGGATAGATGCTTGAAGCTTTGTTCTGGAGCTCTCTCTCCGGCTAGTTCGTCCTCTATCACAAATAATTTGCTTCCTGGACCTGTTCTGACTTCGACCTCGCCAAAAGGTAAGCATATTGATGAACCCTCTGAATTTTATGAAGGGGTTTCTAAGGAAGAATTATAATTCTACCCATCTATGGAAAAAGCATGAGATTTGAGGCATTGAAATTCTAAATCCTTAGCGAGGAATCTATTTGAAGATATTAGTTCTCTGGAGTTGCCTTATGTTTCGGGGGAGTCTATGGGCTCTGAAGATGTTCTTGGTAAGGTTAAAGAGGCCCCTACTTTGGGTTCATTTCCTAATTCCTTAATGCCTCCTCTGGACCCTATTGTTCCCTCTACAAAGACTTTTCCTAATTCATTTCAAACTCCCTACGGGCCCTGTCTAGTAGCCATAAATCTCCCTTAGGTGTTTATGCACAAAACCCTAAGTCTCCCGATAAATATGTGATCCCTTCCATTCGTTGTTTGAATGTGACAATCTAGAAAAAGAAAAAAGTTAAGGAGAAAGAGGTTGGAGAAGTTTTTATTCCTTTGTCTGTGCGGTTGGATAGTGCTTTTCCTGAACCCTCTCCGAACCATCTCTCCTCTCATGGGACTCTTAGAGAAGTTGTCTCCCTTGGATCTGTGTCTTAATGTCATTTATCTCTTTCAATATCCGTGGTATTGGAGGGATATCCAAGACTAGGATCCTCTTCAATTTCCTGAAAAGTTATAGTCTTGATTGTATTTTAATTCAAGAAATGATGTGCTTTGCGACACAAGCTATTGCGATTTTCTCCAAACATTTTCCAAGATGGTATTTTTCTGCTATTGACTCATGTGGTCTATCTAGTGGTATTTTGTCTGGTTGGAATCTGGCTACTACTATCTTCAAGCCTTTCAAGACGATGAGGGGTTTGTTATTGGAAGGTCAGTTTTTATCTAACGACCATAACCTTTCTCTTCTTAACATGTATGGTCCATATACTAATAGGAAGAGCTACTGGGCAGGGCTTGAAGATTTGGGTATTCTGAATTCTCCAAACCTTATTGTTGCAGGTGATTTGAACTTCACCCTCTCGATGGATTAAATCTAGGTCTCGTCTGGTATTGATGATGACTTGGCATATTTTCTTAAGAATATTTTCATGCAAGTTAATCTAATTGATGTCTGACCAAGAAAATTGGTTGCTACTTGGAGTAACAAACGGGTTGGAAAGTGTCGTATTAGTAAACGGCTGGATCGCTATCTTATGGAAGAATTGGTGGTTTCTAAGTTCAACAGGTACAGATCCTGGGTGGAGTTTTCTAATATCTCTGATCGCCAGCCTGTTTTTTTGCAAATTGAGGACTTGACTTTTAAGGCTAATAGACCCTTCAGATTCAATAGTTCTTGGAAATCTAATTTGGATTTTTTTTCTATGGTCAGAAGCTTTTGGGGGTCTATTGATGTCCCCATGTGCCTCAATCCTATGGATGCGTTGAGTTATAAGTTGAAGATTCTAAAATCTGCTACTAAAAAATGGGAGAAATATTTTTCTGCTAGGACAAATAAGGATCTGATTGCTATTAAGGGCCAGATCAAGCAACTTCATGTTCTGATTTCAAAGGGTATCTTTTCTGAAGAAGACAGAAGAATGTTGCTTTTTATCCAAGCCAAGCTGGATGAAATTCTTAAACTTGAAGAGAGAACATGGAGGTTAAAAATTCGTGCTATGTGGATGAAGGTGGGGGATGATAATACTATATTTTTTCATACTTTTGCTTCTTACGGGAGGAATTTGAATACTATTTGGTCAATTTATGATTCACAAGGGACATATGTTTTTGAAAAGAAGAAGATTGAGCATTTGGCTTTTACACATTTCAAAGGCATTTCGAATATCCAGGCACTTCGAGTATTGAAGCACAACTCAATGTACTAAAAAATTATCCATCTTTTTTTACCGAAGAAGAAGGGAAAGCTTTTGGTAATCTTGTTTCATTGGAGGAGGTTGGAAAATTCTTGAAGCTTTTTACAAAAGAAAAGAGCCCTGGGCCCAATGGTTGGACCGTTGATCTTTTTATTGTTTTTTGGGATATAATGGGTTCTGATTTGCTGGATATGGTTGAATATTCTAAAATGAATGGTTGGGTTACTGGAGGGATAAAATCAACGTTTTTAACCTCGATACCCAAGAGAAATAAACCTCTAACTTTCCACGATTTCATACCGATTGCTCTATGCAACTTGGTTTACAAGATTATTACCAAATAATTGCTAATAGAATTAAGCCTAAGCTCTCAGAGTGGTTGTTAAAGGAGCAGTTTGGTTTTCTGGCTAATAGACAAATTCTTGATGCAGTTGGAATCACTTAGGAAGTTTTTCATATGGTCAAATTGAGGAAGCAAAAAGCTATGATGCTCAAAGTCGATCTTTTTAAAGCTTATGATCAGTTTAACTGGGACTTTCTGCGCTGGATGCTTCTTCAAATTGGTCTCTCTCGGGTTTCCATAAACTGGATTATGGCATGTGTCATGATAAATAATTATTCAGTTCTGATTAATGGAAATCCAAAACCTTTTTTCAAGAGTCACAGAGGTTTGCGAAAATGTATCCCTCTATCTCCGTTGTTATTTTTGCTGGTTATAGAAGGTCTTAGAAGGTTGATAATTGGAGCTAGAGTTGATGGGAAAGTTAGAGGGATTCACTTTTCTAAGACTTTATCCATTACTCATCTATTGTTTTTGGATGGCGTAATGCTTTTTGGTACTGATTCTATTGAGGAGTGGGAGACATACTCTTCTCTTATCTTGTTATTCTGCAAAGCGACTGGTATGGAGGTAAGTCAAAGTAAGTTAGTTTTCATTCACATTCTGGTTGACAATTATGTGCTACAACAGGTTCATTCATTCCTTCCTTACAATGCTACTTCCCTAAATGATGGAGTAAAGTACTTGGGGTTTTTTATAAAGCCTAACAATTATGGTGTTTAATATTGGAAATGGTTGATCATAAGGTTTGAAAAAAGATTAATTTATGGTGTCATAAGTATTTGTCCTTGAGAGGTCAGTTGGTTCTTTTAAATTCTGTCCTTCGGTAGCTTGATGGTGTATTGGGTATTATTGGCTCAATTACCCTGTTCTATTCTCCAAAAAATGAAGAGTTTAATGTTCTCTTTCCTTTGGTCTACAAAGACAGAATCTGACCATTATCATTTGGCAAATTGGGAGATTTTATCTCTTCCGAAACGATATGGAGGCTGGAATATAAAAAATGTTTTCTGGTTTAATATGGCATTATCCTTGAAAAGTTGTTAGCGAGGGATCTTTGGAGACAACTTATGGTATGATCTGTTGCAAGTGAAGTATATAAATAAGGATTGATGCAGCTGGGTTAGAAACCCTTCGATCAATCCACGCTCTGCATCTTTTTTTTGGAATGGGTTCATGAAATTATTCCCCTAGATTAGCTCTTATATTTCATGGCACGCTGATGATGGTAATAATGTGATTGTTGGCATTGATCCTATCCCGGGTATTGAGTCGGAGTGTTTTATTTTCCTGGAACTTTGAAATCATTTCAAGGATTATGGATTGATTTATCTAATCCAATTAAGGCGTAAGAGTGGTTTAGTGCCTCACACCTCCTACTGGTATACTGCTTTTGACCTTGGGTTCTCTGGTAGTTGGGAAATTGTATGGAATGGATATTTGAAGAATTTAAATAATGCTGGCATCATAATTTATTTTGGTAAAGACCGTCTTGCATGGTCAAAAAATTCCTCTACAAGACCGTTTTCAGCCAGTAGTGCATATCAGGTCATTGTTGAAAATCATGTTAAGGATGATAAGAAATGGTGGTTCGTAGCTCTTTGGAAGTGGAAGCTTTCGCTGAAAGTTAAGTGTTTCCTGACGACTAGATTTTAGCAACAAACTTTTAACTTGGGATAATCTATTGAGACGTGGTAAATAGGGTCCAAATTTGTGCAGCTTGTGCAGAAAAGGTGATGATTTGGTGGATCATCCGTTTTTTCGTTGTGGCTTCTCCACTTAGGTTTGGAAGATCGTTTTCCATATGTTGAAGAATGCTTTTGTTTGGCCCTCTATTGAGTTTGAAAATGCCTATTTCTTATGGTCTCATAAATTCAGGCAGTTGAAAAATGTTCCGGGACTTTTGGCTTGGTCGATCGGCACTTCCGTAACTGGGCTATCTTTCATGATGACTATCCATCGGTGGATGCAGCTATGTTTTTTTCTGGAATTTTTTCTCCCATTACAGTACCACTTCCCCAATCTGTAAGAATCCCGGCAAAGGTATTAAGCTGATCCGTGATTATCACTCTGCTTTTGGATTTTTTTATGAGGATGCAATAGTTTTTGGATTTGGTGCTGGCTTTATCATCTATTGTGGTGAGGACCTTACCTATAAATTCAAACTTATGTGTGGACATGGGACAAATTCAAAGGTTGAGTGGATTGGTTTGTGGGGGCTTCTGAAAGCTCCAATTTGTTGTGGCTTAGGTTCTTTGAGGGTTTATGGCGACTCCTCAGTCATTGTTAATTGGGAAAAAGGAAAGCATCGCCTAAAAGACTCTCATCTCAATTACTGGTGTGAAAGAACCTCCTTTTTAATGTCTTGGTTCTATGAGATTTCTATTGATCATACTTTCAGGGAAAATAATAATGTGGTCGATGCCTTATCCAAAGAGGCACTTGATGGATCTGCTGGTATTCTCCATTGGGAAAAATGGGTCGAAAGGGAACTTACTCTCTCTGGAACTATGCCTTTTTTCTGATGTTATTTAGTTATTTTCCGATTTGATGTTCGAATTTGATGTAGGGATGTTGGTTCAGCTATGTCTGATTTTTATTTTATTTTTGGTTGTAAGTATTGCTCAAGCAGTTGGAACAGATAATCCTATTTTTTATAAGACAAGATTCTCATAGTCTATCTTTGTACTTTTTTATTTCTACTTGAAATAACAGAAGTATATATTTTTTTCCTTGAAAAACAAAAATTTACAATTAAGTTCATGGAAAAGTATAGCCTCATAAAAATTAACATTTTTCTTTGTTTTGGAAGGCTAATTATATATATGTATATATATATATATATATATATATATATATAGAGAGAGAGAGAGAGAGAGAGAGAGAGAGAGAGAGAGAGAGGAAATGAGGTTGTGAAAGCTAAACAATCACCAAACCACAAATAAAGTCGCCTGAGGATAAGGCTAAAATCTCCACAATAAATTATTTTTAAAGGGATCGTTACAATAAAATATTCACGTTCAGTCTCCACCACCATTGCTATCTCTGCCAGCACATTAAAATATTCACGCTAAGTGCAAGATTTTCCAGAAAGAGAAGAAAAGGCCACATTTTTTGCTATCAAACTAAAACGTGTCCAAAGATCCTATTTGTCAGCTTAAGAAGGAGATCACTCCACTTGCAGCGAATAGAGAAATTGGCACTCATGAGATTGCAACACGCCAAGATATAGTCATTAATGGAGCCTCCTAGATTGCCAACAATAGTGCAACGGGTCACTTGTTGACTTTAGAATGGCACACTATCAAATATTCACCTACAGAGATTTTTCCATCAGAGCTTGTTGAGAGCTTATTTCCACATATAGATCATGAGGCGATTTTATATTCTCTAGTCTATGAATCATTATCAAAGGATGAGTCTACCATATACATCATCGAAAACTAATACTCCCATAGACTTGAATTTCACCATACTGAAACTTGAACTTCTGTTTATTTTTTCTTAGTTTTCATATAATGTTCTCTTTATATTGGATTTTAGTTTCAACTTAATATTTAATTTTATATTAGATTTTAGTTTGAACTTAATATTTATTTTGAGTTCTAGTTTAGTTTTTAATAAAATTTCACAAAATGTATTTCTTTGTAATTTTGATTCTAGAGATCTTTGGAGTATAATATCATATTCAATATTATAGCAAGGAATTGAAAACATTTGAGATTTAGATGTATAATGGTTTATCAAAGCACCTTGGGTAGAGTCAAACTCTACTGCATTCACCAAATATTGGTGAAACCCTTATGGGCAAGGCATGTCTTATGTTTAACAGACAAGACCGGTACAAGTCCTGAGAGATTAAACTCTTATGTAATGGGCATCTAAGCAGAAGCTATAGCCAACTTTGACGAAGAATCCATTCAATTTTGTGAACGGAGAGATGAAATCTGGCAGAAATGATTCCCAACAATGAAGAGAGGCACATACCCACAAGCAATAAAACATGCATTCACCACATACTGGTGAAACCCTCATGGGCATGGTGTGTCTTAACAGACAGGATTGGTACAAGTCCTGAGAGATTAAACTCTTCTATTATGGGCATCTAAGCAGAAGCTATAACAAACTTTGATGAAGAATCCATTCAATTACATGAACGAAGAAATGCAATCTGGGAGAAAGGATTCCCAACAAAGAAGAGAAGCACATACCCATAGGAAAGAAAACATATCTACAAAATGATCAAATATCCAACCAGAATTTTATAGATATCAAGGCCACCATTATAAAACTTGGCAAGTATGCAACAAGTAACATTCACAAATTATGCCTTGAATGAAAACTCTAATGCTCATTTGCAACCCAGATTTTGATTAAGATTCTCCATAATAACCTTAATTCGATTGGAATCCTAGTCCCCTTTTAACAAGCACTACCTTGATTTCATTTGGGCCTGTTCAACAATGATATGAACTTGTTACGTGCCTTTTTTGGTAAAGTCCTCCATTGGCCTTCCACAAAGGCCTGTATGTATTGGATGAGGAGGATTTGTTCCTTTGGAGACCATGGACCCGTATTGAGTCCGATTGAGTACAATATAACTCAAGTTTCTGATCACAAAACACCAGACACGTTACATGCATGCTAGCTAGGGGTAGGTTATAAATCTTATAAACATTTATTTGAAACATTATGAAAGGATTTGGCAATAATTCCATTATAATAATAATTTTTTTAATAAAACTGAATTCCTTGGTTTGAACTCGATCTTTCTAAGCTTTCATCTCGGTGGCTTGGAACATGATTGATTCGGTTGGTTATTCAACATACAGGCTCCCAGTTTGACTATAGTCGCGCAAAACTGTATTTTATGTCTGCTCTTTGACATTGGTGATTCCTTGTGATTGTCATCTTTGGTATGCCTTCTTTTAATTACAAGCTTACTCAAATTCAAAGTTTCATTGTAATTCTTTGAGATTTTCGTATTTATGATGACTTCTTAGTTTCAATCTTAGGGTGAAAACACGAAGGTGGGAAACAATTCCTTGATAATTTGCTTTTTTCTTGTTCTAATTTCCGTTTTCCTCGCTCGAGAAAAAAGTCAACAAATTTTCTCGGGCGAGAGTTTTATTACTTCTCAGGTGAGACATTAACCACGGTTAGATTTCTTTCGTCCATGAGTTTTTCCATAGTTAGAGAATTTCTCGTTCGAGAGTTTTTAGTTTCTCGTTCAAGAGTATACTAATTTTTTTTTGTCAAAATCTCGGACAAATTTCTCGGTCGAGAGTTTTGATTCATTTTAACGTCTCAGCCGAGACATGTTTAACTATATAAACACAGTAATATTTCCCTGCCATGCGCATTGCCATTTTCAACGTTGTTGCTGTTGTTGTTTGTTTTCACTCAAACCGACACTGAGTTGAAACAACAAACGGAAGGAATCCCACTGCAACTCTGTTTGTTGAAACACCGAAGGGAAGGGAAGACCACCCATGGAAACAAAGTGAACGGCCACAAGAAGAGGACCGCCACCGCTAGTTCGATCTAGTCGACCAGACGACCATAGCATCAGATGAACGCACACAGGTATGTTTCTCTTTTTCCACGGGAATCTCTGTAAAACCCAACCAAATTCAATTTCAAATTTGGTTACCGTTCCTTGGAAGTATTCTAATTTCGATCAATTCTCCCTTAGGGTTAGGGTTAGAGGCCGAATTCCTCTTGTGATTCGACCAATGGTATATTTGGACCCTCTTCCAACTAGAAGCACATTGAGTGTATTCAATAGCCAAGATATCACCTACCAAGTCAATAGCCAAGATAACTTCCCTCACTGGGTCGGGGATTTCTACTTCATTGAGCAACCTTAAGTGCAAACAAAGAATCCATGTCAATGTGGCCCTAGTGCATTGGGAGATTTCACTGTTTTGAAACCATTTTGAGAATGATATAAGGCCTCTACCTTGATAAACCCGCATCCTGAGGCTCACCATTGTTGAATCCAACATCAATCGAGTGTGAAATTGCATTGCTGAATTCAAAATACTTCTTCATTTGTTGCTACATAATTCAATAAAGTTGCAGAATACTTCCTACCTACTCCAAAGTACTTCAGAGTGCTGCTACCAACCACATCTTACTAGCGTTCGACTTCTTTTCACTCCATCAACACTCTTCTTCAGTTAACTCAAGTTTTCCATTCACTTTCTCCTTGAATATTGACCACAATTTATCATTTTTAAGATGTTTTTAGTTAGAAATCCCTGGCTATAATCTCCTTTAATGCCTTGTTCATTCCGCTCTGTTGTATCAATTTTTACTACAATCCCCTACATTTTTTACAACCCCACTCCCTGCAACCATATATCATATTATCCAAGCTCGGCCAATATTTTTAGCTGGGGACAAAGTGATGTTCACATCAAAAGTGAGATAAGTATAATGGGTTAATGCAAATGGATTAATGTAGATGTGAATGATGACAAATTAATAAGGGAGCTAAAGACAGGAGTCATATGAGGGAAGATAATGCACATTTTTATCATTCTTATTTTCCTTGCACTATGTAGGTATTTTATTTTCACTAGAAAGGACTCTTAGCTCACCAAGTACTAGTCTTTTAAAATGTTAATTCTCTTGGATATCATATATCAATTTCATATCTTAAAATGACTCAGCATTGCTTTGTAGGATTTTATACAATAGGTATGGGATTGATAGTCAATGCTACATTTTCAACCCAAAATGTTGTCATAGTTGCTCCATTCCATACTTTATAGGGAGGTGTATGGAGAAGAATATTAGATGATACATGTAGTAGCACTCAGGTTAGTATGATTCAACAAAATCTTCATAAATTATGAAGTTGTTTGGTAGTGAAATTGAAACTAATATCCTGCACCAAGTGGAAGGTTCAATTAGAAAAAATAAGAGAATGTATCAAGCTCTTGATTGTCAATCATCAAAGAATGACATAGAATCAACTTCCCAAAGTATTTCCCACAGCGAAATATATTATGGCCATATTAGCTCACTCTCACATCAAACCATAGAAAAATATCATTCATACTGAAGGTTGGATTGAGGTGGAGAGAAACATAGATAGTACCATGTTTATAATGGTCAAATGGAAATGAGTAACCCTTAGAAAGCTTCAACATCAAAAGGACACGACTTCCCAAGCTACCCAAAACACCAAAAAATGAATGTCTCATACATTCTTTGCAATGTAAGGGAAAGAGGAGGCAAAGAATGTTCAAATATTCAATAGTCCAACCTAGAAATCATTTAGTCCAAATCAAGTTGAAAATAAGTTTCAAACCTAAAAAGAAAGCTCACATGTGTTTCCAAAAATGAGTAATTTAACCTTGATAAAATTTAGTTATATTGAACTCTAAATTCTTTGTTTCTCTATTCGTTCCCATTCTTCAATATTTAATTATTCTTATTTTCTTTGCACTATATAGGCATTCTATTTTGACCAGAAAGGACTCTTAGCTCACCAAGTACTAATCTTTTAAAATGTTAATTCTCTTGGATATCATATATCAATTTCATATCTTAAAATGACTCAACACTGCTTTGTAGGATTTTATACAATAGGTATGGCATCAATAGTCAATGCTACGTTTTCAACCCAAAATGTTGTCATAGTTGCTCCATTCCATACTTTATATGGAGGTGTATGGAGAAGAATATTAGATGATACATGTAGTAGCACTCATGTTACTATGATTCACCAAAATCTTCATAAATTATGAAGTTGTTTGGTAGTGAAATTGAAACTAATAACCTACACCAAGTGGAAGGTTCAATTAGAAAAAATAAGAGAATGTATAAAGCTCTTGATTGTCAATCATCAAAGAATGACATAGAATCAACTTCCCAAAGTATTTCCCACAGTGAAATATATTATGGCCATATTAGCTCACTCTCACATCAAACCATAGAACAATATCATTCATATTGAAGGTTGGATTGAGGTGGAGAGAAACATAGATAGTACCATGTTTATAATGGTCCAATAGAAATGAGTAAGCCTTAGAAAGCTTCAACATCAAAAGGACACAACTTCCCAAGCTACCCAAAACACCAAGAAATGAATGTCTCGTACATTCTTTGCAATGTAAGGGAAAGAGGAGGGAAAGAATGTTCAGATATTCAATAGTCCAACCTAGAAATCATTTAGTCCAAATCAAGTCGAAAACAAGTTTCAAACCTAAAAAGAAAGCTCACTTGTGTTTGCCAAAAATGAGTAATTTAACCTTGGTAAATTTATTTATATTGAACTCTAAATTCTTTGTTTCTCTATTCGTTCCCATTCTTCAATATTTAATTATTCCTTTCCTTATAGGTCTCTATGATTTCTTCTCATCCAACTACTCACAATACTCCTTATTTGCAATCTATAAATTAAGCTTTATACCCTCAATCACTAAAATATGTGTTCAAGATTATCCACCAGGATAATACAAACTCTAATTGATCAAATTGCTTCGGAATTCTAAACCAAATTGTAATAATTAGGCTCCAAGGTTGTTAGGTTTCAAATATTTAACTAGGAATATCACAAAATTCTAAATATCTCACTTGAACAACACCCAAAATGTGGGTCTTCATGATTACAACCAAATATAACTTGAACTAGTAATAATGATGACATAAATTGGATATCAATTAACCTAAACATATTTAAACATTTAATAGAAATGGCCATAAACCATAAAATATTTCACTTAGAAATGAACCACAATTGTATGAATACACACAAGTAGTAGTAGTACCCCATATTGGAATATATTTCCATTAAAGCTAATTCATTGCAATGTATTTTATAATGTTAAATTTGATCATTGAACACTGAATTTAGTTTAACTTTTTCAAAATCCATATTAGACCTTTATTTTCCACCTTAGGTTCATTGGACACCCCACTTCATTGCCTATATGAGACACTTACCGTTACACCTTTCTCTAGCCTCATTTTTCCCACTTTTTTCCACCATCACCCTCTATGCGATTCTAGGGGGGCGATGGTCAGTCTACCATCCCTCCTTGTACACTTACAAGGGAGTGACACCATCACTCCCTACATGCCTTGAGTGTTGATGTATATGTAACTTCGGAATGTATTTCATATATGTATATTGTACTCCTATAGAGATGGTATTATTCCTCTATACGGAAGTGTTTGTATTCCTATAGAGATGTTATTATTCCTCTATACGGAAGTATTCCTTGGGTTTGTAGAGTTGTATGAAATTCCTAGAGTTCTAGCTGTTTCGAAAACCTATGTAGTTGATTCCAGAAATTCTACCATAAAATAGATCTCTTCCCATCTCTAATATTCTAGAAGCAGTGTTCTTGGATGATATCGCTATTTTTGGAAGAACTGTTCCAAATTATGGATCCTTTCCTTTCACCCTCCATTCATATGAGTTCTAAGTCTTGTATTCCGAGGGGTACTTGATCTTCCAAAGCTTTCTACATCGTTCATTTTTACTCACCTCTTTAGGTATACTTAGAAATTGACAATTGATTTTTAGTATCTCTACCTCTCTCTTTGCACAAGAATACTTAGTCTTGATCTCTTCATTTCTAGTATTAGAATCTATTTCTTATAGGTTTAGACATTTGATCCTCTCGAGTCCATTGGCATTAGAACATTGTATTATATATATGCACTATAACACTTTTGATTATAGAAGATTTCTAAGAGATTAGTTGTTTGAAAGTCATTTCTAGATTTCCTTTTCTTGCATTTTGTAGTTTGCTTTAGTAGCTTAGTCAACCTCTACCAGAATAAGACATCAAAGATCAAGATCTAACAGGGGAGATATGATCTTGTGGTCCAATTCTAAGCTAATTTTGTGGTGTTAGTTTACCTCGTTGTTTGATTTGGTTTTATTACATTTTGAAGTGTGCTTGCTAGCATTAATTTAGGTTAGAATAGGTTCTAATCTTGCATTTCATGTGCCTATATCTCTAAGATTATGATTATCCTTGTTGATTTCTCATTTTGTCTTAACAAGGACACATGGATCGTCCAGAGACATCTACCATAAGTGCTAGACGAAGTCATGTGATGCAGTCAGGTATATTCGATTGTTAATCTGAAATATATTTATCTTGTTTGACACGTTTTGACATGTTTATTAATCTGTGGAAAATTCCTATCATGCACAGCTGCACAGCTTCAGGGTGAAGCAAACTTGACTTCTATGCAACAACACTCCATGAGGTCATCGTCAGGTAAATTCAATTGTTATTCAATTTATGCTCAAGTCTATATAATCATAAATATTTTTTTACACAACATTCTAAGATCTTGTTGTGCACAGGTGGTGTCTCTCACAATGACAGACGTCTGTCTGAGGGGTCTATAGGTTCTAGTGGACAATCTCAAAGGACACACTTAGTTCTTATATTCCATTGCCAGGTAGATATTGTCTAGAATTATTGTTTGACATGTTTTTTAATATGTGGAAATTTTTTATCATGCACAGCTTCAGGGTGAAGCAAACTTGAATTCTATGCAAAACCACTCCGTGAGGTCATCGTCAGGTAAATTCAATTGTTATTCAATTTATGTTGAAGTCTATATAAACATAAATATTTTTTTACACATATTTCTAAGATCTTGTTGTGCACAAGTGGTGTCTCTTGCAATGACAGACGTCTGTCTGAGGGGTCTATAGGTGCCGGTGGACAAACTCAGAGGACACCCTTAGTGTCTTATATGCCATCGTCAGGTAGAGATTGTTTACATACATTCTGACTAGAATTCTTGTTTGACATGTTTATTAATCTGTGGAAAATTCTTATCAGGAAAAGGTTCACAGCTTCAGGGTGAAGCAATCTTGGCTAGTATGAAGCTTCACTCCCTGAGGTCATCGTCAAGTAAATTCAATTGTCATTCAATTCACGCTCAAGTCTATATAAACATAAAACTTCTTTTACACAGATCTTTCTAAGATCTTGTTGTGCACAGGTGGTGGCTCTCAAAATGATAGACGTCTGTCTGAGGGTGGGTCTATAGGGGCCATTGGACAACCACAGATGGCATCCTTAGTGTCTTATTCTTCAGATACACCATCGCCAGGTAGAGATTGTTTACATACATTTTGACTAGAATTTTTGTTTGACATGACTGTTTTATTTGTGAAAAATTAAATGATTTTTCCTATAAACTTACATGTGATTTCCAATATTTGGTTTCCTATAGGGGCTTCTGGATATTCTAACAATAATGATGGTTTCAGAAGACTTTATTCCTAATTCTCACCATGTTCATGATAATGCAGAGGTTCCATTAAGTATTTAAAATGAACACATTTTATTTAAATGTTTATAATTTGATTAACAAATTATATATAGTTTTTAATACTTGTACATGCATTTTACTTCTTACAAGGTTTGTTGCTGCTGATCCTAATCCACCTTCCCAAACAAGGAGAGGTCGTTGGGTGCATCAGTTTGCTCGCAATGAAAGACATGATCCTCTTTACAGTCATCCTAGAGATGTTCTCGAGGAGACTCCTTGGGAAGACAAAATCGCTATGTTGACTTTGGAAGAGATGAAGGAGTATTCATCAAGATTGTTGGCAGAACTTGACACTTCAAATATCTCTTTTGGTTCTCAATAGTGTCTACTGATTGTTTTGCACAATCTGAACAGTTTGATCGAGACATATCTTGGGGTTGGACCATCAACCCTTATTTTTCATGACATGATGCGTAGGAGGCGGTTTTCAATGATGGGTTGCCACAAGTTTGAAGAAATAAAAAAAGTTGTCACAAAAGAAATGGTCTTTTCATGTTTTGACTTGCGGCCTGAAGACAAAAACCGTCTAAAGATCGCAAGATTCAATGATCCGCTGATTGCACCCCATATTTATTATAGGTTCTTGTGTGCATATCGGAAGTTCCCTAATAATGACGAGGTTCCTCAGTATTTTGTTAAGATGTTGATTGCAGAGTTCTGGTTTCACATGGACCCCGACTATACAGATACGAGATCCAGTTTCTATGGTGCTGGCAAAGGTCATGCATATGAACGACCTGATGCACGACGAGATTTTCAGTTTAGGTGTCCGATGCCTCGGTTAGTACAACCACATCCTAGAGTCGTTTCTTTGCCAGAGGAGTTGGAATGACATCCCAAATAGCAAGAGGGGCGAGGGAAGAGATAAAAGAGCGTGTTGGGGCTGCATTGGCAGGGGTGGAAATCGGCATAAATACTTTGTCATATTCAACCAATATGGATGAAATCCCATTTGATGATTATTCTGATGATTGCTTGAGTAGCATGACTCGATTAGAGCTTCAACAGTATGCAACATACTGTAGAGATAATTATAAGCGAGTCGTCGCTGGACAAAATCAAAACAGAGGCATGGTACGTAAGTATGCAATAATATTTTTCAATTTATTATATGAAATCTAATTTTATTATTCTCCAAATCTAATGTCTATAAATTATATGGAATTTATGCAGTATACCAGATTCAGGAATGATGACAACTTTGATGATATGGATTTTATTGACCAGTTAGAAACAGAGGCTAGTGGCATGAATACACATGTTGAGGAAATTGTAGTTTCTCAATTTCCACAAGGGACACAGGTATGGATATTCATGTTTCATGTCTTCTAATCATTGGTCTTAGATTTAGCTTAAAAGGTTTACCTCCTGGTTTTATGGGTATTCTGTGTTATATACATAATACTGAATTTATATTCATGGTATTCTGGGTATTCTGTGCATTTGTTAATGTTAAAAATGGTTGTTCGTGCCCAGATTCTGAGATTAGGGTTTTTTCATGCCTAGAAGACTAGCCAAAATAGCTCCCAATGTGCACATAAATTATAATTAAGAGGTTTATTACTGTTACGATCCATAAAACTATCCAAAACAATCTTAGAACTGCCCAAAATTAATGTAACTGCTTGTTTGATGGCTGGTATATGTCTGTAGGCATTTTCATCCATGCAGAGACGTGTTATTTGAATGATGTACACATTACTTAACTGCCAACAACACTAAATTTAAGATTGACATCATATACCTTGTCCAAAATGAGAAATCGTAGTTTAGGGTATGAGGAAGGTACTATCACAAACAAAAGGTGTCACAAATATGTCCTACATGCTGCCTGTAGCTGCTACCCAAAATACCCATGGATATATGTTTGTGCAAGGTGTTGAAGAAGAGATATTCCATCAAAGATTCACCAAGAATGATCCATACCTTTTCCTATCATAAATCCCTTAAATCGTAACAGATCTCATCACAATGTAGTGGATCATGCAAACCATGAATTGTAGGAACAGTGGGAATAAATACTGGTGGACAGCTTAACACTATGACCTCATTAGTGAACCAATGCCCCGTTGACCACTAGTTATGAACAATGAGTGTAATATCTCCTACTGTATCTATAATTAGAATACAATGGTGAACTCAATAAGATACAGAAAATTATCTCATGGTGTTGATTCAAAAAACTTTGTGATGAAATTCCATTCTTAATCTCGTTCATTCGTGTAGTATCACAACAAGTGACATTTTGGGAAGTATTGCTGATGTATGGAACATTACATGATTCATGCTCAAGATAGTTAATATCAGATGTTATGCTTTAGTGTATAAATACTTTCCCCCAGGCATCCTTGCGATCCTCACTGTGCCTCCTCCTAGACGCGAAGCTCAGTTAACTGAATGGACATCTTCTGTCTTCACAGCGTAATGCAACTCATGGCATATGTTAATTGCCTTGGTTTTAGGGCGTAACCCTAGTTGCAGGAAATGTGTTGTATAGGGTTGTACCATGCGTGTTTCTCTACCAAAGCGTTGAAATGTGTGTGGTATGGCTCTAAAACGTGTTTCTGGGCTATATCAGCGCTCATATGACATGTTTCGAAAAAGGTTTAGCTAATTGTTTACTCTATTTTTCATTGTGTTTGACCAAAAATGATGGAAATTAATGGTAATGTTTAAAAGTTGACATTTCCTTTATCGTTTTTATTTAACCTTTTAATGGAAATTTTAAAAATTTAAGTAAAAGGATAGAAAAAGGAAAGATAGAGGAAATGCCAACTTTTTCACATTACCATTAATTGTTTCAAGATGTTTGATAGTAGTTCCAACCTCATGGGACTTCATATGGAGAAAGTAGAATTTCATATCCCATTCAAAACTCAGCAGACTTAGCATTTTTGACGATTTCAGGAATGGCAGGATTGCAGCATTTTCATTGGATTCTATCATGTATGAGGGTATGGGATTGGCCTTTAATCAAGAGCAACAAGCCCTTTATGCCCCTCATTGTTGATAGTGCTGATTGTTGAACTCCTTTGTCATTCCCTTAGAAAAAATATACCCTCCACTAAAGTTGAAGTCATTGATTAGCCATGTTGAACTTTTTCTACCATATTTCAAGGCTTGGATTTGGCAGTTTCATCAAAATTGGATGGTGTTGACTAAATTTAATTGTAGATTGCAATAAGATGGAGCATAAATAGTGAGGGACATAGGTTATGGCACTGGTATGCTCATTCTCATTAAAAATTCATTTATTTACCTTTACAGACTTCTTGCCCAAGTGCCACTCTTAGACTTGGATTCTGCAATGCTTACAGTGTTTGGTTTGCAACTGTAAATTTTCAAGCTTAATTCAGGATACAATAAAATTTAAAATTTGTTTTATATAAATGTGCAGATATGAGAACTTTTATCAGCAATAATGCGGAAACTGAAAACTGTAGAGCAATGGTAGATAGTGCACAAAATAGAGAGTCACACAAAGATACATGAAATTACCCTAGGGAAACCCAAAGTGGGAGAAAACCCCAGAAAACAATCTTTCTTATTTGCAAAGATGATAGAGCTGGAAGTACAATATAAACCCAGCTACATTGTCTTACATTCAAAAGAGAAGATGTTGCTCAAGTCTAGTAGAATGCTAGCATACTTTCAGAGGAAGTGCCATGAACTGAAAATATGATCATAAAATTATTTGCAGCAGCAACAATAAAGAGATTGAATGGCAATAGATAATAGTCTTTCAATCAACAACTTAGAATGAGTAAAAACGATGTGAATAGAATAATAGCACTAAGTAGACTTTTCTTTTGGAGTTATCCTTGCATGACTTGGTTAACTCGAATTAGCTTCAATGACAACTCACACTTGCAACTTGAATTGGCTTTAATGACAGCTCAGACTTGTCTTTGAACTTATCTTAGTAACTCGACTTGACATTGATGATAACTCAAAAGGTCTTGTCCTTATTATCACATTTATGCTTAAAAGTTTTCATGATAAGTCTCCAGTTTAGTCAAATTTAGGCCTCCAAATGATGTTATCGCTGCTATAGGATGGTGATAGCAATTGCATACTTGGATTATGCTTATGTTCCTTCAATAGTTTCATTATTACGTACAATCATGTGTCTTCTCTACTAGTGTAGATGTTTCCCTTGGACTACATATGAAGAACAACTAGTTGACTCTTCAAAGAACTTACCCAGAACTATGAAACAAAGCTTCTTTAACTGTTGGTCAATGAATATATAGCTTGTATCTTCTTGTGTGCTACCATTTCACTTTTCATTGGAATGCTCTCACATCTAGGTGAATTTATGCTTGCTATTATGAGTTTGATGGTCTAGAAATTCCATTATTTCAGTATTGTTTGGTATAGTAAGACAAAAATGGTGTATCGACAATTCTACAATGAGCACCCCATTTTCGCATTATCATTCTTCTCTAAATAGGCCTGAAATAATGATCCTTTTGTTAAGGGTTCATATAATTACTACTTTTTCTATATGGATTGCATGATTGGAACATGAACGATGTTGATTATCCATGTCTTATACAAGCTATCACAAAATGCTACCCATAATTACCCCTTTAACCTTGAGTGTTCAGATTATCAAAATGTATTATTATAGATTCCAAGTTGTAATCATTTTAATGAGGGTGGACAAATCATATTTTCAGTCCCAACGCATTTTAAATTTTGAATTTTGTGAGTACTTTTCCTTTTATTTATATAGGTTCCTTCAGTACACACTAGGGCTACCTATTAGTGAAAGATGATGATTGTTATAGCAAAGCCAACCTCTAGAAATATGTCTTCAAATAGGTATTTATCCCCATAGTTTACGTCTCCTATGATTGTTGGTAGTAATTGCTTAATGAGATGTTTAACACCATCACAAAACAAAATCGCCTCCAGTATAAAAAATGAAGGAGCTTAGTTTGTCCATGGAACCCTCCTTAGAGGGTGTGTACGGGATTATAGTTTGTCCCAAAACTTGTATACATACATATATATATTAGCTTTTCATTTTGACTTTGCAGCCCACAGAAAACCCGGAGCCATTGGTGTTCCGGTCCAAAGGTTGAGATCGATCTGCTCTACTTGTAAATCAATTGTCACCATTTTTTGTGATAGTAAGAAATGACCAAGGGCATGCCGATCATTTTTGGTTAGTTGAACGATCATTTTTGTTTACTTGAACATAGTTTCCTTGTGACTGAGCTACTAGTGATCAAATTATTTGGTTATGGTAGGTATTGGAATATCACTTTTGTTTTTGTCAAGTATGGTTAGAAACTGTGTGGTTACTCACATATCTGATCATCTTATTCCTTCCTCTTGCAGCATCTCGAGTGAATCCTTGTCATCTGTCCTATTTCAAGTTTTGTGGATGTTTGATGGTCTTGTGGCAACTGTTATGCTATTTTTCACCCTGGATGATTATCAATGTCAGTTTTGGTCTACTTTTCCATGTGTCAATATCATCCTACTGCAGCAATAGATGAGGTTGATCAGCTTTCATAATGCTTTTATGTTTTGCTTTCATAATGCTTTTATGTTTTGCTTGTTTATTAATGCTAAAGCACAAAAATTGATTAGAATTTTGCTTGGTTGTTTTAGGACTGGGACAGGCAAGATCCATCTCAAATTGTCACTGAGATGTGTGGTTTTGCTACAATCCTTTCTGGCACATTTTTGTTGCATAAGACCAAAGATCTCGGGGACAATTCATCCAGTGTAACATGTATTATTTTTTCCTTCATCTATTACCATTGTTACCTTTTGAAGCATTATGGTACTTATCGTAGTTTCATCTCATGCATTTAGTTCATACTCACATTTGCAATAGTGTAACTTAAATATATATCTGTAGGTCTGTCACCATTGTTCTCGTCCCGCAGCTCAAAGCATTCTTCAGAGAATGGATGTACCACTGAGGAGATTCCTCTTCGTCGCCAAGAATCTTTTCGGTAATGCTTTTTTGTTACAGATAATCAGCATGGAATTTTCATGTCATGCTTTTAAAAGAGTTACCATAATGTAATTAGAGACAGGACTGGTACAAGTCCCGAGAGATTAAACTCTTCTATAATGGGAATCTAAGCAGAAGCTATAGCCAATGTTGACGAAGAATCCATTCAATTACGTGAACGAAGAAATGCAATCTGGGAGAAAGGATTCCCAACAACGAAGAGAAGCACATACCCATATGCAAGAAAACATATCTACAGAAATGATCAAATATCCCAGCAGAATTTTATAGATATCAAGGCCACCATTATAAAACCTGGCAGGTATGCAACAAGTAACATTCACAAATTATGGCCTGAATGCAAACCCTAATGCTCATTTGCAACACAGATTTTGATTAAGATTCTCCATAATAACCTTAATTCGATTGGGATCCTAGTCCCTTTTAACAAGCATTGCCTTGATTTCATTTGGGCCTGTTCAACAATGATATGAACTTGTTATGTGCTTGTTTTGGTAAAGTCCTCCATCGACCTTCCACAAAGGCCTATATATATTGGATGAGGAGGATGTCTTCCTCTAGAGACCATGGACCCCTATTGAGTCTGATTTTTTAGCAGCAATGAGTGCGTACTGCCATGCTTTTGGTGTTCTCCTGCATGGTATAATTAAATTTTGTAACTTATTCCCTTTGATTGCACCGATTGTGCTCTGTCTTCTCTCTATCAACCCAACAAAAACAACCCTATCAATGAAAACGAATTTCACTATCGTGATAAGAAGCCAACGAAAAATCCCATCCCCGCTGCAATATTACTCAAGTTTATGATCACAATACACCAGACACATTACATGCATGCTAGCTAGGGGTAGGTTAGAAGTCCTATAAACATTTATTTTAAACATTATGAAAGGATTTGGCAATAATTCCATTATAATAATAACATTTTTAATCATTTTTCAAGATGGATTGGCTGCTTCTTTTCCTTGACATCACTTCATAAAACTGAATTCCTTGGTTTGAACTTGATCTTTCTAAGCTTTCATCTTGGTAGCTTGGAACAGGATTGATTCGGTTGGTTATTCAACATACAGGCTCCCAGTTTGACTATAGCCGCACAAAATTGTATATTTTGTCTACTCTTTGGCATTGGTCATTCCTTGTGATTGTCATCTTTGGTATGCCTTCTTTTAATTGCAAGCCTACTCAAATTCAAAGTTGCATTGTAATTCTTTCAGATTTTCGTCTTTATGATGAATTCCTAGTTTCAATCTTACTCAAAATAAAAATAAAAAATGGCATATCCGGTGTTCAAGACTTCATTCAACATTAATTTTACTATTGGATCTAAGTTTGGGAATTGAGCTTGTGTGAGGGTTAATGAATCCCTCAGACTCTTATCATGTTACTATGCATATTACTTTGCTTTGATTGGGGTGGGACAGAACTTTGAGTAATCTAGAATATTTCGTCCAAATATTTAAAGAAACATTTTAAGTATTGTAGAATTTTTCACAAAATTTCTGTAAAATATTTATAGTTCGTTGAGTCTTTAAACTTACCATTTAAATTCTTAAAGATCTGCAATGGATTGTATAATTTTCCCCAAAATACTGAAAATTTTCCATGTAAGAAACTTTTCAGAACACAATACGAGAAATAATGATGTAACTCACTTCAAACTAAAAGCCTTCACAAAGAAACAACATAGTTAACTCACTGAGTTAACTCAACCATCCGTGTTAGAGTACTACTATAAGCTGCTTGAATTTCAACAACACAGGGGTCCAGAACACTTTAGATAGATGAAAAACAAAAAAAGGCACATAGCATAATTCGACAAAACCTGCTCATGTGTGTATATCGGACACAAATATGGATGAATCTTCAAGCTCTACAACACTAAAACCGATGCCAAAACCTACATCATTTACATAAATTTTAATCTTTAAAGTAAACTTGGAAAAGAAAAAGACTCTATAATGTACACAGAAATAGAAGTTGTATTTCTCTTTTGAGCAAGATTAAAAAAATCCAAAGAGGAAAGCAATGATCTCAAGTCGACTGCAACCTCTATAGCTCAAAATTCTTACAGTACAATCGATCTCTGGACATAACATTTAATTCTGTGAAATGCAATCCCAATTCCTAAACTCAAAATATCCAATTACTGACGTCATGGAATGCAAGTACTACAACGAAATTACAGTGATTTTTTGTATAAACAGAAAAATTTACAGATGCGATAAAACGGTGAAAAAACTGCTTTTGGATTTGACCTTTACCATCCATTCGAGAGGTGGGACTCCACCATAAGAGGCTAAACATAATACTTAATGGGTCTTAACCGTGTGACATAATAGTTAGGAGCGGTGGAATCCAGTTCCATCTAACACGACGCGTCGGTGAATATTGACATTTTAGGGGCAGTAAAATATAGAGAATTAGAGTTAATATTAATAACATTAGAACTAAACCGAACTTTAGAAGGTAGTAACCGGTTTTGTATTCGTAGTTTGGGAAGGGTATTGAATGGAATAAAATATCAAAGGAAGACACCAAAATCAAATAACTATAGTATAGAGAGGCAGGTCTAAAGAAGAAAGAAAACCTCATTTTAATAGAAAGAAGAAAATCAAGTACAAACATTCTATCGGATGAAGAAACAAAGATTCTTTAATTTTCCATAGTAATGAACCAAATTCACATTATAATTCCCATTACCAAGTTGAAATTTCGAGTGTCAAGCATAATCACAATCTCAATGAGTGATTTCCACGAGTGAATCCCACTATTTAATCCGCAGATTTCAAGGCACTACACATTGATGTACGTTAAAGAAATTCCAATTTTGACATAGAACGAGCAAAGAGGAGGCTGTCGTGCACAAAACGTATACGCAAAGAACATTATAATGGAATCATGCACCAAAAAAGGAAAGGGAATCCATAAAAAACGTTGGGAAGGTAGCAAAAAAAATGGCCACCACGCAGATTTGGAAGAATCCACGATGGGCCACTCGGCATTTTCCTAGCGAACTATTCACACCCAAAGCTAGAAGGAATGGATGACACCCTTCTGCATCCCAGAAAACACCACCCACCTCAGATGCATACTATACCAGGTAGCTCAAGTAGAGGAGGGGATGGCACCAGCAGGATGGCAGTGAATATGGTAACGCTTCACCAGAGAAACAACATGTAGCAGAAAAGATATAAGTACGCCATGATTCACACATTGGAATATGGTGCACACTTTGGGCGAAAGGAGAATAAAAAACACACAAACCTAATCAGCCAACGAATCTCTCCTTTTTCACTCAATTTAATTTTATAAACCCATTTCGGAATGTAACTAACACACTTAGCTAATGAGATTACTATTTCTAACAGTACCTAGGCTGCTGCATTCAATTGGAGCCATGCAACAGAATGACACTAGAGGCATGAAACACAACAACTGGAGAAATCAGAGTGACCCACTATAATATGCCTCGATATGAGGCCAAATAAGGCTTCGAATTTGGGGATTGGTCGAGAGGAAAAAATCAGTTTAAAACTTTGTTATAAAAAGCATTTTAAATTGCGCCAAGGTAATAAAATTACATCAAATCGATTTCTATAGTCCCTACTACTTGCGGGAAGGGACTAATTCCAATTCCAAATAAACCAGTAACCAATCAAAGTTTCCAAGTTCATAAAAAAGAAATGTATCTTGTACCTCTTATATATCTCTTAACCCAATAGAAATGGAAAGTGCGCAAAGGTCACAATCAATTTTCTTTCAATTTATCATTCTTGGTATTTGTAAAAAAAAATGGAAAGGATACAAAGTTACAATACCTCTCTTACAGATTAAAAGATCTGATAGACCTAACAGATCATATAGAATGGAATCGATCAGACGCAAAAGAGAATGCTGTCTCTTAGACCAAACAGATGCAAATTGAGTTCAAATTCGGTTTCAAAGCGAGCTAAGTCCACTGGTATTGTCCAATTGTGTGAATGATCTACTTCCCAGGAATGAAGCATATGCCAATATATCAATGTGTTTCCACCCACGGGTTCCCACCTTTGTGTGACAATGAAAACACTATTCTCAATGTCTTTGTTCATCGTACATGTTTCTTTTCAACTACTACATGTATGTCACGTCATGTTACGTGTTAGGAATCTATGTCAACCCTTCTCTTTACTATGTTAGTATATTGTTGTTTGACGCATATGCTTTGTAAGTCGTCCTGTAGTATTTGTTGATCCATAGTTTATATTAGCCTATAGTATTGACCCATAGTATTGGACGCATATGCTTTGTAAGTCATCCCATAGTATTATATGTGCCATGGTTTTGACTCATAGTATTGGGCATAGACTTAGTATATAAGTGTGTGTTGAGGTCATTGAAGGCACCGTGAAGTTAATTGTATTGAGCTTGCTCAAAGGAGGTTTCCCCCTCAAAGTGGCCCGTGATCAATATAAAAGTGATTCTGTTCTATTATTTCTGATATCTTGTGTATTTGCATTAATTAATTATTGCAGGTTCATCACATCTAGTATCATAGCACTTTCTTGGGCTCGTTGGGTGGAATTTCTACCAAATTTTTTTTCGCATCTGTTGCAGCTTTAGATTTGGGAATAATCCCTATCCGCTTAAATGTGGGAAGTACTTGGGCATAAGCCCTAAAACTCATTGTGAGGAGTACCACAGGAACCCCAAAGTAACTGGCCCATTGAGAGGACCTGCCAGCGAAAAGGGCAACGACCCCTACCTGATTGACTAGTTCCCACCCGTGAGGTAAACCAAGAGCTGTCGTTTGTGGAAAAGCGGTTATCAGTTTTACCTGAGCCATGGAGTGAGGGGTACTTCCCCAATACGCAAGCCATCAGACAGCATTGGTGGCCGAGTGAAACACCTGAACTGTTAGGAAGTCGTACATACCTGGGGTCCATATCTATTTTCAGTTGAACTGTTGCCGATCACTTCCGCTCCAGATCGAGCCGTTTCAGATCTATTCTGAAAGTCGTTCTAGATCCATTCGCCATTTCAGATTCAGCCATTTTCAATTCCTTCCGCGCCATTGCGCTGTTCTTGCTGATCCATTTCTGGATTAAAAAAAAAAAAAAAAACGAGTATAAAATTCAGTTTTTTCTCCATATCTCCCTTGTTTTCACTCTGTTTCCCTTGAAATTTTTTGGAAAACCCTATCATCTCATTCTGTATTTTTCATTCGTGAGTACCCTATCCCCAATTCCCCTTCCCAAATCCCAAAATACCACATTTGTCTATTTTTAGGGTTTGCCATAACTTCCTCAGATTTCACCCAATCACCTTCAAATTTTACCACAAAGTTCCTTTCTGAATTATGCTTCTTTGTCCCTCTCTGCCAAATTTTCTCATTCTATCACCCCGCTTCTGAAATCCCCCTTTTTTCTTTCTTGTCCTTTCGACAGTGTCCAAACTCTAGTCAAACCCCAATTACCCATCAGATTTTTTCCCCAATCCAAATTTCCCTTTACTAAATCAGCTTCTATTTGTGTTTTTCTACCAATTCCACCAAAAAAAAAAAAACCTAGTTATGGTTGTCACCCGTGCAGGAGCACACACCATGGAGGAAGCACTTGCAGCCATCCAAACCAAAATCCAAGATCTAGATGAAAAATTTCTCATCCTCCATCTTCAACATTCAGCCATGAACAATACCAGACAGCCAGAATCTTTTGCAGCCACCGGGTTCTCTTCTTCCTGCAATTTTCGTGGGACGAAGCTTGATTTTCCTCGCTTCAATGGTACTGATTCGATTGGATGGATATATCGAGCAGAACAATATTTCAGTCTGCATAATACTTCTGATGCCCAGAAAGTTCCACTTGCATCCTTTCATTTGGAACAGGAAGCCCTTCAATGGTACCGTTGGTACATCAAAGCTCATCCCGAGCCAAACTGGACATATTTTTCCAACTCATTTTGCCACGATTTGGTCCTAGTGATTTTGATGATTTCACAGGAGCACTCACTAAACTTCACCAAATTGGCACAATGAGAGAGTATCAGACATAATTTGAGAAATTGGCCAATCACACAGAAGGATTGTCTGATGAATTCTACAGGAGTTGTTTTATTAGTGGTCTCAAGGATGAAATCCGCTCAGAGGTCAAAATGTTTTGTCCCAGCACAATGATGGAAGTCCTAGGGTTGGCTAAGCTGGCCGAGGACAAGATCGCAGCTCAACAATGCTCCAAACCCACCTTTGTTCCCTTCAGAAATATGGGTTCCCAACAACCTCCCATCACGCCTGCTCCTCAACCAACGCCTATCAAGCATTTGTCTGAAATAGAAATGCAGGCACGCTGAGAAAAAGGGATTTCCTATAATTGTGATGAGAAATTCACTTGGGGACATAGATGTGTTCAACAAAATCTCTATCTCTTGGATGTGGATTCTCCGCCTTCCTTAGAACTTGGTGAAGAAGCTGCATATACAGTAGATGATCAGGTCGACATTCAACACCCGCCTGTTGACACCCCATCTCAGGACGACCCACCTGAGATCTCTCTCCATGCTGTAACCGACGTCACCACCACACAAACAATGCCGGTCAAGGGATACTTCAAGAAGCTCCCTCTTACCATACTCATTGATTCTGGTAGCACTCATAGCTTCATTGACCCTCAGATTGCCAAACTGGATGATTGTTTTGTCCATCCTTGCTCCAAATTTGAAGTCATGGTTGCCAATGGGGGCACCTTACCTTTCAAGGGGAAGTGTCACAATGTGCGTATCTCTATGGAAGATTATAACCTACGCTCTGACATGTTTTCCTTGTCCTTAGGCGTATGTGATGTGGTTTTGGATGTTCAATGGCTATGCACACTTGGCCCCATCTTATGGGATTTTGCTGAACTTTGGATGCAGTTTAAAGTCAATGGGGCACAACACAAATTTATGGGCTTACAACCAGGGTCTCTCTGCATCATCAGTTCACATCGCCTGGAAAAAATCCTTAAGAAGAATTCACATGGTGTCATCGCTCAGCTCAATTCCATTCAGATGCACCCATCAACAGTCTCCACTACTTCCTTGGATAGATATGAAGGTATCTTTGCTGAACCAATGCGCTTGCTGCCTTCAAGAGACCTTTTCGGTAAGAATTTAGCCACATCTACCTCTCAGCAGGAAATGATGGCTATTTTGCATGCAGTACAGAAGTGGCAGCCATACCTATTAGGGAATTATTTCTGCATCAAGACTGATCTCCTGAGTCTGGAAAATTTTCTGGAACAATGGGTCTCCTCCCCAACACACCTGAAATGGGTTATCCAACTCATGGGTTATCCCTATGTGATCACTTACAAGAAGGGTAAGGACAATATGGTGGAAGATGCTCCTTCTCGCACAATTGATGACCCAGTTTCTCTTATAGCTCTTTCTCTGCTTGTTCCAATTTGGTTGCAATATGTTCAATAGGGCTATCTCTTCTATGAACTCCGTGCTTCTTCATCAACAGGGCACTCTGGGTTCTGCAAAATGTATGACTGGGAACAATGTAACTTCTTTTGGCAGGGACTAAAAATGACAATTCAACAGATGGTGGCTGAAGATGATACTTTCCAAGTCAACAAGGGGGAAACGACACTCCTTTCAGGATTGCTAAAACCCTTGCCCATCCCTACACAGCTTTGGCCAACTATTTCTATGGATTTCCTAGCAGCGCTCTGGTGGTACAATACCACATTTCAAAGGACACCATATGAAGCATTCTATGAAAAAACACCGCCAGTTCTTCTTCCATACACCCTTAGCAGCTCCCTAGTTTAGGAAATTGACTCGGTTCTTCGAAACCGCGATCCGATTCTTCTCATTCTGCAGGACAATCTTCACATGGCCAGAATTCGCCTGAAACAACAAGCCAATCAGCATCGTTCTGAGCACATTTTCCATGCAGCTGACATGGTTCTTCTTCATCTACAGCCTTCCAAGCAATCCTCCTTGACACTCCAAAGGCGTCAGTGGCCCGAAATGAAACCCGAGGATGCTACCGGGGAACCACTCCTCAGATTCTGCAGCAATTTCTCCAACCAAAGGTTTGAGGACAAAGCTTTTTCTAAGGGAGAGGGGATGTTAGGAACCTATGTCAACCCTTCTCTTTACTATGTTAGTATATTGTTGTTGGACGCATATGCTTTGTAAGTCGTCCTGTAGTATTTGTTGATCCGTAGTTTATATTAGCCCATAGTATTGACCCATAGTATTGGATGCATATGCTTTGTAAGTCGTCCCATAGTATTATATGTCCCATGGTTTTGACTCATAGTATTGGGCATAGACTTAGTATATAAGTGTGTGTTGAGGTCATTGAAGGCATCGTGAAGTTAATTGTATTGAGCTTGCTCAAAGGAGGTTTCCCCCTCGAAGTGGCCCATGATCAATATAAAAGTGATTCTGTTCTATTATTTCTGATATCTCGTGTATTTGCATTAATTAATTATTGAAGGTTCATCACATTACGAGTGTCTATGTGTCGTTACCTTGATATGACTCCTGATGTGCAAACCGTTCTAGATAGGATGCAAAGTAGTATTGTGTTCATGGATTCTTCTAAACCCTACTTACTAATAGGTAGAATTCAAAACCTCACTTTGCATTTTAATTCAATTAACTAAATTTTATCGGTCCACTTTTGCAGACAACACTTCTAGTCACATAAACAGGCAAGCAGCATCAGAAACTGACAAGCGGTATATGCCTTCCAGTAGAAGAGCTTTTCCCTTACCTTTCCCTTACCCTCTTTATACCATACATCTTAGGAGCATTACCACTATATAAGCTAGGAATGCCCAAGTAGCCAAACATGCAATTAAACACTCCCTTGCCTTTATTTCTTTCAATTTCCAGAAATAGACTTGGAGCCGTAGGTTCCCCGTAGGATACCTTGTTATGAGGTGGACTCCCATTGTCATAGAGACATTCAACATCGAATGGAGAAGCTAGGAAGCAACCCAGCAACATGCATAATCTAGCAACGTCCACATTTCAATTCTTCAACATGCATGGGGCAGGTGGTTTTCTCGTTAATAGTTTTAACTGTGCCCCTTGATGACATTGACCCATAAATTTGACACTTTCGCTCCCCATAGATCACTCTACAACAATATCTAGAATCCAGTTACGTCCACATTTCCATTTTTCAACATGCATAGGACAAGTGGTTTTCTTTGATAGTTTTTCTTGGTGCTCATTTATCACATTGAACCATAAATTTGATTTAATTTCCATTGCAATTGTTCAGAATGCATAGAACACGTTAATTGCCAATTGGGTGAGCTATGACCACTTGTTGGTTGTCGGTGTTTAACCGTCCATGACATCTCTTAGGGTGTTTACTCAAGGCTTTAAAGATAACTTTACCTGCTAGTGCTTTTATAAGCTCTTTCTTTTTATAATTTCTAAGAACAATACGTGGGGGGTTCTTTCCCTCTACTCCAGCTTGAAGCAAAATGGTTTTCAAATCAAAAGATTGCCTAAACAGATTCAATTTCCATTTGCATGTGTTTTTTCGAACAAGGTTTTGAATTGTGTGAAATGAGCACATCCCATCACATCAATGAGGAAGTCCCTTACATGGCCATTGATATGGAACACAACTTGGATCTGATGGCCAAATGATTGTGTTTATAAAATATTTTTATATTTATGATAGTAATTTCATTGTTTATTCATTTTTTAGATGGTGCTTATTCATTATTTTAGATGGTGTTATTGTGATTTTTTTTAATTAAACAGATTTTGCTAGTGCACAAAATTTTTAGGTTATGTGGTGTGTTCCAAGTGTTACCAAACAATTTTAAATGATATATGCATTCATAATAATAGGGTAAAAGGAAACGCAACAGTGAATGCATTGAGCCTCCACCTTATGACAAGCATAAGCAAGAGTGAGTATATTATTTTTGTTTGGAAAATGTTAAGGATTACTTTATAAGGGGATTTTCATAGGGTTGTAGCTTGGGTGGTTGGGAGGAATGAGTTACCTTCCCCACCCATATTCAATTCTTATAAGTGACATGATGCTCTTGTTGAGCCCTATTGTAATGATTGTATTTTTAACCATACCTTGATTCTTTACGAAATATATCAGGTGTTGGCATTTTCTCAATGGACTAGCCCTCTAAAAAACTCTGGAATACCATTTAAAAAAAATGGTAGTTGAAATATCTATTTCTCTCCTTCTATAAGGTAATATGGTAGTTGAAACAATAAAAATAGTATGTAAAATATTCATAAATTTAATAATATAATGATTTGATTTTAATATATTGTTATTAAAGAGCTTGTTAAATGGAAGTGTTATTTATAAATTTTCAAATTTTGAAAAAGTCTTGTAAAATTATATTAAAAATGCAAAATCAAATATGTTCAAACTATTTGGTATGGAAAGGTTTGAATTCAAGTAATATTTATAGTATGTGTGATATCTGTGTTTGACTTTAAAAGCTATTATATGCCTTCTTTATTATTTTTTCTCAACAAAAAAGAGTGAAACAAGCTTCAATCTAACTAGTGAAGACCACTCTTGTTGTACCTTTTGTGTGATGGAACATATGCCATCGATTCCTTTCACATCATTTTTATCTTATTGTGTGCTTGAAATGATTTGAAACACGATATTGTGTGATTGATCTAAACTGAATTTTCGTTGCTCAATATGTCATAGATTTTAAATTGAAGACTAATATATCTCTATAGATTAATAAAAGTTTATTTACTAACGAATCTCAGTAATAAACCAATATATCATAATGTTAGTTGTGATATTTAGGTTAATGTTATCATTTCTATAAATATATGTAATACATAATGAAGCACTTTATATATTAAATATGATTAAAATAAATGTTTTTCAATTTATTATTGAGATATTTGTGTTTTAATAAATGTTGTAATCATAACACATGTTTAATAACAAAAAGAAATAAGTTTATTATACGATAAAGAAGGGAGAAGCAAAATTGTTTCATTTGTAATTGTCATCTCCTTATCATCATCATCATTCATTCATAGATTCAACTATGGGCACTAAAAAGGCGAGAATAAATGGCTTGCACTTTGTTTTTCCATCTTATAAATAATAAATGATAAATGTTTTATTGTGTTCTTCGTCTTATTGATATGTGTTGTAGTTGGGAGAACAACCAACTTGTAGTGTATTTGCATCACGAGCACTTAGTCAACTTATTGTATGATTGGCACTATAATTGGATTTTGCCTTAGTCTTAGGTATGTGCGAGATCAAAAGTTGAAGGTCATCACTCGATTGACATGGAAAATGGGATTTCAAGTGGCAATATTTTGATCGATAAAAGTGATGATGATTAACGTCCACTAAGACCAACTTTGGTCTATCGGACCGTAAGAAGGTTATTACTTCGTTTGCTTTAAAATTTTGTTCCGATGCTCAAAAAGCTTAGAAAGAAGCTTTCCAATATCACTATAGTTTTGGCAAGTCATGATGTTAGAAAGGTTTGTATTGTAGCAAATACTATGAAACTCATATCTAATGTGGCTGTAAGCAGGACACTCTAAGAGAAAGTGATTTTCATCCTCAACGCTCATAGACTCACAAAGATGGAAAACCCTTTCCTCCCACAAAGTTTTGGGAATAGAACAATGCCCTGTTTCGCTATGGAGCTCATGACAGTTCGTTCTAATCTTGGCCATGCTCATTTTATTCTTTGAACTAGTTACTATCGAGAGATAATTATGATCTTCCAAATTAGCGTTAATGACCTCCTTATAGTATCTTAGTTTTCTCTTAATCGCTAAATTTTCTTCCCACCACAATTTCTCTTTAAACTTAGAAGAAATAATATTTTTGACATTATTGATATTCTAAAAAGTGTCATTTTCATCAATGCCCCAATGGTCTAACCAAGCCATCGTATCTTTACACCAACTCCGTTTGATGTGTAATTGGTTTTCACTTTCAAATTTAAAGCAATATAGGAATTCTATTGTTTTCCATGTTATTTATCTTGTGCTTGTACATCATGTACCTAGTCATAGCCATGCTCTCGATGGGGGAAAGACACACTTCTAAGAGGAGAATAGGATAAGGCACGTGTTGCTTTTAATTTTGAGGTTATAAAATATAAACTGCTTCTGGATTTGCTCAATCTTTCTCCAAAATTCTCTAGAAATGTTGCATCCCCATACTTCACAACTGTATAAGATGATAGGGACGACAAGAGTTTAAAAGAGGAACTTCGTTTTATCCAACATGACCAGGATGGCTGATTTACAATTATTTTCAAGACCAAAATAAACTTTCCATCCTTCATTAATATTTGTATCAATGTTGTGGTTCCAATTGAGCTTGTGATGAATACCAATTCCAATATACTTGTTCCTCCAATTTACTGTTATCATAAATAAAATTTGCGTAGGTGTTTTTCTTAGATTTTATAATCATAACTTTTGTCTTTTCAATGTTAACAGTCATAGCCACGTTAGAGTAGAAATATTTGAGAATTGCACCCCTCTTAATAGAACATTGACGTGTAGATTCCAACTTCATTTACGTGACTAGACTTAATAAATACCTAAAGAGATATTAAAATAATAAATAAATACCTATAAAGAAACCTAAATAAATATTAAAATAATAATTAAAAAAATTTAATAATTCAGAAAATATTAATATTTTTAAATTATTAATTATTTTTAATTTTATTTTATATATATTAAAAAAATGTTTTATAAAGAAATTGTTAATTTCGATCAAAGTTATCCATTTGCCATTACAATCTTTGCCTTGAGCTCTCATTCTTATCAATCACCACCATCCCAATGAAAGCCAATTTACTTTGTTGATTGACCCCGATGATTCAAATGTTGAAGGATTTTAAATATTTTGGATAGCAGCTACCTCATCTCCAGTGTTCATTACCTATATATATATAGATATATATAATAGGAGCACATCCTCTTTATCCTCCTTTGCCGAGTGAGCGATTCTTCCTCTCTGTTACCAATATTACAGAAGTTGTCGCGTGGTTGACGGAACTCAATTATAAATGGCTATAGTTAGAATATAAACAATAAATTTATTTTATTTTTATTTTAAAGAATAAAATTACAATTTCTTAAACACAGGAACTATTGTGACACCATACATTTAAAAATACTTAAAAAATACTAGAAAGAAAGAATATGTAATATTTGTATTATTTTGAAAATGGAGAATGAAAAGTAGAAAGAAAGAATATGTAATATTTGTAATATTTTGAAAATGGAGTATGAAATATACATATTTCCTTAAAATGTTCTTCTTATCCACACTTTGTGTGCACTTCTACAATATTTATAATAGTATTTTTCATATCCACAACATGATGTGCACTTAAAATGTGTTTTTTTTAATATATTAAATTATAAAAAAATGTTAAATTAAATTAATTAATTATAAAATTTGTTAAGGTTTAATATATTAAATTTGGTCTTAAAATTTTGTTTTTATAATCAAAGAGATTACAGAGAGGCTTACCTAAATCTTCGTAGTTTTGTGAGTTTAAAGAGTATGAAGTTCATTAACATTACAAATATTTTGAAATTGAGATTGAAATATAATGTGGGTTTTACCCTGAAATTAACAATTTACGGTGTAAAGACCAACTCAAAGTCGGTTCCAATGCTACAACAAAAATATTACTGAGCCGAACATCAAATACAAGACTGAGGATCAACCTATTACAATATAATATCAAAACAAAACAAGCTTAAACTTCTTTGCAGCCATCACTGATACAAGCCGGAGGTTTCCAACTCTTGGCACATAGAAAAACATAACAAAGGCACCTACAAGGATTTGCAAGAACCACCGGAGTTTAACAGGAAGCGGTAGTAGCTTTCCTTTCCCAAAATCGTTGCATAGAAGACTTTCAACAAAGAGGGTACCTGCAAAGTTACACATCGAAGTGGTTAAAAATAAGAAGATACAAGAAAAAAATTAAGCAAAATATTATTTTGTTATTATCATAAACATTACCTTCTAATCGAAGCTTGGGTCATTGGAACACCACACCAGCAGAAGAACAACGAAGTTTGGTAACAACATCAGTAACCGCATTTTTAAAAACCCTAACCACATTGACAGTTGACAGAAACCATATCAACAGTTGACAGAAACCACGTTTCATATTACTGTACCGTGACTCTATGGAAAGGAACTAAGCCTGCAACTATTAAAGAAATTACATATCACAGGTCACAGGATCGAAACCCTCTAAGGGAATTTCCTTCGACCCTACATTTTGGCAGCCTGTCGGCCTCAACTCAACGTAACAATGAAAGACCGAGAAACTTGCTACCACTACATAAAAAAAGGTTAGGGTTACACAAATCAATGGTCAAGATTTGGTAAGATCAATGCACAAGAAAGAGCCAACAGTGCTACGTTGAAAGCCGAGCAACATCTCATTAATTACTTCAACCACGAAGTGGCCAACATTACATGCCAAGTGAACATTACCGTGTACAGCGTGGAGGAGAGGCAATACAACAACCTTGCCGGCTAGAACTCTTAGTTACATTATCGATCAAAGTTCACGTGTTTGGACTACGTGGGTTGACAACCAGGATTTCCACTATGGAGTTCGGTCATAACAATCAATACATGATCGTAACCCTGTCAAAACAACAATTTCAATGCACATCAACTCATCACTCCATTAACGAGACTTTGGCGATTACAACAACATATGTTAATAACACTTAGGATAAGAGCTAATACATATAGCATGGGTCAAACTACTACTAAAGCCATAACCTTTGTAAGGTTGTTTAGATCGTATTCATGTCTGCATATGATAATATCCAACGGTGCTAACGTATATCTAGGTTTGCATATTATAATCATATCATTGCATAATAAAAACCTTATCATTGTAAAATGTAGCGTAAACTTTATATAGTCCCAAGTTTAAACTTAGCCATATAGACATCATATTGCTAATTCATGGAAAACTAGATATAGTTAGGATTCTAACTATGTACAAGAATATTAGATACGTGTACATTATAGCATGCTTATCTAATCCATAATATCAATATGAATCTATAAGTATAGATAGTGGGGTAATACACATTCAATATTAATTCCATTGCATAATCATCATACGTACAACATATTAGAAATGTTAGCTATGTATTACGAATTCTAATGACAAAGGTGTAGATGTGTTCTCCCATGGTGAAGATGCAAGGGATGGAGCCATTCCTCACAAAGGTGTAGATTTGTTCTCCCATGGTGAAGATGTAAGGGATGAAGCCATTTTTCACAAAGGTGTAGATGTGTTCTCCCATGGTGAAAAAGTAAGGGCTGGAGCCTTCCCCGAATGGTGGTAGATGTGTTCTCTCATGTCTGTGGTGTAAGTGTTGTATGATGTGCATCTGGGATGTGCTTCGTGGATGATGAGATGATATGATCAGCATGATCATGAGTATCAGGATGATACTCCATGGACGTGGAAAGGTTGTGCAGTTGCATGTAAAATATCCTAGGAGATCCGATAGGTTGAGCAGTGAGCTCGTAAAATTCTTGGGACGCTCTTTCGAGGTTTTTTTGATGCACGTAATTAGTCATGAGGATTCCACAGGATGGCTAGAGATGATGAAGACCTGCACGAGGCTAGCCTTACATCCAACCTAAAAAGGGTTGGCTCTGTAGAGCTTCCTATGATGAGAAGAATTGAGATATAGCACCAGTGATCAAGATGACAAGTACAGCAGCAGTGCCGATGATGCTCCATGATCCAGTAACGATGATCCAGCTCCAGAATTGAAGACTTGTGTCAAGAGAATACCTTCCTAGTTAAGAGGGAGTGTTGATGTATTTGTAACTTTGGAAGATATTCACTTGTATATTGTATGTATTACATTTGTACTTTATTGTATCGCCAATGGAGATGTATTATTCCTCCGATTGGAAATGTCGTCATTTGTACTTGCAAGTGTCGCAAGTTATATTGTAAGTGTCGCAACTTATATTTGATGGGTTATTAGACCACCAGTGTGGGGTCAACCCTATATGAGTCATGTGAGTTAAAGGGTTATTAGACCACCCTAGTGGGATCAACCCAATTAACAATATCTTAAGTGGTTAAGTTGAGGCCGACCTAGTTGAGTAAAGGTCAAGTGAAAGTAAAAGTATAAATAGAGAGTGTGACTCTCTCATTTGAAACATTCTCTCATTCACTCACTTCACATTAGTGAGAGAGAGGAGGAGTATGTTGCTGAAGACTTCTATATTTTGGGTTTGATCTTTGTCATCCTTGTATTGTTTCTTATTCTATCTCTGAGGAAGTTGCGGGGTTTTTCACCTTCCTGGTTTTCCCCGGTGAAATGCTTTGTGTCTCTTGTCTCTTGTCTCTTGTGTTTGATATGATGTACATGTTTTTCTCTCAGTTAAGATCCTAGATCATATTGAATTAAATGATGAAAAACTAACACTCCCCATGGTAGAATTCCCCTTTCCACAGTCTGTTTTGGTGTGCCCACGATTTGGGGAAAAACCATGGCCATCCTATTTGTAAATCCCATTGTTGGAAATGTGTATCCATGCCTAGTTTTTGAGTTTGTTGTGTGTAATAGAATGTTGGGTTTGAGATGGGTATCCGTTGCTTTCGCTTGAGCTTGAGTGCAAGCATCCATAAATGAAGAGGGTTTAGATTTATCCTGATAAACCCAGTTGTGGACTGGCTTGGCTTAGATGCAGTGATTATTGGGTTGTGTATGAGTATGAATGTCCCATTTTCCTTGTAGAAATCATGCCCAGCTCAAGGGTGGTCTCTGACTGTTGAAATAATACAGGTTGGGCAGAGACCTATGGTTGGGTGGGATGTTGCAGCAACATAGCTAGTTTCTTGGGACCATTTCACCATAAAGATAAGTATTTCTCTGTCTATGTGTTTTACTTTTGAAATGTTATAATTTGATGATTGTATTGATATGTTGTGTGCATATGAAATGTGTGTGAATGGTTTGTTTATTTCCATTGTGCATGTTTGTTGAATTGCATCTGCACACATTGGTTTTAATTCGTATGAATCTAATGAATCGGGCTGAGTTTATGTAAAAGCCCCACATATTGGTATCATGTTCCCTTCCAGGAATTGGGCCCATGGGAGGGGACATGACACTTGCATTTTGTATAATAATATTCAATTAAATATACATTTAATGCATCATTAAATTTCATAGAAGAAAATGTTACAATGATGAAGATGAGGAAAATTTACATTGAAACTTACTTGGGGTTTGACAATCCACGAGTCACAAGGATTAAAATTAGAGAAAGAAACTATAAATATTGGAAATAAAGAGAAACATGGTCTCACATTCAGAACAATATCTCGTATTAAGGGTGAATTATGTTTGAACTCAGACTCCTTTCACATATAATCGATATGAGAAGATGACAAAGGGGGTAGGAGTGGTTTTAAGAAAAGCATAAGAAGACATATATTGAGAATGATCACTCTGTAATATATATGTAATTCATCATTAAATTTCATTTCATTCTTTGACAAGTATTATCACTGAACATTATTATTACTTTATTACAATTCACCATTTCAATTGCGTAAATATTGTTTTTCAAATTTTGGATGAGATAATTTCAACATGTGGTAATTTTGATTTTTAAGCAATAGTGTTTTGATGTGGCCACTGCAATTGGAACCAACATATATCCATATTAACTCTAGCGCTATCAATCGCCGAGAGGAATCAAATCCCTTCAGGTGTAAACCTTTCCTCAAGTTTAGGACTCTAAAAGGGGTTTCCACCTAAATGGATTTGATCCCACTCGGTACTTGATAGAGCCTTACTTCTAAAAAAAACAATAGTTAATTGTGCATTTCCAATATATAAAATCATTTTTATTATTTAGTTTTAAAGAATAAATGCTTTAACACACATCAATAATATCCTAATCAGTTAGTAGTGGAATATCACTCGTATTTCTGGTTTCCAAATGAGTTCCCTTCGTCCCAAATACTTAGGTTCCCCTCTCTCTGATTTCCTTCTTAAACAATCATCATGGGATAATCTCTTGTCCAAGCTCTCTAGAAATCTCTCTAATTGGACCATACACCCCCTAAACTTAACCAACTGACTTGTATTAGTCAAATATGTTCTCCAATCCATGTAATTATATTTATTTTCAGTAATGGTGGCTCTAAATCAATATATAATATATTTGTGTTGTTAGATGTGCTTTCCTTCGGGGGGGTTCAAAAGATAATCACAAATGGACGCTTGTGAGATGGGAGACCTTATGCAAGACAAATATTTCAATGGTCCTTTTCCTTAGGGATCCCGAAACTATGAGTAAGGTTTTGGGAGCAAAATATTGGTGGAGGTGGGCTACTCATTCCATGGAGCCATGGGCTATTCTTTTGCACCAAAAATATGCCCCTTATCTAGACAACCAGGAATTGATTCACCTCTATGAAGAAAAGAATGGGTCACTTGTGTGGAACTTATCCTCTTAAAGCAAAGAATTAATCCAACAACACAATTTTTGGAAGATAAAAATGGAAAAACAGCCTCATTTTGGGTTGACTTGTGGCTGGAATTCCCTAGTATGATCTCTTCCTTCCCAGTGGATGACATCAAACAACAAATACATGAAATTGAAATTGTTACAGTTATTCAATACTAGTATGATGAACCAAATAATGAATACAAGCACTAGAAACATCCCACCAATTGGTCATGCAACCTTCCATAGGAGGAAACCACAACGATTTGGGAAAAAATGGAAGAACAAGTCATAAATACCCAAGATATATCGGACATACTACGTTGGGGATATCTCTAGAGAGGTTTCTTCTCTGTGAAAGAAGTTTGCAGTTTGGTTGCAAGGAATCACAACCTCCCTAGGGAACCCAGACCATTCCTGCATGTAAGTAAGATAAATCAACATTCAATATACATTATGAAGTTTATAGATATTCACTTTATGAACCCATGATACTAACACCATTGAATATGTTTTGAAATGAATTAGTGTAGTTACGTTATATAGTTATGTACTTGAAAAGTGAGTATTGGACTAATATATATTCAACAAGTCAATTCAGTATATTTTAGTACCCTAGATCGACATATACCATTTATGGTTGCAAGAAGGGTTAACCATAAACCCTCATTTTTTTTCTTCTTGTTAACTTCATTATTGTTGTTAATGCATATTGTGTCTACATGATAACGAACTGCTATTATGTTTTAATAGTTCCCCATTTTACTTGCTCGAATCTAATAACACATATATCAATTATGATTTATCAAGAATGTTATGAGCCGATTATTAAAAATCTGCCAAGGCTATCGTCATATATTCACTTGCGTTACCTGGAACTATACTTTTCTGAGTTAGTAGTACAAATGAAATATATTTAAATTGATTTACACATATAATGATTGAATATCCTATTATGTCCCTTAATTATGTTTCGAGTCAAGTATCAATTGTTTTTCCTATTGAGACTTTCTTGTTATAAAATGATAAAAACTTAGAATTATAGATCTTGGGTTGATAGTGGTCATGTTTATTTCTCCTATACAGTATTTCATCCCGAATAGGTTTATCAATACATCAATATCCATTCGAGAGTTTTATTAGACCAGTCCTCAGTACAATATATAGTCCCTGCTGGTAGTGACTTGCTTTGTTTACCAAGATCTCTCCCTTGAATTCCGCCAAGTTTGTGAAATTGTTGCCATTGTTGATCGAAAGAAAAAGGATAGCTGGGGAATGCCGCGTATTTATTATAGAAGGAATCAAATCACTACTTATCAACCACAAATTCACTAGGGCCGGGGAATGGATTTCTTGTGCGAGCGCGAACCAAATCTCGCAGGGAAACCCAATGCAATTACCAAGCACCAAGCAAACCGCGAAAACCACAAATACCTTCTCCAAAATACAACCGCATCGACTCGAACATATTAAACGAAAACTTATCACCAAACCACCAAACAGTGAAGACGAACACCACAAAAGAAACAATGTCACCAAGCTTAGCAAAACCAACGAACGGAAAAGCTACAGTCCAACAGTAGCGCCCCACCGAAAGAGACCATGGACACCAAATGGGAAAAATAATTGCGGAAGCAGTGAAAAAGCACACCCAAAACAAAAAACAACAACAGATAGAGCTCGCCCAAATGAAAATCCTCCAAGTTCACCGCTCGAATGACTTAAAAACCAATGGCCAAGACCCAATAAATCTCATATCCATCGGTGACCAGATCACAGAAACTCATTCAGGAAAAGCACCAACGCGACAGAGTAATTTCTAGAATTTAACACAAATAGATAAAACCCACCATCCCACCACGAGAAATAAAGGATACAGTAGATTCAAGTACTAATGACATTGAAAGAGCAGAGCGCCTGAGCCTAGGAAAAGAGCGCAAAAATAGACAGACCAACCAAATTAATACGCAACTGACACGCATTTAAACCTTGTGACGCGAGCATGCCCCCGGGACCCAAGGCACAAGAACCCAGGGTGGCATCATGGCCCAGAGAGCCAATAGAAACAAAGAAAATTCACTATTTAAAAAATAACCAAAACAAAAAATTATCACAGACTATGAGAAAACCTTAATGTAGCAGAAAATTTTGAAAAACTTGTCCTCATTAATGTCCCCAACTGAAAATAAATGTCAAGGACATAATAAAACATTGTTATTAATGTTAAATAAAACATTGCTATTAATGTTAAATAAAACATTGATCATCTGAAGCTTCAAATGAACATGACGAAGTCAATAATTTTTTAAAATCTTAATATTATACCATCTTCATCAATAATTTTTTAAAATCTTAATATTATACCATCTTCGTCAATAATTTTTTAAAATCTTAATATTATACCATCTTCGTCAATAATTTTTTAAAATCTTAATATTATACCATCTTCGTCAATAATTTTTTAAAATCTTAATATTATACCATCTTATTATTATACTATCTTCCAATTAAAATTATATTTTTATAATGTATTGGTTTATTCTTTATCAAATAAGTAAAATTAATAAATTTGTTTTTTAGCATGCAATACACCTCCATAATAAACCTTTTAAGAAAAAATTAATAAAAAAAATTACATAAAAAATAACAAGTAAAAACATGATATTATAATTTGGAAGTATCCAATTTGCAATAGATATTTCATATCAAAGATATTAAATGTATAGCAATTGTTCAAGATTTACAAAAATCAAAATATAAACTAAAAGTCATTTAATAATTTTTTATATACATAATATAGTATAAATAAAAATACATAAGTCAATGTTTTATAAGAATATAAAAATATCCCATAAATTTATTGTAAAATATATGGTGCATAAGCAAAAGCTCTTGCATCATAGTTGGTTTAATTTAATACAAATACAAATCCATTAGTAAACGCAATATATCTTATAATTTTAGTAATTATTAGTATTAATAACATTTATAAACACTAATATATATATATATATATGTGTGTGTGTGTGTGTGTGTGTGTGTGTGTGTGTGTGTGTGTGTGTAATTAATATTGTTTACTTCAACATTTGTTATACAATATGAAAAAATGATATATTCTAACTTGTAAAATGAAATTTATTAAACTAACTTATTTGAAATTTTAACAATATTATTAATTTGAAAAATCATGTTAAACAAAGTTGTGAACATTTAATTTAAAAAGTGGTGTGAGATGAAATAAATAATTTTTATATAAAATTTTAAAGTTAAATAAATATATTTTTAAAATATTTAATTTTTATTTTAATATAAACTATGAAATATAATTTAAATTTAAACAACAAATATATCTATATATATAAAAGATTATAAAATTAGAAATTATATTGATTATTTAGTAAATTATATCGTATAAAAGTAAAGTTTGTAACTTTCAAAATTATATATATATATATATATATATATATATATATGAGACAAGGGTAGAAGAATTATATAAAAAATGATAAGGGTAAACAATTTAAAGTTAAAATAATTGTATATTGAAAGAGATGGTGTGTTAGAAATTATTAGATATATTTTATAAAATTTAATAGTTTTATCATGAAATCAAAAGTTATTTAAAATAATAATAATAATAATATAATAAATGTTTATATGTAATAAAGTTGGGATATTCTTTTATAGACGTGATGTTTCACTGATGTAAAGACACATGTGTATTGAAGCCCAAATTGCATTCAGGTAAATGATGGATCCAATTATCGGTTTTAGAGATTATCGTTTAAAGTAAGTGATGTGACAAACAATGATGTACTGTCATTAAACTTGATGCTAAGTAGCAAGTCCCTGCCCTAAGTTCTTGCATTCAAAGTCTCATCTAGGAGCAAGCTCCCAATGACATTGTCATAGAGATGGGAACTCTGAAAGGTATCAATGTTGACATAATAGTGTTGACTTGTTGCAGTATTCAAGAATAACATCCAAAGGTTTTTTTGTTTCCGTGTTGATAGTGTCATCTTGAAATCAACATCCCTGGAAAAAAAACAATGAAATTTGTTTGAATGCATCATTTTAAGGAAATTTTAGCTTCAAATGATCAAAATGACCAACACTATCTAGGGCATTATCAATTCAAAACTTAGTACAAAAGCTCCATCATTAGATATCAATTTAAAGTTGTCTTTTCTCATTGAGTTAACATGCACGCGTGTTAATCAAAGTTAAGTATAAATGTTGTACATTGGTGGATTAGTGCCCTTCTCCATAGGCCTTATAGTCCCCATAAAATCTCAAGGAGATCTCTTGTAAAGGTATTTGTGCCATATAAACCAAATCTTTATTTTTAAGTTTTTTTCAAGTTCCATAGTTATCAAAGTTTACATACGTTTTTCATTACGCGACATCAAGACTTCAAGTCATCTCAACCTTAGCACCATTTACAACACATACCACCCATGTTCCCATACCATAATACTATGTGATAAGTCACTTAGATAACAAGCACACACTAATTGCATTTCACTTCCATATTAATCATTGTTTTTCATATACAAGAGATCGAAGAATAAGCATAAAAGAGAGCCACCATAACCTTGACACACATGTGAATACTTTCCAACAAAACCATACATCATTTGCCATTGAACTCGTGCATTTAAATAGCAAGCACTTGGCCATCAATTCCAAGTCATCTTACAAGCCATTATTTCATATCATTAAAAACATGAATTTACAAGTCATTATTTCATGTCATTAAAACTAAACTTAAGGAAAATATGATCTTTGAAAATTTAAGCTATTTTCAAAAGATAATATAAGCACGTTGTTAGGGAAGAAAGGCTATTATTTAGACTAAGCAAAGTATATTTAAGAAGTAGAGAGAAAATGCAAATAGATAATAGAAGCACGTTGTTAGGGAAGAAAGGCTATTATTTAGACTACTGTAAATAATAATAAAAAATTAAAGAAAAGTATATTTAGGAAGTAGAGAGAAAATGGGAAGCATGGAGGTATCCCCCTGCCAAAACGTTCATAATAATTTTTCTAATTAGAATATACATTGAGCCCGTTCACATGGACATTACATTGTGACATTTGGCATAGAGTATGACTGAAGAGTTGGAATATATTAGAGGTATCACATTAATTTGGTTGTGATAAAGGATTTTAGCATGCAAATGGAGAATTGATAGAAAGACTTAGGTGGATGGGAACATAGAAAATCATAAACATTTTGGTTTTTGTAAAGAGAGATTGAGATCATGCATTTAAACAACAAACAATATAAAAACAAATTAAAACTAACTAACCAAATAAAATGGCAAAACATTAAATATTGAGAGTATGAATTTTCTAACACATAATTTCAGAATATATATATGCAGATAAGTTTAGTGAAACATAATTTCAATATCTATATGCAGATAAAGTTTAGTTAAACATAATTTGTACCTGAGTATTTGTAAACAGTTGACTATTTGTATGTATAAAAGGGTATTATATAACAAAACATTTCTCTACCAGTATTGCGGATATTTCACGCAAAAGAAGTGCAAACCTATAAAGCTGTCTCATAAACACTCGGACCCTTGATCTTCAACAGTGGCTGCAGAACTGGACAACTATTTACAGTCACTTTTGTTCGACTTGATGCCTGCAATTATTCAGAAGCTTAGCAAGGTAATTTTTATTGGGCATCAAGAAAGTTGAAAGCCTGATCAGAATTATAATGCAATGCAGAATTTGGGAACCAGTTAGTTACCACTTTCTTCTGAGCTCTCCATCACCGACTCTACTGCTGCTGCTGGTTGCATCTCCGCCTCTGTTATGCATTTATAGTCTTCATATTATCAGATCTACAATCGAAAGAATTTACCTAAAATGTAGCAGAAGGAAACATTACGAACCCAAAACCTTGGAAAATCGTAAAGCTGGAACCTATAAATCATGGATTATGTGCCATGTATTCTGTTATCATTTGAGAAATGAAAATTCAGGAAAGATCATCAAGAAAGCACATACCTTGGGATGAAGCATTAAGCTTTTTAGTGTTCTTGGGCTATGAAGCGTTAAGATTTTCACTGTTCTTGGGCTGTGAATGGGACGTCCCAGCTAATTCCACTGCTCCAAATGATTTTAGCCACATTTCATGCATTTGGAAGAGGCACTTGGGGCATCTTGTCAATATTTTTCCATCAGAAACCAAGCAGAAGGGGTGGAATGTGTGCCCGCACGATGCCACAATAATATCCAAGATTGCAGACAGAGCAGCGAGAAACATTTATAATGGCAATTATATCATCATTGGTATCACTCGTTTCCCATAAAGGATGGCAGATCGGTTGAGGATGCAGTGAATATCCGCCCAGCGCGCCCCTGTTCGTCTCTTTGGAAACACGAAGCCTGCCCATCTTCTTCTTATATTTCTCTTGAACTGTTAATGCACTTTTCAACTCGGCAATGGCAGCATTTACTCGAATTATCTGGCCTTCAATCTTATCCAAATCCGCGGCTTTTTCGTCCCTGTTTCGTTTGCAGGCCGCTTCAATCATGACGTTCTCTTCAAGTTTTATCCGACAAGTCTTATATACTATGTAAAGATCTCTTGTCATCCAAAGAATATAGACAAGGTTCACTGTAGAGTTTGTGATATTTCGATAGTTATTGGTCCCATTTCTAGGATAGTCATATCCTAGGTAATGTGTGAATTAGATGATAGGCTCCAAGTCCAACTTGCAACCATTCTCTAATGACGGTATAAATAATTGGCCTAAACATGTGTTTGTATACTTAGGTTTTTATGAGCCATGTGCATAGCAATGCCTTAACCAAACCTCTTTTACCTGATATTGTCTCGCTGCCAGCAGGACTTTTCAATACCTTGACGGGTTTATCTTGGTACCATGCAAGCATAGCCCCGCTTCTAGCAAGGCTGTTCAGTACCCCGACTGGTTTACTTGCATTTACCGAGCTTCCTTGTTTAATATTTTACTTACCATGGACCCGTTGCCAGCAAGCCTGTTCAGTACCTCGGCGGGTTTGCTTCGTATAATGATATTTTTAGTAAGGAAGTCGATTGGCACTAGAGTGTGCTAAGCCTATTAAACACATAATTCAAATTTTTAGAGAAAACCTTATGAGTAAATTTATTTATAATGGACTAAATTATAGATCATATCAAAAGATAATAACCTAAAGCTGTTCTTTGACCTCTTAGTCTATCCTCTTCATAAAATATCAGTAATGTTCCCCACAAAATAGAAATATCACTCACTTTTGGGATACCTTTTAAAGTGCTTAAGAGAAAAGTTTTGATAATGAGTCTAGGATGAGCTAGTAATCCATAGGTGTAAGATATAAATTTTTGAAGATCATAGTAATTAAAGTGGGTCTTAAGCAATTGTTCTAATGATAAATCAGAAATGTACATGTCTGAATCAAATACCATATACAGAATCATAAAAGAAAGTGGTTAAAAATGATATAAAGAATGCTTTAACTTTCATTATAAATTTTCAATTTTCAACAATAATCGAAAGAGAAGGAGAACTATAAGTATCTATTTTTAGAGAACTTCCTTTTTCAGATAATATTGCATGAGCTGATTATAAGGTTCTTGTAATCAAACTGCAAAACCACTTGTTAACTGATTCAAATTTATTCAGAACAAAAACATATGTTCAAAGAAAAGGTCATATGGAGTTTAGGAAAAAAAGGGAAAAGAGTCTTCTTGTGTTAATTTACAAAATTTTGTAAGCTGATCATAATAATGAATTTCCTGTAAAAATGAAATCAGTTGTTAGAAATGACTCTTATTATTAAAAAACAAAAAATATATTTACATATATACAAATGAAAATAACCAAAATAATTCAAGAACCAGGAGAAGGAGGAATGACTTCCGCTTCTACCAGCTCCATTTCCTTCTGTTGTAAGGCATTCTGCAAAAATCTTGTTTAGATATTGGTTGATGATAAAGTCTAAGTCTATGTCCATTTACAACAAAAGAAATTTGTGAATCATCTATTGTCTTAATTTTAACAGATCTATTATCAAAAGCTGTAACAATTTCATATGGACCCATCCATCGAGTAGTTAGTTTAGAAGAACTTGTTTACCATAAACAAGTTCATAAGGTGTGTGGCCAGTGGTGTTCCTCCAAGTTATTCTATAAGCCCACAAGGCTTCTGGGAGCCTGTCTGCCCAGTCTTTGTGGTGTAAATGAATAGTTTTAGTCAGGATGGATTCTAACACTTTGTTGGTGGACTCTACCTGACCATTGGCTTGCGGATGGTATGGTGAATATTTACAATGTCTAGTACCATATTTTTCAGTAATCTCTTTCATTAATTTGGAGGTAAACTAAAAACCTTGATTGGTTACAATTCCCCTAGGTACACCGAATCGGGTAAATATTTCTTCATATATAAACTCCACTACAGATTTCTCTATGGATTGGAATAAGGCTTTGGCTTGTACCACTTGGTGACATAATCTGTACAGACTAGGATTTACTTCTTCTTGCAAGCCATAGGGGAAATTGGACCAACACAATATAGAGACCATTTTTCAAAAGTCTCAATCATAACTCGGGGTTGTAAAGGCATCTCATCAGATGGCGCAGGTCTACCCATTCTTTAGAAACTATCACACCCCTTGACATACTTGGCAACATCTTTGAAAATGCTTGGCCAATAATACCCAAAGTGCAACACTTTGTATGTTGTTCTCTTGTCAGAAAAATGCTCGCCACAAGGTCCACCATGACATGCATGCAGGATCTCTTCCATCTCATCCTCTTGTACACATCGTCTAATAATAAGATTAGGACCAGTACGAAAGAGATCATTGTCCACCCAAGAGTAACTAGAACTATGAACTATGATCCTACGTTTTTCTGGTGGGGAGAGATGGTTTGGTAGCTTTCCAGTTTCTAAATAATTGGCTATGTCTGCAAACGATGGGGTTCAAACAGACACAGCGAACAAATGTTCATCTGGGAAGCTATCATCGACAGGGCTAGCATTATCATCAATTTGAATTCGGGAGAGAAAATCTTCTACCACTTTCTCTCGACCGGGACGGTCAACAATGGTGATGTTAAATTCTTGTAACAAAAGAAGCCACCGAGTCACTCTGCCATTGGTGATAGGTTTATTCATTAAAATCATGATGTCAGAGTGATCAGTTTGTATAAAAATTTCATATCCTTTGATATACTAACAAAACTTGTTGATGGCATAGACTACTGCTAGAAACTCTTTTTCAGTAACAGTGTATTTCAATTCTGCAGGAGTCAAATTTTTATTAGGAAAATAGATGGCATGTGATGTTTGTCCCTGTTTTTGACCTAAGACTGCCCATATAGCTATTTCAGAATCATCAATGGATATATGGAAGGGAAGGGACCAATTGGGGCGCCTAAGTATTGGTGCCACTGATATCTTTTCCTTCAAAGTTTCAAAGGCATGTTGACAAGGTTCAGTCCATTGGAATTATGTGTCTTTCAAGAGTAGCTTGAACATAGGTGCGGCTATCTTAGTAAAATTTTCAATAAAACATCTATAATAGCTTGCATGGCCAAGAAAACTTTTTACTTCCTTCAGAGTTTTTGGAGGAGGAAGATTAACTATTATTTTTATCTTGGTAGGATCCACCTTGATACCTTGAAGAGAGACATGATGTCCCATAACTATGCCCTCTGTTAGTAACATCTTACATTTTTCACGACTAAGAGCTAAGTTCGTTTCCTGGCACCGAATAAGAACTGTTTCGAGGTTATCAGGGGCTTCTTTGAAGATATTGTCATAAACTGTAAAATCATCCATATAAACTTCTACACAATCATGTATAAGGTTAGCAAAGATTCCTAGAACTGCACGTTTGAAAGTAGCAGGTGCATTACATAGGCCAAATGATAACATTTGATAGGCATATCTCCCCCAAGAACAAGTAAAGGTTGTCTTGTCTTGATCCTCAGGTGCTATTAGTATTTGATTGTATCCACTATACCCATCAAGGAATGAAAAATAGTATTTCCCTGATAAGGTATCTAACACCTGATCGATGAAAGGCAAAGGGAAGTTGTCCTTAAGAGTGGCCTTGTTCAACTCTCGAAAGTCAACACAAATACGCCATTTCCCTGTGAATTTCTTTGGAACTACCACCAGAGGAGACACCCATATACTGTTAGAAATTGGGTAAATAAAACCGGCTTTAAGGAGTTTTTGTGGTTCATCTTTTACTATATCATTTAGGGTTGGATTCGTTCTTCTCTGGGGATTCCTAACAAGAGGTATGTTTGAGTCAGTGTAAATGTGGTGGATATAGGTATCTAGGTGTATACCTTTCATATCGGTATATTCCCATGCAAATGCTCTAGTTTGACTCTTGAGAAATTTTAGTAATTGTTTTGCTAACTCTCATCTAAACCTGCATTTATTGTAAAAATTTGTCAGAACTAACCTCACAAGGTATGGTATAAGATCCTAGATGTTCTTCGATTGCGAAGACACAGGGTGTAGTCGTAAATGTTGAGAGGCTCATGTTTTCTTGAAATTCATCTCCAAAGATCTGGTCAAGTTAGGAAAAAGACTGAGGAAAGTCTATACATGTTGTGGAATAGATAAATTGATTCAACACATTCTAGGTATTTTGTTCTTGAAGTGCCCAAGTGAAATCACTAAAAAGGGAAAGTTCTTCCAAGTTCTCATCCTCGAAAGGACAATCTAACCAAAATAGGTTTTCAGTTATTGGTTGAGCTGGTGGGTATAAGGCTAGTTTTCTTGTAGATAAACATCAAAGATAATCATCTCTCCATCCCTACATCCTATAAATGCATTGGTAGTAGCCAACCAAGGTCTTCCCAGAATAAAGGGGTGACCTTTGGAAGGGTCTTTTGATTTTGTAACCATGACGTCCATGGGATATTCCCATGAAGCTACTCATACAACGATGTCATCTAAGATCCCAGTAGGTTGAACCATAGTGCGGTCTACTAATTCTAGCATTGTTGGGGTAGGGTGGAGGAACTTTCCTAAATTGAGAGTTTCTAAAACTGTGGTAGTCATCAAATTAATAGCAGCTCCTAGATCAATAAGTGTATTTCCTATGGCGGTGTTATTGATGATAACAGTCACCACAGGGTTTCCTATATTTGAATGATTTGGGAGTCTAGGTTGGTTTGCTATACAATCTGACATTTCTCCTATTACATGAATCGTCGGAGGGTCTTTTTGTTTTCTACCTGGTATTTTAATACAAAGTTCCTTTATTACTTTATTATAGATTGGGATATCCTTAATGGCTTGTAACAAAGGGATCGTAATACAAATATTTTTCAATTCATTAATGATATCATACTCTGGCTAAGTTATAGGTTTTTCTATTACTAGACTCTCCGGATATGGGGGTGATATTTCTCCCGTAATTACTTCTCTATGTGGATGGTTGTGTGTTGAATATTTAGGAATAACCACATCTTCAAGAACGACATCATTCAAAACTTCACTAGGTATGTTTTCTTTGTCATTTTCTTTCGGATAACAACTGATGACTTCGTCTAATCTTGCAAAACTCTTCCATCCCACAGTTCAATCTCATGTATTGGTGCGGTCGAAATGGCACATGATGGAAGAGGTAGAAACCCAATGCTATTAAGAGCTTGGTTTGGTTTGTTGTTAGGGTTCGGTATCAGTTGTGCAGGTAATATTGTGGGTCTTGGAGGATTCATATTCCAGAAATGGTGAGGTTTATTTGGAATAGGGGGTAGTGAAGGAGGTGCAAATCTAGGAAAAAGTTGTTGAATATTAGGTGGGTAAGGATAGTTAGGCATAGAAGGTGGTGTTTGAGCATAATTTTGTCCTCTCCATCCATGTGGCCATTGTTGTTGTTGGGAATTCTGAGGAGGGTATTGAAGTGGCCAATTTTTCCTACCTGAAGTGTTCCATTATTGAGAAGGTTGATAAGGATAGTGATAGGGTGCAATTTTTGATGATGGATCTTGATATGATGATTGATATCTAGGTTTCCAAGGCATCCTAGATGATTCACCAAAGTTTCCACTCTTATACACAGCTTGCAACCTAGGCAACGATGGACAATTATCAGTCGGATGTTCTTATGTACAAAGGTGACAAACTGATACATTGTTCAATGGACACTCTCGTTGGGGATGTTTAGTCATACACCTAGGACATAAAACACTCATTGCTGCATGCTCTTCATCTTGTCTCCTTTTAGCTTGCAGTGCATCTAGTTGAGAACCCATGGCTCCTAAGATATATGTTTTGAAGTTTTCCAATAAGTTTCCCAATTCTACCCTTGTAACTCCACCAGGACCAGATGTGTTTCCTTTTAGGTTCCTATCATAAGATTCTCAAAAGTTTCTTCCACTTTTCTCTTTGCATCTAGAGTAATTCCTACATAACTCACAAATCTGTGAAAAAGGCTCATGAGAGATGTCTCTTGCTGCCATGAGATTAAGGTTTTCTAAGAATTCTTCTGAGATTCCCTTGAGGAAGAGTGTTCTTACTGCATCTTCCCGAAAATCACTATATTTGGATTTATGTAAAACATAGTTAAATCTTTCGAGGTAGTCAACTAGGTTCTCATCTTCAAGCTGTTGTATTTTAAAAATATCATTGCAAGAATCTTTAGGTTTACAGTAATCCTGATATTTCCGTAGAAACGCAGTCTTCATGTCTTCCCAAGTTCTAATACTAGATTCTCCTAACCCCATGAGCCATCGAAGAGAAGAATCTTTTAATGTGGCAAGACAGAGTTTTAGCTTTTGGCCATCTTCTAGGTAATTATAAATCCTACACAAAATGTCAAATTCGAATAAGAATGTATCTGGATCCTCACTACTATTCCCATATAAGGTTGGTAGTGAGGAGGGAGGGATGTTTTTCATAGTTACATCTTGTGCAGTGTCTAAGATAGGGAACCCGAAGGTACCTTCAGTTCTAACTTCTCCTTCTTCTTCATCTTGTCGAACACGATCTTCATGTTCATCCTCCATGAAGATTCGATTGCCAAAGAGAGAATACTTAGGTGGATCCTTTCTTGGTGAATATGGGATATCCCAACGTTCTGTTTCAGGGAAAATATTTTTCTTTTTAGGAAGACAATTACCAGCTATGTGGGAGTCTAGTTTTGAAGGTCCTACCGTTGTTGTTTCAATCTGTGAAATAACTATGTTCACAGAATTCTCAAAAAGAGCGTCTACTTGTGCAGGATCAACAAAGTCTACTAAGTTTGGACCACCTACTATTGAAAAAGTAGTGTCTTTGGGTTTTTGAACTAATGGAGGGTTAGGAGGTTCTGAAGTTTTATCCTTTGGAGTTTCCTTTTGTCTAAGTTCAGACTCAATATGTGTTTGAGGTTCCTATGGAATTTCTTTATGAACAGACTTTTCTGATGTCCCTATGGTTTCCCCTAATTGATTTCCAGAAAGGATTTCCTTTTCTTTCGAAGTAGGACTATGCCCTTTAGGTTTCTTCCGATACCTTTCTACTGAGTTAGTAATTGGGGTGGCACGCCCCCCGTATAGGTTAGTAGGAATTTTAGTAGGTATTTTTGTAGGAAGGATAGTTTTAATAAATCTACCTTGTGAATCTCTAGACATATTCATGAAAACAAACTATAACTGAAATAAATTCTAACTGCATCAATGCTACTGCTGGGTTTTGGGGATGCTTGTTATAACATATGCGCATGTTCTTACCTCTCGTCTTACCGCTCACCCGCCACTAGCCTATTTCTAAATTTCAAAGCAGAAAATTCAAATCTATAACTAAGTTTTAAAGAAGAGTTCTACCTATCTACAACTCCCCAGAAACGGTGCCAAAATGTTGAGGTGTAATTACTGTCTTAAAGAATCGCCAAAATATTTAATTATCCACCAGGGTTGGTAATATTAGAGTTGTGGCACAGCATATGCTGAGGTAGAATGGGGCCTAAAGTTTCGGCTCCGCAGACCATAGAAATGTTTAATAAAGAAAAGATCGAAAGATCTTTCAAAATGAAAAACCGAGTCAAACTTCAAAAAAACAAGGAAGGAACTAATTAAACTTAATTTAAACCAATAGATCAGAATAGTATCAAGCTATACTACTTTACTCTAGGATCAAACAATGGATAAAGAACAAATACTAATAAAAAAACAAACTATTTTTTATGAAAATGGAAACTACTTAACTTAAACAAAAACTACAAACTACTTAGTGAATTCAACAACTATTTATGCATTCAGTTAACACTTCAAGACTACACTAAAGTACCTAATTCCATTCTCCTTGATGTTGTACGTCAAATGTGATAGGAACTGAGGTGAATGTATCGTAATGACTTTCAAATGTAACAACAAAACAAAATGGAAGTAAATCTAACCTAATTTCTACAAAGTGATGTAAACTACAAAGAGACCAATTACAATTTACTTTAAACATTATGATCTATCTTCTATCCATAATCAAAATGATATAAAACTTCATGAAATCTAGAAGAAAGTAGAAAACGTAATAAAGATATTTATTTGAACTGAATTTGATTTGGAAGCAAGTATAAAACTTGATAAAGATATTTATTTCTAAACCAGACTCTATTTCATGAACATCTTCATTATTTGTGTAAATGGAAAAACTGATCCTATGCTTTACAAATAATCTATCAAAAATTAAGATAACTGGGAGAATGAAATTATTAACTCTAATTCAAAATAAACCTTAAGAACATATAATAAACTATGCTAAGAATGAAACCGATAAATTCTATAACAGTAACCTATTGGCAAATCAAACATGAATAACATAACTTGAAAAATAGTTAAAACAAAGTTAAGGAGGATGAGAAGGAAACTAAGAATGATGAAAAAATGTAATTAAAACTCTATGTAATGGGAAACAAGATCTTGATTACATCTAAGACTTCTAATTAAAAGCAAGAAACATTACAGTTGAAAATCCTAAGAAACTGAATTCTTAATAAGCATAAAAACAATGCAGAAAGGATGAAAGTCCAAATGACGATCTGGATGGTTGTCCGAATGACAATCCGAAAGACATTCCAGATGGAGGAAAACAATTTAAACCAGGGAAAGAAGCAATTTGGATGATCTTAACTACCAGTTGGCTGATGCATATGATCGTACAGTGCAAAGAAGTCAGTGAGAAGACTATTGAGAAGCTAAGATAGCAAAAATAACCTATAGCTACAGGAAAGGAACTAACATAACTAATTATAATTATAACTAAACCTGAAACAACAACTAACTAAACTCTATCTAATTGCAAAAGACTGAAAGCAAACTATAAACACTATGCTTGGTCGACCATTATCAATTATGGAAAAGTAAATTAAGTTAGAAACAAAATACAGATTACAGAAAAGTAAAGAAATGACATATACAAGAAAACATAATTAATTACATAAAATGGAAAATGAACTATTTACTTGCAGAAAGAAAAATACAAAAAATATACAGAAAAACCTCTGGTTGATGAGGGGCCTTTCCCAACAATCAAATATTGGAACTAAATCAAATTAGTCACCAACAACATAATATTAACAGTAAAATATAGGAGCTTCCATTAATTGAGAAAATTATACAGTGTTTCTATGAACTACTTGAGAGCGTAAATGCCTATATCTATTGTGCTATATGTCGTCTATGTCCTCTCTGTTTCTCCAAAGGAGACGTCTATTTATAAATTTACAATGGGAGAGAGGGTCGACATAGTCGACCTCTCAAAAAATAGAAGTCTTTAATGTCTACACAACGGCTGCTTGGTGGTTGACGACAGCGTAGAGGCCGTCTGCCTGCTTCCACGACGTCGATTCTCCTTGATGCGAACAACTGCATGTTAGTTTCCTTTAACCGTGGGAAGAAGCATGTGCTAGTAGGCTGAGCGTAGGAGGGTGGAGCTGCTGGAATGTTGACGTGGGCATGAGCATGTGCTGTCGAGCTGTGCGAGAAAGGAAGCAAATATTCTAGAGTGTTGACGTGGGGAGAGTCATGTGTTGTCGAGCTAAGTGAGCAGGGAAGTGAATATTCTAGAGAGTTGACTCACCAACCCTAACCACCACGTTGCTAACAAAACCCATATTTTGGTATTTGTCTTTAAAGGGAAGGAATATGCCAACCGACGATTCTGCGGGTTGAACGAAGGGCTGAACGGTAGACCAGATGCGGCTAAACATTTGCAATGTGAACACGAGTATGAATGGAGGTCCGTTTGAAGCTTATAACCTGCAAGCCAAAATCTATTTTCCAAGCAAGTCGAAAAATATCAAATTAATGTTAATAAACCATGAAAATAATGATATTGAGCCAAGATTCACGTGATATGTAAATACGATCATACCTGGGTCTGATTAACAGTCTGAATGGCAAGCAGAGTGATTTATTATATCATAATAGTGAAAATAACACCACTCAGAGTATATTTGGTGATAAAAAATGGACACCAACAATTTCCTAACAGGATGCAAAATATTCATGAATCAACTTGTCAACAAAATGCATATATAATTAAACAAAGAGCCAACCAAGATTAAAGTTCCCGCCTAACACAAATTCACATATAGAGAATAGGCTAGAGGCCAACAAAAGTTGAAATATCTTGATACTACACTCATCATTTAACAAAATATTCATGCTTCAAGACATTAAATAATTGCTAAACTGTTTCTCAATCCTTTATTTCATGAAAGATCAGTAGAGAGAAAAAATCGTGGAAATACAAGCTGCTAAAGTCAATGATCTTAATCTCTGCAAAAGAATTACATCCACTCCTCCATCAGTATCATGAATCCAATGACCAATTTCCCTTCACTGGAAATAATTACAATATGGAATGTCGACCATGGATGGTTCAACCCTCTCCCTTCCTGAGAAACTTCAATCCCCTTTTTAATGAATTCTCCACCTCCTTTTATAGCTTCGGGAAAAAATAAGGTGAGTCCATTCTATGCTTCTTGGTCTTGATTTCTTGAAAATATCATTTTATTCACTTGTCGTTCCCTCATTAAAATAATGAACCATTTTTCGTGTGCCACAAAATTATCACAATAATACAAGAATATTATATCTTTTTCCATTTGGACTAAACATTCCAGGTCATCTTTGCAACATTCTGTCATATAACAGAAACTAAATTCATTAAAAAAAATACATGAGTTTCAAAATAATAAAAATTAAATACCTTTTATTATAAATAATAATATAATCCATGTAAATTTATGTACTCTCCATACCAACTCATATTATGATGTTCCCTTTTCAATCCTTTTAAACCAACGTGAATCCCTCCATTTAATAAAGGTAAATTCCTTTCTTCATAATAAGATATCTTTGGTATATTTAACCTTTGGTCATATTTGTGAACCCATCACTTGACATAAAGTTCACATAAAGTGTGCTTGTCTTTTTTAAATAATGCTTGGGAATTTGTGCAAGAATATTAATATAATAATCCATAATTTTACCCTTTATCAAGTTGGAATATATGGATGAATTATAATATTCATAAAAGCATCAGATTTTCACTACATTCATTGTTAATGAACATTTTTAAATGTAAAAAAAAAATGCTCGAAACAGTAGCTCCAACCAACCAATTCTCTGAGGCTTTCCTTTCTTTGTAGTGTTGGCGATATTCATTTGGTTGTTTAACAGTTGCAAGGAAGGTGGTTTTAAATTACCACTTTTGGGAGCCTGAATAAATGAGAGCCTACCACATCATATTACTAGTTTTAAAATTGAGGCTCATGTGCCTTTGATTATCCCTTGTGCAATTTTTCAATCCTGAATTTTTGCTAGCCTTAGATCTAGGATTCTCATGGTTTACCTTTTTCCATATTTCTTTGATTTTACATTATAATGATATAATATAAAAGGAAATTTATATTTTTTCTTGATATTATATTCAATTCACAAATGAAATATGTGAATCATACCAGCCAAATCATCAACCTCATAACTATAATTTTAGCAGGTAGCTAGATGCCTAGTTTATAAGGCTCAACTGTTCATAAAATGAACGTGGTCAATACTTGTTGAATATTGTAACTTCTAAGAATATTATATTTGTATATTATTTATTCCGGAGATGTTCCATACCTTCGATGTGATTATACTATGAATCCGGAGATGTTTATTCCTCCGAATTGGTTGTGGTAACTAGGGTTATTAGACCCACCATGTGGGGGTCGGCCCAATCAGTTATAATAGGGTATTGAACCTAATGGTTAAATACGAGCCTACATGTACTTGTGTAAAATACATGTCAGTGTAGTGTATAAATAGAGGAGGTATGTTCCTCATTTGACACACACACTCACTGGAGAAAGGCGCACTTGTGGAGGAGAGGTATGCTATGGTGGAGGAGGAGATCATGTCTTTGGTTTGCATCTTTGTATATTGCTGGTCATCTATATTGAGGAAGCTTTGCTGGGTTTTCTACCCCATGAGGGTTTCCTAGGATAAATCTGTGTCTCTTGTGTTTATGCTATGCTTGTTGTTTCTTCAGTGATCCTGTATATCCTATTATTGTGAAATGGAATGTAATGATGCTATTTTTTGTCTTAGCATATTAAATCTTAACAATACTAGTACCAAAAACCATTACCAACGTTGTACAACTGGGGTTTCAGGATGCTTTGTTCATCTGCTCTGACGAGTAGCTTGGGCTATTATCTGTTATCACGAGCATCCTCAGGGATAGCTCTTTGTATGATATATGTACTAAAAGCCATAGGATTCAGATTTAGTAGCCAATATCTACTGAAAGTTTACGGGCTTCATATTTTGTATCAGTGCCACTTTTTTGTATTTGACTAGACATGATGATATATATACAAAACATTAGTTTGCAGTTTTATATGCTGTTTCTTCTATGATGATTTGGGATCTTACGGATGTTGGCCTATACAATATGAGTAGATTACATGTTATGTCATTTTATGCATAAAAATGTTTATGAATGTGTGATGTACCAATCTAATATGAAATTAGTTAGGGAATCAACAACATGTTCATGTTTCTTGGAATGTGTGTGTATTGAATGGAATCAAAGGACCTCTCCAAGAGACATAATCACTGAAATAAGCGGAGTAATATGAGGTCACAGATAGCGTATACATGGTTGAGATGGGAAACCACTAAGTGTGAATCGAGGTAGATAACAAGGTTGTCCACACCGAAGGAAAAAACGTCGGTCAATAATCTAATCACTGCATGATACTCGGCGACATTGTTGGTTGCAAAACCTAGGAAAGTTCCTCTTGAACTAATCAGCTCGACGGCAAGGGAATAGAGTACCAATGCTGCCGAATCAAGGTTGCAGGTGTTTCGTCTAGTGTTGTCTATGAGTCCAAAACAAATTTCCATCTGCACATCTAGGCAGAACATGGTATTAACACAATGATAAGATCCTAGCACACTAAAAAGAAAGTGTCACACCAAACAAAACACATGTCATGTATAGTATATAAAAAGTACTAATGCATAATGATTTAGGCATAGTATCGTTTCAGGTAGATCCCATTTTGAGGCTCCCCCAAATATATCCTATCATAATCCTCTAATTCATAAGCTCCATTTTCCAAAACACGTTTTACCACATATGGAACATGCCACATGGACTCAAGTTTTCCTGCCCCTAGCTTATCATGTTTTTGGTCATAAGTAAGTACCAAATCACCTTCGTTGAAGATACGAGGTTTCACTGATTTATCATATTGGGCCTTGATGCATTTCTTATGTGCTTCATTATCCAGAGCTACATCGCGGCGAGTTTTGTTGAGTTTTTCCAAGTATATAAATCCTTCTTCCTTGGCAGTGGTATTCAGTGAAAGTTTGACAATGAGTTTTAGTGATAGAGTCTCGCACTCAATAGGTAGTACTGCCTCTAGTCTGTATACCAACTGAAAGGGTGTGAAACCAGTGGCAGTTTTAATAGAATTCCTATATGCCCATAGGGATGAAAAAAGAATGACATTCCAGTTCGACTTATGTGTTCCCTATGATAATCTGCAAGGATCTAGCAACTACAACAAACTCACAATCAAACTCTCAAGAATGTTGCAAAGAAGAAGAGAAACATGCACTCAATAATCACTCATAAACAAAAAATAATGAACAATAACAGTATCATACAATGAATAATGAATGTAAAGAATGTGATACAATAATCTCTGATGAGGCATCATATAGGATTCGAATTAGCCAAGTAGGGCATACGAATATGAGCTCAAAGTCTAGCTTGGATAACTATGGAGACATCATTGAGTCAGTAGTATCAGTCATAAATGGTAAGAGTCAGTCAAGTGTGTCTAACTGAGTCTAACAGAACCATCTAGCCATAAATCAGGGAATGGAGACTCCAAGGAGGGCACATGAGGCTGTCTAGCTCAAAGTCTAGCTTGGATAACAATGGAGACATCATCCAGTTAGTAGTATCAGTCATAGATAGTAATAGTAATTCAAGTGTGTCTAACTGAGTCTAACAGAACCATATAGGCATAAAACAGGGAATGGAGACTCCAAGGGGGGAACATGAGACTGTCAAGTATTCAAGTGGAACTCTAGAACTAGCTAACTAGAAGCTACAAGCAGTCATCATGAGCAATCAATGGAACCACTGCTCAATCAATGCACTAACTGAGTGATAAATCTGGGTAGCTGAGAAAAGGCACCCTAACTGAGTGATAACTAGTGGTAAGTGAGCAAAGGCGCCCAAACTATCTGTGGTAGGTGGCAAAGGCGCACTTGTCAAGCAGAAAAGTCAAGGAGGGCGCATTAGGCAGGTAGGAGGCCAAATGGAAGCTAAAGACAGGTTCTGGATAGATAGAAGCAAGCTCTAGGTGTTGGGGAGACCACCATGATGATGAATGGATGCATGCAGTGGCATGCATATTTGCATGTAGGAATGAAAAATATAAAAATGATGGTGTGAATATTCCAACACCCCCCCGCAAGATATACTATGAGATAATAATCAAAAACAGTAAAATAGGGCCTTGGTGACTAAGACCAAAGGTCACCTCGCACAATCAATGTAAATAAACTAAGTGAGGAAAGAGAGAAAACCCAGTGGGAAGAAATCCCTCCATCAAAACAGACTGAAGGATGCTAATGAAGCATATCATCTCTCACCCCTGAAGGAGGTAAGTGCCCTTCTTTCTCAAAGAAGGATCGATAGATCGAAAATGGATCAGGAATTTCACAAGGATGAATCCTTACATATGAAAACTATGATCTGGCAGATCAGGGAGCAGTGGTTTCCCATCGAAGAAGAGGATCAGAAATGTGAGAAGGATGAAACCTTCCATTATGAAAATATGCTATGGTTGATCGGGGAGCAGTGGATTCCCATCGAGGAAAAGGAAAAATAGGTGAGAGATATTCAGTTTCTTGTGGATATGTATCTCCCATTCGCTCATATTCATCATCAGTTACTAGACCTTCAGGTTCTTGTGGATCTCGGTATAGCATTCCCTCATCATCATCTCCATCTTCAGATTCCGAATCTGAAATATCATGTAAAGCTGAATCATCCAATATCTGGATGTGAAATCTCATGAGGAGAAGCAAGTAAAACTGGATCATCATCACTCGAAGGAGGAACATATCCAAAAATATTGATGTCATGAAACTGCTCCAGAATATGCATGTAGTCCTCATTTGAACCATCATGATTGTAATCAATCTCAGAAGAACTAGGACTAGATGATGATGGATCTTCATTAAGATCAAAGGATGATGCAGTATTGGAGGCCCATTTTGAAATAGGAGTTGGACAAATAGGTGTCCTGTGCTTGAGAAAATATGCTCCTCCATTCTCTTCTTTTCTTTTGAATGTGAGTTACTGCTGCCTCCTATTACCCCTTTGCTTCCAAGTTGGATAGCCATCAATTCGAATCCTTTCATCATATGTTTGTTCATGTCTTTGATACCATTTGTAATGTATTAAAAAAATGGTTTTATGATTGTAATAAATTCCTCCTCATGTTCTGAGGTTTCCCTTCCATCCTTATGCATGGTTTCAACAATATACTCTTTTTCTCCTACTACTTCCTCTTCAACAAAAACCTCTTCCACTTTAGGTTATAAGGGTGTTGGATTATTTATTTGGATTCTTTTCAGGACCATCAGGTGCCAATACCATGCTCTGATACCACTTGTAATGTCCCTTTTTTTTATTTTTATTAAAATAGTGAAATTTCTAACTTTTTTCCCTAGTTCGACCTTTAACTAGTTTTGAGGTCTAGGTCTCCAAATTGCTCCAAATGCTCCAAATGCTCCCAAATATTCATAGAAGGTGTATGAATGATATTAGGAATTTATTATGATGTGAAGGTATGATTTAGTACCATCAAAATACTTCTTCAAACCCCTTTAATATTCTGGCCAATGTATGGAATTTTACTAGCAATTTGAGATTCAAATCCCTCTAGGGTAAGGGTTGAAGTTGGCTCTCCAAATGGTACTGACCCTCTCGAAATTATGAGCATAGGTAGGGTAAATTAAGGGGACATAAACAGGGTGTCAAATACATCTCCATTCAATTAATTTGTTTTGCTACAACACTCTCAAAATCAGAAGCAAAAGACTAGTTTCGACCTTGGGGAAAATGACATTAAATCCTCTCCAAATGATATAAAACTAAGCAAGATGACTCCAAAAGATTAATTACTGAACATAATACTTTTGAAACTAATTAATAACATTCCATTGATCATAAATACATCAATGAAACAATTTTCCACTCGAATTCATCAACACTTCATTGGTATACATCAATATAGTGGGGAAATGGTCACTATTTACTCATTAATGATCAATTCTACATACATCCACTTGGAATCTCAACCTGATAGAGTTCTGAATGTGAAGAAAATATAATATACATATTATTACAAAATAAATTGGGCATTAGAAGCTCCCCCAAAGAGAACAATAGCTCACTAAAAGCGCCATCCCTCAAGGATCAAGAATATGCAAAGAAAACTGGAAATGGTTGGAGGAATGAGTTGCACTAGAATAAATCACAAGTTTTCCTGTAGCTTACACCTACAAATAAATACTCCATTAAATCTCCCATGATATTTATGAATGGCCTTTCCACATACCAACTAGGATGGGAATCTTTCACCCTCGAAATTGGCTAAGGCAAGTATACTACTATTCCACTAGCTCTCTTCACAAATGCAAATTCTGAAAATGATCAAAATATCTTGTCTTACTTCATTCCTGTATTTTATAAACATCCTTACCCTTCTAAATTTCCAATTACACTCATAGTCTCCAAGCCAATTCGAATTATAGAGTGATTGAAGTATTTCCACATGTCTCCCACTTCCTAGCCTTCCACCTTCCACAAATTCCAGTAGGCATCTCTTAGCCTTCTCTAACTCCCTTGAGCGCTCACCTAGATGTTATTTTTAGGTCTGACATGTTATAATGGTCATATGCCAGCCCTCAGGTCTGAAATTTTTCATCGATGGCATAGCATCTTCATCATTGGTGTCATAGATGTTAGGGAATCTAGCCCAAGTGTCCAAGAACCTCCCATTTGACTCTTCCTTTCCCATGTAAGTTAAAATTCCATCCAAATTCAACCTATAATGTATATGGCCAAGTGTATGAGCCTTCTAACTCATACCAAGAACATTAGGTTTCCCATGAATTCGGAATTGCAAGAGGAGGACGCCATGTGGCACAACAATTCTAGCTTGTGTTTGCCCCACAACCTCCATGTGTCTTCATGATCAATTGCCACTTGATTTTTCCCTTGTATTTATTTATTTATATCCTTTATTAAATATTTACTCCTTCCTAATGTCCAAAAATAATTTATTATCTCCCTTATTGAAAATCCTCATGTCTCCATCCAACCTAGGGAACTAGTAGGATTGATGGAATTTCCCTCTTATGAATTTATTTGAATGGGGACATTGTAGGGTATTTCACCAAGTTTGTCCGGAACAAGTCCTTGCTTCTTACCCCCTGGAACGAAAGGCCCCCCAACAAATTGGTGTATAACTGTCTCAACAAATACAAGAGTATTTTAGTATCCTAAGAGAAAATAACTATGTCTTAAATGTATAACGACAGGGTGGAATTATTTGGATTCCTATCCCCGATGTTCTACCTAACTACACAATTCTTTTATGTCCTCAAGTGAGGTTAATGTGTGTTTACTTAGGGAATTAATTTTAAAGACTTGTTTTTTTACTCAAAAGGTAGAAAAAGTGCAACTTGGTGATGTTGAGACTCGACTCAAAGCATGCAAATATGGATGAATCTGTGCAAATATTTTTCCTTCGATGAATTTCTAGCTACAAAAGGAGATAATTCCTTTCCGTTCCAAAATGAAAGAGACATAAGATACAACTTTGCAAAAAAGAAAAATACTCACTTCTTGTTTTTTCTTTTCAATTTTATATGCCAAATAAAAATATGAAATACTCTTTCACATTGAATCTATCCAAAAACAAACCGAAAAACAAGCTCTTTTGTTTTCTTTTCTACTTCGAATGAGTATGGAAATGACAAGTAAATGAAAAATAATGTTCTATGATTGCAAAAATACTTCAATCATTAAGTAAGGAGGGAAAATAGGTTTTGAAAAGTTTCCAAGCAAGTTTGAAGATTCAAAGTATGCAAAAATCCTTCACAAAACAAAAATATTCAATGACCTTTTCCAAGGATGCAAGTAAATGTGAACCAATTTCTTTGCCTCAAACAAAATGACCAATTTTGTAACATAAAACCAATAAGTCCAAATAAAATATCTCTTACTTTGTCACTTCAATCTCAAAAAATCCAAACCATGAATAAATAATCAAGTAAAGCAAGCCAAACTTCTTAGATTTGCAGATCAAGAGCAGAGTGAGTTATTATACCAAGTACAAAGGTTAAAGCAGGTTATGAGAATGGTATAAATGACTATTACAGTCTTCTAGTTTCCAATTCACTAACAACTTGCACAACTTCATTCTATAATCCAAATAGGGTTCCAAAAGAAAATCCAAAAATATAAAAATTAAACTGAGATCACACATATCTGATCAAGATCAGAGTGCTAAAAGCAAGCAAAAAACCAAAGTAAAACATCAATCAAGCAAAAAATTGAGTTTCAGAGCACACTACAGGGAATTTGCCCTCCCCTAGAGACCATCCAAGAGCAAAATTAAGGAATTTTCGCGCTCTAGTACACTGTAGGGGCGCAAAAATTAGAGGATTTTTTCTCTATGACACACAGGATGGGAGCGAAAATATCCTATAGGGAGGCATGGGCAATGGTATGAGAAGAAAATTATGAATTTATTAAGCTTGAAAACCCAGAGAACTTAATGATGAGGATCAAAATGGCATTTAATGTTCCAAAAATCGTAAATAAAAGAGATAAGAGATCAAATTTTGGATATTTTATGGGAAAATGAAACCTGGGATGTCCCCAGCGGAGTCGCTAATTTTTGTTTTAGCAAATTCCTCCTACGGATAGTTAAACCTACTCGAAGATGAAACTCAGTTTAAACAAGATTAATCTAAGATGGAAGTGAAACAAGTGGTTGTTTACTCTCCTAGATCTAACACAATACCTAAGCTTTTAAATACTAAGAGGAGAACGATCATGAAACTTACCTCAAATTCGTCGGTTGTCCTAGCTCCAACTTCACACTTGATCTCCAAGGGGTGAACTTGTTTGAATAAGACAAGAAGCAATACCTCCAAGCACTATATGTAATTCGTTCCCTCAATGCTGAGCATAGCGCGGAAAACTTGCAATTTTTATGCCCCTAGTAGGGCATGAAAATGTTGTAATTTAGCGCCTTGCACCACTAGCAGGGCATGGCAATATGAGTAAAGTGGATCCATTGAGGTGGCATTCGACCATGAAAAGTTGGATTTTCCTCCAAGGAAGGCTAGGGAGGGGACCAACAAGGTGGAAATAAGTCTCAAGACTTGCTAGGAGGTACGACCATTAGGTTCTGCATGGTGGTATGACATGAAGACTCAAAATGGTGCTCAAAGCGGGACTTTTAGGTATAACAATAATTGCATACTAGACTTAAGATCCTCCCATAACTTGATGCCAAAGGTTATTATAGAGAATTCAGACCTAGATATTACCAATCCATACCATGAACTTTATAGTTTTGACTCTAGAAAAATGAAATGCTTGGGGATGATAAAGGATTTGGTGGTTACACTAGCTCAGTTTCCTACAAACTGTATCATGATGGATGTAGTAGTGTAAGATGTGCCCGCTAAGTATGGGATGCTTCTATTTAGAACATGTTCTAAAAGGATATGAGGCATGATGCAGATGGAAATGAAGTATGCAACATTCCCAGTATTTGCAGGAGAAAGTAGGAGGATTTATAGAGAGGTTGAATTTGTATATGTGATAAGTGATAAGAACAAACCAAAGAATTATCCTTTGTATGAAATTGAGGAAGACATGAGATGTTGCATTTTGGAAATGAATGATGAGTATGAAGACTCTTTTCCTAGAGAAATAATTGCTCATGATTTTTCTTCTTTCCCAAGACAAGTATGGAAAATGCACTTTGATGGAGCATCCTCCAAAGAAGAAGGAGGGGCTAGAGTGATCCTATTCTGTCCCACCAATGAAGAAATCATTCTTTCATTCAAGATGAACTTTGAAACCACAAACAATATAGCATAATATGAATCCTTGATACTTGGGTTAGAAACTGCTAAAAATATGGGGATTACATAACTCACTGTTTTGGGGGATTCATAATTAGTGGTGCAGCAAATTAAAAATGTTTACCAACCCAAACACCCTAGAATGAGGGCCTATGGAAATGAAGTGTGGGATTTAATAGATTTTTTTTTCATGCTGCTAATATCACTTTTATTTTGTTGGCCCCCTAGCAACTCCAATTAATTTTGCAAAACAAATAAAAATAAATAAAGGCCCCCCATGTAAAGTTTGTATATAAGGTTGTTTTCAGTTTCTTTTGCTTGGTTGTAGAGTGTGATCAATTGGTTTTTGTTGCTAGATCTTTTACTTTTTGCGCTTCTATTTCTTTTTCTTGGATTTCTTGAGATAATGATTTGGTGGTTTAACTTATGCATGTCATTTTAGTCTTCTCACTTCTTGCTTGCTCTTTAACATATCTTTCATGGCTTAAAGTTTTGGTGATTTTTGTCACTTGACTCTCTACCCTTATATTAACTTGTTGGAGTTGATTGCATTCTTTGGTTTGGCATAATTGGACTAATTTCATTTTTTCGTAACTTTGTTAAATGTTGGCTTTCACTTTATTAATGAATTTTCGGGCTTTTTAGCGAATCATAGTTAATTAATTAAAAACTCAAATTTATGATTTTGAATTACGCTTTGAAAGAATATTTATCAAAGAATGGAACCATATATTTTTATCAATTTTGGGCAATCTATCATAGTTTTTCAAGCTTTCAATTTATTCTAATAATTTTTCCTTTCTCATGTAATTTTTTAATTTCAGACAAAATTAAAATAATTTAATTAAAAGCTTATTATATTCCATTCATATCTTAAAGGGGTGTTTTTAAAGATTCAAGATGAATGGCTACTTTTCCATTTAAGCAAAACATCAACTTTTTTTTTTTTTTTTGACATAATTTCTATTTGTTTTGGCACAACGCTAAATATTATTTCATTAATATAATTATAAGCAAAACATTTATATTTTAGTAAAATAAATTTTTGCAAATTATGTAAGTTAATTTTAGTAAAGTTATTTTATTATATAAGTTATCATGTGTTCTGATTAAGATCTCATCGTTATAATGCATAACAGCTCATGCCAAAAATTTACCATTATTTTATCCAAAACTAAAATATGATTGTATGACTATAAAGTTTAGGTGGTATTTTCATTTGCTAGAATGGAATGGGTGATTAACAAGGCAAGATAAGTAGCTCGGTTGGAGTGAAGGTGCCTAGATATATGGGGGTGGGGCAGGGTTCAATTCCCCCCGTATCACACAAGTGTGGAAAAAAAGAGGTATTTTATATTAATTTATAAAAATATTATTTTTTAAATATTATGTCTTTGTAAACCAACTAATTTTACAATTAGTTGGCTTTGAGCGTTGTTTTGATATGAGTTAAAAAATTCAGAGATTAAAATTTTCGAGTATCACGTGTTGAGAATGAAGAGGGTTTCTCTAGGGTTTTTGGTTTTCTGGCTGATTGGAGGTAGCAGAATGTCTGTAGGATAAGGACGATCTAATGCAGCTCCTTGGATTCCAACCAACCGTGACATTGGCTCTAGTACCAACCAAGGTATCAAAAAGTGGGGACTAGGTTTTTTTCATGCTGCAGGAAATCACTCCGAGTTCTGTGGTTTTCTTCTCATCTGGTTTTGGTTTTTGTGTTATTTGGTGGTTTGGATTTAGTGTACTGGTTGTGCGTCACCCTGTCCTATTCTCACAGACTGGGTTGTTTGTTCTTATGTTACATCTGTCCTTTCATTTTTATTGGGTCGGGGTATTAGCTATAATGGTTTCTCCTCTCACTTTTCCCTCAATAGTCTCTGTGGGTCCTGATATTTTCTTCCGAGAGACAGCATGTTGAGAAGCTTCGACTTTTCCCTTTTGGGTCGCTCTCCTCGAAGCTATGGAAGGGAGTTGTGGCCCGTAATAGACGTTGCCTGAAGACTTACAAGGCTAAGGTAGAGGCCTCGATTTATACAATGGACCAGGAAATTAACTTGGACAGAGTCCATGTCCTATCTCTGCGGAGGATTTGTGGGTAAGATTGAAGGCACTAAGATATCTCAGTTAGAGTTGGTTGAGTGGGTAAACCTTCACTGGACTCTGGAATTGGGGATACCTCCTCACACGAGCCTACTTGCTAAAGGTTGTGTTGCTTTTTTTATTCGAATGAATACATCGTTCCCTCAATCCTGGAACCTGGCTTGTGAAGAATGGGTCCTTGAATCTTAAACGTTGGCATGTTAATTTCAATCCCAACACCGAACAGTTGAAGTTCAGGCACCTGTGGGTGCTTTTCCCCGGATTCCCTTTTAAGTTATGGACCCCGAATTTTTTTGAGGGTTTAGGTAACTATCTAGGTCGCTTCATTAGCCTGGAAAAGAATTTAATATTCAGCATAAAGAAGAAAATGGCATCTATGATGGTGGAATTCGATATGGTTGATGGGTTACTGGCAGAAGTTGATATTGTTTGGGGGGATAAACGTTTTAAACAGAAGCTTGATTACAAGAATATACCCTTTCGTTGTTTTTTCTGCCGTGGTATGGGTCATGTGAAGGCTAGATGCTCGAAGCTTTGTTTTGGATCTCTCTCTCTAGCTAGGTTGTCCTCTATCACAAATAATTTGCTTCCTGGACATGTTCTAAATTCGACCTCGCCAAAAGGTTAGCATATTGATGAACCCTCTGAATTTTATGAATGGGTTTCTAAGGAAGAATTATATTTCTACCCATCTATGGAAAAAGCACGAGATTTGAGGCTTTCAAATTCTAAATCCTTAGCGAGGAATCTATTTAAAGATATTAGTTCTCTGGATTTGCCTTATGTTTCAAGGGATTCTATCGGCTCTGAACATGTTCTTGGTAAGGTTGAAGAGGCCCCTACTTTGGGTTCATTTCCTAATTCCTTGATGCCTCCTCTGGACCTTGTTGTTCCCTCTGCAAAGACTTTTCCTAATTCATTTCAAACTCCCTACGGGCCCTGTCTGGTAGCCATAAATCTCCCTTAGGTGTTTATGCACAAAACCCTAAGTCTCGTGATAAATATGTGATCCCTTCCATTCGTTGTTTGAATGTGACAGTCTAGAAAAAGAAAAATGTTAAGGAGAAAGAGGTTGGAGAAGTTTTTATTCCTTTGTCTGTGCGGTTCGATAGTGCTTTTCCTGAACCCTCTTCGAACCATCTCTCCTCTCATGGGACTCTTAGAGAAGTTGTCTCCCCTGGCTCTGTGTCTTAATGTCATTTATCTCTTTCAATATCCATGGTATTGGAGGGACATCCAAGACTAGGATCCTCTTCAGTTTCCTGTAAAGTTATAGTCTTGATTGTATTTTGATTCAAGAAATGATGTGCTTTGCGACACAAGCTATTGCGATTTTCTCCAAACATTTTCCAAGATGGTATTTTTTTTCTATTGACTCATGTGGTCTATCTGGTGGTAATTTGTCTGGTTGGAATCCGGATACTACTGTCTTCAAGCCTTTCAAGACAATGAGGGGTTTGTTATTGGAAGGCCATTTTTTATCTAATGACCATAACCTTTCTCTTCTTAAAATGTATCGGCCATATACTAATAGGAAGAGCTACTGGGAAGGGCTTGAAGATTCGGGTATTCTGAATTCTCCAAACCTTATTGTTCCAGGTGATTTGAACTTCACCCTCTCGATGGATTGAATCTGGGGCTCGTCTGGTATTGATGATGACTTGGCATATTTTCTTAAGAATATTTTCATGCAAGTTAATCTAATTGATGTTTGACCAAAAAATTGGTTGCTACTTGGAGTAACAAACGGGTTGGAAAGTGTTGTAATAGTAAATAGTTGAATCGCTATCTTATGGAAGAATCAGTGGTTTCTAAGTTCAATAGGTACAGATCCTGGGTGGAGTTTTCTAATATCTCTGATCACCAGGCAGTTTTTTTGCAAATTGAGGACTTGACTTTTAAGGCTAATATACCCTTCAGATTCAATAGTTCTTGGCAATTTGATTTGTTTTTTTTTTCTATGGTCATAAGCTATTGGGGGTCTATTGATGTCCCTGTGTGCCTCAATCCTATGGATGCGTTGATTTATAAGTTGAAGATTCTAAAATCTGCTACTAAAAAATGGGAGAAACATTTTTCTGCTCGGACAAATAAGGATCTGATTGCTATTAAGGGCCAGATCAAGCAACTTCATGTTCTGATTTCAAAGGGTATCTTTTCTGAAGAAGACAGAAGAATGCTGCTTTTTCTCCAAGCCAAGCTGGATGAAATTCTTAAACTCGAAGAGAGAACATGGAGGTTAAAAATTCGTGCTATGTGGATGAAGGTGGGGGATGGTAATACTACATTTTTTCATACTTTTTCTTCTTACAGGAGGAATTTGAATACTATTTGGTCAATTTATGATTCACAAGGGACATATGTTTTTGAAAAGAAGAAGATTGAGCATTTGGCTTTTACACATTTCAAAGGCCATTTCGAAGATCCAGGCACTTCGAGTATTGACGCACAACTCAATGTACTAAAACATTATCCATCCTTTTTTATCGAAGAAGAAGGGAAAGCTTTTGGTAATCTTGTTTCATTGGAGGAGGTTGAAAAAATCTTGAATCATTTTACAAAAGAAAAGAGTCCTGGGCCCGACGGTTGGACCATTGATCTTTTTATTGCTTTCTGGGATATAATGGGTTCTGATTTGCTGGATATGGTTGAATATTCTAGAATTAATGGTTGGGTTACTGGAGGGATAAAATCAAGGTTTTTAACCTTGAAACCCAAGAGCAATAAACCTCTAACTTTTCACAATTCAGACCGATTTCTCTATGCAACTTGGTTTACAAGATTATTACCAAATAATTTCTAACAGAATTAAGCCTAAGCTCTCAGAGTGGATGTCAAAAGAGCAGTTTGGTTTTCTGGCTAATAGGAAAATTGTTGATGCAGTTGGAATCACTCGGGAAGTTTTTCATACGGTCAAATTGAGGAAGCAAAAAGCTCTGATGCTCAAAATCGATCTTTTTAAAGCTTATGATTAGTTTAACTGGGACTTTCTACACTTGATGCTTCTTCAAATTGGTCTCTCTTGAGTTTCCATAAACTGGATTATGGCATGTGTCATGACAAATAATTATTCGGTTCTGATTAATGGAAATCCAAATATTTTTTTCAAGAGTCACAGAGGTTTGCGACAATGTTTCCCTCTGTCTCCGTTGTTGTTTTTGCTGGTTATAGAAGGTCTTAGCAGGTTGATAATTGGAGCCAGAGTTGATGGGAAAGTTAGAGGGATTCACTTTTCTAAGACTTTTTCCATTACTCATCTATTGTTTTTTGGATGGCGTAATGCTTTTTGGTACTGATTCTATTGAGGAGTGGGAGACGTACTCTTCTCTTATCTTGTTATTCTACAAAGCGACTGGTATGGAGGTAAGTCAAAGTAAGTCAGTTTTCATTCACATTCTGGTTGAAAATTCTGTGCTACAACAGGTTCATTCATTCCTTCCTTACAATGCTACTTCCCTAAATGATGGAGTAAAGTACTTGGGGTTTTTTATAAAGCCTAACAATTATGGTGTTCAAGATTGGAAATGGTTGATCATAAGGTTTGAAAAAAGATTAATTTATGGTGTCATAAGTATTTGTGCTTGGGAGGACAGTTGGTTCTTTTAAATTTTGTCCTTCGGTAGCTTGATGGTGTATTGGGCATTATTGGCTCAATTACCCTGTTCTATTCTCCAAAAAATGAAGAGTTTAATGTTCTCTTTCCTTTGGTCTGCAAAGACAGAATCTGACCATTATCATTTAGCAAACTGGGAGATTTTATCTCTTCTGAAAAGATATGGAGCCTGGAATATAATTTTCTTTTTTTGGTTTAATATGGAATTATCGTTGAAAAGTTGTTGGCGAGGGATCTTTGGAGACAACTTATGGTATGATCTATTGCAAGTGAAGTATATAAAGAAGGATCGATGCAACTGGTTTAGAAACCCTTCAATCGATCCACGCTCTGCGTCTTTTTTTTGGAATGGGTTCATGAAATTATTCCCCTAGATTAGCTCTTATCTTTCATGGAACGTTGATGATGGTAATAATGTGATTGTTGGCATTGATCCTATCCCGAGTATTGAGTCAGAGTGTTTTATTTCCCTGGAACTTTGAAATCATTTCAAGGATTATAAATTGATTTATCTGAGCCAATTAAGGCATAAGAGTGGTTTAGTGCCTTACACCTCCTATTGGTATACTGCTTCTGACCTTGGGCTCTCTGGTAGTTGGGAAATTGTATGGAATGGATATTTGAAGAATTTAAATAATGCTGGCATCATAATTTATTTTGGTAAAGACCGTCTTGCATGGTCAAAAAATTCCTCTACAAGACCGTTTTAAGCCAGTAGTGCATATCAGGTCATTGTTGAAAATCATGTTAAGGCTGATAAGAAATGGTGGTTCATAGCTCTTTGGAAGTGGAAGATTTCGCTGAAAGTTAAGTGTTTCCTGATGGCTGGATTTTAGCAACAAACTTTTAACCTGGGATAATCTATTCAGACGTGGTAAACAGGGTCCAAATTTGTGTAGCTTGTGCATAAAAGGTGATGATTCGGTGACTCATCTTTATTTTCGTTGTGGCTTCTCCACTAAGGTTTGGAAGATCGTTTTCCATATGTTGAAGAAGGCTTTTGTTTGGCCCTCTATTGAGTTCGAAAATGCCTATTTCTTATGGTCTCAGAAATTCAGGCAGTTGAAAAATGTTCCGGGACTTTTGGCTTGGTCGATCAGGCACTTCCGTAACCGGGCTATCTTTCATGATGACCATCCATCGGGTGAGGTAGCTGTGTTCTTTTCTAGAATTTTTTCTCCCATTACAGTACTACCTCCCCAATCTGTAAGAATCCTAGCAAACTTATTAAGTTGATCCGACAATTTTTCTGCTTTTGGATTTTTTGATGGGGTTGCGACAGTTTTTTGATGTGGTGCTGGCTTTATCATCTATTGTGGTGAGGACCTTACCTATAAATTCAAACTTATGTGTGGACATGGGACAAATTCAAAGGTTGAGTGGCTTGGTTTGTGGGGGCTTCTGAAAGCTGCAATTTGTTGTGGCTTAGGTTCTTTCAGGGTTATGGCGACTCCTCAGTCATTGTTAATTGGGAAAAAGGAAAACATTTCCTAAAAGACTCTCATCTCAATTACTGGTGTGAAAGAACTTCCTTTTTGATGTCTTGGTTCTGTGAGCTTTCTATTGATCATACTTTCAGGGAAAATAATGATGTGGTCGATGCCTTATCCAAAGAGGAACTTGATGGATCTGCTGGTATTCTCCATTGGGAAAAATGGGTCGAAAGGGAACTTACTCTCTTTGGAACTATGCCTTTTTTCTCTGATGTTATTTAGTTATTTTCCGGTTTGATGTCTGAATTTGATGTAGGGATGTTAGTTCAGCTATGTCTGATTTTTTATTATTTTTGGTTGTAAGTATTGCTCAAGCAGTTGGAACAGATAATCCTATTTTTTATAAGACAAGATTCTCATAGTCTATCTTTGTACTTTTTTATTTCTACTTGAAATAACAAAAGTATTTTTTTTTCCTTAAAAACACAAAACTTTACAATTAAATTCATTGAAAAGTATAGCCTCATAAGAATTAACATTTTTCTTTGTTTTGGAAGGCTAATTATATATATATATATATATAGGAAATGAGGTTGTGAAAGCTAAACAATCACCAAACACCAAATAAAGCGGCGTGAGGATAAGGCTAAAAGCTCCACAATAAATTATTTTTAAAGGGATCGTTACAATCAAAGGAGAATAACGTAATCCTTTTGTTTGGCCACCCTATCACTGGAGATCTCTATGGGATTTTATGAACTTGCATTTTCAGTGAGATTGCTTAAATGATTGTTGTGAAAGTTAGGCATAGCTTCCACGTAGTCTCCACCACCATAACTGCGAGATTTTCCATAAAGAGAAGAAAAGGCCACATTTTTTGCTATCAAACTGAAACGTGTCCAAAGATCCCATCTGTCAGCTTAAGAAGGAATTAAATGTTGCCATGAATTCATTACAAAGAATATTGTGGAGTTGGCACTCGTGAGATTGCAACATGCCAAGATTGCCAACAATAGTGCCATGGGTCACTTGTTGACTTTAGAATGGCACACTATAGATCAGAGCTTGTTGAGAGCTTCATACCATCAGATAGCATTATTTCCACATATAGATCACGAGGCAATTTTATATTCGCTAGTCTATGAATCATTATCAAAGGATGAGTCTACCATATACACCATCGAAAAATAATAGTCCCATAGACTTGAATTTCACCATAGTGAACCTTGAACTTTTGTTTATTTTTTCTTAGTTTTCATATAATTATCTCTTTATATTGGATTTTAGTTTCAACTTAATATTTAATTTTATATTAGATTTTAGTTTGAACTTAATATTTAATTTTATATTAGATTTTAGTTTGAACTTAATATTTATTTTGAGTTCTAGTTTAGCTTTTAATAAAATTTCACAGAATGTATTTCTTTGTAATTTTGATTCTAGAGATCTTTGGAGTATAATATCATATTCAAGATTATAAGAATAATATCATATTCAATATTATAGAAAGGAATTGAAAACATTTGAGATTTAGATGTATAATGGTTTATCAAAGCACCTTGGGTAGAGTCAAACTCTACTGCATTCACCAAATACTGGTGAAACCCTTATGGGCATGGCATGTCTTAAGTTTAATAGACAAGACTGGTACAAGTCCTGAGATATTAAACTCTTCTGTAATGGGCATCTAAGCAGAAGCTATAGCCAACTTTGACGAAGAATCCATTCAATTTTTTGAACGAAGAGATGAAATCTGGGAGAAATGATTCCCAACAACGAAGAGAGGCACATACCCACAAGCAATAAAACATGCATTCACCACATACCGGTGAAACCCTCATGGGCATGGTGTGTCTTAACAGAAAGGAATGGTACAAGTCCTGAGAGATTAAACTCTTCTATAATGGGCATCTAAGCAGAAGATATAGCCAACTTTGACGAAGAATCCATTCAATTACGTGAACGAAGAAATGCAATCTGGGAGAAAGTATTCCCAACAAAGAAGAGAAGCACATACCCATAGGCAAGAAAACATATCTACAAAAATGATCAAATATCCAAGCAGAATTTTATAGATATCAAGGCCACCATTATAAAACCTGGTAAGTATGCAACAAGTAACATTCACAAATTATGCCTTGAATGTAAACTCTAATGCTCATTTGCAACACAGATTTTGATTAAGATTCTCCATAATAACCTTAATTCGTTTGGGATCCTAGTCCCCTTTTAACAAGCATTGCCTTGATTTCATTTGGGCCTGTTCAACAATGATATGAACTTGTTACATGCCTTTTTTGGTAAAGTCCTCCATTGGCCTTCCAAAAAGGCCTGTATGTATTGGATGAGGAGGATGTCTTCCTTTGGAGACCATGGACCCCTATTGAGTCTGATTTTTTAGCAGCAATGAGTGTGTACTACCATGCTTTTGGTGTTCTCCTGCATGGTATAATTAAATTTTGTAACTTATTCCCTTTGACTGCACCGATTGTGCTCTGTCTTCTCTCTATCAACCCAACAACAACAACCCTAATCAATGAAAACGAATTTCACGATCGTGATAACAATCCAACGAAAAATCCCATCCCCACTACAATATAACTCAAGTTTCTAACCACAATACACCAGACACGTTACATGCATGCTAGCTAGGGGTAGGTTAAAAATCTTATAAACATTTATTTGAAACATTATGAAAGGATTTGGCAATAATTCCATTATAATAATAATAATTCCATTTTTAATAAAACTGAATTCCTTGGTTTGAACTTGATCTTTCTAATCTTTCATCTCAGTGGCTTGGAACATGATTGATTCGGTTGGTTATTCAACATACAGGCTCCCAGTTTGACTATAGTCGCGCAAAATTGTATTTTATGTTTGCTCTTTGACATTGGTGATTCCTTGTGATTGTCATCTTTGGTATGCCTTCTTTTAATTACAAGCTTACTCAAATTCAAAGTTTCATTGTAATTCTTTGAGATTTTCGTATTTATGATGACTTCTTAGTTTCAATCTTAGGGTGAAAACGCAAAGGTGGGAAACAATTCCGTGACAATTTGCTTTTTTTGTTGTTCTAATTTCCATTTTCTCGCCCGAGACAAAAATCAACAAATTTTCTTGGGCGAGAGTTTTACTACTTCTCAAGCGAGACATTAACCATGGTTAGATTTCTTTCATCCATGAGTTTTTCCATAGTTAGAGAATTTCTCGTTCGAGAGTTTTTAGTTTCTCGTTCAAGAGTATACTCATTTTTTTTTGTCAAACTCTCGGAAAAATTTCTCGGTCAAGATTTTTGATTCCTTTTAACGTCTCGGTCGAGACATGTTTAACTATATAAACGCAATAATATTTTCCCACCATGCGCATTGCAATTTTCAATGTTGTTGCTATTGTTGTTTGTTTTTGCTCAAACCGACACTGTGTTGAAACAGCGAAGGGAAGGAAGCCCACTGCAACTCTTTTTGTTGAAACACCGAAGGGAAGGGAAGACCACCCATGGAAACTAAGTGAATGGCCACAAGAAGAGGACCGCCACCGCCAGTTCGATCCAATCGACCAGATGACCATACCATCAGACGACCGCACACGGGTATGTTTCTCTTTTTCCGCGGGCATCTCTGTAAAACCCAACCGAATTCAATTTCAAATTTGGCTACCATTCCTTGGAACTATTCTAATTTCGATCAATTCGCCCTTATGGTTAGGGTTAGAGGCCAAATTCATCTTGTGATTGGACCAATGGTATATTTGGACCCTCTTCCAACTAGAAGCACATTGAGTGTATTCAATACCCAAGATATCACCTACCAAGTCAATAGCCAAGATAAATACCCTCACTGGGTCAGGGATTTATGCTTCATTGAGCAACCTTAAGTGCAAACAAAGAATCCATGTCAATGTGGCCCTAGTGCGTTGGGAGATTTCACTGTTTTGAAACCATTTTGAGAATGATATAATGCCTCTACCTTGATAAACCCGCATCCTGAGGCTCACCATTGTCGAATCCAACATCAATCGAGTGTGAAATTGCATTGCTGAATTCGAAATACTTCTTCATTTGCTGCTACATAATTCAATAAAGTTGCAGAATACTTCCTACCTGCTCCAAAGTACTTCAGAGTGCTTCTACCAACCACATCTTTCTAGTGTTCGACTTCTTTGCACTCCATCAACACTCTTCTTCAGTTAACTCAAGTTTTCCATTCACTTTCTCCTTCAATATTGTCAAAACCCGAAATTTCCGAAAAATTTAAAAAATTTTAATATAGCAATAAATGTTATTAATTGCATTCCTTGATGTGTTTGTTTTAATTAAATGATCATGATTTTGTCTAAAATATTCTGTTATTGTACTTAAATCTTAATGTGAGTTTTTAAATGCAGTTATTGATTGTCTTGTTCTTAAACCTCAAAGGGAGAAATTGCCATAGCTGACTGGCTTACTTAGCTTTTGAGCTAATGCATAATCCGTCCTTTTTCCACAGGTATACACGTAAAGTATGGATCGTTGTCCAAGATTTTAATAAGCATAAAAATTCTTTTTACTGAACCATAAAGCTCGGTAAAGACTTAAATATTCTTACAGGTTGTCACGTGTAAGAAGGTAGAATTCCCTTTCTGTAATATTCATGAAGTCTTGCTTGACAGAGAGTTGATGGTTTACATGAGAGCCAAGTGGCAAGACATTTAATTTAACTGTAGTATTAAAATCATTCATATCTAAGATACATTCCTTAACATAACAGTTTACTTTCCTTTTTGCCCCAGTAGCTAGTTGTACAGACCAAGAATTATCAAATCTTTCAACAGTCAAATTACATTTTTCTACTAGCTGGGGTGAAATATAACTAAGACTAGCACCCAGATCTATTAAAATAGTTACAGGGGTTTTAGATTCTCCTGTTTCAGATTCTCCGTTGAAAGTTGGGGGTTTTATTTTCTTAAACTCCCCAGAAATCTCTTCATAAGGCCTGTACTTTTTCCTTCTGTTGTGCAGCTCAGCTTCACTGCTGTCACTAGTAGTGCGATAACTGTGTTGTTCCCTTCTTTCTTCAGATGATGAACTGCTGTCAGTTTTAGCTGGTTTCATCCTTTTAGACCCTCTTTGATGACTAGCTTCTTCTGATTCAGCTTGTTTGCTCCTTCCTTCTGTCTAAAATTTTTCTATCAATAGCTGATTTAACTGCTCTTGAGTTTTCAGAATCCTTTCATTATCCTTCTTGACTGTTTCTATCTCTGTTTTTAAACCTTTTATGGTCTGCATCAGTTCAGTGGAGTGAGCAACTACCTCCTCTGTCTCAGGTTCTCTCTACATCTGTCTTGTCACAGTGTTTGGAGATTCCTGTTCAGCATATTCTCCTAGCTTTTCCATACCTGCCTGTTGGATTCAGAAAGAAATTTTCTGCTCTGTCTTTATGAAACAGAAAGTATAAGTTAGTACACAACATATATCTATATAATTTTATTGTCATTTGCATTGTTCTATGGAAACTAGTGGAGCCATAAGAAGGCCTAGTGTCTGAACCATGCTCTGATACCACATGTCAAAACCCGAAATTCCCAAAAAATTTAAAAAAATTTAATATAGCAATAAATGTTATTAATTGCATTCCTTGATCTGTTTGTTTTAATTAAATGATCATGATTTTGTCTAAAATATTCTATTATTGTACTTAAATCTTAATGTGAGTTTTTAAATGCAGTTATTGATTGTCTTGTTCTTAAACCTCGAAGGGAGAAATTGCCATAGCTGACTGGCTTACTTAGCTTTCGAGCTAATGCATAATCCGTCCTTTTTCCACAGGTATACAGGTAAAGTATGGATCGTTGTCCAAGATTTTAATAAGCATAAAAATTCTTTTTACTGAACCATAAAGCTCGGTAAAGACTTAAATATTCTTACAGGTTGTCATGTGTAAGAAGGTAGAATTCCCTTTCTGTAATATTCGTGAAGTCTTGCTTGACAGAGAGTTGATGGTTTACATCAAATGTGATAACTATTGTTCTAGATAAGATGAGATAAACATTCCTATGAAGTAATGTCTCTTTGATATTATCGTTGCGCTATAAAACTGTCTCTTATTTAATGTTGTATAAAGTCACTAGATCATGTTATTCATATTATTTTTAATTGTCTTAACGATACTGTAACTTTTTCCCTTCCTTCTATAAAGGCTCTAAAATAATTCATCGTATACATTACTTAATGTTAGCAATGTGCGAAATTCGGTCAACTATCAGTTCTGACTATGGATGTGACCCCTGTCGTTCGCATGAAACTGGAGTTGTGATAGCAATAGTGATATAATGTTCTATCCATTTATATTTTATGATGCATCAACAACTGTATAACTAATGCAATGTGTTGTTCCAAGCCTAGAATACTTTCTTCCTTTGCTTTGAACATCGTTTGTTTGTATGGAATAATAAGCAAGTTTATATCATTATAACACAAAGATTATAGGTATTACTCCTATGTTGGTTTGTTAAGGAAGTGATGTGAGAACTATAATAGTAATACCTTCGTGGTTAAACTATGCATCAACTATATTAGCCAAGGTAAGATTTTAATTTACAACAATGATGAATTCTTGTCGTAACTTGACTATACACATTCTAATGGTCTGCAGTGCAAGGTATCATGTTCACTAGGAATCTTCGATGGTAAGGTTACAATCATGCATTATGTGATGGTTACTTGATAGCGTCTTGATCATTGTAGAATATCCTTGCTATGATTGTAATTTATCCAAACAACGATTAAAATCGAGAAACAATAATTTGGAACACCACCTGGACTATAGGTTACCGACCCATGGCAAGTTAAAAATTTCCAAGACTACGTGGACAGTTCTCATCCTTGTATTAATGATATAAAATATTTGTCCGAAACCCTTCTAAGTTAGTTTTCTCTGCCTTCGGGCTCAGCTACCTGTGGAAACCCTCCTGGTCTGAATTTCTTCGTTATGGTACTGTGAGTTGCAGCTTTCATACTGTTACAGCTCGTAGAGTATGTCTCTTGTGTGGGTTGTGAGTTCGTAAGCTCTGTTATTGGATTTCTAATGTATATTGAGCATCTCGGTTATCTCTTCTTCTATATCCGTTGGCTATCAGTTCCCAGGTCTTCTCTCAGCCCTCGTACTCATTCCCTTGTAATGCTTCAGGATCGTGGTATCCCTGCTGTCGGCATCTATGAAGGGATTATAACCTGGGTTTTTAATCGTGCTTCCCATACTGGTCCATACATGGCGTGAGGGTATTGTTCTGTGTGCTTCCTGGTCACGGCTTTCATTGTAAAAAGGATAACTTAGGGTTTTCCTGGCACATTCTTCTAGTGATTATGGTGAGGTTTTTCTACTTTGCTCAACTCGTGGCTACAGGGTCGTTCACTGGGTTTTGCTCCTTCAAAATAAATCGCTGGTAAGAGTTATCGTTTGTTTCGTTACCTTTAGTTTAAAAGAGATGGTTTATTTTAATAAAAAATTGACCACTAACTCATCAACTTGTACTGTGCAGGTGTTAATCTCTCCTGAAGGTGTACGATGTTCAATCTTTGGCGCTGGGATCCTACCGGGTAAGCCTGGTTATACCATGGCTGTTTCTCCCTTTGATGGTTTGGTTGATTAGTGTTTGGTTTGGGAGGGACCATCTTTGCGACTGTTTGTTAACACATTCAAGTATATGATTGCGGTCATATGTAATATTTTTGTTTTCTTACAGTAGATAGGGTTTGTATACGAAGTCATGTATAAAAGGAACGTGCCGTGGCTTAGTCTGTCATGACGGCCTTGGGATTTTTATTCATCACTGTGTTTTGGAAAGAAAATAGGGTTATCACCGAGCTCTGTATAAGTTAAATAAATAATGAATGTTTGCCTGCAAAGTGGCCATATACTGTCTGCGTTTCCCTTAAATGAATACAATGTACACTTGTAGGAATGTTTTAAGTTTATAAGATACTTTTAGAGAAGTAATAACTCGGCTGTAGGTGATGGCACAGTCTTATTTCTCAACGTTTTTCTATGGTTTTAGTGTGTTGAATGATAATGATAGGTTTCAATCATTCTTACAGTGGTAGGACATTTAATGTGTTGATAACCCTGTCGAAATGGGTTCTCACCCAGATTGAAATATTGTAATATATAAAATGTGTTCAAGCTCTGCCGTTTGTTTATGGCTGTGAACGAGTTGTTGTAAAAGCCTTTTAATGTTTGCATACTGTAATAAATTCCTCATTGTTCAAAATTAAAGTAGTAGGGTTTGATTTCGAATTTCCAACAATGGCTGGGTTTAAATGATAACTCTGTGGATACTATGATGTTTAAACTATTGTCATGGTAGAACCCTAACGATGATGTGTATTGCATAAAGAATGAGCTCGATAATGAGCATAAGCTAAACTTGTGATGATGGATAGATTTTGACAAAAGAAAATAAAATCACTAAATTGTAAAAACTTGGCCTCGAGCCAGTTATTGGGTTTGTCTTTAATTTCCTTCTGCCCTCAGGTTAATAGCTCGGTCAAACTCTGCTGTGAGTTTCTTGGTTGTAACAACGATAGAGATAGGTTTTGAATAGAAATTCTTCGCCACGATCTTTGTTTATAAGTTCAATTGTTTTGTTTTGGCTAAGATTTTGTCGAAGAAGATTATAGGGAAAAAGTTTAAAGATGTGGTTATACTGCAATTCGAAATCTATGAAGAGTCAATAACAGTTCAGCTATGTTCTGAAAATAAATAAACTTACTAACATAAATTTGTTCACCTATTCTTGGTACAGATAATAACCTGTATTCTTGTTTAACTAATGCACGAGACATATATAGACTGGTATACTTGTTCAGCTAGGGTTTATACCTGTTAAACTCTCTATGAAAATAATTCACTGTAATTATAAGGTTGTCTATGATTCTGTTCCTCTAATTGTTTTAACGAGTGTATTTCCAGGAATATTTACTGTATAAATAATCTATACTTATCTATTTAACTATTGAAAATAAACAAAGGTAAAATCACAATAATATTCTATTATTTATACTAATAACAAAACATATTATGCATAAAACATTTACTCGACTGTAAGATGATAGTGATAATAGGAAATTTCTAAGACATAATAGTTCTGCAGATTCTATCTACTAACAATACAGAGATGCTAACTTTACTGAATGAAATCCTGTTCAAACATAGATGAGATAGCCATATTCTATATTTAAATTTACTCAATAAACAACAGGAATAAGTGGCAGAACCTGTGTCAATGGTAGACAACAACAGCAATGGGAGGCTGTTCCTCCCTACCAACTCCTGGAGAGTGCCCAAACAACACTTCTCAGGACCCCCGAGCTTGCTCTGGTCTAACTGGTTGGAAGTAGGTACAGCCAACAATTCCCTCAGCCAAAGCAGCTAAACTGGAACCAAGTTACTGCAGCTTCCTGTCTCAAAACACTTCCTTACTGTTTTTCCCTCTTCCTCAATGGGACTCCTGAATAGCTTTCACCTGAATGTATTCTCCCTCTAGAACTATGTTGAACCCCCAGCTCAGTTCATTGAGTACTATTTAAAAGATTGCCTAGGTCTTAGTTGGGTTAACTGTCATTAATGAGCCACCTGCTCAGATTCCACTTTCTTGGGGTATCATGACCCCAAAATATAGGGAAGTTGCCACCTGCAACTTAGGAAGTGTTTGAGGATGCTGCCACTTGTATTTTGTCTTTCCACCTAGTTCCATCCACCAGTTAGACCTGTAAACTCCTTTTACAGCTCTCCCATGCTGTTGTCTCCATAATTTATTTATTAATAATAAAATATTCAGAATTTACATTCCATTTATGATTACTCTGCTGAGTCATCAATTCCTACTTAGCATTAAATTTAACATAATGTATCAGGAATATTAATAAAATGATTACATTATTTTTGCAAAATTGGGGTATGTGACATACACACCCCCTTAAAATGTAACATCGTCCTCGATGTTACTTATTCTTCATCTTCAGCCACCTGCTGGAATAGATGTGGGTATGCTTCCCGCATCTTACTTTCCAGTTCCCAGGTAGCTTCTTCAGGACTAAGGTGCTTCCATTGCACCTTCAGCTGTCCAATTATGCGGTTCCGCAGAGTAATTTCCCTCCTCCCGAGGATACAATCTGGTTCCACCAGAACTTCCCCTTCTGGTTCTACCTGTACAATGTTCCAGTCAATAACATGAGTAGCATCATGAACATACTTTTTTAGAACAGAGATATGAAAAACATTGTGTACTTTTAAATTAGGTGGTAATGCTAGCTGATAAGCAACTTGACCGATTCTAGATAAAATTTCAAACGGACCACAGTAACGTGGTGCTAATTTTTCACAACTTCCCAGTCTTAGAGAGCTCTCCTTTGGCCTTACCTTGATGAACACATGTTCACCTACCTAGAACTCTTTAGGAGTTCTTTTCAAATCTGCTTGACTCTTTTGCCGATCCTGGGAAATCTTCAAATTTACCTGCACTTGTTTCACAATCTGTTCCATCTCTTTTAATAAATCAGGTCCTAACACAAACCTGTCTACTGGATTACTCCAAGAGATAGGTGTGTTACATTTACGTCCATACAGAATTTCAAAAGGACTAAACTTAGCTGACGACTGATAGCTGTTATTGTATGCAAATTCTGCTAAATGTAAATAATCCTCCCACTTACCTGGTTGATCTTTAACATACATCCTTAGTAGATCTTCTAATACCTGATTATCTCTTTCAATTTGTCCGTCCGTCTGAGGATGGAAGGAAGTGCTGAAATTCAGAGTTGTGTTTAATCCTTTAAACAAAGATTTCCAAAATTTCCCGGTGAATTTAGGATCCCGATCTGAAATAATAACTTTTGGGACACCATGTAACCGAAAAATCTGTTTCAGAAATATATTAGCTATGTTTGCAGCCTTGTAAGTGGTTTTAACAGGAATAAAGTGTGCTGATTTACTTAATTTATCTACCACTACCATAATTGAATCATTCTGATGCTGATTTTTAGGTAATCCCGTAATGAAATCTAAACTAATTATCTCCCACTTCCAGTTAGGAATAGGTAAAGGTTGAAACAACCCAGCTGGATGTTGGTGTTCTGTTTTCACTTGTTGGCAGTCCAAACATCTAGCTATATACTCAGCTGTTTTAGATTTCATATTAGGCCAAAAATATTCTTTTCTCAACATGGTGACAGTCTTCTGGTAGCCTGGATGCCCTGAGTAAGGGGTTTTATGAATTTCATCCAGAAATAACAGTTTAACTTTAGGTGCATTCGGAACATACAACCTGTCTTTGAACAATAAAAATCCGTCTTCATTTAAACTATATCCTTTTATCACACTTTATGAAGGTTGTTCTTTGGCTGCAGCTTGTAAATGCTGATAATTTTCATCTGATTTTATCCCTTCAGCCAACTGTTCATTTAAATCAGAGGTATAAGTGCTGCTAGCTGATACAAAATTCAGCTTTGCATTTCTGCTCAAAGCATCAGCCACTTTATTTTCCTTTCCTTTTATGTGCTGAATCTCAAAATCATATTCACTTAAGAAGGCCAACCACCTGGCTTGTCTTGCATTTAAGTTAGGCTGGTCTAAAAGGTATTTCAGACCCTTATTATCAGTCATTAAAGTAAACTTTCTGCCTATTAAATGGTGTCGCCACATCTTTAATGCATGAATAACAGTAGCTAATTCTAGGTCATAAGTGGCATAATTCTTTTCATGAATCTTCAGCTTCCTCGATTCGTAGGCAATGACATGTCCATCCTGAGTCAACACTCCGCCTAGACCATCATTTCAAGCATCGGTGCAAACCACAAAATCTTTATTTGGGTCTGCTATTCTGAGAATAGGCGCAGTTGTCAATAAAGTTTTAAGTTTCTTAAAGCTTTCTTCACACTTCACGTTCCAATCAAACTTCTTGCCTTTCTTTTGCAAGGAAGTGATTGGGTTGGCTATTTTTGAAAAGCCTTCAATAAATCTCCGGTAGTAACCGGTAATTCCCATGAAGGATCTAACATATGTTACGTCTTTTGGTACTGGCCACTCTTCAATTGCCCGGGTCTTTTCAGGATCAACTGAAATCCCTTCCTTGGTGACTACATGTCCTAAGTACTGGATTTCGTCTTTAAAGAAGTCACACTTACTGAACTTTGCAAAGAGCTGCTGCTCTCTTAGTTATTGTAAGACTATCCGTAAGTGTTCTTTATGCTCCTCTTCATTCTTAGAATAAACTAAAATGTCATCAATGAATACGACAACGAATTTATCTAAGTACTTATGCATTATATTATTCATTAAGCACATAAAGACAGCTTGGGCATTAGTAAGCCCAAATGGCATTACGACAAATTCGTAATGTCCATACCTTGTTCTAAAAGTTGTTTTGAAAATGTCTTCTTCTTTAATCCTCACCTGATGATAACCCGATCTTAGGTCTATCTTAGAGAACACCGTATCTCCACGTAGCTGATCAAACAGATCATCTATGCGAGGCAACGGATATCTGTTTTTAATCATCATATTGTTCAGTTGACGGTAATCTATGCAAAGTCGCATAGTTCCGTCCTTCTTTTTAACAAAAATTATTGGTGCTCCCCAAGGGGATACACTGGGTCGAATGTAATTCTTGTCTATTTATTCCTTTAACTGAGTTTTCAATTCGTTAAGCTACAAAATATTCATACGATACAGGGCTTTTGAACTGGGTACAGCACCTGGTACGAGTTCAATTGTAAAGTCCAGTTCTCTTTTGGGAGGTAATTCTGGGATTTCCTCCAGAAAAACATCAATGAAATCATTTAGTACAGGGATGTCCTCTACTGTTATCTTGCTGCCTTCAGACTTATCTGTCTCATCGGTAATAGTTACAACATAGGCTTTACATCCTTTTCTGACTGCCCTTTTAAGTTGTAAAGCAGAAATCTCCGTGACTATTGTTTTCCTAGGAATACCCCTAACAGTTACAGGCTGTCCATTTCTGTTTACACATCTAAAAGTTTTGTCAAAACAGTTTAAAACTACCCTATGCTGTTCCAACCAGTCCATTCCGATAAGTATATCATAAGAGCCAAGTGGCAAGACATTTAATTTAACTGTAGTCTTAAAATCATTCATATCTAAGATACATTCCTTAACATAATAGTTTACTTTCCTTTTTGCCCCAGTAGCTAGTTGTACAGACCAAGAATTATCAAATCTTTCAACAGTCAAATTACATTTTTCTACTAGCTGGGGTGAAATATAACTAAGACTAGCACCCGGATCTATTAAAATAGTTACAGGGGTTTTGTTAATCATACCTCCTACTTCCACCAGGGAAGTTTGATAGTCAGCTTGGCGGTTTTCCAACGCTGCATTGATTCGGGGCATAGTCCCTGCAAAGTCTCCAACAGTCATTTCATCTTGAACACTATGAATATTGCTGATTTGTTTCTTTCTATTTGGGCAAACTGAAGCATAATAGGGGCCATTACACTCCCAGCACTTAACAGGTTCCTTTCGCTCAAAATTCTTAGTGTAGTTTCCATGATTGTTAGGAGCCTCCTTGCTGCTTTTGAAATTGTTGGAATGACTAGTAGCTCCATTTTTGTTTCCCGGGAAGCTTTTACCATTAAAATGGTTTCCGTTCTTGTTATTCTTGAAACTTTTATGGGGGACAAACTGCTTTTTCCTGTACTCAAGCTGATTACTGTTCTTTTTGGCTTTCCAACTAGCTATAACTTCTTTCTTTTTATTCTGTTCATAACAGAAATTAGCCTTTCGCATAGCTTCTTCCAGTGTTTTGGGGTTGTCATATTCAATTCTGTCCTTGATATGATATGGCAGACAGCTAAGAAACCGCTGTATTTTTGGTTTCTCTTCGACAAAATACGGTACATACCTTAACAGACTTAAGAACTTACTGTTTAAGTCCTTCATCGTCATAGATCCTAGCTTCAGCTCATAAAATTCCTTAGCCCTTTCTTCATAGTACTGTTCAGACAGAAATTTCTTCTTGAAGTATCTTTTAAAGGTACTCCAATTAACTTCCTTTTCTTTAATCCCCTTGACCCTTTTCAGGTCTTGCCACCATATGTCCGCCTTTCCAGCAAGGTTGTAGATGGCCATTCGTGCTTTTAGCTGATTTGAATAGTTATAAATCTGGAAATATTTTCTCATCCCGGATAACCAGGATTCTGCCTCTTCTCCTGTTTCAGATTCTCCATTGAAAGTTGGGGGTTTTATTTTCTTAAACTCCCCGGAAATCTCTTCATAAGGCCTGTACTTTTTCCTTCTGTTGTGCAGCTCAGCTTCACTGCTGTCACTAGTAGTGCGATAACTGTGTTGTTCTCTTCTTTCTTCAGATGATGAACTGCTGTCAGTTTTAGATGGTTTCATCCTTTTAGACCCTCTTTGATCACTAGCTTCTTCTGAGTCAGCTCGTTTGCTCCTTCCTTCTGTCTAAATTTTTTCTATCAATAGCTGATTTAACTGCTCTTGAGTTTTCATAATCCTTTCATTATCCTTCTTGACTATTTCTATCTCTGTTTTTAAACCTTTTATGGTCTGCATCAGTTCAGTGGAGTGAGCAATTACCTCCTCTGTCTCAGGTTCTCTCGACATCTGTCTTGTCGCAGTGTTTGGAGATTCCTGTTCAGCATATTCTCCTAGCTTTTCCATACCTGCCTGTTGGATTCAGAAAGAAATTTTCTGCTCTGTCTTTATGAAACAGAAAGTATAAGTTAGTACACAACATATATATATATATAATTTTATTGTCATTTGCATTGTTCTGCGGAAACTAGTGGAGCCATAAGAAGGCCTAGTGTCTGAACCATGCTCTGATACCACATGTCAAAACCCGAAATTTCTGAAAAATTTAAAAAAATTTAATATAGAAATAAATGTTATTAATTGCATTCCTTGATCTGTTTGTTTTAATTAAATGATCATGATTTTGTCTAAAATATTCTGTTATTGTACTTAAATCTTAATGTGAGTTTTTAAATGCAGTTATTGATTGTCTTGTTCTTAAACCTCGAAGGGAGAAATTTCCATAGCTGACTGGCTTACTTAGCTTTCGAGCTAATGCATAATCCGTCCTTTTTCCACATGTATACAGGTAAAGTATGGATCATTGTCCAAGATTTTAATAAGCATAAAAATTCTTTTTACTGAACCATAAAGCTCGGTAAAGACTTAAATATTCTTACAGGTTGTCACGTGTAAGAAGGTAGAATTCCCTTTCTGTAATATTCGTGAAGTCTTGCTTGACAGAGAGTTGATGGTTTACATGAAATGTGATAACTATTGTTCTAGATAAGATGAGATAAACATTCCTATGAAGTAATGTCTCTTTGATATTATCGTTGCGCTATAAAACTGTCTCTTATTTAATGCTGTATAAAGTCACTAGATCATGTTATTCATATTATTTTTAATTGTCTTAACGATACTGTAACTTTTTCCCTTCCTTCTATAAAGGCTCTAAAATAATTCATCGTATACATTACTTAATGTTAGTAATGTGCGAAATTCGGTCAACTATCAGTTCTGACTATGGATGTGACCCTTGTCGTTCGCATGAAACTGGAGTTGTGATATCAATAGTGATATAATGTTCTATCCATTTATATTTTATGATGCATCAACAACTGTATAACTAATACAATGTGTTGTTCCAAGCCTAGAATAGTTTCTTCCTTTGCTTTGAACATCGCTTGTTTGTATGGAATAATAAGGAAGTTTATATCATTATAACACAAAGATTATAGGTATTACTCCTATGTTGGTTTGTTAAGGAAGTGATGTGAGAACTATAATAATAATACCTTCGTGGTTAAACTATGCATCAACTATATTAGCCAAGGTAAGATTTTAATTTACAACAATGATGAATTCTTGTCGTAACTTGACTATACACATTCTAATGGTCTGCAGTGCAAGGTATCATGTTCACTAGGAATCTTTGATGGTAAGGTTCCAATCATGCGTTATGTGATGGTTACTTGATAGCGTCTTGTTCATTGTAGAATATCCTTACTATGATTGTAATTTATCCAAACAACGATTAAAATCGAGAAACAATAATTTGGAACACCACCTGGACTATAGGTTACCGAACCATGGTAAGTTAAAAATTTCCAAGACTACGTGGACAGTTCTCATCCTTGTATCAATGATATAAAAGATTTGTCTGAAACCCTTCTAAGTTAGTTTTCTCTGCCTTCGGGCTCAGATACCTGTGGAAACCCTCCTGGTCTGAATTTCTTCGTTATGGTACTATGAGTTGCAGCTTTCATACTGTTACAGCTCGTAGAGTGTGTCTCTTGTGTGGGTTGTGAGTTGGTAAGCTCTGTTATTGGCGTTCTAATGTATATTGAGCATCTCAGTTATCTCTTCTTCTATATCCGTTGGCTATCAGTTCCCAGGTCTTCTCTCATCCCTCATACTCATTCCCTTGTAATGCTTCAGGACCGTGGTATCCCTGCTGTCGGCTTCTATGAAGGGATTATAACCTGGGTTTTTAATCGTGCTTTCCATACTGGTCCATACATGGCGTGAGGGTATTGTTCTGTGTGCTTCCTGGTCACGGCTTTCATTGTAAAAAGGATAACTTAGGGTTTTCCTGGCACATTCTTCTAGTGATTATGGTGAGGTTTTTCTACTTTGCTCAACTCGTGGCTACGGGGTCGTTCACTGGGTTTTTCTCCTTCAAAATAAATCGCTGGTAAGAGTTATCGTTTGATTCGTTACCTTTAGTTTAAAAGAGATGGTTTATTTTAATAAAAAATTGACCACTAACTCGTCAACTTGTACTGTGCAGGTGTTAATCTCTCCTGAAGGTGTACGATGTTCAATATTTGGCGCTGGGCTCCTACCGGGTAAGCCCGGTTATACCATGACTGCTTCTCCCTTTGATGGTTTGGTTGATTAGTGTTTGGTTTGGGAGGGACCATCTTTGCGACTGTTTGTTAACACATTCAAGTATATGATTGCGGTCATATGTAATATTTTTGTTTTCTTACAGTAGATAGGGTTTGTATACGAAGTCATGTATAAAAGGAACGTGCCGTGGCTTAGTCTGTCATGACGGCCTTGGGCTTTTTATTCATCACTGTGTTTTGGAAAGAAAATAGGGTTATCACCCAGCTCTGTATAAGTTAAATAAATAATGAATGTTTTCCTACAAAGTGGCCATATACTGTCTGTGTTTCCCTTAAATAAATACAATGTACAGTTGTAGGAATGTTTTACGTTTATAAGATACTTTCAGAGAAGTAATAACTCGGCTGTAGGTGATGGCACAGTCTTATTTCTCAGCGTTTTTCTATGGTTTTAGTTTGTTGAATGATAACTATAGGGTTCAATCATCCTTACAGTGGTAGGACATTTAATGTGTTGATAACCCTGTCGAAATGGGTTCTCACCCAGATTGAAATATTGTAATATATAAAATGTGTTCAAGCTCTGCCGTTTGTTTATGGCTGTGAACGAGTTGTTGTAAAAGCCTTTTAATGTTTGCATACTGTAATAAATTCCTCATTGTTCAAAATTATAGTAGTAGGGTTTGATTTCGAATTTCCAACAATGGCTGGGTTTAAATGATAACTCTGTGGATACTATGATGTTTAAACTATTGTCATGGTAGAACCCTAACGATGCTGTGTATTGCATAAAGAATGAGCTCGATAATGAGCATAAGCTAAACTTGTGATGATGGATAGATTTTTACAAAAGAAAATAAAATCACTAAATTGTAAAAACTCGGCCTCGAGCTAGTTATTGGGTTTGTCTTTAATTTCCTTCTTCCCTCAGGTTAATAGCTCGGTCAAACTCTGCTGTGAGTTTCTTGGTTGTAACAACGATACAGATATGTTTTGAATAGAAATTCTTCGCCACGATCTTTGTTTATAAGTTCAATTGTTTTGTTTTGGCTAAGATTTTGTCGAAGAATATTATAGGGAAAAAGTTTAAAGATGTGGTTATACTGCAATTCGAAATCTATGAAGAGTCAATAACAGTTCAACTACGTTCTGAAAATAAATAAACTTACTAACATAAATTTGTTCACCTATTCTTGGTACAGATAATAACCTGTATTCTTGTTTAACTAATGCACGAGACAGATATAGACTGGTATACTTGTTCAGCTAGGGTTTATACCTGTTAAACTCTCTATGAAAATAATTCACTGTAATTATAAGGTTGTCTATGATTCTGTTCCTCTAATTGTTTTAACGAGTGTATTTCCAGGAATATTTACCGTATAAATAATGTATACTTATCTATTTAACTATTGAAAATAAACAAAGGTAAAATCACAATAATATTCTATTATTTATACTAATAACAAAACATATTATGCATAAAACATTTACTCGACTGTAAGATGATAGTGATAATAGGAAATTTCTAAGACATAATAGTTCTGCAGATTCTATCTACTAACAATACAGAGATGCTAACTTTACTGAATGAAATCACGTTCAAACATAGATGAGATAACCATATTTTATATTTAAATTTACTCAATAAACAACAGGAATAAGTGGCAGAACCTGTGTCAATGGTAGACAACAACAGCAATGGGAGGCTGTTCCTCCCTACCAACTCCTGGAGAGTGCCCAAATAGCACTTCTCAGGACCCCCGAACTTGCTCTGGTCTAACTGGCTGGAACTAGGTACATCCAACAATTCCCTCAGCCAAAGCAGCTAAACTGGAACCAAGTTATTGCAGCTTCCTGTCTCAAAACACTTCCTTACTGTTTTTCCCTCTTCCTCAATGGGACTCCTGAATAGCATTCACCTGAATGTATTCTCCCTCTAGAACTATGTTGAACCCCCAGCTCAGTTCATTGAGTACTATTTAAAAGATTTCCTAGGTCTTAGTTGGGTTAACTGTCATTAATGAGCCGCCTGCTCAGATTCCACTTTCTTGGGGTATCATGACCCCAAAATATAGGGAAGTTGCCACCTGCAACTTAGGAAGTGTTTGAGGATGCTGCCACTTGTCTTTTGTCTTTCCACCTAGTTCCATCCACCAGTTAGACCAGTAACCTCTTTTAACAGCTTTCCCATGCTGTTGTCTCCATAATTTATTTATTAATAATAAAATATTCAGAATTTACATTCCATTTCTGATGACTCTGCTGAGTCATCAATTCCTACTTAGCATTAAATTTAACATAATGTCTCAGGAATATTAATAAAATGATTACATTATTTTTGCAAAATTGTGGTATGTGACATACACACCCCCTTAAAATGTAACATCGTCCTCGATGTTACTTATTCTTCATCTTCAGCCACCTGCTGGAATAGATGTGGGTATGCTTCCCGCATCTTACTTTCCAGTTCCCAGGTAGCTTCTTCAGGACTAAGGTTCTTCCATTGCACCTTCAGCTGTCCAATTATGCGGTTCCACAGAGTAATTTCCCTCCTCCAGGGGATACAATCCGGTTCCACCAGAACTTCCCCTTCTGGTTCTACCTGTACAATGTTCCAGTCAATAACATGAGTAGCATCATGAACATACTTTTTTAGAACAGAGATATGAAAAAAATTGTGTACTTTTAAATTAGGTGGTAATGCTAGCTGATAAGCAACTTGACCGATTCTAGATAAAATTTCAAACGGACCACAGTAACGTGGTGCTAATTTTTCACAACTTCCCAGTCTTAGAGAGCTCTTCTTTGGCCTTACCTTGATGAACACATGTTTACCTACCTAGAACTCTTTAGGAGTTCTTTTCAAATCTGCTTGACTCTTTTGCCGATCCTGGGCAATCTTCAAATTTACCTGCGCTTGTTTCACAATCTGTTCCATCTCTTTTAATAAATCAGGTCCTAACACTAACCTTTATACTGGATTACTCCAAGAGATAGGTGTGTTACATTTACGTCCATACAGAATTTCAAAAGGACTAAACTTAGCTGACGACTGATAACTGTTATTGTATGCAAATTCTGCTAAATGTAAATAATACTCCCACTTACCTGGTTGATCTTTAACATACATCCTTAGTAGATCTTCTAATACCTGATTAACTCTTTCAATTTGTCCGTCCGTCTGAGGATGGAAGGAAGTGCTGAAATTCAGAGTTGTGTTTAATCCTTTAAACAAAGATTTCCAAAATTTCCCGGTGAATTTAGGATCCCGATCTGAAATAATAACTTTTGGGACACCATGTAACCGAAAAATCTGTTTCAGAAATATATTAGCTATGCTTGCAGCCTTGTAAGTGGTTTTAACAGGAATAAAGTGTGCTGATTTACTTAATTTATCTACCACTACCATAATTGAATCATTCTGATGCTGATTTTTAGGTAATCCCGTAATGAAATCTAAACTAATTATCTCCCACTTCCAGTTAGGAATAGGTAAAGGTTGCAACAACCCAGCTGGATGTTGGTGTTCTGTTTTCACTTGTTGGCAGTCCAAACATCTAGCTATATACTCAGCTGTTTCAGATTTCATATTAGGCCAAAAAATTATTTTCTCAACATGGTGACAGTCTTCTGGTAGCCTGGATGCCCTGAGTAAGGGGTTTTATGAATTTCATCCAGAAATAACAGTTTAAATTTAGGTGCATTCGGAACATACAGCCTGTCTTTAAACAATAAAAATCCGTCTTCATTTAAACTATATCCTTTTATCACACTTTATGAAGGTTGTTCTTTGGCTGCAGCTTGTAAATGCTGATAATTTTCATCTGATTTTATCCCTTCAGCCAACTGTTCATTTAAATCAGAGGTATAAGTGCTGCTAGCTTATACAAAATTCAGCTTTGCATTTCTGCTCAAAGCATCAGCCACTTTATTTTCCTTTCGTTTTATGTGCTGAATCTCAAAATCATATTCACTTAAGAAGGCCAACCACCTGGCTTGTCTTGCATTTAAGTTAGGCTGGTCTAAAAGGTATTTCAGACCCTTATTATCAGTCATTAAAGTAAACTTTCTGCCTATTAAATGGTGTCACCACATCTTTAATGCATGAATAACAGCAGCTAATTCTAGGTCATAAGTGGCATAATTCTTTTCATGAATCCTCAGCTTCCTAGATTCGTAGGCAATGACATGTCCATCCTGAGTCAACACTCCGCCTAGACCATCATTACAAGCATCGGTGCAAACCACAAAATCTTTATTTGGGTCCGCTATTCTGAGAATAGGCGCAGTTGTCAATAAAGTTTTAAGTTTCTTAAAGCTTTCTTCACACTTCACGCTCCAATCAAACTTCTTGCCTTTCTTTTGCAAGGAAGTGATTGGCTATTTTTGAAAAGCCTTAAATAAATCTCCGGTAGTAACTGGTAATTCCCATGAAGGATCTAACATCTGTTACGTCTTTTGGTACTGGCCACTCTTCAATTTCCTGGGTCTTTTCAGGATCAACTGAAATCCCTTCCTTGGTGACTACATGTCCTAAGTACTAGATTTCGTCTTTAAAGAAGTCACACTTACTGAACTTTGCAAAGAGATGCTACTCTCTTAGTTCTTGTAAGACTATCCGTAAGTGCTCTTTATGCTCCTCTTCATTCTTAGAATAAACTAAAATGTCATCGATGAATACGAAAACGAATTTATCTAAGTACTTATGCATTATATTATTCATTAAGCACATAAAGACAGCTGGGGCATTAGTAAGCCCAAATGGCATTACGACAAATTTGTAATGTTCGTACCTTGTTCTAAAAGCTGTTTTGAAAATGTCTTCTTCTTTAATCCTCACCTGATGATAACTTGATCTTAGGTCTATCTTAGAGAACACCGTAGCTCCACGTAGCTGATCAAACAGATCATCTATGCGAGGCAACGGATATTTGTTTTTAATCGTCATCTTGTTCAATTGACGGTAATCTATGCAAAGTCGCATAGTTCCGTCCTTCTTTTTAACAAAAATTATTGGTGCTCCCCAAGGGGATACACTGGGTCGAATGTAATTCTTGTCTATTAATTACTTTAACTGAGTTTTCAATTCGTTAAGCTCCAAAATATTCATACGATACAGGGCTTTTGAACTGGGTACAACACCTGGTACGAGTTCAATTGTAAAGTCCAGTTCTCTTTTGGGAGGTAATTCTGGGATTTCCTCCAGAAAAACATCAATGAAATCATTTACTACAGGGATGTCCTCTACTGTTATCTTGCTGCCTTCAGACTTATCTGTCTCATCAGTAATAGTTACAACATAGGCTTTACATCCTTTTCTGACTACCCTTTTAAGTTGTAAAGCAGAAATCTGCCTGACTATTGTTTTCCTAGGAATACCGCTAACAGTTAAAGGCTGTCCATTACTGTTTACACATCTAAAAGTTTTGTCAAAACAGTTTAAAACTACCCTATGCTGTTCCAACCAGTCCATTCCGATAAGTATATCATAAGAGCCAAGTGGCAAGACATTTAATTTAACTGTAGTCTTAAAATCATTCATATCTAAGATACATTCCTTAACATAACAGTTTACTTTCCTTTTTGCCCCAGTAGCTAGTTGTACAGACCAAGAATTATCAAATCTTTCAACAGTCAAATTACATTTTTCTACTAGCTGGGGTGAAATATAACTAAGACTAGCACCCGGATCTACTAAAATAGTTACAGGGGTTTTGTTAATCATACCTCCTACTTCCACCATGGAAGTTTGACAGTCAGCTTGGCGGTTTTCTAACGCTGCATTGATTCGGGGCATAGTCCCTGCAAAGTCTCCAACAGTCATTTCATCTTGAACAGTATCAATATTGCTGATTTTTTTCTTTCTATTTGGGAAAACTGAAGCATAATGTGGGCCATTACACTCCCAACACTTAACAGGTTCCTTTCGCTCAAAATTCTTAGTGTAGTTTCCATGATTGTTAGGAGCCTCCTTGCTGCTTTTGAAATTGTTGGAATGACTAGTAGCTCCATTTTTGTTTCCCTGGAAGCTTTTACCATTAAAATGGTTTCCGTTCTTGTTATTCTTGAAACTTTTATGGGGGACAAACTCCTTTTTCCTGTACTCAAGCTGATTACTGTTCTTTTTGGCTTTTCAACTGGCTATCCCTTCTTTCTTTTTATTCTGTTCATAACAGAAATTAGCCTTTCGCATAGCTTCTTCCAGTGTTTTGGGGTTGTCATATTCAATTCTTTCTTTGATATGATATGGGAGACAGCTAAGAAACCGCTGTATTTTTGGTTTCTCTTCGACAAAATACGGTACATACCTTAACAGACTTAAGAACTTACTGTTTAAGTCCTTCATCGTCATAGATCCTAGCTTTAGCTCATAAAATTCCTTGGCGCTTTCTTCATAGTACTGTTCAGAAAGAAATTTCTTCTTGAAGTATCTTTTAAAGGTACTCCAATTAACTTCCTTTTCTTTAATCCCCTTGACCCTTTTCAGGTCTTGCCACCATATGTCCGCCTTTCCAGAAAGGTTGTAGATGGCCATTCGTGCTTTCAGCTGATTTGAATAGTTATAAATATGGAAATATTTTCTCATCCCGGATAACCAGGATTCTGCCTCTTCTCCTGTTTCAGATTCTCCGTTGAAAGTTGGGGGTTTTATTTTCTTAAACTCCCCAGAAATCTCTTCATAAGGCCTGTACTTTTTCCTTCTGTTGTGCAGCTCAGCTTCACTGCTGTCACTAGTAGTGCGATAACTGTGTTGTTCCCTTCTTTCTTCAGATGATGAACTGTTGTCAGTTTTAGCTAGTTTCATCCTTTTAGACCCTCTTTGATGACTAGCTTCTTCTGAGTCAGCTCGTTTCTCCTTCCTTCTGTCTGAAATTTTTCTATCAATAGCTAATTTAACTGCTCTTGAGTTTTCAGAATCCTTTCATTATCCTTCTTGACTGTTTCTATCTCTATTTTTAAACCTTTTATGGTCTGCATCAGTTCAGTGGAGTGAGCAATTACCTCCTTTGTCTCAGGTTCTCTCGACATCTGTCTTGTCGCATTGTTTGGAGATTCCTGTTCAGCATATTCTCCTAGCTTTTCCATACCTGCCTGTTGGATTCAGAAAGAAATTTTCTGCTCTCTCTTTATGAAACAGAAAGTATAAGTTAGTACACAACATATATATATATAATTTTATTGTCATTTGCACTGTTCTGCGGAAACTAGTGGAGCCATAAGAAGGCCTAGTGTCTGAACCATGCTCTGATACCACATGTCAAAACCCGAAATTTCCGAAAAATTTAAAAAAATTTAATATAGCAATAAATGTTATTAATTGCATTCCTTGATCTGTTTGTTTTAATTAAATGATCATGATTTTGTCTAAAATATTATGTTATTGTACTTAAATCTTAATGTGAGTTTTTAAATGCAGTTATTGATTGTCTTGTTCTTAAACCTCGAAGGGAGAAATTGCCATAGCTGATTGGCTTACTTAGCTTTCGAGCTAATGCATAATCCGTCCTTTTTCCACAGGTATACAGGTAAAGTATGGATCGTTGTCCAATATTTTAATAAGCATAAAAATTCTTTTTACTGAACCATAAAGCTCGGTAAAGACTTAAATATTCTTACAGGTTGTCACGTGTAAGAAGGTAGAATTCCCTTTCTGTAATATTCATGAAGTCTTGCTTGACAGAGAGTTGATGGTTTACATGAAATGTGATAACTATTGTTCTAGATAAGATGAGATAAACATTCCTATGAAGTAATGTCTCTTTGATATTATCGTTGCGCTATAAAACTGTCTCTTATTTAATGCTGTATAAAGTCACTGGAGCATGTTATTCATATTATTTTTAATTGTCTTAACGATACTGTAACTTTTTCCCTTCCTTCTATAAAGGCTCTAAAATAATTCATCGTATACATTACTTAATGTTAGCAATGTGAGAAATTCGGTCAACTATCAGTTCTGACTATGGATGTGACCCCTGTCGTTCGCATGAAACTGGAGTTGTGATAGCAATAGTGATATAATGTTCTATCCATTTATATTTTATGATGCATCAACAACTGTATAACTAATACAATGTGTTGTTCCAAGCCTAGAATACTTTCTTCCTTTTGCTTTGAACATCGTTTGTTTGTATGGAATAATAAGAAAGTTTATATCATTATAACACAAAGATTATAGGTATTACTCCTATGTTGGTTTGTTAAGGAAGTGATGTGAGAACTATAATAGTAATACCTTCGTGGTTAAACTATGCATCAACTATATTAGCCAAGGTAAGATTTTAATTTACAACAATGATGAATTCTTGTCGTAACTTGACTATACACATTCTAATGGTCTGCAGTGCAAGGTATCATGTTCACTAGGAAGCTTCGATGGTAAGGTTCAAATCATGCGTTATGTGATGGTTACTTCATAGCGTCTTGATCATTGTAGAATATCCTTACTATGATTGTAATTTATCCAAACAACGATTAAAATCGAGAAACAATAATTTGGAACACCACCTGGACTATAGGTTACTGACCCATGGCAAGTTAAAAATTTCCAAGACTACGTGGACAGTTCTCATCCTTGTATTAATGATATAAAAGATTTGTCCGAAACCCTTCTAAGTTAGTTTTCTCTGCCTTCGGGCTCAGCTACCTGTGGAAACCCTCCTGGTCTGAATTTCTTCGTTATGGTACTATGAGTTGCAGCTTTCATACTGTTACAGCTCGTAGAGTGTGTCTCTTGTGTGGGTTGTGAGTTGGTAAGATCTGTTATTGGCGTTCTAATGTATATTGAGCATCTCGGTTATCTCTTCTTCTATATCCGTTGGCTATCAGTTCCCAGTTCTTCTCTCAGCCCTCATACTCATTCCCTTGTAATGCTTCAGGACCGTGGTATCCCTGCTGTCGGCATATATGAAGGGATTATAACCTGGGTTTTTAATCGTGCTTCCCATACTGGTCCATACATGGCATGAGGGTTTTGTTCTGTGTGCTTCCTGGTCACGGCTTTCATTGTAAAAAGGATAACTTAGGGTTTTCCTGGCACATTCTTCTAGTGATTATGGTGAGGTTTTTCTACTTTGCTCAATTCGTGGCTACAGGGTTATTCACTGGGTTTTGCTCCTTCAAAATAAATCGCTGGTAAGAGTTATCGTTTGTTTCGTTACCTTTAGTTTAAAAGAGATGGTTTATTTTAATAAAAAATTGACCACTAACTCGTCAACTTGTACTGTGGAGGTGTTAATATCTCCTGAAGGTGTACGATGTTCAATCTTTGGCGCTGGGCTCCTACCGGGTAAGCCTGGTTATACCATGGTTGTTTCTCCCTTTGATTGTTTGGTTGATTAGTGTTTGGTTTGGGAGGGACCATCTTTGTGACTGTTTTTTAACACATTCAAGTATATGATTGCGGTCATATGTAATATTTTTGTTTTCTTACAGTAGATAGGGTTTGTATACGAAGTCATGTATAAAAGGAACGTACCGTGGCTTAGTCTGTCATGACGGCCTTGGGGTTTTTATTTATCACTGTGTTTTGGAAAGAAAATAGGGTTATCACCCAACTCTGTATAAGTTAAATAAATAATGAATGTTTTCCTGCAAAGTGGCCGTATACTGTCTGCGTTTCCCTTAAATGAATACAATGTACAGTTGTAGGAATGTTTTAAGTTTATAAGATACTTTCAGAGAAGTAATAACTCGGCTGTAGGTGATGGCACAGTCTTATTTATCATCATTTTTCTATGGTTTTAGTGTGTTGAATGATAACGATAGGGTTCAATCATCCTTACAGTGGTAGGCCATTTAATGTGTTGATAACCCTGTCGAAATGGGTTCTCACCCAGATTGAAATATTGTAATATATAAAATGTGTTCAAGCTCTACTGTTTGTTTATGGCTGTGACCGAGTTGTTGTAAAAGCCTTTTAATGTTTGCATACTGTAATAAATTCCTCATTGTTCAAAATTAAAGTAGTAGGGTTTGATTTCGAATTTCCAACAATGGCTAGGTTTAAATGATAACTCTGTGGATACTATGATGTTTAAACTATTGTCATGGTAGAACCCTAACGATGCTGTGTATTGCATAAAGAATGAGCTCGATAATGAGCAGAAGCTAAACTTGTGATGATGGATAGATTTTTACAAAAGAAAATAAAATCACTAAATTGTAAAAACTCGGCCTTGAGCTAGTTATTGGGTTTGTCTTTAATTTCCTTCTGCCCTCAGGTTAATAGCTCGGTCAAACTCTGCTGTGAGTTTCTTGGTTGTAACAACGATAGAGATAGGTTTTGAATATAACTTCTTCGCCACGATCTTTGTTTATAAGTTCAATTGTTTTGTTTTGGCTAATATTTTGTCGAAGAAGATTATAGGGAAAAAGTTTAAAGATGTGGTTATACTGCAATTCGAAATCTATGAAGAGTCAATAACAGTTCGGCTATGTTCTGAAAATGAATAAACTTACTAACATAAATTTGTTCACCTATTCTTGGTACAGATAATAACCTGTATTCTTGTTTAACTAATGCATGAGACAGATATAGACTGGTATACTTGTTCAGCTAGGGTTTATACCTGTTAAACTCTCTATGAAAATAATTCACTGTGATTATAAGGTTGTCTATGATTCTGTTCCTCTAATTGTTTTTACGAGTGTATTTCCAGGAATATTTACTGTATAAATAATCTATACTTATCTATTTAACTATTGAAAATAAACAAAGGTAAAATCACAATAATATTCTATTATTTATACTAATAACAAAACATATTATGCATAAAACATTTACTCGACTGTAAGATGATAGTGATAATAGGAAATTTCTAAGACATAATAGTTCTGCAGATTCTATCTACTAACAATACAGAGATGCTAACTTTACTGAATGAAATCCTGTTCAAACATAGATGAGATAGCCATATTCTATATTTAAATTTACTCAATAAACAACAGGAATAAGTGGCAGAACCTGTGTCAATGGTAGACAACAACAGCAATGGGAGGCTGTTCCTCCCTACCAACTCCTGGAGAGTGCCCAAACAGCACTTCTTAGGACCCCTGAGCTTGCTCTGGTCTAACTGGATGGAACTAGGTACATCCAACAATTCCCTCAGCCAAAGCAGCTAAACTGGAACCAAATTACTGCAGCTTCCTGTCTCAAAACACTTCCTTACTGTTTTTCCCTCTTCCTCAATGGGACTCCTGAATAGCATTCACCTGAATGTATTCTCCCTCCAGAACTATGTTGAACCCCCAGCTCAGTTCATTGAGTACTATTTAAAAGATTGCCTAGGTCTTAGTTGGGTTAACTGTCATTAATGAGCCACCTGCTCAGATTCCACTTTCTTGGGGAATCATGACCCCAAAATATAGGGAAGTTGCCACCTGCAACTTAGGAAGTGTTTGAGGATGCTGCCACTTGTCTTTTGTCTTTCCACCTAGTTCCATCCACCAGTTAGACCAGTAACCTCTTTTAACAGCTCTCCCATGCTGTTGTCTCCATAATTTATTTATTAATAATAAAATATTCAGAATTTACATTCCATTTCTGATGACTCTGCTGAGTCATCAATTCCTACTTAGCATTAAATTTAACATAATGTCTCAGGAATATTAATAAAATGATTACATTATTTTTGCAAAATTGGGGTGTGTGACAAATATTGACCACAATTCATCATTTTTAAGATGTTTTTAGTTAGAAATCCCTGGCTATGATCTCCTTTAATGCCTTGTTCATTCTGCTCCGTTGTATCAATTTTTACTACAATCCCCTACATTTTTTACAACCCCACTCCCTGCAACCATATATCATATTATCCAAGGTCAGCCAATATTTTAGCTGGGGACAGAGTGATGTTCACATCAAAAGTGAGATAAGTATAATGGGTTAATGCAAATGGATCAATGTAGATGTGAATGATGACAAATTAATAAGGGAGCTAAAGACAAGAGTCACATGAGGGAAGATAATGCACATGTTTATCATTCTTATTTTCCTTGCACTATGTAGGTATTTTATTTTCACCGGAAAGGACTATTAGCTCACCAAGTACTAGTCTTTTAAAATGTTAATTCTCTTGGATATCATATATCAATTTCATATCTTAAAATGACTCAGCACTGCTTTGTAGGATTTTAAACAATAGGTATGGCATTGATAGTCAATTCTACATTTTCAACCCAAAATGTTGTCATAGTTGCCCCATTCCATACTTTATAGGGAGGTGCATGGAGAAGAATATTAGATGATACATGTAGTAGCACTCAGGTTACTATGATCCAACAAAATCTTCATAAATTATGAAGTTGTTTGGTAGTGAAATTGAAACCAATAGCCTGCACCAAGTGGAAGGTTCAATTAGAAAAAATAAGAGATTGTATCAAGCTCTTGATTATCAATCATCAAAGAATGACATAGAATCAACTTCCCAAAGTATTTCCCACAGTGAAATATATTATGTCCATATTAGCTCACTCTCACATCAAACCATAGAAAAATATCATTCATACTGAAGGTTGGATTGAGGTGGAGAGAAACATAGATAGTACCATGTTTCTAATGGTCAAATAGAAATGAGTAAGCCTTACAAAGCTTCAACATCAAAAGGACACAACTTCCCAAGCTACCCAAAACAACAAGAAATGAATGTCTCGTACATTCTTTGCAATGTAAGGGAAAGAGGAGTGAAAGAATGTTCAGATATTCAATAGTCCAACCTAGAAATAATTTAGTCCAAATCAAGTCAAAAATAAGTTTCAAACCTAAAAAGAAAGCTCACATGTGTTTTCCAAAAATGAGTAATTTAACCGTGATAAAATTTAGTTATATTGAACTCCAAATTCTTTGTTTCTCTATTCGTTCCCATTCTTCAATATTTAATTATTCTTATTTTCCTTGCACTGTATAGGTATTTTATTTTGACCAGAAAGGACTCTTAGCTCACCAAGTACTAATCTTTTAAAATGTTAATTCTCTTGGATATCATATATCAATTTCATATCTTAAAATGACTCAGCACTGCTTTGTAGGATTTTATACAATAGGTATGGCATCGATAGTCCATGCTACATTTTCAACCCAAAATGTTGTCATAGTTGCTCCATTCCATACTTTATATGGAGGTGTATGGAGAAGAATATTAGATGATACATGTAGTAGCACTCAGGTTACTATGATCCAACAAAATCTTCATAAATTATGAAGTTGTTTGGTAGTGAAATTGAAACTAATAGCTTGCACCAAGTGGAAGGTTCAATTAGAAAAAATAAGAGAATGTATCAAGCTCCTTATTGTCAATCATCAAAGAATCACATAGAATCAACTTCCCAAAGTATTTCCCACAGTGAAATATATTATGGCCATATTAGCTCACTCTCACATCAAACCATAGAAAAATATCATTCATATTGAAGGTTGGATTGAGGTGGAGAGAAACATAGATAGTACCATGTTTCTAATGGTCCAATAGAAATGAGTAAGCCTTAGAAAACTTCAACATCAAAAGTACACAACTTCTTAAGCTACCCAAAACACCAAGAAATGAATGTCTCATACATTCTTTGCAATGTAAGGGAAAGAGGAGGGAAAGAATGTTCAGATATTCAATAGTCCAACCTAGAAATCATTTAGTCCAAATCAAGTCGAAAATAAGTTTCAAACCTAAAAAGAAAGCTCACATGTGTTTGCCAAAAATGAGTAATTTAACCTTGGTAAATTTATTTATATTGAACTCTAAATTCTTTGTTTATCTATTCATTCCCATTCTTCAATATTTAATTATTCCTTTCCTTATAGGTCTCTATGATTTCTTCTCATACAACTACTCACAATACTCCTTATTTGCAATCTATAATTTAAGATTTATACCCTCAATCACTAAAATATGTGTTCAAGATTATCCACCAGGATAATACAAACTCTAATTGATCAAATCGCTTCGGAATTCTGAACCAAATTGTAATAATTAGGCTCCAAGGTTGTTAAGTTTCAAATATTTAACTAGGAATATCACTAAATTCTAAATATCTCACTTGAATAACACCCAAAATGTGGGTCTTCATGATTACAAACAAAGATAACTTGAACTAGTAATAATGATGACATAAATTGGATATAAATTAACCTAAACATATTTAAACATTTAATAGAAATGGCCATAAACCATAAAATATTTCACTTAGAAATGAACCACAATTGTATGAATACACACAAGTAGTAGTAGTACCCTGTATTGGAATATATTTTCATTAAAGCTAATTCATTGCAATGTATTTTATAATGTTAAATTTGATCATTGAACACTGAATTTAGTTTAACTTTTTCAAAATCCATATTATACCTTTATTTTCCACCTTAGGTTCATTGAACACCCCACTTCATTGCCTATATGAGACACTTACCATTACACCTTTCTCTTGTTGATGTATATGTAACTTCGAAATGTATTTCACATATATGTATATTGTATTCCTATAGAGATGTTATTATTCCTCTATACAGAAGTGGTTGTATTCCTATAGAGATGTTATTATTCCTATATACAGAAGTGTCGTCATTTATATTGTAAGTGTCGTAACTTATACTTGATAGGTTATTAGACCACCTGGTTGGGGTCGACCCTATATAAGTCATGTGGGTCAAAGGGTTATTAGAACACCCTATTGGGGGTCGACCATGTGGGTCAAAGGGTTATTAGACCACCCTAGTGGGGGTTGTCCCAGTCAGCATTATGTTAAGTGGTTAAGTTGAGGCCGACCTAGTTGAGTAAAGGTCAAGTCAAGTTAGTATATAAATAAAGAGTGTGTCTCTCTCATTTTACATATTCTATTCTCTCACTCACACTTTGGAGAGTGGTGCACTTGTGGAGGAGGAGGCTTTGCTGCTAGGATAAGACTATCTCTTGTATTCTAGTTGTATCATTGCTCTATCTATCTCTGAGGAAGTTATTGGGGTTTTTCACCTATATGGTTTTCCCCAAGTAAACTCTGTGTCTCTTGTGTGCTTGCATTATTGTGTCCATGATTGATATGTTGTAGATTTGTTGTACATGTTGTTCTCTCAGTTAAGATCCTAGATCATATTGAAGTAATATCTAAAAATTTAACATGGTATTAGAGCTATCCTGAAAGAAGGCATGATATGGCATGTATGACACTTGTTGCACTTATGATGCTAGGGCTTGATATAGCAAAAACCAGTCATTGTATCACTTTCACTATAAATCCATTTTGGCGATGTTTTCAGATCTGAAACTTTTACAGGTCGAATATCAGATCCACATGTACATTGTGTCCAAAGGAAAACCTCTAATTCGTTGTACTTTTTTATTTATGATCTGTACAATATAGGGTTTCTGCCTCTTCCAGATCTGAGTCAACATCAGGTGACCTTGGGAAAAAGGTCATAACTTGGGCTAGGAAGCTCCAAATGAAATTTTGTAAAAAGTGACAGGTATTACACAGACTGTACTATTACAAGAAACTTTTTCAGAGTCCGAAGTTGAACTAGTGACATGTGGGACGCTACACAAGTTTGCTCTCCTGTATTGTCCCATAAAGAGGTCACATTGCGACACTTGGCATTACTCTCTCTCAGAATTCAATTGAGGTCAGACCTATCAGGATGGAAAGATAACAGGTCGGGCTATCTCAGAAACATTTTTCAGAGGCTGAAGATGAACCAGTAACACGTGGCACGCCATACAAGTTCGCTCTCCTATATTATCCCATAAACAAGTCACGTTGCGACACTTGGAATAACTCTCTCTCAGAGAATCCAATTGAGGTCAGTCCTATCGAGATGGAAAGATAACAGGTCGGGCTATCTCAGCAAAGTTTTTTAGACCCTGTGGATTGAAACGTTTGTAGTTACACTAGAAACTACCAGGTACATATTTCTGTCAAATCAAAATTATTTTTGAGCACCTTCATTCATGGCTTCCAGAATTTAGGGCTTCGGAGAAAGTTGGAATTTTTGTAATCGGAGACCATGGATGAATGCTACTCATCAAAATCAAAATTTAGAGACAAAGATCATAATTTTTGGTTGGGAAGAAGGCTGGGCTTGATCAGACCCTAGTTTGGGACTTTGATCAGAAAAGTGGAAAATAAGGGCTTCTGCAAAAATGAGAATTTTTGAAATCTGTGACCACGGCTAGAAGTTCCTCATAAAAATAGAATCTTAGAGCTTTGGATAAAACCTTTAGATTGGGAAGAAGAGTGGGCTTCATGAAACCCTAGTTCGGGATCATGTCCAGTGAATCCGGAAATTTTCAAAGGAAAAATTGAGGAGTGAAACTTTGCAGTTTTCAAATTCTGAATATACCAGCTTGATTAGCTCATGAAGGCACATATTTATATCCTTTCAGAAGTTTGAAATTCAAAGTTTGAATTTTTGGGGTTTCCTTGACAAACCCTAATCTAGCTCCAGGTCCAGTTCTTGCAAATCAAGTGGATTGGGTTAATCCTAGAAGAAGATGGATTGGTCACCTGCATAAGTGAAGAAGTTCCTGTCTCAGAGGGAGATGAGGCTAAGGCTTTCCATAAGAAGATTACAAGCAATCTTGACAGGTATGGCTTACATGTATGTTTCATGTTTAATTTTATCATATGTTTGTCTTCATATCATTACAGTACAATCTTGATTAATTACTAGACTTGTCGTATCCCCTTAATAGAATATATTCATTGATTAAGGTTTTGACACTTATGAATGTACTAAGGAATTGTGATGTTGTATGAGGTTTATGTTGTTCGCTAACATAAAAGGTACACCAAGAAAGACAAATCATGTTCTACTTCAAGAACATATGATCATGGTGACATGAAGACAAATATTCATCCATTGTCATAAATCACATAGAAGATATACTTTCGAGGTATGTATAACTTGGTCCTACAATGGTTAACCTATGAGACATGCATCTTACTAGCACAAGTCACTGAAGAGAACCAGAAGTCATTATGCGGGTATGTTAGACATAACTAGCTAGCATGCTAATCCATGTATGTTTTTCCTATATCAAGCTAGAATCCTACCTTGTGTTAGGATCTTATACTGTTGTGCTGTTGATAATGATTATTCATGAAGTCATAGGTTTGAATAATCATGGTTGTATGCATATTATGTTTCTTACCATAATTGATAATTTAACTAATCAGAAGAGTCCTATGATCAAATAAGAATATGCATGAGTAAGAGAAGACTTCTTTGAAACCTTGAATACGAATGTTTATTATCTGTGAATGATCATGACTATACATGTTTAAGACTATTTTGTTTTGATAGTATTAATATTATAGTAATAAATGTGTGATTATGTATGAGATCTCAAGGATAACACAATGATGATACTAATAAGCATGCATAGTGATTAAGGATGGATGTAAGTTCAAGGACAGGTAATCCAGGAAGCAAAGATCAAGAGGGAGCACACTCCAGTTGTTCCTGCAAGAAAGCAAAGGAGCACACTTCAGTAGTTTCTTCAAGGATGCAGATATTTAGAGGGAGTTGACCACTTCTCACAATCCACATTTGAATGGAGTTGCAAACATTCAGAGGGAGTCCACCCAACAACCAAACAAAGATAAGTATTTGAATTGTCATTTCTTACATAATGTTATTCAATGATGTATATGCTTATGTTCCTAGAATTAGGTTGTGTATTATGCATATTAGAATAGTTGCATTGATGAACAATATACTACTAATATACATGGGTAAGTGGCCTATGGCACTGTACAACATTCCATTGCTACTTATCTAGAATGAAACCTCTTTGCTGACATGTTAGGAGTTGTGCACACTCTTAACAATGTTCTGGTAGAGATTGGAAGGCATCTAGAAAGTTACGAAATATGGATAAATGTTGTATTGAAGCATTGGCTAAGATAATTGCATGACTGTATGACATATTTATTTATGTGTAAGAATTTGTTCTGAAAACTATGAGATGTTTTCTAATCATGCAATTTAACTTGTTGTGTAGGAAAGATCGTATACCATCACCTACAAAAGAAGGACTACAACATTTGTTCAACAACAAAGTTATCTATTGAAAATATTGAAGATATTGAAGTTCCCTGGATTTGGGAAGAATGCCATGATTGAGGAGTACCAGTCGATCATGAAGATGTTTGGGATGCAGTCGCAAAGGGTAGTCTGTAGTGAATTCCAAGAGGATCTACAAGATCAAGCATGCTATAGGTGGTAGCATAGAGACTTTTGCTCTTGTATCCAGATACACTTCCATTAGATCCGTACTTGCTCTCGCTGCAGTGATGAAGTGGAAGATACACCAGATGGATTTCAAGACAGCCTTCTTGAATGGTGTAATTGAAGAAGAAGTGTATGTGGAGAAGCCACTTGGTTCTGAGACACATGAAAGAGAGTCATATATGTGCAGAACTTGGTATGGTAGGATAGACATCTTTCTATCCAGTTTGGGCTTTACCAAGAGTAAAGTGGATTCCAACCTTTACTACAAGGTTGAGGAAGGAAATCAAGTGATACTACTTTTGTATATGGATGACTTGTTTGTAACAGGTGAGGATAGATTGATTGCCGACATGCAACAAAAACTTGCTGCCGAGTTCGAGTTGAAGAACTTGGGGATGATGCACTATTTGTTTTTTGGCATGGAGGTGTGGCAGAGTGCAGATGGAATCTTCCTTGGAAAAGGGAAGTATGCGGTAGAGATCCTAAAGAGGTTCGGGATGATGGACTGCAAGGCTATGGCCACACCTATGGCATCGAACCTGAAGCTTCTATGTGATGCTTCATCTGATCCAGTTGATGTCACTGTGTATCGTCGGATGATTGGGTCCTTGATGTACTTGATGAACACGAGACCAGATATTTAATTTGCGGTGAACACATTGAGCTAGTTACTGACGGATCCGAGATATATTCACCTGGTTGCTGTAAAGCATATTTTGAGATTGGGCAGGTAGTGTTGCAGATAGGAAGAGCATTTATGGGTGCTGCGTTAGTATGGGATTAGGTGTGATCTCTTGGTTTCGCAGGAAGCAATATTGCGTAGCACTAAGTACAGCCGAAGCAGAGTATGTTGCGATGGATGAGCAAGCTGCAGATGTACTGACCAAGCCGTTGGCCAGAGTGTAGTTTGAGTACTTCAGAGAGAGTCTTGGTGCACTTCATATCAAGGTTCCTTCCAAAGGGAAGTGATGAGTCTGGAAGATGCAGATGCACATGAGCTTTTTTGACATGGTTGATATGTTCTCCCTTGGTTGTGATGTAATTGCTGAGCCATTTTTCACATGGTGGTAGATGTGTTCTCCCATGGTGAAAACGTAAGGGCTGGAGCCTTCCCCGAATGGTGGTAGATGTGTTCTCCCATGTCAGTGGTGTAAGTGCTGGATGATGTGCATCTGGGCTGTGTTTCATGGACGATGAGATGATCTGAAGAGGATGATGCTATGATGATCAGGACGATCATGGATGATGAACATCAGGACGATGCTCCAGTTACTACTCTGTATATTTATATATGCATCATGTTGGATGCTTGTTATGATCAGTTGGATCATTTATATATATATGCATCATGTTGGATGCTGGATATGATCAGTTGAATCATTTATGTATGTATGCATCATGTTGGATGCTTGGACCGTGTATCTGTATATGTATCAGGTTGATACTAAGATCATGTATGTTGATATGTATCAGGTGGATACATTGTATGATCAGGTAGATCATGTATGATGATATGTATCAGCTAGATACTTCGTATGCATCAAGTGGATGCATTGTATGATCAGGATGATCATGGATGATGAGATTCTCTAGATGACATGCAGTAGGATGGTGCAGTGATGATGATCAGGATGATCATGTGTACATTAGGATTATGTATGGTGAGTATCGGGAGGATACTTTGTGGCCATGGATCAGGTTGTGCAGATGAGCATGTTTGGGATATCCTATAGGTCAGAGTTGTGTACCCATAACATCCTGGGATGCTCTTTCGAGACATTGCTCTAGGAGGACATATAATTTGTGCCCTGGGAGATCTTCAGGTCGGATTTGTGTACCCGTAACATCCTGAGATGCTCTTGCAAGGTTTTGTTTTATGGCATGTAATTTGCTCTTGGGAGATATGGATAGGATGAAAAAGGCCTTAGATGCTTCAGCCAATTTTTTCCATGACCACATGTAATTTGCTCCTGGGAGAGTCTGGACAGGATGAAAAAGGCCTCAGATGCTTCAGCCAGGTTTTGTGGTGGACCACATGTAATGTGCTCCTGGGAGATCTGACAAGTAGAGCTGTGTGCTCGTAACAGCTTAGGATGCTTCAGCTAGGTTTTGTGGTGAGATCACATGTAATGTGCTCTTGGGAGATTCGACAGGTAGAGGTGTGTGCTCGTAACAGCCTGGGATACTTCAGCTAGGTTTTGTGATGGGTCACATGTAGTGTGCTTCTAAGAGATTCGACAGGTAGAGCTGTGTGCTCGTAATAGCCTGGGATGCTGCAGCCAGGTTTTGTGACGCACGTAATAAGTCCTGAAGATTCCACAGTATGGCCAGTGATGACGAAGACCTGCAGATGGTGAGCTTACATCCAGTATGCAAATAGACTGGCTCTATAGAACTTCCTATGACGAGTAGATTCAGAGATTGATTGAGATAGAAGCAGCAGTGATGATGATGATGACTCGATGACGATTATCCAATGACGATGATCCAGAGAAGATGACTTGTGCTAGAAGACTTATGTCGAGAAATACCTTCCTAGTTAAGAGGGAGTGTTGATGTATATGTAACTTCAGAATGTATTTCACATATATGTATATTGTATTCCTATAGAGATATTATTATTCCTCTATATGGAAGTGGTTGTATTCCTATAGAGATGTTATTATTCCTCTATACGGAAGTGTTGTCATTTATATTGTAAGTTTCGTAACTTATACATGATGGGTTATTAGACCACCTTGTTGGGGTCGTCCCTATATAAGTCTTGTGGGTCAAAGGGTTATTAGACCACCCTATTGGGGGTCGGTCATGTGGGTCAAAGGGTTATTAGACCACCCTAGTGGGGGTTGTGTTAAGATTCAATATGCTAAGATAGAAAATAGCAGCATTACATTCCATTTCACAATAATAGCATATACAGGATCACTAAAGAAACAACAAGCACAGCATAAACACAAGAGACATAGATTTATCCTGGGAAACCCTCATGGGGTAGAAAACCCAGCAAAGATTCCTCAATATAGATGACCAACAATATACAAAGATGCAAACCAAAGACATGATCTCCTCCTCCACCATAGCAGACCTCTCCTCCACAAGTGCGCTACATTCTAAGTGAGGGAAGTGTGTGTATAATGAGGAACACACCTCCACTATTTATACACATCTCCGACTTGTACTTTATATTAACTAGGTCGGCCCCAACTTTACCACTAGGTTAAACACCCCACTATAACTGACTGGGCCGACCCCACTAGGGTGGTCTAACAACCCTTTGACCCACATAACACATATAGGGCCGACCCCCACTAGGGAAGTCTAATAACCCAAGTTACCACATTTTGACGGAGGAATAAACATCTCCGGATATACAATAAGATCTTTACGGAGGAATGAAACATCTCAGGAATAATAAATTACAAATATAATATTCTTTGAAGTTACAATATCTCAACACTCCCCCTTAATGAGAAAGATATTATAACAGCATCTGCACGAGTCAGGAGTCATCAACATCATACATGATACATCTATAAATCATTGGAAGCTTTCTCAACATCATCAGTAACTCAAGCAGTTACTGGAACATCTTCAATACTGGAACATCAACATCTTCAGTATTGAGTCTTTATGTTCTATAGCACTTGAACAGCTACAACAATATCATCATCTGGATCCTCACGATCATCAGCATCATCATCATCATCGTCATCACACGATCATCAACATCGTCATCACACGATCATCAGCATCGTCATCATACAATCATCACGATTAGCAGCATAGTCATCTAGATCATCACGATCAACAACATCGTCATCTAGATCATCACGATCAACATCATCGTCATCTAGACCATCACAATCAGCAGCATTGTCAATACAAGTATCCACACTAATACAAGTATACACATCATCAATACAAGTATCCACACCAATACAAGTATATCATTAATACAAGTATCCACACCAATACAAGTATACACATCATCAATACAAGTATCCACACCAATACAAGTATACACATCATCAATACAAGTATCCACACCAATAAAAGTATACACATCATCAATATCAATACAAGTATCCTCATCAATACAAGTATGCTCAATAACAACATACTCTGCAAAACACATGATTCATTTATGACACCATAACATGTCTAGGGACGATACCGTCCACTTGTCAACTTAGACAAAATCTAAGGACCACTTTCTTGAAGACATATGTCTATGGATCAATTCAGGGAATGAAGTCCAGGGATGATACAATCCCCTCTCGTCCACTAGGGACCACTTCTCGGAGACTTCTGTCTACGGGTCAATTCAGGGACCAAAGTCCAGGGATGATACAATCCCCTCTCGTCCACTAGGGACCACTTCTCGGAGACATCTGTCTACGGGTCAATTCAGGGACCGAAGTCTGGGGATGATACAATCCCCATCACGTACATTTTGAACTAGTGGTTCTGGGATGATGCAATCCCCATCACGTACATTTTGAACTAGTGGTTCTAGGATGATGCAATCCCCATCACGTACATTTTGAACTAGTGGTTCCAGGATGATGCAATCCCCATCACGTACATTTTGAACTAGTGGTTTTGGGATGATGCAATCCCCATCACATACATTTTGAACTAGTGGTTCCGGAATGATGCAATCCCCATCACGTACATTTTGAACTAGTGGTTCCGGGATGATACAATCGCCATCATTCCACTAAGGAATTCATTCTCGGAGACCATACGTCTATGGATCAATTCAAGGGACCGAAGTCCGGGAATGATACAATCCCTACCTGTATCCTTATCAATACAGATATCATCAAAACATGTATCCTCATCGATACATGAACAAAACATGTATCCTCATCGATACATCAACAAAACATGTATCCTCATCGATACATTGACAAAACATGTATCCTCATCGATACATCAACAAAACATGTATCCTCATCGATACATATATCATCAAAGTAAAAGAGAGTAAAAAAATATTCTAAGTATAAGAGTCCTAAGTCTAAATGATCTAAGTATCCAAGCATAGTAAACAAGTATCCACATCATCGACCTTGCTGTCGATGAGGCAATCTCATCATCAGTGACCAAATCACTCCCCCTTTCGAGGAGGGTACTTCCAAGATTGTCTCATAAATACTCAAAATTTTCTTGAGGTAGAGGTTTGGTTAGTATGTTGGTAACTTGTTCACTTGAGGTAGAGGTTTGGTTAGTACATTGGTAACCTGTTACAAATTCAAACTTTATAGTTCCTTTCTGCATCATATCTTGTTAGATCCCTATGTTCTTTGACTTATCACTGGATTCTTTGTCATCTTGATACAACTCTATTTGTCACATAGGATCATAGTTGGTTCTATCTCTAAGTGAAACAATCCTGAAGCCAAACTTCTTCACAACTAGCAGAGAAAGCAGCCATATATTCCGCTTGTGCTGAGAGCCACACTAGACCGCTTCCAGCTAAACCACGATATCATGGTTGATCCCAGACAAAAACATCCTCTCGATGTGTTCTTCCTATCTGATACACTTTCTGCCCAATCAACATCTGAGTAGCCATCTGAAGTCATGATCTCCAAGATAGCATAGATCAAAGTCTATTGTATCCTTTAGATGCATCATCACATGCTTTGCAACTATCAGGTGAACACATCTAGTTTCCACTAGATACTGACTCAAGGTGTTCACAGCAAATCATATATCTAACCTAGTATATGTTAGATACATCAATGACCCAATAATTTGACTGTACAGAGTTATATCCACTAACTCTGATGAGTCATCCCCTAACAGCTTCAAGTTGGAATCCATAAGAGTGGCCATTCCAACACCTCAAGTCCTTTTAATATTTCTCAGCATACTTTCCCTGGTTGAGAAAGATTCCTTCTGATCTTTGCCATACTTCCAGACCTAGGAAGTAATGCATTAATATGAGATCTTTTATTTTCATTTCTGCAGCCATCTCGTCAGATGGGTCTACTGGTATAAGTATCAACATCATTCGAACTCTATGGTGAGTTCCTTCTTGCATCCAGTTCATCTGTGTATAGAAACCATATTCAACCTTGTAGCAAAGGTTGTGATCCACATCACCCATGATGATCATTAAGCTCATCAATTGACTATCGATCCTGGGTACCCATACAGAACCTAATTCACACTTCTTCTTTAATTACACCATTAAGAGAATGGTCTTATCTAGCCACTTGGAGCAAACATCTTGTCATGATTCTCTTCCTCTTTCTAAGAGAATCTTCTAGCCATGAGCCTTCTATATTTTGTTTGATTTGTAAATCTTTTTGTTGAACATCCATCACTTGTTCGGTGTTCATCATTCTTCATGATCTTTCCTACATATCAAAATTAAGTACATGATTAGTAATACTTCATAATCATGAAATCATGTTGACCTGATAACCTATTATGCATACAAATATCATTTACATAGTTATGCAACTATCTTGACCAATAATTTGGCACAACACTTTTCCATATCCTGTATGCATACAGTGGCTATCTAGATGCCTTACATCTCTACCAGAACATACTATCGAGAGTGTGCACAGCTCTCAGCATGTCAGCAAAGAGGTTTCATTCTAGACAAGCAACAATGGAATGTTTGTCCAACTTACCAATCATATGCATATTAGTAGTATATTGTTCAATGCTCTATGAATGTTTACACTCAGCATGATATATTCTAGGAATACAAATATGCATACAAGCAATATCATTTACTATTTCAAATAACAACTCAAATACTTATATTTTATGTTTGTGTGGTTGCCTCCCGCTTGATCTTCTATATGTCTTTTGAACTTCTATTCATTCTGTACCACTGTGCATGCTCAAGTGTGCACTAGTGTCATCCTCATGATCTCATACACAAACATACATTCATTAGTATATTCTCAATATTATCAAAACATTATAATTCTAAATAATCTTGAATATGTATAGTCATGATTATTAGTATTCAGGGTTTCAAGGAAGTCTTCTTTTACTCATGCATATTCTTGTTTGATCATAGTACTCTTCTGGTTAATTAAATCATCAATATAAGAGACATAATATGCATAAACCCTTGATTACTAACTTTATGAATAAGCATAACCAATCATACCAAGTATACTTATATAAGGGATCCTAACACAAGGTAAGCTTCTAAGTTGACATAGGAAAACATACCTGGATTAGTATACCTGCTTAGCTATGTCTAATATACCTAAACAATATCTTCTTTGTTCTCTTCAATGATTTAGAGATCTTGCGCTAGAACCTGCATATCTCACAGGTTAATCATAATATAACAAAGTAATACATACCTTGTAAGTAGAACAAATATTTTGGATGAGTCTTTGTCTTCATGTTGCCATGGTCATGGAACTTGATTTGTCTTTTGTGATGTACTTGAACCTCCTTGTTAGCAGACAACATCAACCTCATACAACACCATAATGCATTAGTACAATCATACAACCCTGATCAATGAATGTCTTCGATCATTCACATGCATTCATACTATTACTAGGGTGATAAGACAATTCTAACATTAATGAAGATTGTACTAATAAATAATATGAAGGAAAACACATTATGGACTTAATCAAGAATCAGATTTCAAGACATACCTGAACCTCCTTAAGTCATACCTGTCGAGACTTCTTGTAGTCTTCTTATGTACGGCCTTAGCCTCAACTCCCCCTGAAACTTGATCTGGAGCTTGATTAGGGTTTTCTAGAGAAACCCTAAAAATTCAATATTTAACTTTCACACTTCTGAATGGATGGAAGGATGTGTCTTCCTGAGCTGATCAAACTAGCATACTTCAATTTTGAAATTTCCAAAATTTGACCCCTCAAAATTTGCCTTCGAAACTTCTGGATCTTCTGGAGAGGATCCCGAACTAGGGTTTGATGAAGCCCACCCTTCTGCCCAATGAAAAGGTTCGATCCAAGGCTCTAAAATCTTATTTTTATGAGGAGATTCCAGCCGTGGTTACAGACTTAAAAAATTCCAACTTTTGTTGAAGCCCTAATTTTCCATCTTTCCGATCAAAATCCCGAACTGGGGTTTGATCAAGCCCGGTCTTCTACCCAACCAAAAAATTCGATCTTGGTCTCTAAATCTCGATTTTCCTGAGTAGCATTCAGCCGTGGATTCCGATTCCAAAAATTCTAACTTTATTTGAAACCCTAAATTCTGAAAGCCATGAATGAAGGTGCTCCAAAAATAATTCTGTTTTGACAAAAATATGTACCTGATTGATTCTGCTGTCACTCCTAACTTTTCGCTCCAAAGGGTCTGAAAACGTTTTTTGTGGTAGCCTGACCTGTCATATTTACATCCCAATAGGTCTGAACTCAATTGTATTTTTTGAGAGATATTTATGCCAAGTGTCGCAACGTGACTTGTTTATGGGATAAAACAGGAGAGCAAACGTGTACGGCGAGCCACGTGTCACTGGTTCAACTTCGGCCTCTGAAAACGTTTTCTGAGATAGAAACGTCTGTGTACTACCTGTCACATTTTACGAAATTTCATTTGGAGCTACCTAGCCCAAGTTATGACCTTTTTTCCAAGGTCACCTGATTTTGACTGAGATCTGGAAGAGGCAGAAACCCTAACTTGTACTGATCATAACTCACAAAGTACAACGAATCTAAGGGTGTCCTTTGGACACAAGGTACCTGGGGTGGTTATCTACGACCTGTAAACTTTTCCAATCCTGAAACTTCTCATAAATGTATTTATAGCTAAAGTTCCACGATGACTGGTTTTTTCTATGTAAAACCCAAACCTTCAAGTTGTCGCAAGTGAAACAAGTGTCGTAAGTGCCATACCTTGCCTTCCTTCAGGTTAGCTCTGATACCATGTTAAGATTCAATATGCTAAGACATAAAATAGCAGCATTACATTCCATTTCACAATAATAGCATATACAGGATCACTAAAGAAACAACAAGCACAACATAAACACAAGAGACATAGATTTATCCTGGGAAACCCTCATGGGGTAGAAAACCCAGCAAATATTCCTCAATATAGATGACCGGAAATATACAAAGATGCAAACCAAATACATGATATCCTCCTCCACCATAGCAGACCTCTCCTCGACAAGTGCGCTACATTCTAAGTGAGGGAAGTGTGTGTATAATGAGGAACACACCTCCCCTATTTATACACATCTCCGACTTGTACTTTATATTAACTAGGTCGGCCCCAACTTTACCACTGGGTTAAACACCCTACTATAACTGACTGGGCCGACCCCACTAGGGTGGTCTAACAACCCTTTTACCCACATAACACATATAGGGCCGACCCCCACTAGGGAATTCTAATAACCCAAGTTACCACATTCCGACGGAGGAATAAACATCTCCGGATATACAATAAGATCTTTATGGAGGAATGAAACATCTCCGAAAGAATAAAGTACAAATATAATATTCTTTGAAGTTACAATATCTAAACAGGTTGGCCCAGTCAGCATTATGTTAAGTGGTTAAGTTGAGGCCGACCTAGTTGAGTAAAGGTCAAGTGAAGTTAGTGTATAAATAGAGAGTGTGTCTCTCTCATTTTACATATTCTATTCTCTCACTCACACTTTGGAGAGTGGCGCACTTGTGGAGGAGGAGGATCTGTTGCTAGGAGAATACTATCTCTTGTATTCTGGTTGTATCATTGCTCTATCTATCTCTGAGTAAGTTATTGGGGTTTTTCACTTTTATGGTTTTCCCCAAGTAAACTCTGTGGCTCTTGTGTGCTTGCATTATTGTGTCCATGATTGATATGCTGTAGATTTGTTGTACATGTTGTTCTCTCAATTAAGATCCTAGGTTAGATTGAAGTAAATTCTAAAAAATTAACATCTCTAGCCTCAATTTTCCCACTTTTTTTCCACCATCACCCTCTATGCGATTCTAAGGGGGCGATGGTCAGTATGCCATCCCTCCCTGCACATGTGCAAGGGAGTGACACCATCACTCCCTACATGCCTCGATTGTTGATGTATATGTGACTTCGGAATGTATTTCATATATGTATATTGTACTCCTATAGAGATGGTATTATTCTTCTATACGGAAGTGTTTGTATTCCTATAGAGATGTTATTATTCCTCTATATGGAAGTATTCCTTGGGTTTGTAGAGTTGTATGAAATTCCTACAGTTCTTGTTGTTTCGAAAACCTATGCAGTCGATTCCAGAAATTCTACCATAAAATAGATCTCTTCCCATCTCTAATATTCTAGAAGCAGTGTTCTTGGATGATATCGCTATTTTTGGAAGAACTGTTCCAAATTATGGATCCTTTCCTTTCACCCTCCATTCATATGAGTTCTGAGTCTTGTATTCCAAGGGGTACTTGATCTTCCAAAGCTTTCTGCATCATTCATTTTTGCTCACCTCTTTAAGTATACTTAGAAATTGACAATTGATTTTTAGTATCTCTACCTCTTTCTTTGCACAAGAATACTTAGTCTTGATCGCTTCATTTCTAGTATTAGAATCTATTTCTTATAGGTTTAGACATTTGATCCTCTCGAGTCCATTGGCATTAGAACATCGTATTATATAAATGCAATATAACACTTTTGATTATAGAAGATTTTTAAGATATTAGTTGTTTGAAAGTCATTTCCAGATTTCCTTTTCTTGCATTTTGTAGTTTGCTTTAGTAGCTTAGTCAACCTCTACCAGAATAAGACATCAAAGATCAAGATCTAACAGGGGAGATATGATCTTGTGGTCCAATTCTAAGCTAATCCTGTGGTGTTAGTTTACCTCGTTGTTTGATTTGGTTTTATTACATTTTGAAGTGTGCTTGCTAGCATTAATTTAGGCTAGAATAGGTTCTAATCTTGCATTTCATGTGCCTACATCTCTAAGTTTATGATTAACCTTGTTGATTTCTCATTTTGTCTTAACAAGGACACATGGATCATCCAGAGATATCTACCATTAGTGCTAGACAAAGTCATGTGATGCAGTCAGGTATATTCGATTGTTAATCTGAAATATATTTATCTTGTTTGACACGTTTTGACATGTTTATTAATCTGTGGAAAATTCTTATCATGCACAGCTTCATAGCTTTGGGTTGAAGCAAACTTGAATTCTATGCAACAAGATTCCGTGAGGTCATCGTCAGGTAATTTCAATTGTTATTCAATTTATGCTCAAGTCTATATAATCATAAATATTTTTTTACACAACTTTCTAAGATCTTGTTGTGCAAAGGTGGTGTCTCTCACAATGACAGACGTCTGTCTAAGGGTTCTACAGGTGCCGGTGGACAATCTCAAAGGACACGCTTAGTTCTTATACACCATTTCCAGGTAGAGATTGTTTACATACATTTTGACTAGAATTATTGTTTGACATGTTTTTTAATATGTGGAAAATTCTTATCATGCACAGCTTCACAGCTTCAGGGTGAAGCAAACTTGACTTCTATGCAACAACACTCGGTGAGGTCATTGTCAGGTAAATTCAATTGTTATTCAATTAATGTTGAAGTATATATAAACATAAATATTTTTTTACACATCTTTCTAATATCTTGTTGTGCACAGGTGGTGTCTCTCGCAATGACAGACGACTGTCTGAGGGGTCTACAGGTGACGGTGGACAAACTCAGAGGACACCCTTAGTGTCTGTCTGAGGGTGGGTCTACAGGGGTCATTGGACAACCACAGATGGCATCCTTAGTGTCTTATTCTTTAGATACTCCATCACCAGGTAGAGATTGTTTACATACATTTTGACTAGAATTTTTGTTTGACATGACTATTTTTTTTTGTGAAAAATTAAATGTTTTTTCCTATAAACTTACATGTGATTGCCAATATTTGGTTTCCTACAGGGGATTCTGGACATTCTAATAATAATGATGGTTCAGAAGACTTTATTCCTATTTCTCACCATGTTGATGATAATGTAGAGGTTCCATCAGGTATTTAAAATGAACACATTTTATTTAAATGTTTATAATTTGATTAACAAATTATATATATAGTTTTTAATACTTGCACATGCATTTTACTTCTTACAAGGTTTGTTTCTGCCAATCCTAATCCACCTTCCCAGACAAGGAGAGGTCGTTGGGTGCATCATTTTGCTCGCAATGAAAGACATGATCCTCTTTATAGTCATCCTAGAGATGTTCCTGAGGAGACTCCTTGGGAAGACAACATCGCTATGTTGACTTTGGAAGAGATAAAGGAGCATTCATCAAGATTGCTGGCAGAACTTGACACTTCAAATATCTATTTTGGTTATCAACAGTGTCTCCTGATTGTTTTGCACAATATGAACAGTTTGATCGAAACATATCTTGGGGTTGGACCATCAACCCTTATTTTTCATGACATGATGCATAGGAGGAGGTTTTCAGTGATGGGTCACCACAAGTTTGAAGAAATAAAAAAAGTTGTCACAAAAGAAATGGTCTTTTCATGTTTTGACTTGCGGCTTGAAGACAAAAAACGTCTAAAGATCGCAAGATTCAATGATCCACTGATTGCACCCCATATTTATTACAAATTCCTATGTGCATATGGGAAGTTCCCTAATAATGATGAGGTTCCTCAGTATTTTGTTAAGATGTTGATTGCAGAGTTCTAGTTTCACATGGACCCCGACTATACAGATACGGGATCCAAAACTTCTCACAAGTCCTTAACCATGCTTTTAGAACTGTCTCCCCATCCTTTACCTCCCTTATACAAGAGGTAAATTACATTAAACAGAACTCTTAAAAAACAAAACCTCCTGCTCGTGAACAAAGAACTCACAGGGAGCCTCGTCCAAACCCGAACCAAGACTGTGACCAAAGTTTCTATGGTGCTGGCAAAGGTCGTGCATATGAACGACCTGATGCACAACGAGATGTTCAGTATAGGTGTCCGATGCCTCGGTTAGTATAGCCACATCCTAGATTCGTTGATTTTCCAGAGGAGTTGGAAATGACATCCCAAATAGCAAGAGGGGTGAGTGAAGAGATAAAAGAGCGTGTTGGGGCTGCATTGGCAGGGGTGGAAATCGACATAAATACTTTGTCATATTCAACTAGTATGGATGAAATCCCATTTGATGATTATTCTGATGATCGCTTGAGTAGCATGACTCGATTAGAGCTTCAGCAGTATGCAACGTACTGTAGAGATAATTATAAGCGAGTCGTCGCTGGACAAAATCAAAACAGAGGCATGGTACGTAAGTATGCAATAATATTTTTCAATTTATTATATGAAATCTAATTTTATTATTCTCCAAATCTAATGTCTATAAATTATATGTAATTTATGCAGTATACCAGATTCAGGAATGATGACAACTTTGATGATACTGATTTTATTGACCGGTCAAAAACAGAGGCTAGTGGCACAAATATGCATGTTGAGGAAATTGTAGTTTCTCAATTTCCACAAGGGACACAAGTATGGATATTCATGTTTCATGTCTTCTAATCATTGGTCTTAGCTTTAGCTTAAAAGGTTTACCTCCTGGTTTTATGGGTATTCTGTGTTATATACATAATACTGAATTTATATTCATGGTATTCTGGGTATTCTGTGCATTTGTTACTATTAAAAATGGTTGTTCGTGCCCAGATTCTGAGATTATGGTTTTTTAATGCCTAGAAGACTAGCCAAAATAGCTCCCAGTGTGCACATAAATCAGAATTAAGAGGTTTATTACTGTTACGATCCATAAAACTATCCAAAACAAGCTTAGAACTGCCCAAAATTAATGTAACTGCTTGTTTGATGGCTGGTATATGTCTGTAGGCATTTTCATCCATGCAGAGACGTGTTATTTGAATGGTGTACACATTACTTAACTGCCATCAACACTAAATTTAAGATTGATATCATATACCTTTCCCAAAATGAGAAATTGTAGTTTAGGGTATGAGGAAGGTACTATCACAAGAAAAAGGTGTCACAACTATGCCCTACATGATGCCTGTAGCTGCTACCCAAAATACCCATGGATATATGTTTGTACAAGGTGTTGAAGAATAGATATTCCCTCATAGATTCACCAAGAATGATCCATACCTTTTCCTATCATAAATCCCTTAAATCGTAATAGATCTCATCACAATGTAGTGGATCATGCAAATCAAGAATTGTAGGAATAGTGGGAATAAATACTGGTGGACAGCTTAACACTATGACCTCATTAGTGAACCAATGCCCCGTTGACCACTGGTTCTGAACAATGAGTGTAATATCTCCGACTGTATCTATAATTAGAATACAATGGTGAAATCAATAAGATACGGAAAATTATCTCATGGTGTCGATTCAAAAAAATTTGTGATGAAATTCCATTCTTAAGCTTAGTAGTATCACGACAAGTGACCTTTTTGGGAAGTATTGTTGATGTATGGAACATTACATGATTCATGCTCAAGATAGTTAATATCAGATGTTATGCTTTAGTGTATAAATACTTTCCCCCAGGCATCCTTGCGATCCCCACTGTGCCTCCTCCTAGATGCGAAGCTCAGTTAACTGAATGGACATCTTCTATCTTCACAACGTAATGCAGCTCATGGCATATGTTAATTGCCTTGGTTTTAGGGCGTAACCCTAGTTGTAGGAAATGTGTTGTATAGGGTTGTACCATGCATGTTTCTCTACCAAAGCGTTGAAATGTGTGTGGTATGGATCTAAAATGTGTTTCTGGTCTATACCAGTGTTCATATGACATGTTTCGAAAAAGGTTTAGCTGATTGTTTACTCTATTTTTCATTGTGTTTGACCAAAAATTCTGGCAATTAATGGTAATGTTTAAAAGTTGACATTTCCTTTATCGTTTTTATTTAACCTTTTAATGGAAATTTTAAAAATTTAAGTAAAAGGATAGAAAAAGAAAAGATAGAGGAAATGCCAACTTTTTAACATTACCATTAATTGTTTCAAGATGTTTGATAGTAGTTCCAACCTCATGGGACTTCATATGGAGAAAGTAGAATTTCATATCCCATTCAAAACTCAGCAGACTTAGCAGTTTTGACGATTTCAGGATTGGAAGGATTGTAGCATTTTCATTGGATTCTATCATGTATGAGGGTATGAGATTGGCCTTTAATCAAGAGAAGCAAGCCCTTTATGCCCCTCATTGTTGATGGTGCTGATTGTTGAACTCCTTTGCCATTCCCTTAGAAAAAATATACCCTCCACTCAAACTGAAGTCATTGATTAGCCATGTTGAACTTTTTCTACCATATTTTAAGGCTTGGATTTGGCAGTTTCGTCAAAATTGGATGGTGCTGACTAAATTTAATTGTAGATTGCAATAAGATGGAGCATAAATAGTGAGGGACATAGGTTATGGCATTGGTATGCTCATTCTCATTAAAATTTCATTTATTTACCTTTACAGACTTCTTTCCCAAGTGCCACTCTCAGACTTGGCTTCTGCACTGCTTACATTGTTTGGTTTGCAACTGTAAATTTTCAAGCTTAATTCAGGATACAATAAACTTTAAAATTTCTTTTATATAAATGTGCAGATCTGAGAACTTTTATCAGCAATAATGCGGAAACTGAAAACTGCAGAGCAGTAGTAGATAGTGCACAAAATAGAGAGTCACACAAAGACACATGAAATTACCCTGGGGAAACCCAAAGTGGGAGAAAACCCCAGAAAACAATCTTTCTTATTTGCAAAGAGGATAGAGCTGGAAGTACAATAGAAACCCAGCTACATTGTCTTACATTCAAAAGAGAAGATGTTCCTCAATTCTAGGAGAATGCTAGCATACTTTCTGAGGAAGTGCCATGAACTGAAAATCTGATCATAAAATTATTTACAGCAGCAACAATAGAGAGAGTGAATGGCAATAGATAATAGTCTTTCAATCAACAACTTAGAATAAGTAAAAACGATGTGAATAGAATAATAGCACTAAGTAGACTTTTCTTTTGGAGTTATCCTTGCATGACTTGGTTAACTCGAATTAGCTTCAATGACAACTCACACTTGCAACTTGAATTACCTTTAATGACAGCTCAGACTTGTCTTTGAACTTATCTTAGTAACTCGACTTGACATTGATGATAACTCAAAAGGTCTTGTCCTTATTATCACATTTATGCTTAAAAGTTTTCATGATAAGTCTTCAGTTTAGTCAAATTTAGGCCTCCAAATGATGTTATCGCTGCTATAGGATGGTGATAGCAATTGCATACTTGGATTATGCTTGTGTTCTTTCAACAGTTTCATTATTACGTACAATCATGTGTCTTCTCTACTAGTGTAGATGTTTCCCTTGAACTACATATGAAGAACAAATAGTTGACTCTTCAAAGAACTTACCCAGAACTATGAAACAAAGCTCCTTTAACTGTTGGTCAATGAATATATAGCTTGTATCTTCTTGTGTGCTACCATTTCACTTTTCATTGGAATGCTTTCTATTATGAGTTTGATGGTCTGGAAATTCCATTATTTCATTATTGTTTGGTATAGTAAGACCTGTCTAAAAATGGTGTATCGACAATTCTACAATGAGCACCCCATTTTCCCATTATCATTCTTCTCTAAATAGGCCTGAAATAATGATCCTTTTGTTAAGGGTTCATTTAATTACTACTTTTTCTATATGGATTGCATGATTGGAACATGAACGATGTTGATTATCCATGTCTTATACAAGCTATCACAAAATGCTACCCAGAATTACCCCTTTAACCTTGAGTGTTCATATTATCAAAATGTATTATTATAGATTCCAAGTTGTAATCATTTTAATGAGGGTGGACAAATCATATTTTCAGTCCTAGCGCACTTTAAATTTTGAATTTTGTGAGTACTTTTCCTTTTATTTATATATGTTCCTTCAGTACACATTAGGGCTACCTATGAGTGAAAGATGATGATTGTTATAGCAAAGTCAACCTCTAGAAATATGTCTTCAAATAGGTATTTATCCCCATAGTTTATGTCTCCTATGATTGTTGGTACTAATTGCTTAATGAGATGTTTAACACCATCACAAAACAAAATCGCCTCCAGTATCAAAAATGAAGGAGCTTAGTTTGTCCATGGAACCCTCCTTAGAGGGTGTGTATGGGATTATAGTTTGTCCCAAAACTTGTATATATATATATATATTAACTTTTCATTTTGACTTTGCAGCCCACAGAAAACCCGGAGCGATTGGTGTTCCAGTCCGAAGGTTGAGATCGATCTTCTCTACTTGTAAATCAATTGTCACCATTTTTTGTGATAGTAAGAAATGACCAAGGGCATGACGATCATTTTTGGTTACTTGAACGATCATTTTTGTTTACTTGAACATAGTTTCCTTGGGACTGAGCTACTGGTGATCAAATTATTTGGTTATGGCAGCTATTGGAATATCACTTTTGTTTTTGTCAAGTATGGTTAGAAACTGTATGGTTACTCGCATATCTAATCATCTTATTCCTTCCTCTTGCAGCATCTCGAGTGAATTCTTGTCATCTGTCCTATTTCAAGTTTTGTGGCTGTTTGATGGTCTTGTGGTAGATGTTATGCTATTTTTCAGCCAGGATGATTATCAATGTCAGTTTTGATCTGCTTTGCCATGTGTTAATATCATCCTACTGTAGCAAAAGATGAGGTTGATAAGCTTTCATAATGCTTTTATGTTTTGGTTTCATAATGCTTTTATGTTTTGCTTGTTTATTAATGCTGAAGTACAACAATTGATTAGAATTTTGCTTGGTTGTTTCAGGACTGGGACAGGCAAGACCCATCTCAAATTGTCACTGAGATGTGTGGTTTTGCTACAATCCTTTTTGACACATTTTTGTTGCATAAGACCAAAGATCTCGGGGACAATTCATCTAGTGTAACATGTATTATTTTTTCCTTCATCTATTAACATTGTTACCTTTTGAAGCATTATGGTATTTATCGCAGTTTCATCTCATGCATTTAGTTCATCCTCACATTTGCAATATTGTAACTTAAATATATATTTGCAGGTCTGTCACCACCGTTCTCGTCCCGTAGCTCAAAGCATTCTTTAGAGAATGGATGTACTGTTGAGGAGATTCCTCTTTGTTGCCAAGAATCTTTTCGGTAATGCTTTTTTGTTACAGATAATCAGCATGGAATTTTCATGTCATGATTTTAAAAGAATTACCATAATGTAATTAGAGACAGGACTGGTACAAGTCCTGAGAGGACTGGTAGAAGTCCTGAGATATTAAACTCTTCTATAATGGGCATCTAAGTAGAAGCTATAGCCAACTTTGACAAAGAATCCATTCAATTACGTGAACGAAGAAATGCAATCTGGGAGAAAGGATTCCCAACAATGAAGAGAAGCACATACCCATAGGCAATAAAACATATCTATAGAAATGATCAAATATCCAAGCAGAATTTTATAGATATCAAGGCCACCATTATAAAACCTGGAAAGTATGCAACAAGCAACATTCACAAATTATGCCCTGAATGCAAACCCTAATGCTCATTTGCAACACAAATTTTGATTAAGATTCTCCATAATAACCTTAATTTGATTGGGATCCTAGTCCCCTTTTAACAAGCACTGCCTTGATTTCATTTGGGCCTGTTCAACGATGATATGAACTTGTTATGTGCTTGTTTTGGTAAAGTCCTCCATCGACCTTCCACAAAGGCCTGTATGTATTGGATGAGAAGGATGTCTTCCTCTGGAGACCATGGACCCCTATTAAGTCCGATTTTTTAGCAGCAATGAGTGCGTACTGCCATGCTTTCGGTGTTCTCCTGCATGGTATAATTAAATTTTGTAACTTATTCCCTTTGACTGCACCGATTGTGCTCTATCTTCCCTCTATCAACCCAACAACAACAACCGTAATCAATGAAAACGAATTTCACTATCGTGATAAGAAGCCAATGAAAAATCCCATCCCCGTTGCAATATTACTCAAGTTTATGATCACAATACACCAGACACATTACATGCATGCTAGCTAGGGGTAGGTTAGAAATCTTATAAACATTTATTTGAAACATTATGAAAGGATTTGGGAATAATTCCATTATAATCATAACATTTTTAATCATTTTTCAAGATGGATTGACTGCTTCTTTTCGTTGACATCACTTCATAAAACTGAATTCCTTGGTTTGAACTTGATCTTTCTAAGATTTCATCTCGGTGGCTTGGAACATGATTGATTCGGTTGGTTATTCAACATACAGGCTCCTAGTTTGACTATAGTCGCACAAAACTGTATTTTATGTCTACTCTTTGGCATTGGTCATTCCTTGTGATTGTCATCTTTGGTATGCCTTCTTTTAATTGCAAGGTTACTCAAATTCAAAGTTGCATTGTAATTCTTTGAGATTTTCGTCTTTATGATGACTTCTTAGTTTCAATCTTACTCAAAATAAAAATAAAAATGGCATATCCGGTGTTCAAGATTTCATTCAACATTAATTTGACTATTGGATCTAAGTTTGGGAATTGAGCTTGTGTGAGGGTTAATGAATCCCTCGGACTCTTATCATGTTACTATGCATATTACTTTGCTTTGATTGGGTTGGGACAGAACTTTGAGTAATCTAGAAGATTTCGTCCAAATATTTAAAGAAACATTTTAAGTATTGTAGAAATTTTCACAAAATTTCTGTAAAATATTTATAGTTCGTCGAGTCTTTAAACTTACCATTTAAAGTCTTAAAGATCTGCGATGGCTTGTACAATTTTCCCCAAAATGATGAAATTTTTCCATGCTAAGAAACTTTTCAGAACACAATACGAGAAATAATGATGTAACTCACTTCAAACTAAAAGCCTTCACAAAGAAACAATACAGTTAACTCACTGGGTTAACTCAACCATGGGTGTTAGAGTACTACTATAAGCTGCTTGAATTTCAACAACAAAGGGGTCCAGAACACTTCAGATAGATGAAAAAGAAAAAAAGGAACTTAACATAATTCGAGAAATACCTGCTCATGTGTGTATATCGAACAAAAATATGGAAGAATCTTCAAGCTCTACAACACTAAAACCGATGCCAAAACCTACATCATTTACAAAAAATTTAATCTTTAAAGTAAACTTGGAAAAGAAAAAGACTCTATAATGTACACATAAATAGAAGCTAGATTTCTCTTTTGAGCAAGATTAAAAAAATCCAAAGAGGAAAGCAATGATATATACAATGTATATAAGTTGACTGTAACCTCTATAGCTCAAAATTCTGACAGTACAATCGATCTTCGGGCATAACATTGAATTCTATGCAATGCAATCCCAATTCCTAACCTCAAAATATCCAATTACCGACGTCATGGAATGCAAGTACTACAACGAAATTATAGTGATTTTTTGTATAAACGGAAAAATTTATAGATGCCATAAAATGGTGAAAAAACTGCTTTTGGATTTGACCTTTACCATCCAGTCGAGAGGTGGGACTCCACCATAAGAGGCTAAACATAATACTTAACGGGTCTTAACCGTGTGACATAATAGTTAGGAGCGGTGGAATCCAATTCCATCTGACACGACGCGTCGGTGAATATTGACATTTTAGGGGCAGTAAAATATAGAGAAATAGAATTAATATTAATAACATTAGAACTAAACTGAACTTTAGAAGGTAGTAATCCGGTTTTGTATTCGTAGTTTGGGAAGGGTATTGAATGGAGTAAAATATAAAAGGAAGTCACCAAAATCAAATAACTATAGTATAGAGAGACAGGTCTAAAGAAGAAAGAAAACCTCATTTTAATAGAAAGAAGAAAATCAAGTACAAACATTCTATCGGATGAAAAAACAAAGATTCTTTAATCTTCCATAGTAATGAACCAAATTCACATTATAATTCCCTTTACCAAGTTGAAACTTTTAGTGTAGAGCATAAGCAAAATCTCAATGAGTGATTTCCACAAGTGAATCCCACTATTTAATCCATAGATTTCAAGACACAACACATTGATGTACGTTAAAAAAATGCCAATTTTGACATACAATGAGCAGAGAGGAGGCTGTCGTGCACAAATCTTATATGCAAAGAACATTAGAATCGAATCATGCACCAAAAAAGGAAAGGGAATCCATAAAAAACGTTGGGAAGGTAGCGAGAAAAATGGCCACTACACAGATTTGGAAGAATCCACAATGGGCCACTCCTTGGCATTTTCCTAGCGAACTGTTCTCACCCAAAGCTAGAAGGAATGCATGACACCCTTTTGCATCCCAGAAAACACCACCCACCTCAGACGCATACTATACCAGGTAGCTCAAGCAGAGGAGGGGATGGCACCAGCAGTATGGCAGTGACTATGGTAATGCTTCACTAGAGAAACAACATGTAGCAGGAAAGATATAAGTACGCCATGATCCACACATTGGAATATGGCGCACACTTTGGGCGAAAGGAGAATAAAAAACACACAAACCTAAACAGACAACGAATCCTACGTGCAGATACACATTGTAATAGCATGCACATATATATATATATATAAAACAATAGTGAAGAAGGTGTGACCATCAAAGAAACCCCATGAAGGAAATGATGAATCATATTGCACCCAAATGTTGCACATGCAAAAAACGAAGGGAAGTAAACAAAAAACCCTAACGTTCAATCTGAGTAAGAAGTTGCATGAGAAACAACCATGCATAAGATGTCTACAGGCGTACTTTGCTTTGTTGAATACACAGTGATATCAATTGAACATTCGACAGAAGATGTCTTCAATCCAAAGGGGTGATAGCACTCAATACATAGTTGCGACCTCCCAAGACATCCAGTTCGCGTCTACAATTATAAGATTTGATGGGCTCAATACTCTTCAAATATAAAATCACATTGTAAAGTTTGTTCTTTCTAATCATTAACTGGTTCATTTCTTACTAATGGAGATGAAGAACAATGTGTGCGACTGTGATTTACAGAGGAAGAGATGTACACGAGGAGAGACACAAGTATGCTTTTTAACATATCTAAAACCCAACTAGAACAGGAGGACATGCAGGTGTTGCAGCACATGCAATACCATTAGTGGCAAGCGGTGGTGCAACACATGAAATCTCGTTAGTGGCAAGCGGTCGTGCAATGCATGCAATCCCGTTAGAGGCAAGCGGTCGTGCTCGTGGTAGGACTTGGTGCTAGGTGGAGTACCTGTTCAAAATATGGGCAGAGACATATCAAATGAGTTACAAAGTACAAATGGCTGAACTGTATATCTCGAATTATACATTAGTATAGATATGTTACATATTTTGATGGTTGAAGGTAACACCGACTAACCAATCGTAGAAATGAATAAGGGAATGTAACTAACACACTTAACTAATGAGATTACTATTTCTAACACTCCCTCTTAATCTCAAAGGTTACATTCTTACTAACACTCCCTCTTAATTTTGATACTCTAAAACTGCTAAAATGCAAATCTCATAAATGCACAAATGCAAATGCTTGTTGGTCTATGTCTCAGCCAAGCTTACAAACATTTAAGAAAAATTTCAAAAACTAAATTGGGTTTAGATTAGGGTACTGAGGCCTATTTCTTCCATCTTCATCTTCAAAGATAGAATGCCCGCCTAGATCCCAAATTTGATGTTATTGTCGTCTTCTTGCCTTGCTTTCAATAGTATCTTCAGTCAACTGATCTTTATGGTTGACTATATTCTTTGTCTCATTGTGTCTCCACCCAAAAATATTCCACAAACACTTCCATAATTCTTCTACCTCATTGTTCAACTCTATTCCTTGCATGTGTATGTTACTTAACTTCATTTCCTAGGGCATTTCTGCAATGCTAATTTCTGATTCTTGCCTTGTATTTTTGTTCATGTCTTCACAAATCCTTGGATTTTCTATCCATTCTTCTAGCATTCTAAACTCTTCATCATAATCTGTTAGCAATACATCCAAGTGTTGTTCTTTCTCAGTACCTGCGCAATCTACAAACACACACAAATTTTTAGTTTCGAAAACATGAGATTCTTTGGTCTCGGTTGATGCTTCAAGCATCTTTTTGATATGTAGGAATGGAATCTCCAAACACTCTACAAAATCTTCATCTTGTTTCTCATCAAATACTGCTACATGGGCAGTTTTATCTTCAATCAAATTGTCATCAACAAACGTTGTTCGCTTCACTAAGTTAATGGCATCAACAATATCTTTTGTTGGATTCACCAAAGTTTATTCATCATCAAAGGTTTCTACAATGGCAGATTTACCAACAACTTCATCATCCACTGGTGTATCTACACAGTGGGATTCACCTTCCTCTTCATGCTCTGTGGCACACAGAAGGTCTTCAATATTTTTCTCCTCTACTTTATCAAGGAGTTCTTAGACTTTCTTGTCTTCGTCTTCTTTCTTTGCTTCAAACATAGAAGCTTCTTGTAATTTACCAATATGCTGCAAAGTATTAATGTCTCTCCTCTTTTTACTGTACCTCATCTCTAAACCATCCCAAAAATCCTTTGCACTAACAACTTGATGAAATTTATAGAAAACACAATAAAAAATGTTTTCATCCACTGCTGATAAAATAAGAAGTCTTGTAATTGTATTTTTTCTGTTATGGGGATCCACAAAATCGTTTTGAACAAAGCGCCACAAATTTATTGAACAAAGCAAATCTTCCATTTTATTTGCCCAAATTTCATAATACATACCTGAGAAAAATGGCAAAATTTGCATAGATCTTCTCAATATTTCATCTATCTCTTCATCTTCATTGGATTTATTCTGATCTAGATCTTCATTGATCTGCTCGATCTGTGTAGTATGATTTTTATCTTCATCATCTTCTCTATTTATAACCCCAACTAGAATTTCACCATACATCTCTTCAAAATAGTCTTCCACTACACTTTTAGTTTCTTTCGCAAATTTTTTAATATTTCTCCTTGCTTGTTTTAGTCTTCTCTCATTTTTCATTCAATTTAATTTTATAAACCCATTTCGGAATGTAATTAACACACTTAGCTAATGAGATTACTATTTCTAACAGTACCTAGACTGTTGCATTTAGCTGGAGCCATGCAAGACAATGACACTAGAGGCATGCAACAAAACAAGTGGAGCAATCAGAGTGACCCACTATCATATGCCTCAATATGAGACCAAATAAGGCTTCGAATTTGGGGATTGGTCGAGAGGAAAAAATCAGTTTAAAACTTTGTTATAAAAAACATTGTAAATTGCGCCAAGGTAATAAAATTACATCAAATCGATTTCTATAGTCCCTACTGCTTGCGGGAAGGGAGTAATTCCAATTCCACATAAACTAGTAACCAATCAAAGTTTCCATGTTCAGAAAAAAAGTATCTTGTACCTCTTATATATCTCTTAACCCAATAGAAATGTAAAGTGCGCAGAGGTCACAATCAATTTTTTTTCAATTTATCATTCTTGGTATTTGTAAAAAAAAATGGAAAGGATACAAAGTTACAATACCGCTCTTACAGATTAAAAGATCTGATAGACCTAACAGATCATATAGAATGGAATCGATCAGACGCAAAAGAGAATGTTGTCTCTTAGACCAAAGAGATGCAAACTGAGTTCAAATTCAGTTTCAAAGCGAGCTAAGTCCACTGGTATTGTCCAATTGTGTGAATGATCTACTTCCCAGGAATGAAGCATATGCCAATATATCAATGTGTTTCCACCCACGGGTTCCCACCTTTGTGTGACAATGAAAACACTGTTCTCAATGTCTTTATTCGTCGTACATGTTTCTTTTCAACTACTACATGCATGTCACGACATGTTACGAGTGTATATGTGTCGTTACCTTGATATGAATCCTGATGTGCAAACCATTCTAGATAGGATGCAAAGTAGTATTGTGTTCATGGATTCTTCTAAACTCCACTTACTAATAGGTAGAATTCAAAACCTCACTTTGTATTTTAATTCAATTAACTAAATTTTATCAGTCCACTTTTGCAGACAACACCTCTAGTCACATAAACGTGCAAGCAGCATAAGAAACCGACAAGCGGTATATGCCTTCCAGTAGAAGAGCTTTTCCCTTACCTTTCCCTTACCCTCTTTATACCATACATCCTAGGAGCGTTACCACTACATAAGCTAGGAATACCCAAGTAGCCAAACATGCAATTAAAAACTCCCTTGCCTTTATTTCTTTCAATTTCTAGAAATAGACTTGGAGCCGCAGGTTCCCCGTAGGATACCTTGTTATGACGTGGAATCCCATTGTCATAGAGACATTCAACATCAAATTGAGAAGCTGGGAAGCAACCCAGCAACATGCATAATCTAGCGACGTCCACGTTTCAATTCTACAACATGCATGGGGCAGGTGGTTTTCTCGTTGATAGTTTTAATTGTTCCCTTTCATGACATTGACCCATAAATTCGACACTTTCCCTCCCCATAGATCACTCTACAACAATATCTAGAATCTAGTGATGTCCACATTTCAATTTTTCAACATGCATAGGACAAGTGGTTTTCTTTGATAGTTTTTTTTGGTGCTCATTTATCACATTAAACCATAAATCTGATTTAATTTCCATCGCAATTGTTCAGAATGCATAGAACACGTTAATTGCCAAGTGGGTGAGCTATGACCACTTGTTGGTTGTCTGTGTTTAACCATCCAATACATCTCTTAGGGTGTTTTCTCGAGGCTTTAACGATAACTTTACCTGCTAGTGATTTTATAAGCTCTTTGTTTTTATAATTTCTAAGAACAATAGGCGGGGGGTTCTTTCCCTCTATTCCATCTTGAAACACAATGGTTTTCAAATCAAAAGAGTGCCTAAACTGCTTCAATTTCCATTTGCATGTGTTTTTTCGAACAAGGTTTTGACTTGTGTGAAATGAGCACATCCCATCACATCAATGAGGAAGTCCTTGACATGGCCATTGATATGGACCACAACTTGGATCTGATGGCCAAGTGTTTGTTGTTTAAATGCATGATCTCAATCTCTCTTTACAAAAACCAAAATGTTTATGATTTCCTATGTTCCCATCCACCTAAGCCTTTCTAGCAATTCTCCATTTACATGCTAAAATCCTTTATCACAACCAAAATAATGTGATACCTCTAAGATCTTCCAACTCTTCAGTCATACTCTATGCTAAATGTCACAATGTAATGTGCATGTCAACGGGCTCAATGTATATTCTAATTAGAAAAATTATTATGAACGTTTTGGCAGGGGGATACCTCCATGCTTCCCATTTTCTCTCTACTTCCTGAATATACTTTTCTTTAATTTTTTATTATTATTTACAGTAGTCTAAATAATAGCCTTTCTTCCCTAACAACGTGCTTCTATTATCTATTTGCATTTTCTCTCTACTTCTTAAATATACTTTGCTTAGTCTAAATAATAGCCTTTCTTCCCTAACAATGTGCTTGTATTATCTTTTGCAAATAGCTTAAATTTTCAAAGATCATCTTTTCCTTAAGTTTAGTTTTAATGACATGAAATAATGACTTGTAAATTCATGTTTTTAATGATATGAAATAATGGCTTGTAAGATGACTTGGAATTGATGGCCAAGTGCTTGCTATTTAAATGCATGAGTTCAATGGAAAATTATGTATGGTTTTGTTGGAAAGTATTCACATGTTTGTCAAGGTTATGGTGGCTCTCTTTTATGCTTATTCTTCGATCTCTTGTATATGAAAAACAATGATTAATATGGAAGTGAAATGCAATTAGTGTGTGCTTGTTATCTAAGTGACTTATCACATAGTATTATGGTATGGGCACATGGGTGGTATGTGTTGTAAATGGTGCTAAGGTTGAGATGACTTGAAGTCTTGATGTCGCGTAATGACAAACGTATGTAAACTTTGATAACTATGGCACTTGAAAAAAACTTAAAAACAAAGATTTGGTTTATATGGCACAAATACCTTTACAAGAGATCTCCTCAAGATTTTATGGGGACTATAAGGCCTATGGAGAAGGGCACTAAGCCACCAATGTACAACATTTATACTTAACTTTGAATAACACACGTGCATGTTAAATCAATGAGAAAAGACAACTTTAAATTGATATCTAATGATGGATCTTTTGTACTAAGTTTTGAATTGATAATGCCCTAGCAAGTGTTGGTCATTTTGATCATTTGAAGCTAAAATTTCCTTAAAATGATGCATTCAAACAAATTTCATTGTTTTTTTCAGGGATGTTGATTTCAAGATGACACTATCAACACGGAAACCAAAAAACCTTTGGATGTTATTCTTGAATACTGCAACAAGTCAACACTATTATGTCAACATTGATGCCTTTCAGAGTTCCCATCTCTATGACAATGTCATTGGGAGCTTGCTCCTAGATGAGACTTTGAATGCAAGAACTTAGGGTAGGGACTTGCTACTTAGCATCAAGTTTAATGATAGTACATCATTGTTTGTCACGTCACTTACTTTAAACGATAATCTCTAAAACCGAGAATTGGATCGATCATTTACATCAATGCAACCTGGGCTTCAATACATGTGTGTCTTTACATCAATGAAACATCACGTCTATAAATGAATATCCCAACTTTATTACATATAAACATTTATTATATTATTATTATTATTTTAAATTACTTTTGATTTCATGATAAAACTATTAAATTTTATAAAATATATCTTATAATTTCTAACACACCATCTCTTTCAATATACAATTATTTTAACTTTAAATTGTTTACCCTTATCATTTTTAATATAATTCTTTTACCCTTCTCTCATATATATATATAATTTTGAAAGTTAAAAACTTTACTTTTATACGATATAATTTACTAAATAATCAATATAATTTCTAATTTTTATAATCTTATATATATATAGATATATTTGTTGTTTAAATTTAAATAATATTTCATATTTTGTATTAAAATAAAAATTAAATATTTTAAAAATATATTTATTTAACTTTAAAATTTTATATAAAAATTATTTATTTCATCTCACACCACTTTTTAAATTAAATCTTCACAACTTTGTTTAACATGATTTTTCAAATTAATAATATTGTTAAAATTTCAAATAAGTTAGTTTAATAAAGTTCATTTTACAAGTTAGAATATATCGTTTTTTCATATTGTATAACAAATGTCGAAGTAAACAATATTAATTACAGATATCTATATATATATATATATATATATATATATATATTCAACCGAAAAAAAAGTACTATTGCTATTCCTTGAATCAAATAGTACAAAGATTTTCACCTTTTTGCAAAAAAGGTACATTCAAAAACAATTCATGACAGTTGTCCCATAGACCGCCACCTATCAACATCATATAATTGTCCATGCTAGATTATATACATCAGAAAGGACAATGTCCTTACAAAAAGTATGTTGTTCCACAACAAAAACCTTGCCTTATGCTTCCTAAAAGAAAAAGACTTTGCCACTTTCCAGCATGCTGGAATCCATCCATTCCTCCCAAAACAGTAATCCTTTAGTGCCCAATAAAGCTTGCTTTGATAAATCATCAGCCTGTCCATTGTGTTCACGGAAGATGTGTGAAAAGGAGATGTGTTCCTGCATATCGATCTCCTTTCTAACACGCCTACACCAGTGGGAGAGAGATATAACATTTAAATCAAATTCTTTACCTTCCCATTTGATAGTAACACGTGAATCTCCATAAACCTTAATATTTGTGAGCCCAAAAATGTTGGCACATTTCAGGATACACCACAGAGCTAAAAGTTCTGCTTTCATATTACTACCAATTCCACAGTTGAGACGAAGTGTATAAAAATGTCCCTCATTCAGATAAATAACACCACCAGCAGCACAAAAACCGTTTTGAGCAGCCCCTTCAAAGAAAAGTATGGGTTGATTTACAACAAAGGTAAACTGACCAATCCTTCTCTCCTCTGCTGTAATGCATTTTCCAGGATACTGTTGTGTTAAATTTATGGCAATAAGTCCACAAGACAAAACATCAGGCATTTTATCTTGAAAGGTAATCAAATTCCGGAAGTACCAAAGAGCCCAAGATATAAAAATAGGAACCTGGAATGTTTCTTTGGAAGAACGAGACCAAATCAACAAAGCCTCACCAAAATCAACATTTTCCCATACCTTTGTGATTGCCAACCTTGAACAACAAAAATCCCAAACTTTTTTACCAAAGGAGCAAAAAACAAACAGATGATTGATAGATTCAGAATTCTCCTTGCATAAGATACACCAATTTGGACCACACCAACCACGCTTTGTGAGATTGTCCCAAGTTTTCAAAGTTCCCTGTAAGGAATGCCATAAAAAGAACTTGTGCTTTAAAGCAATATTCCACTTCCAAATCTTTTTATACCACCAGTGTTGAGGAAAGATATACTTCTCCTGCATAATTCTGTCCTATGCTGTTTTTGCTATGACTATTCTAGTTTTTTCATTCCCAATCCACATCATCCTATCTTCTTGATCTGTTAAAGAAACACCAGCCGAACCAAGGGAACTGACATAAGTATCCCAAGAGCTTGCATCCTCACCAACCAACCCCAAATCCAAGGAATTATACCAATATGTATGACCATAATAATTCCTGATACGATCTAAGGAGGATAGACCATATATTTTTAAATAATCCAAGATCTTATTTGAAAGACAAACAGGTTCATCAATACCCAAAATATTGTCTTTTCCAACCCTGATGGCTTTACCATTACCCACTTGCCACTTCAAGTCTCAAATGATCCAGCCTGAAACCTTTAGCAGTCCATGCCATAAAGGAGAGCAACCTGGACTCGTAGGCATATTCATACTGATCCATTCAGCCAAGTTCGTATTAATATATTTCACAAAGGAGATCTTGGACCAAGGATTATGATTAAAAAGGCATCTCCAAAAGATTTTAGCCCTGAGAGCCACACTGAAGGATTTTAAATCCTTAATTCCCCAGCCACCGTAACGTTCAGGCCTGGAGACCGATTCCCACCCAGTCATAACCAAAGAGGCGCTGTCTAAACCGCCGGACCACAGGAAATTGAACATCAGTTTTCTGATAACATTTAAAATGTATACAGGGATCTCGAGAAGAGATAACCAATATACAGGAACCCCCATCAGAACTTCCTTGATCAAAGTAAGTCTGCCTCCCATAGAGAGCAATCTATATGCCCAGTGTGAAATCCGAGCCTCAACTTTCCGAACTAGCCACCACCAATCCTTGATTTGATAGTTGTTGGGTCTCAAGAAAAAACCCAAATATTTGAGCCCTTCATCTAATGGGTGACATTTAAAAGGAAAAATGGTAGCAATCTCCTTTCTTTCATCAAAATCCACATTATGAAAATAGAAGCTTGACTTTGAAAGACTTACCTTCATCCTAGAAACACGACAGAAACAATTCAATATATTCCTGAAGACCCCCCACTCAGCAATAGTAGCCAAACCAACCAGCAGCACATCATCCACAAAAATCAGATGTGAAATAACACAATCAAACCCCAATTCAATGCCCTTGAGTAAGCCATCCTGCTTAGCAAAGTTTAGCATCCTGCTAAGAGCATCGACAATCAAAAGGAACAATAAAGGGGATAACGGACATCCTTGCCTGATTCCCCGCGAACACTAAAAAAAAGATGAAGGCGAGCCATTATCAAGATAGCAATGCTAGCCGAAGAGACACAAGACATGATCCAATTTATGACAAGAGGGGGAACCCCAATTTGGATCAAAATAAGCCTTAAGAAAGTCCAATTCACTCGATCATATGCCTTTTCCAAGTCTAATTTAAGCAGCATTGCACTGAGTCTACGGCTCTTAATGGAGTGAAGAAGTTCCTGATGCCCCATGGCATCATGAATCTGTCGGTTATGCAAAAAGCCAAACTGTTATGCAGTGATATGATCTGAGAGAGCCGATTTAATTCTTTGTGCAATAAATTTAGATACTAACTTATAAGCCAAATTTCAAAGGGCAATAGGCCTATAATCTCCAAAATTATTAGGCTTACCCTTTTTAGGTATCAATGTAACAAAGGTAGAGTTCAATGCACCAGAAGTGAAACCCTGCAACCTAGTATGTTCAACCATACGCAATATCTCAGGCCCCATAATATCAAAGAAATGTGTATAAATCTCCACAGGCCACCCGTCGGGGCCAGGGATTTTCTCACATGCAAAATGTTGTAGAGTATTTTCCACCTCCTCAAGTGTAACCTCCCTTCCGAGAGCAGCTGCATCGTCAACATTGAAAAACCGGGGGAAGAGTTCTGCAATTTTTATCTGTTCCATCAGATCACAATTACCTTCATCTTTATATATATTCCCAAAATGTTTAACAACTTCCAATTTCAACGCCTCTTCTCCCGAGCAAATATTACCATCAACATCAACCAATTCCCATATTGAATTCATATTTCGACGAGCCGATGAAAAGGAATGGAAAAACTTGGTGTTTTGATCACCATGTTTAATCCACAAAGCCCTACTTTTTAACCTCCATTCCATCTCCTCCTAAAGAAGAATATCTTCTCTTTTCTTCTCAAGCAGCTTAACCACTTCAAAATCTTCCTTTCTCATCTCTCCCTCAAAATTTTCCTTATTAATCCTTTGAATCTCATCTTCGAGAAATGCCATATCTCTCTTAATCCTTCCTTTCTTTGTTTGACCCATCCTATCACAACTCTTTTAAGACTTCGCATTTTGTTACAGAAAATATCTAATGGATTATCACCTTCAACAACAGCAGAAGTCCAAAAACCCTTCACCATTTTGCAAAAATCCTCCTCCAACATCCAGGAATGGTTAAATTTGAAAGGTACATTTGATTTCACCCCATAATCATCAAACTGAAAGATGATGGGCCAGTGATCAAAAACCTTATGCCCTTGAACCCAGGAACGATATTTTTGAATTTTTTCCAGCAAAGAAGCCTTAACCAAGAAACGATCAAGACGTTTATGGACACCATCATCACCCCCTCTACCGTTACTCCAAGAAGGGCATAATTTAGAAGGCTCAACATCGATAAACTCATGGTCCAACAATAATTTACTGAAAAAATCCGCCATGGGATCAAGTCTGTCTTTTTTCCCCCAAATTTCCGAAGGTGACTTTGTAAAATTTAAGTCACCTGCGAAAATAAGACTCTCACCATTCAATAGTCCAGACCCGGAAAGTGATTCCCAAAAGATCTGCTTGTTTGAATAAGGAGCATAGCAGTTGAAAACTGATAAACAAAAGTTCAGGCCGACACAATAACCCTTCAACAGAATTCCCCACGTAGTCCTGAAAGCTTTCAAAGTAAATAACTGTGGATTCCAAGCAACTACCAGCCCCCCAGAAAGACCGGAAGCATCCACGGCGGAGATCTCCCAAAAGGGCAAAATACTACCAATTTTTGAAACAACATCAGAACCAGAACACATAGTTTCTTGAATTAAAACAATGCCAGGTCTAGTAGCAAGAAAAAGGTTGGATAGGGCCCTAGCCCTTAAAACCCCACCCAACCCACGCACATTCAGAGAGATTAAAGACATTAAGAAATATCCACAATGGGCTTCTGTGCTCTAAGAACCATACCATTATCACCCACAAACCCACAATCATCCTCACAAGATCCCCCAATCTGCAAAGACCCTGGATCAGGCACTTTTTTCTTTTTCTTCCCCTTTCTAATAGTCACATTTTGGAATTTAGGAGGAATAGACAGCACATTGGAATCCCATGTAGGATTTTTTGAATAAATATCAAGATGGACCAATTCACACTCCCCCTTAGATCCACTATCCTCCAAGCAAGAAGATACTACAACATCCACTGGTTTCTCTGAAAGGTTGACAGCCGACTCACATACAGGTAGAGATGGAGGAGATAAAAAAGAAGAGTCCGAAACATTCTGAGTTTTCCCACAAAATATAACATCCAAAGAAGTGCTAGGGCACAAAATAGGAGGGAAAATATCAACCCCAGAGGCAGGAACGGGGCAACAACCAACCAAATCTGACCCAGGAACAGTCACAGGTTTGGACAAACCATGTCTATACTGTACAACCCCCAAAGAAATCCTCCTATCTAAATCCACCTCTTTGTCAGAAATAAAATCTAAATCTGCTTTAGAAAGCTCAGAATAAGCAGATTCCAGAGGAACTTTCAACTTACCAGTAACTGGAGTCTGCGGGGAAGCCATCTCCAGGGAAGCCGAATCAAAATGTGGAGGTTTCAATGAAACCCGGCGAACCGACTCCTTTGGACAAGACAGACGATTAGAGCATTTAGCTTGAATGTGTCCTACCTCCCGACAGAGAAAACAACAAAACGGTATCCTATAGAAATCCAACAGCTGAGTCCAGCTACGTTCTCCCTAGACAATCTCAATAGTAGCCGGAAACCCCAACCTCAAATCTATTTCCACTAAAACCTTTGCATAGCATCTATCAATTCCAAAGATAGATTTCTTGTCTACCCTGATGCACTTACCCACCGAATTGGCCAGCCCTGCCACAATGTCCTCCGTCCAAATTTCAATTGGGAGACTGGGGACAATCATCCACAGATGGAAAATACCCTGTCGCTCATGTAAAGGGTCAAAGGCTACGTGCCATTGCTTAAGATTCAGTGAGCCATCCTTAAACAACCAGGTCCCCTCCAGAATCTGCGCCATAGCCTCCGTAGAGGGGAAAATAAACAGTATCCACTCATTTACCAACAAATTAATCTTCGGTGTATTACCCACAAGAGGCGTCCAATTGTTTTTGAACCACTCAACAATTTTCGCCTTCATGCCAGAAGCATACTCCAAACGTCCAACCAAATCTCTGTCCACCAACATTTATACCCTCTCCAAGTTTGCAGCCGCAGGAATTACAAATCTCTCCACCTTCTCTCGGGCCTTGAGAGTCTTTGCCCTCCGCTTGCACTTAGCTTTGGTTCCAAACAAGTTAGGGTTTCTCCCAAACCCGCGACCAGAGGGGGAAAGTTCATCAAGGAGAACGTCAGACTCCAACCCGAGGAAATGAAAAGAATTGGGTAAAGCCCCACCCTCGTGCGAATTCATGTCCCGGCCACCGGACCAGCCGGTGAATCAGCCACCTGTCCTAAGGAGAAAGACAAATGTGACACCTCCCACAAAATACTAGCTGTCTCTATAATCCTGTACTCTCCCTAGGGCCCATAAATCAGTGACGACCCAATCATAATCGGACAAATCTATAGCCACCACCCTTACGTCCAAAACCTGAATATTTTGCAGGCCCTTCCTGCGAAACCCATCTTGAATTGGTTACTTCTGCACTTTCGCTTGTATTTTCATTCTCTTAAAACAAGCCCACGTGCTTATGGTGTCTCTCCCATATATATATATATATATATTGATATATATATATATATATATATATACATAAATTAATATTAGTGTTTATAAATGTTATTAATACTAATAATTACTAAAATTATAAGATATATTGCGTTTACTAATGGATTTGTATTTGTATTAAATTAAACCAACTATGATGCAAGAGCTTTTGCTTATGCACCATATATTTTACAATAAATTTATGGGATATTTTTATATTCTTATAAAACATTGATTTATGTATTTTTATTTATACTATATTATGTATATAAAAATTATTAAATGACTTTTAGTTTATATTTTGATTTTTGTAAAATCTTGAACAATTGCTATACATTTAATATCTTTGATATGAAATATCTAATGCAAATTGGATACTTCCAAATTATAATATCATGTTTTTAATTGTTATTTTTTATGTAATTTTTTCTTAAAATGTTTATTAAGGAGGTGTATTGCATGCTAAAAAACAAATTTATTAATTTTACTTATTTGATAAAGAATAAACCAATACATTATAAAAATAGAATTTTAATTGGAAGATAGTATAATAATAAAATTTGCAAAAATTATTGACGAAGATGGTATAATATTAAGATTTTAAAAAATTATTGACGAAGATGGTATAATATTAAGATTTTAAAAAATTATTGAGTTCGGCATGTTCATTTGAAGCTTCAGATGATCAACGTTTTATTTAACTTTAATAACAATGTTTTATTATGTCCCCGACATTTATTTTCAGTCGGGGACATTAATCAGGACAAGTTTTCAAAATTTTCTACTACATTAAGGTTTTCTCATAGTCCGTGATAATTTTTTGTTTTGGTTATTTTTTAAATAGTGAATTTTCTTTATTTCTATTGGCTCCGTGGGCCATGATGCCACCCTGGGTTCTTGTGCCTTGGGTCCCGGCGGCGTGTTGGCGTCACAAGGTTTAATGCGTGTTAGTTGCGTATTAATTTGGTTGGTCTCTCTGTTTTTGCGTTCTTGTCCTAGGCTCACGTGCTCTGCTCTTTCAATGTCATTAGTATTTGAATCTAGTGTATCCTTTATTTCTCATGGTGGGATGGTGGGCTTTATCTTTCTGTGTTAAATTCTGGAAATTACTCTGTCGCATTGGTGCTTTTCCTGAATGAGTTTCTATGAGCTGGTCACCGATGGATATGAGATTTATTGGGTCTTGGCCATTTTTTTAAAGGGATTTGAGCGGTGAACTTGGAGGATTTTCATTTGGCCAAGCTCTGTCTACTGTTGTTTTTTGTTTTGGGTGTGCTTTTTCACTTCTTCCGCAATTCTTTTTCCCCTTTGGTGTCCATGGTCTCTTTCGGTGGGGCTCTACTAGTGGGCTGTAGCTTTTCCGTTTGTTGGTTTTGCTAAGCTTAGTGACATTGTTTCTTTTGTGGTGTTCCTCTTCGCTGTTTGGTGGTTCGGTGATAAGTTTTCGTTTAATATGTTCGATTCAATGCGGTTGTATTTTGGAGAAGGTATTCGTGGTTTTCGCGGTTTGCTTGGTGCTTGGTAACTACATTGGGTTTCCCTGCGAGAGTTGGTTCACGCTCGCACAAGAAATCCATTCCCCGACCTTAGTGAATTCGTGGTTGATAAGTAGTGATTTGATTCCTTCTATAATAAAGACGTGGCATTCCCCAACTATCCTTTTTCTTTCGATCAACAATGGCAACAGTTTCACAAACTTGGCAGAATTCAAGGGAGAGATCTTGGTAAACAAAGCAAGTCACTACCAGCAGGGAATATATATCGTACTAAGGACTAGTCTGATAAAACTTTGGAATTGATATTGATGTATTTATAAACCTATTCAGGATGAAATACTATATAGGAGAAATAAATATGACCACTATCAACCCCAAATATATAATTCTGAGTTTTTATCATTTTATAACAAGAAAGTCTCAATAGGAAAAACAATTGATACTTGACTCGAAACACAATTAAGGGACATAATAGGATATTCAATCATTATATGTGTAAATGAATTTAGATATATTTCATTTGTACTAATAACTCAGAAAAGTATAGTTCCAGGTAACGGAAGTGAATATATGATGACAGCCTTAGCAGATTTTTAATAATCAGCTCATAACATTCTTGATAAATCATAATTGATATATGTGTTATTAGATTCGAGCAAGTAAACTGGGGAACTATTAAAACATAATAGCAGTTCGTTATCATGTAGACACAATATGCATTAACAACAATAATGAAGTTAACAAGAAAAAAAAAATGAGGGTTTATGGTTAACCCTTCTTGCAACCATAAATGGTATATGTCGATCTAGGGTAGTAAAATATATTGAATTGACTTGTTGAATATATATTAGTCTAATACTCACTTTTCAAGTACATAACTATATAACGTAACTACACTGATTCATTTAAAAACATATTCAATGGTGTTAGTATCATGTGTTAATAAAGTGAATATCTATAAACTTCATAATGTATATTGAATGTTGATTTATCTTACTTACATGCAGGAATGGTCTGGGTTCCCTAGGGAGGTTGTGATTCCTTGCAACCAAACTGCAAACTTCTTTCATGGAGAAGAAACCTTTCTAGAGATATCCCCGACGTAGTATGTTCGAGATCCCTTGGTTATTTATGACTTGTTCTTCCATTTTTTTCCAAATCGTTGTGGTTTCCTCCTATGGAAGGTTGCATGACCAATTGGTGGGATGTTTCTAGTGCTTGTATTCATTATTTGGTTCATCATACTAGTATTGACTAACTGTAAAATTCCTATTTCATGTAGTTGTTGTTTGATGTCATCCACTGGGAAGGAAGAGATCATACTAGGGATTTGCAGCCACAAGTCAACCCAAAATGAGGTCGTTTTGCCATTTTTATCTCCCAAAAATTATGTTGTTGGATTAATTCTTTGCTTTAAGAGGATAAGTTCCAGATGAGTGACCCATTCTTTTCTTCATAGAGGTGAATTAGTTCCTGGTTGTCTAGATAAGGGGCATATTTTTGGTGCAAAAGAATAGCCCATGGATCCATGGAATGAGTAGCCCACCTCCACCAATATTTTGCTCCCAAAACCTTACTCATAGTTTCGGGATCCCTAAGGAAAAGGCCCATTGAAATCTTTGTCTTGCATAAGGTCTCTCATCTCACAAGCATCCATTTGTGATTATCTTTTGAACCCCACCGAAGGAAAGCACATCTAACAACACAAATATATTTTATAACTGATTTAGAGCCACCATTACTGAAAATAAATATAATTACATGGATTGGAGAACATATTTGACTAATACAAGTCAGTTGGTTAAGTTTAGGGGGTGTAGGGTCCAATTAGAGAGATTTCTAGAGGGATTGGACAAGAGATTATCCCATGATGATTGTTTGAGAAGGAAATCAGAGAGAGGGGAACCTACGTATTTGGGACGAAGGGAACTCATTTGGAAACCAAAAATACGAGTGATATTCCACTACTAATTGATTAGAATATTATTGATGTGTGTTAAAGCATTTATTCTTTAAAACTAAATAATAAAAATGATTTTATATATTGGAAATGCACAATTAACTATTGTTTTTTTTAGCAGTAAGGCTCTATCAAGTACCGAGTCGGATCAAATCCATTTAGGTGGAAACCCCTTTTAGAGTCCTAAATTGAGGAAAGGTTTACACCTCAAGGGATTTGATTCCTCCCGGTGATTGATAGAGCTAGAGTTAATATGGATATATGTTGGTTCCAATTGCAGTGGCCACATCAAAACAATATTGCTTAAAAATCAAAATTACCACATGTTGAAATTATCTCATCCAAAATTTGAAAAAAAATATTTACGCAATTGAAATGGTGAATTGTAATAAAGTAATAATAATGTTCAGTGATAATACTTGTCAAAGAATGAAATGAAATTTAATGATGAATTATATATATATTACAGAGTGATCATTCTCAATATATGTCTTCTTATGCTTTTCTTAAAACCACTCCTACCCCCTTTGTCATCTTCTCATATCCATTATATGTTAAAGGAGTTTGAGTTCAAACATAATTCACCCTTAATACAAGATATTGTTCTAAATGTGAGACCATGTTTCTCTTTATTTCCAATATTTATTGTTTCTTTCTCTAATTTTAATCCTTGTGACTTGTGGATTGTCAAACCCCAAGTAAGTTTCAATGTAAATTTTCCTCATCTTCATCATTGTAACATTTTCTTCTATGAAATTTAATGATCCATTACATGTATATTTAATTGAATATTATTATACAAAATGCAAGTGTCACGTCCCCTCCCAAGGACCCAATTCTTGGAAGGGAACATGATACCAATATGTGGGGCTTTTACATAAACTCAAGCGGATTCATTAGATTCATATGAATTAAAAGCAATGTGTGCAGATGCAATTCAACAAACATGCACAATGGAAATAAGCAAACCGTCCACACACCTTTCATATGCACACAACATATCAATACAATCATCAAATTATAACATTTAAAAAGTAAAACACATAGACAGAGAAATACTTATCTTTATGGTAAAATGGTCCCAAGCAACCAGCTATGTCGCTACAACATTCCACCCAACCATAGGTCTCTGCCCAGCCTGTATTATTTCAGCACTCAAAGACCACCCCTAAGCTGGGCATGATTTCTACAAGGAAAAGGGGACATTCATACTCATACACAGCCTAATAATCACTGCATCTAAGCCAAGCCAGTCCACAACTGGGTTTATCAAGCTAAATCTTAACCCTCTTCATTTATGGTTGCTTGCACTCAAGCTCAAGCCAAAGCAATGGATACCCATCTGAATGCCAACATTCTCTTACACACAACAAACTCAAAAACTGGGCATCGATACACATTTCCAACAATGGGATTTACAAATAGGATGGCCATGGGTTTTCCCCAAATTGTGGGCACACCAAAACAGACTGTGGAAAGGGGAATTCTACCATGGGGAGTGTTAGTTTTTAATCATTTAATTCAATATGATCTAGGATCTTAATTGAGAGAAAAACATGTACAGCATATCAAACACAAGAGACAAGAGACAAGAGACACAAAGCATTTCACCGGGGAAAACCAAGAAGGTGAAAAACCCCGCAACTTCATCAGAGATAGAATACGCAACAATACAAGGATCACAAAGATCAAACCCAAAATATAGAAGTCTTCAGCAACATACTCCTCCTCCACTTGTGCACACTTCTCTCTCTCTCTAATGCAAAGTGAGTGAATGAGATAATGTGTCAAATGAGAGAGTCACACTCTCTATTTATACTTTTACTTTCACTTGACCTTTACTCAACTAGGTCGGCCTCAACTTAACCACTTAAGATAATGTTGACTAGGTCGATTCCACTAGGGTGGTCTAATAACCCTTTAACACACATGACTCATACAGGGCCAACCCCACACTAGTGGTCTAATAACCCATCAAATATAAGTTGCGACACTTACAATATAACTTGCGACACTTGCAAGTACAAATGACGACACTTCCAATCGGAGGAATAATACATCTCCGTTGGGGATACAATAAAGTACAAATGTAATACATACAATATACAAGTGAATATCTTCCAAAGTTACAAATACATCAACACTCCCTCTTAACTAGGAAGGTATTCTCTTGACACAAGTCATCAATACATATAGGCACAAGTCTTCAATTCTGGAGCTGGATCATCGTCACTGCATCATGGAGCATCATCGGCAATGCTGATGTACTTGTCATCTCGATCACTGGTGCTATATCTCAATTCTTCTAGTCATAGGAAGCTCTACAGAGCCAACCCTTTTCATGTTGGATGTAGGGCTAGCCTCCTGCAGGTCTTCATCATCTTTGGCCATCCCGTGGAATCCTCATGACTAATTACATGCATCAACAAAACCTCGAAAGAGCATCCCAATAATTTTACGAGCTCACTGCTCAACCTATCGGATCTCCCAGGATCTTTTACATGCAACTGCACAACCTATCCACGGCCACGGAGTATCATCTTGATACTCATGATCATGTTGATCATATCATCTCATCGTCCACGAAGGACATCCCAGATGCACATCATACAACACTTACACCACAGACATGGGAAAACACATCTACCACCATTCGGGGAAGGATCCAACCCTTACTTTTTCACCATGGGAGAACACATCTACACCTTTGTGAAAAATGGCTTCATCCCTTACATCTTCACCATGGGAGAACAAATCTACACCTTTGTGAAGAATGGCTCCATCCCTTACATCTTCACTATGGGAGAACAAATCTACACCTTTGTGAAGAATGGCTTCATCCCTTACATCTTCACCATGGGAGAACACATCTACACTATATAAGAATGGCTCAACAATTACATCACGACCATGGGAGAACACATCTACACCGTGTTGGAAAAGATTCAGCAATTACATCATGACCATGGGAGAACACATCTACACTGTGTCGGAAACGCTCGGCAATTACATCACAACCATGCGAGAACACATCTTCACCATGTAGAAAATCCCATGTGCATTTGCGTCTTCCAGACTTATCACACATGATCCAACTTATCATGTAATTCATCCACCTGATGCATATAATCACATATGATCATCCTAATCATTGTCATAGCATCAACCTGATGCGTATTATCATCGCATGATCATCCTGATCATATACACTGCATCATCCTAATGCATATCATCATAGCAAAAACTGGAGCATCGTCCTGATTCTCATCACACAATGCTTACATCCACAGCCATGGGAAGGATCCTCCTACCACCATGCTTGGAATTGTAAAATCCCAAAAATACCAAAATAAAAAAAATTATATAATAGCAATATTTATCAAAGTCATTAATGCGGAACATATAAATTAACTTGATTTCTTAACTAAGATAATTAGTAGCAATGACATGTCATACTTCTCCACTAAATATGATTTAATTGTATTTGATACTTCAGATTTAAGCGGATGTTAATATCTTGAATGAAAGATTTTTTATGACTATGCAATAATAATACAGTTTATAGATGTGTTTAAGTTCTTGGATATTATTGCATGCTGTTACAGTTTGTACTGTTATGATATTCTTGATGGAGTGCTAACAGTTTGTTTGTATGTTGACGAAGGGGTCCTACGAGGCACCCTGGAGTTTACTTAGCTACGTTTAGCTAAGGCATTGAATCTTGTTTCCATGTGCAGACTGCAGGTAAGAAATCTTATAAGACAACATAAGTTAAGAGTACTTGTGTCTTTCAATTCATCGTCAATGTAAAATTAAAATGCTAAGTACTTCCTTGCATCACCAGTTACTGGAGGTATGGATACATGGTTCTAATCCTAGTTTATGTATTGTCTTACGATTCTCTTCAAGGTTATCATTCCATGTTGTCCAAAAGTTCTGTTATGATGCTACATTCATTGTCATAAGACTACTATCATTGATATTAAAACAACGATACTGCTATCTATTAAGTATGGTATTGTGAAGCTTGTAGAAATAATGATTACACCTTCGAACTATCAACAAACTTGGCGTCTGCAAGTCTTAGACTAATCTATGTCATGTATTTATCATTTCAATACATAGTTAATATATAGAAAGTATAGTGATTATTGCTTGCGCTTGTGAACTTAGTAAAAGAATGAATATCATCATTATTTAAACTATACTTATAGTAGTATTACATTTGTCGTTAGACTTCGTAATACATAGCTAATATTTCTAATATGTTGTACGTATGATGATTATGCAATGGACTTAGTATTGAATGTGTATTACCCCACTATCTATACTTATAGATTCATATTAATATTATGGATTGGATAAGCATGCTATAGTGTACACGTATCTAATATTCTTGTACATAGTTAGAATCCTAACTATATCTAGTTTTCCATGAATTAGCAATATGATATCTATATGGCTAAGTTTAAACTTGGGACTATATAAATTTTACGCTACATTTTACAATGATAAGGTTTTTATTATGCAATGATATGATTATAATATGCAAACCTAGATATACGTTAGCACCGTCGTATATTATCGTATGCAGACATGAATACGTTCTAAACAACCTTAGAAAGGTTATGGCTTAAGCAGTAGTTTGACCCATGCTATATGTATTATCTCTTATCCTAAGTGTTATTAACATATGTTGTTGTAATCACCAAAGTCTCGTTAATGGAGTGATGAACTGATGTGCATTGAAATTGTTGTTGACAGGGTTACGATAATGTATTAATTGTTATGACCGAACTCCATAGTGGAAAGCCTGGTTGTCAACCCACGTAGTCCAACCATGTAAACTTTGATCGGTAATGTAACTAAGAGTTCTACATGGCAAGGTTGTTGTATCGCCTCTCCTCCACATTGTACACGATAATGTTCACTTGGCATGTAATGTTGGCGACTTCGTAGTTGAAGTAATTAATGAGATGTTAATGTGATGTTGCTCGGATTTCAACGTAGCATTGTTGGCTCTTTCCTGTGCGTTGATCTCACCAAATCTTGACCATTGATTTGTGTAACCCTAACCTTGTTTTATGTAGTGGTTGAAAGTTTCTCGGTCTTTCATTGTTACGTTGAGTTGAGGCTGACAGGCTGCCAAAATGTAGGGTCGAAGGAAATTCCCTTCCAAGGTTTCGATCCTATGACCTATGATATGTAATTTCTTTAATAGTCGCAGGCTTATCTCCTTGCCATAGAGTCACAGTACAGTAATATGAAACATGGTTTCTGTCAATTGTTGAGATGGTTTTATATTGGAGTTTGGATTTTCTTTCGGAATCGTCTTTAGGGTTTTGAAAAATGCGGTTACTGATGTTGTTACCAGACTTCATTGTTCTTCTACTGGTGTGGTGTTCCAATGACTCGAGCTTGGATTAGAAGGTACCCAGGTTTTGCTTAATTGTTTTCTTGTATCTTCTTATTTTTAACCACTTCGATGTATAACTTTGCAGGTACCCTCTTCATTGAAAGTCTTCTATGCAACGGTTTTGGGAAAGGAAAGCTACTACCTCTTTTTGTTAAGCTCCGGTGGTTCTTGCAAAGCCTCGTAAGTGCCTTTGATGTGTTTTTCTATGTGCCGAGAGTTGGAAACCTCCGGCTTGTATCAGTGATGGATGCAAATAAGTTTAATCTTGTTTTGTTTTGATATTATACTGTAAGAGGTTGATCCTCAGTCTTGTATTTGATGTTCGGCTCAGTAATATTTTTGCTGTAGTGTTGGAAGTGACTTTGAGTTGGTCTTTACACCGTAAGTTGTTAATTTCAGGGTAAAACCCTATGTAGTTTCGTGGTTCCACAGTCTCGGCTTATTGTTAAAATGTCGAGGGTAACTCTTGTAATTCTCTGTTATTTGTTTGGATCGAGGGTTCTTATTGCACTTGTAAACTATGGTTATTGCGCTGAGAGGCGCTCTACATCCCAGTATGAGGGAGATCTTGTTAGTCGAGTGTTTTTCGAGTAACAAAATAATACAAAGTAAACAAAAAAGAATAATACAAAGTAAAAAGTAATAAATATTATGTCGGCCATAAACAAAAAAGAATAATACAAAGTAAAAAATGAATATGAGACTTAAACTAGAGACTTTAGAGCTTAGGATTAGGTGGTAAATATTATGCCAGACATATGCAAAAAAGAATAATACAAAGTAAAAAGTAAATATGAGACTTAAACTAGAGACTTTACTTTTTACTTTTAATACAAAGTAAAAAGTAAATATGAGACTTTAGAGTGTTTGTCGAGTAACAAAATAATACAAAGTAAAAAGTAATAAATATTATGTCGGCCATAAACAAAAAAGAATAATACAATGTAAAAAGTAAATATGAGACTTAAACTAGAGACTTTAGAGCTTAGGATTATGTGCCTCGAGTATTGCACTCAAGGAGCTATTCAAGGAGAGGTTTGCATCTCTGCAGATTTGATCCCTCTCGGTGCTTGATAGAGCCTAGGATTTGGATCTAGGATGGTATTTAAATAACAGATGACTGTGTGAAAGCTGGTTACGGTGATGCCAATCAACAATAGTTGTTTTGGATGAAATTTATAATTTGCATGACTTAAAAACTGTATGTCTGTGTTTTGTTCTCGTTGTTGATAATCTTATTTGGAAATAGATGAAAATGGTTGACTGTTAATAGATGTCAAAACAGATATGCCTTCATACTCTAGTTTTGTTTTTACGAAGGATACTCCACCTGTAGCTCACGATTTCTATCGGGCTTGTGTCGAGCTTGTACCCAAGATTAAATCTTTGTAATCATAATTTTCGATAATGTATATGTGTATTGCTAGGGATTGCGAGCTAATGTTTAGACATGAAATGTAATCATGCCTTCGTCTAACTGTTAGATAATTCTTAGATAGTAAACTTACCATATATAAAAGATAGTATGGTTCTAGAAAGTGATGAATAGGGTTTAATAAGTCATAAATGTTATCATTCTCTGAATAATGTCTATAGTTTGTCATAGAAGACTTGATATAGAAATTATGATGTGTGTATACAAAATTAGGGTTTGTAGTGTATTAGGTTTTGATACTACTGTAATAAACATTCGATACTTGAAATCAAAGCAGGAAATTAGTGAAGAAATAAAAATATGTATAATGACATGAAATCTATATAATGTTTAGTTCTTGCAGCTGCTATAATTCTTTAAAATACTATTACTTGGAAAAACATGAAATGTTTAATTTTGATTGCATTTGCTTGCTATCTTAATGAATAGAGACAAGAGAAATATATGGAACTGTCAAAAGCATACTGTGTTTTCTTTCAATTAATATTTACAATAATTCTATACTGCAATTTGTGCTATACTATAATGTTTTACTGTGTTTAAACATAGGACAGAATTATAAACATAACACTTACTGAAATCATTTATCCAATCAATGGCAATCTGCCTATATCTCATTTATCATTAATTTGCTTCTCTATACTAGAGTACTATGTAGAGAACAACATGGGGAAAAATATAGAGATGGTTATCTATTCAGATATTTAACAAAGCTTTATCATTCAAAATTAAACATAGATCAGAAAATAAAATAAATTCTTTTACAAAATAGAGTTTGAATAAGCATAAACATTAAACTATAAGCAAAGTAGGAACAGTGAAACCTGGTTAAGTGTAGGGAAACAAACAACCCAAGGAACCTATTCCACCCAACCAATTCCTGAAGACAACCAAGTTCACTTGCCTTAGGACCCCCGAGCCTGTTCACTGAACAGCTAGGAGGAAGAAACTTAGAAGCTTAGAACCTCAACTTGCAGTAGCAATAGTTATCCAGTCTTAAAGACTTTGCAGTGAAAGGGACCTGCACCAGCACCTCTGGTTCTCCTTCTCAGAATAATTTGCAGACTTACAGTTGCACTCTCACATAGCCTCCCTATTCAAATCTCTCAATGATCACCTGATGCACTTGAGGAATATTTCTGCAGAAAATATTGCAAGAGCTTCCTGCTCAATTCGAATTTTGCTTATGTAGGATGCCTAGGCCTTTTAGTGGTTAACTGGTCATTTAATGAGGTTCCTGCTCGCTCCCACCACCTGGGGGATAATGCCACAATTTTAGGGGTAGTTGTCCCATAACCAACAGCTAGTGGTGAAGTGCAATTGCCGCCATCTATCACATGCCTTCTAACAGCTTCCATTCCTCCTATTGGGTCAATGAACACTCATTTAACAGTTCCCTTGGGTGTTTGTCTCCTAATTTTAATTTATTAAATAATAATAATCAATAATTACAATCATCCTTCACCAAACTTGGTCATAATTACAAAAATTTGTAATTAAAATTTAACATAAAGTATTTTGCCAATAAAATAATATTTTCAGAATTTGGGTAGGTGACAGGAAAGGCTCTTGCAAATGTGTCCCATCACTTCTTCCTCAAAGTATCTTATATCTGAAGAACACCAAGGCTCTCTCTGAAGTACTCGAACATCACTCTGGTTAGTGGTTTGGTCAACACATCTTCAATCTGCTCATATGTCGAAACATACAGGAGCTTCACTGCTCCTCTCTACACGCTATCTCTGATATAGTGATACTTGATCTCGATGTGCTTTGACCTGTCATGGAACATCAGTTTCTCAGACAACTTCACACAACTTTGGTTGTCACAGAAGATATAGGTAGAATCCAACTGGAAATCAAATAACCCAGACAGTAGCTTCCTAAGCCATACTACCTCACAACTAGCCGAACAAGTTGCGACATACTCTGGTTCGGCTGTACTCAGTGCGACGTAGGATTGCTTCCTGCTAAACCAAGAGATCACACCTAATACCATACTGAAGCAACACCCTAAAGTTCTCTTCCTATCTACAACACTGCCTGCCCAATCTGTATCAACATCACTTTCCAGGTTAAACTTTTGATTCGCATCATAATTGAGCCCATAATCAACCGTACCCTCCAGGTACCTCAGAATATGCTTTACAGCAATCAGGTGAACATGTCTAGGATCCCTCACGAACTGGCTCAATGTGTTCACCGCAAAGCAAATATCTGGTCTCGTGTTCATCAGGTACATCAAGGACTCAATCATCTGATGATACATCATGACATCAACCGATTCAGATGAAGCATCACACAATAGCTTCAGGTTCGATTCCATAGGTGTTTCCATGGCCTTGCATTCCATCATATCGAACCACTTCAGGATCTCTATGCATACTTCCCTTGTCCAACGAATATTTTATCTGCACTCTGCCACACCTTCATACCTAGAAAGTAATGCATCATACCCAAGTCCTTCATCTCGAACTCGACAGCAAGATTCCTCTTCGCGTTGACAATCAATATATCCTCACCTATCACAAATAGGTCATCCACATATAGTAGGAGTAACACTGGATTTCCTTCCTCAACATTGTAGTAAGGTTGGAATCCACTTTACTCTTGGTAAATCCCAAACTGGACAGGAAGCTGTCTATCCTGCCGTACCATGTCCTGGGTGCTTTCTTCAAGCCATACAAGGCTTTCTTCAATCTGCACACATGTGACTCCCTGTCATGTGTCTCAAATCCGAGTGGCTGCTCCACATATAATTCATCTTTGATTACACCATTAAAGAAAGCTATCTTGACATCCATCTGGTGTATCTTCCACTTGATCACTGCAGCCATAGAAAGTAATATTCTGATGGAAGTGTATCTGGATACAGGTGCAAAATTGTCTTCATAATCTATCCCTTCTTTCTCGGAGAACCCACGAACTACAAATCTTGCCTTGTATTTCTCTATGCTACCATCTGCAGCATCCCTGATCTTATAGATCCACTTGGAAGTCACAATAGACTTCCCTTCTGGTATCAGGACCACATCCCAAACATCATTCTTCATGATCGAATGGTACTTCTTGATAATGGCATCCTTCCATTACTGCATCCCAGATCCTAGGAACTTTAGAATCTTCAATATCTTCAATAGATAGTTTTCTTGAACAAATTTTGTTTGTCCTTCTTTTGTAGGTGATTGTACACAATCTTTCCTATAAGTCAAATTCAATTGCATGATTATAAACTTCTCATAGTTTTTCAAAAACGCATTCTTATACATAAAGACATATGTCATACAGTCATGCAATTATCTTATCCAATGCTTCAATAAAACATTTATCCATATCCTGTATTCACACGGTAACTTTCTAGATGCCTTCCATCTCTACTAGAACATTTGTTAAGAGTGTGCACAACTCCCAACATGTTAGCAAAGAGGTTTCATTCTAGATAAGTAGCAATGGAATGTTGTACAGTACCATAGGCCACTTACCCATTACAATATTAGCAGTATTGTGTTCATTAATGCAACTTTTCTAAAATGCATAATATACATCTTAAATCTAGGAACATAAGTATGTACATGACTAAACAACATCATTTAAGTAATCATAAGAAATGACAATTCAAATGCTTATCTTTGTTTGGTTGTAGGGTGGACTCCTTCTCAATCTTTACTTCCTTGCAGGAATTACTGGAGTGTGATCCCTCTTGATCTTTGCTTCCTGGATTATCTGTCCTTGAACTTATATCCATCCTGGACCATTATGCATGCTTAAGTGCCATCATTGTGTTATCCTCAAGAGCTCATACATAACCATATATATATTAGTATAATCTCAATACTATCTAAACATTATGATCCTAAATAATCTTAACATGTATGGTCATGATCATTTCATACATAGGTAATAAGCGTTAGTATTCAAGGTTTCAGGGAAAACTTCTTTTACTCATGCATATTATTTATTGACCATAGGACTCTTCTGGTTAGTCATATCATCAATAAAAGTAAGAAACATTATATGCATAAACCCTTGATTACTTAAATTTCTAACTTCAAGAATAATCATTATCATTCATACAAAAGTATAAGATCCTAACACAAGGTAGGATTCTAACTTGATATAGGAAAAACATACCTGGTTATCATGTTTGCTAGTTATGTCTAACATACTCACATAATGTCTTCTTGATCTCTTTAATGACTTGTGCTAGTAACCTGCATAACTCATAAGTTAACCATTGTAGAACCAAAATTATACATACATCGTAAGTAGAGCTTCTGTAATGGCTATGGATGAGTCTTTGTCTTCATGTCACCATGGTCATATGTTCTTGATCTAGAACTTGATTTGTATTTCTTGATGTACCTTTCATGTTAGCGGACAACATCAAACTCATACAACATCATAGTGCATTAGTACAATCATAAGTGTCATAACCCTAATCAATGAATGTATTCTATCATTCACATGCATTCATACTTTTACTAGGGTGCTAAGACAATTCTAACATTAATCAAGATTGTAATAACCTAAATAATATGAAGACAAACATATCATAAACTTAATCATGAACATATTTCAAAACATACAGGTATATCCTCAAGTCATACCTGTCGAGATTGCTTGTAGTCTTCTTATGTAAGGCCTTAGTCTCATCTACCTCTGGAACTGGAACTTCTTCACTTATGCAAGTGTCCAATTCATTATCTTCTAGGATTAACCCAATCCACTTTGATTTGCTGAGACTTGATCAGGAGCTGGATTAGGGTTTGTCAAAGAAACCCTAAAAATTCAAATTTTGAATTTCAAACTTCTGAATGGATGGAAAGATGTGCCTTGCTGAGTTGATCAAGCTAGTATAATTCAATTTTGAAAACTGCAAAATTTGACCCTCAAAATTGCCTTTGAAACTTCTGGATATTCTAGACAGGATCCCGAACTAGGGTTTGATAAATCCCGGTCTTCTGCCCAACCAAAAGGTTCGATCTTTCTGACGAGCTTCCAGCTGTGGTCTCAGATTCCAAAAATTTTAACTTTTGCAGAAACCCTAATTTTCCACTTTTGTGATCAAAATCCCGAACTAGGGGTTGATGATTCCTGGGGTTATGCCCAACCAAAAAATTTGATCTTGGTCTCTAAATTTTGATTTTGCTGAGGAGAGAAATCCTATGCTAAGATCACTCCAAAATTCCACTTCTCTGAAAAGCCCTAATTTCCCACAATAGTGACAATCCAAAAATGAGAATGCTCAGAATCCAATTCTATTTCACATAAATATGTGCCTTATTGTTTTTGGTGCATCTCTAAATTTCAGATCCATAGGGTCTGAAACTTCGTCCTGTGGTATCCTGACCTATCATCTTTCCAACCCCATGGGTCTGAACTCAAATGGATTCTCTGAAAGAGAGACATGCCAAATGTCACAACGTACCCTAGTTATGGGATAAAACAGGATAGCGAACTTGTATGGAGTGCCACGTGTCATTGGTTCAAATTTGGCCTCTGAAACCTGGACTTGTGAAAGTAAAGTTCGTTCTCTTACTGTCACTTTTTACGAAATTGCATTTGGAGCTTCCTATCCCAATTTGTGACCTTTTTTCCTAGGTAACTTGTTTATGACTAAGATCTAGAAGAGGTAGAAACCCTAGATTGTACGTATCATAAAACAGAAAGTGTAGTGAATTCGATGTTTTTCTACGGACACAAGGTACATGGGGATGTTACCTTTGACCTGTAGAAGTTTCAAAACTTGAACCTTCACCAAAATGGATTTATAGCGAAATTGCCACGATGATTTGCGTTTTCTATATCAAGCCCTAGCTTCCAATTTGTCGCAAGTGCAACAAGTGTCATAAATGCCATACCATGCCTTCCTTCAGGCTAGCTATGATACCATGTTATTTTTTCATCATTTAATTCAATATGATATAGGATATTAACTGAGAGAACAACATGTACAACATATCAAACACAAGAGACAAGAGACAAGAGACACAAAGCATTTCACCGGGGAAAACCAAGAAGGTGAAAAACCCTGCAACTTCCTCAGAGATAGAATAAGCACCAATACAAGGATCACAAAGATCAAACCCAAGAGATAGAAGTATTCAACAGCATACTCCTCCTCCACTTGTGCACACTCCTATCTCTCTCACTAATGCGAAGTGAGTGAATGAGAGAATGTGTCAAATGAGAGAGTCACGGTCTCTATTTATACTTTTACTTTCACTTGACCTTTACTCAACTAGGTCGGCCTCAACTTAACCACTTAACATAATGTTGACTCGGCCGACCCCACTAGGGTGGTCTAATAACCCTTTAACCCACATGACTCATATAGGGCCGACCCCACACTAGTGGTCTAATAACCCATTAAATATAAGTTGCAACACTTACAATATAACTTGTGACACTTGCAAGTACAAATGACGACACTTCCAATCGGAGCAATAATACATCTATGTTGGGGATACAATAAAGTACAAATGTAATACATATAATATACAAGTGAATATCTTCCGAAGTTAAAAATAAATCAACAGGGAGGAAAACCGATTTCTCCCACAGGTTATGAGCATTTCAAATGGCCCAAACGACCCCCATGAAACCCCAATTCGAGCTCCCTTCTTCCCAACAATTCTGCAACACCAAAAATGCCCTCTTCCCAGCTAAAAACAAGGAAACACGGGAAAAACATGGAGGGAAAACACCCAGGTAGCTCCAAAAACGTGAGAGAGGCAAAACTGGTTGATGGGTAATGGCTTGGGGAGCAATTCATGGCTCTTTTTTGTGCCCAAGGAGCCAAAAAACGTTTTTCCATGAAGGGTGGCTTTTCCATACTCAAATTTTGGACAGCCATACCTCCCATTCCCCAAGGCATTAACTACTTCACCCAACTCTTTGGATAAATGAATGATTGGGTACAAAAGTCAGCATGGGTAGTTGAGGGTTTTATGAATTCTCTCATTGACACTTGGCTTGACTTGATTGGCTCAAGGGTTTGAATATTTCCCTCCCAATTCCTTGTAAAATCATGCCCCATCTCTTGTTGCATTGCATAACTAGTGGTGGGTATTTTATTAAATGCATATTTACAATTCCCATGGCTCACTAGCACATGGGTAGCATAATATCAAATACTTGCCTCTTCAAGGTCGATCGTTCACTAGCAGGGCCTTGGCCTTGAGCTCCACTCTAGGAATCATACATAATATGCATACAATATTTACATTATAGCCCAAAATATTACAAGGGTCAAAATGGGGACATGACATTAAGATCATTGAAATCAATGCATCTTAAAAATACTATTAGATCATGTTGCTTTCCCCAATGCACAAATTTTAAATTAGGGGGATGTTAGATCATAATGCAAATATCCATCTAAATACATAGAACAATAGATCATAGATGTTCGTCATTTTAAACCATGCATATTAACATCACTAAAAAGAACATTTCTGAAATCAAAGCATTACTAAATTCCCACATTAAACTATTATATGCATATATATAGCCAAATTAGGGTTTTGAATATTTAATTGTGGTTATTCTATCTACTGGGCTAACTATGGTAACTTAATCAAATTAGGGATTTGATTGTTTAACTAAATGACGTCATACAAAATGGTCAAAATGGATTGATCAATGACCACATGGTTTTTTATTCCACCAACTACCATAAAAAAGTATTTGAGCCAAACACTTTTTAATGAACACTTATGGAAAATAGCTTCCTTGGTAACTTAGGGTCATGACTCACGATGGAATTATATGCATGCGTCACCCACCGGTTCGATTTTTTTCTTTTGACAGGATTTTTGACGTTGGATTAATTTGATTAACGTCACAATTTTGTCACGACCAAGGGTTAGATTAATTTACCCTCATCAATTATTGTAATTCCGATCATCAATTATTCTATTGTACAATGAAATGACATCGAGAAGTTGATTCTTCATTTCATTGTCAGCATTAAGGATGGTGATTGTTTTTTTTTCCAAAGAAAAAATATTATATTTCATTATATTAATGAATCACATTCTTTATTGCTAGAATAACCTCGGTTAGATAGTAATCGTAAAAAAAAAATTGTGGAAGTAATCAAGTTATAACAGTCTCTTTAAAAGATAGTCTATAATCTATAAGATATTCTTTTAAACTATTATTCATAAGAAGTAACAACTATACAAAAATATAATTCTAGATAATTCTCATCTTCTCTATTCTAGGAAAAAATCCATGAGGACAAAAAAAAACACCTCATCATACTACTTGAAAAATAAAACTTTAGAGAAAATATGCAAAAGGAAGCCTTGTAGGTTCCTGAATGACCTCTTTTGATGTATTATTGTTGTTTTTAGATGATTAAAATATTATAGGTCTAGGATCATCTTCTGTGATGGTGTCATTCAAACACACTCATTTACACCAGATGCCATCCCCAAATTGAAGCCCAAGTTTAGATAGGTCATCTGCAATGATGGTTATTTCTATGGTTCACTTGTAGGTGGAAGTGAACCCTCTAATTTCTAATTATGCTTGTAATTGTTTTATCACACAATGCAATATCATCGAGAAGTTTTTTTTTCATTTAGGTGTTGGTATCGATGATGGTTGTTATGGCTTAACTTAGGGTGGAAGCAAAGTATTTGTAATTTATTTAATATTTTTGTTTGTTACAAGGATTGAAGATGGGCATACCCATGCTCACATTAAATCATATTTTCCAAATATTTGTTACATCATCAACCTTCTTAACCTTTTAACTAATTCATATTATGGTGATTTAAGAATGCTTCTCTTAAATGTTTTCAAGCACATAGATACAATTATAAAGCAAGTCCAGTAATTCCTTAAAGTAAGGAATTACTTAACTTGCTTTATAATTTTAACACTGATCGAGTTAGGCCTTGCTTTATAACTTGCTTGATAACTTTAACAATGATCTGGTCTCATTGGATATTAATAATCATCATCATCAACTTGTTTATATTATTCTTACCATAAAAATTAGAAAACATATGTATTGGATTTTATTTTTATTTTGTATACATTTTAAAATTTCATTATTTAAATAAAACTTGTATAAATCTTATACAAATATGTTATTATAAAATTTAAATGAACACTTTATTGTTAAAGCACAAATATTGTAAGCATGATAGAAAATGTGATTAACACATTATGTATGAGCACAAGATAACTTGGCAACAATGACGAGACTTTCTAGGATTTTTTTAAGTTATGGAGGAAATTGTGACATAAAAATGGTAATTATCGGAGATTAAAAGAAAAGTTTACTCTATATAGTATTCATAACATTAAAAATATTACATCATTTAAATTTAAGGAGAACTTCTAGTGTAAGGAAGAAAAAGTGGATACGAGAAAATTAAGGTATTATAAAGAAGCCATTAACTCCATTTTAGAATTTCAAAAGTATCTTTGTCATAACTAGAATAGAATATAAAGAGTGAAAATCACTTTTTCTTAAAATTTTATGTGTATACCTACATTATATTTCAATCTCAATTTCAAAATATGTGTAATGTTAATGAACTTCATACTCTTTAAACTCACAAAACTACGAAGATTTAGGTAAGCCTCTCTCTAATCTCTTTGATTATAAAAACAACATTTTAAGACCAAATTTAATATATTAAACCTTAGCAAATTTTATCATTAATTAATTTAATTTAACATTTTTTTATAATTTAATATATTAAAAAAATCACATTTTAAGTGCACATCATGTGTGGATATGAAAAATAATATTATAAATATTGTAGAAGTGCACACAATGTGTGGATAAGAAGAACATTTTAAGGAAATATGTATATTTCATACTCCATTTTCAAAATATTACAAATATTACATATTCTTTCTTTCTACTTTTCATTCTCCATTTTCAAAATAATACAAATATTACATATTCTTTCTTTCTAGTATTTTTTAAGTCTTTTTAAATGTATGGTGTCACAATAGTTCCTGTGTTTAAGAAATTTTAATTTTATTCTTTAAAATAAAAATAAAATAAATTTATTTTTTATATTCTAACTATAGCCATTTATAATTGAGTTCCATCCACCACACGACAACTTCTGTAATATTGGTAACAGAGAGGAAGAATCGCTCACCCGACAAAGGAGGATAAAGAGGATGTGCTCCTATTATATATATATATATATATATATATATATATATATATATATATATATATATATATATATATATATATATATATATATATAGGTAATGAACACTGGAGATGAGGTAGCTGCTATCCAAAATATTTAAAATCCTTCAACATTTGAATCATTGGGGTCAATTAACAAAGTAAACTGGTTTTCATTGGGATGGTGGTGATTGATAAGAATGAGAGCTCAAGGCAACCATTGTAATGGCAAATGGATAACTTTGATCGAAATTAACAATTTCTTTATAATACATTTTTTTAATATATATAAAATAAAATTAAAAATAATTAATAATTTAAAAATGTTAATATTTTCTTAATTATTAAATTTATTTATTATTTTAATATTTATTTAGGTTTCTTTATAGGTATTTATTTATTATTTTAATATCTCTTTAGGTATTTATTAAGTCTAGTCACGTAAATGAAGTTGGAATCTACACATCAATGTTCTATTAAGAGGGGTGCAATTCTCAAAGATTTCTACTCTAACACGGCTATGACTGTTAACATTGACAAGACAAAAGTTACGATTATAAAATATAAGAAAAACACCTACGTAAATTTTATTTATGATAACAGTAAATTGGAGGAACAAGTATATTGGAATTGGTATTCATCACAAGCTCAATTGGAACCACAACATCGATAAAAATATTAATGAAGGATGGAAAGCTTATTTTGGTCTTGAAAATAATTGTAAATCAGCCAACCTGGTCATGTTGGATAAAAAGAAGTTCCTCTTTGAAACTCTTGTCGTCCCTATCATCTTATACAATTGTGAAGTATGGGGATGCAAAATTTCTAGAGAATTTTGGAGAAAGATTGAGCAAATCCAGAAGTAGTTTATAATTTATAACCTCAAAATTAAAAGCAACACGTGCCTTATCCTATTCTCCTCTTAGAAGTGTGTCTTTCCGCCATCGAGAGCATGGCTATGACTAGGTACATGATGTACAAGCACAAGATAAATAACATGGAAAACAATAGACTTCCTAAACTGCTTTAAATTTGAAAGTGAAAACCAATTACGCATCAAACGGAGTTGGTGTAAAGATACGATGGCTTGGTTAGACCATTTGGGCATTGATGAAAATGACACTTTGTAGAATATCGATAATGTCAAAAATATTATTTCTTCTAAGTTTAAAGAGAAATTGTGGTGGGAGGAAAATTTAGCGATTAAGAGAAAACTAAGATACTATAAGGAGGCCATTAACGCTAATTTGGAAGATCATAATTATCTCTCGATAGTAACTAGTTCAAAGAATAAAATGAGCATGGCCAAGATTAGAACGAACTGTCATGAGCTCCATAGCGAAATAGGGCATTGTTCTATTCCCAAAACTCTGTGGGAGGAAAGGGTTTTCCATCTTTGTGAGTCTATGAGCGTTGGGGATGAAAATCACTTTCTCTTAGAGTGTCCTGCTTACACCCACATTAGATATGAGTATCATAGTATTTGCTACAATACAAACCTTTCTAACATCCCGACTTGCCAAAACTATAGTGATATTGGAAATCTTCTTTGTATGCTTTTTGAGCATCAGAACCAAATTTTAAAGCAAACGAAGTAATAACCTTCTTACGGTCTGATAGACCAAAGTTGGTCTTAGTGGACATTAATCATCATCACTTTTATCAATCAATATAGTGCCACTTGAAATCCCATTTTCCATGTCAGTCGAGTGATGACCTTCAACTTTTGATCTCGCACATACCTAAGACTAAGGAAAAATCCAATTATAGTGCCAATCATACAATACGTTAACTGAGTGCTCGTGATGCAAATACACTACCAATTGGTTGTTCTCCCAACTACAACACATATCAATAAGACGAAGAACACTAAAACATTTATCATTTATTATTTATAAGATGGAAAACAAAGTGCAAGCCATTTATTCTCACCTTTTTAGTGCCCATAGTTGAATCTATGAATGAATAAAGATGATGATAAGGAGAAGACAATTACAAATGAAACAATTTTGCTTCTCCCTTCTTTATCGTATAAGAAACTTATTTCTTTGTGTTATTAAACATGTGTTATGATTACAACATTTATTAAAACACAAATATCTCAATAATAAATTGAAAAACATTTATTTTAATCATATTTAATATATAAAGTGCTTCATTATGTATTATATATATTTATAGAAATGATAACATTAACCTAAATATCACAACTAACATTATGATATATTGGTTTATTACTGAAATTCGTTAGTAAATAAACTTTTATTAATCTATAGAGATATATTAGTCTTCAATTTAAAATCTATGACATATTGAGCAACAAAAATTTAGTTTAGATCAATCACACAATATCGTGTTTCAAATCATTTCAAGTACACAATAAGATAAAAAAGGTGTGAAAGGAATCGATGGCATATGTTCCATCGCACAAAAGGTACAACAAGAGTCATCTTCACTAGTTAGATTGAAGCTTGTTTCACTCTTTTTTGTTGAGAAAAAATAATAAAGAAGGCATATAATAGCTTTTAAAGTCAAACACAGATATCACACATACTATAAATATTACTCAAATTCAAACCTTTCCATACCGAATAGTTTGAATATATTTGATTTTGCATTTTCAATATAATTTTACAAGACTTTTTCAAAATTTGAAAATTTATAAATAACACTTCCATTTAACAAGCTCTTTAATAACAATATATTAAATCAAATCATTATATTATTAAATTTATGAATATTTTACATACTATTTTTATTGTTTCAACTACCATATTACCTTCTAGAAGGAGATAAATAGAGATTTCAACTACCATTTTTTTTTAAATGGTAGTCCACAGTTTGTTAGAGGGCTAGTCCATTGAGAAAATGCCAACATCTTATATTTAGTAAAGAATCAAGGTATGGTTAAGAATACAATCATTACAATAGGGCTCAACAAGAGCATCATGTCACTTATAAGAATTGAATATGGGTGGGGAAGGCAACTCATTTCTCCCAACCACCCAAGCTACAACCCTATGAAAATCCCCTTAAAAAGTAATCCTTAACATTTTCCAAACAAAAATAATATACTCACTCTTGCTTATGCTTGTCATAAGGTGGAGGCTCAATGCATTCACTGCTGCATTTCCTTTTACCCTATTTTTATGAATGCATATATCATTTAAAATTGTTTGGTAACACTTGGAACACACCACATAACCTAAACATTGTACGCACTAACAAAATCTGTTTAATTAAAAAAAATCACAATAACACCATCTAAAATAATGAATAAGCACCATCTAAAAAATGAACAAACAATTAAATCACTGATAGCTGATAGCACTGCTACAGTGAAAGATATCCATAAAACAACATAGAATGGAAAAACCAAACATTCCAAGTATGTAATCCTACATACCCAGATCAGTAATGATGAATCTTGAAGTGGGCAGGACAAGACTCTGATCCACTGCAGTCTCAACACCCTTATCAATTATTCTCATGAAGTGGGAAGGACAAGACTCTGATCCGCTTGAGTCTCAACACTCCTATCAATTATTATCATGAAGTGGGCAGGACAAGACTCTGATCTGCTGCAGTCTCAACACTCCTATCAATTATTCATGATGAAAGATGTGGCTGTATTTTCCAATCATATAAACGAGTGACCTCACTATATCATAATAAAAACATATAAACTAGCTTCACAAACTTTTATGATTCTTTAAAACATGTCATTTAATTAATTATTTTTAAAGTTGGTTTAGGAGCCTTGATTTTATTGGGTGAAAAGTGCATAAAGGTATAACTTAATTTGGTATATTTTGATAGAAATTATTTTTTATTATTAACAATTTATGATAAGAAAATAAATTTTGCTTTTCCAAAAAAGTTTATATGAACAATAATAAATTTTTAAACTTATGAAATAGTAAATAAAAAAGTTTAAATATTAAAATTAAATTTATAAAATATTTGATGGTTAATTCAAACTTATAAAATAGTAAATAAGAAAGTTTAAATATTAAAATTAAATTTATAAAATATTTGAGTGTTAATTCAATATAAACTTCTAATTTGGAATCACAATGAATGAGATTTTTTTTAAGATTGGCGATTCACATGTTTGTTTGAAATAACTCTTCTATCAACTCAATTGCTTATAAAATATAATTTATTTTTAACTTATGGATTTTTTAAAGATTAATATGATATTTATTTTTTAATATCAAATATCTTAAATTAAATTTATATATTTAAATTGACTAAGTTCATACATAATTTTTAAATAATTTTATATTAATTAGAATTAAAAAGTGTTTTACTTTTTAGTTCATTTTTTTCAAATCATCATTTCAATACTATAAATAAATTAAAAGTATAAACTTAATTTTTAAATAATTTTATAAAACATTTAAACTTAATTTTTAAATAATTTCATATTAGAATTCAAAAGTTTTTTACTCTTATATTTTTTTAAGCCTTTTTAATACTGAGACTCAGTATAGGAATTTAACTGAGGTGAAAATTGACACTAAACATTGTCGCTCAGTCTCCACCATTTCAAGATTTTCCAGAAAGAGAAGAAAAGGCCACATTTTTTGCTATCAAACTGAAACGTGTCCAAAGATCCCATTTGTCAGCTTAAGAAGGGGGTCACTCCACTTGCAGCGAACAGAGGAATTAAATGTTGACATGAATTCATTACAAAGAATATTGTGGAGTTGGCACTCATGAGATTGCAACACGCCAAGATTGCCAACAATAGTGCCACGGGTCACTTGTGGACTTTAGAATGGCACACTATCATATATTCACCCACAGAGATTTTGCCATCAGAGCTTGTTGAGAGCTTCATACCATCAGATAACATTATTTCCACATATAGATCATGAGGCGATTTTATATTCGCTAGTCTATGAATCACTATCAAAGGATGAGTCTACCATATACATCATCAAAAACTAATAGTCCCATAGACTTGAATTTCACCATACTGAAACTTGACCTTCTGTTTATTTTTGCTTAGTTTTCATATAATTTTCTCTTTATATTGGATTTCAGTTTCAACTTAATATTTAATTTTATATTAAAGATTTTAATTTGAACTTAATATTTATTTTGGTTCGAGTTTAGTTTTTAATAAAATTTTACAAAATGTATTTCTTTGTAATTTTGTTTGCGGAGATCTTTGGAGTATAATATCATATTCACGATTATAAGAATAATATCATATTCAATATTATAGCAAGGAATTGAAAAGATTTGAGATTTAACTTGACGTATACTGGTTTATGAAAGCACCTTCGATAGAGTCAAACTCTATTGCATTCACCAAATAATGGTGAAACCCTCATGGGCATGGAATGTCTTAACAGTCAAGACTGGTACAGCTCCCAAAAGATTAAACTCTTCTATAATGGGCATCTAAGCAGAAACTATAGTGCTGGTGCAAGGTAATGATACCCACTTATGACACGTTAGTTGCATGGCATGCTAGAAAAACAAAAATCTTATCATTAAAATGAATTATTAGAGGTACCTACATTAATTTTTTTTAGAATTAAGTGTAAAAAGATGAAACTTAGAAAAATGGATCACCGTCCGGAACATATAACTTTTATTGATGTAAAAGTGGTATAACCACCCCAAAATGTCATTATTTTAAAATTGGTACGTTATTTTTTTTCTAAAACACAGTGGACCAACACAAACATATGCATTAACATTATAATGCATATGTTTGTGTTGGTCCATCGGTTTGTTATGTAAATTGTCAATTTATGAGGAAAAAAATATGTAGAGGCGTAGGCAACAGATGAATCTTGTGCAGGACGAATCTTGACGTGGCTTAACAGAAAAGATGGACAGCAAATAGAATGAAGCGAAATTCACGCAGTCGTCAGTTCAAATTGAAGTTTGTTTGAATGGTTGAACGGTTGACAAGGTGGATGCTTGAGAGATAACGCTTGTCATTCAAAGATCTTGAATCGAGTGCCAACATAGAAATGCGTGAGTTAGTGAATACGTGTGGTTATAATATATACAACCGTGTCCAAAGTCAAACTTTGGACAGGTTGAATGTAATTCTTGAAATGAAATTATAGACATGGATTATACATGAGAGATCATGATGACTCGATTAATATGATGGCAGATCGTACGATAGGATAATTAATACCATATGGTGGTCATGTAATGATTCTAAAGATCGAAATGATGCATAATCCATTCATTTAATGGAGGCGAGATGGATAAGGGAATGAGACCACGTGCAAAGTTGACATTTGATTGATTCCTGACATAATTAGCCAACTAGATTTATCAATAATATTCAAATTTGGACACCTTGGAATATTTAATGAAGCCATTGTAAGTTATGGTTTCATTCGGCACTCCATTCGGATCGTTATTCGTTTGCCTCGTTTGTCACCTCATTCGGATCGACATTCGACCTGTCATTCAACCCTTCATACCGAATTGTCTATACAAGATCTGCTTGTCGATGCTGACTGAAGCTGATTTTGCAGGGAATTTCTGAGGCTGTTAGTGCACAAAAGATGCTGTAAATTTTACTTTTTTGGATCTTTCAGCTGTGTTCCTCTTTATTTTTCATTGATCAGAACAAGCTTCTTTCTGCTTTTTGCATTATCCTGAAAACACCTATCATCTTATCAGAGATAAATAAACTCTTTTTTTTTCATAAATATTCAGAAAGTAAAAATAGTTCTGATCCTCCCCCAAACAAAAAATATGGCATGTCCTCAAGCCATCAAAGAAAATTTGATTAATATTCATATATTTTTAATTAATGGTTTAGGAAATAGCTTCTAAAAATGCTGTGATAATTTTCGTAAGAAAATAAAATATTAACTATTAAATGGAGATGATTCAGATATGTACATTCATAAAAAAGAATACAACAATGCTTAAGAAGACCATATGAAGAATGATAGTATAATTGATGTGAAAAATGCCATAGGAAAACTAGTCATCCATGACTCACTGTAAATATCTCTTGTCATCCAAAGAATATAGATAAGGTTCACAGTAGAGTTTGTGATATTACGATAGTTATGGGTCTCATTTCTAGGATAGTCATATCCTAGGTATTGTGTGAATTAGATGGCAGGGTCCAAGTCCAACTTGCAACCATTCTCTAATGACAATATAAATAATTGGCCTAAACATGTGTTTGTATGCTTAGGTTTTTATGAGCCATGTGCATAGCAATGCCTTAACCAAACCTCTTTTACCTGATATTGCCCCACTGCCAACAGGCATTTTCAGTACCATGACGAGTTTATCTTGGTACCATGCAAGCATAGCCCCGCTTCCAGCGAGCCTGTTTCGTACCCCGACGGGTTTACTTGCATTTACCGAGCTTCCTTGTTTAAGATTTTACTTAGCATGGACCCGTTTCCAGTGAGCCTGTTCAGTACCTCGGCCGGTTTGCTTCATATAATGATATTTTTAGTAAGGAAGTCGATTGGCACTAGAGTGTGCTACGCCTATTAAACACATAATTCAAATTTTTAGAGCGAACCTTATGAGTAAATTTATTTATAATGGCCTAAATTATAGATCATGTCAAAAGATAATAACCTAAAGCTGTTCTTTGACCTCTCAGTCTATCCTCTTCATAAAAGATCTGTAATGTTCCCCACAAAATGGAAATATCACTCACTTTTGGGCTACCTTTTAAAGTGCTTAAGAGACAAGTTTTGATAATGAGTCTAGGATGAGCTAGTAATCCATAGGTGTAAGATAGAACTTTTTGAAGATCATAGTAATTAAAGTGGGTCTTAAGCAACTGTTCTAATGATAAATCAGAAATGTACATGTATGAATCAAATACCATATACAGAATCATAAAAGAAAGTGGTTAAAAATGATATAAAGAATGCTTTAAATTTCATTATAAATTTTCAATTTTCAACAATAATCGAAAGAGAAGGAGAACTATAAGTATTTATTTTTAGAGCACTTCCCCTTTCAGATAATATTGCATGAGATGATCATAAGGTTCTTGTAATCAAACTACAAAACCACTTGTTAGATGATTCAAATTTATTCAAAACAAAAACATATGTTCAAAGAAAAAGTCATATGGAGTTTAGGAAAAAAAGGGAAAAGAATCTTCCTGTGTTAAGTTACAAAATTTTATAAGCTGATCATAATAATGAATTTCCTGTAAAAATGAAATCAATTGTTAGAAATGACTCTTATTATTAAAAAACAAAAATATATTTACATATATACAAATGAAAATAACCAAAATAATTCAAGAACCAGGAGAAGGAGGAATGACTTCCTCTTCTACCAGCTCCATTTCCTTATGTTGTAAGGCATTCTGCACAAATCTTGTTTAGATATTGGTTGATGATAAATTCTAAGTCTATGTCCATTTACAACAAAAGAAATTTGTGAATCATCATTTGTCTTAATTTTAACAGATCTATTGTCAAAAGCTATAACAATTTCATATGGACCCATCTATCGAATCAAAAAGTAATGCCCAGTCTCCAGTTTTGTATTGTTTCTGTTTAATGTTTCTATCATGCCACTTTTTACATTGGTTTTGAATTAAAATTATGCATTGGACATCATCTTGCCTAATCTCGTCTAATTCATTTATCTGCAGGATTCGTTCTCTCTGTGCTTCGTCTAGATCCATCCATAACTGTATACCCATACAAAAAGTTTTAACTTGAAATTCAATAGGTAGAAGAACTTGTTTACCATAAACAAGTTCATAAGGTGTGTGGCCGGTGGTGTTCCTCCAAGTTATTCTATAAGCCCACAAGGATTCTAGGAGCCTGTCTGCCCAGTCTTTGTGGTGTAAATGAATAGTTTTAGTCAGGATGGCTTCTAACACTTTGTTGGTGGACTCTACCTAACCATTGGCTTGCGGATGGTATGGTGAATATTTACAATGTCTAATACCATATTTTTCAATAATCTCTTTCATTAATTTGGACGTAAACTGAGATCCTTGATCGGTTACAATTCCCCTTGGTACACCGAATCAGGTAAATATTTCTTCATATATAAACTCCACTACAGATTTCTCTATGGATCGGAATAAGGTTTTGGCTTGTACCACTTGGTGACATAATATGTACAGACTAGGATGTACTTCTTCTTGCAAGCCATAGGGGAAATTGGACCAACAAAATATAGAGCCCATTTTTCAAAAGGCTCAATCATAACTTGGGGTTGTAAAGGCATCTCATTGGATGGCGCAGATCTACCCATTCTTTGGAAACTATCACACCCCTTGACATACTTGGAAACATCTTTGAAAATGCTTGGCCAATAATACCCAAAGTGCAACACTTTGTATGTTGTTCTCTTGGCAGAAAAATGCTCGCCACAAGGTTCACCATGACATGCATGAAGGATCTCTTCCATATCATCCTCTCGTACACATCATCTAATAATAAGATCAGGACCAGTACGAAAGAGATCATTGTCCACCCAAGAGTAACTAGAACTCTAAACTATGATCCTACGTTTTCTGGGTGGGGAGAGATGGTTTGGTAGCTTTCCAGTTGCTAAATAATTGGCTATGTCTGCAAACCATGGTGTTTGAACAGACACAGCGAACAAATTTTCATATGGGAAGCTATCATCGACAGGGCTAGCATTATTGTCAATTTGAATTCGGGAGAGAAAATCTTCTACCACATTCTCTCGACCAGGACGGTCAACAATGGTGATGTTAAATTCTTGTAACAAAAGAAGCCACCGAGTCACTCTGCCATTGGTGATAGGTTTATTCATTAAAAATATGATGGCAGAGTGGTCAGTTTGTATAAAAATTTCATATCCTCTGATATACTGACGAAACTTGTTGATGGCATAGACTACTGCTAGAAACTCTTTTTCAGTAATAGTGTATTTCGATTTTGCAGGATTCAAATTTTTATTAGCAAAATAGATGGCATGTGATCTTTATCCCTCTTTTTTACCTAAGACTTCCCCTATAGCTATGTCAGAATCATCAGTGGATATATGGAAGGGAAGGGACTAATTGGGGCGCTTAAGTATTGGTGCCACTGATATCTTTTCCTTCAAAGTTTCATGGTTACAAGGTTCAATCCATTGGAATTATGTGTCTTTCATGAGTAGCTTGAACATAGGTGTGGATATCTTAGTGAAATTTTCAATAAAACATCTATAATATCTTTCATGGCCAAGAAAACTTCTTACTTCCTTCGGAGTTTTTGGAGGAGGAAGATTAACAATTATTTTTATCTTGGTAGGATCCACCTCGATACCTTGAAGAGAGACATGATGTCCCAGAACTATGCCCTCAGTTAGTAACATCTTACATTTTTCATGACTAAGAGATACGTTCGTTTCTTGGCACCGAATAAGAACTATTTCGAGGTTATCAAGGGCTTCTTGGAAGATATTGCCATAAATTGTAAAATCATCCATATAAACTTCTACACAATCATGTATAAGGTCAGCAAAGATTCCTAGAACTGCACATTGGAAAGTAGCAGGTGCATTAGTAATTGTTTTGCTAACTCTCATCTAAACCTGCATTTACATGTAGAAATTTGTCATAACTAACCTCACAAGGTATGGTATAAGATCCTAGATGTTCTTCGATTGCGAAGACACAGGGTGTACTTGTAAATGTTGAGAGGCTCATGTTTTCTTGAAATTCATCTCCAAAGATCTGGTCAAGTTAGGAAAAAGACTAAGGAAAGTCTAAACATGTTGTGGAAAAGATAAATTGATTCAACATATTCTAGGTATTTCGTTCTTGAAGTGCCTAGGAGAAATCACTAACGAGGGAAAGTTCTTCCAAGTTCTCATCCCCGAAAGGACAATCTAACCAAAATAGTTTTTCCGTTACTGGCTGAGCTGGTGGGTATAAGGCTAGTTTTCTTGTAGATAAACATCAAAGATAATCATCTCTCCATCCCTACATCCTATAAATGCATTGGTAGTAGCCAACCAAGGTCTTCCCAGAATAAAGGGGTGACCTTTGGAAGGGTATTTTGATTCTATGACCATGAAGTCCATAGGATATTCCCATGAATCTACTGATACAGTGATGTCATCTAAGGTAACAGTAGGTTGAACCATAGTTTGGTCTACTAATTCTAGCATTGTTGGGGTAGGGTGGAGGAACTGTCGTAAATTGAGAGTTTCTAAAACTATCGTAGTCATCAAATTAATAGTAGCTCCTAGATCAATAAGTGTATTTCCTATGGCGGTGTTATTGATGATAACAGTCACCTCAGGGTTTCCTGTATTTGAATACTTTGGGAGTCTAGGTTGGTTTGCTATACAATCTGACATTTCTCCTATTACATGAATCGTCGGAGGGTCTTTTTGTTTTCTACCTGGTATTTTAATACAAGGTTCCTTTATTACTTTACTATAGATTGGGATATCCTTAATGGCATGTAACAAAGGGATCTTAATACAGATATTTTTCAATTCGTTAATGCTATCATACTCTGGATAAGTTACAGGTTTTTCTATTACTAGACTCTCCGGATATGGGGGTGATATTTCTCCCGTAATTACTTCTCTATGTGGATGGTTGTGTGTTGAATATTTAGGAATAATCACATCTTCAAGAACGGCATCATTCAAAACTTCACTAGGTATGTTTTCTTCGTCATTCTCTTTCGGATAACAACTGATGACTTGGTCTGATCTTGCAAAACTCTTCCGGCCCAGAGTTGAATCTCATGTATTGGTGCGGTCGAAATGGCATATGACGGAAGAAGTAGAAACCCAATGCTATTAAGAGATTGGGTTGGTTTGTTTTTAGGGTTTGGTATTGGTTGTGCAGGTAATATTGTGGGTCTTTTAGGATTCATATTCTGGAAATGGTGAGGTTTATTTGGAATAGGGGGTAGTGAAGGAGGTGCAAATCCAGGAAAAATTTGTTGAATATTAGGTGGGTAAGGATAGGTAGGCATAGAAGGAGGTGTTTGAGCATAAGTTTGTCCTCTCCATCCGTGTGGCCATTGTTGTTGTTGGGAATTCTGAGGAGGGTACTGAAGTGGCCAATTTTTCCAACCTGAAGTGTTCCATTATTGAGAAGGTTGATAAGGATAGTAATAGGGTGCAATTTGTGATGATGGATCTTGATATGATGATTGATATCTAGGTTTCCAAGGCATCCTAGATGATTCGCCAAAGTTTCCACTCTTATACACAGCTCGCAACCTAGGCAACGATGGACAATTATCAGTCGGATGTTCTTATGTACAAAGGTGACAAACTGAAACATTGTTCAATGGACACTCTCGTTGGGGATGTTTAGTCATACACCTAGAACATAAAACACTCATTGCTGCATGCTCTTCATCCTGTCTCCTTTTAGCTTGCAGTGCATCTAGTTGAGAACCCATGGCTCCTAAGATATCTGTTTTGAAGTTTTCGAATAAGTTTCCCAATTCTACCCTTGTAACTCCACCAAGACCAGATGTGTTTCGTTTCAGGTTCCTAGCATCAGATTCTCGAAAGTTTCTTCCACTTTTCCCTTTACTTCTAGAGTAATTCCTACATAGCTCAAAAATCTGTGAAAAAGGCTTATGAGAGTTGTCTCTTGCTGCCATGAGATTAAGGTTTTCTAAGAATTCTTCTGAGATTCCCTTGAGGAAGAGTGTTCTTACTGCATCTTCCCGAAGATCACTATATTTGGATTTATGTAACACATAGTTAAATCTTTCAAGGTAGTCTTCTAGGCTCTCATCTTCAAGCTGTTGTATTTTAAAATTATCATTGCGAGAATCTTTAGGTTTACAGTAATCCTGTTATTTCCGTAGAAACGCAGTCTTCATGTCTTCCCAAGTTCTAATACTAGATTCTCCTAACCCCATGAGCCATCGAAGAGAAGAATATTTTAATGTGGCAAGAAAGAGTTTTACCTTTTGGCCATCTTGTAGGTAATTATAACTCCTATGCAAAATGTCAAATTTGAATAAGAATGTATCCGGATCCTCACTAATCTTCCCATAGAAGGTTGGTAGTGAGGAGGGGGGGATTTTTTTCATAGTTACATCTTGTGCAGTGTTTAAGATAGGGAACCCAAAGGTACCTTTAGTTCCAACTTCTCCTTCTTCTTCATCTTGTCAAACATGATCTTCATCTTCATCCTCCATGAAGATTTGATTGCCAAAGAGAGAATACTTAGGTGGATCATTTCTTGGTGAATATGGGATATCCCAACGTTCTATTTTAGGGAAAATATTTTTCTTTTGAGGAGGAGAATTACCAGCTATGTGGGAGTCCAGTTTTGAAGGTCCTACCGTTGTTGTTTCAATATGTGAAATAACTATGCTCACAGAATTCTCAAAAAGAGCGTCTACTTGTGCAGGATCAACAAAATCTACTAAGTTTGGACCACCTACTATTGAAAAAGTAGTGTCTTTGGGTTTTTGAACTAATGGAGGGTTAGGAGGTTCTGAAGTTTTATCCTTTGGATTTTCCTTTTGTCTAAGTTCAGACTCAATATGAGTTTGAGGTTCCTATGGAATTTCTTTATGAACAGACTTTTCTGATGTCCCTATGGTTTCCCCTAATTGATTTACAGAAAGGATTTCCTTTTCTTTCCAAGTAGGACTATCCCCTTTAGGTTTCTTCCGATACCTTTCTACTGAGTTATTAATTGGGGTGGCACGCCCCCTGTATAAGTTAGTAGGAATTTTAGCAGGTATTTTAGTAGGAAGGCTAGTTTTAATAAATCTACCTTGTGAATCTCTAGACCTATTCATGAAAAAAATTATAACTGAAATAAATTCTAACTGCACCAATACTACTGTTGGGTTTTGGGGATGCCTATTATAACAGATGTGCATGTTCTTACCTCTCGTCTTACCGCTCACCCGCCACTAGCCTATTTCTAAATTTCAAAGCGAAAAATTCAAATCTATAACAAAGTTTTAAAGGAGAGTTCTATCTATCTACAACTGAGTTCTACCTATCTACAACTCCCTGGAAACGGTGCCAAAATGTTGAGGTGTAATTACTGTCTTAAAGAATCACCAAAATATTTAACTATTGACCAGGGTTGGTAATATTAGAGTTGTGGCACAGTATATGCTGAGGTAGAATGGGGCCTAAAGTTTCGCCTCGACATACCTTAGAAATGTTTAATAAAGAAAAGATCAAAAGATTTTTCAAAATGAAAAACCGAGTCAAACATCAAAAAAACAAGGAAGGAACTAATTAAACTTAATTCAAACCAATATATCAGAATAGTATCAAGCTATACTACTTTACTCTAGGATCAAACAATGGGAAAAGAACAAATACTAATAAAAAAACAAACTGTTTTTATGAAAATGGAAACTACTTAACTTAAACAAAAACTACAAACTACTTAGTGAATTCAACAACTATTTATGCATTCAGTTAACACTTCAAGACTACACTAAAGTACCTAATTCCATTCTCCTTGATGTTGTACGTCAAATGTGATAGGAAACGGGGTGAATATATCGTAATGACTTTCAAATGTAACAGCAAAACAAAATGGAAGCAAATCGAACCTAATTTCTACAAAGTGATGTAAATTACAAAGAGACCAATTACAATTAACTTTAAACATTATGATCTATCTTCTATCCATAAGCAAAATGATATGAAACTTAATGAAATCTAGAAGCAAGTAGAAAACATAATAAAGATATTTATTTGAACTGAATTTGATTTGGAAGCAAGTATAAAACTTGATAAAGATATATATTTCTAAACCAAACTCTATTTCATGAACATCATTATTTGTGTGAATGGAAAAACTGATCCTATGCTTTACAAATAAACTATAAAAAATTAAGATAACTTGGAGAATGAAATTATTAACTCTAATTCAAAATAAACCTTAAGAACATATAATAAACTATGCTAAGAATGAAACTGATAAATTCTAGAACAGTAACCTATTGGCAAATCAAACATGAATAAAATAACTTGAAAAACAGTTAAAACAAAGTTAAGGAGGATGAGAAGGAAACTAAGAATGATGACAAAATGTAATTAAAACTCTATGTAATGGGAAACAAGATCTTGATTACATCTAAGACTTCTAATTAAAAGCAAGAAACATTACAATTGAAAAGCCTAAGAAACTAAATTCTTAATAAGCATAAAAACAATGCAGAAAGGATGAAAGTCCCAATGACGATCTGGATGGCTATGCGAATGACAATCCGAATGACATTTCGGATGGAGGAAAACGATTTAAACTAGGGAAAGAAGCAATTTCGATGATCTTAACTACCAATTGGCTAATGCATATGATCCTACAGTGCAAAGAAGTCAGTGAGAAGACTATTGAGAAGCTAAGATAGAAAAAAAAACCTATTCTAATCATTGTTTAAAGAAATAAACAATTTCTATGGCTTAATAAAACAAAACTGAGATATGAATAAGGCTAACCTACAGCTACACGAAAGGAACTAACATAACTAATTATAATTATAACTAAACCAGGAACTAACATAACTAATATAATTATAACTAAACCTGAAACGACAACTAACTAAACTCTATCTAATTGCAAAAGACTGAAATCAAACTATAAACACTATGCTTGGTCAACCATTATCAATTATGGAAAAGTAAATTAAGTTAGCAACAAAATACAGATTACAGAAAAATAAAGAAATGACATATACAGGAAAACATAATTAATTACATAAAATGGGAAATGAACTATGTACTTGCAGAAAGAAAAATAAAAAAAATATACAGAAAAACCTCCAGTTGATGAGGGGCCTTTCCAAACAATCAAATATTGGAACTAAATCAACTTAGTCACCAACAACATAATATTAACAGTAAAATACAGGAGCTTCAATTAACTGAAAAAATTATACAGCGTTTCTATGAACTACTTGAGAGCGTAAATGCCTATATCTATTGTGCTATATGTCGTCTATGTCCTCTGCATTTCTCCAAAGGAGACATCTATTTATAAATTTACAATGGGAGAGAGGGTCGACATAGTTTACCTCTCTAAAAATAGAAGTCGTTAATGTCTACACAACGGCTGCTTGGTGGTTGACTACAGCGCAGAGGCCGTCCGCTTGCTTCCACGGCGCCGATTCTCCTTGATGCGAACAACTGCGTGTTAGTTTCCTTTAACCGTGGGCAGAAGCATGTGTTGGTAGGATGAGCATAGGAGGGTTGAGCTGCTGGAATGTTGACGTGGGCATGAGCATGTTCTGTCGAGCTATGCGAGCAAGGAAGCGAATATTCTAGAGTGTTGACGTGGGGAGAGTCATGTGTTGTCGAGCTAAGTGAGCAGGGAAGCAAATATTCTAGAGCGTTGACTCACCAACCATAACCACCACGTTGCTAACATAACACATATTTATGTATTTGTCTTTAATGGGAAGGAATATGCCAACCGACGATTCCGCGGGTTGAACGAAGGGCTGAACGGTGGACCAGATGCGGCTAAACATTTGCAACATGAACACGAGTCTGAATGGAGGTCCGTTTGAAGCTTATAACCTACAAGCCAAAATCTATTTTCCAAGCATGTCAAAAAATATCAAATTAATGTTAATAAACCATGAAAATAATGATATTGAGCCAAGATTCACGTGATATGTAAATACGATCATACCTGGGTCTGATTGACGGTCTGAATGGAAAGAAGAGTGATTTATTATATAAGAATAGTGAAAATAATGCCACTCAGAGTATATTTGGTGATAAAAAATGGACACCAACAATTTCCTAACAGGATGCAAAATATTCATGAATCAACTTGTCAACAAAATGCATATATAATTAAACAAAGAGCCAACCAAGATTAAAGTTCCCGCCTAACACAAACGCACATCTAGAGAATAGGCCAGAGGCCAACAAAATTTGAAATATCTGGATACTACACTCATCATTTAACAAAATATTCATGCTTAAAGACATTGAATAATTGCTAAACTATTGCTCAAATCCTTTATTTCATGAAAGATCAGTAGAGAGGAAAAATTGTGGAAATACAAGCTACTAAAGTCAATGATCTTAATCTCTGCAAAAGAATTACATCCACTCCTCCATCAGAATCATGAATCCAATGACCAATTTCCCTTCACTGAAAATAATTACAATATGGAATGTTGACCATGGATGGCTCAACCCTCTCCCTTCCTGAGAAAATTCGCTCCCCTTTTTAATGAATTCTCCACCTCCTTTTATAGCTTTTGGGAAAAAATAAGGTGAGTCCATTCTATGCTTCTTGGTCTTGATTTATTTAAAATATCATTTTATTCATTTGTCATTCCCTCATTAAAATAATGAACCATTTTTCCCGTGCCACAAAATTATCACAATAATACAAGAATATTATATCTTTTTCCATTTGGACTAAACGTGCCAGGTCATCTTTGCAACATTCTATCATATAACAGAAACTAAATCCATTTAAAAAAATACATGAGTTTCAAAATAATAAAAAGTAAATACCTTTTATTATAAATAATAATATAATCCATGTAAATTTATGTACTCTCCATACCAACTCATATATGCAACTCATTTTATGATGTTCCCTTTTCAATCCTTTTAAACCAATGTGAATCCCTCCATTTAATAAAGGTAAAGTCCTTTCTTCATAATAAGATCTCTTTGGTATATTTAACCTTTGGTCATATTTGTGAACCCATCACTTGACATAAAGTGTGCTTGTCTTTTTTAAATAATGCTTGGGAATTTGTTCAAGAATATTAATATAATAATCCATAATTTTACCCTTTATCAAGTTGGAATATATGGACGAATTATAATATTCATAAAAGCATTAGATTTTCACTACATTCATTGTTAATGAACATTTTTAAATGCAAAAAACAATGCTCGAAATAGTAGCTCCAACCAGCCAATTCTCCGAGGCTTTCCTTTCTTTGTAGTTTTGGCGATATTCATTTGGTTGTTTAACGGTCGCAAGGAAGGTGGTTTTAAATTACCACTTTTGGGAGCCTGAATAAATGAGAGCCTACCACATCATATTACTGGTTTTAAAATTGAGGCTCATGTGCCTTTGATTATCCCTTGTGCAAATTTTCCAGCCTGAATTTTTGCTAGCCTTAGATCTAGGATGCTCATGGTTTACCTTTTTCCATATTTATTTGATTTTACATTATAATGATATAATATAAAAGGAAATTTATCTTTTTTCTTGATATTATATTCAATTCACAAATGAAATATGTGAATCATACCAGCCAAATCATCAACCTCATAACTATAATTTTAGCAGGTAGCTAGATGCCTAGTTTATAAGGCTCAACTGTTCATAAAATGAACGTGGTCAATACTAGTACCAACAACCATTACCAACGTTGTACAACTGGGGTTTCAGGATGCTTTGTTCATCTGCTCTAACGAGTAGCTTGGGCTATTATCTGTTATCACGAGCATCCTCAAGGATAGCTCTTTGTATGATATATGTACTGAAAGCCATAGGATTCAGATTTAGTAGCCAGTATCTACTGAACGCTTATGGGCTTCATATTTTGTATCAGTGCCACTTTTTTGTATTTTACCGGACATGATGATATATGTACAAAACATTATTTTGCGGTTTTATATACTATTTATTCTATGATGATTTGGGATCTTATGGATGTTGGCCTATGCAATATGAGTAGATTACATGTTATGTCATTTTATGCATTTTCTTGATAAAAATGTTTATGAATGTGCGATGTACCAATCTAATATGAAATTAGTTAGGGAATCAACAATGTGTTCATGTTTCTTGGAATGTGTGTGTATTGAATGGAATCAAAAGACCTCTCCAAGAGACGTACTCACCAAAATAAGTAGAGTAATACGAGGTCACAGATAGCGTATACATGGTTGATATGGGAGACCACTAAGTGTGAATCGAGGTAGATAACAAGGTTTTCCACACCCATGGAAAAAATGTCGGTCAATAATCTAATCACCGCATGATACTCGGCGGCATTGTTGGTTGAAAAACCTTGGAAAGTTCCTCCTGAACTAATCAGCTCGACGGCAGGGGAATAGAGTACCCATGCTGTCGAATCAAGGTTGCAGGTGTGTCGTCGTTGTCTACGAATCCAAAACAAGTTGCCATCTGCACATCTAGGCAGAACATGGTATTAGCGCAATGATAAGATCCTAGCACACTAAAAAGAAAGTGTCACACCAAACAAAACACATGTCATGTACAGTATATACAAAGTACTAATGCATAATGATTTAGACATAGTATCGTTTTAGGTAGATCTCATTTCGAGGCTCCCCCAAATATATCCTGTCATAATACTCTAATTCATAAGCTCCATTTTCCAAAACAAGTTTTACCACACATGGAACATGCCACATGGACTCAAGTTTTCCTGCCCCTAGATTATCATGTTTTTGGTCATAAGTAAGGACCAAATCACCTTCGTTGAAGATACGAGGTTTCACTAATTTATCATACTGGGCCTTGATGCATTTCTTATGTGCTTCATTATCCAGAGCTGCATCGCGGCGAGTTTCGTTGCATTTTTCCAAGTATATAAATTGTTATTCCTTGGCAGTGGTATTCAGTAAAAGTTTGACAATGAGTTTTAGTGACAGAATCTCGCACTCGATAGGTAGTACTAACTCTAGTATATATAAAAACTGAAAGGGTGTGAAACCAGTGGAAGTTTTAATGGAAGTCCTATATGCCCATAGGGATGAAAAAAGAATGACATTCCAGTTGGACTTGTGTGTTCCCTGTGATAATCTGCAAGGATCTAGAAACTCCAACAAACTCACAATTAAAATCTCAAGAATGTTGCAAAGAAGAAGAGAAACATGCACTCAATAATCACTCATAAACACAAAATAATGAACAATAATAGTATCATACAATGAATAATGAAGGTAAAGAATGTGGTACAATAATCTCTGATGAGGCATCATATAGGATTCGAATTAGCCAAGTAGGGCATTCGAATATGATCTCAAAGTCTAGCTTGGATAACTATGGAGACATCATCGAGTCGGTAGTATCAGTCATAAATGGTAAGAGTCAATCAAGTGTGTCTAACTGAGTCTAACAGAACCATCTAGACATAAATCAGGGAATGGAGACTCCAAGGAGGGTGCATGAGGCTGTCTAGCTCAAAGTCTAGCTTGGATAATAATGGAGATATCATCTAGTCAGTAGTATCAGTCATAAATGGTAATAGTAAGTCAAGTGTGTCTAACTGAGTCTAACCGAACCATATAGGCATAAAATAGGGAATGGAGACTCCAAGGGGGGTGCATGAGGCTGTCAAATAGTCAAGTGGAACTCTAGAACTAGCTAACTAGAAGCTACAAGTAGTCATCATGAGAAATCAATGGAACAACTGCTCAATCAATGCACTAACTGAGTGATAACTCTTGGTAGCTGAGAAAAGGCACCCTAACTGAGTGATAACTGGCGGTAAGTGAGCAAAGGTGCCCAAACTGGCTGTGGTAGGTGGGAAAGGTGCACTTGTCAAGCAGAAAAGTCAAGGAGGGCGCATTAGGTAGGTAGGAGGCCAAATGTGGGCTAAAGACAGGTTCTGGAGAGATAGAAGCAAGCTCTAGGTGTTGGGGAGACCACCATGATGATGATTGGATGCATGCAGTGGCATGCAGATTTGCATGTAGGAATGAAAAATATAAAAATGATGGTGTGAATATTCCAACACCCCCCTGCAAGATATACTATGAGATAATAACCAAAAATAGTAAAATAGGGCCCTGGTGACTAAGACCAAAGGTCACCCCGTACAATCAATCTAAATAAACTAAGTGAGGAAAGAGAGAAAACCCAGTTGGAAGAAATCCCTCCCTCAAAATAGACTGAAGGATGCTAATGAAGCATATCATCTCTCAACCCTGAAGGAGGTAAGTGTCCTTCTTTCTCAAAGAAGCATTGATAGATGCAAATGGATCAGGAATTTCCCAAGGATGAATCCTTACATGTGAAAACTATGATCTAGCAGATCGAGGAGCAGTGGTTTCCCATCGAAGAAGAGGATTAGTAAAGTAAGAAGGATGAAACCTCTCATGCCAAAAATCTAATCTGGCTGATCGGGGAGCAGTGGATGCCCATCGAGGAAGACGATCAGCAATGTGAGAAGGATGAAACCTTCCATGCTGAAAATATGCTATGGCTGATCGGGGAGCAGTGGATGCCCATCGAGGAAGAGGAAAAATAGGTGAGAGATCTTCAGGTTCTTGTGGATCTGTATCTCCCATTCGCTCATCTTCATCATCAGTTGTTAGACCTTCAGGTTCTTGTGGATTTGGGTCTAGCATTCCCTCATCATCATCTCCATCTTTAGATTCTGAATCTGAAATATCACGTAGAGATTAATTATCCAATATCTGAATCTGAAATCTCATGAGGAGAAGCAAGTAAAATTGGATCATCATCACTCGAAGGAGGAACATATCCAAAAATGTTGATGTCATGAAACTGCTCCAGAATATGCATGTAGTCCTCATTTGAACCATCATGATTATAAACAATCTCAGAAGAACTAGGACTAGATGATGATGGATATTCATTAAGATCAAAGGAGGATGCAGTAGTGGAGGCCCATTTTGAAATGGGATTTGGACAAATAGGTGTCCTGTGCTTGAGAAAATATGCTCATCCATTCTCTTCTTTTCTTCTGAATGTGAGTTACTGCTGCCTCCTATTACCCCTTTGCTTCCAAGTTGGATAGCCATAACTTCGAATCCTTTCATCATCTATTTGTTCATGTGTTTGATACCATTTTTAATGTATTCAAAAAATGGTTTTATGATTGTAATAAATTCCTCCTCATGTTCTGAGGTTTCCCTTCCATCCTTGCGCATGGTTTCAACAATATACTCTTCTTCTCCTACTACTTCCTCTTCAACAAAAACCTCTTCCACTTCAGGTTCTAAGGGTGTTGGATTATTTAATTGGATTCTTTTCAGGACCATCAGGTGCCAAGACAATGTCCTGAGACCACTTGTAATGTCCCTTTTTTATTTATTAAAATAGTTAAATTTTTAACTTTTTTCCCTAGTTCGACCTTTGACTAGTTTTGAGGTCTAGGTCTCCAAATTGCTCCAAATGCTCCCAAATATTCAGAGAAGGTGTATGAATGATATTAGGAATTTATTATGATGTTAAGGTATGATTTAGTACCATCAAAATACTTCTTCAAACCCCTTTAATATTCTGTCCAATGTATGGAATTTTACTAGCAATTTGAGATTCAAATCCCTCTAGGGTAAGGGTTGAAGTTGGCTCTCCAAATGGTACTGAACACTCTTGAAATTATGAATAGAGGTAGGAGAAATTAAGGGGAAATCAACAGTGTGTCAAATACATCTCCATTCAATTAATTTGGTCTGCTACAAGACTCTCAAAATCAGAAGCAAAAGACTAGTTTCGACCTTGGGGGAAATGACATTAAATCCTCTCCAAATGATATAAAACTAAGCAAGATGACTCCAAAATATTAATTACTGAACATGGAACTTTTAAAACTAATTAATAATATTTGATTCATCATAAATACATCAGTGAAACAATTGTCCACTCGAATTCATCAACACTTCATTGGTATACATCAATTTAGTGGGGAAATGGTCACTATTTACTCATTAATGATCAATTCTACGTACATCCACTTGGAATCTCGACCTGATAGAGTTCTGAATGTGAAGAAAAGAGAAGATACATATTATTACAAAATAAATGGGGCATTATAAGCTCCCCCAAAGAGAACAATAGCTCACCAAAAGCGCCATCCCTCGAGGATCAAGAATATGCAAAGAAAACTGGAAATGGTTGGAGGAATGAGCTGCACTAGAAGAAATCACGAATTGTCTTGTAGATTACACCTGCAAATAAATACTCCATTAAATCTCCCATGAAATTTATGAATGGCCTTTCCACATACCAACTAGGATGGGAATCTTTCACCCTCGAAATTGGCTAAGGCAAGTATACTACTATTCCACTAGCTCTCTTCACAAATGCAAATTCTGAAAATGATCAAAATATCTTGTCTTACTTCATTCCTGTATTTTATAAACATCCTTAGCCTTCTAAATTTCCATTTACACTCATAGTATCCAAGCCAATTCGAATTAGAGAGTGATTGAAGTATCGCCACATGTCTCCCACTTCCTAGCCTTCCACCTTCCACAAATTCGAGTAGGCATCTCTTAGCCTTCTCTAACTCCCTTGAGTGCTCACCTAGATGTTATTTTTCGGTCTGACATGTTATAATGGTCATATGCCAGCCCTCACGTCTGCAATTTTTCATATATGGCATAGCATATTCATCATTGGTGTCATAGATGTTAGGGAATCTAGCCCAAGTGTCCAAGAACCTCCCATTTGACTCTTCCTTTCCCATGTAAGTTACACTTCCATCCAAATTCGACCTATAATGTATATGGCCAAATGTATGAGCCTTCTAACTCATCCCAAGAACATTAGGTTTCCAATGAATTCAAAATTTCAAGAGGAGGACGCCATGTGGCACAACAATTCTAGCTTGTGTGGGCCCCACAACATCCATGTGTCTTCATGATCAATTGCCACTCGATTTTTCCCTTGTATTTATTTATTTATATCCTTTATTAAATATTTATTCCTTCCTAATGTCCAAAAATAATTTATTAGCTCCCTTATTGCAAATCCTCATGTCTCCATCCAACCTAGGGAACTAGTAGGATTGATGGAATTTCCCTGTTATGAATTTATTTGAATGGGGACATTGCAGGGTATTCCACCAAGTCTGTCTGGAACAAGTCCTCGCTTCTTACCCCCGTGGAATGAAAGGCCCCCCAACAAATTAGTGTATAACCATCTCAACAAATACAAGAGTATTTTAGTACCCTAAGAGAAAACAACTATGTCTCAAATGTATAATGACAGGGGGAATTATTTGGATTCCTATCCCTGATGTCCTACCTAACTACACAATTCTTTTATGTCCTCAAGTGAGGTTAATGTGTGTTTACTTAGGGAATTAATTTTCAAGACTTGTTGTTTTACTCAAAAGGTAGCAAAAGTGCAACTTGGTGATGTTGAGACTCATCTCAAAGCATGCAAATATGGATGAATCTGTGCAAATATTTTTCCTTCGATGAATTTCTAGCTACAAAAGGAGAGAGTTCCTTTCCGTTCCAAAATGAAAGAGACATAAGATACAAGTTTGCGAAAAAGAAAAATACTCACTTCTTGTTTTTTCTTTTCAATTTTATATGCCAAATAAAAATATGAAATACTCTTTCACATTGAATCTATCCAAAAACAAACTGAAAAACAAGCTCTTTTGTTTTCTTTTCTACTTCGAATGAGTATGTAAATGACAAGTAAATGAAAAAAAATGTTTTATGATTGCAAAAATACTTCAATCATTAAGTAAGGAGGGAAAATAGGTTTTGAAAAGTTTCCAAGCAAGTTTGAAGATTCAAAGTATGCAAAGATCCTTCACAAAACAAAAATATTCAATGATTTTTTCCAAGGATGCAAGTAAATGTGAACCAATTTCTTTTCCTCAAACAAAATGATTTGCGTCAAAAAATCCAAACCATGAATAAATAATGAAGTAAACCAAGCCAAACTTCTTAGATTTGCAAATCAGGAGCAGAGTGAGTGATCAGACCAAGTACAAAGGTTAAAGCAGGTTATGAGAATGGTATAAATGACTATTACAGTCTTCTAGTTTCCAATTCACTAACAACTTGCACAACTTCATTCTATAATCCAAATAGGGTTCCAAAAGAAAATCCAAAAATATAGAAATTAAATTGAGATCACACATATCTGAGCAAGATCAGAGTGCTGAAAGCAAGCAAAAAACCAAAGGCAAACATCAATCAAGCAATAAATTGAGTTTCAAAGCACACTACAGGTAATTTGCACTCCCCTGGAGACCATCCAGGAGCGAAATTAAGGAATTTTCGCGCTCTAGTACACTGTAGGGGCACAAAAATTAGAGGATTTTCGCTCTATGACACACAGGATGGGCGCAAAATATCTTGTAGGGAGGCATGGGCGAAGGTATGAGAAGAAAATTATGAATTTATTAAGCTTGCAGACCGAGAGAACTTAATGATGAGGATCAAAATGGCAATTAAAGTTCCAAAACTGGTAAATAACAGAGATAAGAGATCAAATCTTGGATATTTTATGGGAAAATGAAACCTGGGATGTCCTTAGCAGAGTCGCTACTTTCTGTTCTAGCAAATTCCTCCTACGGATAGTTAAACCTACTCGAAGATGAAACTAAGTTTAAACAAGATTAATCTAAGACAGAAGTGAAACAAGTAGTTGTTTACTCTCCTAGATCTAACACAATACCTAAGATTTTAAACACTAAGAGGCTAAGGATCGTGAAACTTACCTCAAATTCATCGATTGTCCTAGCTCCAACTTCACACTTGATCTCCAAGGGGTGAACTTGTTTGAACAAGACAAGAAGCGATACCTCCAAGCACTAGATGTAATGGTTAAGATCTAATTCATACAAAAAACATATCATTCATCTAATTAAAGTGAGAAACATAATATGGGATAAGCCAAGTTTGTTTTAATGAAAGCTAAGAAGACTATTACAAAGTTAGCCTTGATGTCCAAGAAACAACTTCCACTTCCAATATTTTCCTCTTGCTATATCTGCAAATCTCCTAAGACCATAGGTTTGATGCCTCCAAAATTTCTCCCAGAGCTCATGGATGGCCTCCTTCTTATAGGATTTGGGAGGCCAAGCACTAGGAGAGAATAATGGATATAAGTGAGTGGAAGGTGGATCAAGGAGGTGAGTCATTCCAAGGAAGGTGAGATTCAAGAGGAACCTCCATCCCAAAAATATCTCGTTCAAATCCAATATACAAGATTCAAGTAATAATATGGTTAAGGGATTTTCGTGCTCTCAACGCTGAGCATAGCGCGGAAAACTTGCAATTTTTACGCCCCTAGTAGGGCACGAAAATGTTGTAATTTAGCGCCTTGCACCACTAGCAGAGCATGGCAATATGGGTAAAGTGGATCCATTGAGGTGGCATTCAACCATGAAAAGTTGGATTTTCCTCCAAGGAAGGCTAGGGAGGGGACCAACAAGGTGGAAATAAGTCTCAAGACTTGCTAGGAGGTACGACCATTATTTTTTGCATGGTGGTATGACATGAAGACTCAGAATGGTGCTCAAAGCGAGACTTTTAGGTATAACAATAATTGCATGCTAGACTTAAGATCCTCCCATAACTTGATGCCAAAGGTTATTATAGAGAATTCAGACCTAGATATTACCAATCCATACCATGAACTTTATAGTTTGACTCTAGAAAAGTGAAATGCTTGGGGATGATAAAGGATTTGGTGGTTACACTAGATCAGTTTCCTACAAACTATATCATGATGGATGTAGTAGTGTAATATGTGCCTGCTAAGTATGGGATGCTTCTATTTAGAACATGTTCTAAAATGATATGAGGCATGATGCAAATGGAAATTAAGTATGCAACATTCCCAGTATTTGCAAGAGAAAGCAGGAGGCTTTATAGAGAGGTTGAATTTGTATATGTGATAAGTGATAAGAAAAAACCAAAGAATTATCCTTTGTATGAAATTGAGGAAGACATGAGATGTTGCATTCTGGAAATGAATGATGAGTATGAAGACTCTTTTCCCAGAGAAATATTTTCTCATGATTTTTCGTCTTCCCCAAGACAAGTATGGAAAATGTACTTTGATGGAGCATCCTCCAATGAAGAAGTAGGGGCTAGAGTGATCCTATTCTCTCCCACCAATGAATAAATCACTCTTTCATTCAAGATGAACTTTGAAACCACAAACAATATAGCATAATATGAATCCTTGATACTTGAGTTAGAAACTGCTAAAAATATGGGGATTACATAACTCACTGTTTTGGGGGATTCATAATTATTGGTGTACCAGATTAAAAATGTTTACCAACCCAAACAACCTAGAATGAGGGCCTATGGAAATGAAGTGTGGGATTTAATAGATTTTTTTTTTCATGCTTCTAATATCACTTTTGTTTTCTTGGCCCCCCAGCAACTCCCCTTAATTTTGCAAAACAAATAAAAATAAATAAAGGCCCCCCCATGTAAATTTTGTATATAAGGTTGTTTTCAGTTTCTTTTGCTTGGTTGTAGAGTGTGATCAATTGGTTTTTGTTACTAGATCTTTTAATTTTTGCACTTCTATTTCATTTTCTTGGCTTTCTTGAGATAAGGATTTGGTGGTTTAACTTATGCATGTCATTTTAGTCTTCTCACTTCTTACTTGCTCTTTAACATATCTTTCATGGCTTAAAGTTTTGGTGATTTTTTTCACTTGACTCTCTACCCTTATATGAACTTGTTGGAGTTGATTGCATGCTTTGGTTTGGCATAATTGGATCAATTTCATTCTTTTGATAACTTTGTTAAATGTGGGCTTTCACTTTATAAATGAATTTTCAGGCTTTTTAGCAAATCATAATTAATTAATTAAAAACTCAAATTTATGATTTTGAATTACGCTTTGAAAGAATATTTATCAAAGAATGGAATCATATATTTTTATCAATTTAGGGCAATCTATCATAGTTTTTCAAGCTTTCAACTTATTCTAAAATTTTTTCCTTTCTCATATAATTTTTTAATTTCAGAAAAAATTAAAATAATTTAATTAAAAGCTTATTTATATTCCATTCATATCTTAAAGGGGTGTTTTTAAAGATTCAAGATGAATGGATACTTTTCCATTTAAGCAAACCATCACCTTTTTTTTTCGACATAATTTCTATTTGTTTTGGCACAGCGCTAAATATTTTTTCATTAATATAATTATAAGCAAAACATTTATATTTTAGAAATAACTTTTTGCAAAATATGTAAGTTAATTTTAGTAAAGTTATTTTATTATATAAGTTATCACGTGTTCTCATTAAGATCTCATCATTATAATGCATAACAGCTCATGCCAAAAATTTATCATTATTTTATCCAAAACTAAAATATGATTGTATGACTATAAAGTTTAGGTGGTATTTTAATTTGCTAGAATGGAATGGATGATTAACAGGGCAAGATAATTAGCTCGGTTGGAGCGTAGGAGCCTAGATATACGGGGGTGGGGTAGGGTTCAATTCCCCTCGTATCACACAAGTGTGGAAAAAAAAAGGCATTTTATATTCATTTATAAAAATATTATATTTTAAATATTATGTCTTTGTAAACCAACTAATTTTACAATTAGTTGGCTTTGAGGTTTGTTTTGATATGAGTTAAAAAATTCAGAGATTGAAATTTCCGAGTATCACGGGTTGAGAATGAAGAGGCTTTCTCTAGGGTTTTTGGTTTTCTGGCTGATTGGAGGTAGCAGAATGTCTGTAGGATAAGGACGGTCTACTGGAGCTCCTTGGATTCCATCCAATCGTGACGTTGGCTCTAGTACCAACCAAGGTATCAAAAAGTGGGAACTAGGTTTTTTTCATGTTGTAGGAAATCACTCTGAGTTTTGTGGTTTTCTTCTCATCTGGTTTTGGTTTTTTTGTTATTTGGTTGTTTGGATTTAGTGTATTGGTTGTGCGTTACCCTGTCCTATTCTCACAGACTAGGTTGTTTGTTCTTATGTGACATCTGTCCTTTCATTTTTATTGGGTCGAGGTATTAGCTATAATGGTTTCTCCTCCCTCTTTTCCCTTAACAGTCTCTGCGGGTCCTGATATTTCCTCCGAGAGATAGCATGTTGAGAAGCTTCGACTTTTCCCTTTTGGGTCGCTCTCCTCGAAGCTATGGAAGGGAGTTGTGGCCCATAATCGACGTCGCCTGAAGACTTACAAGGCTAAGGTAGAGGCCTCGATTTATACAATGGACCAGGAATTTAACTTGGACAGAGTCCATGTCCTATCTCGCAGAGGATTTGTGGGTAAGATTGAAGGCACTAAGATATCTCAGTCAGAGCTGGTTGAGTGGGTAAACCTTCACTGGACTCCGGAATCGGGGCTACCTCCTCACACGAGCCCACTTGCTAAAGGCTGGGTTTCTCTTATTTTTCTGAATGAATACATCGTTCCCTCAATCTTGGAACCTGGCTTGTGAAGAATGGGTCCCTGAATCTTAAACGATGGCATGTTAATTTCAATCCCAACACCAAACAATTGAAGTTCAGGCACTTGTGGGTGCTTCTCCCCGAATTCCCTTTTGAGTTATGGACCCCAAATTTTTTTCGGGGTTTAGGTAACTATCTAGGTCGCTTCATTCACCTGGAAAATAATTTAATATTCAGCATAAACAAGAAAATGGCATCTATGATGGTGGAATTCGATATGGTTGATGGGTTATTAGTAGAAGTTGATATTGTTTGGGGGGATAAACGTTTTAAACAGAAGCTTAATTATAGGAATATACCCTTTCATTGTTTTTTTTGCCATGGTATGGGTCATGTGAAGGCTAGATGCCCGAATCTTTGTTTTGGAGCTCTCTCTCCGGCTAGGTTGTCCTCTATCACAAAGAATTTGCTTCCTGGACCTGTTTTGACTTCGACCTCGCTAAAAGGTAATCATATTGATGAACCCTCTGAATTTTATGAAGGGGTTTCTAAGGAAGAATTATATTTCTACCCATCTATGGAAAAAGCACGAGATTTGAGGCCTTCAAATTCTAAATCCTTAGCGCGGAATCTATTTAAAGATATTAGTTCTCTGGATTTGCCTTATGTTTCGAGGGAGTCTATTGGCTCTGAACATGTTCTTGGTAAGGTTGAAGAGGCCCCTTCTTTGGGTTCATTTCCTAATTCCTTGATGCCTCCTCTGGACCCTATTGTTCCCTATGCAAAGACTTTTCCTAATTCATTTCAAACTCCCTACGGGCCTTGTTTGGTATCCATAAATCTCCCTTAAGTGTTTATGCACAAAACCCTAAGTCTCCCGATAAATATGTGATCCCTTCCATTCGTTGTTTGAATGTGACAATCTAGAAAAAGAAAAAAGTTAAGGAGAAAGAGGTTGGAGAAGTTTTTATTCCGTTGTTTGTGCGGTTGGATAGTGCTTTTCCTGAACCCTCTCCGGACCATCTCTCCTCTCATGGGACTCTTAGAGAAGTTGTCTCCCCTGGCTCTGTGTCTTAATGTCATTTATCTCTTTCAATATCCGTGGTATTGGAGGGATATCCAATACTAGGATCCTCTTCAATTTCCTTAAAAGTTATAGTCTTGATTGTATTTTAATTCAAGAAACGATGTGCTTTGCGACACAAGCTATTGTGATTTTCTCCAAACATTTTCCAAGATGGTATTTTCTGCTATTGACTCATGTGGTCTATCTGGTGGTATTTTGTCTGGTTGGAATCTGGCTACTACTGTCTTCAAGCCTTTCAAGACGATGAGGGGTTTGTTATTGGAAGGTCAGTTTTTATCTAATGACCATAACCTTTCTCTTCTTAACATGTATGGGCCATATACTAATAGGAAGAGCTACTGGGCAGGGCTTGAAGATTTGGGTATTCAAAATTCTCCAAACCTTATTGTTGCAGGTGATTTGAACTTCACCCTCTCAACGAATTAAATCTGGGGCTCGTCTGGTATTGATGATGACTTGGCATATTTTCTTAAGAATATTTTCATGCGAGTTAATCTAATTGATGTCTGACCAAGAAAATTGGTTGCTACTTATGGAATAACCGGTGGTTTCTAAGTTCAATAGGTACAGATCCTGGGTGGAGTTTTCTAATATCTCTGATCGCCAGGTAGTTTTTTTGCAAATTGAGGGAGGACTTGACTTTTAAGTCTAATAGACCCTTCAGATTCAATAGCTCTTGGCAATCTGATTTGGATTTTTTTTCTATGGTTAGAAGCTGTTGGGGGTCTATTGATGTCCCTGTGTGCCTCAATCCTATGGATGCATTGAGTTATAAGTTGAAGATTCTAAAATCTGCTCCTAAAAAATGGGAGAAATATTTTTCTGCTCGGATAAATAAGGATATGATTGATATTAAGGGCCATATCAAGCAACTTCATGTTATGATTTGAAAGGGTATCTTTTCTGAATAAGATAGAAGAATGTTGCTTTTTCTCCAAGCCAAGCTGGATGAAATTCTTAAACTTGAAGAGAGAACATGGAGGTTAAAAATTCGTGCTATGTGGATGAAGGTGGGGGATGGTAATACTATATTTTTTCATACTTTTTCTTCTTACGGGAGGAATTTGAATACTATTTGGTCAATTTATGATTCACAAGGGACATATGTTTTTGAAAAGAAGAAGATTGAGCATTTGGGTTTTACACATTTCAAAAGCCATTTCGAAGATCCAGGCACTTCGAGTATTGAAGCACAACTCAATGTACTAAAACATTATCCATATTTTTTTACCAAAGAATAGGGGAAAGCTTTTGGTAATCTTGTTTCATTGGAGGAGGTTGAAAAAGTCTTGAATCGTTTTACAAAAGAAAAGCGGTTGGACCGTTGATCTTTTCATTGCTTTCTGGAATATAATGGGTTCTGATTTGTTGGATATGGTTGAATATTCTAGAATTAATGGTTGGGTTACTGGAGGGATAAAATCAATGTTTTTAACCTTGATACCCAAGAGCAATAAACCTCTAACTTTCCATGATTTTAGCCCGATTGCTCTATGCAACTTGGTTTACAAGATTATTACCAAATAATTGCTAATAGAATTAAGCCTAATCTCTTAGAGTGGATGTCAAAGAAGCAGTTTGGTTTTCTTGCTAATAGACAAATTCTTGATGTGGTTGGAATCACTCGGGAAGTTTTTCATACGGTCAAATTGAGGAAGCAAAAAGCTCTGATGCTCAAAATCGATCTTTTTAAAGCTTATGATCAGTTTAACTGGGAATTTCTGCGCTTGGTGCTTCTTCGAATTGGTCTCTCTCGGGTTGCCATAAACTGGATTATGGCATGTGTCATGACAAATAATTATTCGGTTCTGATTAATGGAAATCCAAATCCTTTTTTCAAGAGTCACAGAGGTTTGCGACAATGTTTCCCTCTATCTTCGTTGTTTTTTTTGCTGGTTATAGAAGGTCTTAGCAAGTTGATAATAGGATCCAAAGTTGATGGGAAAGTTAGAGGATTTCACTTTTCTAAGACTTTCTCCATTACTCATCTATTTGTTTCGGATGGAGTAATGCTTTTTGGTACTGATTCTATTGAGGAGTGGGATACATACTCTTCTCTTATCTTGTTATTATGCAAAGCGATTGGTATGGAGGTAAGTCAAAGTAAGTCAGTTTTCATTCACATTCTGGTTGACAATTCTATGCTAAAACAGGTTCATTCATTCCTTCCTTACAATGCTACTTCCCTAAATGATGGAGTAAAGTACTTGGGGTTTTTTATAAAGCCTAACAATTATGGTGTTCAAGATTGGAAATGGTTGATCAGAAGGTTTGAAAAAAGATTAATTTATGGTGTCATAAGTATTTGTCCTTGGGAGGTCGGTTGGTTCTTTTAAATTATGTCCTTAGTAGCTTGATGATGTATTGGGAATTATTGGCTCAATTACCCTGTTTTATTCTCCAAAAAATGAAGAGTTTAATGTTCTCTTTCCTTTGGTCTACAAAGACAGAATCTGACCATTATCATTTGGCAAACTCGGAGATTTTATCTCTTCCGAAAAGATATGGAGGCTGGAATATAAATTATGTTTTCTGGTTTAATATGGCATTATCCTTGAAAAGTTGTTGGCGAGGGATCTTTGGAGACAACTTATGGTATGATCTGTTGCAAGTGAAGTATATAAAGAAGGATCGATGCAGCTAGGTTAGAAACCCTTCGATCAATCCACGCTCTGCGTCTCTTTTTTGGATCAATTAAACATTGCCGCTTAGTCTCCACCAACATTGCTATCTCTGCCAGCACATTAAAATATTCACGCTAAGTGCAAGATTTTCCATAAAGAGAAGAAAAAGCCACATTTTTTGCTATCAAACTGAAACGTGTCCAAAGATCCCATCTGTCAGCTTAAGAAGGAGATCACTCCACTTGTAGCGAACAGAGGAATTAAATGTTGCCATGAATTCATTACAAAGAAGATTGTGGAGTTGGCACTCATGATATTGCAACACGCCAAGATTGCCAAGAATAGTGTCATGGGTCACTTGTTGACTTTAGAATGGCACACTATCATATATTCACTCATAGAGATTTTGCCATCGAAGCTTGTTGAGAGCTTCATACCATTAGATAGCATTATTTCCACATATAGATCATGAGGCGATTTTATATTCACTAGTCTATGAATCATTATCAAAGGATGAGTCTACCATATACATCATCGAAAACTAATAGTCCCATAGACTTGAATTTCACCATACTAAAACTTGAACTTCTGTTTATTTTTGCTTAGTTTTCATATAATTTTCTCTTTATATTGGATTTTAGTTTCAACTTAATATTTAATTTTATATTAGATTTTAGTTTGAACTTAATATTTATTTTGAGTTCTAGTTTAGTTTTTAATAAAATTTCACAAAATGTATTTCTTTGTAATTTTGATTCTAGAGATCTTTGGAGTATAATATCATATTCAAGATTCTAAGAATAATATCATATTCAAAATTATAGCAAGGAATTGAAAACATTTGAGATTTAGATGTATAATGGTTTATCAAAGCACCTTGGGTAGAGTCAAACTCTACTGCATTCACCAAATACTGGTGAAACCCTTATGGGCGTGGCATATCTTAAGTTTAACAGACAAGACCGGTACAAGTCCTGAGAAATTAAACTCTTCTGTAATGGGCATCTAAGAAGAAGCTATAGCCAACTTTAACGAAGAATCAATTCAATTTTGTGAACGAAGAGATGAAATCTGGGAGAAATGATTCCCAACAACGAAGAGAGGCACATAACCACAAGCAAGAAAACATGCATTCACCACATATTGGTGAAACCCTCATGGGCATGGTGTGTCTTAACAAACAGGACTGGTACAAGTCCTGAGAGATTAAACTCTTCTATAATGGGAATCTAAGAAGAAGCTACAACCAACTTTGACGAAGAATCCATTGAATTACGTGAACGAAGAAATGCAATCTGGGAGAAAGGATTCTAACAACGAAGAGAAGCACATACCCATAGGCAAGAAAACATATCTACATAAATCATCAAAAATCCAAGCAGAATTTTATAGATATCAAGGCCACCATTATAAAACCTCGCAAGTATGCAACAAGTAACATTCACAAATGATTCCCTAAATGCAAACCCTAATGCTCATTTGCAAAACATATTTTGATTAAGATTCTCCATAATAACCTTAATTCGATTGGGATCCTAGTCCCCTTTTAACAAGCACTTCCTTGATTTCATTTGGGTTGTTCAGCAACGATATGAACTTGTTATGTGCTTGTTTTGGTAATTCCTCCATCGACCTTCCACAAAGGCCTATATGTATTGGATGAGGAGGATGTCTTCCTGTGGAGAACATGGACCCCTATTGAGTCTGATTTTTTAGGAGCAATGAGTGCGTACTGCCATGTTTTTGGTGTTCTCCTGCATGGTATAATTAAATTTTGTAACTTATTCCCTTTGACTGAACCGATTGTGCTCTGTGTTCTCTCTATCAACCCAACAACAACAACCCTAATCAATGAAAACGAATTTCACTATCATGATAAGAAGCCAATGAAAAATCCCATCGCCCCTGCAATATAACTCAAGTTTATGATCACAATACACCAGACACGTTACATGCATGCTAGCTAGGGGTAGGTTAGAAATCTTATAAACATTTATTTGAAACATTATGAAAGGATTTGGCAATAATTCCATTATAATAATAACATTTTTAATCATTTTTCAAGATGGATTGAATGCTTCTTTTCCTTGACATCACTTCATAAAACTGAATTCCTTGGTTTGAACTTGATCTTTCTAAGCTTTCATATCAGTGGCTTGGAACATGATTGATTCAGTTGGTTATTCAACATACAGGCTCCCAGTTTGACTATAGTCGCACAAAACTGTATTTTCTCTCTACTCTTTGGCATTGGTCATTCCTTGTGATTGTCATCTTTGGTATGCCTTCTTTTAATTGCAAGCTTACTCAAATTCAAAGTTGCATTGTAATTCTTTGAGATTTTCGTCTTTATGATGACTTCTTAGTTTCAATCTTACTCAAAATAAAAATAAAAAATGGCATATCCGGTGTTCAGGATTTCATTCAACATTAATTTGACTATTGGATCTAAGTTTGGGAATTGAGCTTGTGTGAGGGTTAATGAATCCCTCAGAATCTTATCATGTTACTATGCATATTAGTTTGCTTTGATTGGGTTGGGATAGAACTTTGAGTAATCTAGAAGATTTCGTCCAAATATTTAAAGAAACATTTTAAGTATTGTAGAAATTTTCACAAAATTTCTATAAAATATTTATAGTTCGTCGAGTCTTTAAACTTACCATTTAAATTCTTAAAGATGTGTGATGGCTTGTACAATTTTCCCCAAAATACTGAAAATTTTCCATGCTAAGAAACTTTTCAGAACACAATACAAGAAATAATGATGTAACTCACTTCAAACTAAAAGCCTTCACAAAGAAACAATATAGTTAACTCACTGGGTTAACTCAACCATGGTTGTTAGAGTACTACTATAAGCTGCTTGAATGTCAACAACACAGGGGTCCAGAACACTTCAGATAGATGAAAAAGAAAAAAAGGCACATAACATAATTCGACAAATACCTGCTCATGTGTGTATATCGAACACAAATATGGATGAATCTTCAAGCTCTACAACACTAAAACCGATGCCAAAACCTACATCATTTACATAAATTTTAATCTTTATAGTAAACTTGGAAAAGAAAAAGACTCTATAATGTACACATAAATAGAAGCTAGATTTCTCTTTTGAGCAAGATTAAAAAAATCCAAAGAGGAAAGCAATGATATATACAATGTATATAAGTTGACTGCAACCTCTATAGCTCAAAATTCTTACAGTACAATCGATCTCCGGACATAACATTTAATTCTGTGAAATGCAATCCCAATTCCTAAACTCAAAATATCTAATTACCGACGTCATGGAATGCAAGTACTACAACGAAATTACAATGATTTTTGGTATAAACGGAAAAATTTACAGATGCCATAAAACGGTGAAAAAACTTCTTTTGGATTTGACCTTTACCATCCGGTCGAGAGGTGGGACTCCACCATAAGAGGCTAAACATAATACTTAACGGGTCTTAAACGTGTGACATAATATTTAGGAGCAGTGGAATCCAGTTCCATCTGACACGACGCGTCGGTGAATATTGACATTTTAGGGGCAGTAAAATATAGAGAAATAGAATTAATATTAATAACATTAGAACTAAACTGAACTTTAGAAGGTAGTAATCCAGTTTTGTATTAGTAGTTTGGGAAGGGTATTGAATGGAATAAAATATCAAAGGAAGACACCAAAATCAAATAACTATAGTATAGAAAGGCAGGTCTAAAGAAGAAAGAAAACCTCATTTTAATAGAAAGAAGAAAACCAAGTACAAACATTCTATCGGATGAAAAAACAAAGATTCTTTAATTTTCCATAGTAATGAACCAAATTCACATTATAATTCCCATTACCAAGTTGAAATTTCGAGTGTCGAGCATAAGCACAATCTCAATGAGTGATTTCCATGAGTGAATCCCACTATTTAATCCGTAGATTTCAAGGCACTGCAAATTGATGTACGTTAAAAAAATGCCAATTTTGACATAGAACGAGCAGAGAGGAGGTTGTTGTGCACAAATCTTATATGCAAAGAACATTAGAATGGAATCATGCACCAAAAAAGGAAATGGAAGCCATAAAAAATGTTGGGAAGGTAGCGAGAAAAATGGCCACCACCCAGATTTGGAAGAATCCAGGATGGGCCAGTCCTTTACATTTTCCTAGCGAACTATTCACAGCCAAAGCTAGAACGAATGGATGACACCCTTCTGCATCCCAGAAAACACCACCCACCTTAGATGCATATTATACCAGGTAGCTCAAGCAGAGGAGGGGATGGCACCAGCAGGATGGAAGTGACTATGGTAACGCTTCACTAGAGAAACAACATGTAGCAGAAAAGATATAAGTACGCCATGATTCACACATTGGAATATGGCGCACACTTTGGGCGAAAGGAGAATAAAAAACACACAAACCTAATCACACAACGAATCCTACGTGCAGATACACATTGTAATAGCATGCAGATATATATATATATATATATATAAAACAATAGTGAAGAAGGTTTGACCATCGAAGAAACCCCATGAAGGAAATGATGAATCATATTGCACCCAAACATTGCACAAGCAAACAACTAAGGGAAGTAAACAAAAAAACCTAACGTTCAATCTGAGTAAGAAGTTGTGTGAGAAACAACCATGTAGAAGATGTCTACAGGCGTACTTTGCTTTGTTGAAGACACGGTGATATCAACTAAACATTTGACAAAAGATGTCTTCAGTCCAAAGGGGTGAGAGCACTCAATACACAGTTGCGACCTCCCACGACGTCCAGTTCGCGTCTGCAATTATAAGATTTGATGGGCTCGATACTCTTCAAATATAAAATCATGCTGTAAAGTTTGTGCTTTCTAATCATTAACTGGTTCAGTTCTTACTAATGGAGATGAAGAACAATGTGTGTGACTGCGATTTACAGAGGAAGAGATGTACACGAGGAGAGACACAAGTATGCTTTTTAACATATCTAAAACCCAACTAGAATCGGAGGACATGCAGGTGTTGCAGCACATCCAATACCATTAGTGGCAAGCTGTGGTGCAACACATGAAATCTCGTTAGTGGCAAGCGGTCGTGCTCATGGTAGGACGTGGTGCCAGGTTGAGTACTTGTTCAAAATATGGGCAGAGACATATCAAATGAGTTACAAAGTACAAACGGCTGAACTGTATATCTCATATTATACATTAGTATAGATATGTTACATATTTTGATGGTTGAAGGTAACACCGACTAACCGATCGTAGAAATGAATAACGGGATCTAACTAACACTCTTAACTAATGAGATTACTATTTCTAATACTCCCTCTTAATCTCAAGGGTTACATTCTTACTAACACTCCCTCTTAATTTTGATATTCTAAAAGTGCTAAAATGCAAATCTCATAAATGCACAAATGCAAATGCTTGTTGGTCTATGTCTCAAACAAGCTTACAAACATTTAAGAAAAATTTCAAAAACTAAATTAGGTTTAGATTAGGGTACTGAGGCCTATTTCTTTCATCTTCATCTTCAAAGATAGAATGCTCGCCTAGATCCAAAATTTGATGTTGTTGTCATCTTCTTTCCTTTCTTTCAATAGTATCTTCAGTCAACTTATCTTTGTGGTTGACGATATTCTTTGTCTCATTGTGTCTCCACCCAAAACTATTCCGCAAACACTTCCATAATTCTTCTACCTCAATGTTCAACTCTATTCCTTGCATGTGTATGTTACTTAACTTCATTTCCTGGGGCATTTCTGCAATGCTAATTTCTGATTCTTGTCTTTTATTTTTGTTCATGTCTTCACAAATCCTTCGATTTTCTATCCATTCTTCTAGCATTCTCAACTCTTCATCATAATCTATTAGCAATACATCCAAGTGTTGTTCTTTCTCAATACCTGCACAATCTACAAACACACACAAATTTTCAGTTTCAAAAACATGAGATTCTTTGGTCTTGGTTGATGCTTCAAGCATCTTTTCGATGTGTAGGAATGGAATCTCCAAACACTCTACAAAATCTTCATCTTGTTTCTCATCAAATACTGCTACCTGGGCAGTTTTATCTTCAATCGAATCGTCATCAACAAACTTTGTTCGCTTCACTAAGTTAATGGCATCAACAATATCTTTTGTTGGATTCACCAAAGTTTCTTCATCATCAAAGGTTTCTACAATGGCAGCTTTACCAACAACTTCATCATCCACTTGTGTATCTACACAGTGGGATTCACCTTCCTCTTCATGCTTTGTGGCACACATAAGGTCTTCAATATTTTTCTTCTCTACTTTATCAAGCAGTTCTTAGACTTTCTTGTCTTCGTCTTCTTTCTTTGCTTCAAACATAGAAGCTTCTTGTAATTTACCAATATGATGCAAAGTATTAATGTTTCTCCTCTTTTTACTGTACCTCATCTCTAAAGCATCCCAACAAGCCTTTGCACTAACAACTTGATGAAATTTATAGAAAACACAATAAAAAAACGTTTTCATCCACTGCTGATAAAATAAGAAGTCTTGTAATTGCATTTTTTCTGTTATGGGGATCCACAAAATATTTTGAACAAAGCAAATCTTCCATTTTATTTGCCCAAATTTCATAATCCATACTTGAGAAAAATAGAAAAATTGGCATAGATCTTCTCAATATTTCATCTATCTCTTCATCTTGATTAGATTTATTCTGATCTAGATCTTCATTGATCTGCTCGATCTCTGTAGTCTGATTTTTATCTTCATCATCTTCTCTATTTATGAACCGAACTAGAATCTCACCATATATCTCTTCAAAATAGTCTTCCACTACCCTTTGATTTTCTTTCGCAAATTCTTTAATATTTATCCTTGCTTGTTTTAGTCTTCTCTCCTTTTTCATTCAATTTAATTTTATAAACCCATTTTGGAATGTAAGTAACACACTTAGCTAATGAGATTACTATTTCTAACAGAACCTAGACTGCTGCATTCAACTGGAGCCATGCAACACATTGACACTAGCGGCATGCGACACAACAACTGGAGCAATTAGAGTGACCCACTATCATATGCCTCGATATGAGGCCAAATAAGGCTTTGAATTCAGGGATTGGTCGAGAGGAAAAAATCAGTTTAAAACTTTGTTATAAAAAGCATTGTAAATTGTGCCAAGGTAATAAAATTACATCAAATCGATTTCTATAGTCCCTACTGCTTGTGGGAAAGGACTAACTCCAATTCCACATAAAACAGTAACCAATCAAAGTTTCCAAGTTCAGAAAAAAAATGTATCTTGTACCTCTTATATATATCTTAACCCAATAGAAATGGAAAGTGCACAGAGGTCACAATCAATTTTTTTTCAATTTATCATTCTTGGTATTTGTAAAAAAAAATGGAAAGGATACAAAGTTACAATGCCTCTCTTACAGATTAAAAGATCTGATAGACCTAACAAATCATATAGAATGGAATCGATCAGAGGCAAAAGAGAATGTTGTCTCTTAGACCAAACAGATGCAAACTGAGTTCAAATTCATTTTCAAAGCGAGCTAAGTCCACTGGTATTATCGAATTGTGTGAATGATCTACTTTCCAGGAATGAAGCATATGCCAATATATCAATGTGTTTCCACCCACGGGTTCCCACCTTTGTGTGACAATGAAAACATTGTTCTCAATGTCTTTACTCGTTGTACATGTTTCTTTTCAACTACTACATGCATGTCACGAAATGTTAGGAGTGTCTATGTGTCGTTACCTTGATATGACTCTTGATGTGCAAACCGTTCTAGATAGGATGCAAAGTAGTTATGTGTTCATGGATTCTTCTAAACTCCACTTACTAATAGGTAGAATTCAAAACCTCACTTTGCATTTTATTCAATTAACTAAATTTTATTGGTCCACTTTTGCAGACAACACCTCTAGTCACATAAACAAGCAAGCAGCATCGGAAACCGACAAGCGATAAATGCCTTCCAGTAGAAGATATTTTCCCTTACCTTTCCCTTACCCTCTTTATACCATACATCCTAGGAGTGTTACCACTATATAAGCTAGGAATACCCAAGTAGCCAAACATGCAATTAAACACTCCCTTTCCTTTATTTCTTTCAATTTCCAGAAATAGACTTGGAGCCGCAGGTTCCCCATAGGATACCTTGTTATGATGTGGACTCCCATTGTCATAGAGACATTCAACATCGAATTGAGAAGCTGGGAAGCAACCCAGCAACATGCATAATCTAGCGATGTCCACATTTCAATTATTCAACATGCATTGGGCAGGTGGTTTTCTCATTGATAGTTTTAATTGTGCCCCTTCATGACATTGACCCATAAATTTGACACTTTCGCTCCCCATAGATCACTCTACAACAATATCTAGAATCTAGTGATGTCCACAGTTCAATTTTTCAACATGCATAGGACAAGTGGTTTTCTTTGATAGTTTTTTTTGGTGCTCATTTATCACATTGAACCATAAATTTGATTTAATTTCCATCGCAATTGTTCAGAATGCATAGAACATGTTAATTTCCAATTGGGTGAGCTATGACCACTTGTTGGTTGTCTGTGTTTAACCGTCCAAGACATCTCTTAGGGTGTTTTCTCCGCTAGTGCTTTTATAACTTTACCCTCTAGTGCTTTTATAATCTCTTTGTTTTTATAATTTCTAATAACAATAGGCGGGGGTTCTTTCCCTCTATTCCAGCTTGAAACAAAATGGTTTTCAAATCAAAAGAGTGCCTAAACTGCTTCAATTTCCATTTGCATGTGTTTTTTCCGAACAAGGTTTTGAATTGTGTGAAATGAGCACATCCCATCACATCAATGAGGAATTCCTTGACATGGTCATTGATATGGAACACAACTTGGATCTAATGGCCAAGTGTTTTTTGTTTAAATGCATGATCTCAATCTCTCTTTACAAAAACCAAAATGTTTATGATTTTCTATGTTCCCGTCCACCTAAGCCTTTCTAGCAATTCTCCATTTGTATGTTAAAATCCTTTATCACAACCAAAATAATGTGATACCTCTAAGATCTTCCAACTCTTCAGTCATACTCTATGCTAAATGTCACAATGTAATGTGCATGTCAATGGGCTCAATGTATATTCTAATTATGAACGTTTTGGCAAGGGGATACCTCCATGCTTGCCATTTTCTCTCTACTTCCTAAATATACTTTTCTTTAATTTTTTATTATTATTTACAGTAGTCTAAATAATAGCCTTTCTTCCCTAACAACGTGCTTCTATTATCTATTTTCATTTTCTCTCTACTTCTTAAATATACTTTGCTTAGTCTAAATAATAGCCTTTCTTCCCTAACAACGTGCTTATATTATCTTTTGCAAATAGCTTAAATTTTCAAAGATCATCTTTTCCTTAAGTTTAGTTTTAATGACATGAAATAATGACTTGTAAATTCATGTTTTTAATGATATGAAATAATGGCTTGTAAGATGACTTGGAATTGATGGCCAAGTGCTTGCTATTTAAATGCATGAATTCAACGGCAAATGATGTATGGTTTTGTTGGAAAGTATTCACATGTTTGTCAAGGTTATGGTGGCTCTCTTTTATGCTTATTCTTCGATCTCTTGTATATAAAAAACAATGATTAATATGGAAGTGAAATGCAATTAGTGTGTGCTTGTTATCTAAGTGACTTACCACATAGTATTATGGTATGGGCACATGGGTGGTATGTGTTGTAAATGGTGCTAAGGTTGAGATGACTTGAATTCTTGATGTCGCATAATGACAAACGTATGTAAACTTTGATAACTGTGGCACTTCAAAAAAACTTAAAAATAAAGATTTGGTTTATATGGCACAAATACCTTTACAAGAGATCTCCTCAATATTTTATGGGGACTATAAGGCCTATGGAGAAGGGAACTGAGCCACCAATGTACAACATTTATACTTAACTTTGAATAACACACGTGCATGTTAACTCAATGAGAAAAGACAACTTTAAATTGATATCTAATGATGGAGCTTTTGTACTAAGTTTTGAATTGATAATGCCCTAGCTAGTGTTGGTCATTTTGATCATTTGAAGCTAAACTTTCCTTAAAATGATGCATTCAAACAAATTTCATTGTTTTTTTTTCAGGGATGTTGATTTCAAGATGACACTATCAACACAGAAACCAAAAAACCTTTGGATGTTATTCTTGAATACTGGAACAAGTCAACACTATTATGTCAACATTGATTCCTTTCAGAGTTCCCATCTCAATGACAATGTCATTGGGAGCTTGCTCCTAGATGAGACCTTGAATGAAAGAACTTAGGGCTGGGACTTGCTACTTAGCATCGAGTTTAATGACAGTACATAATTGTTTGTCACGTCACTTACTTTAGACGATAATCTCGAAAACCAAGAATTGGATCCATCATTTACCTCAATACAATCTGGGCTTCATAACATGTGTGTCTTTACATCAGTAAAACATCACGTCCATAAGAGAATATCCCAACTTTATTACATATATACATTTATTATATTATTATTATTATTATTTTAAATAACTTTTGATTTCATGATAAAACTATTAAATTTTATCAAATATATCTTATAATTTCTAACACACCATCTCTTTTAATATACAATTATTTTAACTTTAAATTGTTTACCCTTATCATTTTTAATATAATTCTTTTACCCTTCTCTCATAAATATATAATTTTGAAAGTTACAAACTTTACTTTTGTAGTGCCCTCGTTTTTCAGCAGAGCACTGGGTAGCATTTATGAGTCAATTTTCTCTGTATTAGACTTTTACTCAGGTGTAAGGAAGTAAATTTCCAATCTAATCTTCCATTTCTGTTAGATGAGGTTTAGTTGACTGTCCTGTACTTAAAATTTCTATATATAAAAAAAAATACTAATCATATCAATATTTTCTTGCAATAATTGTTTTCAGCAAAGAACATGTTCCACCGTAAGAGTTCAGTAAATGGCAAAGTACATGCAGGGTTCAGAGTAAGTCTCAACATAATAATCGAATAAAATAAATAACAAGGAAAGTACCTGATGCTGATGCTAGTCGACCGTAGGTTGCAGAAGGCTATCATTCCATCCTCAAAGTCAGCCAAAACGATGTGTCCACCCTACCGATCGGCTATTATCTTGCTGACCCTAGGAAATCAACGGATTTCCTAGCCCCCGAGCCCACAAACTGATAATCCTGAGAGCAGAATTCCATTGGTTTCTTTTCCTCATTCCATGGTAATCATATGCTGAGTTAACCTCCTCCTCAGACTTTCTTTGAGTTTCCCACCTCCTCAAAGCTCCGAGTTAACCCCCTCCTCGGCATTCCTCCTTTTTTTCACAAAAATACTAAGTGTCCTCTCCTCCAAAACCCACCCCCTCTGTCTCCATATCCTCCTACTCGAGAATGCTTTGGGCTTACTCCACCACCCCCAAACTCCCTTCTCGAGCCCCTCAACAATTAACTCCTTTCCCTTTGAATTTAATGATATTAATGTCATTAGTAAGATATTATGTAAATAGTTGACTCTTTTCACTTGGACATGATATGTTTTAATGGTCTACCATATTTGTCAATATAACTTATCTTGAGATTTAAATCCTACGATTCGCATTGAATAATTAAATAATTTTAACCATTTTCCCCCACATCACTCCCATTCAAGAATTGTTATCTTATTACGGTTAACTCAGAAATGGAAATAATCACACTTTACTTATTTACTAATCAATATTTACATTTTTACCTATATTGCAATTGTTATGACATGAGTATTTATTCAAATAACATTAATTAAGTCATAATATTAATTAAATCTCCACAAGGTAATAATAAATGGCGAATTTACTAAAAATGTCTTTTTACATCATTTGTTTACCACAATGTTTACCAACAAGTAATACATAGCTTAATTGATTTGTTTTACACCTCTTAAATAACTTCATATTCGTTATCTGAGTTCGATCAATGCATGATTTACATATTCACTTATGATGGCTTATACATTTATGTAATAGGTTAAGTGTTTGTGATATCGATACTAATGTACATGTGCAGGGTGTGCATGCGTGGCCATCGTATGCACAGATCATAAATGTACTATAGACAAACCCCATCCCGCCTATGCATATTTGCTAACCAATAGTAGTATTTAACCTCATGTAGAAGAACAAGCATAATATATATATATAGTACACTTTACTTTAACATCCTCAGTTATTTAATAGTTAATCCTTTACGACTTCATATCATTATCTTTATCTTTACATTAGTTTAATCAATCAGGTACAAGGAAGGGTACCTACTACCACTAACTCAGAATCAAGGAATACCTGACCCTCAACAGTACTATCATATCCTCCCATCCTAACCTACTACCACATCCTCCCTATCCTTCCTCTGCTAGTATAAAAGTGGATGTCGGACTCAACGACCTGACCACATAGAACTTGAGAGCGATAGCGTCGGCTGAACAGCGGACCTATCCTCTCCTAGCAGGAATCCGACCATCGTCATCACACATACATGGGGAGCGTGTCTCAGCACGTCCCTCCCATGATCTCGGGTATCATAGGAACATAGGGTGGGAAACACATCCATCCCTCTCAACATACTGGGCCTATGCCCTTATCGACTCATACTCTGCTGCTATCGGGATTATCAGTTTGTGTTATCGTATCATCATTTTTGGCTGACTTAGGTTTACTGTACGAACATGTTCTTTTCCCCATATATCAGATCAAGTAACTGGCTATCCCATAGCCTTCATGTCCTGTACGTTAGTATTTGGCAAAATACAAATTCATAGAAAGCATTTCCCATTGATCACCAATTGATCCATGTTATCAAAATCACTTTGTTTCATGTAACCCTTTTAGTTCATCATAAATGCGTATGACATATAATACTTCATACAAGAATATGGTATCCACGTACCAATTCTTATATTTCACATCTCATTAATGAAAACATATAAAGATATATTGTAGTCGTAAGATAAAGAAATCACACGATAATCATGACATCGTAACTGCATGACATAATAACATCATAATCATAGTGAAATCATAAAACAGGGTAACATTATATAATGAGGTCCGTAATGTCGTAATATAGTCTACTCAGTTGAGTTGAGTTCAATAGATAATGAGAAAGTATAGTGTGTCTTAATTGATAAATGCATGTAATAAAATATGGGGCGTTACATACACCCACCCTTCAGGAAACTTCGTCCCGAAGTTATGGTCAAAATAGTGCAGGAAAATCTTGACTCATAGTCTATGCAATTCCGCAAATGGTGGGTCCGAGCCGTACATGTCCTACTTAGCCTTGACTTGACCAAATATTCCAATATTATCTTTTAATTTTACTTCTCTTATCTCATGATATGTGTTCTAATAATTGAAGAACATTTAGATTAATCCTTTTGTTGGATCTCAATATTATGCTTAGAATGCCTAAATGTTATAACCATGTTCTATCCACCTTAGTATCCTATTTCATACCCTTTTACAATATTCTTTAAGTTACATCTTCCCGATAAGTTTATCCATCACACAATGGAGGTTACCGAAGCTTTTATTGATCCAACTTGGCATGGAATAGTCAACACTTTAAATGGAGGTCTTTAGAACTCATAATTTGCATTCACTCCATGCGCAACTATCGAGGACCCCTATAGTTGGTATACCTTTTAGGGGAAGAAGGTTCATATCCTCAAAACCCTAAGGTCATATATTGTTTCTGTATCGGTAATAAATAATAACGAAAGTATCGTAACATTGTTAAACTAGGGGAACTATCATCATTTACAAGGTTTTCATGGCTATTCCTTATCAAAACACAATTGTCACCATGTTTATTTATTATTCTCTCCTTTAACTAATATAATCTATGGAGAAACCATTCCTGCTTCAATTTCTTAAGAATTTCACAGCTAATTTGTTCCAATCCTACAAGTCAAACGAATATGCCATAACTTAGTCCAATCCTACAAGTCGAACGAATATGCCATAACTTACTACGTTCATTCATATTAGAACTTCCTAATGACCGCTTTAATTGAGTTAAGTTGAGAACTGTGTTGAGATCCTTGGGGCTCTTTTATTATTAACCGAGATCATCACTATATTAGGTATGATTAATCCGAAATTTTCTCAAAAAATATTCGCACCATTACACCAATATTTAAATTAATTAGTCTAAAGCCATGTTTCCCTTAAATAGAATAGTCTTGTAATAAACTTTGTATGCAATCTCCTGGTTTAAGTACAGGGTGTTTTCCCTAATGCGATTCAAAAGGGTACCTAGTCCTTATATCGAGCAAGTTTATTCCCATCCTTTATCTTATCTGAATAATATATAATGTATTTTCCAAGTCTCTCCTTCTCTGAGTTACATAACATTTCATATCTTAATGTTTCCCAACTAAAATACCTGTATATTGTTACATTTATTTAGATTTTTTTTAAATGAAAATTTTATTTGTAAATACGATTATGGGGTGTTTATGAGTCTTCTCATTAATTTGTATTTTGTACCAAGTCATCTATATACACACATCGATGTTTGCGTAATTTGGAGTGGAGACCTAGGAACTCAAAACTCAAACACCATTCCGCATTTATTCTAACATATCCTCTTTTGTTTCTACTATAAACGTTTTTCAACTTAAGTATTTTCTGCAAAATAATATGGTGTAGTAAAACATACTAAGAGCTATGATAAAAAAAAAAATATAATTGTTTGATCATGTTAAACTCCTCTACTTTGAACTAACATAAGACGTTTTCATTTCAATGATATAGCAAATTTCATAATAACAAAAGGCGTTGTCATGTTAAATGTGTTCTCTACATCTCTACAATATTTTGTAGCGACATTCGATCAATTTACCTAGTTATAACCAATTTCTATAAATAAAAATTTTATATCTAGAAAGCTAATTCATTTTCCTACATTTCGTCCTTTATCCTCATAACCGAATTCATCGTGTAAGTATCTCGCATACTCCCTCCGAGTTAACCTATTGTTGTTTTTCTAGGTTCGCCTTACCACTAACATGTCATGAAAGACGAGCGTTAGCTTGCACCAGTCTATCAGTATATATACATGAGTGCATTCCCCAATTCCTATTTACCACATTTTGGACCATGACACCCATCCAAATACCCTAGTCTCTATTTTCACATAAATCTGAAAGTTAAAATGACCAAATTGTGGTCAATCTTTATTATGAAAACAACACAATCGAGTCATAAGATGGACATTAACGTAAATGTGATCGTGGTCTCTACTTTTGTTGTGACTAATTAGGATGATAAGTTGTGAGACATTTGATCTTATTGTTAGATGTATTTGTTAAATCAATTGTGACCTATATTGATGTTTAAGCATTGTATGAGTATTTTTTTTTTTAATTTTAATGTCGATGTAACAAAGTTGTTCTCAATTAACGTAAGTAACATCCCTAATATATGAATTGGTAAATTAAATGTGTCGTGTTCATCTCATTTGAAAAGACTTTCTTTTACTATTAGCTTTACCACTTGTATAGTAAATGGTTGTGAAATATTTAAATCTTTTTACTATTAACGTCTATTTTAAATTTATAATTATGAGTATAATAATTTATTAATTAAATGTGAAACTAATTTATGATTATGACCATAATAACTTATGTGTTGTGTCGATCTTAATTAAAAGTATCGCGTTTACTTTTAACTTAACCATTTGACAATTATGTGTATAATAAACGAGTACCACTTTTGCATTTAAATATGTATGAGTCTAAAACGATGATAAATTTTTTAATTTTTTTAATTTTTTTTTTATTTTTTATCATACAAATATATTAGTTTAAAATATTGTAATAAGATGAAGACTTAGTACCATCACGCCACTACAAAAGCAATAAAATTAATTTTTTTTTTTTTGATTTGTTCTTTTGACGTGCATGCATTCCTTTTTATCATAATATTGTCAACCCAGTTTAAGGTAAATTTAAAATTATATTTAAATAAGCTTTGTATATGAAACACTAACTTTCTTCTCCCCTTTTGTATCATTATATAGTTACACTTACCTATATTTTCCTCCTGAATTAATTTTACGTGGGATGTTAAATACATGAAATGCTAAGAGAGTTTGATTAAATACCTGAATTTATTAAACCTTAGGTCTCCACCAAACCACTTAAGCCACTCTTCATTTATTTATTTAAATATATATATATATATATATTTATTTATTTATTTCCCAAAATTTAAATATTTATATATATTAAGTTTAAATATTTTTAAATTCTCCTTTAAATATAAATTAAAACTTAAATTTGATATATTAAAAGTTAAATTATAATCTCTCCAAACCACTCCAACCTTACTATAATTGACCTTAAGATTTTTAAATCTATGACGAACTTTTAAATTTCAAGTTTGTGAGTGGCTTTATATATATATATATATATATATATATATATATATATATTTTAAATATTTAACTTTTAATTCTTTAACAACCTAGGTTATAACATTATATAAATATATATTCAAGATTTAATTTAATTAAATTTAAATAAAACACTATAATATTATATTCGAAATTGCCGAAACCCCTTTTCCCCATTTTTTTATCCATAATTAAATTAAATTAACTTAAATAATAAATTAATTAATTAAATTAAATTAATTACTCAAAAGACATCAAATTAAATTAATTAAATTAATATTAAAATATATATATAAAAAATAACATTAACAAAATTAAATTAACATTGAAAAATCATTAAATTAAATTAAACGATTTAAATCAAATGAATGTTAAACTACACTACATTAAATTAATAAAATTAAATTAATATTTAAAAAACATTAAAATTAAATTTTTTTTTTTTAAACAATATAAATCTCAAAACGAAAGCAAACGCTGGGACATGGCTCATGGACGGTTTGATCCTGTGCAATGCTCTCGGGCCAAGCCCAATTCTCTCTTTGCATGTGGGATTGGCGCCCACGCTAACATAAATTAAAGGGAAAATAATAAAAATAATAATACGGTGATTTGACGCGATAAGGTTCGTTTATCCGGAGGGTTGCAAGAGCCGAAGATCGACGGCTCTCCTTGACCCGCGTCGGCAACATGCTCGAGCGATAACAGGGTTCGGTGGTCGCGGAAGGAAAACCGCCATGACACGTGGCTAATCCCTACTCATCCGCATACGAAAAGGCGGTTTTGTAAACCACCCATGGGCAACGCGGAAACCGCCTTACCGTCAGCTTTTCTCTATTTAAGGAGGAGGGCTAGGTTTTACTTGGCATCGTTGGCTGCTCCTCGCGTGAAGGGCTCGCGGTGCTGAGCGCTAGGGTTTGGCCCATATGAAGGCTTGTGCTCGACGCATCGGCTGTAGATTTTCGTGGTGGTCACCATTTGACCTGGCAGAGTGTCGTGGAATGAGGGGCTTTGCAATTTCCCAGTGGGAGACAGTTTCCGAAGATTGATTTACTTATCGGCAATGATGCAAGTAGGGCTAAGCACCGTGCAGCACACGCTAACAGCGGAGCCGGCAAGCATCTTAAATCATGCCATAATAGAAGCTCGTCGCCAAGGGAACGGCCGAACAATTCCTCTACATGTCGCGGTGACGTTTTGGGCAGCCCCTGCTAGCCTTCTGCGCCTGGCTTGCTAGGCTGCAACTTCAAAGTTTAGGGGATGGTGCTGAAGCCACCGGCAATAAAAATGACGAGATTAGAAGACTCATAAAAATCCTTCTAAAGGTTACGAAGAAGAATCCGGTTCTCGTAGGGGCGAAAGAGCCCGAAGCTTAGCAAAAATACTTGTGCAGAGAATAGAAGAAGGTGAAACCCCAGCGCAGCTTCAGATCCTTCATAATGAAATAGATATGCCCACCTTCTGTTGGCGAAACAAAGATAAAGACCGCATTGCCATGAAGTTTAGAGAATTTGGACCAAATGGTGGAAAGGCGTTTGTTTAACGTGGGTGAATTAAAGCGGCTTGTAGAGCATCCCAAGGCAGGAGGAGCATTGATAGGGTTGTCAAATCTGCAGAATGGTCGGATGAAATTCGTGACAGGGTCGGGCGGTGCAGGCATTGGCTCGGTACGTTCGACACTGCAGAATGGTCGGTAGGGTCAATCTGTTGGTTTTGGATGAGGCTGAGCGGAGTTTGCATGATGCGCCTTGTGTTGTCAGGTGCCTTGTCAACAAAAGGGTTTTGACTGCCGGGGGTGGTGCACCGGAGATTGAAATGTCAAGGCATCTTGGTGTGTGGGCTAAGACTCTGCAGGGAATGGAGAGTTACTGTATTCGCGTGTTTGCTGAAGCGCTAGAAGTCATTCCGTGTACTCCGGCTGAAAATGCAGGGCTGAATCCAATTGCTATGGTCACAGAGCTTTGGAATCAGCATGCGAATGGTGAGATAAACACAGGAATTAATGTGAGGAAGGGTCAGATAACAAACATTTTGGAAGAGAATGTGGTTCAGCCACTGCTGGTGAGTACTAGTGCTATATCCTTGGCAACAGAATGTGTTTGGATGATTTTGAAGATTGATGACATTGTGACGGTAAGGTAGAGTGCTTAGCTTGTATGCAGGGAAAGGTTTGTGAAAAAGAGTTTCAGCTTCTGAATTTTTTTTTTTAAAGAAATCCTTCAGAAGTGTTTTTCCAAGTATCTTTAATCTTTAGGCACAACAGTTGGGATTAGCTGTTGCATCCCTCAGGACAATTTTCTATTTCTAACTTTTACAGGATATATCTTCCAAGACAAGGTATTAATAGCCATAAGCTTTGAATTGTACTTGATATATATATATATATATATATTTTACTTTTAACTCTTAATTCTTAACCACAATTAAATTAAATTACATTAAATAATAATAATAATAATAATAAAATAATAAAGAAAATTAATTTTAATTAAGTAATTAAAAGACATTACATTAAATTAATTAAATTAAATTAAGTTAAAAGGCATTAAATTAAATTAATTAACAAAATTTCTCTCCTTTTTTTTTAAACATAATTCTCTGATTTTAATTCAAAATAATGGTCGTAGTGGCCTCCTTAAATATGAATTTTTATGTTTGTTTTCTTACGCCAAATATGCAATGTCTTCTTGTTTTCTTATAAAGTTTACAGAATTCTTACTCTACGGCTATATATATATGTAACTGACTATTTCTGATTTTTGTGTTTGTGCAGATAAACTACTGTTACGTAAATTAGGAAAGGAGGTTTGGGGAATCGTGAACATTGATTTCAGATTTCTGCATAGAGTTCTACCTAGATTTACCGGAATTTTGCTTAGGGATGCTTAGTTTCTATTTCCGGTAGGCAGTTAGGTTCGAGAGTCCGAACCAGGCTCTGATACCATCTGTAGTGCCCTGGTTTTTCAGCAGAGCACTGGGTAGCATTTCTCAGTCAATTTTCTCTGTATTAGACTTTTACTCAGGTGTAAGGAAGTAAATTTCCAATCTAATCTTCCATTTCTGTTAGATGAGATTTAGTTGACTGTCCTGTACTTAAAATTTCTATATATAAAAAAAAATACTAATCATATCAATATTTTCTTGCAACAATTGTTTTCAGCAAAGAACATGTTCCACCGTAAGAGTTCAGTAAATGGCAAAGTACATGCAGGGTTCAGAGTAAGTCTCAGCATAATAATCGAATAAAATAAATAACAAGGAAAGTACCTGATGCTGATGCTAGTCGACCGTAGGTTGCAGCAGGCTATCATTCCATCCTCAAAGTCAGCCAAAACGATGTGTCCACCCTACCGATCAGCTATTATCTTGCTGACCCTAGGAAATCAACGGATTTCCTAGCCCCCGATCCCACAAACTGATAATCCTGAGAGCAGAATTCCATTGGTTTCTTTTCCTCATTCCATGGTAATCATCTGCTGAGTTAACCCCCTCCTCAGACTTTCTTTGAGTTTCCCACCTCCTCAAAGCTCCGAGTTAACCCCCTCCTCGGCATTCCTCCTTTTTTTCACAAAAATACTAAGTGTCCTCTCCTCCAAAACCCACCCCCTCTGTCTCCATATCCTCCTACTCGAGAAGGCTTTGGGCTTACTCCACCACCCCCGAACTCCCTTCTCGAGCCCCTCAACCATTAACTCCTTTCCCTTTGAATTTAATGATATTAATGTCATTAGTAAGATATTATGTAAATAGTTGACTCTTTTCACTTGGACATGATATGTTTTAATGGTCTACCATATTTGTCAATATAACTTATCTTGAGATTTAAATTCTACGATTCGCATTGAATAATTAAATAATTTTAACCATTTTCCCCCACGTCACTCCCATTCAAGAATTGTTATCTTATTACGGTTAACTCAGAAATGGAAATAATCACACTTTACTTATTTACTAATCAATATTTACATTTTTACCTATATTGCAATTGTTATGACATGAGTATTTATTCAAATAACATTAATTAAGTCATAATATTAATTAAATCTCCACAAGGTAATAATAAATGGCGAATTTACTAAAAATGTCTTTTTACATCATTTGTTTACCACAATGTTTACCAACAAGTAATACATAGCTTAATTGATTTGTTTTACACCTCTTAAATAACTTCATATTCGTTATCTGAGTTCGATCAATGCATGATTTACATATTCACTTATGACGGCTTATACATTTATGTAATAGGTTAAGTGTTTGTGATATCGATACTAATGTACATGTGCAAGGTGTGCATGCGTGGCCAGCGTATGCACAGATCATAAATGTACTATAGACAAACCCCATCCCGCCTATGCATATTTGCTAACCAATAGTAGTATTTACCCTCATGTAGAAGAACAAGCATAATATATATATAGTACACTTTACTTTAACATCCTCAGTTATTTAACAGTTAATCCTTTACGACTTCATATCATTATCTTTATCTTTACATTATTTTAATCAATCAGGTACAAGGAAGGGTACCTACTACCACTAACTCAGAATCAAGGAATACCCGACCCTCAACAGTACTATCATATCCTCCCATCCTAACCTACTGCCACATCCTCCCTATCCTTCCTCTCCTAGTACAAAAGTGGATGTCGGACTCAACGACCTGACCACATAGAACTTGAGAGCGATAGCGTCGGCTGAACAGCGGACCTATCCTCTCCTACCAGGCATCCGACCATCGTCATCACACATACATGGGGAGCGTGTCTCAGCACGGCCCTCCCACGATATCAGGTATCATAGGAACATAGGGTGGGAAACACATCCATCCCTCTCAACATACTGGGCCTACGCCCTTATCGACTCATACTCTGCTGCTATCGGGATTATCAGTTTGTGTTATCGTATCATCATTTTTGGCTGACTTAGGTTTACTGTACGAACATGTTCTTTTCCCCATATATCAGATCAAGTAACTGGCTATCCCATAGCCTTTGTGTCATGTACGTTAGTATTTGGCAAAATACAAATTCATAGAAAGCATTTCCCATTGATCACCAATTGATCCATGTTATCAAAATCACTTTGTTTCATGTAACCCTTTTAGTTCATCATAAATGCGTATGACATATAATACTTCATACAAGAAGATGGTATCCACGTACCGATTCCTATATTTCACATCTCATTAATGAAAACATATAAACATATATTGTAGTCGTAAGATAAAGAAATCACACGATAATCATGACATCGTAACTGCATGATATGAACATCATAATCATAGTGAAATCATAAAACAGGGTAACATTATATAATGAGGTCTGTAATGTCGTAATATAGTCTACTCAGTTGAGTTGAGTTCAATAGATAATGAGAAAGTATAGTGTGTCTTAATTGATAAATGCATGTAATAAAATATGGGGCGTTACAACTTTTATACGATATAATTTACTAAATAATCAATATAATTTCTAATTTTTATAATCTTTTATATATATAGATATATCTGTTGTTTAAATTTAAATTATATTTCATATTTTATATTAAAATAAAAATTAAATATTTTAAAAATATATTTATTTAAATTTAAAATTTTATATAAAAATTATATATTTCATCTCACACCACATTTTTAATTAAATGTTCACAACTTTGTTTAACATGATTTTTCAAATTAATAATATTGTTAAAATTCCAAATAAGTTAGTTTAATAAATTTCATTTTACAAGTTAGAATATATCGTTTTTTCATATTGTATAACAAATGTCGAAGTAAACAATATTAGTTATATATATATATATATATGAGTGTTTATAAATGTTATTAATACCAATAATTACTAAAATTATAAGATATATTGCGTTTATTAATGGATTTGTAGTTGTATTAAATTAAACCACCTATGATGCAAGAGCTTTTGCTTATGCACCATATATTTTACAATAAATTTATGGAATAGTTTTATATTCTTATAAAACATTGACTTATGTATTTTTATTTATACTATATTATGTATATAAAAAATTATTAAATGACTTTTAGTTTATATTTTGATTTTTGTAAAATCTTGAACAATTGCTATACATTTAATACCTTTGAGATGAAATATCTATTGCAAATTGGATACTTCCAAATTATAATATCATGTTTTTACTTGTTATTTTTTATGTAGTTTTTTTATTAATTTTTTCTTAAAAGGTTTATTATGGAGGTGTATTGCATGCTAAAAAACAAATTTATTAATTTTACTTATTTGATAAAGAATAAACCAATACATTATAAAAATAGAATTTTAATTGGAAGATAGTATAATAATAAGATGGTATAATATTAAGATTTTCAAAAATTATTGATGAAGATGGTATAATATTAAGATTTTCAAAAATTATTGATGAAGATGGTATAATATTAAGATTTTAAAAAATTATTGATGAAGATGGTATAATATTTTTATTTTAAAAAATTATTGACTTCGTCATGTTCATTTGAAGCTTCGGATGCTCAACGTTTTATTTAACATTAATACCAATGTTTTATTATGCCCCCGACATTTATTTTCATTCACGGACATTAATCAGGACAAGATTTTCAAAATTTTCTGCTACATTAAGGTTTTCTCATAGTCTGTGATAAATTTTTGTTTTGGTTATTTTTTAAATAGTGAATTTTCTTTGTTTCTATTGGCTTTGTGGGCCATGACACCACCCTAGGTTCTTGTGCCTTGGGTCCCAGCGGCATGTCGGCCTCACAAGGTTTAAATGCATGTCAGTTGCGTATTAATTTGGTTCATCTCTGTGTTTTTGCGCTCTTGTCCCAGGCTCACATGCTCTGCTCTTTCAATGTCATTAGTACTTAAATCTACTGTATCCTTTATTTTTCGTGGTGGGATGGTGGGTTTTATCTGTCTGTGTTAAATTCTGGAAATTACTCTGTCGTGTTGGTGATTTTCCTAAATGAGTTTCTCTGATCTGGTCACCGATGGATATGAGATTTATTGGGTCTTGGCCATTTTTTTTTAAGGAATTTGAGCGGTGAACGTGGAGGATTTTCATTTGGGCGAGCTCTGTCTACTGTTGTGTTTTGTTTTGGGTGTGCTTTTTCACTCCTTCCGCAATTCTTTTTCCCCTTTGGTGTCCATGGTCTCTTTCGGTGGGGCGCTACTGGTGGGCTGTAGCTTTTCCGTTCGTTGGTTTTGCTAAGCTTAGCGACATTGTTTCTTTTGTGGTGTTCCTCTTCGTTGTTTGGTGGTTCGGTGATAAGTTTTCATTTAATATGTTCAAGTCGATGCAGTTGTATTTTGGAGAAGGTATTCGTGATTTTTGCCGTTTGCTTGGTGCTTGGTAATTGCATTGGGTTTCCCTGTGAGAGTTGGTTCACGCTCACACAAGAAATCCATTCCCTGGCCCTAGTGAATTTGTGGTTGATACGTAGTGATTTGATTCCTTCTATAATAAAGACGTGGCATTTCCTAGCTATCCTTTTTCTTTCGATCAACAATGGAAAAAGTTTCACAATCTTGGTGGAATTCAAGGGAGAGAATATTGAATCTTGATAGAGAATATCTATAAACTTCATAATGTATATATCTATAAACTTCATAATGTATATTGAATGTTGATTTATCTTACTTACATGTAGGAATGGTTTGGTTTCCCTAGGGAGGTTGTGATTCCTTGCAACCAAACTGCAAATTTCTTTCACGGAGAAGAAACCTTTCTAGAGATATCCCCAATGTAGTATGTCCGAGATCCCTTGGGTATTTATGACTTGTTCTTCCATTTTTTCCCAAATCATTGTGGTTTCCTCCTACGAAATGTTGCATGACCAATTGGTGGGATGTTTCTAGTGCTTGTATTCATTATTTGGTTCATGATACTAGTATTGACTAACTGTAACAATTCCCATTTCATGTAGTTATTGTTTGATGTCATCCACTGGGAAGGAAGAGATCATACTAGGGATTTGCAGCCACAAGTCAACCCAAAATGAGGCTATTTTGCCATTTTTATCTCCCAAAAATTGTGTTGTTGGATTAATTCTTTGCTTTAAGAGGATAAGTTCCAGACGAGTGACCCATTCTTTTCTTCATAGTGGTAAATCAGTTCTTGGTTTTCTAGATAAGCGGCATATTTTTGGTACAAAAGAATATCCCATGGCTCCATGGAATGAGTAGCCCACCTCCACCAATATTTTGCTCCCAAAACCTTACTCATAGTTTCGAGATCCCTAAGGAAAAGACCCATTGAAATCTTTGTCTTGCATAAGGTCTCCCATCTCACAAGCATCCATTTGTGATTATCTTTTGAACCCCCCTCAAGGAAATCACATCTAACAACACAAATATATTTTATAACATATTTAGAGCCACCATTACCTAAAATAAATATAATTACATGGATTGGAGAACATATTTGACTAATACAAGGCATTTGGTTAAGTTTAGGGGGTGTAGGGTCCAATTAGAGAGATTTCTAGAGAACTTGGACAATAGATTATCCCATGATGATTGTTTGAGAAGGAAATCAGAGAGAGGGGAACCTAAGTATTTGGGACGAAGGGAACTCATTTGGAAACCAAAAATACGAGTGATATTCCACTACTAACTGATTAGGATATTATTGATGTGTGTTAAAGCATTTATTCTTTAAAACTAAATAATAAAAATGATTTTATATATTGGAAATGCACAATTAACTATTGTTTTTTTTAGAAGTAAGGCTCTATCATGTACTGTGTGGGATCAAATCCATTTAGGTGGAAACCCCTTTTAGAAGTAAGGCTCTATCATGTACTGTGTGGGATCATGTACATCATTGTTTGTCACGTCACTTACTTTAAACGATAATCTCTAAAACCAAGAATTGGATCCATCATTTACCTCAATACAATCTGGGCTTCAATACATGTGTGTCTTTACATCAGTAAAACATCACGTCCATAAAAGAATATCCCAACTTTATTACATATAAACATTTATTATATTATTATTATTATTATTTTAAATAACTTTTGATTTCATGATAAAACTATTAAATTTTATAAAATATATCTTATAATTTCTAACACACCATCTCTTTCAATATACAATTATTTTAACTTTAAATTGTTTAACCTTATCATTTTTAATATAATTCTTTTACCCTTCTCTCATATATGTATAATTTTGAAAGTTACAAACTTTACTTTTATACGATATAATTTACTAAATAATCAATATAATTTCTAATTTTTATAATCTTTTATATATATATATAGATATATTTGTTGTTTAAATTTAAATTATATTTCATATTTTATATTAAAATAAAAATTAAATATTTTAAAAATATATTTATTTAACTTTAAAATTTTATATAAAAATTATTTATTTAATCTCACACCACTTTTTAAATTAAATGTTCGCAACTTTGTTTAACATGATTTTTCAAATTAATAATATTGTTAAAATTTCAAATAAGTTAGTTTAATAAATTTCATTTTACAAGTTAGAATATATTGTTTTTTCATATTGTATAACAAATGTCGAAGTAAATAATATCTATCTATCTATCGATATATTAATATTAGTGTTTATAAATGTTATTAATACCAATAATAACTAAAATTATAAGATATATTGCGTTTACTAATGGATTTGTATTTGCATTAAATTAAACCACCTATGATGCAAGAGCTTTTGCTTATGCACCATATATTTTACAATAAATTTATGGGATATTTTTATATTCTTATAAAACATTGACTTATGTATTTTTATTTATACTATATAACACCTATTTCAAGAAATCTAGAAAAAATCTATTACAAGGACTTCTATGACATTGAATTTTTTTGTAAACGTTTTATTTATTTCATTTAATTTGTAAAAATTATGCATTAAAGAAATATTCCATTAAAATTGGAAAAACTAATCCTAGAAAGAATGTTTTTATTGATCACAAATTTTATTTACTCCAAGTGTTTTTAATATACAATCATAAAAAATGAAATGTTGTATCATTTATAACTAGTTCGGTATGCCATAAATTAGGAGGAGTATATGAAAATCTGTAATTTGTTGGATCATGAGAAAAAATATTCATGAAGATATAAAATGTAGGATTAAAGAAGTTAAGTTGCACACATAATTGCATGTTTTATTACAAGAAGATCTCTATCTATATTTGAAGTGAACAAAGTATCATATTAAATATTTTTATTGTTAAATAACATATTATAATAAAGCATGATTGGAAGGAAATCACAATATTAAATTAAAATAAAATAAATTATAAGAAATGTATTGATGTTGAACCAAATAATAACTATAAATTCGTCAAAATTGGGATAGTTGTTAGGTACAACATTATACATACACAATGAAAGTGTGAAGAAATCGAATTAAGAAATCATGGCCGAGAATTACTTTCACCAAAAGGCAAAGAAAATGATAAGATTTTTAAATGTCGAAGAAATAGATGTTGAAACATATTTTTCAAATCTTTTAGTTGAACTTTATATATGACCCCATGCTCTTTTGAATTTATTTATGGCACATATCGAATGAGTCTAAATAGTCCACTTAGTACTCATTATCAATTAATTATATGGTTTTACATTGTATTTTATTCCAAAAATTACATACCACATTTATACATTCATTTAATGCATATAAGAAGATAAAAGATAGAACATATCTCGTGCTTTGTTGGCCTGTAAGAGATTATTTCAGTTAATCATAATTGAGTTAGTAATACAAACTTACAAAAAAATGAATTGAGAAATCAAATTTCTTATAGTTCAATGTCACTCACTTATGACCAATCACGTACTACCCTTAATACCACTTAGCACTCATTAGCAATAAATTTTGTGTTTTTAAACAATTGAAACTTTAATTATATGGGGCTTTATTTCAAAAATTACATACTGCATTGATAAACTCCTCTTATTAATGAATATACGCAAATAAAAGTCAATAATTTATTTCATGCCTGGTTGGCTTATATGAGATTATTGCAATTATAAACTATTAACTTAAGAATACACATTTACAAAACTTTGTGCGTGCCTTGTTGGCTTTTATGAGATGATTTCAATTACAAATATTTGATTTAAGAACGCAAATTAAAAAAATATTTTGAATGGGGAAATCAAGTGGTGTATGATGCAAAAAAATGTCAAACTAAAGGCAATCATAAATAATATTAATAATTGTATTTAAATATTATTGTTAATTCTCATCTATCTATAAAAGTTTTAAAAACATACAAATTAATTCATCAAAAAATGTGTCCAACTTGTATTGAAATATTGCAATGTACGCGTTAACAAATTTCTAAAAATTAATATCTTCACCTACTATAAAGAACTCAATGTTCTATTGAACATTCGAATGTAGTTGCGTTTCTCTTTGATAAGATGAAGTGTCTTAAAAAGGGGGAATAGAATTTGGACAAGCCAAGTATCAGGTTCATGTCCTATATAAGCCTTTGTTAAGATACAATTTGACCGGTAACCGGGGAATTGAGAAGTAAGCTTTGATGTATCTATTAGCAATATATTTGATTCTTCGTACATATTTCCATATTTGAACCACACATCACTTAACATTTTCTCATAAAATTGTATCACACTACATTATTTGAATTTTGTTTGCAAGTGACAATGAGACCTGTCCCATATGAATTCAAAGTCACCTGTATCGGTATTTGATTTTTCAACTACTTGTTGAATGTTTTTACATTGTATTTTATTCCAAAAAATACATATCACATTTATACATTCATTTAATGCATACAAGAAGATAAAAGATAGAGCGTATCTCATGCTTTGTTGGCTATTATGATATTATTTCAATTAATCGTAATTGAGTTAATAATACAAACTTACAAAAAAATGAAATGAGAAATCAAATTTCTTATAGTTCAATGTCACTCACTTATGACCAATCTCGTACTACCCTTAATACCACTTAGCACTCATTAGCAATTAATTTTGTGTTTTAAAACAATTGCAACTTCAATTATATGGGGTTTTATTTCAAAAATTACATATTGCATTGATAAACTCCTCATATTAATGAATATAGGCTAATAATAGTCAATAATTTATTTCATGTCTTGTTGGCTTATATGAGATTATTGCAATTATAAATTATTAACTTAAGAATACACATTTACAATAAGTTATAGATTGGGAAATCAAATGCCTATACCTTTCAAAATCATTCATCTATGACTCATCATGCTTTAATCTAAATTCTAGTACACTTAGCACTCATTATCATTGAAGTAATATTTTTTGTAAGAAATGTGCTTTTATATAGATGGCGGTTTAATTCAAAATTTGTGTGTCACTTGTATTAATGCATATAGACCAATAAAACTAAAGAGAACTTCATTCCTTGTTGGCTTTTGTGAGATGATTTAAATTACAAATAATTGATTTAAGAGTATGTAATTTAAAAAATATTTTGAATAGAGAAATCAAGTGTTGTAATGTACTTGTATTAATACATATAGATAAATAAAACTAAAGAGAGTTTCTTGCATGCCTTGTTGGCTTTTATGAGATGATTTAAATTACAAATAGTTGATTTAAGAGCACAAATTTAGAAAATATTTTGAATGGAAAAATCAAGTGTTGTATGATGCAAAAACTTGTCAATATAAAAGCAATCATAAATAATACTAATAATTGTATTTATATATCATTGTCAATTATCATCTATCTATAAAAGTTATAAAATCATACAAATTAATTCACCAAAAAATGTGTCCAACTTGTATTGAAATATTGCAATGTAATAGTCAACAAATTTCCATAAAATAATATCTTCACTTAATACAAAGAACTCAATGTTCTATTGAACATTCGAATGTAGTTGCGTTTCTGTTTGATACGATGAAGTGTCTTTAAAAAGGGGAATAGAAATTGCACAAGCCAAGTATCGTGTTCATGTCCTATATAAGCCTTTATTAAGATACAGTTTGACTGATATCCGAGGAATTGAGAAGTAGGCTTTGATGTATCTATTAGCAATACATTTGATTCTGTGTACTTATTTCCATATTGGGACCACACGTCGCTTAGCCTTTTCTCATAAAACTGTATCATACTACATGATTTGGATTTTGTTTGCAAGTGACAATGGGACCTATCCCATATGAATTCAAAGTCACTTGTATCAATATTTGATTTTTCAAGTACTTGTCGAATGTACTTGTTAGTAACATTTGATGTCCATATCGCAACATCATAATGTTTTAGGCAGTATTTTAATACTTCTAATTGAAAAGGCCTACAAAAGTAGGATCTATCACCAAGCTCCCAATTTGGTTTTCTTTTAATTTCACAACTCGTTTCATCTTTGGAATACGACGAGAAGAATACTCCTTCCATTTCAAAGATCAACAAGATCTTCCGACTGCTATTAACTCCCATCTGCATTGCTGCCACATATATAACATTAACATATTTTCACTTCAAAACTTCATTGCTTAATGGCATCAAAACATATCCAATTTATTTCCACTCCCAAACAAACAACTTAATGAAAAAAATAAAAGTAATTTCCGTGGAATAGTTTTTTATACAAACACATTCAACTACTACTCAAATCACTAATTTTTAAGAATTGTAATGAGATAAACTACAATTTAAAAATATAATTACAATAGTCGAATTCATTTGAACTAATTATATGTTAATATCTACATACTACCTAAATTTACGGTTTTTAAGTTTAAATCAAGCAAACTATTTATATGTTCATTTTTACATACAACCTCATACGATATTTTAATTTTCCAGCAATTATAAGAAAAATTCATATAAGCACATTGCAATGAAATTCAAAATACAATTTAAAAATATAGTTACAATGGTCCAATTCAAACCAATTATATGTTAATTTATACACACCACCTAGATTTACAATTTTTTAAATTTCAATTAAACAAGCTAATTATAGGTAATTTTTACATACAACCTGATATGATTTTCCATTTTTTTAATTTCTAAGAAATAAGAAAATTTCATATGATAACATTGAACTAACATTCAAATCACTGATTTGTAAGAGTTATAATGATCAATTAAGACGCAATTGATAAATAAACTGCAATTGCTCAAACATAGTAATTGTACGTTAATTTATACATACAACCTAATACAATTATTTAATTAATATGGAATACTACATTTTTATGCAAACACATAAGACTATTATTCAAATCACTAACTTTTTATAACTCAATATCTCAATATAAATAAACAAAATAATAATATGTTAATTTATAATAATGACACAACAACAATCCTTATATGAGTATTATGAAATAATATTGACATTAAATTGATAATAAAATAAAACACAGTAATAACACATCACATGTAGAATTAAGTCATCAAATGTACAATGACCAAGGATTTATACTATAAACTTCAAGATTTTGTTTATAGAGTAAATGAATAACGGTCATCTTAATGTACTATTAAAAGTCATTGAAGATTCTTCAAAATATCTCGAACATCGGGTTCCTTGTAGAATTTATTTAATAAGCTCCACAGATCAGCGATCAACCATTTATCCTCATTCTTTCCATCAAACGAAGGGGCAATAATCACATTTTCTTTGGGATTTTCTTTCTTTGTCTCCATTGAACAATCCACTAGAATAGTGTTAGAAGCATCATATTGAGAATACATTCTCCACACTTTTTTCAGATGTTTTTTGTATATAACTTGTGTTGAATTATCAATGTCATTTTTTCCCTTTTGTTGTTTGCAATCTGAAGCAGTCCATGCAAACAAAAATTTAGCTTGTAATGTTTCTGAAACCAGCTTGTTCATAACTCTTGTTGTGTTTTGTTTCAAAGATGTCGTCCAAATTGCAATGTCAAGAGATTCTTTTCTGAAACACATTTCAAGAAATGTTTTTGCATGTGGACGAAACCAAAATGATTTTTTCTCTATCGTGTAATCTGCGGCCCTTCCCATTTTCTCGATAAATTCTTTTTGTGATGCATCACCATCAACGCTTTGATAGAAAATGTTATTCAATTCAAAAATAACTAATTTCTTTTAACTTATAATAGCTGCAAAACAATAATGGATATCATAGTTAATTCATTTTATTCATGCTATATAAGTTATTAATAAAAAAAATTGTTGAAGAAATACACTCACTTTGAGTATTTTTTGTACTAGTTATTGATAAGCCACACTTCTCTTGTATTGTCTTCATAGAACCTAGAGCCAAAATAACAAACCTTCAATCAAATACCAATAATACTTCTTTAAATCAATTTTTTTTTATGTTTAATTGAAGATAAGAGACATGTGAAGTACCTGATATGATATCATGTTCTTGACTATGGCTTTTTGTCACATTCCCTTAATCACTGTCTTTTTTCTCCTCATTTGCCACTGTAATAAACATATGAAATGTTATAAAATGTATCAACGAATGAAATTCATTAAATAAATAGGCATAGAATCCAAAGAATCACTAGAGAAAGAACAAAACAAGTACAATACAACAAAAGAAATAAAATAAATTATGTACCTGGTATGGTATTTTCTTCGTCTTGTATTTGTATCTCGAAAACTTCTTCGACATTGTGCACACTATGTTGATCATTGCTTTGTTGCAAAGTGTCGTCGTTGTTTTCTTTACAATTTCCGCCATTAGTAGTTATAGTAAACATCTTGTTAATCAAGATTTATAAATAGCATAGAATCCAAAGAATCATTAGAGAAAGAACAAAACAAGTACAATACCTGGATATTCCAACAGCAATATATTAGACATTGGTTTTTGCAATTGGAAGGATTCTTGATTAGTCAGCATGGTAGTCCTTTGTAACTCATTTTCTACGACACATGCCATTCTTCTTCCATATGTACAGGAAGCCTGCTATAAATTTGTCCCCGCATAAAGAGAAATAATCAAATTTAGATCACTATGTTGTTGATGCATTTGCAATAATTCTTCCCAGAATTCAAAATCTCTCTCCTTTTCATCAGATATGTCTCTAAAACTGTGAGAGTATCTTGAGGCCTCTAAACTTTTTGACTCTTCACTATAGAAATGTATAGTTAAAACTATATCATAACTATAGTTATTTAGTTCTTTATATTCATAAAGACCGGTAGCCATTTTATAGTTGACATTTGAGTCCTTGACAACAATCTCCAGAGCTTGGCGCACATCCTTACAAGACCAAATTTCTACTAAGATAATCATAGTAAAATATTTCAACCCATTTTTTTCGATTAAAAATCGAAACAATTCAATATAGTGATCCTTAAGGAATGGTTCATCTTTCAAAGCCAATGTATCCAACACAACAAAGTCAGTGTATAACATTGGTTGAAACTGACAAGGAAAAGAGTGCAAAAGTGTTGACAAGAGGCTAGGACCCCCATAAGGACAACCGAATTCAAAATTGTTCTCAATTTCCTGTATATCTGTCGATGCATCAATTATTCTATCAAGGACCACACAGGCTTGTGGAGAAAGGGACTCTATTTTTGTATTTCGTGATCCTTTTACATATTTACACCCTTCCATTGTCTTACAGAAGTTGGTAATTATGATATCAGTAATTCCATAATGCTCAAGAATATTGGATATTGTAAGAATCTTATCATTCAGATTCTTATCATGACTTTTGCAATATGTTACCATTGCCTCCAAAATTGTTCTTTTGGTTTTCAATTGTGAACAATAATCTTTCATTTTTATGGCATTGGTTGGATGGTTCACTGGAATAGAAAACCAGACAGTTCCATCCAATAGTTTATCTGCTACAGAACACATTTCTTCAGCGGTTAGTCCCTGAAGGGGACGGAAAGAACTTGATACCAAACTATTCAGACTATTTGTCTTATAGTTTGGATCCTTAGGTTGGTTTGGAGAACACATTAATGTCCCTAGTTTGTAACAATTAAAAACAACTTCCCATTTATCCCAAGTAGTATCATCAAGATATAACAAGACTTTTTTTTCAGCAAAGTTTGTTAGTGGACAATCGAAGAAAGAGCACAACATTTCATCATCAACCTGTTAAAAAATAACAAATATAAATTAGTAAGAATGTGATATCAAAAATAAAATAGCCATGAATTTAGTTATAACAATATAAACTAAGTGCAAAAAAAAAAAAATTGCATACCTTGTCTTCAGCCGTCTTAGAATTCCCACATTTTTGTTTCTTTAATTTATTTGTGGCAATTAGGAATTGTCTTGCAGATCGCACAGAATCAATGAATGGAGTTTTGAAGAACACTGTGTTTGCAGAATTTAACTGGCAGCAAATACGAATCACCACACTGGGAGCAACTAATGGATCTAAGAATCGAGCATTACGTTCTTTGTACTTCTGTTTTGCCTCCCCAGATAGACTGAATTTAGGATTTGATAATATTTCTTTTGCTGCTTGAATGGTGTGTTGCCCATCAACTATCCAAAAATTGATGTTCTTGGCATTTATATCCATTTCATTCATGATTTTCACCGGGTTTCCAATCGGATCAGACTCTTTTGTGTCAAATGGAATCAGAAGAGCATCAAGCAATGATGCTTGAAATTTCTGTAGGAATGATTTTACTAATACTCGAACATTTAAATCATCCCGTGATCTCAATTTATATAACTTGGGTGCTTCTACACATCTTCGAACATCCACCTTCATGGTAAAAGAGCTTGAAAATAAATAACTGTCCTTAAAATTTTCATGGATTTCATCGCATTGGTCAGCAAGCTTCTCTATCTGAGAGTCTTCTTTTTGGGATTTTACAAACTCTGTAGTAGGCATGAACTCACTTTCTTTAATGCTCTGTTCTAGCTCAGCTAAATATACCCTTCTCAAAGCAAGCAATTGAGCCTCGAGTTTATCATCTGGTATTTTATCAAGTAGTTTACCTCTTTGTTGCAAATAAAGAAACACGGATGATGTTTTCTTACATCTCACATAGCGATATTTCACAACGTTGGTAATACGTTGTACAAGATCATCACAACTCTTTAGACCAGATTCATTGAAGCTCTCAAAACTGTCCAACTTAAACTGTGACTTTTTTATTGACTCTGGAAATTCTGTATTAGTATCAATCAAATCTGGTCTAAATTTTGTGTAATAAACTTGGCAAGAAAATAATTTCACTTCATTTTCTTCAATTACCTCCATTTGAAAATCGATCTGACTATGATTGAGAGCATAGAAACCAGCAATTATCCCTAGCCTTTGTATATCATTTCCATCCATGGATCCAAATAGATACATATCTGGAAACATATTCATGGGACTTTCAATCTCAACATACCAATCTTCGACATACTCATATACAGCAGATGTTTTGAACTTTTTAATCATTTCAAAATTAGAACCCATTGTTGAATTTATAATTTGAATTGAATGACGCTTTTGGTTTTTGAATGTTGATTGTGGCATTTTACTTGCTTTGGAGACGACAGCTTCTAAAAACAATAATAAGCAATTATTACTATAAATAAAATGAAATCAAAATCACAAATATTACCATATAGTCTTCTAGTCTAACCATTTAGAAATGAGAGAATAATATTTAAAACCACCATACCACATGGGGGAGACGTTGTTTGTGTGTCACTTGCAATTTGTTTTTTCTTCAAATTATTCCTTGGAATTGTCATTGCACCAGAGTCCATAGCTTCTAAAAACAATAATAAATAGTCGACTATAAGTTTAAATTGTTTTAAAAATATATGAAATAATGAGCATTATCAAACAATATTCGATTACATGTCTTTTATTCACATGCACAAGAATAATAAGGGTCATGTGTTATGGAAACATATTAAATACTTAGAGATAAATAAAAATCCATTGCATCTAGCACAAGTAGAGACTCATTAAAAAGAAAAGTTTTCCTTCTCAAAAATGCTAGAAGGAAATGCTTATGCTAGAAAGAAAGCTAGCAGTCGCTAGCTTTCCTTGATCTTTTGCCATGTGCTTATTTCAAAATAGAGCACATGGCACAAGCTCAAGGTATAAGCTAGCAACCACCAATCACCATGGACAGGATTTTTCTATTGGAAAGCTAGCGACTGCTAGCTTTTTTTCTAGCATAGGTATGTGTTATTATCCTATAAGTAAATGCTTATGCTAGAAGGAAAGCTAGCAGTTGCTAGCTTTCCTTGATCTTATGCCATGTGCTTATTTGAAAATAGAGTACATGGCACAAGTTCAAGGATTTCCTTGATCTTGTGCCATGTGCTTATTTGAAAATAGAGTACATGGCACAAGTTCAAGGTATAAGCTAGCAACCACCAATCACCATGCCTAGGGTTTTTCTATTGGAAAGCTAGCGACTGCTAGCTTTCCTTCTACCATAAGCATGTGTGACATGCTAGAAAAAAATGTTTATGCTAGAATGAAATGTAGCATTCGTTCAAAGTAGAGTACATGGCACAAGATCAAGGTATAAGCTAGCAATCACCAATCACCATGGACAGGGTTTTTCTATTGGAAAGCTAGCGACTGCTAGCTTTCCTTCTAGCATAAGCATATGTGTTTATGCTAGAAGGAAATGCTTATGCTAGAAGGAAAGCTAGCAGTCGCTAGCTTTCCTTGATCTTTTGCCATGTGCTTATTTCAAAATAGAGCACATGGCACAAGCTCAAGGTATAAGCTAGCAACCACCAATCACAATGGACATGATTTTTCTATTGGAAAGCTAGCGACAACTAGCTTTCCTTCTAGCATAAGTATGTGTTATTATCCTAGAAGGAAATGTGTATGTTAGAAGGAAAGCTAGCAGTCGCTTTCTTTCCTTGATCTTGTACCATGTGCTTATTTGAAAATAGAATACATGGCACAAGCTCAAGGTATAAACTAGCAACCACCAATCACCATGTCCAGGGTTTTCTATTGGAAAGCTAGCGACTGCTAGCTTTCATTCTAACATAAGCATGTGGGTTATGCTAAAAGGAAATGCTTATGCTAGAAAGGAAGCTAGCATTCGTTCAAAATAGAGCACATGGCACAAATTCAAGGTATAAGTGAGCAACCACCAATCACCATGTAAAGCTAGCGACTGCTAGCTTTCCTTCTAACATAAACACGTGTGTTATGCTATAAGGAAATATTTATGCTAGAAGAAACGCTAGCATTCGTTCAAAATAGAGCACATGGCAGAAGCTCAAGGTATAAGCTAACAACCACCAATCACTATGGACAGGGTTTTTCTATTGGAAAGCTAGCGACTGTTAGCTTTCCTTCTAGCATAAGCATGTGTGTTTATGCTAGAAGGAAATGATTATGCTAGAAGGAAAGCTAGCAGTTGCTAGCTTTCCTTGATATTTTTCCATGTGCCTATTTCAAAATAGATCACATGACACAAGATCAAGGTATAAGCTAGCAACCACCAATCACCATGGACATGATTTTTCTATTGGAAAGCTAGCGACTGCTAGCTTTCATTCTAACATAAGTATGTGTTATTATCCTAGAAGGAAATTCTTATGCTAGAAGGAAATCTAGCACTCGCTAGCTTTCCTTGATCTTGTGCCATGTGCTTATTTGAAAATAGAGTACATGGCACAAGATCAAGGTATAAGCTAGAAACCACCAATCAGCATGCTCAGGGTTTTTCTATTGGAAAGCTAGCGACAGCTAGCTTTTCTTCTAACATAAGCATGTGTGTTATGCTATAAGGAAATGCTTATGCTAGAAGGAGAGCTAGCATTTGTTCAAAACAGAGCACATGGCACAAGCTGAAGGTATAAGTTAGCAACCATCAATCACCATGGACAGGGTTTTTCTAATTGAAAGCTAGCGACTATTAGCTTTCCTTCTAGTATAAGCATGTGTGTTTATTTTAGAAGGAAATGCTTATGCTAGAAGGAAAGCTAGCAGTCACTAGCTTTCCTTGATCTTTTCCCATGTGCTTATTTAAAAATAGAGCACATGGCACAAGCTCAAGGTATAAGCTAGCAACCACCAATCACCATGGACATGATTTTTCTATTGGAAATCTAGCGACTGCTAGCTTTCCTTCTAGCATAAGTATGTGTTCTTATCCTAGAAGGAAATTCTTATGCTAGAAGGAAAGCTAGCAGTCGCTAGCTTTCCTTAATCTTGTGCCATGTGCTTATTTGAAAATAGAGTGCATGGCACAAGCTCAAGGGATAAGCTAGCAACCACCAATCACCATGCCCAAGGTTTTTCTATTAGAAAGCTAGCGACTGCTAGCTGTCCTTCTAACATAAGCATCTGTGTTATGCTAGAAGGAAAGATAGCATTCGTTCAAAACAGAGCACATGGCACAAGCTCAAGGTACAAGCTAGAAACCACCAATCACCATGGACAGGATGTTTCTATTGGAAATCTAGCGACTGCTAGCTTTCTTTCTAGCATAGGTATGTGTTATTATCCTATAAGTAAATGCTTATGCTAGAAGGAAAGCTAGTAGTCGCTAGCTTTCCTTGATCTTGTGCCATGTGCTTATTTGAAAATAGAGTACATGGCACAAGTTCAAGGCTTTCCTTGATCTTGTGCCATGTTCTTATTTGAAAATAGAGTACATGCCACAAGTTCAAGGTATAAGCTAGCAACCACCAATCACCATGCCTAGGGTTTTTCTATTAGAAAGCTAGCAACTGCTAACTTTCCTTCTACCATAAGCATGTGTGACATGCTAGAAAAAATGTTTATGCTAGAATGAAAAGTAGAATTCGTTCAAAATAGAGTACATAGCACAAGCTCAAGGTATAAGCTAGCAACCACCAATCACCATGGACAAGGTTTTTCTATTGGAAAGCTAGCGACTGTTAGCTTTCCTTCTAGCATAAGCATGTGTTTTTATGCTAGAAGGAAATGCTTATGCTAGAAGGAAAGCTAGCAGTCGCTAGATTTCCTTGATCTTTTGCCATGTGCTTATTTCGAAATAGAGCACATGGCACAAGCTCAAGGTATAAGCTAGCAACCACAATTCACAATGGACATGATTTTTCTATTGGAAAGCTAGCGACGACTAGCTTTCCTTCTAGCATAAGTATGTGTTATTATCCTAGAAGAAAATGCTTATGTTAGAAGGAAAGCTAGCAGTTGCTAACTTTCCTTGATCTTGTACCATGTGCTTATTTGAAAATAGAATACATGGCACATGCTCAAGGTATAAACTAGCAACCACCAATCACCATGTCTAGGGTTTTCTATTGGAAAGCTAGCGACGGCTAGCTTTCATTCTAACATAAGCATGTGGGTTATGCTAGAAGGAAATGCTTATGCTAGAAGGGAAGCTAGCATTCATTCAAAATAGAGCACATGGCACAAATTCAAGGTATAAGGGAGCAACCACCAATCACCATGTAAATATAGCGACTGCTAGCTTTCCTTCTAACATAAACATGTGTGTTATGCTATAAGGAAATACTTATGCTAGAAGGAAAGCTAGCATTCGTTCAAAATAGAGCACATGGCACAAGCTCAAGGTATAAGCTAACAACCTCCAATCACCATGGACAGGGTTTTTCTATTGGAAAGCTAGCGACTGTTAGCTTTCCTTCTACCATAAGCATGTGTGTTTATGCTAAAAGGAAATGATTATGCTAGAAGGAAAGCTAGCAGTTGCTAGCTTTCCTTGATATTTTGCCATGTGCTTATTTCAAAATAGATCACATGACACAAGCTCAAGGTATAAGCTAGCAACCACCAATCACTATGGACATGATTTTTCTATTGGAAAGATAGCGACTGCTAGCTTTCATTCTAACATAAGTATGTGTTATTATCCTAGAAGGAAATTCTTATGCTAGAAGGAAAGCTAGCAGTCGCTAGCTTTCCTTGATCTTGTGCCATGTGCTTATTTAAAAATAGATTACATGGCACAAGCTCAAGTTATAAGCTATCAACCACCAATCACCATGCTCAGGGTTTTTATATTGGAAAGCTAGCGACTGATAGCTTTTCTTCTAACATAAGCATGTGTGTTATGCTAGAAGGAAATGCTTATGCTAGAAGGAGAGCTAGCATTCGTTCAAAATAGAGCACATGGAAAAATAGAGCCCATTGTATTTCATGTAGGCTCGAAATGGAAAGTCATGACTTAAATGAAAAGACATGTGAGTTTTCACTATACTTATGGAGAAATATATGATTAATATCATGTGAATCATTTAGAGAGGACTTGTGCCGAGTTCATTAATATGTTTGGGGTGTTCACGAACCCTCTTTCTTAAACAAAGGAGATAAATAATCAAGAGGAGGATGAGAATGAGACGAAGAGAAAAAAAGATTGACGAGTAGTGAATCTCCAATGGGATGTACTTCCATGGATTTTTCAATATAAGTACTTGATATTGAATCACTCATAATATTTGAAATTGTAAAAAATAAAATGTAAAATTTAAAAACCTTTGTTGTTACAAAATTCTTATCAACTTCTACAAGAAGACCTTCCAAATGATTATAAGGATGTGGGGACTTGATAAACATGCAATTATGTTTGTCCTAAGTTTCACCATTTAAAAGCAAAACAAAAAAACAACTTCAAGTGCATGTTTACCCAGCTCTTCAAAACTGCACATATTGTGTGGGTAAAGAATTATACTACGAATTTTTATTGTTCCCACTCTAATCTATCGTGGTTAATGGACTATGAATAAGACAAATCACAAGCTACAAATAAGTGTAAAAGGTGCAACAAGTGAGTGATATGTTCAAAGTCGGTTTAGTGAAAGAGTCACACAATGTAGATTATGTTTAATTATGAGTTTGGTAGGTTGAATATATAAATATAAAAAAAGTGTATGGTTTTCCGCGGATATGTAACTGGGCCTTCCAAAAGCACAATTGATGGTGACAATGGAGTCCACACACCAATTGACTAGTGAAGGTAAGAAAGAGGCAGTTCTACTGGCGATGGGGCAAATGTTCCAATCTAGAAGACTTGGCAACACCTCCCAACGACAATAGCTGACTTCTCGAGTCAATTGCACCCACAAGTGCTCCTTGGTGATTTCCTAACTTTGGCCACTAAGATACCTTCCGTCAAGTGTGGATCAGTGGTTCGGCCTGTACGGTATAGTGTCGTCTCCCTACAACGAGTTGGGTGACTCGTAGGGGAGAGGAGGGAAACTATACCTCGGCTTTAACCTCCTTGGGCACGGCGCACTTCTGATCCGGGTTTTCTTTTAACACTTGCTTATAGCAGGATTTATAAAGCACCCTATAAGTCAACAATGCTATGTTTCAAAATATACCTAATGAAAGTAGATTGGAGGGCATTAATAGATGCCTAGCCCAATCAATCCTACCTAACTAATTTATGTTTTGTGACCTCATGTGAAGCTTGGAGGCTACACCAAGAATATAATTTTTTAGATAATTTCTATTGCTAATAACAAGTAAATTATACAAACACACTACCTCTAGTTTTCTATTGCTAATAACAATTAAATGTTACATATAGATTACCTCTAATGCGAAAATAGACATAAACATAGTAAAATATACATAAAGAAGACCTCCTTCATTATAGCTTTTATACCAAATTAAGTTTATTGGTTTACTTAAAGACCTGTGAACAAAAAAATAAATAAATTGAACCCATATAAATGATCCGGGTTTTCTTTTAACACTTGCTTATAGCAGGATTTATAAAGCACCCTATAAGTCAACAATGCTATGTTTCAAAATATACCTAATGAAAGTAGACTGGAGGGCATTAATGGATGCCTAGCCCAATCAATCCTAGCCCTAATTTATGTTTTGTGACCTCATGTGAAGCTTGGAGGCTACACCAAGAATATAATTTTTGAGATAATTTATATTGCTAATAACAAGTAAATTATACAAAAACACTAGCTCTAGTTTTCTATTGCTAATAACAATTAAATGTTACATATAGATTACCTCTAATGCGAAAATAGACATAAACATAGTAAAATATACATAAAGAAGACCTCCTTCATTATATCTTTTATACCAAATTAAGTTTATTGGTTTACTTAAAGACCTGTGAACAAAAAAATAAATAAATTGAACCCATATAAATGATCCGGGTTTTCTTTTAACACTTGCTTATAGCAGGATTTATAAAGCACCCTATAAGTCAACAATGCTATGTTTCAAAATATACCTAATGAAAGTAGATTGGAGGGCATTAATGGATGCCTAGCCCAATCAATCCTACCTAACTAATTTATGTTTTGTGACCTCATGTGAAGCTTGGAGGCTACACCAAGAATATAATTTTTGAGATAATTTCTATTGCTAATAACAAGTAAATTATACAAAGACACTACCTCTAGTTTTCTATTGCTAATAACAATTAAATGTTACATATAGATTACCTCTAATGCGAAAATAGACATAAACATAGTAAAATATACATAAAGAAGACCTCCTTCATTATAGCGTTTATACCAAATTAAGTTTATTGGTTTACTTAAAGACCTGTGAACTAAAAAATAAATAAATTGAACCCATATAAATGATAGACTATAAATCATCACATATTTTTTTTGAACAGAAACTAAAAAGGAGTATATTATAAAGGGGCTGTGCACAACCATTCAGTACATAGCAAAAAAAGAGGAAGGATAGTCCTGCAGAGCAGAGATAGAGCATTGTAGACTAAGTCTGCAAAGGGTCCAAAAAACTATATACAGAGTTCTTCCATGATGACTAACAGAACGGGCAGTATATACCCTTATATATTGCTTACATAATAAAAGACAAAAAAACATATATCTATAAAAACCAGATTACAGGTGGCCCCTGAAGTGGACTGGCTGCACCACTGATTCTTCCTCCATCTGACGCTCCCCTTCAACAGTTACTGCATTGTTCCTGCTGCCCTGGTTCATGGAAATGAGTCGCGCAAGGTCCTTCTAGATCATATCCACCTTCCCCATCATCTCGCGCAAGGAGCTTTCATTATCATCGATCCTGGAGTCATGGTTGCTGATTTGAAGGGAAGTGTAGCTCACAGTGTCCTCCATCTTTTTTATAACGCAGGCTATCTCCCTGTTATCCATAATTCCTATGGAGACTATCTCATACAGCCGCCTCAAACTTTTCTTGATGTCCTGGATGCCTGTATTGTCCCCTGGCTGAGCCATTCTGCCAAAATCAGAGGAAATAACAAGACAGTCAAACTGCCTGAGCAAAGAATCAGTAGTTAAATTACTACACGAACCCTCATGCACTAAGCAATTAAGGATGCAACTGAGCACTAACAGTTCCTGATGGAGCACCGAACCCCCTTGTCCTTGAGAGAAGACCTTTAAATCATCATATTTTTATGTCATTAACCAAGTAGTTCTTTTATCATTACATTTTGTTAACTCATTAAACAACATAAGGGTCATCTGTCCTGGAAACATATTAAATACTTAAAGATAAATAAAAATCCATTGCATCTAGCACCAGTAGAGACTCATTAAAAAGAAAAGTTTTCCTTTTAAAAAATGCTAGAAGGAAATGCTTATGCTAGAAAGAAAGCTAGCAGTCGCTAGCTTTCCTTGATCTTTTTCCATGTGCTTATTTCAAAATAGAGCACATGGCACAAGCTCAAGGTATAAGCTAGCAACCACCAATCACCATGGATAGGATTTTTCTATTGGAAAGCTAGCGACTGCTAGCTTTCTTTCTAGCATAGTATGTGTTATTATCCTATAAGTAAATGCTTATGCTAGAAGGAAAGCTAGCAACTGCTAGGTTTTCTTGATCTTGTGCCATGTGCTTATTTTAAAATAGAGTACATGGCACAAGTTCAAGGTATAAGCTAGCAACAACCAATCACCATGCCTAGGGTTTTTCTATTGGAAAGCCAGCAACTGCTAGCTTTCCTTCTACCATAAGCATGTGTAACATGCTAGAAAAAAATGTTTATGCTAGAATGAAAGGTAGCATTCGTTCAAAATAGACCCGGAATCTTCTGTTATGGCCGACAGACTCTAGACACAAGTACACTATGGAGCATAGCTGGCCCACGTCAGTTTATTCCTTGTACTATTACACTGTGGAGTTATTTCCAACCCACGGCCGGTGATATGTTGGCAACCATGCTGGCCAACTCAGCCTTCAGAGGGGCCCACCGCTGCTTTCGCTCAGTCATATGGATCACGTCCTTGTAGCCATTCTTCTTCAAAATCGTCTAAGTCATATGCATGATGACCAAACAATACATCTTCGTCCACGTGTTCATATGGCACAGGAGAAGGAGGCAGATATAGGAACTGAGAGAAACATCTTTCAATATCGGAGCCTTTAAACAAAGGATTCGGCTCTCACAAGAATTCACCTCTGAAATGTGATTCTACTTTATAGTCCAGTGGAATCTCTCTGGTTGTAACTCTAGACTCTATGTGTTCTCCAGCAATAGATCTTCGGATAAATTTTTGCTGGGCATAAATTTTGTGCTCAAGTGGTTGATAGGTTCCACCTTCGTGGATCAGTTTAAACTTAAACCACTGGAAGTTCTGATGAGCAACTTCAAGATCGGCTTTAAGGTGCAGAATGAAATTTGCACACCGATTCTCCCAATCTGTTCTTGGACAGAAGGTATCCAAGAAGACATCTATCCATCCAGACCATGTCTGATTATATGCAAGGTTGGTTGGATCTGCACAGATGATGATACTGCATCTTTCTCTGCAGTATTGGAGGATGAGGTTGTATGATGTCCAGGTGAGATGGCCATCACACAGATCAACATATTTTTCTCCATTTTTATCCTCACCTAACCATAATTCTTTGCATTCTGAAATCTTCGGGTATGCATTACTGAAGCTTTGGAATGCATCTTTTTCCCATCGCTCAAGGATCTGCAACTTGCATGGCGATGTCTAGATGTTCTTTATGAAGGTGAGCTGCAGAAATCTTTTTGCTTCATCTGAGGAAGCATATTCCAAAGATTGGATGCGAACCTCTTTGGGGAAGGTATTGTCCCAAGGCAGGAAAAACAATCCTTCTTTCTGGATTAGCTCTTCTGGTGTCTTCGGCTGACGAGCTATCCATTCTTCTGCAGCAACTACTTCTGCAGTAGTTGGAGGGCTGTTTCGGCCATAAAGTCTTTCAAAGACTAATTTTCGCATCTGGTCCTCTGTCATTGGAGCTTTTCCTTTGGCAGGATCCCTGGGAGGATCTCGATCATTGTTATCTGCTCCAGAGCTGCTATTACCAGCAGAAAACATCTTCAATTCCTTCGGCTGCTTCTGCGCTGATTCCCTGGTTAACATGTCAGCCAAACAATTCAAATAGCCTGGCTTATAAACAATTTCATAATCAAAAGAACTTAACCAAGTAAATTAAAAATCCATTGCATCTAGCACAAGTAGAGACTCATTAAAAAGAAAAGTTTTCCTTCTCAAAAATGTTAGAAGGAAATGCTTATGCTAGAAAGAAAGCTAGCAGTCGCTAGCTTTCCTTGATCTTTTGCCATGTGCTTATTTCAAAATAGAGCACATGGCACAAGCTCAAGGTATAAGCTAGCAACCACCAATCACCATGGACAGGATTTTTCTATTGGAAAGCTAGCGACTGCTAGCTTTCTTTCTAGCATAGTATGCGTTATTATACTATAAGTAAATGCTTATGCTAGAAGGAAAGCTAGCAGCCGCTAGCTTTCCTTGATCTTGTGCCATGTGCTTATTTGAAAATAGAGTACATGGCACAAGTTCAAGGCTTTCCTTGATCTTGTGCCATGTGCTTATTTGAAAATAGAGTACATGGCACAAGTTCAAGGTATAAGCTAGCAACCACCAATCACCATGCCTAGGGTTTCTCTATTGGAAAGCTAGCGACTGCTAGCTTTCCGTCTACCATAAGCATGTGTGACATGCTAGAAAAAAATGTTTATGCTAGAATGAAAGGTAGCATTCGTTCAAAATAGAGTACATGGCACAAGCTCAAGGTATAAGCTAGCAACCACCAATCACCATGGACAGGGTTTTTCTATTGGAAAGCTAGTGACTGTTAGCTTTCCTTCTAGCATAAGCATGTGTGTTTATGCTAGAAGGAAATGCTTATGCTAGAAGGAAAGATAGCAGTCGCTAGCTTTCCTTGATCTTTTTCCATGTTCTTATTTCTAAATAGAGCACATGGCACAAGCTCAAGGTATAAGCTAGCAACCACCAATCACAATGGACATGATTTTTCTATTGGAAAGCTAGCGATGACTAGCTTTCCTTCTGGCATAAGTATGTGTTATTAACCTAGAAGGAAATGCTTATGTTAGAAGGAAAGCTAGCAGTCACTAGATTTCCTTGATCTTGTACCATGTGCTTATTTGAAAATAGAATACATGGCACAAGCTCAAGGTATAAACTAGCAACCACCAATCACCATGTCCAGGGTTTTCTATTGGAAAGCTAGCGACTGCTAGCTTTCATTCTAACATAAGCATGTGGGTTATGCTAGAAGGAAATGCTTATGCTAGAAGGGAAGCTAGCATTCGTTCAAAATAGATCACATGGCACAAATTCAAGGTATAAGCGAGTAACCACCAATCACCATGTAAAGCTAGTGACTGCTAGCTTTCCTTCTAACATAAACACGGGTGTTATGCTATAAGGAAATACTTATGCTAGAAGGAAAGCTAGAATTCGTTCAAAATAGAGCACATGGCACAAGCTCAAGGTATAATCTAGCAACCAGCAATCACCATGGACAGGGTTTTTCTATTGGAAAGGTAGCGACTGTTAGCTTTCCTTCTAGCATAAGCATGTGTGTTTATGCTAGAAGGAAATGATTATGCTAGAAGGAAAGCTAGCAGTTGCTAGCTAGCTTTCCTTGATATTTTTCCATGTGCTTATTTCAAAATAGATCACATGACACAAGCTCAAGGTATAAGCTAGCAACCACCAATCACCATGGACATGATTTTTCTATTGGAAAGCTAGCGACTGCTGGCTTTCATTCTAACATAAGTATGTGTTATTATCCTAGAAGGAAATTCTTATGCTAGAAGGAAAGCTAGCAGTCACTAGCTTTCCTTGATCTTTTGCCATGTGCTTATTTCAAAATAGAGCACATGGAACAAGCTCAAGGTATAAGCTAGCAACCACCAATCACCATGGACATGATTTTTCTATTGGAAGGCTAGTGACTGTTAGATTTTCTTCTAGCATAAGTATGTGTTCTTATCCTAGAAGGAAATGCTTATGCTAGAAGGAAATCTAGCAGTCGCTAGCTTTCCTTGATCTTGTGACGTGTGCTTTCCTTGATCTTGTGACAAAATCTGTCTCAGGTACTGTCGGCTTCCACGACAGTCACCTATAAGGAATGACATCCTAAGCTGGTCACTAAGTACCTTCGTCAAGTGGGGAAAGAGCAGTTATCCCTCGAACAGTATTGGGTCGTCTCCTTTTCAACAAGTGGTGGTGAGCCCACTTGAGAGAACATACACCCGCAACCTTGGGTTTGACCTCCTATGGCACGGTGCCGCTCTTTCACTTGCCCCGTGTGGCTATGCACGACCACTTGATTTAGAAGGATTTTTATAGCACCCTAAGGACAACAACTATGTTTTTGGATGCCTAGCCCCAAAATCCTACCTAAACTACAAGATTCTTTTGTGCCCTCCTATGGAGGTATTAAGTGAGTAGATTTAAGCTATTTTTGAACTTAGTGAGTGACGAGAGAGTTTCTTGTGTGTGTGTGTGTGCATCAAAGAAAGCGACGGTTTTGAGCGCACATGAGATATTGCATATAAATGAAAAGGCTTTTCTTTTAAAATGAAAATAATGCAACTCAACCTAATAGAAAAACAACTAAATAAACCATGTAAAAAAAACTAAATAAAATAAATTGTAAAAATAAAAATAAAATCTATAAACAAAATTGTAAAAGTAAAAAAAAATCTATAAACTTACCAAGATTTTCAACCTCTTTTTAATCCAGTCTTCTTCTTTACTTTTTGTTTGTCTAAGACTAAAGCTAATGCCAATGCCAATGCCATTTTTTCCCATAACTTCATCTTCATCTTAGTTGGTCTTGCTTCTTTGATAGACAATAATCTAGAAGCTATGAAGCCAAGACTACTTGAATGGAAACTGTACAATATATTGAAACTATCTGTAAGTTACAAACTTATATCAAATAATTAAATATAAAAAACACTGGCTATTTAGCTATTTTTATATACAAGTAATGCTATATATTACATCTTATATACATTCATAGAGTTGATAACTATTTTTATGTACAAGTAATGCCATATACTTATATACATTCATAGAGTTGATAGCTATTTTTATGTACAAGTAATGCCATATATTACATCCTACATACATTCATAGAGTTGATTATACCATGGAGGTTTACAAAATGAAATTTAGAAATACAACATTCAAATAAATGATTGGCAATTATTTAAAATAGTTATTTAGGTTTAAATAGAATGATTTTTATTTTGAAAATTTTTTATTGTAATTTTTCAAAATCTAGATTATAGTTGTTAAGTGGAATTTTTGGATGTTTCGAAATTTTTAAAAAATGTTGAATCTATTTATACCATTAAAATACAGATTAAAATAAAGCTAATTCTAAATTTACAACATCAAAAACTATAAATTTCAAAAAAAATATAAAACCATATTTGAAAATAAAGGACAATTTTTTTTCAAGCGAAAAAAACCTGTCCTTGTTATTCAATAGAATCAAAGGCCATTAGTGCATACAGCTGCTTCAGCATGACATTTCATAACAACTCGTTTAGAGTTCCAGATAGGGGGAAAGGCACATAATACCAAAAAATAACCCATCAGAAAACTGTCTCATCATGTGATGTGGACTGTCCACAAAATCACATCTACCGAGAGCCAATCACACTCTGATCTGCGTTCAAAGGAGACGCACTATAATTTGCAAATGAGACATCTACATGAAAGGGAAAAAAGATGCCCTTCAGATACACAAATAATTCAAGTCCAACAGAAAAAAACTTTCAAAATCATGCTCAAAAGAGCTGGAAGAATTCCTTAGAAACCAGGTGATTCTCTATATATTCCATCAAAACACCTTTTCCTTGGGGAAAGGAGAGCGCGTTTTTTGAAAGTCGGTCAGCAGTCTGGTTGTGCTCTCGGTAGATGTGAGAAAATGACAGGTCTTGGAAGCTAGTGGCTAGCTTTTTAGTCTCCCGACACCAATGAAATAGGGCAGGTGGGGAGAGAGCAGTCGATCCCTTAGCCCAAATGATGATTACCTGAGAATCACCGTATACGTGGGCTAAGGGGATCCTCATCATATGGGATATTTTTAAGAGAGCCCAAAGACTGAGCAGCTCTACTTTGGTATTTGTGCCATATCCTACCCCCACTGCGAACTCCAGGAAGTGAGTGCTATTAAGAAAAATACACAGGCCTGCACCAGCTGTCATATTCTTGGAGGCTCTGTCTATAAAACCACAAGGATAATATTTGACAGGTGGATTTCCAATAATTCTGCAGCGTCCTTTTTTAACCACAGTCCCAATATAACGATCCTGAACTATTGATATAATACGCTGGATAATGCCATGAATATTCCTTCTTTTCCCTTCAAAAATCACCATATTACGGGCTTTCCATACAGTCCACATCATGTTGTAGGGGAGAAAATAGAGTGGAGAGCTCTTGGAAGACTTTCCAGCCCAATATTTAATAAGATCAACTTAAGAAGTACCTGTGAGACAATCTGGAACATTGAAGAAGTCGCAGATATACCCTGCCACAGTTTTCCAAACTGGACAGGAAGAGAAGAGATGATCAACAGTTTCCTCCTCTGACCAACAGAGAGAGCAAATACCAGGACCAGAGAACCCCTTCCGCTGCAAATTATCCCATGTAAGGATACTATTATGAAGTAAAATCCAGATGAAACAAGAGATCTTGCTAGGCAGAGCCTTATGCCAAATAGGAATATCTAAAGTATGACCTCTTCTACTCATGTCACTGTAAAGCTCACAAGAAAAAGAAGTTATGATGTGATAAGACAATGATAAGAATTATCTCAAATTTATGTATTTTTACACATAAAAATTTAGTAACTAACACTTAAAACCTCTCTAGCCTACACGCTAATATTGATGTAAGGGAAAGGAACATAACTAAAACCACTACTAGCCTATTTGTCAAGCATGATGAGATCCATAACAACTCTATTACAAGTTAGCACCAGAGAGTACTACAATAATTAGTTGGTAGCCTCCACATTACTTGCTAAATAGAGACCTTGTTGATATCCTCCTCAAATGGAATCCAACACATTATTAATGAGTTAATAGCCTCGTGCAATAGAGTCCTACACATTGCTAACCTAATTACTAGAGTAAGGAAAAACCTGGAATTGCACTGTGAACAAGCTTTTTTCCTTTATCCTTCATTGGTATCCCTTCATGGGGTGAGATTCAAGTCCACACATATAGAAATATTACTGTCATTAACTCCAATTCCTAGTAATATGTTCATGTGCAATGTAATGAATATGGGATTTTGACCTTAGAAAAAGTTTTTTCCTTATTCCCATTTGCTTGCATGAAGTTCACATGAGCATGAAAATGGGTCACCAATGTGTTAAAAGATGCCCTCCTCTATCCCATAGGATATATATATATATATATCACAAAAAAGAGGTAGTTATATATTTATAAAAAGGTTGTTGACAAACCAAATAACATAAAAAGTACAAAAATTTCAAAAAACATTATAGTATTCTTGTATAAATATTTTCAACAAATATGTTAATTGGTCATGATGCTTTTTCTTTCTTACAATACCTACCTTATGAATTTCAAATTTAGTGCTATACTGCTTTACATAATTACTAATAAACAAGACAAGTAAAATGCATATATGAGAAGTTTAAGAGCCAAGATAATTTCCATTGAGGCCTTCTTCCATTTGTTGTCCTGGTTTAATTTTCCCTTGATCTTTTTGATTCATGTTGTTCTCATTGAGTGCTAAAGTTGTTTGTTGGAATGTCTTCATAAATAATATGCCCCTTCGTTGAAGCAATTGAAACACTAGGAAATCATGTATCTGGTCGAGAACCTCTTGCAAAACCCAATATGATATTGTAATGCATCTATGAGTTTGACGCAATTTTATCATAATCAATATTTAGTTCTTGCAATTTAGATTTCATGTTTTCCTTCTTGGATTCATGTTTTTCGATGTGAATAATTAAGTATTCTATGCATGTTTCATGCCCACAAGCTAGCAGGTCATTTGTCTGAGGATCTTCTTAATTTCATTGACACTATCATTGGCCATTTTAGTGAGATGGGGAATGTCAAAAATACAAATCAAAGGCTCTATGTGATACATGCATCTAGTAGCAGAGCAAGTATATTATAAATTCATGAGGGTTCTTAAATGAAGACTACAAATAAAGTTTAAAGAAAAATTCCAACACAAGACCAGACATAAAATCATAACCCAGACTCCTTCTTACAATAATGGACAGAATGATTCCAAAAATTTAAAGCTTACCCGATATATGTTCACTGCATCAATTGTATTCTGTTTTGGGGTCAAGCTCAATACCTGCTTCTTGTGTTATACCCAGTCCCCTGTTCCATACCAATAAAAAAGATAACCTATAAACCAATTATCCCAAATGTGATTTGTGTCGAATTCAATTTTGGGATTAAGTTGAGTCCACCATCATGGTGGACAGTATTGAGGAGAAGATCCTGCAGACAAGGAATTTAAATGCACGTCTATGAAATGTCTTGTCTTAGTACATATGTTTACGCTTGAGGAACGATTAACATGCATTGACAGTGTCGGATTATTTCCTTGGCGTACAACTCAATTCATGATATCTATGGTAACAAAACCACTTTGGGGGTGTCCCCATTTTCCACTAGTTTCCCCTTTGGTAACCATGCAACCTTATTTGCAAACATGTTTTCTCAACTATTGTTTCTCCATCAAGTATGAAACAATTGGAAGAATTCAAAGGAATCAATCATACTCTAGATTCTCATTTTCATACGCTCAAGAACTACATCTTTGAGTTGAGGATTTCTTCTTATTAGTCCTATAATTAAAGATGAATATTTAATGATAGTAGCAATCGTATTTAAGGGTAAACAAGGGAGTCTCATACACCAACAAGATAGCTAACCGACATATATGAGGTAACTTGTATCCTTTTAAACCTAAATTAAACCCACCCAATTCTTTGGATTAAAAAAGGATCTGATATATGACCTGACATGTAACGTCTTTAAAAAAAATTAACCCCAGCAGATTATCTATAATTACTGTTTAAATTTATTGGTTTCAAACACGTTGAGACACGTTGAACTTCTTCCGAAGCTCAATCATTTTCTGAGCATGTTGTTATCTCAATAACATTCTTACTGTACTCAGTTTTAAGGGGACGGGAAAAATGGCAGCAGAGAACTCCATAGTGTTGCACGCTCTTTCAGATTTGTCACAGGTAAACACTTTATATTTTGTTTATCATCTAAAGCAATCCTTCCGCTATGTAAACGACGCAAAGTTCAAGGTAAATTACCATGAATTTTACAAGGGCTTTATAGAAGCTCTCCGAAGGGATGTACTCCCAAGCTTTATTATAGCATGTTTGATATAGGTAATTCAAGGTTCCAAAAAAATAAAAGACAATAACCTACAGAATTAAGAAGAGGTTCTATCAGTAGAATTATTAAATGATGAAGATCATCTTTTGGAATAGTATGGATATGGGAAGAAGGAAAAAAAATGAATCCCTAAAATACCTCATTAGGATGGGAAAACCAAATGTCCTATTGATTCAAAAGACAAAACAAGAAGAACATGAGGTCCTAAAAAATATGGAAATATTATGGAAAAGAAATCAAGGTGTTGCAGTCAGTTCTATAGGGGCCTCAAGAGGAATGGAAACCCTTTGGGATGCCTTAGTTTCAAAATTGTCACTCCTAAGCCACTCAACATTGGATCTTGAGTTCATTGGTGAATATCCATACCCAACGAAAGGTATCAATTTCAATGTTTATATGTCAGTTGTTTATTTAGAAAAAAATGAATGTTGGAACTCCCTAAAGAATTTGGATAATCATGATCAAAACCCAAATATTATTATTCCTATGGAATTTAACATCACTATAGCCTCAAATGAAAAAAAGGAAGGCTTGAATATTAGGGATTCATTCAGAGAATTTGCAGAAGACCTCATACCACAATGCGGCCTAGTAGATATCAGACCAAAGAAGAGACTCTTTACATGGACTAATAAAAGGCCAAAACCTAAACACATGGCATCCAAGTTGAACGGATTTCTTATGCATAGATCTTTCCTAATGGAATACCTCGCATTGTCTCCAAAAATTCTCAACTCAAGTGTCTATGATCATAAACAAATTTCTCTTGCTATGACAAAAGCTCAAAAACTAGGACAAATTTCTCTTCTGACCATAATATTCCGGCCCTTCCAATGTTTTGTTGGAGCTCAATCTGAGTTGTCCATCCTTATGAAGATAACTAGGAAAGTTAGTGTTTCCGTCATTGCTGTCTTTAGTGTCACTTGAATCAATGAAATAGTGTGTTTCTAAACCCAAGCCTGCACCATCAGCTTCATTATCTAGGGTTAATATTTTTGGGTCCAGCATGTTGATATTAGGTTACAGTTCCTCTTCGGAAATAGGTTCAGCCTCTGGCAGTTCCCTCGTTGGATCTTGACTGATATTTATCATGCTCTTAGTACTGTCTATTATTTCTTTTATTAGATTAGTGTCCTAGGGATCATGCTCTTAGTACTGTCTCCTATACTCGTAAACCCAAAATAATGTTTTCACATGCATTCACCTACCTCGGGAAAGGAAAACCAACTCAGGAGCAACGGGATGTTGAATTGAGATGGTGTTTCTTCCAATCGTCTTTCTGTAGAAGGAAACGGTTGCACACTCTAATTCCTATTGTCTTCTACGGTAAGCAACTCGAAGGTTCGACCTTTTTCACAGGTAGGAGCAAGAGAAGCAAAGTTAGAACATTGGGTAGGCTGGATTGAGCTTCCCTGGACTTAAAGAGATTGGTGAAGTCTATGAAAAAAAAACATTATTTTGGGTTTACGAGTATAGGACAGTTGGAGGTCGGGACTTAGACTCTCAACTCTCCAATTCTATGCTTCAGTGTCTCCCAAATTTCTATTTCCTCTAGAAGATTATGCAGAGCTAAGCTGTCAACTTGGTTGTCCTGAATTTACACGTATGTATAGCATTTTACACTTTTGTAACATTTTATATGCGGATAAAAGTTAAATGTGTTTCTTGTTGGAGTTCCTTCTGGTTCTATAAAAACAAGGGTTTAAAATTTCGCCATCTAAAATTTTGTTTGAAATTTGTAATGTATTATGCGATTGCGTTTCCACCAGACTAAGTCTTGAATACTCAATAGATGTAACCTTAAAAAAACCTAGTATTTTAATGAAATCAGAACCAAAATAATGTATACTTTTCATAGTCTAGGACCATAACTTCGTTTGGGCGGAGGAGCAAGACGAAAGAGCCTTGTATTTGAGTTATAAATCTGTCAATGCTATTTATCTGCCGTGAATTGTAAACATTAGGTTGAAAGAAAGAACAATATTTGAATATAAGTGTTTGAATTGTTCCAATTTCCTTAATGAAATCTAATAGTTGAAAGGATAAAATATTTAACAACCGACACTGTAAATGTTATAGACTCTGACCCCTTCGTTTTCCTGTCAGCCTTCGAATAATGGAAACAAGAAGTACAAATTGTCTACCAATATATCTGAACAAGGGAATCCCTCGACCGACGTTCATGAATGAGGGACTCGGAGTGCAATGCTCTAGTGAAGAACATGATTTCGACATCCTCGTTGTCGCAAACCTCCCAAACGTGTGTTGATGATTCGTCTTCCTTGTTGACTTTGGTAGAAACTGGACACCCAAATTGTAGTGATATTTGTTGGAGAATTAAAAGTTCTTCCTTATAGTGGACTAATAAATATTTAACCTTTTTGATAGGGATGATAAACTCTATATAGATTGGAGGGACTATCCATAACCTACCTAAAATTGGAGATTTTGTTTGATCACTTCGAATTGGGGTATAAACTTGATATACATTGGAGGAACCATCCATAATCCACCTAAAATTGGGGCCTTTGTTTGATCACTTTGATTTGAGCATGTGGGGAGGACATGATTCAATTCTAAAAATAACTGTTGAATTTAGGGTTAATAAAAAAGTTTCTCCGTAAAAGCATTAGGTATTATATTCTGTGGTTTTTCTTTTAGGTAGGTCCAATCACAGTTGACCAATAGAGCCATCATCAAGCTGAAACAATCCCCCATTGAAAGGTCCTTCCAAATTCCAATGCCTTATTTTATCAACGACCCAACAATTGAGTATTTCACCGGCTTGACAGAATTGTCCCTTATCTAAGTTCAACAAACTATATGCTCCAAGGACCGAGAGAGTACATGGTTTACCTCACTAATGCCATGTAAATGTTGAGTCACTCGGAATTTTTTCTTATTGTCATTTTTTTCCTATATACTGTTTCTAATAAATAATAAAATTTTGTTATACACTCCCATAAAAGAATGATTTATTTTTACATGTCAACATTGAAGGGTTCAATTTCTCACAACCTTCAAAGTGAAATGGGACCCTACCCTTCAAATTTGATCCTTCATGGATACCATATCCCATCATTCCCATGAACCTGTGGCATGAACATTGCACATCAACTTAATTGTACCCTGTGCCACCATTCCCGATAAGGGATTTTGAATTTCAAATGCCCGCCCGATGCCCAACACGAATTTGAAATGCATGCGCAGCACGAATTTGAAATTATCGGTGGGCACTCCGACTATTTACAGAATACGGAACTGGTTTTGCGACTGGGACTAGAACTGGGCTCATAGAGGCAAACCGCAGCCAATCCCAACCCTCCCATTCAGCCGGATCTAATTCCTTCAGCTCCCGTTCCGCGTTGTTTTTCATGGCACCTCGACACTAAAATGTACCAACCACCGATCTCTGAAAACGATGGTATGTATGTTGGTTCATTCACTCATGGTCCGATCTCTTTCAGGTTTAATGGTTGTCCATTTCTTATCTAATCTAATGCTTCTTTTGTCTATTGATAAAATTGGCAGGAAACTGATCCTGTGGTCAAGGTGTAGGAGCCACCGCGTTGGCGTCTATCGTCTTTTCAGATGGATTTCGCCATTTGTAATGGGACATGTGCTGTGAAGAGGGAGAGAGACGACGATCATCCTGATAACAACGCTAACGACCACGAACTGGATAGAGCTTGCTCCAGAGCAAGCGATGAAGAAGAAGATGAGAGAACTAGCAGAAAAAAGCTCCATCTTTCCAAAGAATAGTCTGCTTATTTAGAAGAAAGCTTTAATGAGCACAATACCCTTAATTCGGTAAGCCTCCGTGCGCCTAATACCTCATCTTTTTCATTCCCACAAGATAAAGACAATCTGTTACTCATAGCGTTTTCAATTGTAGAATCAAAAACTGGCATTAGCCGAGCAGCTTAACCTTCGCCCGCGTCAAGTAGAAGTCTATGGTTCCATAACAGAAGAGCCAGGTTAGCCTCTTTTACCAATCAAGTCTGATGGATGGATTTGAAGTTTGAATATTGATTGTTTTTTATGTATATATGATACGACAAAGATGAAGCGGACAGAAGTGGACTGTTAATATCTGAAGAGATGCCACGAAACCCTTACAGAAGAGAACAGGTGACTGCAGAAAGATATTCAATAGTTGAGGGCTTTGAAAGTGGTGCATCCAAGCTTTTTACATGCACTTGCCTGCAACCACTCTCTTAATATGTGTATTTTTGAATGGTAGTCAACATTCAAAATTTGAATTTGCATTTGCATTTGCATTTCCCGCAAACCTTCAAAATTCGAATTTTCATTTCCCCCCAAACATTCAAAATTCGAATTCGAATTTTCAATTTCCCTGCTTCAGAACATTCAAAATTCGAGGTGAATGTTCTGAATCGTTATCACCAAGTAACTTCAACTCCATGAGGTTTCGAATTTTCAATTTCCCCGCTTTAGAACATTCAAAATTCGAGGTGAATGTTCTGAATCGTTATCACCAATTAACTTCAGCTCCATGAGGTTTTGGAGGTGAAAGATCCATTTTGGGACTTCGCAGCCACCTAGATGAAGAATTTCAAGGAGTTTCATGACACCAATGTCTTTGGGAAGACTGAGAAGGCTGCAGGGATCAATATATTTGAAGGATAGGTCTCGCATCTCTGTCATAGCCCCAAAAGTCCCATCCTCTAGGTGAACAACACCTTTCAACGACTGTAGACATATGAGTTTCGATATTCCAGCAGGCAACGACTTCAAATTTTTGTAGCCCTTCACATTCAGATATACCATAGACTTATGTTCACCTATGCCCGAATGCAGCTCACATAGATGTTTGCACCCACTAACATCAAGAAACAGGAGGCTTCGTACATGAGCCAATGATTTAGGTAACTTCTCTATCTCTGTCTCGGATAAATTCAAGAATCTCAAATGTTTCAAATTCCCTACACTTTCCGGCAATGAAACTCAATGTTCCTATTGCGAGAGGGTAACATGTAGAGACAAGTATCTAAGTGTGGAGGTACAACAACATTATTATTTGTTGAGCTATCTCAGTTCTTTCAGCGCCATGGAGAAACTGAGTGGGAAAAGCAAGTGCTGGTGTGACAACTGCTGCCATTTGCAAGATGCCAAGAAGAAGTTGAAGGTCAAATCTGCACCTCAAGTTCTCACTTGCCAGCTAAAAGGTTTCAAATACACAGTACATGAAGGTGAAATGGAGGGATTCAAGAAGTTGTTCTATCATGTTTCATTCCCCATGGAGTACATACTGCTAATTAACAATTGTGGAGATGGAGAAGTAGATGATTTTTTGTATTCTTCATTTGATGTTGTGGTGCATGTGGGATGCACGGTTAATGATGGGAATTACATTTCTATAGTGAAGAGAGGTGACCAATGGCTCATGTTTTATGATGAGAAGGTGGAAAACATCACGGCCACTGCTTCAAAGCAGCTTGTAGAGGATCCATGTGGTCGAGAAAGAGTGAAGGTAGAAGCCAAACTTCCAGCCACACCCCCAAAAATATCCTGTGATTTAGCACCTAAAACATAACGGTTTGCTCTAGTAAAATATTATATGGACATGTTGAAGTAGAGTGTTATGAGAATCTATATTTGAATTCAACGTGGACTCAAGCAATGGATGGTACTCTAGGCATTGCAAGGTATTTTCCTCATTACAATGTAAAAATGAATAATTATGGAAAACAAGGTTTAGTAATGACCACAACCGAAGCGACACAACTTTTCACTCCCTGCAAACTCTCGGTGGAGGATTTATCAAATCAACAACAACAATCGGCGCCTTTGGGATCAGTCTGGAATCGTGCAGGAACTTGGGAAGAAATAAATTTAAGCGCCTGGGCTAACAGTAGGATAAAGGAATTTCTCATTTATTTAGGTTCTTTAGAATTCGATATTTGTAAAGATAATATTTTGAAGGTCTCAAGCGGTGTAGGTGAAGTATTGATGGTGACAGTGCGCAACAAGAAGCGAATTTGTGACTCTTGCTCGATGGACTTGAAGTTTCAATGGGATTGGTTAATTAAAGAAAAAATGAAGCAAATTTTGGGCACTTTAAATATTCCATAGGCTTCTTCTGGTGATTTGAAAGATATGTAGTTGAACGTGGCTTTGAATACAGACCAACGAATCCCATACTCGAAAAGAAGTACACTTATTCAATATATTATGTCCTTGTCTCCCATTCACGATCTTGAATCTTTGGATTTTTTTCAATCTTCAAGCCAAGAGACAATTAGTATGGATGATAAATATTTAGTGCAGTTAGGTGTAATGATTTGTGGCCAGGAAGTTCTGAAATTAACTGAATTATGTTTGAAACTTGTGAAGTTGGTTATCCAACCTTGATTAGGAACGATTACTTTGGACAATTTTTATCAGGGTTTATGTAAGGAGGGCCTTGTACTTGGAGCTTTGATGGAAATTGCAAGAAGGATATTTTTTAAGGTTGGTACAGAGGTAGAAAAATCAGAGTTTGATTGTTTAAAACTTTGTTTCTTCCATCTCGATGGAGACCTTTTTACTCTTCTCTCACTTTACAAGAAGTGGGAGGATAAACGAAAATTCAGAAGAAAGAAATGGTGCTGGGAAAATAACATTAATTCCAAATCCATGGTAAGATGTAAAGATGATATCATAAAAAATTCAAGTTGTCTCTTGAAGAGGTTCCGTGGAAAGAATAATTACAATTTGCATTCCCTTGTTCCCACAATTCAACAAACTTGCAACATCTACCGGCTTGGTAAAGAGGTAGACCATCATCAAAGAGAAATCCAATTTTTTTAGATATAGAGAAAATACACCAGGAATTTTAGAGGATGGAAGATGTATTGCACTATGAAATGCAGATGGGTAATAAAACAATCACTGACACAAAGCGCATTGAACTATACATTGTGTTTGGGCATAATTCTCATGTAACAAGAGAAAAGATTGTCATTCTATGTAATGGGAAGTTTTATTATGAGGTGAATGTGGAAGAAGACACTGAGTTTTTAAAGCTTGTCATTTATAAACACTTATTCTCTCATGTTGACATGTCCAAAAGTTATTCATCTAACAAGTTAAATGATGGTCTCTATGGGATAGGCTATTATGAATCTTTAGGAAATGTGAACTTAAAAAGATTCTTATTATTTTTCTATTGGAAAGCTAGCGACTGCTAGCTTTCCTTGTAGCATAAGCATGTGTGCAGTCGCTAGAAGAAAACTTCTTATGCTACAAGTAAAGCTAGCAGTCGCTGGCTTTCCTTGATCTTTTGTCATGTGTTTATTTCAAAATAGAGCACATGGCACAAGCTCAAGGTATAAGCTAGCAACCACCAATCACCATGGACAAGATTTTTCTATTGGAAAGCTAGCGACTGCTAGCTTTCTTTCTAACATAAGTATGTGTTATTATCCTAGAAGGAAACGCTTATGCTAGAAGAAAAGCTAGCAGTCGCTAGCTTTCCTTGATCTTGTGCCATGTGCTTATTTGAAAATAGAGTACATGATACAAGTTCAAAGTATAAGCTAGCAACCACCAATCACCAATCCCAGGGTTTTTCTATTGGAAAGCTAGCGACTGCTAGCTTTCCTTCTAACATAAGCATGTGTGTCATGCTAAAAGGAAATGCATTTGCTAGAAGGAAAGGTAGCATTCGTTAAAAATAGAGTACATGGCACAAGCTCAAGGTATAAGCTAACAACCACCAATCACCATGGACAGGGTTTTTGTATTGGAAAGCTAGCGACTGTTAGCTTTCCTTCTTGCATAAGCATGTGTGTTTATGATAGAAGCAAATTCTTATGCTACAAGGAAAGCTAGCAGTCGCTAGCTTTCTTTGATCTGTTGCCATGTTCTTATTTCAAAATAGAGCACATGGCACAAGCTCAAAGTATAATCTAGCAACCACCATTCACCATGGACAGGATTTTTCTATTGGAAAGCTAGCGACTACTAGCTTTCCTTCTAGCATAAGTATGTGTTATTATCCTAGAAGGAAATGCTTATGCTAGGAGGAAAGCTAGCAGTCGCTAGCTTTCCTTGATCTTGTGCCATGTTTATTTCAAAATAGAGCACATGGCGCAAGCTGAAGGTATAAGCTAGGAACCACCAATCACCACGGACAATGTTATCAATTGGAAAGCTAACGACTGCTAGCTTTCCTTCATGGCTAGAGTTTTTCTATTAGAAAGCTAGCAATTGTTATATTTCCTTCTAGCATAAGCACATGTGTGCTTATGCTAGAAGGAAATGCTTATGCTAGAAAGAAAGCTAGTAGTCGCTAGCTTTCCTTTATCTTGTGCCATGTGCTTCTTTCAAAATAGAGCACATGGCACAAGCTCAATGTATAAGCTAGCAACCACCAATCACCATGGCTAGGGTTTTTCTATTGGAAAGCTAGCGACTGATAACTTTCTTTCTAGCATAAGAATGTGTGGTTATGCCAGAAGGAAATGCTTATGCTAGCTTTTTTTGATCTTGTTCTGTGTTCATCTTTCAAAATAGAGCACATGGCACAAGATCAACGTATAACCTATCAACCACCAATCACCATGCCAAGGGTTTTTTTATTGGAAAGCTATCGATTGCTAGCTTTCCAATAACATAAGCATGTGTGCTTATTCTATGTAATGGGAAGTTTTATTATGACGTGAATGTGGAAGAAGACGCTAAGATTTTAAAGCTTGTCATTTATAAACACTTATTATCTCATGTTTACATGTCCAAAAGTTATTCATCTAACAAGTTAAATGATGGTCTCTATGGGATAGGCTATTATAAATCTTTAGGAAATGTGAACTTAAACAGATTCTTATTATTTTTCTATTGGAAAGCTAGCGACTGCTAGCTTTCCTTGTAGCATAAGCATGTGTGCAGTCGCTAGAAGAAAAATTCTTATGCTACAAGTAAAGCTAGCAGTCGCTAGAAGAAAAATTCTTATGCTACAAGTAAAGCTAGCAGTCGCTGGCTTTCCTTGATCTTTTGTCATGTGTTTATTTCAAAATAGAGCACATGCCACAAGCTCAAGGTATAAGCTAGCAACCACCAATCACCATGGACAAGATTTTTCTATTGGAAAGCTAGCGACTGCTAGCTTTCTTTAGAGCATAAGTATGTGTTATTATCCTAGAACGAAATGCTTATGCTAGAAGGAAAGCTAGCAGTCGCTAGCGTTCCTTGATCTTGTGCCATGTGCTTATTTGAAAATAGAGTACATGATACAAGTTCAAAGTATAACCTAGCAACCACCAATCACCATGCCCGGGGTTTTTCTATTGGAAAGCTAGCGACTGCTAGCTTTCTTTCTAACATAAGCATGTGTGTCATGCTAAAAGGAAATGCATTTGCTAGAAGGAAAGGTATCATTCGTTAAAAATAGAGTACATGGCATAAGCTCAAGGTATAAGCTAACAACCACCAATCACCATGGACAGGGTTTTTGTATTGGAAAGCTTGCGACTGTTAGCCTTCCTTCTTGCATAAGCATGTGTGTTTTTGATAGAAGGAAATTATTATGCTACAAGGAAAGCTAGCAGTCGCCAGCTTTCTTTGATCTGTTGCCATGTTCTTATTTCAAAATAGAGCACATGACACAAGCTCAAAGTATAATCTAGCAACCACCAATCACCATGGACAAGAATTTTCTATTGGAAAGCTAGCGACTGCTAGCTTTCCTTCTAGCATAAGTATGTGTTATTATCCTAGAAGGAAATGCTTATGCTAGTAGGAAAGCTAGCAGTCGCTAGCTTTCCTTGATCTTGTGCCATGTGTTTATTTCAAAATAGAGCACATGGCGCAAGCTGAAGGTATAAGATAGCAACCACCAATCACCATGGAGAGTGTTATCAATTGGAAAGCTAACGACTGCTAGCTTTCCTTCATGGCTAGAGTTTTTCTATTAGAAAGCTAGAAATTGTTATCTTTCCTTCTAGCATAAGCACATGTGTGCTTATGCTAGAAGGAAATGCTTATGCTAGAAAGAAAGCTAGCAGTCGCTAGCTTTCCTTTATCTTGTGCCATGTGCTTCTTTCAAAATAGAGCACATGGCACAAGATCAAGGTATAAGCTAGCAACCACCAATCACCATGGCTAGGGTTTTTCTTTTGGAAAGCTATCGACTGACAACTTTCCTTCTAGCATAAGAATGTGTGGTTATGCCAGAAGGAAATGCTTATGCTATCTTTCCTTGATCTTGTTCCGTGTTCTTCTTTCAAAATAGAGCACATGGCACAATATAAACGTATAACCTATCAACCACCAATCACCATGCCAAGGGTTTTTTTATTGGAAAGCTAGCGATTGCTAGCTTTCCAATAACATAAGCATTTGTGCTTATTCTATGTAATGGGAAGTTTTATTATGAGGTGAATGTGGAAGAAGACGCTGAGTTTTAAAGCTTGTCATTTATAAACACTTATTCTCTCATGTTGACATGTCCAAAAGTTATTCATCTAACGAGTTAAATGATGGTCTCTATGGGATAGGCTATTATGAATCTTTAGGAAATGTGAAATTAAAGAGTTCTTATTATTTTTCTATTGGAAAGCTAGCGACTGCTAGCTTTCCTTGTAGCATAAGCATGTGTGCAGTCGCTAGAAGAAAAATTCTTATGCTACAAGTAAAGCTAGGAGTCGCTGGCTTTTCTTGATCTTTTGTTGTGTGTTTATTTCAAAATAGAGCACATGGCACAAGTTCAAGGTATAAGCTAGCAACCACCAATCACCATGGACAAGATTTTTCTATTGGAAAGCTAGCGACTGCTAGCTTTCTTTCTAGCATAAGTATGTATTATTATCCTAGAAGGAAATGCTTATGCTAGAAGGAAAGCTAGCAGTCGCTAGCTTTCCTTGATCTTGTGCCATGTGCTTATTTGAAAATAGAGTACATGATACAAGTTCAAAGTATAAGCTAGCAACCACCAATCACCATGCCCAGGGTTTTTCTATGGAAAGCTAGCGACTATTAGCTTTCCTTCTAACATAAGCATGTGTGTCATGCTAAAAGGAAATGCATTTGCTAAAAGGAAAGGTAGCATTCGTTAAAAATAGAGTACATGGCACATGCTCAAGGTATAAGCTAACAACCGCCAATCACCATGGACAGGGTTTTTGTATTGGAAAGCTAGCGACTGTGAGCTTTCCTTCTTGCATAAGCATGTGTGTTTATGATAGAAGGAAATTCCTATGCTACAAGGAAAGCTAGTAGTCGTTAGCTTTCTTTGATCTGTTGCCATGTTCTTAATTCAAAATAGAGCGCATGGCACAAGCTCAAAGTATAATCTAGCAACCACCAATCACCATGGACAGGATTTTTCTATTAGAAAGCTAGCGACCGCTAGCTTTCCTTCTAGCATAAGTATGTGTTATTATCCTAGAAGAAAATGCTTATTCTAGGAGGAAAGCTAGCATTCGCTAGCTTTCCTTGATCTTGTGCCATGTGCTTATTTGAAAATAGAGTACATGATACAAGTTCAAAGTATAAGCTAGCAACCACCAATCACCAAGCCTAGGGTTTTGCTATTGCAAAGCTAGCGACTTCTAGCTTTCCTTCTAACATAAGCATGTGTGTCATGCTAAAAGGAAATGCATTTGCTAGAAGGAAAGGTAGCATTCGTTAAAAATAGAGTACATGGCACAAGCTCAAGGTATAAGAAAATAACCACCAATCACCATGGACAGGGTTTTTGTATTGGAAAGCTAGCGACTGTTAGCTTTCCTTCTTGCATAAGCATGTGTGTTTATGATAGAAGGAAATTCTTATGCTACAAGGAAAGCTAGCAGTCGCTAGCTTTCTTTGATCTGTTGCCATGTTCTTATTTCAAAATAGAGCACATGGCAGAAGCTCAAAGTATAGTCTAGTAACCACCAATCACCATGGACATGATTTTTCTATTGGAAAGCTAGCAACTGCTAGCTTTCCTTCTAGCATAAGTATGTGTTATTATCCTCGAAGGAAATGCTTATGCTAGGAGGAAAGCTAGCAGTCGCTAGCTTTCCTTGATCTTCTGCCATGTGTTTATTTCAAAATAGAGCACATGGCACAAGCTGAAGGTATAAGCTAGAAACAACCAATCACCACGGACAATGTTATCAATTGGAAAGCTAACGACTGCTAGCTTTCCTTCATGGCTATGTTTTTCTATTAGAAAGCTAGCAATTGTTATCTTTCCTTCTAGCATAAGCACATGTGTGCTTATGCTAGAAGGAAATGCTTATGCTAGAAAGAAAGCTAGCAGTCGCTAGCTTTCCTTTATCTTGTGCCATGTGCTTCTTTCAAAATAGAGCACATGGCACAAGCTCAATGTATAAGCTAGCAACCACCAATCACCATGGCTAGGGTTTTTCTATTGGAAAGCTAGCGACTGATAACTTTCTTTCTAGCATAAGAATGTGTGGTTATGCCATAAGGAAATGCTTATGCTAGCTTTTTTTGATCTTGTTTCGTGTTCTTCTTTCAAAATAGAGCACATGGCACAAGATCAACGTATAACCTATTAACCACCAATCACCATGCCCAGGGTTTTTTTATTGGAAAGCTAGCGATTGCTAGCTTTCCAATAACATAAGCATGTGTGCTTATTCTATGTAATGGGAAGTTTTATTATGAGGGGAATGTGGAAGAAGACGCTGAGTTTTTAAAGCTTGTCATTTATAAACACTTATTATCTCATGTTGACATGTCCAAAGGCTATTCATCCAACAAGTTAAATGATGGTCTCTATTGGATAGGCTAATATGAATCTTTAGGAAATGTGAACTTAAAGAGATTCTTATTATTTTTCTATTGGAAAGCTAGCGACTGCTAGCTTTCCTTGTAGCATAAGCATGTGTGCAGTCGCTAGAAGAAAAATTCTTATGCTACAAGTAAAGCTAGCAGTCGCTGGCTTTCCTTGATCTTTTGTCATGTGTTTATTTCAAAATAGAGCACATGGCACAAGCTCAAGGTATAAGCTAGCAACCACCAATCACCATGGACAAGATTTTTCTATTGGAAAGCTAGCAACTACTAGCTTTCTTTCTAGCATAAGTATGTGTTATTATCCTAGAAGGAAATGCTTATGCTAGAAGGAAAGCTAGCAGTCGCTAGCTTTTCTTGATCTTGTGCCATGTGCTTATTTGAAAATAGAGTACATGATACAAGTTCAAAGTATAATCTAGCAACCACCAATGACCATGCCCAGGGTTTTTCTATTGGAAAGCTAACGACTGCTAGCTTTCTTTCTAACATAAGCATGTGTGTCATGCTAAAAGGAAATGCATTTGCTAGAAGGAGAGGTAGCATTCGTTAAAAATAGAGTACATGGCACAAGCTCAAGGTATAAGCTAACAACCACCAATCACCATGGACAGGGTTTTTGTATTGGAAAGCTAGCGACTGTTAGCTTTCCTTCTTGCATAAGCATGTGTGTTTATGATAGAAGGAAATTCTTATGCTACAAGGAAAGCTAGCAGTCGCCAGCTTTCTTTGATCTGTTGCCATGTCCTTATTTCAGAATAGAGCACATGACATAAGCTCAAAGTATAATCTAGCAACCACCAACCACCATGGACAGGATTTTTCTATTGGAAAGCCAGCGACTACTAGCTTTCCTTCTAGCATGTATGTGTTATTATCCTAGAAGGAAATGCTTATGCTAGGAGGAAAGCTAGCATTCGCTAGCTTTCCTTGATCTTGTGCCATGTGTTTATTTCAAAATAGAGCACATGGCGCAAGCTGAAGGTATAAGCTAGCAACCACCAATCACCATGGACAGTGTTATCAATTGGAAAGCTAATGACTGCTAGCTTTCCTTCATGGCTAGAGTTTTTCTATTAGAAAGCTAGCAATTGTTATCTTTCCTTCTAGCATAAGCACATGTGTGCTTATGTTAGAAGGAAATGCTTATGCTAGAAAGAAAGCTAGCAGTCGCTAGTTTTCCTTTATCTTTTGCCATGTGCTTCTTTCAAAATAGAGCACATGGCACAAGCTCAAGGTATAAGCTAGCAACCACCAATTACCATGGCTAGGATTTTTCTATTGGAAAGCTAGCGACTGATAACTTTCCTTCTAGCATAAGAATGTGTGGTTATGCCAGAAGGAAATGCTTATGCTAGCTTACCTCGATCTTGTTCCGTGTTCTTCTTTCAAAATGGAGCACATGGCACAAGATCAACGTATAACCTATCAACCACCAATCACCATGCCCACGGTTTTTTTATTGGAAAGCTAGCGATTCTTAGCTTTCCAATAACATAAGCATGTGTGCTTATTCTATGTAAATTTATGAGGTGAATGTGGAGGAAGACGCTGAGTTTTTAAAGCTTGTCATTTATAAACACTTATTCTCTCATGTTGACATGTCCAAAACTTATTCATCTAACAAGTTAAATGATGGTCTCTATGGGATAGGCTATTATGAATCCTTAGGAAATGTGAACTTAAATAGATTCTTATTATTTTTCTATTGGAAAGCTAGCGACTGCTAGCTTTCCTTGTAGCATAAGCATGTGTGCAGTCGCTAGAAGAAAAATTCTTATGGTACAAGTAAAGCTAGCAATCGCTGGCTTTCATTGATCTTTTGTCATATGTTTATTTCAAAATAGAGCACATGGCACAAGTTCAAGGTATAAGCTAGCAACCACCAATCACCATGGACAAGATTTTTCTATTGGAAAGCTAGCGAATGCTAGCTTTCTTTCTAGCATAAGTATGTGTTATTATCCTAGAAGGAAATACTTATGCTAGAAGGAAATCTAGCAGTCGCTAGCTTTCCTTGATCTTCTGCCATGTGCTTATTTGAAAATAGAGTACATGATACAAGTTCAAAGTATAAGCTAGCAACCACCAATCACCATGCCCAGGGTTTTTCTATTGGAAAGCTAGCGACTGCTAGATTTCTTTCTAACATAAGCATGTGTGTCATGCTAAAAAGAAATGCATTTGCTAGAAGGAAAGGTAGCATTCGTTAAAAATAGAGTACATGGCACAAGCTCAAGGTATAAGCTAACAACCACCAATCACCATGGACAGGGTTTTTGTATTGGAAAGCTAGCGACTGTTAGCTTTCCTTCTTGCATAAGCATGTGTGTTTATGATAGAAGGAAATTCTTATGCTACAAGGAAAGCTAGCAGTCGCCATCTTTCTTTGATCTGTTGCCATGTTCGTATTTCAAAATAGAGCACATGACACAAGCTCAAAGAATAATATAGAAACCACCAATCACCATGGACAAGATTATTCTATTGGAAAGCTAGCGACTGCTAGCTTTCCTTCTAGCATAAGTATGTGTTATTATCCTAGAAGGAAATGCTTATGCTAGGAGGAAAGCTAGCAGTCGCTAGCTTTCCTTGATCTTGTGCCATGTGTTTATTTCAAAATAGAGCACATGGCACAAGCTGAAGGTATTAGCTAGCAACCACCAATCACCATGGACAGTGTTATCAATTGGAAAGCCAACGACTGCTAGCTTTCCTTCATGGCTAGAGTTTTTCTATTAGAAAGCTAGCAATTGTTATATTTCCTTCTAGCATAAGCACATGTGTGCTTATGCTTATGCTAGAAGGAAATGATTATGCTAGAAAGAAAGCTAGCAGTCGCTAGCTTTCCTTTATCTTGTGCCATGTGCTTATTTCAAAATAGAGCACATGGCACAAGCTCAAGGTATAAGCTAGTAACCACCAATCACCATGGCTAGGGTTTTTCTTTTGGAAAGCTAGCGACTGATAATTTTCCTTCTAGCATAAGAATGTGTGGTTATGCCAGAAGGAAATGCTTATGCTAGCTTTCCTTGATCTTGTTCCGTGTTCTTCTTTCAAAATAGAGCACATGGCACAAGATCAACGTATAACCTATCAACCACCAATCACCATGCCCATGGTTTTTTTATTGGAAATCTAGTGATTTCTAGATTTCCAATAACATAAGCATGTGTGCTTATGCTAGAAGGAAATGCTTATTCTAGAAGGAAAGATAGCAGTCGCTAGCTTTCCTTGATCCTGTGCCACGTGCTGATTTCAAAATAGAGTACATGACACAAGCTCTAGGTATAAGCTAGCAACCAACAATCACCATGCCCAAGGTTTTTCTATTGGAAAGCTAGCGACTACTAGCTTTTCTTCTAGCATAAGCATGTGTGCTTATGCTAGAAGGAAATGCTTATGTTAGAAAGAAAGCGAGCAGGCGCTAGCTTTCCTTGATCTTGTGCCATGTGCTTATTTCAAAATAGAGGACATGGCACAAGATTACGGTATAAGTTAGCAACCACCAATCACCATGGCTAGGGTTTTTCTATTGGAAAGCTAGCGATTGATAACTTTCCTTCTAGCATAAGCATGTGTGCTTATGCTAGAAGGAAATGCTTATGTTCGAAAAAAAGCTAGCAGTTGCTAGCTTTTTTTGATCTTGTGCCATGTGTTTCTTTCAAAATAGAGCACATGGCATAAGCTCAAGGTATAAGCTAGCAACCACCAATCACCATGCCCAGGGTTTATCTATTAGAAAGCTAGCGACTACTAGCTTTCATTCTAGCATAAATATGTGTGCTTATGCTATAAGGAAATGCTTAGGCTAGAACGAAAGCTAGGAGTCACTAGCTTTCCTTGATTTTGTGCCATGTGCTTATTTCAAAATAGAGTACATGGCACAAGACCAAGGTATAACCTAGCAACCACCAATCACCATGCCCAGGGTTTTTCTTCTGGAAAACTAATGAGTGCTAGCTTTTCTTCTAGCATAAGAATGCGTGCTTATGCTAGAAGGAAATGCTTATGCTAGAAGGAAAGCTAGTAGTCGCTATGTATTAGTAGTCGCTAAGCTAGGAGTTGCTTATAATTCAAAAAACTTCTACTATGTATTAGTATACTAATAGTGGCATCAAGTAGCATTGCTTGGGATTTTGTATTACTCTAGTTCCATATAGATGTTATTCTTCACTAATCTACAATATAGGTTTAGATGACACCAAATAACTATTTTCGGGAGTACTTAAAATAGGGATGACTCCAATCAAGGATATTTGAATTTACTTTGAACAATTGATACAAAAAATAAATCTCAGTGAGCCATGATTATACAAACTTGCATGATCAATCATGGTTGGATTCCAACCTACTTAATAACTACCTTCAATACTATTACAAGTTCCATGATTATACAAACTTGCATGATCGATCATGGCTGGATTCCAACCTACTTAATAACTACCTTCAATACTATTACAAGTTCTTAAGTATGGAAAATTTTTAGACATTTTTACAAGTTTTTCTAAGAATAGTTTTGTGTTTGTATTAAGATTATATACATTGATAACCAATCTTGTTTTGATTACACTTTGTAGCTCCATCATAGTTTATATGTAAAGTCCCTTTTGGCGGTGGGGACTAAATGGTGGGTAACAATGTTTAATTTGCACAACAAAATGATGCCATACCCTTTTTAGCTATTACAAGTACATTATTTTTTTGTAGATTGTGTTTTGCCTAAAATATAAGAGCACACTTTACATGGTTTAACCTTAACTACAAATTATAATTCAATTGTGTGTTACAGAATTTGTAGGAGCGACAATGGAAAGTATAATTTTCACAAAAGGGGACTATGTTGACCTCCTGGTTAATGGTCAAGTTATTGGGCTAGGAAAGGTTGAATCTACAGAAGTTGGAACTTATTATGGTGGAGGAAGGGTTGTTGCAGGTTATGTTATGGTTTTGATAATTGATGTCACTCAACCACATTTGATTGTGGAATATGTTGATGAAGGGGACACACATCCATGGAGGACTACAGATTTGAGGCACACCATAGGTAAATCAAATACCAAAGCATGTGTTAAGAATTATTCATAGTTTATTGAATGTTTTTTTGAGAAAATACTAAGTTTGTTATGTTTGGTGTACAGGTGCAAATGTTTGTTCAACATTTTCTATTGGAGACAAAGTAGATCTTTTACAACATCGAGTGAAGTTGGGGAGGGCTCCATATTCAATATAGAGCTTGGGAATAAGGTTCATGGAAATATTTTAAAGAAAGGATGCATAGTGGTTAGAATTGAGAAGGTGTTAAAAAATGATGCTCCTTTACCACATCCAACTGGATTTGAGGAAACACTAGGGGGTGCAATAGAATCTTATGAGATTTGGCCAGAAATAGATTTGAAACCTCATTGTGAAGATCAACCAATAAATATTCCACAAGATAGGGCTGCATTCACATGTACAAGGGTTTCTCTTACACATGGATGCATAGGAACAATTATGTGCATTGCCAAAGGAATGATAGTTAATGTCCATGAGGATGACATGGTTGTGGGTGAAACACTAGGTGAAGATAACTTTGGTGTTTTTGTGGAAGAGATACATGGGTATTGTGAAAGATGCAAGATTGGGGATAAGTCTATACATGGATTGGTTAGATGGCCAATACATAAATTGGTGGACAACATAGGTGAGATGTTAAGGGTCAAGACAAAGTACAAAGAGCCACCCATGGAAATGCTGATATGGGGTGTTATAGAGGATACAAGTCCTTTATACCAATGGGATGGGGATCTTTATAATAAAAAAGATCAAGATGTAAATGTTCTTAATGCATCGAGGCCATATAAAAAGATTAAACGAGCTATGACAAGAGAAAAAGTTGCAAAACGTCAAACCAAGATAGATAAAGAGAAAGAAGTCCGACTTTTGGCTGCAGATGAATGTTGTAAACAAGATTGTCTTCAACATGTGGATAGGAATTCCATTGCAAATGCTAGAAGGGATATGGAATGCAAAGACAAAAATGGTATCAGGGAATTTGTATTGAATTCACTTGTTTCAAACACTATCATGTCAAAGAGCCATGGCCATGGCCTACCTCCTATTATTAGAAAAGTAAAGGACATGAGATTTGATGGTAATGTTATTTGTAAGAAAGCATGGTACAAGATACATAAGATTCCTCAAAGCACCTTCTATAGCTACCAACATAATTTTGAACAAGGACATATGGAATCCATTCATGGTAACACCAATACATGTAAAGCACGTGCACATACTGTGGCGGCCATAGAAATACTGCATAAAATTGTAATGGACAATTCAGATTTTTCGCCAAACCAAACACATCAAGTCGAAGCAGATGGAACTTCTTCTCCTCTAAGATTGTTGCCTTCGACTTACACACAAAGCTCTTTGTTAAAAGAGATCAATGTGGGTTTGGAAAAGCTCAATTGTCCATTAATATCACAACCAACAATGAGCAAGATTTGGAACACTCATTTTCGAGACGTGGCATTCTCAGAGAACACCAACTTCAGTAAATGTAGTGAATGTATTGTGTTGAAAGCACAAATGAAGTCAACAACTACAAAAGAGTTGGAAGAAACGGCACGCACTAGATTGAACAAACATAACAAGATCGTTATGTGCGGAAGACATTGCTACTATGCCCACAGAATCATGTCAGAGAGGTTTCCAAAGGATTATTTGAGTATTATCCATGATAAAATGGATAAAACAAAGACTTCAATTCCAAGGCTACGCGTCAAATCAAAATCTATTGTAGGAATAAACTTGGGTTTGTCATTGACAAATATGCTAACACATGGGCATAAGACAAGAGGTTTTGGTCATTTCTCCCTACCATTTGTACATATGGGGTCACAATTTACCATTACATCACTTGCTAAGTGCTTAAGGGACCTTGAAGACCCACATCTTGATATGTATGGTGATCTTCTTTATGAGAGTGGAAGTTCAAGAAACCCACTTTCAAATGCATTACTTGACACCTCTATTTACTCAAAATGTAGAGTGTACAAGGATGAATTTTTATCTCATGGAAGATTAGAAAATCAAGATATCGATTTTAAACCTCTTCCTCCACATTTATTGTTACAATTGGATAATGCAGCAAGTGATAATAAAAATCGTTATCTTTTCATGTTTCTATCACTTCTCACTGCACTTGGTGTCTTCATCACTATTGAGGTTGGGTTCTTGCTCGTGGGACACACCCATGAAGACATAGACGGGACCTATGGGAGAATGTATTCCAGCTTGAAAAGTAAAGATATATATTCTCTACATGAGATGATGGATACATATCACAAAATTGAAGAAAAAAGAGTGTTTCCACCTAAACTGATTGATAAGGTGTATGACTTCAAAAGCTTCCTTAACGGATACATCAAGGAAGGAAAAAATGCACTAGTTGGACATTGTAATGTTCAGTACTTCCAATTTCTTGTACTCAATGATGTTCTGGTATTAAGGTATAAAGAATCCATAAGAGATGTTGAGTGGTCAGAACCAGTTGAGTTATGGAATACAGACGATGAAGGTCGATCTAAACTGCCCATAGGGAAGCCATCTTTCTTACATCCCAAAGAGAATGAAATCTATTTAAAAGAACTAAAAGAAGGAATAACATCATACATAAAAATGTGGAAAGACACAATGGGTGGTGAGGATTTTCCAATTGTTACACCAGAATGGAAAAAGAAGGTAGAGTATTGGGAAAGAGTTCTTGATACTTTATATGAAGATTACAATGATCATACAATAGTGGATGCAAGTGATTCATCTTTTGAGGATTTCTGGCCCAAGACAAGGCAAACTCCAGATGTTGGTCGTAATGCGCTTCATGCAATCTCAAATATTATGGATGGGGATTTTGATACTATGACAGGTGAAACCGTGTATGTTGGACCCAAGTGCAATAAGCCAAAGGCAACATTCAACCCTATTAATGATGTTGAGAAAGGAAAGATGTTGCTAGTTAGATCAGGAAACGAGGATGAAGGGGAGATGATTTGGATGGCAAAAGCCACCTCAAATATATTTCAAGATGATGAAAGTGATACTCTTCATGTTAAAGTTGATTGGTGGAAGCCCGGTTCAGGGAAATACAATGGAAAAGTATTAGAAGAATATTGGGTACCAAATCCTGATGACATAGAGCTTGGATCTATTCCAATTGATACCATAGTTTGGGCATGGATGGCTAAGAAAGAACATTGCAAGAAGGCCAAGATAAATAAACATGGTATACAAGCTGTCTATGACCTACTTGAACGAATAACATGAGATTAGGTGGAGATGATTCATGGATGTAATTTTGTTCTTTGGAGGACCAATTAATACATGAAGAAACATTTTTCAATTTTTCTTGTATATTGAATATTCTCTTCAAATTTATTTGAGGAGTTTTATATTATTTGGTACAAATATGAAAATTTTGTTTAAATTGCAATGTATTCATGTGACGATACTTCATGCAAATTACATGACACCATGAAATATTAAACTTTCAATGATTTGTTTATATTAACATAACTTCTCCCATAACTTGGATAATCAAGTCCAATAATGCACTTAAAATCAATATCTTCTAGTTTTGGCCTATTAAAACTATATTGGAGTTAATTTGGCATATTAAAACTATATTGGAGTTAATTAGCATTGTTTTCAATGTAATACGTTCAAACACCAAACAATATCTAACATGGAAATTACAAATTCCAATGCTTTGTCTAGATCGACATAACTTCTCACTCCATCAAACTTGGATAATCAAGTTCAATAATACATTTAAAAGCATCATCTTCTAGATACGATCTATTAAAACGATAATGTTGGGATAGCTAATTCGTATTCTTTTCAAAATAATACATTCAAACACTTCATGAATATATATTATAATAAAATAAATTAAACTGTACTATGTTTCTATTCCAATTCATAACAAAATTATTTATTTTGATCATTAAAAAACACGCCTAGACTTATAAAATATTTTCTTTTGACATCTGTAAAATGTTTCCAATAAAACTTACCAATAAAAGTTCATAATAATTTGATTTTGATTGTTAAATGACACACAAATACTTATAAAATATTTTGATTGTTAAATGCACTACCAATAAAAATTCATAATAATTTGATTTTGATTGTTAAATGACACACAGATACTTATAAAAAAAATTGATTGTTAAATGGACTTTTAATAAGTTTAGTGGGTTTTCACTTTTGTATTTGTAAGAAACAAAAATGTACTTCAATGTTTCTATTCTAATTCATTGATTTCAAATGTACCACACTTCTCGATCCATCAAACTTGGTTAATGGAGTCCAGTAAAGCACTTACAAGCAACATATTATAGACTGTCTATAAAAACTTTATTATGGGAATAGCTAATTAATGTTTTTTAATGTAATATGTTCAAACATTTCAAAAATAAATACTGGACATACAACATATTATAGACTTTGTCTATAAAAACTTTACTATGGGAGTAGCTAGTTAATGTTTTTTCAATGTAATATGTTCAAACATTTCAAAAATAAATACTGAATACTTGCAATAACTAGAATGGGTTTTCCCTCTTTCTTCATGTATTTGAAAAAAAACCAATTGTACTATAAAATTTATATTCTAATTAATAATTTTTTTTTACCTTAATTGGTATACTTAGACTTTATCCAATACAATATTTTCTCTTTTTGGCTCTAAAATAGTGCCAACCACATATCATAATATATAGTATTGAATAATGAATATTTCTTTAAATGTTAGATGATTATATTTATATTATAAAAAGGAATCTAGGCTTAACCAATCAACATAATCCAAAGTAATAATTGATAGTTAACAATGTCCAAAACATGTAGAAACTTGTGGGCTCATAATAATCCCATAAAATGAAGGGAAAAAGTGAAGTGCCTAAGTACCTATTGTGCTATATACTTGACAAAAATGTCCTAAGGCATACAATAGACAATACATATAAAGGGAAGAAAATAAAATAGAGTATGACCTAAGTTTCCATGTTGTTGCTCGTAGATATGTTATTGATTATTTTTCTAGTCAATATTCTAAATATTATTAGGGGTAGTGTCATCATCCACAAGTACAATATTACAATGACTATAGGAGCTAATACGTCTTCATGGTATTGGAGGTTTCACCTAATTCCTAGACATTTCCAGTTCTCGTTGTCTCTTGAAGTTGAGCAAAACCCCCCATGTTCTAGCCACCCATTATCAAGATTGAGAATTACTAAGTTATTATGCCAATACATAAATTTGTTATAGTAACAAACACATTGATTGTTATGTCATTAAATAGCTTTCTAGGTCACTTTAAAATGGCGACAATTTCTTACTAATATGGTAATTCAACACATGCACAATATATGCTTTATCAAATTATAAATAAAATGGTTAATACTTTCAACATACAAATAATGCCATTAGATAAATTAATAGGTAAGAAATATTAATACAAATTACAAATTATAATAATAAAATAATGTAAAGAATCTAAATTTAAGCATAGGAAGATATGCTTCAACTTAATATAAATTTGATTTTATATAGCTTATAATGATAATATTGTAAAAAAAATGGTGAATATATAGATTGAAATGAGTGAATTAAGTAATTTTTGTTAAATTTTCAGTATTAAATCACAATACTATAGGATCTTTGCTGAGAGAATAACATCTACAGTATATCAATGCATGACAATCATAATATGACAAGCATCACAAGCATCACAAGAATCAAAAGCATAGAGACAAGAGACACAGAGTTTCCGTGGGGAAAACCCTAAGGTGAAAAACCCCACAAACTTCCTCAGAGATAGAGAGAGCAATGGCTCAACCAAAATACAACCAAATAATACAGAGATAGTCTCCTAGCAGATGATCCTCCTCCTCCTCACTAGTGCGCCACTTTCCAGAGAGAGAGATAGATACTTTTCCGAGTGAGTAAAATAGAGATCTCCTATCTCTATTTATACTCACCTTTTTTCCCAGTGACCTACTGGGGCCGACTTGTCTACTTTAGTACATCCACATTATATTATATATTAATTAGGGCCGACCCCATAAGGTGGTCTAATAACCCATCGGCAAGTACACACACTTGCGACACTTGTCAATCCACATGACGACACTTCCTTATAGAGGAATAACACATCTCTTATAAGGGTACAATAAATATACATATAATATACTGATGAAATACATTCCGAAGTTACATATACATCAACACTCCCTCTTAACTAGGAAGGTATTTCTTGACACAGATCTGCTAGACAAGTCTTCTTCTCTGGATCATCGTCATCGATGCATCGTCATCATCATCGTCACTACTGCTGCTATCTCATCCAATCTCTGTCTCTACTCGTCATAGGAAGTTCTACAGAGCCAGTCCTTTTTCATACTGGATGTAGGCCCACCACCTGTAGGTCTTCGTCATCACTGGCCATACTGTGGAATTCTCAGGACTTTTACGTGCGTCACAAAACCTCGCAAGAGCATCCCAGGCTGTTACGAGCATACTGCTCTACCTATAGGATCTCCCAGGGCAACGAATTACATGTGACCTCACCACAAAACCTTGCAAGAGCATCCGAGGCTGTTACGAGCATACTGCTCTACCTATAGGATCTCCCAGGGCAACGAATTACATGTGGTCATGGCAAAACCTCGCAAGAGCATCCCAAGACTTATTACGGGCACACAGCCCAACCTATCGGATCTCCCAGGGAAACGGATTACATGCCATAGGACAAAACCTCGCAAGAGCATCTTCCAGATATCCCAGGGCAACGAATTACATGCCATAGGAAAAACCTCGCAAGACTATCTGCAGATCTCCCAGGGCAACGAATTACATGTCCTCCCAGAGCAAAACCTCGAAAGAGCATTTGCCAGATGTCCCAGGGCAACGAATTACATGCCATAGGCAAAACCTCACAAGACCATCTGCAAATCTCCCAGGGCAACGAATTACATGCTCATCTGCACAACCTGATCCACGGCCACAGAGTATCAACCTGATACTCACCATACATCATCCTGATGTATCCATGATCATCCTGATCATCATCACTGCAACGTCCTGCTGCATGTCATCTGGAGCAACATCCTGAAGCTCGTCATCTATGATCATCCTGATCATCACTGCAACATCCTGCTGCATATCATCTGGAGCAACATACTGAAGCTCGTCATCTATGATCATCCTGATCATCACTGCAACATCCTGCTGCATATCATCTGGAGCAACATACTGAAGCTCGTCATCTATGATCATCCTGATCATCACTGCAACATCCTGCTGCATGTCATCTGGAGCAACATCCTGAAGCTCGTCATCTATGATCATCCTGATCATCACTGCAACATCCTGCTGCATGCCAAGTATCTACCTGATACATATCATTATATATGATCCTCCTGATCATCAATGTATCCACCTGATACAAATACAAAACACATGATATATATCACCATACATGATCCACCTGATCATCAATGCAACATCCTGCTGCATACCAAGTATCTACCTGATACATATCATCATATATGATCCTCCTGATCATCAATGTATCCACCTGATACATATACAGATACATGGTCCAAGCATCCAACATGATGCATATATAAAATACATACACATGATCCAACTGATCATATCCAGCATCCAACATGATGCGTACATACATACATAAAATGATCTAACTGATCATATCCAGCATCCAACATGATGCGTACATACATACATAAAATGATCCAACTGATCATATCCAGCATCCAACATGATGCGTACATACATACAAAAATGATCCAACTGATCATATCAAGCAGAAACTAGAACATCATCCTGATGGTCATCATCCAGCGCTTACATCCACAGCCATGTGAAGAATCCTCCTTCCAACATGCTTGGAATGGCTTCAGCAAATGTGTCCATCACTTCTTCCTCGAAGTGTCCTCGATCTGAAGAACGCCAAGCCTCTCTCTGAAGTACTCGAACTTCACCCTGGCTAGTGGCTTCGTCAGCACATCTGCAATCTGCTCATCCGTTGCAACATACAGGAGCTTCACAGCTCCTCTCTGCACCATATCCCTGATATAGTGATATTTGATCTCTATGTGTTTCGACCTGTCATGAAACACTGGGTTCTCGGACAGCTTCACACAACTCTGGTTATCACAGAAGATACCAGTAGCCTCCAACGGGAGATCAAATAACTCAGACAGTAGCTTCCGTAGCCATACTGCCTCACAACTAGCTGAACAGGCTGCAACATACTCTGCCTCAGCTGTACTCAGTGCTACGCAGGACTGCTTCCTGCTAAACCAAGAGATCACACCTGATCCCATACTGAAGCAACACCCAGATGTGCTCTTCCTATCTGCAGCACTGCCAGCCCAATCTGAATCAACATAACCCTGCAGGTTAAACTTTTGATTCGCCTCATATCTGAGCCCATAATCCACTGTACCCTTCAGGTACCTCAGAACATGCTTTACAGCAACAAGGTGAACACTCCTCGGATCCGTCAGGAACTGGCTTAATGTGTTCACAGCAAAGCAAATGTCTGGTCTCGTGTTTGTCAGGTACATCAAGGACCCAATCATCTGACGATAAATAGAAACATCAACTGGCTCAGATGAAGCATCACAAAGAAGCTTCAGATTCGATGCCATAGGTGTGGCCATGGCCTTGCAATCCATCATCCCAAATCTCTTCAGGATATCTACTGTGTACTTCCCTTGACCAAGGAAGATCCCACCTGCATTCTGCCACACCTCCATACCTAGGAAATAGTGCATCATTCCCAAATCTTTCATATCGAATTCAGCTGCAAGCTTCCTCTTGGTATCTGCAATCATTCTGTCATCTCATGTCACAAATAGATCATCCACATATAGAAGTAGAATCACAGGATTCCCTTCCTCAACCTTGTAGTAAAGGTTGGAATCTGCTTTACTCTTGGTAAAGCCCAAACTAGATAGGACACTGTCCATCCTACCATACCAGGTTCTGGGGGCTTGCTTCAAGCCATACAAGGCTTTCTTCAATCTGCATACATAAGATTCCCTGTCATGTATTTCAAAGCCGAGTGGCTGTTCCACATATACTTCCTCTTCTACTACACCGTTCAGGAAAGCAGTCTTGACATCCATCTGGTGTATCTTCCATTTCATTGCTGCAGCCAGGGCAAGTACTGTTCTGATGGAAGTATATCTGGCTACAGGTGCAAAGGTTTCTTCATAGTCTATTCCTTCCTTCTGAGAGAAACCACGAGCTACGAATATTGCTTTATATTTTTCCACACTGCCATCTGCAGCATGCTTGATTTTGTAGATCCACTTAGAAGTCACAACAGACTTCCCCTTAGGTCTTGGAACAACATCCCAAACATCATTCTTCATAATTGATTGGTATTCCTCAACCATAGCATCCTTCCATTCTTTCTTTTCTGCAGCCTCCTCATAACTGGAAGGTTCTTTGTTCATAATGTCACAGAGTAAGGCAACATAACTGGTGTGTGATCTGGTTCTCTTCTTTGCTCTGTGTTCTTCTTCTGGAATGCCAAATCTTTCTGCATCATGAATGAGCTCTCTAGCCCATACAGGTTTCCTCTTGTGAGAGTTATCCTCACGGGGTGGATCTACAGGTTCTTGTGGATCTTCAAACTCACGAGCAGTTTCTGGAACTGCATCAGTCATCGTAGTGTCCTGAAATCTTGTTTCCTTAGGTTCTTCATACACTTCGATAGGTGCCTTTCTTGATTTGATGAATGCTGAATTCTCATCAAATGTTACATCCCTGCTGACATCAATCTTCTTGAACCCTGGAAAATATATTCTGTAAGCCTTCGAGCTTTCACTATAACCCACAAAGATGCCCTTCTTTCCTGAAGGATCTAGTTTAGTCCTCTTCTCCTTTGGGACATGAGTGTATACTGGACAACCAAATATTCTGAGATGGCTGACTTCAGGTTTCTTACCAGAAAAGACTTCTTCTGGTGTCTTGTTGTCCAATATCTTGTGGGGTGTTCTATTCTGCACATATACAGCTGTTCTAGTTGCTTCTGCCCAAAGATGCATAGGAAGATCCTGGTCATGCAACATTGCCCTTGCTGCTTCCATGATAGTTCTGTTCTTCCTTTCTGCAACTCCATTCTGTTGAGGATTATATGGAGCAGTCAACTCCCTCTTAATCCCTGAATCACTGCAAAGCTTCTTGAAGTCATTTGAGGTGAATTCTCCACCATTGTCAGATCTGAATGTTTTGATTTTCTTGTCAGTTTGATTCTCCATCAATTTTTTGAATTCCTTGAATTTATCAAACACCTCATCTTTGCCCTTCAATAAGTATACCCAAGTCTTCCTCGAGAAGTCATCAATAAATGATACATAGTAAACATACCCACTCAGGGAGCTAGATGACATAGGGCCACATACATCTGAGTGGATGATTTCTAGAATATCCTTTGCCTTGCTTTCACTGCTTGGGAAAGCCTTCTTAATGTTCTTACCTTTTGCACATCCTTTGCAAACACCTTCATGTTTGGTCTTGATTTCAGGAAGACCCTCTACAGCCTTGCTTGCAATTGGAAGTGCTCTATAGTGCATGTGAGCAAGTCTTCTATGCCAAAGTTCACTTGGCTCCATGGATTCATGTACCATGGCATGTTCGGGTTGACCCTTTAATTTGTACAAGCCTCCCTCTTGCTCTCCAATCACTACTGCATCATCAATAGTCTTTCCCTTTGGCCACATTAGTACTTGGCCATCAACAAATGCAACCCTCATACCTTTTGCATCTAAAGCAGAGATGGAGAGTAAGTTCTTCTTGAGTCCAGGTACATAGAGGACTTCCTTCATCTTCAGAGATTTTCCAGAATCTAGGTTGTAAGAGGCTTCACCACTTCCTTTGATTGGGTATTGATAATCATCCCCAAGTTTCACCTTATGGGGTGATTCATGTTCAGAAAGGTTCACAAAAGATTCCTTGAATCCAGTCATGTGTTTGGAGGCCCCACTATCAATCAACCAATCATTACAACCATGGGAGATGGTACCAGTGAGTGCAGAGATCAGAACATACTCTTCTTCACTTGATGAATCATCATCACTACTACTTTCTGCCTTAGCCTTCTTCTTTGGGGGTTCATTATCTTCAGCAGCATGAGCATGAAACCTTCTTTTGTTGCCCTTCTTCTTCTTACTAGGATTTTTGTTATTATCCCTTTTGTTCTTAGGACAATCTGAAGCAAAGTGACCCTTCTCATTGCATGTGAAGCATCTTAGGTCTTTCCTGTTCTTCTTTTGATAGGACCTATTGAGTCGAGAGGGATCCTTCTTGATTTTGCTTCTTTTGGTGTGAGCTGCAAGAGCTTGATCTTCTCCTCCCATCTTTTCCTCACGAGCTATAAGTCTAGCTTCTTCTTGAGAGCATTCTTCTCGAAGTCTACTGAAGGAGATCAACTTCTTCCTTGCACAAATTCCTTGAATAAAGGAATCCCATGACCTGGGTAGGCCATTTAGAGTGGTCATCACCACTTCACCATTCTCCACCATTTCATCTACTGCTTCTAATTGTTCCTTGATCTGAGAGACCCTTGAAAAGTAAGATTGAATGGTTTCTCCATTCTGAAACTTCATTGCTTTCAATTGGTTCCGCAGGGTCATCTTCCGATTTATGTTCTTTTCTTCAAATAGCTTGGTCAAAGATTCAAACATCTCTTTGGGTGTCTTGAGAGAAGACACATGGGGTATAAGATGGTCTTTGATAGAATCAGCAATGATTCTTTTTGCCTTGACCAAGTTCTTCTTGTGCAATACTTTGGCCTCTTCATCCTCTGGGATAGGGATGTCTTCTTTCACATATGAGTCCAACTCATTCTCTTCCAGGATTAGCCCAATCCTATACTTCCAGGCTCGGAAGTTATCAGCCCCTTCAAGCTTATCCTCAAGCTTGGTGTGAAGAGACATCTTTAAGAGTACTTCAAATGGAAATAGAAAAGATTTAGAACTTACCACTTGAAGTGCTGAAAACTGGATCTGGTCCCGGATTAGGGTTTGTCAGAGAAACCCTAAAAATTCAAAATGTGAATTTCAAAATTCCGAAAGGATAGAAAGATGCGCCTTGGAGAGATGATCAGCCTAGTACATTCAGAATTTGAGATCAGCAAAGTCTTGCCCTTCAGAATTGCCTTTTTGTCCTCCCGGGTTCACTAGGGAGAGCCCTGAATTAGGGTTTGAGTTTCCCGGAGATCTACCCAGCCAAAAATCTCGATCCAAAGCTCAAACCTTCGATTTTTGCAAGGAGCTTCCAGCTGTACCTTCAGTTTCCAGAAATTCCTATTTTTGTGGAAACCCTAATTTTTAGGGCCAAAACGGAAAATGCTCGGAACTGAAATCTGATTGGACAGAAAGATGCGCCTTGATGAGTAGATCCAATCTACTATACTGAATTCCAAAAATCTGTGGAGAGAAACCCAATAAACAAGCAATACAAGCTTCCGTCACTGCAAAATGTCTTCTTCTCAGTTAAGCTCTGATACCATGTTAAATTTTCAGTATTAAATCACAATACTATAGGATCTTTGCTGAGAGAATAACATCTACAGTATATCAATGCATGACAATCATAATATGACAAGCATCACAAGCATCACAAGAATCAAAAGCATAGAGACAAGAGACACAGAGTTTCCGTGGGGAAAACCCTAAGGTGAAAAACCCCACAAACTTCCTCAGAGATAGAGAGAGCAATGGCTCAACCAAAATACAACCAAATAATACAGAGATAGTCTCCTAGCAGATGGTCCTCCTCCTCCTCACTAGTGCGCCACTTTCCAGAGAGAGAGATAGATACTTTTCCGAGTGAGTAAAATAGAGATCTCCTATCTCTATTTATACTCACCTTTTTTCCCAGTGACATACTGGGGCCGACTTGTCTACTTTAGTACATCCACATTATATTATATATTAATTAGGGCCGACCCCATAAGGTGGTCTAATAACCCATCGGCAAGTACACACACTTGCGACACTTGTCAATCCACATGACGACACTTCCTTATAGAGGAATAACACATCTCTTATAAGAGTACAATAAATATACATATAATATACTGATGAAATACATTCCGAAGTTACATATACATCAACAATTTTTAGGTTTTTCATTTTTTGAAAACTCAATCTTGTTGAAGTTCTAAATTCTAGATCCGTACTTGACAATACATATAAAGGGAAGAAAATAAAATAGAGTATGACCTAGTTTTCCATGTTGTTGCTTGTGTATATGTTACTAATTGTTTTTCTAGTCAATATTCTAAATATGATTAGGGGTAGTGTCCCCATCCACAGGTTCAATATTACAGTGACTATATGAGCTAATAATTTTTCATGGTATTAGAGGTTTCAGCCAATTCCTAGGCATTTCCAGTTCTTGTTGTTTCTTGAAGTTGAGAAAAAATCCCCATGTTCTAGCCACCCATTATCAAGATTGGGAATTAATAAGTTACTATGCCAATACATAAATTTGTTACAGTAACAAACACATTGACTGCTATATCATTAAATAACTTTGTAGGTCACTCTAAAATGGAGACAATCTCTTACTAATATGGTAATTCAACACATGCACAATATGTGCTTTATCAAATTATAAATAAAATGGTTAATAATTTCAACATACAAATAATGACATTAGATAACTTAATAGGTAAGAAATTTCTTGCAACATCTATTGTTCATGAGATGAGGTAAACCTTGATCAACTCAAATATTAATACAAATTAAAAAATTATAATAATAAAATAATGTAAGGAATCTAAGTTTAATATTAGGAAGATATGCTTCAACTTTATATAAATTTGATTTTATATAGCTTATATTGATAATATTATAAAAAAATGGTGAATATAAAGATTGAAATGAGTGAATTAAGTAATTTTTTGGTTTTTCATTTTTTGAAAACTCAATCTTGTTGAAGTTCTAAATTCTAGATCCCTTGTATAATTCCAAATTTAATGAAATATGTGTTATATTATGTATATAAAAAGTTATTAAATGACTTTTAGTTTATATTTTGATTTTTGTAAAATCTTGAACAATTGCTATACATTTAATATCTTTGATATGAAATATCTATTGCAAATTGGATACTTCCAAATTATAATATCATGTTTTTACTTGTTATTTTTTATGTAATTTTTTCTTAAAAGGTTTATTATGGAGGTGTATTGCATGCTAAAAAACAAATTTATTAATTTTACTTATTAGATAAAGAATAAACCAATACATTATAAAAATAGAATTTTAATTGGAAGATAGCATAATAATAAGATGTTATAATATTAAGATTTTCAAAAATTATTGATGAAGATGGTATAATATTAAGATTTTAAAAAAGTATTGACGAAGATGATATAATTTTAAGATTTTAAAAAATTATTGACTTCGTCATGTTCATTTGAAGCTTCAGATGATGAATGTTTTATTTAACATTAATAACAATGTTTTATTATGTCGCCGACATTTATTTTCAGTCAGGGACATTAATCAGGACACGTTTTTCAAATTGTTTTGCTACATTAAGGTTTTCTCATAGTCTGTGATAATTTTTTTGTTTTGGTTATTTTTTAAATAGTGAATTTTCTTTGTTTCTATTGTCTCTGTGGGCCATGACGCCACTGTGGGTTCTTGTGCCTTGGGTCCCGGTGGTGTGCTGGCCTCACAAGGTTTAAATGCGTGTCAATTGCGTATTAATTTGGTTGGTCTCTCTGTTTTTGCGCTCTTGTCCCAGGCTCACGTGCTCTTCTCTTTCAATGTCATTAGTACTTGAATCTACTGTATCCTTTATTTCTCATGGTGGGATGGTGGGTTTTATCTGTTTGTGTTAAATTCTGGAAATTACTCTGTTGTGTTAATGCTTTTCCTGAATGAGTTTCTGTGATCTGGTCACCGATGGATATGAGATTTATTGGGTCTTGGCCATTGTTTTTTAAGGCATTTGAGTGGTGAACCTGGAGGATTTTCATTTGGGCGAGCTATGTCTCTTGTTGTGTTTTTTTTGGGTGTGCTTTTTCACTGCTTCCACAATTCTTTTTCCCCTTTGGTGTCCATGGTCTCTTTCGGTGGGGCGCTACTGGTGGACTGTAGCTTTTCTGTTCGTTGTTTTTTCTAAGCTTAGCGACATTGTTTCTTTTGTGGTGTTCCTCTTCGCTGTTTGTTGGTTCGGTGATAAGTTTTCATTTAATATGTTCGAGTTGATGCGGTTGTATTTTCGAGAAAGTATTCGTGGTTTTCGCGGTTTGCTTGATGCTTGGTAATTGCATTTGGTTTCCCTGCGAAAGTTGGTTTGCGCTCACACAAGAAATCCATTCCCCGGCCCTAGTGAATTCGTGGTTGATAAGTAGTGATTTGATTCCTTCTATAATAAAGACGTGGCATTCCCCAGCTTTCCTTTTTCTTTCGATCAACAATGGCAACAGTTTCACAAACTTGGTGGAATTCAAGGGAGAGATCTTGGTAAACAAAGCAAGTCACTACCAGCAGGGACTATATATCGTACTGAGGATTGGTCTGATAAAACTATGGAATGGATATTGATGTATTTATAAACCTATTCGGGATGAAATACTATATAGGAGAAATAAATATGACCACTATCAACCCCATATATATAATTCTGAGTTTTTATCATTTTATAACAAGAAAGTCTCAATAGGAAAAACAATTGATACTTGACTCAAAACAAAATTAAGGGACATAATAGGATATTCAATCATTATATGTGTAAATGAATTTAGATATATTTCATTTGTACTAATAACTCAAAAAAGTATAGTTCCAGGTAACGCAAGTGAATATATGACGACAACCTTAGCAAATTTTTAATAATCAGCTCATAACATTCTTGATCAATCATAATTGATATATGTGTTATTAGATTCAAGCAAGTAAACTAGGGAACTATTAAAACATAATAGCAGTCCGTTATCATGTAGACACAATATGCATTAACAACAATAATGAAGTTAACAAGAAAAAAAAAATGAGGGTTTATGGTTAACCCTTCGTGCAACCATAAATGGTATATGTCGATATAGGGTAGTAAAATATATTGAATTGACTTGCTGAATATATATTAGTCCAATACTCACTTTTCAAGTACATAACTATATAACGTAACTACACTGATTCATTTCAAAACATATTCAATGGTGTTAGTGTCATGGCTTAATAAAGTGAATATCTATAAACTTCATAATGTATATTGAATGTTGATTTATCTTACTTACATGCAGGAATGGTCTGGGTTCCCTAGGGAGGTTGTGATTCCTTGCAACCAAACTGCAAATTTCTTTCACGGAGAAGAAACCTTTCTAGAGATATCCCCAACGTAGTATGTTCGAGATCCCTTGGGTATTTATGACTTGTTCTTCCATTTTTTCCCAAATCGTTGTGGTTTCCTCCTATGGAAGGTTGCACGACTAATTGGTGGGATGTTTCTAGTGCTTGTATTCATTATTTGGTTCATCATACTAGTATTGACTAAGTCTAACAATTCCCATTTCATGTAGTTGTTGTTTGATGTCATCCATTGGGAAGGAAGAGATCATACTAGGGATTTGCAGCCACAAGTCAACCCAAAATGAGGTCATTTTGCCATTTTTATCTCCCAAAAATTGTGTTGTTGGATTAATTCTTTGCTTTAAGAGGATAAGTTCCAGATGAGTGACCCTTTCTTTTATTCATAGAGGTGAATCAGTTCCTGGTTTTCTAGATAAGGGGCATATTTTTGGTGCAAAAGAATAGCCCATGGCTCCATGGAATGAGTAGCCCATCTCCACCAATATTTTTCTCCCAAAACCTTACTCATAGTTTCGGGATCCCTAAGGAAAAGGCCCATTGAAATCTTTGTCTTGCATAAGGTCTCCCATCTGACAAGCATCCATTTTTTATTATCTTTTGAACCCCCCCGAAGGAAATCACATCTAACAACACAACAATATTTTAGAACTGATTTAGAGCCACCATTACTGAAAATAAATATAATTACATGGATTGGAGAACATATTTGACTAATACAAGTCAGTTGGTTAAGTTTAGGGGGTGTAGGGTCCAATTAGAGAGATTTCTAGAGAGCTTGGAGAAGAGATTATCCCATGATGATTGTTTGAGAAGGAAATCAGAGAGAGGGGAACCTAAGTATTTGGGAAGAAGGAAACTCATTTGGAAACCAAAAATACGAGTGATATTCCACTACTAATTGATTAGGATATTATTGATGTGTGTTAAATCATTTATTCTTTAAAACTAAATAATAAAAATGATTTTATATATTGGAAATGCACAATTAACTATTGTTTTTTTTAGAAGTAAGTCTCTATCAAGTACTGAGTGGGATCAAATCCATTTAGGTGGAAACCCCTTTTAGAGTCCTAAACTTGAGGAAAGGTTTACACCTCAAGGGATTTGATTCCTCCCGACGATTAATAGAGCTAGAGTTAATATGGATATATGCTGGTTCCAATTGCAGTGGCCACATCAAAACAATGTTGCTTAAAAATCAAAATTACCACATGTTGAAATTATCTCATCCAAAATTTGAAAAAAAATATTTACACAATTGAAATGGTGAATTGTAATAAAGTAATAATAATGTTCAGTGATAATACTTGTTAAAGAATGAAATGAAATTTAATGATGAATTACATATATATTACACAGTGTTCATTCTCAATATATGTCTTCTTATGCTTTTGTTAAAACCACTCCTACCCCCTTTGTCATCTTCTCATATCGATTATATGTGAAAGGAGTCTGAGTTCAAACATAATTCACCCTTAATACGAGATATTGTTCTAAATGTGAGACCATGTTTCTCTTTATTTCCAATATTTATAGTTTTTTTCTCTAATTTAAATCCTTGTGACTTGTGGATTGTCAAACCCCAAGTAAGTTTCAATGTAAATTTTCCTCATCTTCATCATTGTAACATTTTCTTCTATGAAATTTAATGATGCATTACATGTATATTTAATTGAATATTATTATACAAAATGCAAGTGTCATGTCCCCTCCCACAGACCCAATTCCTGGAAGGGAACATGATACCAATATGTGGGGCTTTTACATAAACTCAGCTCGATTCATTAGATTCATACGAATTAAAACCAATGTGTGCAGATGCAATTCAACAAACATGCACAATGGAAATAAACAAACCGTCCACACACATTTCATATGCATACAACATATCAATACAATCATCAAATTATAACATTTCAGAAGTAAAACACATAGATAGAGAAATACTTATATTTATGGTGAAATGGTCCCAAGCAACTAGCTATGTCGCTGCAACATTCCACCCAACCATAGGTCTCTGACCAGGCTATATTATTTCAGCACTCAGAGACCACCCCTGAGCTGGGCATGATTTCTACAAGGAAAAGGGGACATTCATACTCATACACAGCCCAATAATCACTGCATCTAAGCCAAGCTAGTCCACAATTGGGTTTATCAGGCTAAATATGAACCCTCTTCGTGGGCACACCAAAACAGATTGTGGAAAGGGGAATTCTACCATGGCAAGTGTTAGTTTTTCATCATTTAATTCAATATGATCTAGGATCTTAACTGAGAGAAAAACATGTACAACATATCAAACACAAGAGACAAGAGACAAGAGACACAAAGCATTTCACAGGGGAAAACCAAGAAGGTGAAAAACCCCGCAACTTCCTCAGAGATAGAATAAGCAACAATACAAGGATCACAAAGATCAAACCCAAAATATAGAAGTCTTTAGCAACATACTCCTCCTCCACTTGTGTGCACTCCTCCTCTCTCTCACTAATGCAAAGTGAGTGAATGAGATAATGTGTCAAATGAGAGAGTCACACTCTCTATTTATACTTGTACTTTCACTTGACCTTTATTCAACTAGGTCGGCCTCAACTTAACCACTTAAGATAATCTTGACTGGGTCGATCCCACTAGGGTGGTCTAATAACCCTTTAAACCACATGAGTCATACAGGGCCGACCCCACACTGGTGGTCTAATAACCCATCAAATATAAGTTGTGACACTTACAATATAACTTGCGACACTTGCAAGTACAAATGACGACACTTCCAATCAGAGGAATAATACATCTCTTTTGGGGATACAATAAAGTACAAATGTAATACATACAATATACAAGTGAATATCTTCCAAAGTTACAAATACATCAACACTCCCTCTTAACTAGGAAGTTATTCTCTTGACACAAGTCATCAATACATATAGGCACAAGTCTTCAATTCTGGAGCTGGATCATCGTCACTGGATCATAGAGCATCATCGGTACTGCTGTTATACTTGTCATCTCGATCACTGGTTCTATATCTCAATTCTTCTCATCATAGGAAGCTCTACAGAGCCATCCCTTTTCATGTTGGATGTAGGCCTAGCCTCCTGCAGGTATTCATCATCTCTGGCCATCCTATGGAATCCTCATGACTAATTACGTGCATCAACAAAACCTTGAAAGAGCATCCCAAGAATTTTACAAGCTCACTGCTCAACCTATCGGATCTCCCAGGATCATATCATCTCATCATCTACGAAGCACATCCTAGATGCACATCATACAACACTTACACCACAGACATGGGAGAACACATCTACCACCATTCGGGGAAGGCTCCAACCCTTACTTTTTCACCATGGGAGAACACATCTACACCTTTGTGAAAAATGGCTTCATGCCTTACATCTTCACCGTGGGAGAAAAAATCTACACCTTTGTGAAGAATGGCTCCATCCCTTACATCTTCACCATGGGAGAACACATCTACACCTTTGTGAAGAATGGCTTCATCCCTTACATCACGACCATGGGAGAACATATTTACACCATATGAGAATGGCTCAACAATTACATCACGACCATGGGAGAACACATCTACACCGTGTCGAAAAAAATTCAGCAATTACATCACGACCATGGGAGAACACATCTACACCATGTCGGAAACAATCGGCAATTACATCACGACCATGCGAGAACACATCTTTACCATGTCAGAAAATCCCATGTGCATCTGTTTCTTCCAGACTCATCACACATGATCCAACTGATCATGTAATTCATCCACCCAATGCATATAATCACATATGATCATCCTGATCATCGTCATAGCATCGTCTTGATGCGTATTATCATCGCATGATCATCCTGATCATATACACTGCATCATCCTGATGCATATCATCATAGCAGAAACTGGAGCATCATCTTGATTCTCATCACACAATGCTTACATCCATAGCCATGGGAAGGATCCTCCTACCAGCATGCTTGGAATTGTAACATCCCGAAAATACCAAAATAAAAAAATTATATAATAGCAATATTTATCAAAGTCATTAATGCGGAACATATAAATTAACTTGATTTCTTAACTAAGATAATTAGTAGCAATGACATGTCATACTTCTCCACTAAATATGATTTAATTGTATTTGCTACTTCAGATTTAAGCAGATGTTAATATCTTGAATGAAAGATCTTTTATGATTGTGCAATAATAGTACAGTTTACAGATGTGTTTAAGTTCTTGGATATTATTGCATGCTATTACAGTTTGTACTGTTATGATATTCTTGATGGAGTGCTGACAGTTTGTTTGTATGTTGATGAAGGGATCCTACGAGGTACCCTGGAGTTTACTTAGCTATGTTTAGCTAAGGCATTGAATCTTGTTTCCATCTGCAGACCGCAGGTAAGAAATCTTATAAGACAACATAAGTTAAGAGTACTTGTGTCTTTCAATTCATCATCAATGTAAAATTAAAATGCTAAGTACTTCCTTGCATCACCAGTTACTGGAGGTATCGATACATGGTTCTAATCCTAGTTTATGTACTATCTTACAAAGCTCTTCAAGGTTATCATTCCATGTTGTCCAAAAGTTCTGCTATGATGCTACATTCATTGTCATAAGACTATTGTCATTGATATTAAAACAATGATACTACTATCTATTAAGTATGCTATTGTGAAGCTTGTAGAAATAATGATTACACCTTCGAACTATCATCAAACTTGGCATCTACAAGTCTTAGACTACTCTATGTCATGTATTTATCATTTCAATACACAGTTAATATATAGAAAGTATAGTGATTATTGCTTCTACTCATGAACTTAGTAAAAGAATGAATATCATCATTATTTAAACTATACTTGTAGTATTACATTTGTCGTTAGACTTCATAATACATAGCTAACATTTCTAATATGTTGTACGTATGATGATTATGCAATGGACTTAGTATTGAATGTGTATTACCCCACTATCTATACTTATAGATTCATATTAATATTATGGATTGGATAAGCATGCTATAGTGTACACGTATCTAATATTCTTGTACATAGTTAGAATCCTAACTATATCTAGTTTTCCATGAATTAGCAATATGATATCTATATGGCTAAGTTTAAACTTGGGACTATATAAAGTTTATGCTACATTTTACAATGATAAGGTTTTTATTATGCAATGATATGATTATAATATGGAAGCCTACATATACGTTAGCACCATCGGATATTATCATATGCAGACATGAATACGATCTAAACAACCTTAGAAAGGTTATGGCTTAAGCAGTAGTTTGACCCATGCTATATGTATTAGCTCTTATCCTAAGTGTTATTAACATATGTTATTGTAATCGCCAAAGTCTCGTTAATGGAGTGATGAGTTTATGTGCATTGAAATTGTTGTTGACATGTTGACAGGGTTACGATCATGTATTAATTGTTATGACTGAACTCCATAGTGGAAAGCCTAGTTGTCAACCCACGTAGTCCAACCACGTGAAATTTGATTGATAATGTAACTAAGAGTTCTAGATGGCAAGGTTGTTGTATCGCCTCTCCTTCACGTTGTACATGGTAATGTTCACTTGGCATGTAATGTTGGCCACTTCGTGGTTGAAGTAATTAATGAGATGTTAATGTGATGTTGCTCGGCTTTCAACGTAGCACTATTGGCTCTTTCCTGTGCGTTGATCTCACCAAGTCTTGACCATTTATTTGTGTAACCCTAACCTTGTTTTATATAGGGGTAGCAAGTTTCTCGGTCTTTCATTGTTACGTTGATTTGAGGCCAACAGGCTGCCAAAATGTAGGGTCGAAGGAAATTCCCTTCCAGGGTTTCGATCCTGTGACCTGTGATATGTAATTTCTTTAATAGTTGTAGTCTTAGCTCCTTGCCATAGAGTCACGGTACAGTAATATGAAATTTGGTTTATGTCAACTGTTGAGATGCTTTTGTATTGGAGTTTGGATTTTCTTTCGGAATCGTCTTTAGGGTTTTGAAAAATGCGTTTACTGATGTTGTTACCAGACTTCGTTGTTCTTTTGCTAGTGTGGTGTTCCAATGACCCGAGCTTCGATTAGAAGGTAATGTTTATGATAATAAAAAAATACTATTTTGCTTAATTTTTTTCTTGTATCTTCTTATTTTTAACCACTTCGATGTGTAACTTTGTAGGTACACTCTTCGTTGAAAGTCTTCTATGCAACGGTTTTGGGAAAGGAAAGGTACTGCCGCTTCCTGTTAAGCTCCGGTGGTTCTTGCAAAGCCCCGTAGGTGCCTTTGATGTGTTTTTCTATGTGCCGAGAGTTGGAAACCTCTGGCTTGTATAAGTGATGGATGAAAGAAGTTTAAGCTTGTTTTGTTTTGATATTATACTGTAAGAGGTTGATCCTCAGTCTTGTATTTGATGTTCGGCTCAGTAATATTTTTGTTGTAGCGTTGGAACCGACTTTGAGTTGGTATTTACAATGTAAGTTGTTAATTTCAGGGTAAAACCCTGTGTAGTTTCGTGGTTCCACAGTCTCAGCTTATTGTTAAAATGTCGAGGGTAACTCTTGTAATTCTCTGTTATTTGTTTGGATGGAAATCCAGAATCGAGGGTTCTTATTGCACTTGTAAACTATGGTTATTGCGCTGAGAGGCGCTCTACAGCCCAGTATGAGGGAGATCTTGTTAGTCGAGTATTTGTCGAAGAACAAAATAATACAAAGTAAACAAAACAGAATAATACAAAGTAAAAAGTAATAAATCTTATGTCGGCCATAAACAAAAAAGAATAATACAAAGTAAAAAATAAATATGAGACTTAAACTAGAGACTTTAGAGCTTAGGATTAGGTGGTAAATATTATGTCAGACATATACAAAAAATAATAATACAACCAAGCTAATTCCTGAATACAACCAAGTTTACTTGCCTTAGGACCCCCGAGCCTGTTCATTGAACCACCAGGAGGAAGAAACTTAGAAGCTTAGAACCTCAACTTGCAGTAGCAATAGTTATCCAGTCTTAAAGACTTAGCAGTGAAAGGGATCTGCACCAGCACCTCTAGTTCTCCTTCTCAGAATAATTTGCAGACTTATAGTTGCACTCTCACATAGCCTCCCTATTCGAATCTCTCAATGATCACTTGATGCACTTGAGGAATATTTTTGTAGAAAATATGTAAGAGCTTCCTGCTCAATTCGAATTTTCCTTATATAGGATGCCTAGGCCTTTTAGTGGTTAACTGGTCATTTAATGAGCTTCCTACTCACTCCCACCACCTGGGGGATAATGCCACAATTTTAGGGGTAGTTGTCCCATAACCAACAGCTAGTGGTGAAGTGCAATTGCTGCCATCTGTCCCATGCCTTCTAACAGCTTCCATTCCTCCTATTGGGTAAATGAACACTCATTTAACAGTTCCCTTGGGTGTTTGTCTCCTAGTTTTAATTTATTAAATAATAATAATCAGTAATTACATTCATCCTTGACCAAACTTGGTCATAATTACAAAACTTTGTAATTAAAATTTAACATAAACTATTTTGCCAATAAAATAATATTTTCAGAATTTGGGTAGGTGACAAGAATGGCTCCTGCAAATGTCTCCCATCACTTCTTCCTCGAAGTATATTCTATCTGAATAACACCAAGCCTCTCTCTGAAGTACTCAAACTTCACTGTGGTTAGTGGTTTGGTCAACACATCTTCAATCTGCTCATATGTCGCAACATACAGGAGCTTCACTGCTCCTCTCTACACGATATCTCTGATACAGTGATACTTGATCTCGATGTGCTTTGACCTATCATGGAACACCGGGTTCTCAGACAACTTCACACAACTTTGGTTGTGATAGAAGATACAGGTAGAATCCAACTAGAGATCAAATAACCCAGACGGTAGCTTCCTAAGCCATACTACCTCACAACTAGCCGAACAAGATGCGACATACTCTGCTTCGGCTGTACTCAGTGCTACGCAGGATTGCTTCTTGCTAAACCAAGAGATCACCAAGATACCATACTAAAGCAACACCCTAAAGTTCTCTTCCTATCTATAGCACTGCCTACCCAATCTGTATCAACATAACTTTCCAAGTTAAACTTTTGATTCGCATCATACTTGAGCCCATAATCAACCGTACCCTCCAGGTACCTCAGAATATGCTTTACAACAATGAGGTGAACATATCTAGGATCCATCAGGAACTGGCTCAATGTGTTCACCGCAAAGGAAATATCTGGTCTCGTGTTCGTCGGGTACATCAAGGACTCAATCATTTGATGATACATCGTGACATCAACCGATTCAGATGAAGCATCACACAATAGCTTCAGGTTCGATTCCATAGGTGTTGCCATGGCCTTGCATTCCATCATCCCGAACCACTTGAGGATCTCTATCACACCTTCATACCTAGAAATTAATGCATCATACCCAAGTCCTTCATCTCAAACTCGACAACAAGATTCCTCTTCGAGTTGACAATCAATATATGCTCACCTATCACAAACAGGTCATCCACATACAGTAGGAGTAACACTGGATTTCCTTCCTCAACATTGTAGTAAGGTTGGAATCCGCTTTACTCTTGGTACATCCCAAACTGGACAGGAAGTTGTCTATCCTGCCATACCATGTCCTGGGTGCTTTCTTCAAGCCATACAAGGCTTTCTTCAATATGCACACACGTGACTCCGTGTCATGTGTCTCAAATCTCAGTGGCTGCTCCACATATACTTCCTCTTTGATTACACCATTCAAGAAAGCTGTCTTGACATCCATCTGGTGTATCTTCCACTTCATCACTGCAGCCATAGAAAGTACTATTCTGATGGAAGTGTATCTGGCTACAGGTGCAAAATTCTCTTCATAATCTATCCCTTCTTTCTGGGAGAACCCACGAACTACAAATCTTGCCTTGTATTTCTCTATGCTACCGTATGTAGCATCCCCGATTTTATAGATCCACTTGGAAGTCACAACAGACTTCCCTTCTGGTCTCAGGACCACATGCCAGACATTATTCTTCATGATTGAATGGTACTCATTGATAATGGCATCCTTCCATTACTGCATCCCAGATCCTAGGAACTTTAGAATCTTCAATATATTCAATAGATAGTTTTTTTGAACAAATTTTGTTTGTCCTTCTTTTGTAGGTGATTGTAGACGATCTTTCCTACAAGTCAAATTCAATTGTATGATTATAAACTTCTCATAGTTTTTCAAAAATGCATTCTTATGCATAAATACATATGTTATGCAGTCATGCAATTATCTTAGCCAATGCTTCAATACAACATTTATCCATATCCCGTATTCACATGGTAATTTTTTAGATGCCTTCCATCTCTACCAGAACATTTGTTAAGAGTGTGCACAACTCCCAACATGTTAGCAAAGAGGTTTCATTCTAGATAAGTAGCAATGGAATGTTGTACAGTACCATAGGCCACTTACCCATTACTATATTAGTAGTATCTTGTTAGTTAATGCAACTTTTCTAAAATGCATAATATACATCTTAGATCTAGGAACATAAGTATGTACATGACTAAACAACATCATTTAAGTAATCATAAGAAATGAAAATTCAAATGCTCATCTTTGTTTGGTTGTAGGGTGGACTCCTTCTCAATCTTTGTTTCTTTGCAGGAACTACTGAAGTGTGCTCCCTCTTGATCTTTGCTTCCTGGATTATCTGTCCTTGAACTTATATCCATCCTCGAGCATTATGCATGCTTAAGTGTGCCCTAGTGCCATCATTGTGTTATCCTCAAGATCTCATACATAACCATACATATATTAGTATAATCTCAATACTATCTAAACATTATGATCCTAAATAATCTTAACATGTATGGTCATGATCATTTCATACATAGGTAATAAGCGTTAGTATTCAAGGTTTCAGGGAAAACTTCTTTTACTCATGCATATTCTTATTTGACCATAGGACTCTTCTGGTTAGTCATATCATCAATAAAAGTAAGAAACATTATATGCATAAACCCTTGATTACTTAAATTTCTAACTTCAAGGATAATCATTATCATTCATACAAAAGTATAAGATCCTAACACAAGGTAGGATTCTAACTTGATATAGGAAAAACATACCTAGTTATCATGTTTGCTAGTTATGTCTAACATACTCACATAATTTCTTCTTGTTCTCTTTAATGACTTGTGCTAGTAACCTACATAACTCATAAGTTAACCATTGTAGAACCAAAATTATACATACATCATAAGTAGAGCTTCTGTAATGGCTATGGATGAGTCTTTGTCTTCATGTTACCATGGTCATATGTTCTTGATCTAGAACTTGATTTGTATTTCTTGATGTACCTTTCATGTTAGCGGAAAACATCAACCTCATACAACATCATAGTGCATTAGTACAATCATAAGTGTCATAACCCTAATCAATGAATGTATTCTATCATTCACATGCATTCATACTTTTACTAGGGTGCTAAGACAATTCTAACATTACTCAAGATTGTAATAACCTAAATAATATGAATACAAAAATATCATAAACTTAATCATGAACATATTTCAAAACATACCTGTATATCCTCAAGTCATACCTGTCGAGATTGCTTGTAGTCTTCTTATGTAAGGCCTTAGTCTCATCTCCCTCTGGAACTGGAACTTCTTCACTTATACAGGTGTCCAATTCATTATCTTCTAGGATTAACCCAATCCACTTTGATTTGCTGAGACTGGATTTGGAGCTGTATTAGGGTTTGTCAAAGAAACCCTAAAAATTCAAATTTTGAATTTCAAACTTCTGAATGGATGGAGAGATGTGCCTTGCTAAGCTGATCAAGCCGGTATACTTCAATTTTGAAAACTGCAAAATTTGACCCTCAAAATTGTCTTTGAAACTTCTCGATATTCTAGACAAGATCCCGAACTAGGGTTTGATAAATACCAGTCTTCTGCCCAACCAAAAGGTTCGATCTTTCTGAGGAGCTTCCAGCCGTGGTCTCATATTCCAAAAATTTGAACTTTTGCAGAAACCCTAATTTTCCACCTTTCTGATCAAAATCCTGAACTAGGGGTTGATGATGCCTGGGGTTATGCCCAACCAAAAAATTTGATCTTGGTCTCTAAATTTTGATTTTTCTGAAGAGAGAAATCCTATGCTAATATCACTCCAAAATTCCACTTCTGTCAAAAGCCCTAATTTCCCGCAATAGTGACAATCCAAAAATGACAATGCTGGGAATCCAATTCTATTTCACAGAAATATGTGCCTTATTGTTTCTGGTGCATCTCTAAAATTTCAGATCCACGGGGTATGAAACTTCGGCCTGTGGTATCCTGATGTATCATCTTTCCAACCCCATGGGTCTGAACTCAAATGGATTCTCTGAAAGAGAGACATGCCAAATGTCACAACGTGCCCTAGTTATGGGATAAAACAGGATAGCGAACTTGTACGAAGTGCCATGTGTCATTGGTTCAAATTCAGCCTTTGAAACCCGGACCTATGAAAGTACAGTTCGTTCTCTTACTGTCACTTTTTACGAAATTACATTTGGAGATTCCTATCCCAAGTTGTGACATTTTTTACTAAGTCACCTATTTATGACTAAGATCTGGAAGAGGCAGAAACCCTGGATTGTACGGATCATAAAACAGAAAGTGCAGCGAATTCGATGTTTTGCTTCGGACACGAGGTACATGGGGATGTTACCTTCGACCTATAGAAGTTTCAAAACTTGAACCTTCACCAAAATGGATTTATAGAGAAATTGCCACGATGATTGGCATTTTCTATATCAAGCCCTAGCTTCAAATTTGTCGCAAGTGCAACAAGTGTCATGAATGCCATACCATGCCTTCCGCTAGCTATGATACCATGTTATTTTTTCATCATTTAATTCAATATGATCTAGGATCTTAACTGAGAGAACAACATGTACAACATATCAAACACAAGAGACAAGAGACAAGAGACACAAAGCATTTCACCGGGGAAAACCAAGAAGGTGAAAAACCCCGCAACTTCCTCAAAGATAGAATAAGCACCAATACAAAGATCACAAAGATCAAACCCAAAAGATAGAAGTCTTCGGCAACATACTTCTCCTCCACTTGTGCACACTTCTCTCTTTCTCACTAATGCGAAGTGAGTGAATGAGAGAATGTCTCAAATGAGAGATTCACACTCTCTATTTATACTTTTACTTTAACTCGATCTTTACTCAACTAAGTCGGCCTCAACTTAACCACTTAACATAATGTTGACTGGGCCGACCCCACTAGGATGGTCTAATAACCCTTTAACCCACATGACTCATACAGGGTCGAACCCACACTGGTGGTCTAATAACCCATTAAATATAAGTTGCAACACTTACAATATAACTTGTGACACTTGCAATTACAAATGACGACACTTCCAATCAGAGGAATAATACATCTCCTTTGGGAATACAATAAAGTACAAATGTAATACATACAATATACAAGTGAATATCTTCCGAAGTTACCAATACATCAACAGGGAGGAAAACCGATTTCTCCCACAGGTTATGAGCATTTCAAATGGCCCAACGGCCCCCATGAAACCCCAATTCGAGCTCCCTTCTTCCAAATATTTCTGCAACACCAAAAACGCCCTCTTCCCAGCTAAAAAAAAGGAAACACGGGAAACACATGGAGGGAAAACACCTAGGTAGCTTCAAAAACGTGAGAGAGGCAAAATTGGTTGATGGGTAATGGCTTGGGGAGCAATTCATGGCTCTTTTTTGTGCCCAAGGAGCCAAAAAACGTTTTTCCATTGAAGGGTGGCTTTCCCATACTCAAATTTTGGACAGCCATACCTCCCATTCCCCAAGGCATTAACTACTTCACCCAACTCTTGGGAGAAATGAATGATTGGGTACAAAAGTCAACATGGGTAGTTGAGGGTTTTATGGGTTCTCTCATTGACACTTGGCTTGACTTGATTGGCTCAAGCGTTTGAATATTTCCCTCCCAATTCCTTGTGAAATCATGCCCCATATCTTGTTGCATTGCATAACTAGTTGTGGGTTTTTTATTAAATTCATATTTACAATTCCCATGGCTCACTAGCACACGGGTAGCATAATATCAAATACTTGCCTCTTCAAGGTTGAGCGTTCACTAGCAGGGCCTTGGCCTTGAGCTCCATGCTTAGAATCATACATAATATGCATACAATATTTACATTATAGCCCAAAATATTACAAGGGTCAAAATGGGGACATGACATTAAGATCATTGAAATCAATGCATCTTAAAAAGACTATTAGATCATGTTGCTTTCCCCAATGCACAAATTTTAAATTAGGGGGATGTTAGATCATAATGCAAATATCCATCTAAATACATAGATCAATAGATCATAGATGTTCGTCATTTTAAACAATGCATATTAACATCACTAAGAAAGACCAATGACCACATGGTTTTTTATTCCACCAACTACCATAAAAAAGTATTTGAGCCAAACACTTTTTAATGAACTCTTATGGAAAATAGCTTCCTTGTTAACTTAGGGTCATGACTCACGATGGACTTATATGCATGCGTCACCTGCCGGTTCGATTTTTTTTCTTTTTACAGTATTTTTGACGTTGGATTAATTTGATTAACGTCACAATTTTTTCACGACAAAGGGTTAGATTAATTTACCCTCATCAATTATTGTAGTTGTGATCATCAATTATTCTATTGTACAATGAAATGACATCGAGAAGTTGATTCTTCATTTCATTGTCAACATTAAGGATGGTTATTATTTTTTTTCCAAAGAAAAAATATTATATTTCATTATATTAATGAATCACATTCTTTATGGCTAGAATAACCTCAGTTACATAGTAATCGTAAAAAAAAAAAATTGTGGAAGTAATCAAGTTATAACAGTCTCTTTAAAAGATAGTCTATAATCTATAAGATATTCTTTTAAACTATTATTCATAAGAAGTAACAACTATACAAAAATATATATCTAGATAATTCTCATCTTCTCTATTCTAGGAAAAAATCCACGAGGACAAAAAAAACACCTCATCATACTACCTGAAAAATAAAACTTTAGAGAAAATATGCAAAAGGAAGCCTTGTAGGTTCCCGAATGACCTCTTTTGATGTATTCTTGTTGTTTTTAGATGATTAAAATATTATAGGTCTAGGATCACCTTCTGTGATGGTGTCATTTAAACACTCTCATTTACACCAGATGCCATCCCCAAATTGAAGCCCAAGTTTAGATAGGCCATCTGCAATGATGGTTATTTCTATGGTTCACTTGTAGGTGGAAGTGAACCCAATAATTTCTAATTATGCTTGTAATTGTTTTATCACACAATGCAATACCATCGAGAAGTTTTTTTTTCATTTAGGAGTTGGTATCAATGATGGTTGTTATGCCTTAACTTAGGGTGGAAGCAAAGTATTTGTAATTTATTTAATATTTTTTTTTGTTACAAGGATTGAAGATGGGCATACCCACGCTCACATTAAATCATATTTTCCAAATATTTGTTACAATATCAACCTTGTTAACTTTTAACTAATTCATATTACGGTGATTTAAGAATGCTTCTCTTAAATATTTTCAAGCACATAGATAAAATTATAAAGCAAGTCCAGTAATTCCTTAATGTAAGGAATCACTTAACTTGCTTTATAATTTTAACACTGATCGAGTTAGGCCTTGCTTTATAACTTGCTTTATAACTTTAACAATGATCTGGTCTCATTGGATATTAATAATCATCACCATCAACTTGTTTATTTTATTCTTACCATAAAAATTAGAAAATATATGTATTGGATTTTATTTTTATTTTGTATACATTTTAAAATTTCATTATTTAATTAAAACTTGTATAAATCTTATACAAATATGTTATTATAAAATTTAAATGAACACTTTATTGTTAAAGCACAAATATTGTAAGCATGATAGAAAATGTGATTAACACATTATGTATGAGCACAAGATAACTTGGAAACAATGACGAGACTTTCTAGGATTGTTTTAAGTTATAGAGGAAATTGTGACATAAAAATGGTAATTATCGGAGATTAAAAAAGAAGTTTACTCTATATAGTATTCATAACTTTAAAAATATTACATCATTTAAATTTAAGGAGAAATTCTAGTGTAAGGAAGAAAAAGTGGATACGAGAAAATTAAGGTATTATAAAGAAGCCATTAACTCCATTTTAGAATTTCAAAAGTGTCTTTGTCATAACTAGAATAGAATATAAAGAGTGAAAATCACTTTTTCTTAAAATGGTATGTGTATACCCACATTATATTTCAATCTCAATTTCAAAATATTTGTAATGTTAATGAACTTCATACTCTTTAAACTCACAAAACTACGAAGATTTAGGTAAGCCTCTCTCTAATCTCTTTGATTATAAAAACAACATTTTAAGACCAAATTTAATATATTAAACCTTAACAAATTTTATAATTAATTAATTTAATTTAACATTTTTTTATAATTTAATATATTAAAAAAATCACATTTTAAGTGCACATCATGTGTGGATATGAAAAATACTATTATAAATTTTGTAGAAGTGCACATCATGTGTGGAGATGAAAAATACTATTATAAATATTGTAGAAGTGCACACAATGTGTGGATAAGAAGAACATTTTAAGGAAATATGTATATTTCATACTCCATTTTCAAAATATTACAAATATTACATATTCTTTCTTTCTACTTTTCATTCTCCATTTTCAAAATAATACAAATATTACATATTCTTTCTTTCTAGTATTTTTTAAGTCTTTTTAAATGTATGGCGTCACAATAGTTCCTGTGTTTAAGAAATTTTATTGTTATTCTTTAAAATAAAATAAAAAATTTATTTATTTTTTATGTTCTAACTATAGCCATTTATAATTGAGTTCCATCCACCACACGACAACTTCTGTAATATTGGTAACAGAGAGGAAGAATCGCTCACCTAGCAAAGGAGGATAAAGAGGATGTGCTCCTATTATATATATATATATATATATATATATATATATATATATATATATATATATATATATATATATATATATATATATATATATAGGTAATGAACACTGGAGATGAGGTAGCTACTATCCAAAATATTTAAAATCCTTCAACATTTGAATCATCGGGGTCAATCAACAAAGTAAACTGGCTTTCATTGGGATGGTGGTGATTGATAAGAATGAGAGCTCAAGGAAACCATTGTAATGACAAATGGATAACTTTGATCGAAATTAAAATTTCTTTATAATACATTTTTTTAATATATATAAAATAAAATTAAAAATAATTAATAATTAAAAATATTAATATTTTCTTAATTATTAAATTTATTTATTTATTATTTATTATTTTAATATTTATTTAGGTTTCTTTATAGGTATTTATTTATTATTTTAATATCTCTTTAGGTATTTATTAAAACTAGTCATGTAAATGAAGTTGGAATCTACACGTCAATGTTCTATTAAGAGGGGTGCAATTCTCAAAGATTTCTACTCTAAGATGGCTATGACTCTTAACATTGACAAGACAAAAGTTATGATTATAAAATCTTAGAAAAACACCTACACAAATTTTATTTATGATAACAGTAAATTGGAGGAACAAGTATATTGGAATTGGTATTCATCACAAGCTCAATTGGAACCACAGCATTGATAAAAATATTAATGAAGGATGGAAAGCTTATTTTGGTCTTGAAAATAATTGTAAATCAGCCAACCTGGTCATGTTGGATAAAAAGAAGTTCCTCTTTGAAACTCTTGTAGTCCCTATCATCTTATATAGTTGTGAAGTGTTAGAACATTATTACACCTATGTACATTAATCATTTATTAATTGATGGTTAATTAGTACCGAACAGCTTAATTATTGCATCTGCAAGTTGGTTAGTGAGTAAATGGTCATTTAGCTTGAACGAGTTGGCAATGTGAACAAACTGAGCATTGTGCTAAGTCAAACTAGTTGTTGGGTGAGCCGTCCCAGTCATTTATTTCTTCTTGCATGCCTAGGGCGCTCTTTCTCCTTGTTTTGTGGGATTCTCTTTGACCAACGGCGCACATGCTCAGAATGTGGACAAACTTGCCTCCTTTGCCCATTTTTAGCCAATTCTAGCTGCCTAACCTCTAACCAACCAGATTCTCCACATGTGTGAGGTCACATGGGCCTGTCTAGTCATTCCCAGAATTCACACAGCAGTTTCGAACTAGTTTGGGATGGTTTGGGATATTTTGGTCAACCTAGGGGGGTTTGAGCTATTTCTAAGCTAGATCAGTGTGAACACTCCAGATGGATTCGAATTGTTCTATATTTGTATATATGGATGTTATTAACCTATTTTTGGGTTGGACGGTTAATAATATTTACATTATTCACCCATTTCATGTGTATTCTTCTTCATTCATTTACAGATTTATGCAAATGCTTGTAAATGTGTTGCAATCTTTTCACTAGTGAGGAATCCATAGTAGCTAGGTTCTGCTGTGATTCATATTTTACATGGTATCAGAGCTCTTGGAGCTAGAATTCGAACCAGCAAGACTGTTTTAGTGGATTGCCAGAAGCAGTGGAGAAACCACAGAATTCCTGAGGCCATTGCATTGAGTCATTGGAGAAATCTAGTGGCTCTTCTCAGGTGTGACGCTCTCCCGAATGAACCCACTATCAAACAGGGTTCGAATCTGTTAGTGTAGATCCCTCCTGAGTGATTTGAGAGTTGTTTGCAGGTATTGAAGATCAACATTGTCAGCAAGTGCATGAGCAGCAGAGAAGAATGGAGCCATCTCACCCAAATGTGCTCACTCCCTTCAACTATTTCGATTGGAAGGCAGAAATGGTGATTTTGCTGAGATCTAAGGGTCCCTACAGAATTACGATGGGCACTGAGGTTGAGCCAAACTCAGCTGTGGAGAAATCCAAGTTTTTTAACAAAATGGATGAGGCATTTGGCCTCCTTTGTCTCAGCTTTTCAAGAGACCTCCTGTTTCATGTAGAAAGTCTAGCTACTCCAAATGAAGTGTGGCTCAAGCTTGAGACCTTGTTTGGAAAGACTGATGAGATGAGAGGCCACCAGCTTGAAAATGAGCTTGTTTCACTGAGCCCAGGTAATTTCGATTCCATCCAGGACTTATTCACCAAGTTCAAGAACTTGGTCTTGCAAATTAGACAATGTGGTATAGAGAAGAAAGAAGAACAGTTGGTGTTTTCCATTCTCTCCAAACTGGGTTCTGAATACTCAGTTTTTGTGTCTTCCTTCAACTCCACAAGGCTCAGAGTTAGAGGTTGGAAGATGCCATATTTGGATGACTTCATGGAGATGCTAACTCAAGAGAAAGAAAAGCTGGTCTTGATGGGCTCCATCAAGCAAAAAGACCAAGTTCTTGCAGCTGGAGATTCGAAATATGGAAGAGGCAAGCCAAAACCCAAGGGGCCGAAACCTCAAGAGAAGAAGAGGAAGGATGAGAGGCCCAAATCCTCTGAGGGGGTTTCGAATCCTATCAAGAACAAGGGAAAGAAGCATGAGAAGACAAAATGCAGCAATTGTCAAAGGGGTTTTCACCCAGAGAGTTCATGCATGAAGAAAACCATAGACATCATGACCCATCTCCTACAGAAAAATAATATTCCTCTTCCTGAAAGTTCCAAGAAGAAGGAGTGCATTTCTGAAGACAAGGAGAGTTTCCATGCTTTGGTGGCTTGTTCATCTCATTCACCCTTGTTCATCACTGATTCAGGTGCCTCAAGGCACATGGCTTCTTCAAGAGATTTGTTTTTTGAACTTGCACGCTACAGTGGTCTCTCCATTCGAATGGGAGATGACTCAGAAATCCCTGCTCATGGCATTGGGAAAATCTCTATGGAGAATGGGTTCTTCTCTAATGTGTTTTATGTGCCAAATATTGCAGCAAAATTGCTCTCTGTATATCAAATGACACATACTGGAGCAGCAAAGAAAGTTGTCTTCACTCAGGATGATGTGGAGATATCAGCAATTTCCACCGAAAAAATTGTTGCAATGGGTGTTGCAGACCATGATATGAAGATGTACAAGTTCTCCCAGTTCCTCGAGTTATCTTCACCAAGTGTACTTTTGTCACATGGGAATGAGACCAGCAAGATATGGCATCAAAGGTATGGTCACCTAAACTACAGATATCTTCAAGCTTTGAGCAAAGGAGAGATGGTAGAAGGGCTTCCACAAATCAGTTTTTCCAATGGAACATGCAAGGCTTGCATGGTTGGGAAGCATCCTGAAAAGAAGTATGACAAAGGGAAGGCAAGGAGGGCTGATCAGCCACTTGGGATAGTGCATTCTGATCTGATAGGTCCACTCCCCACTCTTTCCTTTTTCTGCAGCAAATATGTGCTCACCTTCATCGATGACTACTCAAGGTACTGCTGGTTATTTTTCCTTAAGCAAAAATCTGAAGTCTTTGAATGTTTCAAAATTTTCAAGAGTATGGTTGAGAACTTCAGTGGGAAGGCCATGAAGGTTTTGAGGACTGATAATGGCAGAGAGTATGTCAATAAGAATCTGCAGCAGCTCTGTCAAGAGCATGGAATTTAGATGCAACACTCGGTGCCCTACACACCACAACAAAATGGTGTTGCAGAGTGCAAAAATAGAGCACTGAAAGAGATGGCAACTTGCATGTTGCAAGCAAGGGATGTGTCCCCTAAATTGTGGGCTAAAGCTATGAATTGTGCAACATATGTTCAGAACAGAGCACCACACAAAGCATTGCAAGGAATTACTCCATTTGAAGCATGGATGGGCCACAAACCCAATGTTTCACATTTCAGAATTTTTGGCTCAAGGGCTTGGGCAAAATTCCACCGGAGAAGAGAAAGGCCTTGCAGCGCCAAAGAAAGGAATCAATCATGGTTGGGTATGCATAGGATTCCAAGGGCTACAAGCTCTTTTATCCATCCACTCTCAAAACTTTCATCAAAAGAAGTGTCAAATTCGAAGAAGAAGAGTTTTTGCAAGCTAGTGAACAAGGTGATGGGGAATGCTCATTTCCTCATCTTGATGATGAAGTAAGTAGTGATTCTTCTTCTGATATTGTTGAACATGATGTTGATATGGATTCTGAACATATCCCTCCATCAAGGCCCAAGTGGGCAGAGAAAACAATTCAAAGTGCCGGAGAGCTTGTGGGAGATCCCCAAGATGCTAGGAAAACTAGATCTCAATTTCACAATTCCTTTGCATGTGATAATTCTGATCTGAGTGAGGCATGCTATTTGATGGTTGGATCTGATCCAATGTCATATTTAGAAGCATGTATAGACCCAAGGTGGCAATCAGCCATGCAAGAAGAGATGAACTCACTCCATGAGAACAAAACTTGGGATTTGGTCCCTCTTCCTCCCAAGAGGAAACTAGTGCAATGCAAATAGATTTATAGAACCAAAGTTGGATCTGATGGCTCTGATCTGAAGTATAAGGCCAGGTTGGTGGCTAGGAGTTACTCTCAGGTCCAAGGAGTGGACTATACAGAGACATTTGCACCGGTGGCAAAGATGGACTCCGTAAGACTAGTTTTGGCCATTGGGGCTTCCAAGCGATGGGAGGTTCATCACATGGATGTAAAAAGTGCCTTTCTTCATGGGGATCTGAATGAGGAGATATATATGCAGCATCCTGAAGGTTTTATTTCTGATCATACACTTGTTTGCAGGTTGAACAAGTCACTCTATGGGCTCAAGCAAGCTCCTAGAGCATGGTATGCAAAAATGGACAATTTTCTGCTATCTTTGGGGTTTGAGAGGTGTAAGTCTGATCCAAATGTTTATATGCAGCATATTAGTGATATGATATTGATTATTGTACTGTATTTTGATGATCTTTTGATCACTGGTAGCTACACCAAAGAACTTGACTCAGTTAAGAGAGCATTGCACAGTGCATTCTCCATGACCGATCTAGGATTGCTAAAACAATTTCTGGGTTTGGAGATAGACCAAACTGTGAATGGAATTTCTATATTTCAGTCAAGGTATGCTTCAGATTTGCTGCAGAAATTTAAGATGGCTGAATTTAAGTCTGCAAAATTTCCATTTCTTTCAGGATTTAAGCTAAATGAGTGGGGTTCTTCTCCACTAGTTGACAGCTCGTTGTATAGGAAGCTTGTTGGAAGCTTGCTATATCTTACTCATTCTAGACCAGATTTGTCATATGCTGTTGGGGATGTTGCAAGGCACATGCAAGAAACTCATGAGATCCATTGGAAGGCAGCCAAGAGGATCCTTCATTATGTTCAGGGTACTAAGTCCTTTGGTATCCATTATGCTGTTGGTTCATCCCTTGAACTAGTAGAATTTATAGATTCTGATTGGGCTGGTGATTGTATCGATCGGAAATCAACCTCCGGTTATGTTTTTATGCTTGAACATGGACCTATATGCTGGTCAAGCAAGAAACAAAATACCATTTCCTTATCTTCAGTTGAGGCCGAGTACAGGGGAGCAGTTAATGCAACCATACAATGTGTTTGGTTGCAAGGTATTCTTGCAGAGTTCAGGATTGTTTTTTATTCACCCACTATTCTTTGGTGTGATAATCAAAGTACAATCAAGATTTCTACTGATCCAGTTCAGAGGAAAAGGACCAAGAACATAGAGATACACATGCATTACATTCGGGGTTTGGTGCATGACCAGACCATAGCATTGCAGTATTGCCCATCCAGTGAGCAAACTGTTGATATCTTCACCAAGTGTTTTACCGAGAAAACCTTCACTCACCTTAGATCTTTGCTTGGGGTGAGTGATGCATGGTGATGATTGGTGTATTATGATATATGACACATGTCCATTTTAAAGAGGAGGTTTTATTTCCCATGTGGTTTTCCTCCTTACCTTGGTTACATGGACAAATAAATTTTTATGATGTAAAAGGTGACTTGAGCCTAGTTTCCAAGGCCTTATTTCTTATATTTCACTAAGTCTAGCTTAAGGGGGAGTGTTAGAACATTATTACACCTATGTACATTAATCATTTATTAATTGATGGTTAATTAGTACCAAACAACTTAATTATTGCATCCCCAAGTTGGTTAGTGAGTAAATGGTCATTTAGCTTGAACCAGTTGGCAATGTGAACAAACTTAGCATTGTGCTAAGTCAAACTAGCTGTTGGGTGCGCCCTCCCAGTCATTTATTGCTTCCTGCATGCCTAGGGCGCTCTTGCTCCTTGTTTTGTGGGATTCTCTTTGACTAAGGGCGCACATGCTCAGAATGTGGACAAACTTGCCTCCTTTGCCCATTTTTAGCCAATTCTAGTTGCCTAACCTCTAACCAACCAAATTATCCACATGTGTGAGGTCACATGGGCCTGTCCAGTCATTCCCAGCATTCACACAATAGTTTCGAACCAGTTTGGGATGGTTTGGGATATTTTGGTCAACCTAGGGGGGTTTGAGCTATTTCTAAGCTAGATCAGTGTGAACACTCCAGATGGATTCGAATTGTTCCAGATTTGTATATATGGATGTTCTTAACCTATTTTGGGGTTGGACAGTTAATAATATTTACATTATTCACCCATTTCATGTGTATTGTTCTTCATTCATTTAAAGATTTATGCTAATGCTTGTAAATGTGTTGCAATCTTTTCACTAGTGAGGAATCCATTGTAGCTAGGTTCTGCTATGATTCATATTTTACATGAAGTATGGGGATGCAGCATTTCTAGAGAATTTTGGAGAAAGATTAAGCAAATCCAGAAGCAGTTTATAATTTATAACCTCAAAATTAAAAGCAACACGTGCCTTATCCTATTCTCCTCTTAGAAGTGATTCTTTCCCCCATCAAGAGCATGGCTATGACTAGGTACATGATGTACAAGCACAAGATAAATAACATGGAAAACAATAGACTTCCTAAATTGCTTTAAATTTGAAAGTGAAAACCAATTACGCATCAAACGGAGTTGGTCTAAAGATACGATGGCTTGGTTAGACTGTTGGGGCATTGATGAAAATGACACTTTGTAGAATATCGATAATGTCAAAAATATTATTTCTTCTAAGTTTAAAGAGAAATTGTGGTGGGAGGAAAATTTAGCGATTAAGAGAAAACTAAGATACTATAAGGAGGTCATTAACGCTAATTTGGAAGATCATAATTATCTCTCGATAGTAACTAGTTCAAAGAATAAAATGAGCATGGCCAAGATTAGAACGAACTGTCATGAGCTCCATAGCGAAATAGGGTGTTGTTCTATTCCCAAAACTCCATGGGAGGAAAGGGTTTTCCATCTTTGTGAGTCTATGAGCTTTGAGGATGAAAATCACTTTCTCTTAGAGTGTCCTACTTACACCCACATTAGATATGAGTTTCATAGTATCTGCTACAATACAAACCTTTCTAACATCGTGAATTGCCAAAACTATAGTGATATTGGAAAGCTTCTTTCTAAGCTTTTTGAGCATCGGAACAAAATTTTAAAGCAAACAAAGTAATAACCTTCTTAAGGTCCGATAGACCAAAGTTGGTATTAGTGGACGTTAATCATCATCACTTTTATCAATCAATATAGTGCCACTTGAAATCCCATTTGCTATGTCAATGAGTAATGACCTTCAACTTTTGATCTCGCACATACCTAAGACTAAGGAAAAATCCAATTATAGTGCCAATCATACAATATGTTGACTGAGTGCTCGTGATGCAAATACACTACCAATTGGTTGTTCTCCCAACTACAACACATATCAATAAGATGAAGAACACAATAAAACATTTATCATTTATTATTTATAAGATGGAAAAACAAAGTGCAAGCCATTTATTCTCGCCTTTTTAGTGCCCATAGTTGAATCTATGAATGAATGATGATGATGATAAGGAGAAGACAATTACAAATGAAACAATTTTGCTTCTCCCTTCTTTATCGTATAAGAAACTTATTTCTTTGTGTTATTAAACATGTGTTATGATTACAACATTTATTAAAACACAAATATCTCAATAATAAATTGAAAAACATTTATTTTAATCATATTTAATATATAAAGTGCTTCATTATGTATTACATATATTTATAGAAATGATAACATTAACCTAAATATCACAACTAACATTATGATATATTGGTTTATTACTGAAATTCATTAGTAAATAAACTTTTATTAATCTATAGAGATATATTAGTCTTCAATTTAAAATCTATGACATATTGAGCAACGAAATTTCAGTTTAGATCAATCACACAATATCGTGTTTCAAATCATTTCAAGTACACAATAAGATAAAAATGATGTAAAAGGAATCGATGGCATATGTTCCATCACACAAAAGGTACAACAAGAGTTGTCTTCACTAGTTAGATTGAAGCTTGTTTCACTCTTTTTTGTTGAGAAAAAATAATAAAGAAGGCATATAATAGCTTTTAAAGTCAAACACAGATATCACAGATACTATAAATATTACTCGAATTCAAACCATTCCATACCGAATAGTTTGAATATATTTGATTTTTCATTTTCAATATAATTTTACAAGACTTTTTCAAAATTTGAAAATTTATAAATAACACTTCCATTTAACAAGCTCTTTAATAACAATATATTAAATCAAATCATTGTATTATTAAATTTATGAGTATTTTACATACTATTTTTATTGTTTCAACTACCATATTACCTTCTAGAAGGAGCGAAATAGAGATTTCAACTACCATTTATTTTTAAATGGTAGTCCACAGTTTGTTAGAGGGCTAGTCCATTGAGAGAATGCCAACATCTTATATTTAGCCAATTATATTTATCAATAATATTCAAATTTGGACACCTTGGCATATTTAATGAAGGCATTGTAAGCTATGGTTTCATTCGGCACTCCATTCAGATCGTTGTTCGTTTGCCTCGTTTGTCACCTCATTCGGATCGGCATTCGACCCTTCATACCGACTTGTCTGTACAAGATCTGCTTGTTGATGCTAACTGAAGCTGATTTTGCAGGGAATTTCTGAGGTTGTTAGTGCACAAAAGATGCTGTAAATTTTGCTTTTCTTGATCTTTTCACTGTGTTGCTCTTTATTTTTCATTGATCAGAACAAGCTTCTTTCTTCTTTTTGCATTATCCTGAAAACACCTATCATTTTATCAGAGATAAATAAACTCTTTTTTTTTCATAAATATTCATGAAGTAAAAACAGTTCTGATCCTCCCCCAAACCAAAAATATGGCGTGTCCTCAAGCCATCAAAGAAAATTTGATTAATATTCATATATTTTTAATTAATGGTTTAGGAAATAGCTTCTAAAAATGTTGTGATAATTTTCGTAAGAAAATGAAATATTAACTATTAAATGGAGATGATTCAGATATGTACATTCATCAAAAAGAATACAACAGTGCTTAAGAAGACCATATGAAGAATGATAGTATAATTAATGTGAAAATGTCATAGGAAAACTAGTCATCCATGACTCACTGTAAAGATCTCTTGTCATCCAAAGAATATAGATAAGGTTCACAGTAGAGTTTGTGATATTACGATAGTTATGGGTTCATTTCTAGGATAGTCATATCCTAGGTATTGTGTGAATTAGATGGCAGGGTCCAAGTCCAACTTGCAACCATTCTCTAATGACAGTATAATTAATTGGCCTAAACATGTGTTTGTATACTTAGGTTTTTATGAGCCATGTGCATAGCAATGCCTTAAACAAACCTCTTTTACCTGATATTGCCCTGCTGCCAGCAAGCCTTTTCAGTATCCTGACGGGTTTATCTTGGTACCATGCAAGCATAACCCCGCTTCCAGCGAGCCTGTTCAGTACCCCGATGGGTTTACTTGCATTTACCGAGCTTCATTGTTTCATATTTTACTTACCATGGACCCGTTTCCAGTGAGCATGTTCAGTACCTCGGCGGGTTTGCTTCGTATAATGATATTTTTAGTAAGGAATCCGATTGGCACTAGAGTGTGCTAAGCCTATTAAACACATAATTCAAATTTTTAGAGCGAACCTTATGAGTAAATTTATTTATAATGGCCTAAATTATAGATCATGTCAAAAGATAATAACCTAAAGCTATTCTTTGACCTCTCAGTCTATCCTCTTCATAAAAGATCAATAATGTTCCCCACAAAATAGAAATATCACTCACTTTTGGGCTACCTTTTAAAGTGCTTAAGAGACAAGTTTTGATAATGAGTCTAGGATGAGCTAGTAATCCATAGGTGTAAGATATAACTCTTTGAAGATAATAGTAATTAAAGTGGGTCTTAAGCAACTGTTCTAATGATAAATCAGAAATGTACATGTCTAAGTCAAATACCATATACAGAATCATAAAAGAAAGTGGTTAAAAATGATATAAAGAATGCTTTAAATTTCATTATAAATTTTCAATTGTCAACAATAATCGAAAGAGAAGGAGAACTATAAGTATTTATTTTTAGAGCACTTCCCTTTTCAGATAATATTGCATGAGCTACTTATAAGGTTCTTGTAAACAAACTACAAAACCACTTGTTAGATGATTCAAATTTATTCAAAACAAAAACATATGTTCAAAGAAAAAGTCATATGGAGTTTAGGAAAAAAAGGGAAAAGAGTCTTCGTGTGTTAATTTACAAAATTTTATAAGCTGATCATAATAATGAATTTCCTGTAAAAATGAATCAGTTGTTAGAAATGACTCTTATTTTTAAAAAACAAAAATATATTTACATATATACAAATGAAAATAACCAAAATAATTCAAGAACCAGGAGAAAGAGGAATGACTTCCTCTTCTACCAGCTCCATTTCCTTCTGTTGTAAGGCATTCTGCACAAATCTTGTTTAGATATTGGTTGATGATAAAGTCTAAGTCTATGTCCATTTACACCAACAGAAATTTTGAATCATCAATTGTCTTAATTTTAACAGATCTATTATCAAAAGCTGTAACAATTTCATATGGACCCATCCATCGAGTAGTTAGTTTACCTTTAAAGTTTTTGTCCCTTGAATAAAAAAGTAATGCCCAGTCTCCAGTTTTGTATTGTTTCTGTTTAATGTGTCTATCATGTCACTTTTTACGTTGGTTTTGAATTAAAATTATGCATTGGACAACATCTTGCTTAATCTCGTCTAATTCATTTATCTGCAGGATTCGTTGTCTCTGTGCTTCGTCTAGATCCATCCATAACTGTATACCCATACAAAAACTTTTAACTTGAAATTAAATAGGTAGAAGAACTTGTTTACCATAAACAAGTTCATAAGGTGTGTGGCCAGTGGTGTTCCTACAAGTTATTCTATTAGCCCACAAGGCTTCTGGGAGCCTGTCTGCCCAGTCTTTGTGGTTCAAATGAATAGTTTTAGTCAGGATGGCTGCTAACACTTTGTTGGTGGACTCTACCTGACCATTGGCTTGCAGATGGTATGGTGAAGATTTACAATGTCTAATACCATATTTTTCAGTAAGCTCTTTCATTAATTTGGAGGTAAACTGAGATCCTTGATCAGTTACAATTCCCCTAGGTACACCGAATCGGGTAAATATTTCTTCATAACTCCACTACATATTTCTCTATGGATTGGAATAATGATTTGGCTTGTACCGCTTGGTGACATAATCTGTACAGACTAGGATGTACTTTTTCTTGCAAGCCATAGGGGAAATTGGACCAACAAAATATAGAGCCCATTTTTCAAAAGGCTCAATCATAACTTGGGGTTGTAAAGGAATCTCATCGGATGGCGCAAGTCTACCCATTCTTTGGAAACTATCACACCCCTTGACATACTTGGCAACATATTTGAAAATGCTTGGACAATAATACCCAAAGTGCAACACTTTGTATGTTGTTCTCTTGTCAGAAAAATGCTTGCCACAAGGTCCACCATGACATGCATGCAGGATATCTTCCATCTCATCCTCTCGTACACATAGTCTAATAATAAGATTAGGACCAGTACGAAAGAGATCATTGTCCACCCAAGAGTAACTAGAACTCTGAACTATGATCCTATGTTTTTCGGGTGGGGAGAGATGGTTTGGTAGCTTTCCAGTTGCTAAATAATTGGCTATGTCTGCAAACCATGGGGTTCGAACAGACACAGCGAACAAATGTTCATCTGCGAAGCTATCATCGACAGGGCTAGCATTATCATCAATTTGAATTCAGGAGAGAAAATATGCTACCACATTCTCTCGACCGGGACGGTCAACAATGGTGATGTTAAATTCTTGTAACAAAAGAAGCCACCGAGTCACTCTGCCATTGGTGATCATTTTATTCTTTAAAAATATGATGGCAGAGTGGTCAGTTTGTATAAAAATTTCATATCCTCTGATATACTGATGAAACTTGTTGATGGCATAGACTACTGCAAGAAACTCTTTTTCAGTAACAGTTTATTTCGATTCTGCAGGAGTCAAATTTTTATTAGCAAAATAGATGGCATGTGATGTTTGTCCCTCCTTTTGACCTAAGACTGCCCCTATAGCTATGTCAGAATCATCAGTGGATATATGGAAGGGAAGGGACCAACTGGGGCTCCTAAGTATTGGTGCCACTGATATCTTTTCCTTCAAAGTTTCATGTTGACAAGGTTTAGTCCATTGGAATTATGTGTCTTTCCTGAGTAGCTTGAACATAGTTGCGGCTATCTTAGTCAAATTTTCAATAAAACATCTATAATAGCTTGCATGGCCAAGAAAACTTCTTACTCTCTTCGGAGTTTTTGGAGGAGGAAGATTAACAATTATTTTTATCTTGGTAGGATCCACCTTGATACCTTGAAGAGAGACATGATGTCCCAGAACTATGCCCTCAGTTAGTAACATCTTACATTTTTCATGACTAAGAGCTAAGTTCGTTTCTTGGCATCGAATAAGAACTGTTTCGAGGTTATCAAGGGATTCTTGGAAGATATTGCCATAAACTGTAAAATCATCCATATAAACTTCTACACAGTCATGTATAAGGTCAGCAAAGATTCCTAGAACTGGATGTTGGAAAGTAGCAGGTGCATTACATAGGCCAAATGGTAACACTCGATAGGCATATGTCCCCCAAGAACAAGTAAAGGTTGTCTTGTGTTGATCCTCAGGTGCTATTAGTATTTGATTGTATCCACTATACCCATCAAGGAATGAAAAATAGTATATCCCTGATAAGGTATCTAACACTTGATCGATGAAAGGCAAAGGGAAGTTGTCCTTAAAAGTGGCCTTGTTGAACTCTCGAAAGTCAACACAGATACTTCGTTTCCCTGTGAATTTGTTTGGAACTACCACCAGAGGAGACACCCATTTACTATTAGACATTGGGTAAATAAAACCGACGTTAAGGAGTTTTTGTAGTTCATCTTTTACTATATCATTTAGGGTTGGATTCATTCTTCTTCGGGGCTGCCTAACAGGAGGTATGTTTGAGTCAGTGTAAATGTGGTGGATACAGGTATCTGGGTGTATACCTTTCATATCGGTATATTCCCATGCAAATGCTCCAGTTTGACTCTTGAGAAATTTTAGTAATTGGTTTGCTAACTCTCATCTAAACCTGCATTTATATGTAGAAATTTGTCGAAACTAACCTCACAAGGTATGGTATAAGATCCTAGATGTTCTTCGATTGTGAAGACATGGGGTGTACTCGTAAATGTTGAGAGGCTCATGTTTTCTTGAAATTCATCTCCAAAGATCTGGTCAAGTTAGGAAAAAGACCGAGGAAAGTCTATACATGTTGTGGAATAGATAAATTGATTCAACACATTCTAGGTATTGGGTGAAAAAATGAAGATGGGTGTCTATTTTGGGGGGTCTAGTGAGAAAATAATTCTGGTTTTTTCATGTTTTTCAACTTCGAGCGAACAAAAGTGATATTTTTGTTTAAAATTTCTCTTTGCCGTAAAAAGAAAACTTTTGTAGAATTATGTTAGCTTTATACTCATAATTTTTTCAATATTTTTTATTAATATTTGATATGTCGATTTCGCAAATGTCTGACAGTGTGTTCTTATAAAATGAAAAGACTACAAAAGCGTTATGATTTGTTGCACCACTAAAATCGTTGTTAGACTTGTGTTTTGCAAAAAGTTACGACAATCTACACACAATGTACTAGTGCTTGACTATAAGTTTGCATCCAATGGATCTATATACTAATTATTATATTTTTTTAAAGTCGATCAATGGGGAAACTCAGTCGATTTTCAACAAATTTTTTGTTGCACCACTTTTCTCTCAATCCGCTATAAAAGCAAAAAATCTACGAATACCCTTTTGAAGTAGACACGCCAATGAAGAGTCCCACATTTTTTTCGATTTTTTTGGTATTGTATTTTTAAAGTTATGGATTTTTCTTTTTGTCATTTTTTTAAGAGTTGAATCACAACTCGACACATGTTACGAAAATAAAACTTAAAAAATATCAGTTCTTATCTATATACAACAAAATTTATACCCTCGTAAAGTAGATTCAATGATGAATCTACTGGTATGAAGTCTGACATTCGTTTTGTTGTGTAAGATGTAGTTATTCCCTTCCGAAAATGGAGAAACCTGAAAATTCTGCAGAGATCTGAATCTGCCATGTTTCAGAGATTATTCGGCCGAAATAATTATTCGGCCGAATAATTTTTCGGCCGAATAATTATTCAGCCGAACAACTTTTTTCCGTAACGGCGCAGTGATTTATGGCGAAGGTTATTCGGCCGAATAATGAAACGGAAAAAAATCACGTCGGCCGAAAAAAAAAAAAAAATGTTTTTTATACTCATATAAATACACCTAAAATTAATTCATTATTTTCGCATGTTTTAACTTCGCATTTTTTTGTCAAACTAATTTTGAAAGGAGGAGATATTTTTTGCAAAATGAGGTTTTTACAAGGTATGTTTCTTCTTCTTTTTTACAAAAGGCACATTGAAGGAGTTTTTTTTTCTAAGGCATAGTTGCAAGGTGTTTTTCCAAAATATTTATTTTCTTATTGCATATTTGCAAAGAAGACATTTTTTACAAAAGGAGATTTTTACAAGGTATGTTTCTTCTTTTTTTTTCCAAAAGGCACATAGAAGGTGATTTTTTTCTAAGGCATAATTGCAAGGAGTTTTTCCAAAATATTTCTTTTCTTATTGCATATTTGCAAAGAAGACATTTTTTGCAAAAAGAGGTTTTTACAAAGTATGTTTCTTCTTCTTTTTTCCAAAAGACACATTGAAAGTTTTTTTTTTTTTAGGGCATATTTGCAATGAGTTTTTCAAAATATTTCTTTTCTTAGACATGTTTGCAAGGAGGTTCTTTGCAAGGATTGTATTTAAAAAGTGTGTATACGTTCAAGTATTTTTGAAAAAAAAATGTATTTTTCCTTCTTATTTCTTTGAAAGAGATTTTTTCAAAAAGTTGTTTTGGTAAGATAATTTACAAATGGTTTTTTTCCAAAGTAGTTTTGCACTTCTTATTTAATTGAAAGAGGTTTTTTCAAATAGTTGTTTTGCTAAGATATTTTGCAAAGGGATTTTTTTCAAAGTAGTTTTGCACTTCTTATTTATTTGAAAGGAGTTTTTTCAAATAGTTATGTTGCTAAGGTATTTTGCAAGGTAGTTTTATACTTCTTATTTCTTTGAAATGGGTTTTTTCAAAGAATTATTTCTTTACAATGGTTTTTTCCCAGATATGTTTACAAATAAATTTTTATTCAAAGTACTTTTTTCTAGTGGCTTTTTTCGTAGAAATTTTTTCAAAGAGGTTTTTTTGCAATGATTTTTACAACAAAGATTTATTTACAAGGTGTTTTTATTATTTTTCAATGGGTAGGTAATTTATTGTCGAGGAGTTTCTTATTTCTTTTCAAGAAGGTTTTTTTCAAAGAAGATTTTTGTTCAAAGAGTTTTTTCAAAAGAAAGTTAATTCCAAATAAATCTTCTTCAAAAGACTTTTACAAAATTTTTATAAGGTAAAGTAAATTTCAATTAATGTTTTTATAAATTCCGTAAATGTTTTTAAATCTTAATTTATTTATTTTTACTATAAAGTAACATGATTCTTTAATTTATCATCTATAGATTAAACAACCATGGGCAATAAGAGAAAACGTCAAAGAAAAGCTGATCGTAAACTGTTATACCTCTATATTTCACAGTGTCGCATCCCCATCACAAAACAAGTTGACGACACTTTCCCTACTGTTTTTAACCATCCGGAAGAGACGGATGTTGAGTCAACCTTGAAGGTGAATTGTTGAGTCAACCTTGAAGGTGAATCCACCCTGGCAAGTTTTGACCCACCTTGGACTTTATTTTTATACACTACCGCGCCTTGCCAGATTGCCAAAACGCGGTACTAGACACTACCGCGTTCTGCTTTTTCCCCAAAGCGCGGCAGTGCCGCGTTCTGTAGCATTTGCAAAACGCGGTACTCTTTTTATAGCTTTTTTCCCTTGGCTTGTGGGATCTTGGATTTTCGAAGATAATGGAAGATTGGGTTCCTTGATTCGATCTCAACTCATCTCCTTCGATTAGAAACCCTGATCCACTTATCCCTCCTTAGATCCACCCATCTCTCTTGTTGGTTAACCTCACCATTCACTATAAAAGAGAGGCATGCCATTGGAAAAGGAGAGGACTCTTGAGAGCACCAAACTTATGGTCTTGCAGCATTGTGGAGATAGCTAGAGGAGAAGACACTTGGAGTTGGAGGATTGGCTTGGACATCAAGCACCCTTTGTAAGTAATCTTCAAGTTGTAATTGAATAACTTGTCTTGTTTTCCCAAATCATTTGTGTTAATCTTGTTTTAATGAGATGATTTGTATCTTTCATAGATTTAGACCCTAACTCATGTTTCAGATTGCTAGAGGATAGTGCATACTTGTATTTTGGTTCCTCTTTAACAGGTTCATTTGTGAAGACTTGGAGCTTGGAGCAAATACCAAAGACAAGCATTTGGACATAAGGTCAGTTGAACTCCTTCTATTCTCTTCAGCATTTTAATACTGAGATGTTTGTTAGATCTAGGGATTCAAGGTTGCATTTGTTTCGTTTTGTTCTTAGCCTAGAGTTAGTCTAAGTCTGCTTTAGCCTAAGGGAATTTTGACTTATCCGTAGGGCAGAATTCCACGTAACAAGAATGGCGACTCCGCTGGTTTTGATTACTGCTTGATTGATTTAATTCACAGTCATTTATCTTTGAATTATGAGTTTTTTGTTGCACTTCAAACCAGCTTGAATCTTGGTCTTTTTTGACCCTTATTCACCCCTCCTCGCAGTGTTTATCTCCCTGTTTAATTACTGAGTCCCCTGGGTTAGCAACAACCCTGAAAACTTCATATTTTCTTTCCCAGTTGCGTTTTTCCCTCTCTTGCCACAGTACCGCGCCCTCATAACCACTTCCAGCGCGGTAGTACCGCGTCCTAGACGTTAGTACCAGAGCGGTACTTACACAGTGCTGCGCTTCAGCCAGGCTATAGCCCGCGGTAGTGTCTGCAAGTGTTTAAATTTTTTTTATTTTTGCTTGGTTTCCTGAGTTTCTCTCTGCCTCAGATAGTCTTTACTGTTGCCTGTTAGCATCCTGGTTAATTTCTAGTCTGTTTGGTCTGCTTATTACATGGTTTGTGAGCTTGATTGATTGATTGAATTAAGTGGCACTTTTGACATATTGGTCATTTTTCAATTTGATTGCATTGACTTGACTGCTTCCCCACAACCAACTCAACACCACCGTCTTCTGTTACTGAACACTGTAGTTTTACAGTCATATTGTCATTATCATTTTCAGTAAATTAAAAAGATCATTGGTTGAGAGCAAATTTTGTTGTTTAAATTGAAAAAAGTCTAGTGGTATTTTGCATAGGGAAATGAACCATTAATTTTGCCATAGAAATTCTCTTTATAGAAGCATTGTAGATTGTAAAATCAGTGCATTGAAAAGAGTGTTTACTTCAGTTTGGCTTTGTTTATAAATCGAAAAGAAAAGACAAATCTGTTACTTTGATTGCTTGTGAAAATTGTTATGCATATTTGATCGAAGAACCTCTATCTTTACCTTAGCTAGATTTCATCGAAGACAAAGGCTTGTTTGTGATTCATTCTCATTTGCATGGTTTGATTCGTCATAACACCATCAAGTTTCACGTCCACTACCCGATTGAGTAAGGCAGCCACTAAAATTAATTACCCTAATTAAACCAACTTTAACCTCACTTGAGGAAATCAAAAGAATTTGGTAGTTAGGTAGGACACTGGGGATAGGCATCAAAATAATTCCCCCTTGTCACTTTCATCTGAGACATAGTCGTTGTCTTTAGGGAACTAAAATCCTCTAGTACTTATTGACACGGTCACAGCTAGTTTGTGGAGGGGCCTCCTGACTGTTTCCAACTTTCAGGGGTTAAACGGCCGCGAGATTGAGAACCGGACGGACTCTGTGGAATACCGCACTCCACTTAGCCCTAAGGCAACATCGATCGCTGTCTTCTTCGGAAGGCTGAAGTGCCCAAAACCTTTTCCGACGTGTCATGAACGAGGTGGCTTAGTATCTATTCTACTAGGGCTCTTTTACCTAGGATCCCTTTCGGTAGAGGGATATCCTTCTTATATTGGTCTCTCATGTTGTATTGTTCGACTTGGATTTCATCACCTTGCGAAGGATACAGCCTGTTGAGGTCTCCAGCTCTTAGTTAGGAGTTTGCTTGGCATCTCATCTTTGTAGAGGGTCATTTTTTCTTTGTAGGGACTGCTTGTTGGCATTCTGGCCATTTTGTTGATTAGCTCGCTTATTGAGACACCGGTCTCAGTATAGATTTTAGAGCTTGCTTTTTGGCCTGTGAGCCTTGCTTTTTCTAGCTCCTCTTTTGCACACTCGGCTGCATTAGAGTTTTTGAGTTCTTTGTTTACGGTACTGCCCCCGATTTTCATTTTCCTGTCATCATGTCAGATCAACCACGAAGATCACGAAGACAACAGGGCCTAAGCCCTCGACCACCACCACCGCCACGGACTTCTGGTCCGCCTGCATCACGCATTCCTGCCCCTCCTGGCCGCGGTGCTGGTCGAGGCAACATCCCACCGCCGATACGTACAACATATTCAGTTACGCCTGCAACTGCCACACACAGCATAGTCTCAGAATCTATTGCAGCTTCTATAACCACTAGCATGTCTGAGACTTCCACTGTCACCTCACCCACTGTCATTCCAGATTTATCTGTAACAGTGGGCACAGTTACAGCAGCTGAACCTAGCACGACCCATAGTACTAGACCACAGGTCATCCTTCTACCGGATGCCAACACTTCTCGTCCATCAGACACTTACCACGATAATATAGATGGATCTATTGGCACCACAGAAGAATCCGACCAGGACATACCTGGCTTAATTTCAGTCCCAGGCGGATACGTTGAGATCATTGAAGATACTCGTCTACCTGACACACCTTTTGAACCTGATTATGGCTTCATTACTTCCCAGACGGACCTTCCGCCTGTTATTACTACGTCACCCAGTGTTCATCCTCAGGAGACAAGTTCTTCTAGCAACGTACCTCGCACTTTACATCTACCCAACATCCCACCGGGACACGAAATCATGGCTTCCATCCAGTCTAGTATGGTTAGCCTAGCGAACTCTCCGTTAGCATCGGCACAATTTAGACGCAACACAGAGCAAATGCTTTCTACAGCGTCTAGATATCCCCCTGTTTCTCGTCCTTCTGACTATAGGGATCCCAACGTCCCGTCTAGCACAGAATTTCATCATTCCTTTGCAGACGGCTCAGGACCTTCGGACTTTACTACACCTAGGTTCCTGCCGGATCCCCAAAATCTTTTTCAGGATATGAACTCGGACCCAGTTCTCGTAGGTCCTCATATCATTGAACACGTTATGGACGACACCGATACCCCTGGGCTAAATTCCCCACATTTGCTGTCATCACCTATGTTTGGTGCACATGCTATGAGGGATAACCCAGTTTTTTCTCCGTCCTCACCTGTCCAATATGGATGACCTCCTCCGCAAATCGGTACTTTTGGCGCCGTTGGCCAATCCATGCTATCATATTTGGTTAGCGGCGGAAGAACACCTAGTTATACTGCTGGATCTTCCGCTTCGACCGGAGGATCACCTTCAGCCACCATTTATACTATTTCAGGAGGTGGACAACCGACTGCAATGGTCCCTAACTCCAACTTACAAACCCTCCCTGGTGGGCCATCAACCCAACCAGCTGGGGGGCAACCTTTTGTTGGGAACCCCATTGTTAGTCAACAACCTCCAACTGGTGGGCCATCAATCCAACCAGTCGGAGGACAACCTTTTGCTGGGAACCCAGTTCCCAGTCTACAGCCTCCTCACATAGGGCCATCCAACCTAACTGCTGGCAGACAACCTATTTGCTCTCTCCAACAAGTTTCCCAACCAGCAACGTCTACTCAGTTTGGTATGTACAATCCACCTGGCAGTGGGAAACCTTATTCCGGTATTGCAGCCGGGCCTTACTCTCAACCACCCCTGTCAGGTATGCTTCCTTCTTGGGATCATCAAATCCCACAGAGTGGGGGGTACTCACTTTTTGGAAACTGGAACCAAGCTGGGGGGCAATCTCAGATTCCCCCCAACCTAAATTCCGGCTTCCCTTACCCTTCAGCTGCTACAACTCCATGGAACCCATCACTTCAATTTCCACTCGTCCCTCAAACAGGAACGAGTCTTCCATGGACACCACCGTCGCAGCCACCCCCCAACCCTGCTATGGGAAATCCTCCACTTACACAGTATGGTGGTAACATCCCTGGAATACAACAATTCCAAGGAACTTTTCCCCAACAAGGAACAGCAACCATTCCTGGGTATCAACAACCTCAGGGTACCATACCCACTCAGCAGACCACTTACCAACCGGCTGCTTACAATCAACCGGTTAACCAGATGGCTTACTATCCGCAGAACTTCCAGCAGTATCCTGCGGGAAACACATATGGGTATAACACACAGCAGCATGCTATGCAGGGCCCTCCAGGGTTCTCGGCACCACATGGTTATTACTCATTCCCGCAGACCAACCGTCAACTTCCCTTTTTGGCCACACTTGATCTACCTGATTTGTCGAGGCTTATCAACGATCCTATATGGCACGAACCTCACTGGCCACCTATCCCAGCCAAACTACCATCGGACATTCCCAAGTTCGATGCTAAGCCCGGGGAAGACCCCAAGAACCACGTGATGACCTTCCATCTTTGGTGTTCATCCAACTCCTTGATGGATGATTCCATCCGACTTCGGCTCTTCCAATGCACGCTTACCGGAACGGCAGCAAAATGGTACATCGAGCTGCCACAGCACTCTTTTCGTGATTTCAACACTTTGGCTATGCAGTTTTTGACACATTTCCAGCTTCCCATCCGGTATGAGACTGGAACAGAACTGCTAACTTCACTGCGTCAAACCACTTCCACACATATTTCGGATCACATCCATGAGTGGCGAAGACGCCGTAGGCTAATAAAGGCACCTATTTCAGATCAGCTACTTGCTGATTGGTTTACAAAATCCTTTTTGCCTCCCATAGCCAGAGATATTGCTATGCGCGGACCTGTTACGGAAGAACAAGCCATCTCGGCAGCACAATACATGGATTTAGTATATACTCAATCCGGTACCTTACATGAACTTCTTCCACATGCCTCCCGCGTTCACACTGATCCTACAAAGCCTACTACTGAACCACCCATTGATGGTATCGTGGGTTCAGTTAAGGCTCAGCCTGCCACCAACTTGACGGGGCAACAAGCTTCCGCTTCCCCCGCTTTTACCCAGGCCGCTTCAAAAGCTTCCACCTCTCCTACTGTCTCCTCCGAAGTGAATGCAGTCCAATCTACATCACAACCATCCGTAGGAAAGAAGAAAAACAATCGTGGTAAACCCAAGAAGAACCAGCAGGAGAACCCCAAACCACAACCTACCCAGAATGACCAAAAACCACGTCGGAAAGCTAAGTTTCCCTGCTTGATTTGTCAAGATGATCATTATACGCGTGACTGTCCCTACAAGGACGAGGTCCATAAGTTCGTTAAAGGATCCTCCCGACCGGCAGTGCTAACTGACCCTTTCCCCCAACAGCAACAGCAAATGGTTGCCCAAGAATCCCCACAAGGGGGCAACCCGACCAATCCTTCCCGTGGAGAGACGTCCACAAACCGCGAAATCCTAATGACAAGTAATGAGGAGATTAATATCACCACTCGTTCAAAGACGTATGACAATCCTCCAAGTTCAACCAAACAATCGGAGACAGCCAAAGGCAAACCTCCTGTTGAAGATCCGATTCCTATTCCCCCCCCTAATGGTCATCTCCATATCGAGAGACCACTTATGGATACAGTGCTACGCTCACCCAAGGGCACCATACGAAAGGAGACATTCAATCCGAATGCACGAGCTGCCCAAAACTACAACATTGTTGAAGATTTGGCTCAAGCACCTTGCGCTATGTCAACTCTTGAGGTTCTCCAACACTGCCCCACGCAGCGTAGAACCTTACTTTCAGCACTGGGGGCACTGGACCCAGATACTTCAAACTCCATCATGTTTAACATGGAGCACGCTAAACCTAGGCTTTCTCACCAGTTAGCCTTCCAGGTGCATACGAAAATCCGTGGAAATGTTATCCACCGCACTGTGTTAGATGAGGGTGCTTCCACGTCGATTATGTCTTTGAACTGCTGGAGAGCCCTGGGCTCGCCTGAGGTCACAACTTCTCCCACTACTCTTAGAGCGTTTGATGGACATGGTTTTCAACCATATGGACTCATCCCCTCAATCGGTGTTGAACTGGGGGGCAAAACAGTATCCGTACACATCGAAGTCGTAGATGCACCTTTGGATTACAACCTCCTACTTGGTCGGAATTGGTTCTATGCCATGACTGCCATAGCATCTACAGTCTTCCGGATTGTACAATTTCCTCATGAAGGGAAAATTGTCACTATTGATCAATTGGATTACTGTATCCCAGACTCCCATCCGAACTCCGCCAATACCGTTCCGTTATTGGATCAACCTCGGTACCGGTTCCAAGACATAGGTGTTGGTCTCATGAAGGATTCATCCCTCATTGGAGTTTTTCCAGAGCTGGGAACCCATCTTCAACCAGTCAACATGATTTCATCGCATGTCACCCCTTCCGATGATTCATGGGTGATCCCGAGTCCTACTCAGATCCAAGGCTATGGCAATTCCATGCCTTTGAACAGAAACCTTGCAGCATATGACGCGATCCAATCAGCCACAGATTGGGTCGACTGTTCTACTGATCATACAGTGGCACAGCTCTCGACTGAAACTCATACACACCCACCATTGTTTGATCCTCTCAACTTGATTTTTCCCACCGACGAATCAATCATAGAGGTTATGTGCGGTAATGAGCCACCATGGGGAGATTTTCATCATCGATCTTCATTCCCCACCATTCAGTCACTTGAGCCTGACACCAAATCCAGTGCTTTACTTGGGATGGTTCAAACCAGGTTCCCCACTTCCCTCGACGAAGTATTTTCTGAAGGCAACTTGGCCAATCTTATGGCAACCACTCCCATCGACATTTCAGTAAAGCCTGGTATCGTGGAAAACGTACACATTGGCAAAACATGTACTCCTCTCGAGACGGAGTTCTATAATGCCTACTTTAAAACTTTCCGCGATGTTTTCGCCTGGAGTTATGAAGAGATGCCAGGAATCGACCCGTCGATTGTAGTTCACGAAATTCCAACTTTCCCTGGCGCCCGACCTGTTCGGCAAAAGCTTCGACCCGTTCATCCTCGTAAGGCAGCCGCCATTAAAGCAGAAGTTGAAAAACTTTTGCGTGCTGGTTTTATCTATCCTGTCCCATTGACAGAATGGGTATCCAACATCGTCCCTGTAGCCAAGAAATAGGGAACGATCAGAGTCTGTGTTGATTACCATGATTTGAACAAAGCTTGTCCCAAGGACAACTACCCAACTCCGTTTATCGACCAGATCATCGATAACTATGCCGGAAGTGTTATTTTTTCATTTATGGATGGCTTTTCTGGCTATAATCAGATCGATATCCTCCCAGCCGACCAACACAAAACAGCCTTTATCTGCCCTTGGGGATCTTTGCATATCGGAAGTTACCTTTTGGCCTCAAAAATGCCGGGGCAACTTTCCAACGGGCGATGTCTTACGCATTTCATGACGTCAAACATATCGTAGAGCCATATCTCGATGACCTTCCCGCTCATTCTCGAACTCCGGAAGAACATCCAGATCACTTGAGTGCCATTTTCGAAAGGTGCCGGCGCTACAATATACGTTTGAACCCGCATAAGTGCGTCTTCTGTGTAGAAGTTGGAAAACTGTTGGGTTTCATAGTCTCCAAAGACGGGATACGTCTAGATCCCGCAAAGGTAGCAGCTATCATAGCCCTGCCTTCACCTACCAATATTCCAGAACTTCAATGTTTGCAAGGGCATGCAAACTTTCTACGCCGTTTTATCTGTAATCTGTCCGAGATAACAAAAGGCTACATGCGGCTTCTCAAGAAGAATGTTCCCTTCATATGGGATGATGAAGCCCAACGCTCCTTTGATAATTTAAAAGCAGCCTTAACCAAAGATCCTGTGATTCAACCCCCCAATTACACACAGGACTACATCCTTTATCTCGCAGCCTCGATTTCCACCATTGGTATGGTGTTAGTCCAGGAAGACCACAACGGCATAGAACATGTGGTGTACTATCTCAGCAAGAGTCTTCTCGACTCTGAAACTCGCTACTCACATGTTGAAAAGCTGGCTCTGGCAACAGTGTTTGCTTTCCAGAGATTCCGTCATTACATCTTACTCCGTCGGACCACCGTCATCGCCGATTTCAATCCGATGTACTATATCCTCACACGACAAGTGCTTGGGGGCAAGTACTCCCGTTGGATTGTCATCCTTCAAGAGTTTGACTTGGAATTTGTCAAAGCCAAGTCTAAGAAATCTCTGGTCTTCGCTAAGTTAATTTGTCACTTGCCCCGTGCTACCGAGCAATCCGAGCCCATTGATTCTCTTCCCGACGAATCATTGTTCCTCATTAGCACGTCTGATCCGTGGTACGGGGATATTCTCTTATATCTCCAAACCCAACGCTTTCGTCCCGATCTCAACTGCGATGAACGACGACGTATCAGACATCACGCAAAATACTACCTTATAGTGAACGATACTTTGTATCGACGTGGTGTCGATACTGTCCTTCGACGTTGTTTGACCTTAGATGAGGCGGAACGCGTTCTCAATGACTGCCACGCTGGAGCATGTGGTGGTCATCTCTCTGGGATGGCTACGGCCCAGAAAATACTGCGAGCGGGATACTTCTGGCCCTCGATTTTCAAAGACTGCATTGAAACAGTCAAGAAGTGTCCGCCATGTCAATTCTTTCATAGCAAAGCACGCTCGCACCCTGCTCCACTCCATCCTGTCATTGCCGTCGGCCCCTTCTCCAAATGGGGCATCGATTTTATGCACTGTAAGCCCACTTCAGCCGGGGGCCATAGCTATGTCATAGTAGCTGTGGACTATTTTACAAAATGGGCTGAAGCGATGCCTACATATGCTGAAGACGGCAAAACAGCAGCGCGGTTCATATTCAATCATATCATAGCTAGATTCGGTGTCCCACAGTCTATTGTGACCGATCATGGTTCCCATTTTAGGAATCATATGATCGAAGAACTAAGTGCCAAACTGGGTTTTCGCCACGAAAACTCAACCCCGTATTATCCACAAGCTAATGGCCAAGTTGAAGCCATCAATAAGGTCCTGAAACGAATGATTCAGCGCATTGTGGGTACCCAAAAATCTAATTGGCACTCAGCTCTGTTCTCAGCACTGTGGGCATACCGAACCTCAGTGAAAAGTGCTACCGGGTTTACACCATTTCAATTGGTGTACGGCCTGGAAGCCATTCTCCCGATTGAATGTGAAATTCCATCACTCAAGATAGCCATAGAGCTACTTCCACACACTACTTCCGAAGAAGAACGGTTTCTATACCTAGCCAAGCTAGATGAAACCCGCCGCGACGCCGCTTTGGCTAATGAATCTCACAAAAAACGCGTCAAAGCTCAATACGATAAATCCGTTCAACCTCGGATCTTCAATGAGGGTGACCTCGTACTTAAATATGATTAGATGCATGATAAACTTGGAAAAGGTAAGCTTGAATCTATGTGGTACGGCCCCTTCATCATAAAACGCGTCTTAGAAAAAGGAGCCTATGAACTAGTCGATTGTGATGGTACGCCATTGGCACGGCCCCGCAACGGGCTATACCTCAAGCGTTTCTACGCGTGAGGTTACCCCACGCGGGTTACTTCTTGTACATAATGTACTTAGTTTGCTTTTTACTTTATTTTTAGTGTGCGCGTGGATCTCATGTATCTACTCTTACTTTGACTCGTGCCTTTATGCGCAGATGTCTACCTACTTTGGATTCGCTGACGGTGCAAGCTGACATACCCGGAATCTCGCTTCCGCAGCATGGGTGATCTATTCCCCCACTGGCGAGTTGATTTCTTCAGGAGCCAATTGTTTAGGTCTCGCAACCAACAATATCGCAGAGTACCATGCAGTCATTGGTCTCTTGACAGAGGTTGCTTCACTCAGGATTGACTCCTTATCGGTCTTTTTAGACTCCCAGCTCGTGGTTTCTCATCTAAACCGTGTTTACACAGTTCGCGATCCTACATTACTTCGTTTATTTCGAAGAGTACGCCTCTTGGAACGGTCATTTGATTTTATCACATATCAACACATACCGAGAGAATTCAATTGTATTGCCGATTCATTGGCTAATTACATTTTGGATTGGCATCTTGCCCATACATAAACACATCATAAAAGATAAATAAATGCACAAGTCGTTGTAAATATTTAGATCATAAATAGGTCCATATCACTGTATATAAAAGTGTTTTTTCCAAAATACATAAAGTTTGTGTCAAAGACAAAATTGGGGATTAAATCCCATATACAAAAAATTGGCCCTCAAAGCCTACATATCGTATACATGCCGCAAAAAGATCGAAAGACCATCTATGGAGATCTAGGAGACCTATCATGTCCCTCATCGGACTCCTCCCGCTGATGGTGGTAACACATCACATCTCGAACCACCTTGCGAAGAAGTCGACTAATACGTCCAGGTACACCCACAGTATGCCTCTGGAGGTGGTAGGGGACATCGTCCATCCGCATAGCAGGGATCCCATGAGTCAATCCCTGCAGGTTCCTCTCAATGTCCCGCACACCTCCTGCCTCGTCTTCATCTTCTTCTTCGACAGGATCAGCTGGACGATCCACACCGCCACGACGTAGTGGAGAGTATCCGGCTGGCCTCTGTGGTCCATGGTCTGCAACATGCATGCGAATATGCATTAGAAGTCTTTTACACATTCTAAAAAAGTATTAAAAATTAAATATTCAAAAGAAAAAATACATATCCATGAAGGTCATACCAGAGTTGTCCCAGTCATCATCTTCTGGCAAAGCCAAGTCGATATCCTCACGGAAATCTACCCCTGAATAGGGATAGTCATCGATCATGACTATCTGCTCCTCTAGCCAAGAGAAAAATTCCTCTCCAAAGGCTAGCCGCTGAGGTCCCCCGAGGCGTCCAGCGTAGTCACTCCATCGAGCCATCCATGGCTCAGTAGGTGGACGAGGATGCATAGATATCTGTGGACGCAGTAATGGCACCCTTGCCAGGAAGAAAGTGACCAAGATACTCCCATAGCCAAACTGGGTATTCTTCCCAGTTCTACATTTGTGCACCTGTTCCTTCATGTTGGACAACACTGCCTCACACCAGTTGAAAACTGTCCCTCCCATGCACTCTGCTGCGAGATTTACCTGTGTGCGGGTTGCTTGATGTGGGCTCACGCTTCCTGCTGCACGTGTAATAGTGAATAGCAAGGTTTTAAAAGGAAGATTTGTGACCTCTTTTATGGCCACTTTCCCGCTCTTCTTACTCGAACCCGCCTGGCAATATCGAGCAATCAAATCATCCGTGCTTGACTCTGAAGCGCTGTACCCGGTAAAATTTGGCCGGGCCCCTCTTTTTGAGAGGCCCGTGAGAAAGTAGATGTCTTCGAGTTGGATTTCAAGCACATGCTCTCCCACTCGGAAAGCTTCGATATCGGGGTCCCACAATTGAACAAGGTGAGTAAGGAGCTTAGGTTGTTGGCGGATCCCTTTGGTCTTAAAAAACTTTAGCAAACCACATTCTCGCAATGCGGTCACGGTTGGTAAGTCATTTTCGGCTGCAAAATCGTCCGCTTCGTGCTCCCTCTCTTTCCAACTCACCATTTTGCTCCAAATAAGTTGCAAATCCCTGCAAAAAGGCAAACAAAGTAATTAATAACTATTTAACAACTTACTTCCAGCAAAAAATTGAGGAAAATTTGATTTTTTAAACTTAATTTTCGCACGTGCCGCGCCTGGAGGACACCCTATCGCGCGGCAGTCCACAGTGCCGCGCCTCATTTTGGGGTTACAGCGCGGCACTGTTCAACAGTGCCGCGCTTTTCGATAGGGGCCCCGCGCGGTAGTACGGCAGGCGATTCTTGCCTAAAAGGGCTTGCTAAAAAATTAAATTTTTCCCAGTGAAAACAAAAATTTCTTGCATGAAATGAAAGAGGGGTTCAAGCACTCTTACCTGGCGCAGACGGCGGTCGAAATGGTGTCCCAGAACTCTCGGTATCGATCCTTGAAATTTTGCTCCAAAATGGGTAAAAATGTCTCCTTTGGGTAAAAAAGCAAATGAATAGTAATTTCTATTTTTACCATGCCTTATATAGCATTTTTTCACATTTTTTAATTAATTAATTACTATTTCAAATAAATAAACCCTTGTTCACATTGCTAATGCCCGGTTATTGAGCATTTATTGACAGGATCTGCGGTAGAAATGGGATGCATTCATACTGGTATTTATTCGTAATTTGACCTTCATATTGAGCCCACTTTATCTTTTTCGTGCTCTGGATTTAAAACTTGAAAAAGATTCCAAGCGCTTTCACACCTGTGTCGTGTTTGTCAAACGCAAGTAAACGGTGTCGAGTACGGTCAACTTTACTCATGCTCGTTAAACGATGAGGAAAGTATTATCCTGGTTGTATTTTATTCTTTTTTCGGGCCAGAATAATTTAAAATTTACGAAAAAGACCACAGGAGTCCATAGTTAAGCTCTTTTCAGACTCCTTAAAATTGAAAAGATTGCCAAGTGATCTTGACGCTTTCACACTTGTAAAAGTATTTGAAAGGTCGTCTATTCGGTGATAGGTTACCCCTTTTTTGGCCCGTCTAGACTATTTACGAGAAAGGTATACCTCAGTCAATCTCGGCTCGGAGAGTTCTCTCGGGAATTGTTTTACACTTTTTTCGGGACCGAGGGACTAAATTTTACGAAAAAGTACGTTATGGAGCTTCCTTTAAGTTTTTCAGGCTCTCTAAATATGAAAAACTACCGAGTTTTCCTTCCTTGGGCTCGTTAAAATATTAACATCGAAGGACCCGCTTTGGGACGAACCCCTCCTCTCTCAGGTTCGTAAAACATGTGAGATTGGACTCATCCACAAGATGAGCTACACCGAGCATCTGTTATCCTCTTCAAGCTCGTAAAACAAGAAAGAGGTACTCGTCCATCATGTCGGGGAAATATGGGGGAACAAGTCAAGTTTATCTATGGCAGCTTGTTAGTCGTTACCTTTGAACATGGCATGTGTCCATCTCTTGTCTATATTTGGGTATCCGTCTTTCATTGAGTCATAGTCATCATCATGGGTCGTCTCCCTGGCCACGAGTCCACTCATCCGGTGTCTATCCTCTATTTATCAATAATCCCTGCTGCCAAGTCTTGTTACATGCCGTTATATGTTCAAAGGGTTGCATTATATCGAGTCATTCATTGTGTCAGGCCTCCGCTGTGTCAGTACATATTCCATTACTTCATCATCCTATCATATGTGCCGATTTCGTGTCGATGATGTGGGAATTATCATGGCCCACCTTCGACGAGTCTATTCCTGTCGACACCAAATCACTATCCAGTAATTAGACTTAGAGATCAACCATTAGTACCTTGGTACCTGCATGCCTCAATGGCAGGTTTCCTCGTGTTTGACAGCAGGTTCACCTCATTGACCTCTGATCAAGCAATCTCTCGGATGCTCGACATCAACTCATTCATTCGCATTTCGTTGAGATGTACTATTGATACCTTGGGAATCATTGTCATTATTGGTGATCTCCCTCGCATTTGTTAACGGTCCACATCATTGACCGGTAATCAAATGGTTTCTTCCATGTTCGACTCCAACACATTGTAATCACATGGTTAGATTCGTATCTTTATGCGATCGGGTAGAAGACCCTAGGTGTATCACTGTATCTTGACTGCGTCCAGGCTGCGATGGAGATGTCTCTTGTATTGTCACACAGATCCACTTATTGTATTGGTCATGGTTGTGTCGTTATTGTCTCATGGATCTACGATTGTTCATAGTAGCCATGATCTGTCCACAATTTACATTATCTCAGTACTCATGGATCTGCAATGTATTGGTCGGCAGCCATGCTTTGAGTCATTTGTTTCCGAGCATGGGGATGCCCGCCTCGGTGGTATATCTAACACTTTGTTTCTATTTCAGCTCCGTGTCGCTCTCCTCGATGCTATCTCTGCACATTATATTCGTAAAGTCTTTCGGCCATCAGTCCCTTCTGACCTCACACTTTAGGGGGCATCTGTTATACCTCTATATTTCACAGTGTCGCATCCCCATCACAAAACAAGTTGACGACACTTTCCCCACTGTTTTTAACCATCCGGAAGAGACATATGTTGAGTCAACCTTGAAGGTGAATTGTTGAGTCAACCTTGAAGGTGAATCCACCCTGGCAAGTTTTGACCCACCTTGGACTTTATTTTTATACACTACCGCGCCTTGCCAGATTGCCAAAACGCGGTACTAGACACTACCGCGTTCTGCTTTTTCCCCAAAGCGCGGCAGTGCCGCGTTCTGTAGCATTTGCAAAACGCGGTACTCTTTTTATAGCTTTTTTCCCTTGGCTTATGGGATCTTGGATTTTCAAAGATAATGGAAGATTGGGTTCCTTGATTCGATCTCAACTCATCTCCTTCGATTAGAAACCCTGATCCACTTATCCCTCCTTAGATCCACCCATCTCTCTTGTTGGTTAACCTCACCATTCACTATAAAAGAGAGGCATGCCATTGGAAAAGGAGAGGACTCTTGAGAGCACCAAACTTATGGTCTTGCAGCATTGTGGAGATAGCTATAGGAGAAGACACTTGGAGTTGGAGGATTGGCTTGGACATCAAGCACCCTTTGTAAGTAATCTTCAAGTTGTAATTGAATAACTTGTCTTGTTTTCCCAAATCATTTGTGTTAATCTTGTTTTAATGAGATGATTTGTATCTTTCATAGATTTAGACCCTAACTCATGTTTCAGATTGCTAGAGGATAGTGCATACTTGTATTTTGGTTCCTCTTTAACAAGTTCATTTGTGAAGACTTGGAGCTTGGAGAAAATACCAAAGACAAGCATTTGGACATAAGGTCAGTTGAACTCCTTCTATTCTCTTCAGCATTTTAATACTGAGATGTTTGTTAGATCTAGGGATTCAAGGTTGCATTTGTTTCGTTTTGTTCTTAGCCTAGAGTTAGTCTAAGTCTGCTTTAGCCTAAGGGAATTTTGACTTATCCGTAGGGCAGAATTCCACGTAACATAAACGTGATGATGATGATAATAGAGAGAAACAAAAACTCAGATATATTTCCAAAAAAAAAAAGGGTTGCCAAAACGGAAGAGAGAACTATTGAAAATATAAATACAGATTTACATGATAATGTTAAAGAGATGGAAATTGAAAATAGAGTACAAGAAGAACAAATTGAAGTTGAAAAAAACATTGTAGAAGATGTAAATAGTGATTTACATGCTAATGTCGATGAAGTCAATATTGAAGATCAAGTTCAAGATCCAGAAATTGGACCTGGTATGTATATATCATATATTTTCCAAATTCATTTTTTTATAATGAATTTTATTTTTTGATATATATTAAATTAAATTTAACTTGATGTATAGGTACTTTTACTATTGATGATGAAATGTTAGAAGACATTGATTGCGACAAATATGGAGAAAAACTACCAATACATGTTGCAGGATATCGTGCTACAAAAATTTATGATAAAGTTCTCAAGGATTACTCAATAGCAGGACAAGCACAAATTTTGAGATGTTTATTAGTGTCCAAGAAGTTAGAAGGTGCTACATCATTATTGGGTATTCACAAAATGACAAAAGAGTCTAAATTGAAACAAAATGTGATGGAAAATATAGGCGATGCAATAAAAAAATTTGGAAAATCCAGGAAGAAAGATATCAGTGCTGCACGTAAAGCAATTCATACAGCAATTCTTTCAGCTAGTACTAAACAAAAGCGTTTGACAACAGAACTAGCAAAAGCAGTTGGAACATCAAGAAAGACATTATACAAACATAGCAAATTCAGAATGCAAATAGATGAAAATAATGAACTTGCTTGTTGGGCAATTATTTGTAGACAACCTTACAAAGATAGATTAGGAGCAGGTGTTAAAGATATTGTATGAGAATATTGGTTGGAACATGCTCGAGTTTCACCAAATTCAAGAGATGTGATACGCAAAAGAATATCACGAAATGTATATGAAAGCCAACCAAAACATATAATGGACATGACACAAGTACAATTGTTCAATAAATTCAAGGAAGATCATCGTGGAATTAATATATCAGTCACTACATTTGTGCAACAAAAACCATGGTATGTTCGACCTATAACTATACGTGATACATGTTGTTGCCGTTATCATGTGCAATTTCAGTTATATTATGACACGTTTCTTGAATTTGGTAAAATGTTTTGGACAAATTCACCACCTTCGCCGACGATACGTGAATTCATATCTCAAATTTTATGTGAGAGAAATCACGATGAAGTATTTTATTCAAAGAAATGTGTCAATGGAAAACATTGTCATCATTGTGGAAATTTGGTGTTATTCCACAATAAATATCCTATCGATAAAGATCAATCGTTGTCAAATGTAAATGTTGATTGGAGGAGATACGAATACATCAACTATAGTACAAGTTCTAGTGATTCACATTCCAAAAAAATTGATTTGCTAGAAGACAAGATATGCATCACAGATTTTCTCAAAAAATTTGAAAGCGAAATTTATAAATACACCTAGCATTCACATAGAGCACGATGGCAAGATCTTCAATTCAAACAGTCTCGTGAAATTTTTCCACCCGGAACAATTTTGTCGGTGGTTGATTTTGCTGAAAACTATACATTTGCTGCACAAAAAGAGATACAGAGTGAATACTATCACTCTGACCAAGTTTCGATATTTGTCCATGTTGTATATAGACATTATCAACAGGATGTTGATGGCATTGAAAGCACATGTGACAATCAAGATTTGATTAAATAATATCACTTCTATATCAGCGATGATCGTACACACGATACACATTTTGTTCAACATTGTATAGAAAATATTTTCTATGACTCACTGAAAAAACGCGAAGTCAAATTCAATGAGCATTGGATATGGTCTGATGGATGTGCGGGTCAATTTAAATCTTCACGATCATTTTTTTGGTTATGTCGACTTCACAAAGCGTTGAACATTAAACATCGCTGGAATTTCTTTGAAACTGGGCATGGAAAAGGTGAGCATGATGGTGCAGGAGCATGCGTGAAAAGAGCACTTCGAAGATGGCAAATGAACTATTCTTCTGCACGATTTCATTTAGCTGCAGAGGTTGTCCAATGGTGTCAATTAAATCTAAGCCATGATTATAATCAACAATCAAAAGATGTGCGCAGGTATGTCCACTATTGTTTTAATTTATATTATTTCTTGAAATTTAAAAAAATGTATGTACTAACATTTAAGTACACGTACACTAACATTAAAAGTTGTTCTTTGAAAATGATTCATCATTTACTGTGTAGGTTTTTTTGGCTTGTTGGAATCCAAGATATAAATAGATCAATACCATATGACGCTAGCACCATACATGGGACTAGAGATCTTCACTCTATTCAAACAAAATCATTTCACAACGTGTTTGCATTTGACAGTAGAAAGCAATCATGCTTTTGTCATATTTGCATTGAAAATGTTGAGTCTACAGAAGTTTTTGAAAACATAACAAACAACTACGTAAAAGCTTGGAGACACACAGAGATTACTCCAAAAGGAAAAATGCCACTGGCAAGTGTAGAAGAATTAGAATCAGAAGAAATAGCAATATCGTCTGATGGCGATAGAATTTCAGATCTCGTCAGAGAAGGTAATAAACTTGTTCTTGACTTTTAAGTTAATTGTTCATTCTAGTCCATCGCCATAAGTATAGTCAATTTAATTCATTTAAATACACTAACACCAATTATAACTTGCACGCAGGAGATGTTTTCGCTGTGATTACACCTGTAGACAACGAAGAAAATGTCAAATATTATTTGATGCGATGCACTGAAGGAAAAATGAAGTTATTGGAGGATTACAACGACAACGGATTTACATACGAAAGAGGATCCATCATTTTAAAAGGCTACTTTTTTCAGCAGACGCATATGACTAAAAATTATGTCTACTTCCAAGATTATGAGCCCGATGTTATATGTTGTCAGTATAGTCATTTAGTATGTGCATCTCGAATAAAGTTGGTACAAGTTCCATAAAAAAAACAGTTAAAAACCAAAAAATGGAAACTATCCATATGTGACCATGAACGGATAGTTGAAGATGGCATTCCATTGCGATGTTTTTAACTACATATCAAAAATAAATTGATCAAATATATTTTTGTTCATGTCAATTGTCGTGTGCAATATATTTTTTGTCCATGTATAAAAATTGTTGTGCACAGTATATTTTTTCATTGAGTTTGAATATTTTCTTGAATATAAGAGCTTACATGGTTGTACTTTAACATGCTTAAAAATGAATTCAAATATAATTTGAGGATTCAAAAGTACTTTATTCGGGTCCCCATATGTCTATTAGACCACTAAGGGATGAGATAACGGATGTGGCTATCCCCACTCCGCCCCGAATTTTTACTTTTGATTGATTGATGCCAACAAAAAATCACAAAAAAACCTATTAAATTTTTTATTCTTTTAATCCATCAAACATGTTTCTTTAATATACTTCACCATAACTATGATCTGAATGAATTTTTTAAAACAAGTTGTTTATCTAGATATAATTTTTAGATATATGATTGTTGCAGAAAAATAATATATCTCTCACATGTAAGTTCACATAACTGAAATCATGGCAAATGAAGATAACAATCATTTGATTTTTAATCACAAACAAGAATTTTTGGATTGCGAAGCTTATGCTAAATTAGAGCAATGATTATTTACAACAAATCGATAAAAATTCATCGAATTGTCATCTAAAATTCATTGCTCTAACTTAGCATAAGCTTCACAATCCGGAAATCCTCACTTGTGATTAAAAAACAAAAAATCATTATCCTCATTTGCCATGATTTCAACATTTAGAAATTCACGAACTACAAAGTACCTGAACAATGAACATATGAAAAACATTAGTTAAATTTTGAAATTTACATATGCATATCGAACAATAAACATATAAACAACATTAATTAAAATTTAAAATTTATATATGAATTAAACCTTCATTCTTATGGTTCAATACTTTCTCAACATTCATTCTTTCCCAACATTCATTTTTCTCTAACACCTCCCATTCATTTTTTCCCAACATTGATTCTTACCATAACATTCATTTTCAACATTGAACATTTCCTAACTTAGATTAACATTTTAAACATTCCCAACACCTCCCATTCATTCTTTCCCAACAGTCATTCTTCCATAACATTCATTCTCATCATTCAACATTTCCTACCCTTGGGTTGCACCTATCAAGACATTTTAAACATTCATGCAAAACATATTATCATAACATTTATTCTCAACATAACAAATTGAAAACATTCCTTCTTCCATAACACCTCCCATTCATTCTTTCCCAACATTCATTTTTCTCTAACACCTCCCATTCATTTTTTCCCAACATTGATTCTTACCATAACATTCATTCTCAACATTGAACATTTCCTAACTTAGAATAACATTTTAAACATTCCTAACACTTCCCATTCATTCTTTCCCAACATTCATTCTTCCATAACATTCATTCTCATCATTCAACATTTCCTAACTTCATAACATTCATTCTCGTCATTCAACATTTCCTAACCTTGGATTGCACCTATCAAGACATTTTAAACATTCATGCGAAACATATTATAAATATTATCAAAACATATTCTAAACATTTACCAAATGAGAAATAATTAACATCTACTCATGTATATAATCCAAAAAAAAGTTGATGAACATGTGAATTCAATGTACATATATATATAATCAAAAAATAAATACCCTCCATGTTCAAAACAACTACAATATATATATATCAACAAAAACAATAAAGTCTGAACCACTATCCATCTAGACCAATATCTTTCCACTATTTTCCACTAGGACCTTCCCTGGGACTCAACTCAACCTACAATACACAAAAAAACAAATTATAAATTTCTAGATCATAAATTATTTAAACAATTTTAAACTAAATTCAAGATATTAAGATATTAAACTCATCTACAAAACAATTCAATTATTAAAAAAATAGTACATCAAATTCTTTGAATGCATGTCCACCACTTTTTTCCACTAGAGCCTTCCCTTTGGCTCCAAAGGATCTCAAAGAGCCAAGCTGCAACATGTACAAAAACAATTTTCAAATAAATCCAAAAAATATGAAACATTAAACTTATATCAGAGATCATTTCTAGTTCAACAAAATTACCTCGGTGCCAATATCTGCATTCATTAAAGACCCCACATCTTCGCCCCCAATTTCCAAATGGTCTCTTCCCTACAATTTAAATTTTGTTAATGAATAAAACATAATAGATACAAATAATAAATTAAGCAATTAACTTAAAACCAAAACAAAAAAATTAAAATCATTAGCTCACAAGAGATGGTAAATCATCTAAAAAGTTGGAATCTAAAGAAACCTGCATAGATAAGTCAAATTAACAATAAGATACATTGATATTTATTAAAATTCAAACAAACAAAAAAAATATCAAGTTCAATCATAAATATTATAATTAAAATACCTCTCCTAAGCGCTCTTCATTTTGACTAGGATGCTCTTGGTTTTGACTACTGGAGACTCGAAAATTATGTGGATTTAACATTCTCGAAAACTGCAAACAAAATACATTTGCTTAATATATTTATTACCATGTAGCAAAAAATTCAATTCAAAATGATTAATAAAAAATCAAATAGATTGTCATAGCATAATCAACAAACCTCTCCCATGCTCGATGTGTCATTGGATAACACATCTGAAGCTATATCTCGACAAGACTTAGCATAAGCCCTGAGATCATCGATGCTCAATGCATCTACCTCGTCATTCGTCTTGTAAACAAAACTTTGACGAACAATAGCACGAGCCCTCTCTCGCCCCAAACCAACTTCTACTCCAACAAGAGCTGATGCTAAACCATCACCTACCGATTCCCTTCCAACTGTCCCTAGTTGGGATGTGGTCTCCATCTCTGATCTTAAAGCCACAACCCTCGGTGGACGAGGTATCTCAGGTGGAGGTTGTATAGTGGTAGGGTCTCTGAGAGCACCTTTTCGATTATATATTCTACCCTTTCCAACTCCATAAAAGTCAGAAGGAACATCAGTATAGTTAGGCTTCATACCTAAAAAAAACTCCGCATAAAAAAATCTAGCAAAATAATTAGGAACCTCATCGTTCCAGGGCAATCGACCATAAGCTGCAAGAAATCGATCATATATTAAATGTGCAATTTGAGGATGCTTGAAATATTGCACTTTCAACATTTTTCGCTTAAGGCCTTCTTTGAAATTGAACATTGAATTGGCTTGTTCTCTAGTGACTCTCTCCTTCACAACCTCCCACTTGTCTGGACCCATAACTTGGTCCCTTCGCATCCGCATCAAATGAACAAAACCATTTGTAGTTGGTCCAAGTTCCTCGTATGCATCAATGAATTTTTGCAAAGACCCCAAAACAATCTCTAGACTTTGTCAGCTCTCTGGAGGGAGATCCAAAGAACAAAGATCATTGTTCAACCTGTCATAGTGGGATCTACAACTTTCAAGAATAGTTTGTTGCACAACACCTTCCCATGGAAGCTCATCAGGTAAATTAGATGGATAAGTTGATATGGGTGTACACCCCTCGGCTAGTGGAACATATGTCGTCCTAGCTCTAGGAGGATCTTCAGGACCCTGCTCTCCACCCACACCTATTCCATCATCTACAATCCTATCTTGATCTTCCTCTCGCTCTGTCGAATTACGCACATCTTCTGAACCTCGCTCTGCTTCAAATATAGCTGTAGTCAAGACTTAACCTTGTCCATAAATTCAAAACACAAAAAAATACAAATTATACATTATTAAACATTAATGTTCATACCAACAGAAGTTTGAGATCGACGCTCTCCCATAGAAGACGAAGGAGAATCATTTGTACCCCTTCGAACTTGTTGGTGATCAAATGACTGGGACCCATACAATAAACTCGAACCCCGCGGTGAATTCGACAACCTTTGACTACCAATTGGAACACCAATTCCTGAAGACTGTGATGACCTCCTACGCTTTCCCTTCGAAGACTCTTTTTCCATTTGATATAACTTCTAAATTTACACAAACGTTAACATATTGAAATTGTACATGACTATTCTACAAGCATCAAGCCATATTTGATAAAAAACTACAACAAAATGTAAGTCCCTCTCCTAACTCTAATTAATTAACTAAAATTCCTTACCATCACTAATATTGCAACATAAAGATATACTTAATAATCATTTCATTATCAAATATAAGTTATAACACGGTTAATTGAAGTAGTATAGTAACCTTAAAAAATTTTAATCCAACAAATATGGTTGAATTATATATGTCAATGAACAAACATCTCACTAAATATATATATATACTCTTATTAAAAGAATTCTAGCTTATATTTATGATAATACAATTTACACACATTGAAGTTGTACATGTTAATTCTACAAACTTAAAAACATATCTCTTAAAGATCTGCATACGAAATGTAGAGCTTCCTAAAATAGTATAACATATATATACCCTTATTAAGAGATTTCTAGTTTATATTTATGATAAAACAATTTACACACATTGAAGTTGTACATGTTCATTCTACAAACTTAAAAACATATCTCTTAAAGATCTGCTTACAAAATGTAGAGCCACCTAAAATATTATAACTTATTTTCTTTCGTAAGTTCCTCTCCTAACTCTAAGAACACTATTGCACCATAAACATAACATTAATAATCATCTCATAATCATTTAATTGTAATAGTATAATAACCTTCCAAATTTTTCAATGATCACTTATGTTTTCATTCTATATCTCAATAAACAAACATTCCTTAATTTTTATAAAAAAAATACCTAAGAACTTACAACATCGAATTTTTAAGTGACTTTCTACATGAACTCTGTTCATGAACATGTTCTGTTCATGAACAGAGTTCATGAACATGTTCTGTTCATGAACAGAGTTCATGAACTCATATGACATTCTTGTACCTCACTTAACCTAGTAAAACCACCGGTTGACCATTTATAAAGTTGTGTAGTATACCCTTTATTATCTGCATGGCCCATGGTTGAAATCCCCCGAGAACTGCATTACCTCTGTAAACTAAAAAAAGTTATAGTCCATGACTCATAAATGTGTGCATGCTTATTAAGGCAACGTAGTGGGTACATGTGGACATGTTTTGAACACCTTTTCCATTAATGCCAATCACTTAGTCTTTCGTCTTGCCTACAAAGCTTATGGACCTTCATTAAGAATTAGGGAAACTTAATATGAAACTCGTTCAGGATTAGGGTTTAATTATCCATATATATAAAGAAGCCATGGGGTTGCATTTCATAAGAATAAGACAAATACATGTTATGTTGTTTGATTTTCATTTTATATATTTGAGAGCCATACTTGCTTTATACTTGCTCTTTACCATTTTTATATAAAAAAAGGAGTAACCACTACCGACTATATTTGGAGGGCATATAACATGAACAGAGTTCTATTCATGAACAGTGTTCATGAACAGGGTTCATGAACACTGTTCATGAACAGAGTTCATGAACTCTGTTCAAGGGCATAAAAACTGACATCTCTTAAATTAAAATTTAATATAAAAAAATTAAACCTTCTGATTTTAACCCCCATAACAGATATTTTTTTTAATTTTCTCCTATTAACAACAAATCAAGAGCAGAGTTCCAGACCTCTGCTCAAGAGCAGAGTTCCAGACCTCTGCTCAAGAGCAGAGTTCCAGACCTATGCTCAAGAGCATAAAAATAAATATAAAAAGATAAACATTCAAATCTTAAACCTCAGCAAATATTTTTTTAATTTCATTCATATTACTACATTTTTTTATCAAAGCAGGAGTTAGCAACGATACATACCTGTATCCAAACAAGCAGTGAAGAGATCGTCGATCCACGACGCCACGACGCTTCGGTCCACCAACTCTCCAAACACCAACTAGTTCCTTCACCAAGCAACAAATAATGTTATCAACTAAAACCTATAACATACACAAACAAAATAAAAACGTCACAACTGACGAAAAAATGCACCTTCCAATGACGAGCTTTCAACCCTGCACACAAAACCGCAACACCGTCGACACAGCAATACAACCGAACACACCTGCCAACCAAACAGATTTCAGCAGACCATTACAACACGAAGACATCAACCTTAAAATTCAAAAACCAAAACCAACTAATAAACGTTACTTACCCTCAAGCGGTAACCTCCACGTCGTAACACCGATCAGCAACGAACTAAAAATTTCGAACAACCACATTCGCCTGGCACCCTCGTTGACTAACACAGCTTCAACAGCTGCCACAAGAAGTTACAACACCGAAAAAGCATGCAATGAAAGCGGAAGAGCAACAGGAAGTATCAGCAGCAACACCTGACGAGCAACAGCCGACGAGCAATAGAAAGTAACAGCCGACGAGCCGACGAGCTACAGAAAGTAACAGCCGACGAGCAACAGCCGACGAGCAACAGAAAGTAACAGCCGACGAGCCGACGAACTATACAAAGTAACAGCCGACGAGCCGACGAGCAACAGAAAGTAACAACAGCCGAACGTGGAGCAGCAGCGGGTCGTGGAGCAGCGGCGGGTCGTGGAGCAGCAGCAAGGTGGCGACAAATCAACTGTGGGCCCGCTTGCGGGGTCCAAATATTTCCAGCACGGAATGCCAAATGGCAGCCGATGCTGGGTTTTTATGCAGAAATATAGTTCGACCGAAACATTTGTCGGCTGAACAATTATTCGGCCGAAAAAGTGTTCGGCCGAAAAAGTGTTCGGTCGAATAATTGTTCGGCCAAAAAAGTGTTCGGCCGAATAATTGTTCGGCCGAATAAACTATTGCCCGAAAATTTTTTCCCGTCCGGAAGCTATTTGCGCACATTTCAAGGATCCCCGTTAAACTAAACGGAGAACTGTTTGTGGTTATTCGGCCGAATAACCTCTGCATTATTCGACCGAAGAATATAAATTATTCGGCCGAATAATATTTATTATTCGACCGAATAATATTTATTATTTGGCCGAATAATTGCCGCTAAGACGATTTTGCAATGGTTTCTCACGAAAGTGTTACCCACCTTCACGTTTTCACCCTATTTTGTTACTGAAGTGCCCAGGAGAAATCACTAACAAGGGAAATTTCTTCCAAGTTCTCATCCCCCAAAAGGACAATCTAACCAAAATAGGTTTTCAGTTACTAGCTGAACTGGTGGGTATAAGGCTTGTTTTCTTGTAGATAAACATCAAAGATAATCATCTCTCCATCCCTACATCCTATAAATGCATTGGTAGTAGCCAACCAATGTCTTCCCAGAATAAATGGGTGACCTTTGGAAAGGGTCTTTTGATTCTATGACGATGAAGTCCACGGGATATTCCCATGAAGCTACTGATACAGTGATGTCATCTAAGATACCAGTAGGTTGAACCATAGTGTGGTCTACTAATTCTAGCATTGTCTGGGTAGGGTGGAGGAACTATCCTAAATTGAGAGTTTCTAAAATTGTGGTAGTCATCAAATTAATAGCAGCTCCTAGATCAATAAATGTATTTCCTATGGCAATGTTATTGATGATAACAGTCACCACAGGGTTTCCTGTATTTGAATACTTTGGGAGTCTAGGTTGGTTTTCTATACAATCTGACATTTCTCCTATTACATGAATCATCGGAGGGTCTTTTTGTTTTCTACCTGGTATTTGAATACAAAGTTCCTTTATTACTTTACTATAGATTGGGATATCCTTAATGGCATGTAACAAAGGGACCTTGATACAAATATTTTTCAATTCGTTAATGATATCATACTCTGGATAAGTTACAGGTTTTTCTATTACCAGACTCTCCGGATATGGGGGTGATATTTCTCCCGTAATTACTTCTCTATGTGGATGGTTGTGTGTTTAATATTTAGGAATAATCACATCTTCAAGAATGACATCATTCAAAACTTCACTAGGTATGTTTTCTTCATCATTCACTTTCGGATATTAACTGATGACTTGGGATGATCTTGCAAAACTCTTCCAACCCATAGTTCAATCTCATGTATTAGTGCGGCCGAAATGGCATATGATGGAAGAGGTAGAAATCCAATGCTATTAAGAGCTTGGGTTGGTTTGTTGTTAGGGTTCGGTATCGGTTGTGCAGGTAATATTGTGGGTCTTGGAGGATTCATATTCGGGAAATCGTGAGGTTTAATTGGAATAGGGGGTAGTGAAGGAGGTGCAAATCCAGGAAAATGTTGTTCAATATTAGGTGGGTAAGGATAGTTAGGCATAGAAGAAGGTGTTTGAGCATAAGTTTGTCCTCTCCATCCATGTGGCCATTGTTGTTGTTGGGAATTCTGAGGAGGGTATTGAATTGGCCAATTTTTCCAACCTGAAGTGTTCCATTATTGAGAAGGTTGATAAGGATAGTAATAGGGTGCAATTTGTGATGATGGATCTTGATATGATGACTGATATCTAGGTTTCCAAGGCATCCTAGATGATTCACCAAAGTTTCCAATCTTATACACAACTTGCAACCTAGGCAACGATGGACAATTATCAGTTGGATGTTCTTATGTACAAAGGTGAAAAACGGAAACATTGTTCAATGGACACTCTCGTTGGGGATGTTTATTCATACACCTAGGACATAAAACACTCATTGCTGCATGCTCTTCATCTTGTCTCCTTTTAGCTTGCAATGCATCTAGTTGAGAACCCATGGCTCCTAAGATATCTATTTTGAATTATTCCAATAAGTTTCCCAATTCTACTCTTGTAACTCCACCAGGACTAGATGTGTTTCCTTTTAGGTTCCTAGCATAAGATTCTCGAAAGTTTCTTACACTTTTCCCTTTGCTTCTAGAGTAATTCCTACATAGCTCACAAATCTATGAAAAAGGATTATGAGAGATGTCTCCTGCTGCCATGAGATTAAGGTTTTCTAAGAATTCTTCTGATATTCCCTTGAGGAAGAGTGTTTTTACTGCATCTTCCCGAAGATCACTATATTTGGATTTATGTAACACATAGTTAAATCTTTCGAGGTAGTTTTCTAGGCTCTCATCTTCAAGCTGTTGTATTTTAAAAATATCATTGCGAGAATCTTTAGGTTTACAGTAATACTGATATTTCCGTAGAAACGCAGTCTTCATGTCTTCCCAAGTTCTAATACTAGATTGTCCTAACCCCATGAGCCATCGAAGAGAAGAATCTTTTAATGTGGCAAGAAAGAGTTTTAGCTTTTGGCCATCTTGCAGGTAATTATAACTCCTACACAAAATATCAAATTCAAATAAGAATGTATCCAGATCCTCACTACTCTTCCCATAGAAGGTTGGTAGTGAGGAGGGAGGGATGTTTTTCATAGTTACATCTTGTGCAGTGTCTAAGATAGGGAACTCGAAGGTACCTTCAGTTCTAACTTCTCCTTCTTCTTCATCTTATCGAACATGATCTTCATGTTCATCCTCCATGAAGATTCGATTGCCAAAGAGAGAATACTTAGGTGGATCCTTTCTTATTGAATATGGGATAGCCCAACGTTCTATTTCAAGGAAAATATTTTTCTTTTTAGGAGGAGAATTACCAGCTATGTGGGAGTCCAGTTTTGAAGGTCCTACCATTGTTGTTTCAATCTGTGAAATAACTATTTTCACAGAATTCCCAAAAAGAGCGTCTACTTGTGCAGGATCAACAAAATCTACTAAGTTTGGACCACCTACTATTGAAAAAGTAGTGTCTTTGGGTTTTTGAACAAATGGAAGGTTAGGAGGTTCTGAAGTTTTATCCTTTGGAGTTTCTTTTTGTCTAAGTTCAGACTCAATATGAGCTTGAGGTTCCTATGGAATTTATTTATGAACAGACTTTTTTGATGTCCCTATGGTTTCCCCTAATTGATTTCCAGAAAGGATTTCCTTTTCCTTCCAAGTAGGACTATCCCCTTTAGGTTTCTTTCAATACCTTTCTACTGAGTTAGTAATTGGGGTGGCACACCCCCTGTATATGTTAGTAGGAAGGCTAGTTTTAATAAATCTACCTTGTGAATCTCTAGACCTATTCATGAAAACAAACTATAACTGAAATAAATTCTAACTACATCAATACTCCTGCTGGGTTTTGGAGATGCTTGTTATAACAGATGCGCATGTTCTTACCTCTCGTCTTACCGCTCACCCGCCACTAGCCTATTTCTAAATTTCAAAGCAGAAAATTCAAATCTATAACTAAGTTTTAAAGGAGAGTTTTACCTATCTACAACTGAGTTCTACCTATCTACAACTCCCCGTAAACGGTGCCAAAATGTTGAGGTGTAATTACTTTCTTAAAGAATCACCAAAATATTTAATTATTGACCAGGGTTGGTAATATAAGAGTTGTGGCACAGTATATGTTGAGGTAGAATGGGGCCTAAAGTTTTGGCTTGGCAGACCTTAGAAATGTATAATAAAGAAAAGATCGAAAGATCTTTCAAAATGAAAAACCGAGTCAAACTTCAAAAAAACAAGGAAGGAACTAATTAAACTTAATTTAAGCCAATAGATCAAAATAGTATCAAGCTATACTACTTTACTCCAAGATCAAACAATGGAAAAAGAACAAATACTAATAAAAAACAAACTATTTTTTATGAAAATGGAAACTACTTAACTTAAACAAAAACTACAAACTACTTAGTGAATTCAACAACTATTTATGCATTCAGTTAACACTTCAAGGCTACACTAAAGTACCTAATTCCATTCTCCTTGATGTTGTATGTCAAATGTGATAGGAACTGGGGTGAATGTATCGTAATGACTTTCAACTGTAATAGCAAAACAAAATGGATGTAAATCGAACCTAATTTCTACAAAGTGATGTAAACTACAAAGAGACCAATTACAATTAACTTTAAACATTATGATCTATCTTCTATCCATAAGCAAAATGATATAAAACTTAATGAAATCTAGAAGCAAGTAGAAAACTTAATAAAGATATTTATTTGAACTGAATTTGATTTGGAAGCAAGTATAAAACTTGATAAAGATATTTATTTCTAAACCAAACTCTATTTCATGAACATCTTTATTATTTGTGTGAATGGAAAAACTGATCCTATGCTTTACAAATAAACTATCAAAAATTGAGATAACTTGGAGAATGAAATTATTAACTCTAATTCAAAATAAACCTTAAGAACATATAATAAACTATGCTAAGAATGAAACTGATAAATTCTAGAATAGTAACCTATTGGAAAATCAAACATGAATAACATAACTTGAAAAACAGTTAAAACAAAGTTAAGGAGGATGAGAAGAAAACTAAGAATGATGACAAAATGTAATTAAAACTCTATGTAATGGGAAACAAGATCTTGATTACATCTAAGACTTCGAATTAAAAGCAAGAAACATTACAGTTGAAAAGCCTAAGAAACTGAATTCTTAATAAGCATAAAAACAATGCAGAAAGGATGAAAGTCCAAATGACGATCTGGATGGTTGTGCGAATGACAGTCTGAATGACATTCCAGATGGATGAAAACGATTTAAACTAGGGAAAGAAGCAATTTGGATGATCTTAACTACCAGTTGGCTGATGCATATGATCCTACAGTGCAAAGAAGTCAGTGAGAAGACTGTTGAGAAGCTAAGATAGCAAAAAAACCTATTCTAATCATTGTTTAAAGAAATAAAAATTTCTATGGCTTAATCAAACAAAACTGAGATATGAATAAGGATAAGCTATAACTATAGGAAAGGAACTAACATAACTAATTATAATTATAACTAAACCTAAAACAACAACTAACTAAACTCTATCTAATTGCAAAAGACTGAAAGCAAACTATAAACACTATGCTTGGTTGACCATTATCAACTATGGAAAAGTAAATTAAGTTAGCAACAAAATACATATTACAAAAAAATAAAGAAATGACATATACAGGAAAACATAATTAATTACGTAAAATGGAAAATGAACTATTTACTTGCAGAAAGAAAAATACAAAAAATATATAGAAAAACCTTCGGTTGATGAGGGGCCTTTCCCAACAATCAAATATTCGAACTAAATCAACTTAGTCACCAACAACATAGTATTAATAGTAAAATACAGGAGCTTCCATTAACTGAGAAAATTATACAGCATTTCTATGAACTACTTGAGAACGTAAATGCCTATATCTATTGTGCTATATGTCGTCTATGTCCTCTGCGTTTCTCCAAACGAGCCATCTATTTATAAATTTACAATGGGAGAGAGGGTCGACATAGTCGACCTCTCTAAAAATAGAAGTCTTTAATGTCTACACAACAGCTGCTTGGTGGTTGACGACAGCGCAGAGGTCATCCGCTTGCTTCCACGGCACCGACTCTCCTTGATGCGAACAACTGCTTGTTAGTTTCCTTTAACCGTGGGCAGAAGCATGTGCTGGTAGGCTGAGCGTAGGAGGTGGAGCTGCTAGAATGTCGACGTGGGCATGAGCATGTGCTGTCCAGCTGTGCAAGCAAGGAAGTGAATATTCTAGAGTGTTGACGTGGAGAGAGTCATGTGTTGTCGAGCTAAGTGAGCAGGGAAGCGAATCTTCTAGAGCATTGACTCACCAACCATAACCACCACATTGCTAACAGAACCCATATTTCTGTATTTGTCTTCAATGGGAAGGAATATGCCAGCCGACGATTCCGCGGGTTGAACGAAGGGCTGAACGGTGGACCAGATGCAGCTAAACATTTGCAATGTGAACATGAGTCTAAACAGAATTCCGTTTGAAGCTTATAACCTGCAATCCAAAATCTATTTTCCAAGCAAGTCGAAAAATATCAAATTAATGTTAATAAACCATGAAAATAATGATATAGAGCCAAGATTCACGTGATATGTAAATACGATCAGACTTGGGTCTGATTGATGGTATGAATGGCAAGAAGAGTGATTTATTATATTAGAATAATGAAAATAACGCCACTCAAAGTATATTTGGTGATAAAAAATGGACACCAACATTTTCCTAACAGACTGCAAAATATTCATGAATCAACTTGTCAACAAAATGCATATATAATTAAACAAAGAGCCAACCAATATTAAAGTTCCCGCCTAACACAAATGCACATCTAGAGAATAGGCCAGAGGCCAACAAAAGTTGAAATATCTGGATACTACACTCATCATTTAACAAAATATTCATGCTTAAAGACATTGAATAATTGCTAAACTGTTGCTCAAATCCTTTATTTCATGAAAGATCAGTAGAGAGGAAAAATTGTGGAAATACAAGCTGCTAAAGTCAATGATCTTAATCTCTGCAAAAGAATTACATCCTCTCCTCCATAAGAATCATGAATCCAATGACCAATTTCCCTTCACTGAAAATAATTACAATATGGAATGTCGACCATGGATGGCTCAACCCTCTCCCTTCTTGAGAAAATTCACTCCCCATTTTAATGAATTCTCCACCTCCTTTTATAGCTTTCGGGAAAAAATAAGGTGAGTCCATTCTATGCTTCTTGGTCTTGATTTCTTGAAAATATCATTTTATTCACTTGACGTTCCCTCATTAAAATAATGAACCATTTTTCCCTTGCCACAAAATTATCACAATAATACAATAATATTATATCTTTTTTCCATTTGGACTAAACATGCCAGGTCATCTTTGCAACATTCTGTCATATAACAGAAACTAAATTCATTTAAAAAAATACATGAGTTTCAAAATAATAAAAAGTAAATACCTTTTATTATAAATAATAATATAATCCATGTAAATTTATGTAAATTTATGTACTCTCCATACCAACTCATATATGCAACTCATATTATGATGTTCCCTTTTCAATCCTTTTAAACCAACGTGAATCCCTCCATTTAATAAAGGTAAAGTCCTTTCTTCATAATAAGATCTCTTTGGTATATTTAACCTTTGGTCATATTTGTGAACCCATCACTTGACATAAAGTTGGCATAAAGTGTGCTTGTCTTTTTTAAATAATGCTTGGGAATTTGTGCAAAAATATTAATATAATAATCCATAATTTTACCCTTTATCAAGTTGGAATACATGGATGAATTATAATATTCATAAAAGCATTAGATTTTCACTACATTCATTGTTAATGAACATTTTTAAATGTAAAAAACAATGCTCGAAATAGTAGCTCCAACCAACCAATTCTCCGAGGTTTTCCTTTCTTTGTAGTGTTGGCGATATTCATTTGGTTGTTTAACGGTCGCAAGGAAGGTGGTTTTAAATTACCACTTTTGGGAGCCTGAATAAATGAGAGCCTACCACATCATATTACTTGTTTTAAAATTGAGGCTCATGTGCCTTTGATTATCCCTTGTGCAAATTTGCAAGCCTGAAGTTTTGCTAGTTTTAGATCTAGGATGCTCATGGTTGACCTTTTTCCATATTTCTTTGATTTTACATTATAATGATATAATATAAAAGGAAATTTATATTTTTTCTTGATATTATATTTAATTCACAAATGAAATATGTGAATCATACCAGCCAAATCATCAACGTCATAACTATAATTTTAGCAGGTAGCTAGATGCCTAGTTTATAAGGCTCAACTGTTCATAAAATGAACGTGGTCAATACTAGTACCAACAACCATTACCAACGTTGTACAACTGGGGTTTCAGGATGCTTTGTTCATCTGCTCTAACGAGTAGCTTGGGCTATTATCTGTTATCATGAGCATCCTCAGGGATAGCTCTTTGTATGATATATGTACTGAAAGCCATAGGATTCAGATTTAGTAGCCAGTATCTACTGAAAACTTATAGGCTTCATATTTTGTATCAGTGCCACTTTTTTGTATTTTACCAGACATGATGATATATATACAAAACATTATTTTACGGTTTTATATATTGTTTCTTCTATGATGATATGGGATCTTATGGATGTTGGCCTATACAATATGAGTAGATTACATGTTATGTCATTTTATGCATTTTCTTGATAAAAATGTTTATGAATGTGCAATGTACCAATCTAATATGAAATTAGTTAGGGAATCAACAATGTGTTCATGCTTCTTGGAATGTGTGTGTATTGAATGGAATCAAAGGACCTCTCCAAGAGACGTACTCACCAAAATAAGCGGAGTAATATGAGGTCATGGATAGCGTACACATGGTTGAGATGGGAAACCACTAAGTGTGAATTGAGGTAGATAACATGGTTGTCCACGCCCAAGGAAAAAACGTTTTTCAATAATCTAATCACAGCATGATACTCGGTGGCATTGTTGGTTGCAAAACCTAGGAAAATTCATCCTGAACTAATCAACTCGATGGCAGGGGAATAGAGTACCCATGCTGCCGAATCAAGGTTGCAGGTGTTTCGTCTAGCGTTGTCTACGAATCCAAAACAAGTTGCCATCTGCACATCTAGGCAGAACATGGTATTAGCGCAATGATAAGATCCTAGGACACTAAAAAGAAAGTGTCACACCAAATAAAACACATGTCATGTACAGTATATACAAAGTACTAATGCATAATGATTTAGGCATAGGATCGTTTTAGGTAGATCCCATTTCGAGGCTCCCCCAAATATATCCTGTCATAATCCTCTAATTCATAAGCTCAATTTTCCAAAACACGTTTTACCACATATGGAACATGCCACATGGACTCAAGTTTTCCTGCCCCTAGCTTATCATGTTTTTGGTCATAAGTAAGGACCAAATCACCTTTGTTCAAGATAAGAGGTTTCACTGATTTATCGTACTGGGCCTTGATGCATTTCTTATGTGCTTCGTTATCCAAAGCTGCATCGCGACGAGTTTTGTTGAGTTTTTCCAAGTATATAAATCATTCTTCCTTGGCAGTGGTATTCAGTAAAAGTTTGACAATGAGTTTTAGTGACGGAATCTCGCACTCGATAGGTAGTACTGCCTCTAGTCTATATACCAACTGAAAGGGTGTGAAACCAGTGGCAGTTTTAATGGAAGTCCTATATGCCCATAGGGATGAAAAAATAATGATATTCCAGTTGGACTTGTGTGTTCCTTATGATAATCTGCAAGGATCTAGCAACTGCAACAAACTCACAATCAAACTCTCAAGAATGTTGCAAAGAAGAAGAGAAACATGCACTCAATAATCACTCATAAACACAGAATAATGCACAATAAAAGTATCATACAATGAATAATGAATGTAAAGAATGTGATACAATAATCTCTGATGAGGCATCATATAGGATTCGAATTAGCCAAGTAGGGAATTCGAATATGAGCTCAAAGTCTAGTTTGGATAACTATGGAGACATCATCGAGTCAGTAGTATCAGACATAAATGGTAAGAATCAGTCAAGTGTGTATAACCGAGTCTAACAAAACCATCTAACCATAAATCAGGGAATGGAGACTCCAAGGAGGGCGCATGAGGTTGTCTAGCTCAAAGTCTAGCTTGGATAACAATGGAGACATCATCCAGTCAGTAGTATCAGTCATAGATGGTAGTAGTAAGTCAAGTGTGTCTAACTGAGTCTAATAGAACCATATAGGTATAAAACAGGGAATGGAGACTCCAAGGGGGGCACATGAGACTATCAAATAGTCAAGTGGAACTCTAGAACTAGCTAATTAGAAGCTACAAGCAATCATCATGAGCAATCAATGGAACAACTGCTCAATCAATGCACTAACTAAGTGATAACTCTCGGTAGGTGAGAAAAGGCACCCTAACTAAGTGATAACTGGTGGTAAGTGAGCAAAGGCGCCCAAACTGGCTGTGGTAGGTGGGAAAGGTGCACTTGTCAAGCAGAAAAGTCAAGGAGGGCGCATTACGTAGGTAGGAGGCCAAATGGGGGCTAAAGACAGGTTTTGGAGAGATAGAAGCAAGCTCTAGGTGTTGGGGAGACCAACATGATGATGACTGGATGCATGCAGTGGCATGCAAAGCATGCAGATTTGCATGTAGGAATGAAAAATATTAAAATGATGGTGTGAATATTCCAACACCCCCCGCAAGATATACTATGAGATAATAACAAAAAATAGTAAAATAGGGCCTTGGTGACTAAGACCAAAGGTCACCCCGTACAATCAATCTAAATAAACTAAGTGAGGAAAGAGAGAAAACCCAGTGGGAAGAAATCCCTCCCTCAAAATAGACTGAAGGATGCTAATGAAGCATATCATCTCTCACCCCTGAAGGAGGTAGGTGTCCTTCTTTCTCAAAGAAGGATCGATAGATCCAAAATGGATCAGGAATTTCAGAAGGATGAATCCGTACATGTGAAAACTCTGATCTGGCAGATCAGGGAGCAATGGTTTCCCATCGAAGAAGAGGATTAGTAAAGTAAGAAGGATGAAACCTCTCATGTCGAAAATCTAATTTGGCTGATTGGGGAGTAGTGGATTCCCATTGAGGATGAGTATCAACAATGTGAGAAGGATGAAACCTTCCATGCTGAAAATATGCTATGGCTGATTGGGGAGCAGTGGATGCCCATTGAGGAAGAGGAAAAATAGGTGAGAGATCTTCAGGTTCTTGTGGATCTGTATCTCCCATTCGCTCATCTTCATCATCAGTTGCTAGACCATCAGGTTCTTGTGGATCTGGGTCTAGCATTCCCTCATCATCATCTCCATCTTCAAATTTTGAATCTGAAATATCATGTAAAGCTGAATCATCCAATATCTGAATGTGAAATGTCATGAGGAGAAGCAAGTAAAATTGGATCATCATCACTCGAAGGAGGAACATATCCAAAAATGTTGATGTCATGAAACTGCTCCAGAATATGCATGTAGTTTTCATTTGAACCATCATGATTGTAATCAATCTCAGAAGAACTAGGACTAAATGATGATGGATCTTCATTAAGATCAAAGGAGGATGCAGTAGTGGAGGCCCATTTTGAAATAGGAGTTGGAAAAATAGGTGTCCTGTGCTTGAGAAAATATTCTCATCCATTCTCTTCTTTTCTTCTGAATGCGAGTTACTACTGCCTCCTATTACCCCTTTGCTTCCAAGTTGGATAGACATCAATTCGAATCCTTTCATCATCTGTTTGTTCTTGTCTTTGATACCATTTGTAATGTATTCAAAAAATGGTTTTATGATTGTAATAAATTCCTCCTCATGTTCTGAGGTTTCCCTTCCATCCTTACGCATGGTTTCAACAATATACTCTTCTTCTCCTACTACTTCCTCTTCAAAAAAAACCTCTCCCACTTCAAGTTCTAAGGTTATTCGATTATTTATTTGGATTCTTTTCAGGACCATCAGGTGCCAAGACCATGCTCTGATACCACTTGTAATGTCCCTTTTTTTATTTTTATTAAAATAGTGAAATTTTTAACTTTTTTCCCTAGTTCAACCTTTGACTAGTTTTGAGGTCTAGGTCTCCAAATTGCTCCAAATGCTCCCAAATATTCTGAGAAGGTGTATGACTGATATTAGGAATTTATTATGATGTTAAGGTATGATTTAGCACCATCAAAATACTTCTTCAAACCCCTTTAATATTCTGGCCAATGTATGGAATTTTACTAGCAATTTGAGATTCAAATACCTGTAGGGTAAGGGTTGAAGCTGGCTCTCCAAATGGTACTGAACCTTATCTAAATTATGAACATAGGGAGGGGAAATTAAAGGGACATCAACAGGGTGTCAAATACATCTCCATTAAATTAATTTGTTCTGCTACAATACTCTCAAAATCAGAAGCAAAAGACTAGTTTCGACCTTGGGGAAAATGACATTAAATCCTCTCCAAATGATATAAAACTAAGCAAGATGACTCCAAAAGATTAATTACTGAACATGGAACTTTTGAAACTAATTAATAACATTCCATTCATCATAAATACATCAGTGAAACAATTTTCCACTCAAATTCATCAACACTTCATTGGTACACATCAATATAGTGGGGAAATGGTCACTATTTACTCATTAATGATCAATTCTACGTACATCCACTTGGAATCTCGACTTGATAGAGTTCTGAATGTGAAGAAAAGAGCATATAAATATTATTACAAAATAAATGGGACATTATAAGCTCCCCCAAGAGAACAATAGCTCACCAAAAGTGACATCCCTCAAGGATCAAGAATATGCAAAGAAAACTTGAAATGGTTGGAGGAATGAGTTGCAGTAGAAGAAATCACGAGTTGTCCTGTAGCTTACACCTGCAAATAAATACTCCATTAAATATCCCATGAAATTTCTGAATGGCCTTTCCACATACCAACTAGGATGGGAATCTTTCACCCTCGAAATTGGCTAAGGAAAGTATACTACTATTCCACTAGCTCTCTTCACAAATGCAAATTCTGAAAATGATCAAAATATATTGTCTTACTTCATTCTTGTATTTTATAAACATCCTTAGCCTTCTAAATTTCCAATTACACTCATAGTCTCCAATCCAATTTTAATTAGAGAGTGATTGAAGTATCTCCACATGTCTCCCACTTCCTAGCCTTCCACCTTCCACAAATTCGAGTAGGCATCTCTTAGCCTTCTCTAACTCCCTTGAGTGCTCACCTAGATGTTATTTTTAGGTCTGACATTTTATAATGTTCATATTCCAGCCCTTAGTTCTGCAATTTTTCATAGATGGCATAGCATCTTCATCATTGGTGTCATGGATGTTAGGGAATCTAGCCCAAGTGTCCAAGAACCTCCCATTTGACTCTTCCTTTCCCATGTAAGTTACACTTCCATCCAAATTCTACCTATAATGTATATGGCCAAGTGTATGAGCCTTCTAACTCATCCCAAGAACATTAGGTTTCCCATGAATTCAAAATTTCAAGAGGAGGAGGCCATGTGCACAACAATTCTAGCTTGTGTGGGCCCCACAACCTCCATGTGTCTTCATGATCAATTGCCACTTGATTTTTCCCTTGTATTTATTTATTTATCTCCTTTATTAAATATTTATTCCTTCCTAATGTCCAAAAACAATTTATTAGCTCCCTTATTGCAAATCCTCATATCTCCATCCAACCTAGGGAACTAGTAGGATTGATGGAATTTCCCTGTTATGAATTTATTTGAATGGGGACATTGCAGGCTATTCCACCAAGTCTGTCCGGAACAAGTCCTCGCTTCTTACCCCCATGGAACGAAAGGCCCCCCAACAAATTGGTATATAACCGTCTCAACAAATACAAGAGCATTTTAGTACCCTAAGAGAAAACAACTATGTCTCAAATGTATAACGACAGGGGGGAATTATTTGGATTCCTATCCCCGATGTTCTACCTAACTACACAATTATTTTATGTCCTCAAGTGAGGTTAACGTGTGTTTACTTAGGGAATTAATTTTAAATACTTGTTGTTTTACTCAAAAGGTAGCAAAAGTGCAACTTGGTGATGTTGAGACTCGACTCAAAGCATGCAAATATGGATGAATCTCTACAAATATTTTTCCTTCGATGAATTTCTAGCTACAAAAGGAGAGAGTTCCTTTCCGTTCCAAAATGAAAGAGACATAAGAAACAACTTTGCAAAAAAGAAAAATACTCACTTCTTGTTTTTTCTTTTCAATTTTATATGCCAAATAAAAATATGAAATACTCTTTCACATTGAATCTATCCAAAACAAACCGAAAAACAAGCTCTTTTGTTTTCTTTTCTACTTCGAATGAGTATGAAAATGACAAATAAATGAAAAAAAATGTTCTATGATTGAAAAAATACTTCAATCATTAAGTAAGGAGGGAAAATAGGTTTTGAAAAGTTTCCAAGCAAGTTTGAAGATTCAAAGTATGCAAAGATCCTTCACAAAACAAAAATATTCAATGATCTTTTCCAAGGATGCAAGTAAATGTGAACCAATTTCTTTGCCTCAAACAAAATGACCAATTTTGTAACGTACAACCAATAAGTCCAAATAAATTATCTCTTACTTTGTCAATTCAATCTCAAAAAATCCAAACCATGAATAAATAATCAAGTAAACCAAGCCAAACTTCTTAGATTTGCAGATCAGGAGCAGAGTGAGTTATCAGACCAAGTACAAAGGTTAAAGCAGGTTATGAGAATGGTATAAATGACTATTACAGTCTTCTAGTTTCCAATTCACTAACAACTTGCACAACTTCATTCTATAATCCAAATAGGGTTCCAAAAGAAAATCCAAAAATATAAAAATTAAACCGAGATCACACATATCTGATCAAGATCAGAGTGCTAAAAGCAAGCAAAAAACCAAAGGCAAACATCAATCAAGCCAAAAATTGAGTTTTAGAGCACACTACAGGGAATTTGCACTCCCCTGGAGACCATCCAGGAGCGAAACTAAGGAATTTTTCCGCTCTAGTACACTGTAGCGGCGCGAAAATTAGAGGATTTTTTCTCTATGACACACGGGATGGGTGTGGAAATATCCTGTAGGGAGTCATGGGCGAAGGTATGAAAAGAAAATTATGAATTTATTAAGCTTGTAGACCCAAAGAACTTAATGATGAGGATCAAAATGGCAATTAAAGTTCCAAAACTAGTAAATAATAGGGATAAGAGATCGAATTTTGGATATTTTATGGGAAAATGAAACTCGGGATGTCCCCAACGGAGTCGCTAATTTCTGTTCTAGCAAATTCCTCCTACGGATAGTTAAACCTACGCGAATATGAAACTAAGTTTAAACAAGATTAATCTAAGACAGAAGTGAAACAAGTGGTTTTTTACTCTCCTAGATCTAACACCATACCTAAGCTTTTAAACACTAAGAGGAGAAGGATCGTGAAACTTACCTCAAATTTGTCGGTTGTCCTAGCTCCAACTTCACACTTGATCTCCAAGGGGTGAACTTGTTTGAACAAGACAAGAAGCAATACCTCCAAGCACTAGATGTAATGGTTAAGATCTAATTCATGCAAAAAACATATCATGCATCTAATTAAAGTGAGAAACACAATATGGGATAAGCCAAGTTTGTATTAACGAAAGCAAAGAAGACTATTAGAAAGTTAGCCTTGATGTCCAAGCAACAACTTCCACTTCCAATATTTTCCTCTTGCTATATCTGCAAATCTCCTAAGACCATAGGTTTGATGCCTCCAAAATTTCTCCTAGAGCTCATGGATGGCCTCCTTCTTATAGGATTTGGGAGGCCAAGCACTAGGAGAGAATAATGGATCTAAGTGAGTGGAAAGTGGATCAAGCAGGTGAGTCATTCCAAGGAAGGTGAGATTTGAGAGGAACCTCCATCCCAAAAATATCTCCTTCGAATCCAAGATACAAGATTCAAGTGATAATATGGTTAAGGGATTTTCGTGCCCTCAACGCTGAGCATAGCACGGAAAACTTGCAATTTTTACGCCCCTAGTAGGGCACGAAAATGTTGTAATTTAGCGCCTTGCACCACTAGCAGGGCATGGTAATATGGGTAAAGTGGATCCATTGAGGTGGCATTCGACCATGAAAAGTTGGATTTTCCTCCAAGGAAGGCTAGGGAGGGGACCAACAAGGTGGAAATAAGTCTCAAGACTTGCTAGGAGGTACGACCATTAGGTTATGCATGGTGGTATGACATGAAGACGCATAATGGTGCTCAAAGCGGGACTTTTAGGTATAACAATAATTGCATGCTAGACTTAAGATCCTCCCATAACTTGATGCCAAAGGTTATTATAGAGAATTCAGACCTAGATATTACCAATCCATACCATGAACTTTATAGTTTTGACTCTAGAAAAGTGAAATGCTTCAGGATGATAAAGGATTTGGTGGTTACACTAGCTCAATTTCCTACAAACTGTATCATGATGGATGTAGTAGTGTAAGATGTGCCTGCTAAGTATGGGATTCTGCTATTTAGAACATGTTCTAAAAGGATATGAGGCATGATGCAGATGGAAATGAAGTATGCAACATTCCCAGTGTTTGCAGGAGAAAGCAGGAGGCTTTATAGAGAGGTTGCATTTGTATATGTGATAAGTGATAAGAGCAAACCAAAGAATTATCCTTTGTATGAAATTGAGGAAGACATGAGATGTTGCATTTTGGAAATGAATGATGAGTATGAAGACTCTTTTCCTAGAGAAATATTTGCTCTTGATTTCTCGTCTTGCCCAAGACAAGTATGGAAAATGCACTTTCATGGAGCATCCTCCAAAGAAGAAGTAGGGGCTAGAGTGATCCTATTTTCTCCCACCAATGAAGAAATCACTGTTTCATTCAAGATGAACTTTGAAACCACAAAAAATATAGCATAATATGAATCCTTGATGCCTGGGTTAGAAACTGCTAAAAATATGGGGATTACATAACTCATTGTTTTGGGGGATTCATAATTAGTGGTGCAACAGATTAAAAATGTTTACCAACCCAAACACCCTAGAATGAGGGCCTATGGAAATGAAGTGTGGATTTAATAGATTTTTTTTTTATACTTCTAATATCAATTTTTTTTTGTTGGCCCCCCAGCAACTCCCCTTAATTTTGCAAAACAAATAAAAATAAATAAAGGCCCCCCCATGTAAATTTTGTATATAAGGTTGTTTTCAGTTTCTTTTGCTTAGTTGTAGAGTGTGATCAATTGGTTTTTGTTCCTAGATCTTTTACTTTTTGTGCTTCTATTTCTTTTTCTTGGCTTTCTTGAGATAAGGATTTGGTGGTTTAACTTATGCATGTCATTTTAGTCTTCTCACTTCTTGCTTGCTCTTTAACATATCTTTCATGGCTTAAAGTTTTGGTGATTTTTGTCACTTGACTCTCTACCCTTATATGAACTTGTTGGAGTCGATTGCATGCTTTGGTTTGGCATAATTGGATCAATTTCATTTTTTCGATAACTTTGTTAAATGTTGGCTTTCACTTTATTAATGAATTTTTGGGCTTTTTAGCAAATCATAGTTAATTAATTAAAAACTCAAATTTATGATTTTGAATTACGCTTTGAAAGAATATTTATCAAAGAATGGAATCATATATTTTTATCCATTTTGGGCAATCTATCATAGTTTTTCAAGCTTTCAACTTATTCTAATAATTTTTCCTTTCTCATGTAATTTTTTAATTTCAGACAAAATTAAAATAATTTAATTAAAAACTTATTTATATTCCATTCATATCTTAAAGGGGTGTTTTTAAAGATTCAAGATGAATGGCTACTTTTCCATTTAAGCAAAACATCACCTTTTTTTTTTTTGACATAATTTCTCTTTGTTTTGGCACAACGCTAAATATTATTTCATTAATATAATTATAAGCAAAACATTTATATTTTAGTAAAATAAATTTTTGCAAAATATGTAAGTTAATTTTAGTAAAGTTCTTTTATTATATAAGTTATCACTTGTTCTCATTAAGATCTCATCGTTATAATGCATAACAGCTCATGCCAAAAATTTATCATTATTTTATCCAAAACTAAAATATGATTGTATGACTATAAAGTTTAGGTGGTATTTTAATTTGCTATAATGGAATGGATGATTAACAGGGCAAGATAAGCAGCTCGGTTGGAGTGAAGGTGCCTAGATATACGGGGGTGGGGCAGGGTTCAATTCCCCCCCGTATCACACAAGTGTGGAAAAAAAAAGCATTTTATATTAATTTATAAAAATATTAATTTTTAAATATTATGTCTTTGTAAACCAACTAATTTTACAATTAGTTGGTTTTGAGGTTTGTTTTTATATGAGTTAAAAAATTCAGAGATTGAAATTTTTGAGTATCACGGGTTGATAATGACGAGCGTTTCTCTAGGGTTTTTGGTTTTCTAGCTGATTGGAGGTAGCAGAATGGCTGTAGGATAAGGACGATCTACTGCAGCGCCTTGGATTCCAGCCAACCGTGACGTTGGATCTAGTACCAACCAAGGTATCAAAAAGTGGGAACTAGGTTTTTTTCATGTTGCAGGAAATCACTCCGAGTTCTGTGGTTTTCTTCTCATCTGGTTTTGGTTTTTCTGTTATTTGGTGGTTTGGATTTAGTGTATTGGTTGTGCATCATCCTATCATATTCTCACAGACTGGGTTGTTTGTTCTTATGTGACATCTGTCCTTTCATTTTTATTGAGTCGGGGTATTAGCTATAATGGTTTCTCCTAACACTTTTCCCTCAACAGTCTCTGCGGGTCCTGACATTTCCTCTGAGAGACAACATGTTGAGAAGCTTGGGATTTTCCCTTTTGGTTCACTCTCCTCGAAGCTATGGAAGGGAGCTGTGGCCCGTAATAGACGTCGCCTGAAGACTTACAAGGCTAAGGTAGAGGCCTCGATTTATACAATGTACCAGGAAGTTAACTTGGACAGAGTTAATGTCCTATCTTGCGAAGGATTTGTGGGTAAGATTGAAGGCATTGAGATATCTCAGTTAGAGCTGGTTGAGTGGGTAAACCTTCACTGGACTCCGGAATCGGGGCTACCTCCTCACACGAGCCTACTTGCTAAAGGCTTGGTTGCTTTTTTTTCCCAATGAATACATCGTTCCCTCAATCCTGGAACCTGGCTTGTGAAGAATGGGTCCCTGAATCTTAAACGTTGGCATGTTAATTTCAATCCCAACACCGAACAGTTGAATTTCAGGCACCTGTGGGTGCTTTCCCCCAGATTCCCTTTTGAATTATGGACCCCGAATTTTTTTGAGCGTTTAGGTAACTATCTAGGTTTCTTCATTCGCCTGGAAAAAATTTAATATTCGACATAAACAAGAAAATGGCATCTATGATGGTGGAATTCGATATGGTTGATGGGTTACCGGCAGAAGTTGATATTGTTTGGGGGGATAAATGTTTTAAATGGAAGGTTGATTACAAGAATATACCCTTTCGTTGTTTTTTCTGCCACGGTATGGGTCATGTGAAGGCTAGGTGCTTGAAGCTTTGTTCTGGAGCTCTCTCTCCGGCTAGTTCGTCCTCTATCACAAATAATTTCCTTCATGGACCTGTTTTGACTTCGACCTCGCCAAAAGGTAAGCATATTGATGAACCCTCTGAATTTTATGAAGGGGTTTCTAAGGAAGAATTATATTTCTACCCATCTATGGAAAAAGCATGAGATTTGAGGCATTTAAATTCTAAATCCTTAGTGAGGAATCTATTTGAAGATATTAGTTCTCTAAATTTTCCTTATGTTTCGGGGGAGTCTATCGGCTCTGAACATGTTCTTGGTAAGGTTGAAGAGGCCCCTACTTTGGGTTCATTTCCTAATTCCTTGATGCCTCCTCTGTACCCTATTGTTCCCTTTGCAAAGACTTTTCCTAATTCATTTCAAACTCCCTACGTGCCCTGTATGGTAGCCATAAATCTCCCTTAGGTGTTTATGCACAAAACCCTAAGTCTCCCAATAAATATGTGATCCCTTCCATTCGTTGTTTGAATGTGACAATCTAGAAAAAGAAAAAAGTTAAGGAGAAAGAGGTTGGAGAAGTTTTTATTCCTTTGTCTGTGTGGTTGGATAGTACTTTTCCTGAACCCTCTCCGGACCATCTCTCGTCTCATGGGACTCTTAGAGAAGTTGTCTCCCCTAGCCTTGTGTCTTAATGTCATTTATCTCTTTCAATATCCGTGGTATTGGATGGATATCCAACACTAGGATCCTCTTCAATTTCCTGAAAAGTTATAGTCTTGATTGTATTTTAATTCAAGAAACGATGTGCGTTGCGACACAAGGTATTGTGATTTTCTCCAAACATTTTCCAAGATGATATTTTTCTGCTATTGACTCATGTGGTCTATCTGGTGGTTATTTTTCTGGTTGGAATCCGGCTACTATAGTCTTCAAGCCTTTCAAGACGATGAGGGGTTTGTTATTGGAAGGTCAGCTTTTATCTAATGACCATAACCTTTCTCTTCTTAACATGTATGGGCCATATACTAATAGGAAGAGCTACTGGGAAGGGCTTGAAGATTCGGGTATTCTGAATTCTCCAAACCTTATTGTTGCAGGTGATTTGAACTTCACCCTCTCGACGGATTAAATCTAGGTCTCGTCTGGTATTGATGATGACTTGGCATATTTTCTTAAGAATATTTTCATGCAAGTTAATCTAATTGATGTTTGACCAAGAAAATTGGTTGCTACTTGGAGTAACAAACGGGTTGGAAAATGTTGTATTAGTAAACGGCTGGATCGCTATCTTATGGAAGAATTGGCGGTTTCTAAGTTCAATAGGTACAGATCCTGGGTGGAGTTTTCTAATATCTCTGATCACCAGGCAGTTTTCTTGCAAATTGAGGACTTGACTTTTAAGGCTAATAGACCCTTCAGATTCAATAATTCTTGGCAATTTGATTTGGATTTTTTTTCTATGGTCATAATATTTTGGGGGTCTATTGATGTCCCTGTGTGCCTCAATCCTATGGATGCGTTGAGTTATAAGTTGAAGATTCTAAAATCTGCTACTAAAAAATGGGAGAAATATTTTTCTGCTTGGACAAATAAGGATCTGATTGCTATTAAGGGCCAGATCAAGCAACTTCATGTTCTGATTTCAAAGGGTATCTTTTATGAAGAAGACAAAGAATGTTGCTTTTTCTCCAAGCCAAGCTGGATGAAATTCTTAAACTTGAAGAGAGAACATGGAGGTTAAAAATCCGTGCTATGTGGATGAAGGTGGGGGATGGTAATACTATATTTTTTATACTTTTGCTTCTTACGGGAGGAATTTGAATACTATTTGGTCAATTTATGATTCACAAGGGACATATGTTTTTGAAAAGAAGAAGATTGAGCATTTGGCTTATACACATTTCAAAGGCCATTTTGAAGATCCGGGCACTTCGAGTATTGAAGCACAACTCAATGTACTAAAACATTATCCATCTTTTTTTACCGAAGAAAAAGGGAAAGATTTTCGTAATCTTGTTTCATTGGAGGAGGTTGAAAAAGTCTTGAAGCTTTTTACAAAAGAAAAGATCCCTGGGCCCAATGGTTGGACCGTTGATATTTTTATCTTTTTTGGGGATATAATGGGTTCTGATTTGTTGGATATGGTTGAATATTCTAGAATTAATGGTTGGGTTACTAGAGGGATAAAATCAACGTTTTTAACCTTGATACCCAAGAGCAATAAACCTCTAACTTTCCACAATTTCATACTGATTGCTCTATGCAACTTGGTTTACAAGATTATTACCAAATACTTGCTAATAGAATTAAGCCTAAGCTCTTAGAGTGGATGTCAAAGGAGAAGTTTGGTTTTCTGGCTAATAGAAAAATTCTTGATGTTGTTGGAATCACTCAGGAAGTTTTTCATACGGTCAAATTGAGGAAGCAAAAATATCTGATGCTCAAAATCGATCTTTTTAAAGCTTATGATTAGTTTAACTAGGACTTTCTGCGCTTGATTCTTCTTCAAATTGGTCTCTCTCGGGTTGCCATAATCTGGATTATGGAATGTGTCATGACAAATAATTATTCAGTTCTGATTAATGGCAATCCAAATCCTTTTTTCAATAGTCACAAAGGTTCGCAATAATGTTTCCCTCTATCTCCGTTGTTGTTTTTGCTGGTTATAGAAGGTCTTAGCAGGTTGATAATTGGAGCCAGAGTTGATGGGAACGTTAGAGGGATTCACTTTTCTAAGACTTTCTCCATTGCTCATCTATTGTTTTTGGATGGCGTAATTCTTTTTGGTACTGATTCTATTGAGGAGTGGGAGACATACTCTTCTCTTATCTTGTTATTCTGCAAAGTGACTGGTATGGAGGTAATTCAAAGTAAGTCGGTTTTCATTCACATTCTGGTTGACAATTATGTGCTACAACAGGTTCATTCATTCCTTCCTTACAATTCTACTTCCCTAAATGATGGAGTAAAGTACTTGGGGTTTTTTATAAAGCCTAACAATTATGGTGTTCAAGATTGGAAATGGTTGATCAGAAGGTTTGAAAAAAGATTAATTTATGGTGTCATAAGTATTTGTCCTTGGGAGGTCAGTTGGTTCTTTTAAATTATGTCCTTCGGTAGCTTGATGGTGTATTGGGAATTATTGGCTCAATTACCCTGTTCTATTCTCCAAAAAATGAAGAGTTTAATGTTCTCTTTCCTTTGGTCTGCAAAGACAAAATCTGACCATTATCATTTGGCAAACTGGGAGATTTTATCTCTTCCGAAAAGATATGGAGGTTGGATTATAAAAAATGTTTTCTGGTTTAATATGGCATTATCCCTGAAATGTTGTTGGAGAGGGATCTTTGGAGACAACTTATGGTATGATCTATTGCAAGTGAAGTATATAAAGAAGGATCGATGCAGCTGGGTTAGAAACCCTTCGATCAATCCATGCTTTGCATCTTTTTTTTGGAATGGGTTCATGAAATTATTCCCGTAGATTAGATCTTATCTTTCATGGCACGTTGATGATGGTAATAATGTGATTGTTGGCATTGATCCTATCCCAGGTATTGAGTCAGAATGTTTTATTTCCCTGGAACTTTGAAATCATTTCAAGGATTATGGATTGATTTATCTGAGCCAATTAAGGCCTAAGAGTGGTTTAGTGCCTCACACCTCCTACTGCTATACTGCTTCTAACCTTGGGCTCTCTGGTAGTTGGGAAATTGTATGGAATGGATATTTGAAGAATTTAAATAATGATGGCATCATAATTTATTTTGGTAAAAACCGTCTTACATGGGCAAAAAATTCCTCTACAAGACTGTTTTCAGCTAGTAGTGCATATCAGGTCATTGTTGAAAATCATGTAAAGGTTGATAAGAAATGGTGGTTCGTAGCTCTTTGGAAGTGGAAGCTTTCGCTGAAAGTTAAGTGTTTCCTGATGGCTGGATTTTAGCAACAAAATTTTAACCTAGGATAATCTATTAAGACGTGGTAAACAGGGTCCAAATTTGTGCAGCTTGTGCAGAAAAGGTGATGATTTGGTGGATCATTTGTTTTTTCGTTGTGGCTTCTCCACTGAGGTTTGGACGATCATTTTCCATATGTTGAAGAAGGATTTTGTTTGGCCCTCTATTGAGTTCGAAAATGCCTACTTCTTATGGTCTCAGAAATTCAGGCAGTTGAAAAATGTTCCGAGACTTTTGGCTTGGTCGATCAGGCACTTCTGTAACCGGGCTATCTTTCATGATGACCATCCATCGATGGATGCAGCTATGTTTTTTTCTGGAATTTTTTCTCCCATTACAATACTACTTCCCCAATCTGTAAGAATCCGAGCAAAGGTATTAAGCTGATCCATGATTATCACTCTGCTTTTGGATTTTTTGATGGGGATGCGACAGTTTTTGGATGTGGTGCTGGCTTTATCATCTATTGTGGTGAGGACGTTACCTATAAATTCAAACTTATGTGTGGACATGGGACAAATTCAAAGGTTGAGTGGCTTGGTTTGTGGGGGCTTCTGAAAGCTGCAATTTGTTGTGGCTTAGGTTCTTTCAGGGTTTATGGCGACTCCTCAGTCATTATTAATTGGGAAAAAGGAAAGCATCACCTAAAATACTCTCATCTCAATTACTGGTGTGAAAGAACCTCCTTTTTAATGTCTTGGTTCTAGGAGCTTTCTATTGATCATACTTTCAAGGAAAATAATGATGTGGTCGATGCCTTATCCAAAGAGGCACTTGATGGATCTGCTGGTATTCTCCATTGGGAAAAGTGGGTTGAAAGGGAACTTACTCTCTCTGTAACTATGCCTTTTTTCTGATGTTATTTAGTTATTTTCCGATTTGATGTCCGAATTTGATGTAGGGAGGTTGGTTCAGCTATGTCTGATTTTTTTATTTTTGGTTGTAAGTATTGCTCAATCAGTTGGAACAGATAATCCTATTTTTTATAAGACAAGATTCTCATAGTCTATCTTTGTAATTTTTTATTTCTACTTGAAATAACAGAAGTATATTTTTTTTTCCTTGAAAAACAAAAATTTACAATTAAGTTCATGGAAAAGTATAGCCTCATAAAAATTAACATTTTGCTTTGTTTTGAAAGGCTAATTATATATATATATATATATATATATATATATATATATATATATATATATATATATATATATATATATATATATATACAGAGAGAGAGAGAGAGAGAGAGAGAGAGAGAGAGAGAGAGAGAGAGAGAGAGAGAGAGGAAATGAGGTTGTGAAAGCTAAACAATCACCAAACCACAAATAAAGTCGCGTGAGGATAAGGCTAAAAGCTCCACAATAAATTATTTTTAAAGGGATCGTTACAATAAAATATTCACGCTCAGTCTCCACCACCATTGCTATCTCTGCCAACACATTAAAATATTCACGCTAAGTGAAAGATTTTCCAGAAAGAGAAGAAAAGGCCACATTTTTTGCTATGAAACTGAAACATGTCCAAAGATCCCATTTGTCAGCTTCAGAAGGAGATCACTCCACTTGCAGCGAATAGAGAAATTGGCACTCATGAGATTGCAACATGCCAAGATATAGTCATTAATGGAGCCTCCTAGATTTCCAACAATAGTGCAACGGGTCACTTGTTGACTTTAGAATGGCACACTATCATATATTCACCCACAGAGATTTTTCCATCAGAGCTTGTTGAGAGCTTATTTCCACATATAGATCACGAGGCGATTTTATATTCGCTAGTCTATGAATCATTATCAAAGGATGAGTCTACCATATACATCATCGAAAACTAATACTCCCATAGACTTGAACTTCACCATATTGAAACTTGAACTTCTGTTTATTTTTGCTTAGTTTTCATATAATTTTCTCTTTATATTGGATTTTAGTTTCAACTTAATATTTAATTTTATATTAGATTTTAGTTTGAACATAATATTTATTTTGAGTTCTAGTTTAGTTTTTAATAAAATTTCACAAAATGTATTTCTTTGTAATTTTTATTCTAGAGATCTTTGGAGTATAATATCATATTCAAGATTATAAGAATAATATCATTTTCAATATTATAGCAAGGAATTGAAAACATTTGAGATTTAGATGTATAATGGTTTATCAAAGCACCTTGGGTAGAGTCAAACTCTACTGCATTCACCAAATATTGGTGAAACCCTAATGGGCAAGGCATGTCTTAAGTTTAACAGACAAGACCGGTACAAGTCCTGAGAGATTAAACTCTTATGTAATGGGCATCTAAGTAGAAGCTATAGCCAACTTTGACAAAGAATCCATTCAATTTTGTGAACGAAGAGATGAAATCTGGGAGAAATGATTCCCAACAATGAAGAGAGGCACATACCCACAAGCAATAAAACATGCATTCACCACATACTGGTGAAACCCTCATGGGCATGGTGTGTCTTAACATACAGGATTGGTACAAGTCCTGAGAGATTAAACTCTTCTATAATGGGCATCTAAGCAAAATCTATAGCCAACTTTGACGAAGAATCCATTCAATTACGTGAACAAAGAAATGCAATCTGGGAGAAAGGATTCCCAACAAAGAAGAGAAGCACATACCCATAGGCAAGAAAACATATCTACAAAATGATCAAATATACAAGAAGAATTTTATAGATATCAAGGCCACCATTATAAAACCTGGCAAGTATGCAACAAGTAACATTCACAAATTATGCCTTGAATGCAAACTCTAATGCTCATTTGCAACAGAGATTTTGATTAAGATTCTCCATAATAACCTTAATTCGATTGGAATCCTAGTCCCCTTTTAACAAGCACTGCCTTGATTTCATTTGGGCCTGTACAATAATGATATGAACTTGTTATGTGCCTTTTTTGGTAAAGTCCTCCATTGGCCTTCCACAAAGGCCTGTATGTATTGGATGAGGAGGATGTCTTCCTTTAGAGACCATGGACCCCTTTTGAGTCTGATTTTTTAGCAGCAATGAGTGCGTACTGCCATGCTTTTGGTGTTCTCCTGCATGGTATAATTGAATTATGTAACTTATTCCCTTCGACTGCACCGATTGTGCTCTGTCTTCTCTCTATCAACCCAACAACAACAACCCTAATCAATGAAAACGAATTTCACTATCGTGATAACAAGCCAACCAAAAATCCCATCCCCGCTACAATATAACTCGAGTTTCTGATCATAATACACCAGACACGTTACATGCATGCTAGCTAGGGGTAGGTTAGAAATCTCATAAACATTTATATGAAACATTGTGAAAGGATTTGGCAATAATTCCATTATAATAATAACATTTTTAATAAAACTGAATTCCTTGGTTTGAACTTGATCTTTCTAAGCTTTCATCTCGGTGGCTTGGAACATGATTGATTCGGTTGGTTATTCAACATACAGGCTCCCAGTTTGACTATAGTTGCACAAAACTGTATTTTAAGTCTGCTATTTGACATTGGTGATTCCTTGTGATTGTCATCTTTGGTATACCTTCTTTTAATTACAAGCTTACTCAAATTCAAAGTTCATTGTAATTCTTTGATATTTTCGTATTTATGATGACTTCTTACTTTCAATTTTAGGGTGAAAACGAGAAGGTGGGAAACAATTCCCTGACAATTTGCTTTTTTTTTGTTCTAATTTCCGTTTTCTCGCCCGAGACAAAAGTCAACAAATTTTCTCGTGCGAGAGTTTTACTACTTCTCGGGTGAGAAATTAACCACGGTTAGATTTCTTTCATCCATGAGTTTTTCCATAGTTAGAGAATTTCTCGTTCGTGAGTTTTTAGTTTCTCGTTCAAGAGTATACTATTTTTTTTTTGTCAAACTCTCGGACAAATTTCTCAGTCGAGAGTTTTGATTCATTTTAATGTCTCAGCCGAGACATGTTTAACTATATAAACGCAATAATATTTCCCTACCACGCGCATTGCCATTTTCAACACTGTTGTTGTTGTTGTTGTTTGTTTTCGCTCAAACCGACACTGTGCTGAAACAACGAAGGGAAGGAATCCCACTGCAACTCTATTTGCTGAAACACCAAAGGGAAGGGAAAACCACCCACGATAACGAAGTGAACGGCCACAAGAAGAGGACCGCCACCGCCAATTCGATTAAGTCGAGCAGACGACCATAGCATCAGACGACCGCACACGAGTATGTTTCTCTTTTTCCACGGGCATCTCTGTAAAACCCAACCGAATTCAATTTCAAATTTGGCTACCATTCCTTGGAACTATTCTAATTTTGATCAATTCGCCCTTGGGGTTAGGTTTAGAGGCCGAATTCCTCTTGTGATTGGACCAACGGTATATTTGGACCCTCTTCCAACTAGAAACACATTGAGTGTATTCAATAGCCAAGATATCACCTACCAAGTCAATAGCCAAGATAACTCCCTCACTGGGTCGGGGATTTCTACTTCATTGAGCAACCTTAAGTGCAAACAAAGAATCCATGTCAGTGTGGCCATAGTGCATTGGGAGATTTCACTGTTTTGAAACCATTTTGAGAATGATATAAGGCCTCTACCTTGATAAACCCGCATCCTGAGGCTCACCATTGTTGAATCCAACATCAATCGAGTGTGAAATTGCATTGCTGAATTTGAAATACTTCTTCATTTGATGCTACATAATTCAATAAAGTTGCAGAATACTTCCTACCTGCTCCAAAGTACTTCAGATTGCTGCTACCAACCACATCTTACTAGTGTTCGACTTTTTTGCACTCCATCAACACTCTTCTTCAATTAACTCAAGTTTTCCATTCACTTTCTCCTTGAATATTGACCTCAATTCAACATTTTTAAGATGTTTTCAGTTAGAAATCCCTGGCTATCATCTCCTTTATTGCCTTGTTCATTCCGCTCTGTTGTATCAATTTTTACTACAATCCCCTACATTTTTTACAACCCCACTCCCTGCAACCATATATCATATTATCCAAGGCCGGCCAATATTTTTAGCTGGGGACAGAGTGATGTTCACATCAAAAGTGAGATAAGTATAATGGGTTAATGCAAATGGATTAATGTAGATGTGAATGATGACAAATTAATAAGGGAGCTAAAGACAGGAGTCATATGAGGGAAGATAATGCACATGTTTATCATTCTTATTTTCCTTGCACTATGTAGGTATTTTATTTTGACCAGAAATGACTCTTAGCTCACCAAGTACTAGTCTTTTAAAATGCTAACTCTCTTGGAAATCATATATCAATTTCATATCTTAAAATGACTCAGCACTACTTTGTAGGATTTTATACAATAGGTATGGCATTGATAGTCAATGATACATTTTCAACCCAAAATGTTGTCATAGTTGCTCCATTCCATACTTTATAGGGAGGTGTATGGAGAAGAATATTAGATGATACATGTAGTAGCACTCAGGTTACTATGATTCAACAAAATCTTCATAAATTATGAAGTTGTTTGGTAGTGAAATTGAAACTAATAGCCTGCACCAAGTGGAAGGTTCAATTAGAAAAAATAAGAGAATGTATCAAGCTCTTGATTGTCAATCATCAAAGAATGACATAGAATCAACTTCCCAACGTATTTCCCACAGTGAAATATATTATGGCCATATTAGCTCACTCTCACATCAAACCATAGAAAAATATCATTCATACTGAAGGTTGGATTGAGGTGGAGAGAAACATAGATAGTACCATGTTTGTAATGGTCAAATAGAAATGAGTAACCCTTAGAAATCTTCAACATCAAAAGGACACGACTTCCCAAGCTACCCAAAACACCAAGAAATGAATGTCTCATACATTTTTTGTAATGGAAGGGAAAGAGGAGGGAAAGAATGTTCAGATATTCAATAGTCCAACCTAGAAATCATTTATTCCAAATCAAGTCGAAAATAAGTTTCAAACCTAAAAAGAAAGCTCACATGTGTTTTCCAAAAATGAGTAATTTAACCTTGATAAAATTTAGTTATATTGAACTCTAAATCCTTTCTTTCTCTATTCGTTCCCATTCTTCAATATTTAATTATTCTTATTTTCCTTGCACTATATAGGTATTCTATTTTGACCAGAAAGGACTCTTATCTCACCAAGTACTAATCTTTTAAAATGTTAATTCTCTTGGATATCATATATCAATTTTATATCTTAAAATGACTCGGCACTGCTTTGTAGGATTTTATACAATAGGTATGGCATCAATAGTCAATGCTACATTTTCAACCCAAAATGTTGTCATAGTTGCTCCATTCCATACTTTATATGGAGGTGTATGGAGAAGAATATTAGATGATACATGTAGTAGCACTCATGTTACTATGATTCACCAAAATCGTCATAAATTATGAAGTTGTTTGGTAGTGAAATTGAAACTAATAGCCTGCACCAAGTGGAAGGTTCAATTAGAAAAAATAAGAGAATGTATCAAGCTCTTGATTGTCAATCATCAAAGAATGGCATAGAATCAACTTCCCAACGTATTTCCCACAGTGAAATATATTATGGCCATATTAGCTCACTCTCACATCAAACCATAGAAAAATATCATTCATACTGAGGGTTGGATTGAGGTGGAGAGAAACATAGATAGTACCATGTTTCTAATGGTCCAATAGAAATGAGTAAGCCTTAGAAAGCTTCAACATCAAAAGGACACAACTTCCCAAGCTACCCAAAACAACAAGAAATGAATGTCTCGTACATTCTTTGCGATGTAAGGGAAGAGGAGGGAAAGAATGTTCAGATATTCAATAGTGAAACCTAGAAATCATTTAGTCCAAATCAAGTTGAAAATAAGTTTCAAACCTAAAAAGAAAGCTCACATGTGTTTGCCAAAAATGATTAATTTAACCTTGGTAAATTTATTTATATTGAACTCTAAATTCTTTGTTTCTCTATTCGTTCCCATTCTTCAATATTTAATTATTCCTTTCCTTATAGGTCTCTATGATTTCTTCTCATCCAACTACTCACAATACTCCTTATTTGCAATCTATAAATTAAGCTTTATACCCTCAATCACTAAAATATGTGTTCAAGATTATCCACCGGGATAATACAAACTCTAATCGATCAAATCGCTTCGGAATTCTAAACCAAATTGTAATAATTAGGCTCCAAGGTTGTTAGGTTTCAAATATTTAACTAGGAATATCACCAATGTAATGTCCCCTCCTACCATACCAGCAGGATAGAGAGGCCATGGTGCTAAAACCGGGTATCTAGTCCCATACTTAGTAAACAATCATTCAATTTAAAATGGAGCTTTTAACTAAGTATTTAAGTAATTGAAAGATCATATGGAAATGCATAATCATTTGAAACCACAGCGGAAGTAAATTCATTAGCACATCCATAATACATTCAAGCTATTCATCAAAGGAACAATTGCAAAGTTAAAAACACAAGAGAATACTTATCTTGACAAAATAGTCTCAAGCAACTGGCTATGCAACTGCAACGTTCCACCCAACCATAGGCCAGTTGTGCTTATCAACCTCTTGATACAACTTCCACCCCCGAGCTGGGCATGATCTCTACAAGGAACCAGGGAACAATAGACTCACACATAGCCAGGCATACACCAAGATGAGCCAAGCCAATCTGCAATTGGGTTTATCAGGCTGCTAGGACATGGAAAGGAAGAATTGCTAAGCTAGTGAGCTCAACCACAGAGCTATGGGTACCTCTCCCAGATCTATTCAGCTTGGCACTCACAATGCCTACACACCCAACACAAGGAAGTATTCTCTTCACTACCACACAGTCCCTCCAGCCATACCTTCCTTTCTAGTGCTCTTAGGGTGTGCATAGAAAAGTAGCCAGCCCTCTTGATCTTCTTGAGAGGTTACTCCCTACACTAGGTTTATCAAGCCAATTCTGTCCACTACCACTCCAGTTTCTTGCTCACAGGTTCACATCAAAACGAGGATGCACATAACAACAAAACTACACTTGCTAAGCATGAGAAAAACGTTTCAACAGTGGGATGCATGAGATGGGGTTTCCTGAGCTTCAGAAAAATGTGGGTAGACTCAAAACGTATGGGCACTTGGAAAATTCGACTGGGAGAGCAAAACCCATTCGAGAAAAATGCCCCAGGGGAAAAAATGACCTCTCCCTCAGTCCCAATTCGCGTCCCTCCTTCCCTAGCTATTGCACAATACCAAAAACGAGTTCCTGGGCATGGAAAAACGCAGGGTTATGGTGAAAAACGTGAGGATAAATTCCAGCGAGCTCAATCTGCGTGAGAGGACGAACGTAATAGATGAGGAATTGCCTTAGGAAGCATTTCATGGGGGTTTTCTTGCCCAGCAAGCCAAAAATACAATTTTCAGGTTGATGGCTTACCCATGCACGAAATCTTACTGCCATACTTCTCCAATCCCAAGACATTAAATGCCCCAACCAATCTTTGGAATAATTAAATGATTGGGTGCATGAGACAAAATGGATAGTTAAGAGTTCATGGGTTTTCTTATTGACACATGGGATGACCCTAGTGGCTCAAGGGTTTGGTTATTTCCCCTTCTTATTCCTTGTAGAATCATGCCCCAATTGTTTTGTTGCATTGCATAGCTAGTTGTGGGTTTTTCCATTAAAATTCGTATTTACATGATGTCTTATTTACATTGTGCCCATCTCGCACAAGAACCATAGGCATCTATTTTTAATTGCCGATACATAAAATGCTAAATCAATGGTGGGGCCTTGGCCTTGAGCTCCTCACCATGATCAAATTACAATATTTACATCATTTACGATTTAATACAAAGGGGGTCAAAATGGGGACATTACAACCAAATTCTAAATATCTCACTTGAACAACACCCAAAATGTGGGTCTTCATGATTACAACCAAAGATAACTTGAACTAGTAATAATGATTTCATAAATTGGATACCAATTAACCTAAACATATTTAAACATTTAATAGAAATGGCCATAAACCATAAAATATTTCACTTAGAAATGAACCACAATTGAATGAATACACACAAGTAGTAGTAGTACCCCGTATTGGAATATATTTCCATTAAAGCTAATTGATTGCAATGTATTTTATAATGTTAAATTTGATCATTGAACACCCCACTTCATTGCCTATATAAGACACTTACCGTTACACCTTTCTCTAGCCTCATTTTTCCCACTTTTTTCCACCATCACCTTCTATGCGATTCTAGGGGGCAATGGTCAGTCTACCATCCCTCCCTGTACACTTGCAAGGGAGTGACACCATCACTCCCTACATGCCTTGAGTGTTGATGTATATGTAACTTCGGAATGTATTTCATATATGTATATTGTACTCCTATAGAGATGGTATTATTCCTCTATACGGAAGTGTTTGTATTCCTATAGAGATGTTATTATTCCTCTATACGGAAGTATTCCTTGGGTTTATAGAGTTGTATGAAATTCCTAGAGTTCTAGCTGTTTCAAAAACCTATGCAGTTGATTCCAGAAATTCTACCATAAAATAGATCACTTCCCGTCTCTAATATTCTAGAAGCAGTGTTCTTGGATGATATCGCTATTTTTGGAAGAACTGTTCCAAATTATAGATCCTTTCCTTTCACCCTCCATTCATATGAGTTCTGAGTCTTGTATTCCGAGGGGTACTTGATATTCCAAAGCTTTCTGCATCGTTCATTTTTGCTCACCTCTTTAGGTATACTTAGAAATTGACAATTGATTTTTAGTATCTCTACCTCTTTCTTTGCACAAGAATACTTAGTCTTGATCACTTCATTTCTAGTATTAGAATATATTTCTTATAGGTTTAGACATTTGACCCTCTAGAGTCCATTGGCATTAGAACATCGTATTATATATATGCAATAAAACACTTTTGATTATAGAAGATTTCTAAGAGATTAGTTGTTTGAAAGTCATTTCCAGATTTCCTTTTCTTGCATTTTGTAGTTTGCTTTAGTAGCTTAGTCAACCTCTACTAGAATAAGACATCAAAGATCAAGATCTAACAGGGGAGATATGATCTTGTGGTCTAATTCTAAGCTAATTCTGTGGTGTTAGTCTACCTCATTGTTTGATTTGGTTTTATTACATTTTGAAGTGTGCTTGCTAGCATTAATTTAGGCTAGAATAGGTTCTAATCTTGCATTTCATGTGCCTACATCTCTAAGTTTATGATTAACCTTGTTGATTTCTCATTTTGTCTTAACAAGGACACATGGATCGTCTAGAGACATCTACCATCAATGCTAGATGAAGTCATGTGATGCAGTCAGGTATATTCGATTGTTAATCTGAAATATATTTATCTTGTTTGACACGTTTTGACATGTTTATTAATCTGTGGAAAATTCTTATCATGCACAGCTTCACAGCTTCAGGGTGAATCAAACTTTACTTCTATGCAACAACACTCCATGAGGTCATCGTCAGGTAAATTCAATTGTTATTCAATTTATGCTCAAGTCTATATAATCATAAATATTTTTTTACACAAATTTCTAAGATCTTGTTGTGCACAGGTGGTGTCTCTCACAATGACAGATGTCTGTCTGAGGGGTCTACAGGTGCCGGTGGACAATCTCAAAGGACACGCTTAGTTCTGATACGCCATTGCTAGGTAGAGATTGTTTACATAAATTCTGACTAGAATTATTGTTTGACATGTTTTTTAATATGTGGAAAATTCTTATCATGCACAGCTTCACAGCTTCAGGGTGAAACAAACTTGACTTCTATGCAACAACACTCTGTGAGGTCATCGTCAGGTAAATTCAATTGTTATTCAATTTATGTTGAATTCTATATAAACATAAATATTTTTTTACACATCTTTCTAAGATCTTGTTGTGCACAAGTGGTGTCTCTCGCAATGAAAGATGTCTGTCTGAGGGGTCTACAGGTGCCAGTGGACAAAATCAGAGGACACCCTTAGTGTCTTATATGCCATCGTCAAGTAGAGATTGTTTACATACATTCTGACTAGAATTCTTGTTTGACATGTTTATTAATCTATGGAAAATTCTTATCAGGCAAAGGTTCACAGCTTCAGGGTGAAGCAATCTTGGCTAGTATGCAGCTTCACTCCCTGGGGTCATCGTCAGGTAAATTCAATTGTCATTCAATTCACGCTCAAGTCTATATAAACATAAAACTTCTTTTACACGGATCTTTCTAAGATCTTGTTGTGCACAGGTGGTGGCTCTCAAAATGATAGACGTCTGTCTGAGGGTAGGTCTACAAGAGCCGTTGGATAACCACAAATGGCACCCTTAGTGTCTTATTCTTCAGATACACCATCGCCAGGTAGAGATTGTTTACATACATTTTGACTAGAATTTTTGTTTGACATGACTGTTTTATTTGTGAAAAATTAAATGATTTTTCCTATAAACTTACATGTGATTTCCGATATTTGGTTTCCTACAGGGGCTTCTGGACATTCTAACAATAATGATGGTTCAGAAGACTTTATTCCTATTTCTCACCATGTTCATGATAATGCAGAGGTTCCATTAGGTATTTAAAATGAACACATTTTATTTAAATGTTTATAATTTGATTAACAAATTATATATATAGTTTTTAATACTTGCACATGCATTTTACTTCTTACAAGGTTTGTTGCTGTTGATCCTAATCCACCTCCCCAGACAAGGAGAGGTTATCGGGTGCATCAGTTTGCTTGTAATGAAAGACATCATCCTCTTTACAGTCATCCTAGAGATGTTCCCGAGGAGACTCCTTGGGAAGAAAACATCGCTATGTTGAGTTTGGAAGAGATGAAGGAGCATTCATCAAGATTGCAGGAAGAACTTGACATTTCAAATATCTCTTTTGGTTCTCAACAGTGTCTCCTGATTGTTTTGCACAATCTGAACAATTTGATCGAGACATATCTTGGGGTTGGACCATCAACCCTTATTTTTCATGACATGATGCATAGGAGGCGGTTTTCAGTGATGGGTCACCACAAGTTTGAAGAAATAAAAAAAGTTGTCACAAAAGAAATGGTCTTTTCATGTTTTGACTTGCAGCCTGAAGACAAAAAACGTCTAAAGATTGCAAGATTCAATGTTCCACTGATTGCACCCCATATTTATTACAGGTTCCTGTGTGCATATGGGAAGTTCCCTAATAATGACAAGGTTCCTCAGTATTTTGTCAAGATGTTGATTGCAGAGTTCCAGTTTGACATGGACCCCGACTATATAGATACGGGATCTGGTTTCTATGGTGCTGGCAAAGGTCGTGCATATGAACAACTTGATGCAAAATGAAATGTTCAGTATAGGTGTTCAATGCCTCGGTTAGTACAGCCACATCCTAGATTCGTTGCTTTGCCAGAGGAGTTGGAAATGAGATCCCAAATAGTAAGAGGGGTGAGGGAAGAGATAAAAGAGCGTGTTGGGGTTGTATTGGAAGGGGTGGAAATTGGCATAAATACTTTGTCATCTTCAACCAGTATGGATGAAATCCCATTTGATGATTATTCTGATGATCGCTTGAGTAGCATGACTCGATTAGAGCTTCAGCAGTATGCAACATATTGTATAGATAATTATAAGCGAGTCGTCGCTGGACAAAATCAAAACAGAGGCATGGTACGTAAGTATGCAATAATATTTTTCAATTTATTATATGAAATTTAATTTTATTATTCTCCAAATCTAATGTCTATAAATTATATGGAATTTATGCAGTATACCAAATTCAGGAAGGATGACAACTTTGATGATATGGATTTTATTGACCGGTCAGAAACAGAGGCTAGTGGCATGAATACGCATGTTGAGGAAATTGTAGTTTCTCAATTTCCACAAGGGACACAGGTATGGATATTCATGTTTCATGTCTTCTAATCATTGGTCTTAGCTTTATCTTAAAAGGTTTACCTCCTGGTTTTATGGGTATTCTGTGTTATATACATAATACTGAATTTATATTCATGGTATTCTGGGTATTATGTGCATTTGTTACTATTAAAAATGGTTGTTCGTGCCCAGATTCTGAGATTAGGGTTTTTTCATGCCTAGAAGACTAGCCAAAATAGCTCCCAATGTGCACATAAATCAAAATTAAGAGGTTTATTATTGTTACTATCCATAAAACTATCCAAAACAAGCTTAGAACTGCCCAAAATTAATGTAACTGCTTGTTTGATGGCTGGTATATGTCTGTAGGCATTTTCATCCATGCATCTAGACGTGTTATTTGAATGTTGTACACATTACTTAACTGCCAACAACACTAAATTTAAGATTGATATCATATACCTTTCCCAAAATGAGAAATTGTAGTTTAGGGTATGAGGAAGGTACTATCACAAGCAATAGGTGTCACAAATATGCCCTACATGCTGCCTCTAGATGCTACCCAAAATACCCATGGATATATGTTTGTGCAAGGTGTTGAAGAAGAGATATTCCCTCATAGATTCACCAAGAATGATCCATACCTTTTCCTATCATAAATCCCTTAAATTGTAACATTTCTCATCACAATGTAGTGGATCATGCAAATCATGAATTGTAGGAACAGTGGGAATAAATACTGGTGGACAGCTTAACACTATGACCTCATTAGTGAACCAATTCCCTGTTGGCCACTGGTTCTGAACAATGAGTGTAATATCTCCTACTGTATCTATAATTAGAATACAATGGTGAACTCAACGAGATACGAAAAATTATCTCATGGTGTCGATTCAAAAAACTTTGTGATGAAATTCCATTCTTAAGCCCGTTCATTCGTGTAGTATCACGACAAGTGACCTTTTTGGGAAGTATTGCTGACGTATGGAACATTACATGATTCATGCTCAAGATAGTTAATATCAGATGTTATGCTTTAGTGTATAAATACTTTCCCCCAGGAATCCTTGCGATCCCCACTGTGCCTCCTCCTAGATGCGAAGCTCAGTTAACTGAATGGACATCTTCTGTCTTCATAGCGTAATGCAGCTCATGGCATATGTTAATTGCCTTGGTTTTAGGGCGTAACCCTAGTTGTAGGAAATGTGTTGTATAGGGTTTTACCATGCGTGTTTCTCTACCAAAGCGGTGAAATGTGTGTGGTATGGCTCTAAAACGTGTTTCTGGGCTATACCAACGTTCATATGACATGTTTCGAAAAAGGTTTAGCTGATTGTTTACTCTATTTTTCATTGTGTCTGACCAAAAATGTTGGCAATTAATGGTAATGTTTAAAATTTGACATTTCCTTTATTGTTTTTATTTAACCTTTTAATGGAAATTTTAAAAATTTAAGTAAAAGGATAGAAAAAGGAAAGATAGAGGAAATGCCAACTTTTTAACATTACCATTAATTGTTTCAAGATATTTGATAGTAGTTCCAACCTCATGGGACTTCATATGGAGAAAGTAGAATTTCATATCCCATTGAAAAGTCAGCAGACTTAGCAGTTTTGACGATTTCAGGATTGGCAGGATTGCATCATTTTCATTGGATTCTATCATGTATGAGGGTATGGGATTGGCCTTTAATCAAGAGCAGCAAGCCCTTTATGCCCCTCATTGTTGATGGTGCTGATTGTTGAACTCCTTTTCCATTCCCTTAGAAAAAATATACCCTCCACTCAAGCTGAAGTCATTGATTAGCCCTGTTGAACTTTTTCTACCATATTTCAAGGGACAGAAGTTATGCACTGGTATGCTCATTCTCATTAAAAATTCATTTATTTACCTTTACAGACTTCTTGCCCAAGTGCCACTCTCAGACTTGGCTTCTGCAATGCTTACAGTGTTTGGTTTGCAACTGTAAATTTTCAAGCTTAATTCAGGATACAATAAACTTTAAAATTTCTTTTATATAAATGTGCAGATCTGAGAACTTTTATAGCAATAATGCAAAAACTAAAAACTGTAGAGCAATAGTAGATAGTGCACAAAATAGAGAGTCACACAAAGAAACATGAAATTACCCCAGGGAAACCCAAAGTGGGAGAAAACCCCAGAAAAAAATATTTCTTATTTGAAAAGATGATAGAGATGGAAGTACAATATAAACCCAGCTACATTGTCTTACATTCAAAAAAGAAGATGTTGCTCAAGTCTAGCAGGATGCTAGCATACTTTCTGAGGAAGTGTCATGAACTGAAAATCTGATCATAAAATTATTTGCAGCAGCAGCAATAGAGAGAGTGAATGGCAATAGATAATAGTCTTTCAATCAACAACTTAGAATGAGTAAAAATGATGTGAATAGAATAGTAGCACTAAGTATACTTTTCTTTTGGAGTTATCCTTGCATGACTTGGTTAACTCGAATTAGCTTCAATGACAACTCACACTTGCAACTTGAATTAGCAACTTACACTTGCAACTTGAATTAGCTTTAATGACATCTCAGACTTGTCTTTGAAATTATCTTAGTAACTCGACTTGACATTGATGATAACTCAAAAGGTCTTGTCCTTATTATCACATTTATGCTTAAAAATTTTCATGATAAGTCTTCAGTTTAGTCAAATTTAGGCCTCCAAAGGATGTTATCGCTGCTATAGGATGGTGATAGCAATTGCATACTTGGATTATGCTTGTGTTCCTTCAACAGTTTCATTATTACGTACAATCATGTGTCTTCTCTACTAGTGTAGATGTTTCCCTTGCACTACATATGAAGAACAACTAGTTGAATCTTTAGAGAACTTGCCCAGAACTATGAAACAAAGCTCCTTTAACTGTTGGTCAATGAATATATAGCTTGTATCTTCTTGTGTGCTACCATTTCACTTTTCATTGGAATGCTCTCACATCTAGGTGAATTTATGCTTGCTATTATGAGTTTGATGGTCTGGAAATTCCATTATTTCATTATTGTTTGGTATAGTAAGACTTGTCTAAAAATGGTGTATCGACAATTCTACAATGAGCACCCCATTTTCCCATTATCATTCTTCTCTAAATAGGCCTGAAATAATGATCCTTTTGTTAAGGGTTCATTTAATTACTACTTTTTCTATATGGATTGCATGATTGGAACATGAACGATGTTGATTATCCATGTCTTATACAAGCTATCACAAAATGCTACCCAGAATTACCCCTTTAACCTTGAGTGTTCAGATTATCAAAAAGTATTATTATAGATTCCGAGTTGTAATCATTTTAATGAGGGTGGACAAGTCATATTTACAGTCCCAACGCACTTTAAATTTTGAATTTTGTGAGTACTTTTCCTTTTATTTATATAGGTTCCCTCAGTACACATTAGAGCTACCAATGAGTGAAAGATGATGATTGTTATAGCAAAGCCAACCTCTAGAAATATGTCTTCAAATAGGTATTTATCCCCATAGTTTATGTCTCCTATGATTGTTGGTACTAATTGATTAATGAGATGTTTAACACCATCACAAAACAAAAATCGCCTGTAGTATCAAAAATGAAGGAGCTTAGTTTGTCCATGGAACCCTCCTTAGAGGGTGTGTATGAGATTATAGTTTGTCCCAAAACTTGGATACACACACACACACACACACACACACACACACACACACACACACACACACACACACACACACACACACACACACACACACACACACACACACACACACACATATATATATATATATATTAACTTTTCATTTTGACTTTGCAGCCCATAGAAAACCCGGAGCCATTGGTGTTCCTGTCCGAAGGTTGAGATCGATCTTCTCTACCTGTAAATCAATTGTCACCATTTTTTGCGATAGTAAGAAATGACCAAGGGCATGACGATCATTTTTGGTTACTTGATTGATCATTTTTGTTTACTTGAACATATCTTACTTGTGACTGAGCTACTAGTGATCAAATTATTTGGTTATGGCAGGTATTGGAATATCACTTTTGTTTTTGTCAAGTATTGTTAGAGACTGTGTGGTTACTCGCATATCTGATCATCTTATTCCTTCCTCTTGCATCATCTCGAGTGAATCCTTGTCATCTGTCCTATTTCAAGTTTTGTGGCTATTTGATGGTCTTGTGGCAGCTGTTATGCTATTTTTCACCCTGGATGATTATCAATGTCAGTTTTGGTCTGCTTTGCCATGTGTCAATATCATCCTACTGCAGTAATATATGAGGTTGATCAGCTTTCGTAATGCTTTTATGTTTTGCTTTCATAATGCTTTTATGTTTTGCTTGTTTATTAATGCTAAAGCACAACAACTAATTAGAATTTTGCTTGGTTGTTTCAGGACCGGGACAGGAAAGATCCATCTCAAATTGTCACTGAGATGTGTGGTTTTGCTACAATCCTTTCTGGCACATTTTTGTTGCATAAGACCAAAGATCTCAGGGACAATTCATCCAGTGTAACATGTATTATTTTTTCCTTCATCTATTAACATTGTTACCTTTTGAAGCATTATGGTACTTATCGCAGTTTCATCTCATGCATTTAGTTCATCCTCACATTTGCAATAGTGTAACTTAAATATATATTTGCAGGTCTGTCACCATTGCTCGCATCCCGCAGCTCAAAGCATTCTTCAGAGAATGGATGTACTGCTGAGGAGATTCCTCTTCGTCGCCAAGAATCTTTTCGGTAATGCTTTTTTGTTACAGATAATCAGTATGGAATTTTCATGTCATGCTTTTAAAAGAGTTACCATAATGTAATTAGAGACTGTACTGGTACAAGTCCTGAGAGATTAAACTCTTCTATAATGGGAATCTAAGCAGGAGCTATAGCCAACTTTGACGAAGAATCCATTCAATTACGTGAACGAAGAAATGCAATCTGGGAGAAAGGATTCCCAACAACGAAGCGAAGCACATACCCATAGGCAAGAAAACATATCTACATGAATGATCAAATATCCAAGCATAAAATTATAGATATCAAGGCCACCATTATAAAACCTGGCAAGTATGCAACAAGTAACATTCACAAATTATGCCCTGAATCGAAACCCTAATGCTCATTGGCAACACAAATTTTGATTAAGATTCTCCATAATAACCTTAATTCGATTGGGATCCTAGTCCCCTTTTAACAAGCACTGCCTTGATTTCATTTGGGCCTGTTCAGCAATGATATGAACTTGTTATGTGCTTGTTTTGGTAAAGTCCTCCATCGACCTTCCACAAAGGCCTGTATGTATTGGATGAGGACGATGTCTTCCTTTGGAGACCATGGACCCCTAGTGAGTCCGATTTTTTAGCAGCAATGAGTGCGTACTGCCATGCTTTTGGTGTTCTCTTGCATGGTATAATTAAATTTTGTAACTTATTCCCTTTGACTGCACCGATTGTGCCCTGTCTTCTCTCTATCAACCCAACAACAACAACCCTAATCAATGAAAATGAATTTCACTATCGTGATAAGAATCCAACGAAAAATCCCATCCCTGCTGCAATATTACTCAAGTTTATGATCACAGTAAACCAGACACGTTACACGCATGCTAGCTAGGGGTAGGTTAGAAGTCTTATAAAAATTTATTTGAAACATTATGAAAGGATTTGGCAATAATTCCATTATAATAATAACATTTTTAATCATTTTTCAAGATGGATTGACTACTTCTTTTCCTTGACATCACTTCATAAAACTGAATTCCTTGGTTTGAACTTGATCTTTCTAAGCTTTCATCTTGGTGGCTTGGAACATGATTGATTCGGCTGGTTATTCAACATACAGGCTCCCAGTTTGACTATAGTCACACAAAATTGTATTTTCTGTCTACTCGTTGGCATTGTTCATTCCTTGTGATTGTCATCTTTGGTATGCCTTCTTTTAATTGCAAGCTTACTCAAATTCAAAGTTGCATTGTAATTCTTTGAGATTTTCGTCTTTATGATGACTTCCTAGTTTCAATCTTACTCAAAATAAAAATAAAAAATGGTATATCTGGTGTTCAAGACTTCATTCAACATTAATTTGACTATTGGATCTAAGTTTGGGAATTGAGCTTATGTGAGGGTTAATGAATTTCTCAGACTCTTATCATGTTACTATGCATATTACTTTGCTTTGATTGGGTTGGGACAGAACTTTGAGTAATATAGAAGATTTCGTCCAAATATTTAAAGAAACATTTTAAGTATTGTAGAAATTTTCACAAAATTTCTGTAAAATATTTATAGTTCGTCGAGGCTTTAAACTTACCATTTAAAGTCTTAAAGATCTGTGATGGCTTGTACAATTTTCCCCAAAATACTGAAATTTTTCCATGCTAAGAAACTTTTTAGAACACAATACGAGAAATAATGATGTAACTCACTTCAAACTAAAAGCCTTCACAAAGAAACAATACAGTTAACTCACTGGGTTAACTCAACCATGGGTGTTAGAGTACTACTATAAGCTGCTTGAATTTCAACAACACAGGGGTCCAAAAAAATTCAGATAGATGAAAAAGAAAAAAAGGCACATAACATAATTCGACAAATACTTGCTCATGTGTGTATATCGGACACAAATATGGATGAACCTTCAAGCTCTACAACACTAAAACCGATGCCAAAACCTACATCATTTACATAAATTTTAATCTTTAAAGTAAACTTGGAAAAGAAAAAGACTCTATAATGTACACAGGAATAGAAGTTGGATTTCTCTTTTGAGCAAGATTAAAAAAATCCAAAGAGGAAATCAATGATATATACAATGTATATAAGTCGACTGTAACCTCTATAGCTCAAAATTCTTACAGTATAATCGATCTCTGGGCATAACATTTAATTCTATGCAATGCAATCTCAATTCCTAACCTCAAAATATCCAATTACCGACGTTATGGAATGCAAGTACTACAACGAAATTACAGTGATTTTTGGTATAAACAGAAAAATTTACAGATGCCATAAAACGGTGAAACAACTGCTTTTGGATTTGACCTTTACCATCTAGTCGAGAGGTGGAACTCCACCATAAGAGGATAAACATAATACTTAATGGGTCTTAACCGTGTGACATAATAGTTAGGAGCGGTGGAATCCAGTTCCATCTGACACGATGCGCCGGTGAATATTGACATTTTAGGGGCAGTAAAATATAGAGAAATAGAGTTAATATTAATAACATTAGAACTAAACCGAACTTTAGAAGGTAGTAACTGGTTTTGTATTCGTATTTTGGGAAGGGTATTGAATGGAATAAAATATCAAAGGAAGACACCAAAATCAAATAACTATAGTATAGAGAGGCAGGTCTAAAGAAGAAAGAAAACCTCATTTTAATAGAAAGAAGAAAATCAAGTACAAACATTCTATCGGATGAAAAAACAAAGATTCTTTAATTTTCCATAGTAATGAACCAAATTCACATTATAATTCCCATTACCAAGTTGAAATTTCGAGTGTCAAGCATAAGCACAATCTCAATGAGTGATTAGCACGAGTGAATCCCACTATTTAATCCGCAGATTTCAAGGCACTACACATTGATGTACGTTAAAAAAATGCCAATTTTGACATAGAATGAGCAGAGACGAGGCTGTCGTGCACAAATCTTATACGCAAAGAACGTTAGAATGGAATCATGCACCAAAAAAGGAAAGGGAAGCCATAAAAAACATTATGAAGGTAGCAAGAAAAATGGCCACCGCGCAGATTTGGAAGAATCCACAATGGGCCACTCCTTGGCATTTTCCTAGCGAACTATTCGCACCCAAAGATACAAGGAATGGTTGACACCCTTCTTGCATCCCAGAAAACACCACCCACCTCAGATGCATACTATACCAGGTAGCGCAAGCAGAGGAGGGGATGGCACCAGCAGGATGGCAATGACTATGGTAACGCTTCACCATAGAAACAACATGTAGCAGAAAAGATATAAGTACACCATGATTCACACATTGGAATATGGTGCACACTTTGGGCGAAAGGAGAATAAAAAACACACAAACCTAATCAGACAACGAATCCTACATGCAGATACACATTTTAATAGCATGCAGATATATATATATATATATAAAACAATAGTGAAGAAGGTGTGACCATCAAAGAAACCCCATGAAGGAAATGATGAATCATATTGCACCTGAATGTTGCACAAGCAAAAAACGAGGGGAAGTAAACAAAAAACCCTAACGCTCAATTTGAGTAAGAAGTTGTGTGAGAAACAACCATGCAGAAGATGTCTACATGCGTACTTTTCTTTGTTGAAGATACGGTGATATCAACTGAACATTCAACAGAAGATGTTTTCAATCCAAAGGGGTGAGAGCACTCAATACACAGTTGCAACCTCCCACGACGTCCAATTCGCATGTGCAATTATAAGATTTGATGGGTTCGATACTCTTCAAATATAAAATCACGCTGTAAAGTTTGTTCTTTCTAATCATTAACTGGTTCATTTCTTACTATTGGAGATTAAGAACAATGTGTGCGACCGCGATTTACAGAGGAAGAGACGTACACGAGGAGAGACACAAGTATGCTTTTTAACATATCTAAAACCCAACTAGAACCGGAGGAAATGCAGGTGTTGCAGTGCATGCAATCCCATTAGTGGCAAGCAGTGGTGCAACACATGAAATCTCATTAGTGGCAAGTGGTCGTGCAATGCATGCAATCTCGTTAGTGGCAAGCGGTCGTGCTCGTGGTAGGACATGGTGCCAGGTGGAGTACCTGTTCAAAATATGGGCAGAGACATATCAAATGAGTTACAAAGTACAAACGGCTGAACTGTATATCTCATATTATAGATTATTATAGATATGTTACATATTTTGATGGTTGAAGGTAACACCGACTAACCGATCGTAGAAATGAATAATGGAATGTAACTAACAAACTTAACTAATGAGATTACTAATTCTAACACTCCCTCTTAATCTCAAGGGTTACATTCTTACTAACACTCCCTCTTTATTTTTATACTCTAAAACTGCTAAAATGCAAATCTCATAAATGCACAAATGCAAATGCTTGTTGGTCTATGTCTCAGCCAAGCTTACAAACATTTCAGAAAAATTTCAAAAACTAAATTGGGTTTAGATTAGGGTACTGAGGCCTATTTCTTTCATCTTCATCTTCAAAGATAGAATGCTCACCTGGATCCCAAATTTGATGTTGTTGTCGTCTTCTTTCCTTGCTTTCAATAGCATCTTCACTTAACTGATCTTTGTGGTTGACTATATTCTTTGTCTCATTGTGTCTCCACCCAAAAATATTCCGCAAACACTTCCATAATTCTTCTACCTCAATGTTCAACTCTATTCCTTGCATGTGTATGTTACTTAACTTCATTTCTTGGGGCATTTCTGCAATGCTAATTTCTGATTCTTGCCTTGTATTTTTGTTCATGTCTTCACAAATCCTTGGATTTTCTATCCATTCTTCTAGCATTCTCAACTCTTCATCATAATCTGTTAGCAATACATCCAAGTGTTGTTCTTTCTCAGTACCTGCACAATCTACAAACACACACAAATTTTCAGTTTAAAAAACATGAGATTCTTTGGTCTCAGTTGATGCTTCAAGCATCTTTTCGATGTGTAGGAATGGAATCTCCAAACACTCTACAAAATATTCGTTTTGTTTCTCATCAAATACTGCTACATGGGAAGTTTTATCTTCAATCGAATCGTCATCAACAAACTTTGTTCACTTCACTAAGTTAATGGCATCAACAATATCTTTTGTTGGATTCACGAGAGTTTCTTCATCATCAAAGGTTTCTACAATGGCAGCTTTACCAACAACTTCATCATCCACTAGTGTATCTACACAGTGGGATTCACCTTCGTCTTCATTCTCTGTGGCACACAGAAGGTCTTCAATATTTTTCTCCTCTACTTTATCAAGGAGTTCTTTGACTTTCTTGTCTTCGTCTTCTTTTTTTGCTTCAAACATAGAAGCTTCTTGTAATTTACCAATATGATGCAAAGTATTAATGTTTCTCCTCTTTTTACTGTACCTCATCTCTAAAGCATCCCAAAAAGCCTTTGCACTAACAACTTGATGAAATTTATAGAAAACACAATAAAAAACGTTTTCATCCACTGCTAATAAAATAAGAAGTCTTGTAATTGCATTTTTTATGTTATGGGGATCCACAAAATATTTTTGAACAAAGCGCCACAAATTTATTGAACAAAGCAAATCTTCCATTTTATTTGCCCAAATTTCATAATCCATACCTGAGAAAAATGGCAAAATTGGCATAGATCTTCTCAATATTTCATCTATCTCTTCATCTTCATTAGATTTATTCTGATCTAGATCTTCATTGATCTGCTCGATCTCTGTAATCTGATTTGTATCTTCATCATCTTCTCTATTTATGACCCCAACTAGAATCTCACCATACATCTCTTCAAAATAGTCTTCCACTACCCTTTTATTTTATTTCGCAAATTGTTTAATATTTCTCCTTGCTTGTTTTAGTCTTCTCTCCTTTTTCATTCAACTTAATTTTATAAACCCATTTAGGAATGTAACTAACACACTTAGCTAATGAGATTACTATTTCTAACAGTACCTAGACTGCTGCATTCAATTGGAGCCATGCAACACAATGACACTAGAGGCATGAAACACAACAACTGGAGCAATTAGAGTGACCCACTATAATATGCCTCGATATGAGGCCAAATAAGGCTTTGAATTTGGGGATTGGTTGAGAGGAAAAAATCAGTTTAAAACTTTGTTATAAAAAGCATTGTAAATTGTGCCAAGGTAATAAAATTACATCAAATCGATTTCTATAGTCCCTACTGATTGCGGGAAGGGACTAATTCCAATTCCACATAAACCAGTAACCAATCAAAGTTTCCAAGTTCATAAAAAAAAAAATGTATCTTGTACCTCTTATATATCTCTTAACCCAATAGAAATGGAAAGTGTGCAGAGGTCACAATCAATTTTCTTTCAATTTATCATTCTTGGTATTTGTAAAAAAAAATGGGAAGGATACAAAGTTACAGTACATCTCTTACAGATTAAAAGATCTGATAGACCTAACAGATCATATAGAATGGAATCGACCAGACACAAAAGAGAATGTTGTCTCTTAGACCAAACAGATGCAAATTGAGTTCAAATTCGGTTTCAAAGCGAGCTAAGTCCACTGGTATTGTCAGATTGTGTGAATGATCTACTTCCCAGGAATGAAGCATATGCCAATATATCAATGTGTTTCCACCCACGGGTTCCCACCTTTGTGTGACAATGAAAACACTATTCTCTATGTCTTTATTCGTCGTACATGTTTCTTTTCAACTACTACATGCATGTCATGGCATGTTACGAGTATCTATGTGTCGTTACCTTGATATGACTCCTGATGTGCAAACCGTTCTAGATAGGATGCAAAGATGTATTGTGTTCATGGATTCTTCTAAACTCCACTTACTAATAGGTAGAATTCAAAACCTCACTTTGCATTTTAATGCAATTAACTAAATTTTATTGGTCCACTTTTGCAAACAACACCTCTAGTCACATAAACAGGCAAGCAACATCAGAAACTGATAAGCGATATATGCCTTCCAGTAGAAGAGCTTTTCCCTTACCTTTCCCTTACCCTCTTTATACCATACATCCTAGGAGCGTTACCACTATATAAGCTAGGAATACCCAAGTAGCCAAACATGCAATTAAACACTCCCTTGCCTTTATTTCTTTCAATTTCCAGAAATAGACTTGGAGCTGTAGGTTCCCCATAGGATGCCTTGTTATGACATGGACTCCCATTGTCATAGAGACATTCAACATCGAATTGAGAAGATGGGAAGCAAACCAACAACATGCATAATATAGCGACGTCCACATTTCAATTCTTCAACATGCATGGGGCAGGTGGTTTTCTCGTTGATAGTGTTAATTGTGCCCCTTCATGACATTGACCCATAAATTTGACACTTTCGCTCCCCATAGATCACTCTACAACAATATCTAGAATCCAGTGACATCCACATTTCAATTTTTCAACATGCATAGGACAAGTGGTTTTCTTTGATAGTTTTTTTTGGTGCTCATTTATCACATTGAACCATAGATTTGATTTAATTTCCATTGCAATTGTTCAGAATGCATAGAACACGTTAATTGCCAATTGGGTGAGCTATGACCACTTGTTGGTTGTCTATGTTTAACCATCCAAGACATCTCTTAGGGTGTTTTCTTGAGGCTTTAATGATAAATTTACCCGCTAGTGCTTTTATAAGCTCTTTGTTTTTATAATTTCTAAGAACAATAGGCGGGGGGTTCTTTCCCTCTATTCCAGCTTGAAACAAAACAGTTTTCAAATCAAAAGAGTGCCTAAACTGCTTCAATTTACATTTGCATGTGTTTTTTCAAACAAGGTTTTGAATTGTGTGAAATGAACACATCCCATGACATCAATGAGGAAGTCCCTTACATGGCCATTGATATGGAACACAACTTGGATCTGATGGCCAAGTGTTTATTGTTTAAATGCATGATCTCAATCTCTCTTTACAAAAACCAAAATGTTTATGATTTTCTATGTTCCTGTCCACCTAAGCCTTTCTAGCAATTCTCCATTTGCATGCTAAAATCCTTTATCACAACGAAAATAATGTGATACCTCTAAGATCTTCCAACTCTTTAGTCATACTCTATGCCAAATGTCACAATGTAATGTGCATGTCAACGGGCTCAATGTATATTCTAATTAGAAAATTTATTATGAACGTTTTGGCAGGGGGATACTTCCATGCTTCCCATTTTCTCTCTACTTCCTAAATATACTTTTCTTTAATTTTTTATTATTATTTACAGTAGTCTAAATATTAGCCTTTCTTCCCTAACAACGTGCTTCTATTATCTATTTGCATTTTCTCTCTACTTCTTAAATATACTTTGCTTAGTCTAAATAATAGCCTTTCTTCCCTAACAACATGCTTATATTATCTTTTGCAAATAGCTTAATTTTTCAAAGATCATATTTTCCTTAAGTTTAGTTGTAATGACATGAAATAATGACTTGTAAATTCATGTTTTTAATGATATGAAATAATGGCTTGTAAATTCATGTTTTTAATGATATGAAATAATGGCTTGTAAGATGACTTGGAATTGATGGCCAAGTGCTTGCTATTTAAATGCCTGAGTTCAATGGCAAATGATGTATGGTTTTGTTGGAAAGTATTCACATGTTTTTCAAGGTTATGGTGGCTCTCTTTTATGCTTATTCTTCGATCTCTTGTATATGAAAAACAATGATTAATATGGAAGTGAAATGCAATTAGTGTGTGCTTGTTATCTAAGTGACTTATCACATAGTATTATGGTATGGGAACATGGGTGGTATGTGTTGTAAATGGTGCTAAGGTTGAGATGTCTTGAAGTCTTGATGTCATGTAATGACAAACGCATGTAAACTTTGATAACTATGGAACTTGAAAAAAACTTAAAAATAAATATTTGGTTTATATGGCATAAATACCTTTACAAGAGATCTCCCCAAGATTTTATTGTTAGGATATTTAGACACTTAGGAGTTAGTTAAGATCAACTTGTGTAATATATCCTTTAGGGATAGTGTGTTTCTTTAGTATGCATTAGTATGCATTTGTAAATACTTAATCTGACGGTCACGATATGTTTCCGACATAGAGTGATCCGACGGCTCAACTTCTCTTAGATCAAACCTAACCTTGATCCGTGGCTTAACACCCGATTGGTCCATGATCTCTATTTAAATAGCATGGAGGGTCATTGTTTAGTTGATCGATTATGAGAAGCTCATTTGTAACTTTCTTTCTTTGCATAATAAATTGTCCCGTAGAAGCTATTTGGCCGGGGCCGTGGAGTGTTTCCCTCAAGAGGGTTTAAACCACGTCAAAACATCGGTGTGTTGATCTGTGATCTGTTTGTGTGAAGTGGTTGCTCTTGGTGTTCAGTCCTTTGGTAGTACCCTGTGTACCCGAACATGGTATCAGAACTTTTATGAAGTGTCGCTTCCGGTTATGATCTAGATCTTGAACTGCTGTTGCCGAAACTCGTAAGGGTTTCTAGTTCTGGTATTTTTGTGCATTTTTGGGCTGTGGGAGGTGTTCCATTGCGTCCATAGCATCGTTTCCATTGGGAAATAGTTTTCGTTTGATAAAAAATGGTTCCCGGTTGCTCCAGAAACACGTATTTCATCAGATCTGAAGGTATAATGTTACAGTGACGCATTTTTTTATTTCGTTTTTTGAAAAGAAAAAATCTCATATTTTATTTTTGTTACTGTTAGATTTTTTTGGTTCAGATTGTGCTTTCCCGTCTGCGTATGCTCTTTTCTGTGTACCTTGAGCGATCTCAGCAAATCAGAAACAGAAAGGGAAAGGGTTTTTTCGGCTGCGTATGCTCTTTGCCGTGCACTTTGCGCGATCTCGACAAATCAGAAACAGAGAGAAAACGTAGACTTTTTGGGAAAGCTAACAAGATCTAACTCCACAAGTGTGGAATTTTTTTTTTGTTTCGATTTGTGCTCTGTTTTGCAGGAAAAAGGGCAAGCACACAAATCGAGCAAGAAGAGTAAAAAAAAAAAAGCCCCCTTCCTCATTCCCATATTTTACATACCTTTTAATCTAGCTCACTTGGTTCAAAGTTGATTTATTCCTTAATAGGTCTTGAGTTCAAGTCTTAGGAAGTTACTTTTAAAAAGAAAAGTGCATGCAATTTCTATTTTCAAGTTACTTTATTGTAAAAGTGCATCTCACTTAAATAATAAAAAATAAAAATACAAGTGAGTCACTTAAGTTTTTTATTTATTGTTGCACTATTTAAAAGTAATATCATTGTAAAAGTGAAATCACTTATTTTACAAAAGTGATTCACTTAAAGCAACTTTCTTGTAAAGTGATTGTCAAAAGGTTTATCTTGGGAAGAGGGGGGTTCTTTTTTTGCTGGACATTCTCTAGCTGCCACATCACTATTGGGGACATCTTCAACAGTTTCTTTGTTCAAGCATAACTTCATCATACAGAGACAGTTTTCAGTGCCGTTTTTTTTAAAACTGCCTGTTTTTTCGATCTCTTCACATCCAGACTATTGGTTTCTTCTTTTACAGCAATTAATTTACAAATATGGCCTCCCCTTGTGATATTCTACTTAATAGTTGCAACTATTTCTCATCGAAATCTCGTATGGAGGATGTTCTACGAAGTAGGGGACTTTTCAGAATTACAACAGGGAAAAAAAAAGAACCCACTGATGATGATAAGAAAATAAAATGGGAAAATAGATGTGATGAAGCTCGTGGATTGATTGGGATGTCAATCTCTACTGATTTGCGATTCCACATATCTGGAATTGATGAACCTAATGCTGCTTGGGACAAGTTGGAAACTGTGTTTGGTAAACACAATGAAATTCGAGGTCATCAACTCGAAAATGAGTTGATTTCTTTAAATCCAAGTGACTTTTCATGCATTCAAGATTATTTATCTAAGTACAAAACTCTTAAACTCTTATGTGCACAATGTAAGATTGAGAGGGAAGACAAACAGTGCATTTATCATATTCTTTCCAAACTTGGACCTGCATATTCTGTTTTTGTATCTACATTTTACTCCATGAAAGCATCCTTGAATGCAGCTAGCTATCAAGAGCCTAATCTTGAATCCTTTTGTGATTCCCTGATTAGAGAACAAGATAAACTCATTCATCTTGGAATAATCAACAATGCAGATACATCTGGGAAAGCCTTATTGTCCCAACAGAAAGAAAAGTCCAAGCCTCCCAAGAAACAAAATTTTTGCAATAATAAGTCAAACAAGGGTCCCAAACCCTCTCAGTCAGCTCCTTCTTTAAAAAATGACAACGGATCCAAGCCAAAAGGAAAGAAGACGGAGCGTCATTGCAACTATTGCGGGAAAGATAATCATGATGAATCTAAGTGTTTCAAGAAGATGGCAGCCTTGGAAGCAGCAATGAAGAAGCACCACATCAACCTAGATTCGTCTTCAAAATCTACCTCTCATGGACATGCACTTTGTGCTTCTGGTTATTCTTATAATGCATCTTCTTCTTCTACTTCAAATGAATGGCTCATTGATTATGGAGCATCTTATCATATGGCTAAGGATCAAGCCATCTTTTCTACTATGCATGAATGTAACACCAAACAAATATTTGTTGGTGATCTCTGAGTGTTGTAGGAGCTGAAACAGTTCCAGTAGATAATGGTCATTTTAGTGATGTACTATGTGTTCCAAGAATTTCCTGCAATTTGTTATCAATCTATCAGATCACTCATTTTGGTGAAGGTAAAACTGTGACCTTTACACCTCACCAAGTTGTAATCAAGGATTTTAAAGATCCTCAACAGGTCCTAGATACCGGAATTGTTGATGATATTACCAAGTTGTACAAGTTTAACAACTTTGGGTCATCACCTTTCCCTTCAGTTTTTGTTGCTCATAGTGATAACTTGAGCAAACTTTGGCATGAGCGATTTGGTCACTTAAATTATCGCTCATTGCAACAACTATGTAAAGAAAATATGGTGACAGGTCTTCCGATGGTATCTTGCAGAGATGGTGTTTGTTCCGGTTGTGTACTTAGAAAACATCATCGGGACAGTTTTGACAAACGTGCCTCTTGGCACGCCTCGGTTCCCTTGGAGCTTGTGCATAGTGACTTGTGTGGTCCTCTTCCATCTGCTTCCTTTTCTGGTTTCAAGTATTTCTTAACTTTCATTGATGATTACACCAGACGCACTTGGGTTTATTTCCTAAAACTTAAGAGCGAAGTATTTAACATGTTCTTGGCCTAAAAGGCCCTTGTTGAAAAACAATCTAGTCATCAAATTATTAAGTTAAGATCTGACAATGGAGGAGAATATGTTAACAAACAGTTCACTACTTTCTGCACTGAACAAGGCATCCAACAACAGCACACTGTTCCATATACACCACAACAAAATGGTGTAGCTGAGCAGAAGAACCGCACTTTAAAAGAAATGGATAATTGTATGATCAAATCTAAGGGACTAAGTCTTCAATTTTGGGCTGAAGCCATAAATTGTGCAAATTACATATTTAATCGCACCCCCACAAAAGCATTACAGGGTATAACACGAGAAGAAGCATGGAGTAAAATTAAACCTGATGTAAGTCACTTTCACATTCCGGATGAAAAACGGAAAGCATTGCAGCCTAAAAGTGAAAAGTGCATATTTGTTGGATATTCTGAATATGTAAAAGGTTATAGACTTCTTCAACCACATTCTCATGCTATAATCATTAGAAGAGATGTTAAATTTGATGAAAATCTCTTGGCCTGCGAGCCTAACTCGGCGATTGTGCCATCTTTGGCCTGCGAGCCTGATTCGGCGTTTGTGCCTTCTTCTTCTTCTTCCAACTTCCTTGACAGGTTTCCAACTCTAGTTTCTGATGATGACAGTGAGGATGAAAATCCACCTCCGCCTACTCATGTTCCTCCAGTTGCACCAGCACAAGTGCTTCCTCGATGGGTCCGTTCAACATGTGAAGTAGCTGGTGATCTTGCCGGTGATCCTAGAGATCAACGTCGAACACGTTCTCAGTTTCAGCGAGCCTCTTCTCTTTTGGCTCAAGTTTCCGAGAATCATGATCCAGAAACTTTTGCAGAAGCTTCAGGGAATCCAGATTGGGATGCAGCCATGGATGAAGAATATCATTCCTGAATGGCGAACGATACTTGGGATCTTGTACCTCTTCCAAAAGGAAGAAAACTTGTCAGATGTAAATGGGTCTACAGAACTAAGTATGCATCAGATGGAAGTGTTGAAAGACTTAAGGCAAGGTTAGTTGCCAAAGGTTTTTCTCAAGTTGAAGGGATTGACTACAATGAAACCTTTGCTCCCGTCGCCAAAATGAACTCCATCCGCCTTGTTCTTTCCCTTGCAGCCTTACACAACTGGGAAGTCCATCAAATGGATGTCAAGTCTGCCTTCTTACATGGTGATTTATAGGAGGAAATTTACATGGAACGACCTCTTGGCTATGTTCAGAATAACTCTAGCCTTGTCTGTCGCCTTAAGAAATCCTTATATGGCCTTAAGCAAGCTCCTAGAGCTTGGTATGCCAAAATGGATAACTTTCTCCTTAACACTGGTTTTTCTAGATGCCATTCTGACCCCAATGTCTATACCAAGAAAGTAGGAAACCATCTCATCATACTTGTTCTATATGTTGATGACCTTATTCTTACTGGTAGTGACCCTAAGCTTATAACCCATGTGAAATCCAGTCTTAAACAAAATTTTGAAATGTCAGACTTAGGACATTTGCATTATTTTCTTGGTCTCCAAGTCCTGCAAACCAAAGAAGGAATCTTTCTTTCTCAGTCTAAGTATGCTTGTGACCTTCTTTGACGCTTTCACATGGAAGATTGTACACCAGCCCCTTCTCCCTTCCAGTCTGGAGTCAAACTTTCTGCCACTTGTACTTCACCTGAAGTAGATGCCACCTTGTATCGTCAGCTTGTTGGTAGTCTTTTATACTTGACTCATTCCCATCCTGACCTTTCCTTTGCTGTTGGTCGAGTTGCCCGTTATATGCAGACACCTTATGAAAGTCACTGGAAAGAAGCTAAAAGAATACTTTGATATATTCGAGGTATAGTTCAGTTTGGGATTCATTACAGTACAGGGGGGAAACCTTTGTTGGTTGGTTTCACTGATTCAGATTGGGCCGGCCATCCTGATGATCGAAAGTCTATTGCAGGTTATGTTTTCAGTCTGGGATCTGGACCTATTACTTGGGCTTGTAAGAAACAACAAGCTCTTGCTCTTTCTTCAGCAGAGGCAAAATATCGAGCAGCAATTAATGCCAGTCAGGAAGCTTTATGGCTTCGACAGATCCTTTCAGAGTTTGGATTCGAGCAGCAGCAGCCTACTCCACTTTGGTGCGACAATCAAAGTGCCATCAAGCTTGCCAAAGATCCAGTTCTACATTAACGCAGCAAACACATTGAGCTACATATGCACTTCATCAGAAATCTTGTTCATGATCGTATTCTTGAAGTGATCTTTTGCCCTACAGATGATCAAGTTGCAAACATCTTCACCAAGTCTCTTACAGAAGTGAAGTTTTCTAAACTTCGATCTATGTTAGGAGTTCAGGAACTTGTCATTAAGGGGGGATAGGCTCTAATGCCTCCTTCCTTCTCTTAATAGTGTCACTTTGTAAATCCTTCAATCCTATCCCAAGTTGTTCTTAAGGGAGAATGTTAGGATATTTAGACACTTAGGAGTTAGTTAAGATCAACTTGTGTAATATATCCGTTAGGGATAGTGTGTTTCTTTAGTATGTATTAGTATGCATTTGTAAATACTTAATCCGACGGTCACGATATGTTTCCGACATAGAGTGATCTGACGGCTCAACTTCTCTTAGATCAAAACTAACCTTGATCCGTGGCTTAACTCCTGATTGGTCCATGATCTCTATTTAAAGAGCATGGAGGGTCATTGTTTAGTTGATCGATTATGAGAAGCTCATTTGTAACTTTCTTTCTTTGCATAATAAATTGTCCCGTAGAAGCTATTTGGCCGAGGCCGTGGAGTGTTTCCCTCAAGAGGGTTTAAACCATGTCAAAACATCGGTGTGTTGATCTGTGATCTGTTTGTGTGAAGTGGTTTCTCTTGGTGTTCGGTCCTTTGGTAGTACCCTGTGTACCCGAACATTTATGGGGACTATAAGGCCTATGGAGAAGGGCATTGAGCCACCAATGTACAACATTTATACTTAACTTTGAATAACACATGTGCATGTTAACTCAATGAGAAAAGACAACTTTAAATTGATATCTAATGATGGAGCTTTTGTACTAAGTTTTGAATTGATAATGCCCTAGCTAGTGTTGGTCATTTTGATCATTTGAAGCTAAACTTTCCTTCAAATGATGCATTCAAACAAATTTCATTGTTTTTTTTCAGGGATGTTGATTTCAAGATGACACTATCAACACGGAAACCAAAAAACCTTTGGATGTTATTCTTGAATACTGCAACAAGTCAAGACTATTATGTCAACATTGATGCCTTTCCGAGTTCCCATCTCTATGACAATGTCATTGGGAGCTTGCTCCTAGATGAGACTTTGAATGCAAAAACTTAGGGCAGGGACTTGCTACTTAGCATCAAGTTTAATGACAGTACATCATTGTTTGTCATGTCACTTATTTTAAACGATAATCTCTAAAACCGATAATTGGATCCATCATTTAAATAATTATTATTTTAAATAACTTTTGATTTCATGATAAAACTATTAAATTTTATAAAATATATCTTATAATTTCTAACACACCATCTCTTTCAATATACAATTATTTTAACTTTAAATTGTTTGCCCTTATCATTTTTAATATAATTTTTTTACCCTTCTCTCATATATATAAAATTTCCAAAGTTACAAACTTTACTTTTATACAATATAATTTACTAAATAATCAAAATAATTTCTAATTTTTCTAATCTTTTATATATATAGATATATTTGTTGTTTAAATTTAAATTATATTTCATATTTTATATTAAAATAAAAATTAAATATTTTAAAAATATACTTATTTAACTTTAAAATTTTATATAAAAAATATTTATTTCATCTCACACCACTTTTTAAATTAAATGTTCACAACTTTGTTTAACATGATTTTTCAAATTAATTATATTGTTAAAATTTCAAATAAGTTAGTTTAATAAAGTTTATTTTACAAGTTAGAATATATCGTTTTTCATATTGTATAACAAATGTCGAAGTAAACAACATTAATTATATATATATATATATATATATATATATATTAGCGTTTATAAATGTTATTAATACTAATAATTACTAAAATTATAAGATATATTGCGTTTACTAATGGATTTGTATTTGTATTAAATTAAACCAACTATGATGCAAGAGCTTTTGCTTATGCACCATATATTTTACAATAAATTTATGGGATATTTTTATATTCTTATAAAACATTGACTTATGTATTTTTATTTATACTATATTATGTATATAAAAAATGATTAAATGACTTTTAGTTTATATTTTGATTTTTGTAAAATCTTGAACAATTGCTATACATTTAATATCTTTGATATGAAATATCTATTGCAAATTGGATACTTCCAAATTATAATATCATGTTTTTACTTGTTATTTTTTAGGTAATTTTTTTTATTAATTGTTTCTTAAAAGGTTTATTATGGAGGTGTATTGCATGCTAAAAAACAAATTTATTAATTTTACTTATTTGATAAAGAATAAACCAATACATTATAAAAATAGAATTTTAATTGGAAGATAGTATAATAATAAGATGGTATACTATTAAGATTTTCAAACATTATTGACAAAGATGGTATAATATTAAGATTTTAAAAAATTATTGACTTCGTCATGTTCATTTGAAGCTTCAGATGATCAATGTTTTATTTAACATTAATAACAATGTTTTATTCAGTCAAGGACATTAATCAGGACAAGTTTTTCAAAATTTTATGCTACATTAAGGTTTTCTCATAGTCTGTGATAATTTTTTGTTTTGGTTATTTTTTAAATAGTGAATTTTCTTTGTTTCTTTTGGCTCCATAGGCCATGATGCCACCCTGGGTTCTTGTGCCTTGGGTCCCGACGGCATGCTGGCGTCACAAGGTTTAAATGCGTGTTAGTTGCGTATTAATTTGGTTGGTCTCTCTGTTTTTGCGCTCTTGTCCCAGGCTCAGGTGCTCAGCTCTTTCAATGTCATTAGTACTTGAATCTACTGTATCCTTTATTTCTCGTTGTGGGATGGTGGGTTTTATTTGTCTGTGTTAAATTCTGGAAATTACTCTGTCGCGTTGGTGCTTTTCCTAAATGAGTTTCTTGTGATCTGATCACCGATGGATATGAGATTTATTGGGTCTTGTCCATTGTTTTTTAAGTCATTTGAGTAGTGAACTTGGAGGATTTTCATTTGGGCGAGCTCTATATGCTATTGTTTTTTGTTTTGGGTGTGCTTTTTCACTGCTTCCACAATTCTTTTTCCCCTTTGGTGTCCATGGTCTCTTTCGGTGGGGCGCTACTGGTGGGCTGTAGCTTTTTCGTTCGTTGGTTTTGCTAAGCTTGGCGACATTGTTTCTTTTGTGGTGTTCATCTTTGCTGTTTGGTGGTTCGGTGATAAGTTTTCATTTAATATGTTCGAGTCGATGCGGTTGTATTTTGGAGAAGGTATATGGTTTTCGCGGTTTGCTTGGTGCTTGGTAATTGCATTGGGTTTCCCTGCGAGAGTCGGTTCGCGCTCGCACAAGAAATCCATTCCCTGGCCCTAGTGAATTCGTGGTTGATAAGTAGTGATTTGATTCCTTCTATAATAAAGATGTGGCATTCCCCAGCTATCCTTTTTCTTTCGATCAGCAATGGCAATAGTTTCACAAACTTGGCGGTATTCAAGGGAGAGATCTTGGTAAACAAAGCAAGTCACTACCAGCAGGGACTATATATCGTATTGAGGTCTGGTCTGATAAAACTATGGAATGGATATTGGTGTATTTATAAACCTATTTGGGATGAAATACTGTATAGGATAAATAAATATGACCATTATCAACCCCAAATATATAATTCTGAGTTTTTATCATTTTGTAACAAGAAAGTCTCAATAGGAAAAAACAATTGATACTTGACTCGAAACATAATTAAGGGACACAATAGGATATTCAATCATTATATGTGTAAATGAGTTTAGATATATTTCATTTGTACTAATAACTTGGAAAAGTATAGTTCCAGGTAACGCAAGTGAATATATGACAACAGTCGTAGCAGATTTTTAATAATCAGCTCATAACATTCTTGATAAATCATAATTGATATATGTGTTATTAGATTCGAGCAAGTAAACTGGGGAACTATTAAAACATAATAGCAGTTCATTATCATGTAGACACAATATGCATTAACAACAATAATGAAGTTAACAAGAAAAAAAAATGAGGGTTTATGGTTAACCCTTCTTGCAACCATAAATCGTATATGTCGATCTAGGGTAGTAAAATATATTGAGATGACTTGTTGAATATATATTAGTCCAATACTCACTTTTCAAGTACATAACTATATAACCTAACTACACTGATTCATTTCAAAATATATTCAATGGTGTTAGTATCATGGGTTAATAAAGTGAATATCTATAAACTTCATAATGTATATTGAATGTTGATTTATCTTACTTACATGCAGGAATGGTCTGGGTTCCCTAGGGAGGTTGTGATTCCTTGCAACCAAAGTGCAAACTTCTTTCACGGAGAAGAAACCTCTCTAGAGATATCCCCAACGTAGTATGTCCGAGATCCCTTGGGTATTTATGACTTTTTCTTCCATTTTTTCTCAAATCGTTGTGGTTTCCTCTTATGGAAGGTTGCATGACCAATTTGTGAGATGTTTCTAGTGCTTGTATTCATTATTTGGTTCATCATACTAGTATTGACTAACTGTAACAATTCCCATTTCATGTAGTTGTTGTTTGATGTCATCCACTGGGAAGGAAGAGATCATACCAGGGATTTGCAGCCACAAGTCCACCCAAAATGAGGTCGTTTTGCCATTTTTATCTCCCAAAAATTGTGTTGTTGGATTCATTGTTTCAGAAGGAAATCAGAGAGAGGGGAACCTAAGTATTTGGGACGAAGGGAACTCATTTGGAATCCAAAAATATGAGTGATATTCCACTACTAACTGATTAGGATATTATTGATGTGTGTTAAAGCATTTATTCTTTAAAACTAAATAATAAAAATGATTTTATATATTGGGAATGCACAATTACCTATTGTTTTTTTTAGAAGTAAGGCTCTATCAAATACCAAGTGGGATCAAATCCATTTAGGTGGAAACCCCTTTTAGAGTCCTAAACTTGAGGAAAGGTTTACACCTCAAGGGATTTGATTCCTCTCGGCGATTGATAGAGCTAGAGTTAATACGGATATATGTTGGTTCCAATTGCAGTGGCCACATCATAACAATGTTGCTTAAAAATCAAAATTACCACATGTTTAAATTATCTCATCCAAAATTTGAAAAAAAATATTTATGCAATTGAAATGGTGAATTGTAATAAAGTAATAATAATGTTCAGTGATAATACTTGTCAAAGAATGAAATGAAATTTAATGATGAATTACATATATATTACAGAGTGATCATTCTCAATATATGTCTTCTTATGCTTTTCTTAAAACCACTCCTACCCCCTTTGTCATCTTCTCATATCGATTACATGTGAAAGGAGTCTTAGTTCAAACATAATTCACCCTTAATACGAGATATTGTTCTAAATGTGAGACCATGTTTCTCTTTATTTCCAATATTTATAGTTTCTTTCTCTAATTTTAATCCTTGTGACTTGTGGATTGTCAAACCCCAAGTAAGTTTCAATGTAAATTTTCCTCATCTTCATAATTGCAACATTTTCTTCTATGAAATTTAATGATGCATTACATGTATATTTAATTGAATATTATTATACAAAATGCAAGTGTCATCTCCCCTCCTACAGACCGAATTCCTGGAAGGGAACATGAACTTAGCCCGATTCATTAGATTCATACGAATTAAAACCAATGTGTGCAGATGCAATTCAACAAACATGCACAATGGAAATAAACAAACCGTCCACACACATTTCATATGCACACAACATATCAATACAATCATCAAATTATAACATTTCAGAAGTAAAACACATAGACAGAGAAATACTTATCTTTATGGTGAAATGGTCCCAAGCAACTAGCTATGTCACTGCAACATCCCACCCAACCATAGGTCTCTGCCCAACCTGTATTATTTCAGCACTCAGAGAACACCCCTGAGCTGGGCATGATTTCTACAAGGAAAAGGGGACATTCATACTCATACACAGCCCAATAATCACTGCATCTAAGCCAAGCCTGTCCACAAGTAGGTTTATCAGGCTAAATCTGAACCCTCTTAGTTTATGGATGCTTGCACTCAAGCTCAAGCCAAAGCAATGGATACCCATCTCAATCCCAACATTCTCTTACACACAACAAACTAAAAAACTAGGCATGGATACACATTTCCAACAATGGGATTTACAAATAGGATGGCCATGGGTTTTCCCCAAATCGTGGGAACACCAAAACAGACAATGGAAAGGGGAATTCTACCATGGGGAGTGTTAGTTTTTCATCATTTAATTCAATATGATCTAGGATCTTAACTGAGAGAAAAACATGTACAACATATCAAACACAAGAGACAAGAGACAAGAGACACAAAGGATTTCACCGGGGAAAACCAAGAAGGTGAAAAACCCCCCAACTTCCTCAGAGATAGAATAAGCAACAATACAAGGACCACAAAGATCAAACCCAAAATATAGAAGTCTTCAGTAACATACTCCTCCTCCACTTGTGCGCACTCCTCCTCTCTCTCACTAATGCGAAGTGAGTGAATGAGAGAATGTGTCAAATGAGAGAGTCACACTCTCTATTTATACTTTTACTTTCACTTGACCTTTACTCAACTAGGTCGGCATCAACTTAACCACTTAATATATTGTTGACTGGGTTGATCCCACTAGGGTGGTTTAATAACCCTTTAACCCACATGACTCATATAGGGCCGACCCCACACTGGTGGTCTAATAACCCATCAAATATAAGTTGCGACACTTACAAGTACAAATGATGACACTTCCAATCGGAGGAATAATACATCTCCATTGGGGATACAATAAAGTACAAATGTAATACATACAATATACAAGTGAATATCTTCCAAAGTTACAAATACATCAACACTCCCTCTTAACTAGGAAGGTATTCTCTTGACACAAGTATTCAATTCTGGAGCAGGATCATCGTCACTGGATCATGGAGCATCATCGACACTGTTGCTGTACTTGTCATCTCGATCACTAGTTCTATATCTCAATTCTTCTCATCATAGGAAGCTCTACAGAGCCAACCCTTTTCAGGTTGGATGTAGGGCTAGCTTCCTTCAGGTCTTCATCATCTCTGGCCATCCTGTGGAATCCTCATGACTAATTACGTGCATCAACAAAACCTCAAAAGAGAATCCCAAGAATTTTACGAGCTCACTGCTCAACCTATCGGATCTCCTAGGATATTTTACATGCAATTGCACAACCTTTCCACGACCACGGAGTATCATCCTGAAACTCATGATCATGCTGATCATATCATCTCATCGTCCATGAAGCACATCCCAGATGCACATCATACAACACTTACACCACAGACATGTGAGAACACATCTACCACCATTCAGGGAAGGCTCCAGCCCTTACTTTTTCACCATGGGAGAACACATCTACACCTTTGTGAAAAATGGCTTCATCCCTTACATCTTCACCGTCGGAGATCAAATCTAACCTTTGTGAAGAATGGCTCCATCCCTTGCATCTTCACCGTGGGAGAACACGTCTACACCTTTATCATTAGACTTCGTAATACATAGCTAACATTTCTAATATGTTGTACGTATGATGATTATGCAATGGACTTAATATTGAATGTGTATTACCCCACTATCTATACTTATAGATGCATATTAATATTATGGATTGGATAAGCATGCTATAGTGTACACGTATCTAATATTCTTGTACATAGTTAGAATCCTAACTATATCTAGTTTTCCATGAATTAGAAATATGATATCTATATGGCTAAGTTTAAACTTGGGACTATATAAAGTTTACGCTACATTTTACAATGATAAGGTTTTTATTATGCAATGATATGATTATAATATGCAAACCTAGATATACGTTAGCACCGTCGGATATTATCATATGCAGACATGAATATGATCTAAACAACCTTACAAAGGTTATGGCTTAAGTAGTAGTTTGACCCATGCTATATGTATTAGCTCTTATCCTAAGTGTTATTAACATATGTTGTTGTAATCGCCAAAGTCTCGTTAATGGAGTGATGAGTTGATGTGCATTGAAATTGTTGTTTTGACAGGGTTACGATCATGTATTAATTGTTATGACCGAACTCCATAGTGGAAAGCCTGGTTTTCAACCCACGTAGTCCAACCACGTGAACTTTGATCAATAATGTAACTAAGAGTTCTAGCTGGCAAGGTTGTTGTATTGCCTCTCCTCCATGCTGTACATGATAATGTTCACTTGGCATGTAATGTTGGCCACTTCGTAGTTGAAGTAATTAATCAGATGTTGCTCAGCTTTCAACATAGCACTGTTGGCTCTTTCTTGTGCATTGATCTCACCAAATCTTGACCATTTATTTGTGTAACCCTAACCTTGTTTTATGTAGTGGTAGCAAGTTTCTCGGTCTTTCATTATTACATTGAGTTGAGGCCGACAGGCTGCCAAAATGTAGGGTCGAAGGAAATTCCCTTCCAGGGTTTCGATCTTGTGACCTGTGATATATAATTTCTTTAATAGTTGCAGGCTTAACTCCTTGCCATAGAGTCACGGTACAGTAATATGAAACGTGGTTTCTGTCAACTGTTGAGATGGTTTTGTATTGGAGTTTGGATTTTATTTCGGAATCGTCTTTAGGGTTTTGAAAAATGCGGTTACTGATGTTGTTACCAGACTTCGTTGTTCTTCTATTGGTGTGGTGTTCCAATGACCTGAGCTTCGATTAGAAGGTAATGTTTATGATAATAACAAAATACTATTTTGCTTAATTGTTTTATTGTATCTTCTTATTTTTAACCACTTCAATGTGTAACTTTGCAGGTACCCTCTTCGTTGAAAGTCTTCTATGCAACGATTTTGGGAAAGGAAAGCTACTACTGGTTCCTGTTAAGCTCTGGTGGTTCTTGCAAAGCCTCGTAGGTGCCTTCGATGTGTTTTTCTATGTGTTGAGAGTTGGAAACCTCCGGCTTGTATGAGTGATGGATGCAAAGAAGTTTAAGCTTGTTTTGTTTTGATATTATACTGTAAGAGGTTGATCCCCAGTCTTGTATTTGATGTTCGGTCAGTAATATTTTTGCTGTAGCATTGGAACCGACTTTGAGTTGGTCTTTAGACGGTAAGTTGTTTATTTCAGGGTAAAACCCTGTGTAGTTTCGTGGTTCCACAGTCTTGGATTATTGTTAAAATGTCGAGGGTAACTCTTGTAATTCTCTGTTATTTGTTTGGATGGAAATCCAGAATCGAGGGTTCTTATTGCACTTGTAAACTATGTTTATTGCATCGAGAGGCGCTCTACAGCCCAGTATGAGGGAGATCTTGTTAGTCGAGTGTTTGTCGAGCAACAAAATAATACAATGTAAACAAAAAAAAATAATACAAAGTAAAAAGTAATAAATATTATGTCGACCATAAACAAAAAGAATAATACAAAGTAAAAAATAAATATGAGACTTAAACTAGAGACTTTAGAGCTTAGGATTAGGTGGTAAATATTATGTGAGACATATACAAAAAAGAATAATACAAAGTAAAAAGTAAATATGAGACTTAAACTAGAGACTTTACTTTTTACTTTTAATACAAAGTAAAAAGTAAATATGAGACTTTAGAGTGTTTGTCGAGTTTGTCGAGTAACAAAATAATACAAAGTAAACAAAAAAGAATAATACAAAGTAAAAAGTAATAAATATTATGTCGCCCATAAACAAAAAAGAATAATACAAAGTAAAAAGTAAATATGATACTTTAACTAGAGACTTTAGAGCTTAGGATTATGTGCCTCAAGTATTGCACTCAAGGAGCTATTCAAGGAGAGGTTTGCACCTCTGGAAATTTGATCCCTCTCGACGCATGATAGAGCCTAGGATTTGGATCTAGGATGGTATTTAAATAACAGTTGACTGTGGGAAAGCTGGTTACGGTGATGCCAATCAACAATAGTTGTTTTGGATGAAATTTATAACTTGCATGACTTAAAAACTGTATGTCTATGTTTTGTTCTCATTGTTTGTAATCTTATTTGGAAATAGAAGAAAATGGTTGACTATTAATAGATGTCGAAACGGATATGCCTTCATAATCTAGTTTTGTTTTTACGAAGGATACTCCACCTGTAGCTCACGATTTCTATCGGGCTTGTGTCGGGCTTGTACCCAATATTAAATCTTTGTAATCATAATTTTCGATAATGTATATGTGTATTGCTAGGGATTGTGAGCTAATCTTTAGACATGAAATGTAATCGTGCCTTTGGCTAGCTGTTAGATAATTCTTAGATAGTAAACTTACCATATATAAAAGATAGTATGGTTCTAGAAAGTGATGAATAGGGTTTAATAAGTCATAAATGGTATCATTCTCTGAATAATGTCTACATTTTGTCATAGAAGACTTGATATAGAAATTATGATGTGTGTATACAAAATTAGGGTTTGTAGTGTATTAGGTTTTGATACTACTGTAATAAACATTCAATACTTGAAATCAAAGCAGGAAATTAGTGAAGAAATAAAATATGTATAATGACATGAAATCTATATAATGTTTAGTTCTTGCAGCTGCTCTAATTCTTTAAAATACTATTACTTGGAAAGTCATGAAATGTTTAATTTTGATTGCATTTGCTTGCTATCTTAATGAATAGAGACAAGAGAAATTTATGGAACTGTCAGAAGCATACTGTGTTTTCTTTCAATTAATATTTACAATAATTCTATACTGCAATTTGTGCTATACTATAATGTTTTACTGTGTTTAAACATATGACAGAATTATAAACATAACACTTACTGAAATCATTTATCCAATCAATGACAATCTGCCTATCTCTCATTTATCATTAATTTGCTTCTCTATACTAGAGTACTATGCATAGAAAAACATGGGGAAAAATATAGAGATGGTTATCTATTCAGATATTTAACAAAGCTTTATCATTCAAAATTAAACATAGATCAGAAAATAAAATAAATTGTTTTACAAAATAGAGTTTGACTAAGTAGAAAAATTAAACTATAAGCAAAGTAGTAACAGTGAAACCTGGTTAAGTGTAGAGAAACAAACATCCCAAGGAACCTATTCCACCCAACCAATTCCTCAAGATAGCCAAGTTTACTTGCCTTAGGACCCCCGAGCCTGTTCACTGAACCACTAGGAGGAAGAAACTTAGAAGCTTAGAACCTCAACTTGCAGTAGCAATAGTTATCCAGTCTTAAAGACTTAGTAGTGAAAGGTACCTATACCAGCACCTCTGGTTCTCCTTCTCAGAAAAATTTGTAGACTTACAGTTGCACTCTCACATAGCCTCCCTATTCAAATCTCTCAATGATCACCTGATGCACTTGAGGAATATTTCTGCAGAAAATATTGTAAGAGCTGCCTGCTCAATTTGAATTTTCCTTATGTAGGATGCCTAGGCCTTTTAGTGGTTAACTGGTCATTTAATGAGCTTCCTACTCACTCCCACCACCTGGGGGATAATGCCACAATTTTAGGGGTAGTTGTCTCATAACCAACAGCTAGTGGTGAAGTGCAATTGCCGCCATTTGTCCCATGCCTTCTAACAGCTTCCAATCCTCCTATTGGGTCAATGAACACTCATTTAACAGTTCCCATTGGGTGATTGTCTCCTACTTTTAATTTATTAAATAATAATAATCAGTAATTACATTCATCCTTGACCAAACTTGGTCATAATTACAAAACTTTGTAATTAAAATTTAACATAAAGTATTTTGCCAATAAAATAATATTTTCAGAATTTGGGTAGGTGACAGGAATGGCTCTTGCAAATGTGTCCCATCACTTCTTCCTCGAAGTATTTTCTATCTAAAGAACACCAAGCCTTTCTCTGAAGTACTCGAACTTCACTCTGGTTAGTGGTTTGGTCAACACATCTTCAATCTGCTCATATGTCGCAACATACAGGAGCTTCACTGCTCCTCTCTACACGATATATCTGATATAGTGATACTTGATCTTGATGTGCTTTGACTTGTCATGGAACACCGGGTTCTCAGACAACTTCACACAACTTTGGTTGTCACAGAAGATACAGGTAGAATCCAACTGGAGATCAAATAACCTAGACAGTAGCTTCCTAAGCCATACTACCTCACAACTATCCAAACAAGCTGCGACATACTCTGCTTCGGCTGTACTCAGTCTTACGCAGGATTGCTTCCTGCTAAACCAAGAGATCACACCTTATCCCATACTGAAGCAACACCCTAAAGTTCTCTTCCTATCTACAGCACTACCTGCCCAATCTGTATCAACATAAATTTCCTGGTTAAACTTTTGATTCGCATCATACTTGAGCCCATAATCAACCGTACCCTCCAGGTACCTCAGAATATGCTTTATAGAAATCAAGTGAACATGTCTAGGATCCATCAAGAACTAGCTCAATGTGCTCACTGCAAAGCAAATATCTGGTCTCGTGTTTGTCGGGTACATCAAGGACTCAATCATCTGATGATACATCGTGACATCAACCGATTCAGATGAAGCATCACACAATAGATTTAGGTTCGATTCCATAGGTGTTACCATGGACTTGCATTCCATCATCTGGAACCACTTTAGGATCTCTATGCATACTTCCCTTGTCCAACAAAGATTTTATCTGCACTCTGCCACACCTCCATACCTAGAAAGTAATGCATCATACCCAAGTCCTTCATCTTGAACTCGGTAGCAAGATTCCTCTTCGAGTTGACAATCAATATATCCTCACCTGTCACAAACAGGTCATCCACATACAGTAGGAGTAACACTGGATTTCATTCCTCAACATTGTAGTAAGGTTGGAATCCGCTTTACTCTTGGTAAATCCCAAACTGGACAAGAAGCTGTCTATCCTGCCGTACCATGTCCTGGGTGCTTGCTTCAAGCCATAGAAGGATTTCTTCAATCTACACACACGTGACTCCCCGTCATGTGTCTCAAATCCGAGTGGCTGCTCCACATATACTTCCTCTTTGATTACACCATTCAAGAAAGTTGTCTTGACATCCATCTGGTGTATCTTCCACTTCATCATTGTAGCCATAGAAAGTACTATTCTGATGTAAGTGTATCTGGCTACAGGTGCAAAATTCTCTTCATAATCTAACCCTTCTTTCTGGGAGAACCCACGAACTACAAGTCTTGCCTTGTATTTCTCTATGCTACCCTCTGCAGCATCCCTGATCTTATAGATCCACTTGGAAGTCACAACAAACTTCCCTTCTGGTATCAGGACCACATCCCAGACATCATTCTTCATGATCGAATGGTACTCCTTGATAATGGCATCCTTCCATTACTACATCCTAAATCCTAAAAACTTTAAAATCTTCAATATCTTCAATAGATAGTTTTCTTGAACAAATGTTGTTTGTACTTCTTTTGTAGGTGATTGTACATGATCTTTCCTACAAGTCAAATTCAATTTCATGATTATAAACTTCTCATAGTTTTTCAAAAACGCATTCTTATGCATAAAGACATATGTCATACAGTCATGCAATTATCTTAGCCAATGCTTCAATACAACATTTATCCATATCCCATATTCACACGGTAACTTTCTAGATGCCTTCCATCTCTAAGAGAACATTTGTTAAGAGTGTGCACAACTCCCAACATGTTAGCAAAGAGGTTTCATTCGAGATAAGTAGCAATGGAATGTTGTACAGTACCATAGGCCACTTACCCATTACTAAATTAGTAGTATCTTGTTCATTAATGCAACTTTTCCAAAATGCATAATATACATCTTAAATCTAGGAACATAAGTATGTACATGACTAAACAACATCATTTAAGTAATCATAAGAAATGACAATTCAAATGCTTAACTTTGTTTGGTTGTAGGGTGGACTCCTTCTCAATCTTTGCTTCCTTACAGGAACTACTGGAGTGTGCTCCCTCTTGATCTTTGCTTCCTGGATTATCTGTCCTTCAACTTATATCCATCCTAGACCATTATGCATGCTTAAGTGTACACTAGTGCCATCATTGTGTTATCCTCAAGATCAAATACATAACCATACATATATTAGTATAATCTCAATACTATCTAAACATTACGATCCTAAATAATGTTAACATGTATGGTCATTATCATCTCATACATAGGTAATAAGCGTTAGTATTCAAGGTTTCAGGGAAAAATTCTTTTACTCATGCATATTCTTATTTGACCATAGGATTCTTCTGGTTAGTCATATCATCAATAAAAGTAAGAAACATTATATGCATAAACCCTTGATTACTTAAATTTCTAACTTCAAGAATAATCATTATAATTCATACAAAAGTATAAGATCCTAACACAAGGTAGGATTCTAACTTGATATAGGAAAAACATACCTGGTTATCATGTTTGCTAGTTATGTCTAACATACTCACATAATGTCTTCTTGTTCTCTTTAATGACTTGTGCTAGTAACCTGCATAACTCATAAGTTAACCATTGTAGAACCAAAATTATACATACATCGTAAGTAGAGCTTCTGTAATGGCTATGGATGAGTCTTTGTCTTCATGTCACCATGGTCATATGTTCTTGATCTAAAACTTGATTTGTATTTCTTGATGTACCTTTCATGTTAGCAGACAACATCAACCTCATACAACATCATAGTGCATTAGTACAATCATAAGTGTCATAACCCTAATCAATGAATGTATTCTATCATTCACATGCATTCATACTTTTACTAGGGTGCTAAGACAATTCTAACATTAATCAATATTGTAATAACCTAAATAATATGAAGACAAACATATCATAAACTTAATCATGAACATATTTCAAAACATACCTATATATCCTCAGGCCATACCTGTCAAGATTGCTTGTAGTCTTCTTATGTAAGGCCTTAGTCTCATCTCCCTCTGGAACTAGAACTTCTTCACTTATGTAGGTGTCCAATTCATTGTCTTCTAGGATTAACCCAATCCACTTTGATTTGCTGAGACTAGATCTGGAGCTGGATTAGGGTTTGTCAGAGAAACCCTAAAAATTCAAATTTAGAATTTCAAACTTCTGAATGGATGGAAAGATGTGCCTTCCTGAGCTGATCAAGCTGGTATACTTCAATTTTGAAAAATGCAAAATTTGACCCCTCAAAATTGCCTTTGAAACATCTGGATATTCTAGACAAGATCCCGAACTAGGGTTTGATAAATCCCGGTCTTCTGCTCAACCAAAAGGTTTGATTTTTCTGAGGAGCTTCCAGCCATGGTATCAGATTCCAAAAATTTCAACTTTTGCAAAAAACCCTAATTTTCCACCTTTCTCATCAAAATCCCGAACTAGGGGTTGATGATGCTTGGGGTTATGCCCAACCAAAAAATTTGATCTTGGTCTCTAAATTTTGATTTTGCTGAGGAGAGAAATCCTATGCTAAGATCACTCCAAAATTTCACTTCTGTCAAAAGCCCTAATTTCCCGCAATAGTGACAATCCAAAAATGAGAATGTTCAGAATCCAATTCTATTTCACAGAAATATGTGCCTTATTGTTTCTGGTGCATCTCTGAAATTTCAGATCCAAAGGGTCTGAAACATCGCCTTGTGGTATCCTGACCTATCATGTTTCCAACCCCATGGGTCTGAACTCAAATGGATTCTCTGAAAGAGAGACATGCCAAATGTCACAACCTGCCCTAGTTATGGGATAAAACAATATAGCGAACTTGTACAGAGTGCCACGTAATATTGGTTCAAATTCGGCCTCTAAAACCCGGACGTGTGAAAGTACAGTTCGTTATCTTACTGTCACTTTTTACGAAATTGCATTTGGAGCTTCCTATCCCAATTTGTGACCTTTTTTCCTAGGTCACATGTTCAGGACTAAGATCTGGAAGAGGCAGAAACCCTAGATTGTATGGATCATAAAACAGAAAGTGCAGCGAAATCGATGTTTTGCTTCAGACACGAGGTACATGGGGATGTTACCTTCGACCTGTAGAAGTTTCAAAACCTGAACCTTTGCCAAAATGGATTTATAGTGAAATTGCCACGATGATTGGTGTTTTCTATATCAAGCCCTAGCTTCCAATTTGTCGCAAGTGCAACAAGTGTCATAAATTCCATACCATGCCTTCCTTTAGGCTAGCTATGATACCATGTTATTTTTTCATCATTTAATTCAATATGATTGAGGATCTTAACTGGGAGAACAACATGTACAACATATCAAACACAAGAGACAAGAGACAAGCGACACAAATCATTTCACAGGGGAAAACCAAGAAGGTGAAAAAACCTGCAACTTCCTCAGAGATAGAAAAAACGCCAATGCAAGGATCACAAAGATCAAACCCAAAAGATAGAAGTATTCAGCAGCATACTCCTCCTCCACTTGTGTACACTCCTCTCTCTCACACTAATGCGAAGTGAGTGAATGAGAGAATGTGTCAAATGAGAGAGTCACACTCTCTATTTATACTTTTACTTTCACTTGACCTTTACTCAACTAGGTTGGCCTCAACTTAACCACTTAACATAATGCTGACTAGGCCGACCCCACTAGGGTGGTCTAATAACCCTTTAACCCACATGAATCATACAGGGCCGACCCCACACTGGTGGTCTAATAACCCATTAAATATAAGTTGCAACACTTACAATATAACTTGTGAGACTTGCAAGTACAAATGATGATGCTTCCAATCGGAGGAATAATACATCTCCATTGGGGATACAATAAAGTACAAATGTAATACATACAATATACAAGTGAATATCTTCCGAAGTTACAAATACATCAACAGGGAGGAAAACCGATTTCTCCCACAGGTTATGAGCATTTCAAATGGCCCAAACAACCCCCATGAAACCCCAATTCGAGCTCCCTTCTTCCCAACCATTCTACAACACCAAAAACGCCCTCTTCCCAGTTAAAAACAAGGAAACACAGGAAAAACATGGAGGGAAAACACCTAGGTAGCTCCAAAAACGCGAGAGAGGCAAAACTGGTTGATGGGTAATGGCTTGGGGAGCAATTCATGGCTCTTTTTTGTGCCCAAGGAGCCAAAAAACGTTTTTCCATGAAGGGTGGCTTTCCCATACTCGAATTTTGGACAGCCATACCTCCCATTCCCCAAGGCATTAACTACTTCACCCAACTCTTGGGAGAAATGAATGATTGGGTACAAAAGTCAACATGGGTAGTTGATGGTTTTATGGGTTCTCTCATTGACACTTGGCTTGACTTGATTGGCTCAAGGGTTTGAATATTTCCGTCCCAATTCCTTGTGAAATCATGCCCCATCTCTTGTTGCATTGCATAACTAGTTGTGTGTATTTTATTAAATGCATATTTACAATTCCCATGGCTCACTAGCACATGGGTAGCATAATATCAAATACTTGCCTCTTCAAGGTCGAGCATTCACTAGCACGGCCTTGGCCTTGAGCTCCACGCTAGGAATCATACATAATATGCATACAATATTTACATTATAGCCCAAAATATTACAAGGGTCAAAATGGGGATATGACATTAAGATCATTGAAATCAATGCATCTTAAAAATACTATTAGATCATGTTGCATTCCCCAATGCACAAATTTTAAATTAGGGGGATGTTAGATCATAATGCAAATATCCATCTAAATACATAGAACAATAGATCATAGATGTTCGTCATTTTAAACAATGCATATTAACATCACTAGGAAAGAACATTTCTTAAATCAAAGCATTACTAAATTCCCACATTAAACTATTATATGCAAATATATAGCCAAATTAGGGTTTGGACTATTTAATTGTGGTTATTCTATCTACTAGGATAACTATGGTAACTTAATCAAATTAGAGATTTGATTGTTTAACTAAATTACGTCATACAAAATGGTCAAAATTGATTGATCAATGACCACATGGTTTTTTATTCCACCAACTACCATAAAAAGTATTTGAGCCAAACACTTTTTAATGAACACTTATGGAAAATAGCTTCCTTGTTAACTTAGGGTCATGACTCACGATGGACTTATATGCATGCGTCACCTGCCGGTTTTATTTTTTTTCTTTTTATAGGATTTTTGACGTTGGATTAATTTGATTAACGTCACAATTTTGTCACGATCAAGGGTTAGATTAATTTACCCTCATCAATTATTGTAATTATGATCATCAATTATTCTATTGTACAATGAAATGACATCGAGAAGTTGATTCTTCATTTCATTGTCAGCATTAAGGATGGTTATTGTTTTTTTTCCAAAGAAAAAAGATTATATTTCATTATATTAATGAATCACATTCTTTATGGCTAGAATAACCTTGGTTACATAGTAATCGTAAAAACAAATTTGTGGAAGTAATCAAGTTATAACAGTCTCTTGAAAAGATAGTCTATAATCTATAAGATATTCTTTTAAACTATTATTCATAAGAAGTAACAACTATACAAAAATATAATTCTAGATAATTCTCATCTTCTCTATTCTAGGAAAAAATCCACGAGGACAAAAAAAACACCTCATCATACTACCTGAAAAATAAAACTTTAGAGAAAATATGCAAAAGGAATCCTTCCAAATTCCTGAATGACCTCTTTTGATGTATTCTTGTTGTTTTTGTTGATGTATATGTAACTTCGGAATGTATTTCACATATATGTATATTGTATTCCTATAGAGATGTTATTATTCCTCTATACGGAAGTGTCGTTATTTATATTGTAAGTGTCGTAACTTATACTTGATGGGTTATTAGACCACCTTGTTTGGGGTCGGCCCTGTATAAGTCATGTGGGTCAAAGGGTTATTAGACCACCCTATTGGGGGTCGGCCATGTGGGTCGAAGGGTTATTAGACCACCCTATTGGGGGTCGTCCCAGTCAGCATTATGTTATGTGGTTATGTTCGAGCCTACATGAGTTAGGTAAAAAGGCAAGTCAAGTCAAGTATAAATAGAGTGTGGGAGGCACTCTATTGGGACACTCACTTCACACATGCACTCAAGGAGGAGTGGCGCACTTATGGAGGAGGAGGATCTGCTGCTAGGTTATGGATATCTCTCTTGGTTGGTTGTATCATTGCTCTATCTATCTCTGAGGAAGTTATTGGGGTTTTTCACCTTTATGGTTTTCCCCAAGTAAATCTTTGTGTCTCTTGTGTGCTTGCATTATTGTCTCCATGATTGATATGCTGTAGATATGCTGTACATGTTGTTCTCTCAGTTAAGATCCTAGATCATATTGAAGTAAATTCTGAAAAAATAACATGGTATCAGAGCTAGCCTGAAAGAAGGTATGATATGGCATGTATGACACTTGTTGCACTTACGATGCTAGGGCTTGATATAGCAAAAACCAGTCATCGTAGAACTTTCGCTATAAATCCGTTTTGGCAAAGTTTTCGGATCTGAAATTGTTACAGGCCAAAGCTAAGATATCCAGGTATCTTGTGTCCAAAGGACAACCTCTAATTCGTTTCACTTTGTGATTTATGATCTGTACAATATAGGGTTTCTGCCTCTTCCAGATCTGAGTCAAAATCAGGTGACCTTGGGAAAAAGGTCATATCTTGGGATAGGAAGCTCCAAATGAAATTTAGTAAAACGTGACAGGTATTACACAGTCTGTACTATCTCAGAAAACGTTTTCAGAGGCCGAAGTTGAACCAGTGACACGTGGCACACCGTACAAGTTTGCTCTCCTGTATTATCCCATAAACAGGTCACGTTGCGACATGTGGCATAACACTCTCTCAGAGAGTCCAATTGAGGTCAGACCTGTCAGGATGGAAAGGTAACAGGTCGAGCTATCTCAGAAAATGTTTTCAGAGGCTGAAGTTAAAAAAGTGACACGTGGCACGATGTACAAGTTCGCTCTCCTGTTTTATCCCAAAACAAGTCACGTTGCGACATTTGGCATATCTCTCTCTCAGAGAATCCAATTGAGGTCAGACCTGTCAGGATGGAAAGATAACAGGTCAGGCTATCTCAGGAAACTTTTTCAGACCCTGTGGATAAAAAATTTCGGAGTTAAACCAGAAACAATCAGGTACATAGTTTTGTCAAAACAGAATTATTTTTTGGTACCTTCATTCATGGCTTCCGGAATTTAGGGCTTTGGAGAAAGTTGGAATTTTTATAATCGGAGACCACGGCTGGATGCTACTCATCAAAATAGAAATTTAGAGACCAAGATCAGAATTTTTGGTTGGGCAGAAGGCCGGGCTTGATTAGACCCTAGTTCGGGACTTTGATTAGAAAAGTGGAAAATTAGGGCTTCTGTAAAAATGGGAATTTTTGAAATCTGTGACCACGGCTGGAAGCTCCTCAGAAAAATAGAAGCTTAGAGCTTTGGATCAAAAATTTTGATTGGGCAGAAGAGTGGGCTTCATCAAACCCCAGTTCAGGGTCACGTCCAGTGAATCCGAAAGTTTCAAAGGCAAAATTGAGGAGTGAAACTTTGCAGTTTTCAAATTTTGAATATACCAGCTTGATCAGCTCATCAAGACACATATTTCTATCCTGTCAGAAGGTTGAAATTCAAAGTTTGAATTTTTGGGGTTTCTATGACAAACCCATATCCAGCTCAAAGTCCAGTTCTTGCAAATCAAGTGGATTGGGTTAATCCTAGAAGCAGATGGATTGGTCACCTGCATAAGTGAAGGAGTTCCTGTTTCAGAGGGAGATGAGGCTAAGGCCTTATATAAGAAGATTACAAGTGATCTCAACAGGTATGACTCATCGAGGTATGTTTCGATATTTGTCCATGATTAAGTTTATGGTATGTTTGTCTTCATGTTATTACGCTTAGTACAATTTTGATTTTAGATTTGTTGTATCACCTTAACAAAATTATGAATGCATGATAGAAGATATTCATTGGTTAGGGTGTTGACACTTATGATTGTACTAATGCATTATGGTGTTGTATGAGGTTTATGTTGTCTACTAACATGAAAGGTACACCAAGAAAGACAAATCATGTTCTGGTCCAAGAACATATGATCATGATAACATGAGGACAAAGATTCATCCATTGTCATGGATCTCATAGAAGATCCATTTACGAGGTATGTATAACTTGGTTTTGTAATAGTTAACCTATGAGATATACAGGTTACTAGCACAAGTCATTGAAGAAGAACAAGAAGACATCATGTGAGTATGTTAGACATAAATAGCTAGCATGCTAATCCAGGTATGTTTTTCCTATATCAAGTTAGAATCCTACCTTGTGTTAGGATCTTATACTATTGTTGATAATGATTATTCATGAAGTCATAGGTTTGAATAATCATGGTTGTATGCATATTATGTTTCTTACCTTAATTGATGATATGACTAACCAGAAGAATCATGAAGGTATAGGTTTGAATAATCACAGGTTTTATGCATATTATATCTCTTATCTTGATTAATGATTCAACTAACCTGAAGAGTCATAGGTTTGAGTAATTACAAGTTTAGACATGTTATGTTTCTTATGATTTGACTAACCATAAGAATCCTACATAAACCCTGAATGATAATGCTTATTATTTCTGTTTGAAATGATCATAACTATACATGCTTGAGATTATTGTGTTTTAATAGTATACTAATGAATGTATGATTTTATATGAAATCACAAGGATAACTCAATCATAATACTAATAAGCATGCATAGGGACCAAGGATGAATATGAGTTGAAGAACAGGTAATCCAGGAAGCAAAGATCAAGAGGGAGTACACTCCAGTGGTTTATGAAAGGATGCAGATATTCAGAGGGAGTTGACCATCTCTCTACATTCCACAACAGAAAGTTGTAGAAGAAGCTACTGCAGATTAGGACTCCAGCAACTCCTGCAAGAAAGCGAAGACTCAGAGGGAGTCCACTCAACGAACAAACAAAGATAAGAAAGATCGTATGCCATCTCCTACAAAAGAAGAACTACAACATTGTGTTCCAACAACAAAGATATCTATTGAAGATATTGAAGTTCCCGGGATCTGGGATGAAGAAATGAAATGCCATGATCCGTCGATCATGAAGAATGATGTTTGGGATGTAATCCCAAGACATGAAGGGAAGTTTGCTATGACTTCCAAATGGAACTATCAGATCAAGCATGTTGCAGATGGCAGCATTGAGAAATATAAAAGTGATGAAATAGAAGATGCACCAGATGGATTTCAAGACATCATGGTGTAGTCATATATGTGTGCAGAACTTGGTATGGTAGGATAGACAGCTTTCTATCCAGTTTGGGATTTACCAAGAGTAAAGTGGATTCCAACCTTTACTACAAGGTTGAGGAAGAGAATCCAGTGATACTACTTTTGTATGTGGATAACCTGTTTGTTACAGGTGAAAATAGATTGATTGCCGACACGCAGCGGAAGCTTACTATCGAGTTCGAGATGAAGAACTTGGGGATGATGCACTATTTTTTTTTGGCATGGAGGTGTGGCAGAGTGCAGAAGGAATCTTCCTTGGACAAGGGAAGTATGCAGTAGAGATCCTGAAGAGGTTCGGGATGATGGATTGCAAGGCCATGGCCACACCTATGGCATCAAATCTGAAGCTTCTATGTGATGCTTCATCTGATCCGATTGATGTCTCTATGTATCGCCAGATGATTGGGTCCTTGATGTACCTGACGAACACGAAACGAGACATTTGCTTTGTTGTGAACACATTGAGCCAGTTCCTGACGGATCCGAGGAGTGTTCACCTGGTTGCTGTAAAGCATGTTCTGAGGTACCTGAAGGGTACAGTGGATTATGGGCTCAGGTATGAGGCGAATCAAAAGTTTAACCTACAGGGTTATGTTGATTCAGATTAGGCTGCCAGTGCTGCAGACAGGAAGAGCACATTCGGGTGCTGCTTCAGTATGGGATCAGGTGTGATCTCTTGGTTTAGCAGGAAGCAGTCCTGTGTAGCACTGAGTACAGCTGAGGCAGAGTATGTTGCAGCCTGTTCATCTAGTTGTGAGGCAGTATGGCTACGGAAGCTACTGTCTGAGTTATTTGATCTCCCGTTGGAGGCTACTGGTATCTTCTGTAAATAACCAGAGTTGTGTGAAGCTGTTCGAGAATCCAGTGTTTCATGACAGGTCGAAACACATAGAGATCAAATATCACTATATCATGGATATGGTGCAAAGAGGAGTTGTGAAGCTTCTGTATGTTGCGACGGACGAGCAAATTGCAGATGTGCTGACGAAGCCACTAGCCAGAGTGAAGTTCGAATACTTCAGAGAGAGGCTTGGCGTTCTTCAAATCGAGGACACTTCGAGGAAGAAGTGATGGACACATTTGCTGAAGCCATTCCAAGCATGTTGGAAGGAGGATCCTTCACATGGCTGTGGATGTAAGCGCTGGATAATGGGCATCAGGATGATGTTCTGGTTTCTGCTTGGATATGATCAGTTGGATCATTTATGTATGTACGCATCATGTTGGATGCTGGATATGATCAGTTGGATCATTTATGTATGTATGCATCATGTTGGATGTTGGATATGATCAGTTGGATCATTTATGTATGTATGCATCATGTTGGATGCTAGATATGATCAGTTGGATCATTTATGTATGTATGCATCATGTTGGATGCTGGATATGATCAGTTGGATCATGTGTATGTATTTTGTATATGCATCATGTTGGATGCTTGGACCATGTATCTGTATATGTATCAGGTGGATACATTGTATGATCAGGTGGATCATGTATGGTGATATGTATCATGTATCAGGTAGATACTTGGTATGCATCAGGTGGATGCATTAATGATCAGGTGGATCATGTATGATGATATGTATCAGGTAGATACTTGGTATGCATCAGGTGGATGCATTGATGATCAGGATGATCATGGATGATGAGCTTTAGGATGTTGCTCCAGATGACATGCAGCAGGATGATCATGGATGATGAGCTTCAGGATGTTGCTCCAGATGACATGCAGCAGGATGTTGCAGTGATGATTAGGATGATCATGTATGATGAGCTTCAGGATGTTGCTCCATATGACATGCAGCAGGACGTTGCAGTGATGATGATCAGGACGATCATGAGTACATCAGGATGATGTATGGTGAGTATCAGGTTGATACTCTATGGCCGTGGATCAGGTTGTGCAGATGAGCATGTCTGGGAGATCCTATAGGTCGGAGTTGTGTACCCGTAACAGCTTGGGATGCTCTTTTGAGACATTGCTCTGGGAGGACATGTAATAGCGCCATGGGAGATCTCAGGTCAGAGTTGTGTACCCGTAACATCCTGAGATGCTCTTGCGAGGTTTTGTCCTATGGCATGTAATTTGGGCCCTGGGAGATTTCATGTCGGAGTTGTGTACCCGTAACATCCTGAGATGCTCTTGCGAGGTTTTGCCATGACCACATGTAATTTGTGCCCTGGGAGATTTCAGGTCGGATTTGTGTACCCGTAACATCCTGAGATGCTCTTGCTAGGTTTTGTGGTGGACCACATGTAATTTGTGCCCTGGGAGATTTCAGGTCAGAGTTGTGTACCCGTAACATCCTGAGATGCTCTTTCGAGGTTTTGTGGTGGGGTCACATGTAATAGCGCCCTGGGAGATCCTACAGGTCGGAGTTGTGTACCCGTAACATCCTCGGATGCTCTTTCGAGGTTTTGTGACGCACGTAATAAGTCCTGAGGATTCCACAGTATGGCCAGTGATGATGAAGACCTGCAGGTGGTGGGCCTACATCCAGTATGAAAAAGGACTGGCTCTGTAGAACTTCCTATGATGAGTAGATTTAGAGATTGATTGAGATAGCAGCAGCAGTGACGATGATGATGAATCGATGACGATTATCCAGTGACGATGATCCATAGAAGATGACTTGTGCTAGAAGAACTGTGCTGAGAAATACCTTCCTAGTTAAGAGGGAGTGTTGATGTATCTGTAACTTCGGAATGTATTTCACATATATTTATATTGTATTCCTATAGAGATGTTATTATTCCTCTATAAGGAAGTGTCGTTATTTATATTGTAAGTGTCGTAACTTATACTTGATGGGTTATTAGACCACCTTGTTTGGGGTCGGCCCTGTATAAGTCATGTGGGTCAAAGAGTTATTAGACCACCCTATTGGGGGTCGGCCATGTTGGTCGAAGGGTTATTAGACCACCCTATTGGGGGTCGGCCCAGTCAGCATTATGTTATGTGGTTAAGTTCGAGCCTACATGAGTTAGGTAAAAAGGCAAGTCAAGTCAAGTATAAATAGAGTGTGGGAGGCACTCTATTGGGACACTCACTTCACACATGCACTCAAGGAGGAGTGGCGCACTTATGGAGGAGGAGGATCTGCTGCTAGGTTATAGATATCTCTCTTGGTTGGTTTTATCATTGCTCTATCTATCTCTGAGGAAGTTATTGGGGTTTTTCACCTTTATGGTTTTCCCCAAGTAAATATTTGTGTCTCTTGTGTGCTTGCATTATTGTCTCCATGATTGATATGCTGTAGATATGCTGTACATGTTGTTCTCTCAGTTAAGATCCTAGATCATATTGAAGTAAATTCTGAAAATCTAACAGTTTTTAGATGATTAAAATATTATAGGTCTAGGATCATCTTCTGTGATGGTGTCATTTAAACACTCTCATTTACGCCAGATGCCATCCCCAAATTGAAGCCCAAGTTTAGATAGGTCATCTGCAATGATGGTTATTTCTATGGTTCACTTGTAGGTGGAATTGAACCCACTAATTTCTAATTATGCTTGTAATTGTTTTATCACACAATGCAATATTATCGAGAAGTTTTTTGTTCATTCATGTGTTGGTATCGATGATGGTTGCTAGGGCTTAACTTAGGGTGGAAGCAAAGTATTTGTAATTTATTTAATATTTTTGTTTGTTACAAGGATTGAAGATGGGCATACCCACGCTCACATTAAATAATATTTTCTAAATATTTGTTACAATATCAACCTTCTTAACCTTTTAACTAATTCATATTACAGTGATTTAAGAATGCTTCTCTTAAATATTTTCAAGAACATAGATAAAATTATAAAGCAAGTCCAGTAATTCCTTAAAGTAAGGAATTACTTAACTTGCTTTATAATTTTAACACTAATCGAGTTAGGCCTTGCTTTATAATTGGCTTTATAACTTTAACAATGATCTGGTCTCATTGGATATTAATAATCATCATCATCAACTTGTTTATATTATTCTTACCATAAAAATTAGAAAATATATGTATTGGATTTTATTTTTATTTTGTATACATTTTAAAATTTCATTATTTAAATAAAACTTGTATAAATCTTATATAAATATGTTATTATAAAATTTAAATGAACACTTTATTGTTAAAGCACAAATATTGTAAGCATGATAGAAAATGTGATTAACACATTATGCATGAGCACAAGATAACTTGGCAACAATGACGAGACTTTCTAGGATTGTTTTAAGTTATGGAGGAAATTGTGACATAAAAATGGTATTTATCGGAGATTAAAAGAGAAGTTTACTCTATATAGTATTCATAACATTAAAAATATTACATCATTTAAATTTAAGGAGAAATTCTAGTGTAAGGAAGAAAAAGTGGATACGAGAAAATTAAGGTATTATAAAGAATCATTTAACTCCATTTTAGAATTTAAAAAGTGTCTTTGTCATAACTAGAATAGAATATAAAGAGTGAAAATCACTTTTTCTTAAAATGTTATGTGTATACCCACATTATATTTCAATCTCAATTTCAAAATATTTGTAATGTTAATGAACTTCATACTCTTTAAACTCACAAACCTACGAAGATTTAGGTAAGCCTCTCTCTAATCTCTTTGATTATAAAAACAATATTTTAAGACCAAATTTAATATATTAAACCTTAACAAATTTTATAATTAATTAATTTAATTTAACATTTTTTTATAATTTAATATATTAAAAAAATCACATTTTAAGTGCACATCATGTGTGGATATGAAAAATACTATTATAAATATTGTAGAAGTGCACACAATGTGTCGATAAGAAGAACATTTTAAGGAAATATGTATATTTCATACTCCATTTTCAAAATAATACAAATATTACATATTCTTTCTTTCTAGTATTTTTTAAATCTTTTTAAATGTATGGTGTCACAATAGTTCCTGTGTTTAAGGAATTTTAATTTTATTCTTTAAAATAAAAATAAAATAAATTTATTTTTTATATTCTAACTATAGCCATTTATAATTGAGTTCCATCAACCACACGACAACTTCTGTAATATTGGTAATAGAGAGGAAGAATCGCTCACTAGGCAAAGGAGGATAAAGAGGATGTGCTCCTATTATATATATATATATATATATATATAGGTAATGAACACTCGAGATGAGGTAGTTGCTATCCAAAATATTTAAAATCTTTCAACATTTGAATCATTGGGGTCAATCAACAAAGTAAACTGGCTTTCATTGGGATGGTGGTGATTGATAAGAATGAGAGCTCAAGGCAACCATTGTAATGGCAAATGTATAACTTTGATCGAAATTAACAATTTCTTTATAATACATTTTTTTAATATGTATAAAATAAAATTAAAAATAATTAATAATTTAAAAATATTAATATTTTCTTAATTATTAAATTTTTTTATTTTTTATTTATTATTTTAATATCTCTTTAGGTATTTATTAAGTCTAGTCACGTAAATGAAGTTGTAATCTACACGTCAATGTTCTATTAAGAGGGGTGCAATTCTCAAAGATTTCTACTCTAACACGGCTATGACTATTAACATTGACAAGACAAAAGTTATGATTATGAAATCTAAAAAAAACACCTACGCAAATTTTATTTATGATAACAATAAATTGGAGGAACAAGTATATTGGAATTGGTATTCATCACAAGCTCAATTGGAACCATAGCATTGATAAAAATATTAATGAAGGATGGAAAGCTTATTTTGGTCTTGAAAATAATTGTAAATCAGCCAACCTGGTCAAATTCGATAAAAAGAAGTTCCTCTTTGAAACTCTTGTCATCCCTATCATCTTATACAGTTGTGAAGTATGGGGATGCAGCATTTCTAGAGAATTTTGGAGAAATATTGAGCAAATCCAGAAGCAGTTTATAATTTATAACCTCAAAATTAAAAGCAACACATGCCTTATCCTATTCTCCTCTTAGAAGTGAGTCTTTCCCCCATCAAGAGCATGTCTATGACTAGGTACATGATGTACAAGCACAAGATAAATAACATGGAAAACAATAGACTTCCTAAATTGCTTTAAATTTGAAAGTGAAAACCAATTACACATCAAATGGAGTTGGTGTAAAGATACGATGGCTTGGTTAGACCATTGGGGCAGTGATGAAAATGACACTTTGTAGAATATCAATAATGTCAAAAATATTATTTCTTCTAAGTTTAAAGAGAAATTGTGGTGGGAGGAGAATTTAGCGATTAAGAGAAAACTAAGATACTATAAGGAGGTCATTAACGCTAATTTGGAAGATCATAATTATCTCTCGATAGTAACTAGTTCAAAGAATAAAATGAGCATGGCCAAGATTAGAACGAACTATCATGAGCTCCATAGCGAAACAGGGCATTGTTCTATTCCCAAGACTCCGTGGGAGGAAAGGGTTTGCCATCTTTGTGAGTCTATGAGCATTGAGGATGAAAATCACTTTCTCTTAGAGTGTCCTGCTTACACCCACATTAGATATGAGTTTCATAGTATTTGCTACAATACAAACCTTTCTAACATCCTGACTTGCCAAAACTATAGTGATATTGGAAAGATTCTTTCTAAGCTTTTTGAGCATTTGAACAAAATTTTAAAGCAAACGAAGTAATAACCTTCTTACGGTCCGATAGACCAAAGTTGGTCTTAGTGGAAGTTAATCATCATCACTTTTATCAATCAATATAGTGCCACTTGAAATCCCATTTGTCATGTCAATCGAGTGATGACCTTCAACTTTTGATCTCGCACATACCTAAGACTAAGGCAAAATCCAATTATAGTGCCAATCATACAATACGTTGACTCAATGCTCGTGATGCAAATACACTGCAAATTGGTTGTTCTCCCAACTACAACACATATCAATAAGACGAAGAACACAATAAAACATTTATCATTTATTATTTATAAGATGGAAAAACAAAGTGCAAGCCATTTATTCTCGCCTTTTTAGTGCCCATAGTTGAATATATGAATGAATGATGATAATGATAAGGAGACGACAATTACAAATGAAACAATTTTGCTTCTCCCTTCTTTATCGTATAAGAAACTTATTTCTTTGTGTTGTTAAACATGTGTTATGATTACAACATTTATTAAAACACAAATATCTCAATAATAAATTGAAAAACATTTATTTTAATCATATTTAATATATAAAGTGCTTCATTATGTATTACATATATTTATAGAAATGATAACATTAACCTAAATATCACAACTAACATTATGATATATTGGTTTATTACTGAGATTCGTTAGTAAATAAACTTTTATTAATCTATAGAGATATATTAGTCTTCAATTATATTGAGCAACGAGAAGTCAATTTAGATCAATCACACAATATTGTGTTTCAAATCATTTCAAGCACACAAGAAGATAAAAATGATGTGAAAGGAATCGATGGCATATGTTCCATCACACAAAAGGTACACCAAGAGTGGTCTTCACTAGTTAGATTGAAGCTTGTTTCCCTCTTTTTTGTTGAGAAAAAATAATAAAGAAGGCATATAATAGCTTTTAAAGTCAAACATAGATATCACACATACTATAAATATTACTCGAATTCAAACCATTCCATACCAAATAGTTTGAACATATTTGATTTTTCATTTTTTATATAATTTTACAAGACTTTTTCAAAATTTGAAAATTTATAAATAACACTTCCATTTAACAAGCTCTTTACTAACAATATATTAAATCAAATCATTATATTATTAAATTTATGAATATTTTACATACTATTTTTATTGTTTCAACTACCATATTACCTTCTAGAAGGAGAGAAATAGACATTTCAACTACCATTTTTTTTAAATGGTAGTCCACAGTTTGTTAGAGGGCTAGTCCATTGAGAAAATGCCAACACCTGATATATTTCGTAAAGAATCAAGGTATGGTTAAAAATACAGTCATTACAATTGGGCTCAACAAGAGCATCATGTCACTTATAAGAATTGAATATGGGTGGGGAAGGCAACTCATTCCTCCCAACCACCCAAGCTACAACCCTATGAAAATCCCCTTATAAAGTAATCCTTAACATTTTCCAAACAAAAATAATATACTCACTCTTGCTTATGCTTGTCATAAGGTGGAAGCTCAATGCATTCACTGCTGCGTTTCCTTTTACCCTATTATTATGAATGCATATATCATTTAAAATTGTTTGGTAACACTTGGAACACACCACATAACCTAGACATTGTATGCACTAACAAAATCTGTTTAATTAAAAAAAAATCACAATAACACCATCTAAAATAATGAATAAGCACCATCTAAAAAATAAATAAACAATGAAATTACTATCATAAATATAAAAATATTTTATAAACACAATCATTGATATATGAATGTCACAGCAAAAACAACTCAAAAATATACTATAAACACAACCATTGATATATAAATATTTCAAAGCAAAAACAACTAACATCATTTAAAAAGTTTCCATTGTTTATTTGTCATGACGACAACATTTTAAAAAATTTACCAATATTAAAATATATTTGTTGTGATTAAACATAAAAAATAATAATGATAACTATTATAAAAATATTATTTATTACATTTTTATAAATTAAAATTTATATCATTTAAATATTAAAATCATAAATATATAAAAACAAATCAAAACTAACTAACCAAATAAAATGGAAAAACATTAAATATTGAGAGTATGAACTTTCTAACACATAATTTCAGAATATATATATGGAGATAAGTTTAGTGAAACATAATTTCAGTATCTATATGAAGATAAAGTTTAGTTAAACACAATTTGTACCTAAGTATTTGTATGTATAAAACGGTATTATATAACAAAACATTTCTCTACCAGTATTGCGGATATTTCACACAAAAGAAGTGCAAACCTATAAAGTTTTCTCACAAACACTTGGACCCTTGATCTTCAACAGTGGCTACAGAACTCGACAACTATTTACAGTCACTTCTGTTCGACTTGATGCCTGCAATTATTTAGAATCTTAGCAAGGTAATTTTTATTGGGCATCAAAAAAGCTGAAAGCCTGATCAGAATTATAATGCAATGCAGAATTTGGGAACCAGTTAGTTACGGCTTTCTTCTGAGCTCTCCATCACTGACTCTACTGCTGCTGCTAGTTGCATCTCTACCTCTATTATGCATTTACAGTCTTCATATTATCAGATCTACAATCGAAAGAATTTACCTAAAATGTAGCAGAAGGAAACATTACGAACCCAAAACCTTGGAAAATCGTAAAGCTGGCACCTATAAATCATGGATTATGTGCCATGGATTCTGTTATCACTTGAGAAATGAAAATTCAGGAAAGATCATCAAGAAATCACATACCTTGGGATGAAGCATTAAGCTTTTTAGTGTTCTTGGGATGTGAAGCATTAAGCTTTTCACTATTCTTGGGCTGTGAATGGGACGTCCCAGCTAATTCCACTGCTCCAAATGATTTTAGCAACATTTCATGCATTTGGCAGAGGCACTTGGGGCATATTGTCAATAGTTTTCCATCAGAAACCAAGCAGAAGGGGTGGAATGTGTGCCCGCACGATGCCACAATAATATCCAAGTTTGTAGACAGGGCAACGAGAAACATTTATAATGGCAATTATATCATCATTGGTATCACTCGTTGCCCATAAAGGATGGCAGATTGGTTGAGGATGCAGTGAATAGCTTCCCGACCCGCCGTTGTTCGTCTCTTTGGAGACACGAAGCCTACCCATCTTCTTCTTATATTTCTCTTGAACTGCTAATGCACTTTTCAACTCGATAATGGCAGCATTTACTCAAATTATCTGGCCTTTAATCTTATCCAAATCCGCGGCTTTTTCGTCCCTGTTTCATTTGCCGGCCGCTTCAATCATGACGTTCTCTTCAAGTTTTATCCGACAAGCCTTATATACTATGTAAAGATCTCTTGTCATCGAAAGAATATAGATAAGGTTCACAGTAGAGTTTGTGATATTTCGATAGTTATGGGTCCCATTTCTAGGATAATCATATCCTAGGTATTGTGTGCATTAGATGACAGGTTCCAAGTCCAATTTGCAACCATTCTCTAATGATAGTATAAATAATTGGCCTAAACATGTGTTTGTATACTTAGGTTTTTATGAGCCATGTGCATAGCAATGGATTAACCAAACCTCTTTTATCTAATATTGCCCCACTACCAGCAAGAGTTTTCAATACCCTGACGGGTTTATCTTGGTACCATGTAAGCATAGCCCCGCTTCCAGTGAGCCTGTTCAGTACCCCAACGGGTTTACTTGCATTTACCGAGCTTCCTTGTTTAAGATTTTACTTAGCATGGAACCGTTGCCATTGAGCCTGTTCAGTACCTCGGCGGGTTTGCTTCGTATAATGATATTTTTAGTAAGGAAGTCGATTGGCACTAGAGTGTGCTAATCCTATTAAACACATAATTCAAATTTTTAGAGAAAACCTTATGAGTAAATTTATTTATGATGGCCTAAATTATAGATCATGTCAAAAGATAATAACCTAGAGGTGTTCTTTGACCTCTCAGTCTATCCTCTTCATAAAAGATCAGTAATGTTCCCCACAAAATAGAAATATCACTCACTTTTGGGCTACCTTTTAACGTGCTTAAGAGACAAATTTTGATAATGAGTCTAGGATGAGCTAGTAATCCATAGGTGTAAGATAGAACTTTTTGAAGATCATAGTAATCAAAGTGGGTCTTAAGAAACTGTTCTAATGATAAATCAGAAATGTACATATCTAAATCAAATAACATATACAGAATCATAAAAGAAAGTGGTTAAAAATAATATAAAGAATGCTTTAACTTTCATTATAAATTTTCAATTTTCAACAATAATCGAAAGAGAAGGAGAACTATAAGTATTTATTTTTAGATCACTTCCCTCTTCAGATAATATTGCATGAGCTGATTATAAGGTTCTTGTAATCAAACTGCAAAACCACTTGTTAGATGATTCAAACTAATTCAAAACAAAAACATATGTTCAAAGAAAAATTCATATGGAGTTTAGGAAAAAAAGGGAAAAGAGTCTTCGTGTGTTAATTTACAAAATTTTATAAGATGATCATAATAATGAATTTCCTGTAAAAATGAAATCAGTTGTTAGAAATGACTCTTATTATTAAAAAACAAAAATATATTTACATATATACAAATGAAAATAACCAAAATAATTCAAGAACCAGGAGAAGGAGGAATGACTTCCGCTTCTACTAGCTCCATTTCCTTCTGTTGTAAGGCATTTTGCACAAATCTTGTTTAGATATTGGTTGATGATAAAGTCTAAGTCTATGTCCATTTACAACAAAAGAAATTTGTGAATCATCAATTGTCTTAATTTTAACAGATCTATTATCAAAAGCTATAACAATTTCATATGGACCCATCCATCGAGTAGTTAGTTTACCTTTAAATTTTTTGTACCTCGAATCAAAAAGTAATGCCCAGTCTCCAGTTTTGTATTGTTTCTTTTTAATGTGTCTATCATGCCACTTTTTACGTTGGTTTTGAATTAAAATTATGCATTGGATAACATCTTGCCTAATCTCGTCTAATTCATTTATCTGCAGGATTCGTTGTCTCTATGCTTCGTCTAGATCCATCCATAACTGTATACCCATACAAAAAGTTTTAACTTGAAATTCAATAGGTAGAAGAACTTGTTTACCATAAACAAGTTCATAACGTGTGTGGCCAGTGGTGTTCCTCCAAGTTATTCTATAAGCCCACAAGGCTTCTTGGAGCCTGTATGCCTAGTCTTTGTGGCGTAAATCAATAGTTTTAGTCAGGATGGCTTCTAACACTTTGTTGGTGGACTCTACCTGACCATTGGCTTGCGGATGGTATGGTGAAGATTTACAATGTCTAATACCATATTTTTCAGTAAGCTCTTTCATTAATTTGGAGGTAAACTGAGATCCTTTATCGGTTACAATTCCCCTAGGTACACCGAATCGGGTAAATATTTCTTCATATATAAACTCCACTACAGATTTCTCTATGGATCAGAATAAGGCTTTGGCTTGTACCACTTGGTGACATAATCTGTACAGACTAGGATGTACTTCTTCTTGCAATCCATAGGGGAAATTGGACCAACAAAATATAGAACCCATTTTTCAAAAGGCTCAATCATAACTCGGGGTTGTAAAGGCATCTCATTGGATGGCGCAGGTCTACCCATTCTTTGGAAACTATCACACCCCTTGACATACTTGGCAACATCTTTGAAAATGCTTGGCCAATAATACCCAGATTGCAACACTTTGTATGTTGTTCTCTTATCAAAAAAATGATCGCCACAAGGTCCACCATGAAATGCATGTAGGATCTCTTCCATCTCATCCTCTCGTACACATCGTCTAATAATAAGATCAGGACCAGTACGAAAGAGATCATCGTCCACCCAAGAGTAACTAGAACTATGAACTATGATCCTACATTTTTCGGGTGGGGAGAGATTGTTTGGTAGCTTTCCAGTTGCTAAATAATTGTCTATGTCTACAAATCATGGGGTTCGATCAAACACAGTGAGCAAATGTTCATCTAGGAAGCTATAATCGACAAGGCTAGCATTATCGTCAATTTGAATTCAGGAGAGAAAATATGCTACCACATTCTCTTGACTGGGACGGTCAACAATGGTAATGTTAAATTCTTGTAACAAAAGAAGCCACCGAGTCACTCTGCCATTGGTGATAGGTTTATTCATTAAAAATATGATGGTGGAGTGGTCAGTTTGTATAAAAATTTCATATCCTTTGATATACTGACAAAACTTGTTGATGGCATAGACTACTGTTAAAAACTCTTTTTCAGTAACAGTGTATTTCGATTCTGTAGGAGTCAAAATTTTATTAGGAAAATAGATGGCATGTGATGTTTGTCCCTCTTTTTGACCTAAGACTGCCCCTATAACTATGTCAGAATCATCAGTGGATATATGGAAGGGAAGGGACCAATTGGGGCGCCTACGTATTGGTGCCACTGATATATTTTCCTTCAAAGTTTCAAAGGCATGTTGACAAGGTTCAGTCCATTGGAATTATGTGTCTTTCATGAGTAGCTTGAACATAGGTGTGGCTATCTTAGTGAAATTTTCAATAAAACATCTATAATATCTTGCATGGCCAAAAAAACTTCTTACTTCCTTCAGAGTTTTTGGAGGAGGAAGATTAACAATTATTTTTATCTTGGTAGGATCCACTTTGATACCTTGAAGGGAGACATGATGTCCCAGAAATATGCCATCAGTTAGTAACATCTTACATTTTTCATGACTAAGATCTAAGTTCGTTTCTTGGCACCGAATAAGAACTGTTTCGAGGTTATCAAGGGCTTCTTGGAAGATATTTCCATAAACTGTAAAATCATCCATATAAACTTCTACACAATCATGTATAAGGTCAGCAAAGATTCCTAGAACTGCACGTTGGAAAGTAGTAGGTTCATTACATAGGCCAAATGGTAACACTCGATAGGCATATGCCCCCCAAGAACAAGTAAAGGTTGTCTTGTCTTGATCCTCAGGTGATGTTAGTATTTGATTGTAACCACTATACCCATCAAGGAATGAAAAGTAGTATTTCCCTGATAAGGTATCTAACACTTGATCGATGAAAGGCAAAGGGAAGTTGTCCTTAAGAGTGGCCTTGTTCAAATCTCGAGAGTCAACAAAGATACGCCATTTCCCTATGAATTTCTTTGGAACTACCACCAGAGGAGACACCCATATACTGTTAGAAATTGGGTAAATAAAACCGACTTTAAGGAGTTTTTGTAGTTCATCTTTTACTATATCATTTAGGGTTGGATTCATTCTTCTCTGGGGCTGCCTAACAAGAGGTATGTTTGAGTCAGTGTAAATGTGGTGGATATAGGTATCTAGGTGTATACCTTTCATATCGGTATATTCCCATGCAAATGCTCCAGTTTGACTCTTGAGAAATTTTAGTAATTGTTTTGCTAACTCTCATCTAAACCTGCATTTATTGTAGAAATGTTTCAGAACTAACCTCACAAGGTATGGTATAAGATCCTAGATGTTCTTCGATTGCGAAGACACAAGGTGTAGTCGTAAATGTTGAGAGGCTCATGTTTTCTTGAAATTCATATCCAAATATCCGGTCAAGTTAGGAAAAAGACTGAGGAAAGTCTATACATGTTGTGGAATAGATAAATATATTCAACACATTCTAGGTATTTTTTTCTTGAAGTGCCCAGGAGAAATCACTAACAAGGGAAAGTTCTTCCAAGTTCTCATCCCCAAAAAGACAATCTAACCAAAATAGGTTTTCAGTTACTGGCTGAGCTGGTGGGTATAAGGCTAGTTTTCTTGTAGATAAACATCAAAGATAATCATCTATCCATCCCTACATCCTATAAATGCATTGGTAGTAGCCAACCAAGGTCTTCCCAGAATAAAGGGGTGACCTTTGGAAGGGTCTTTTGATTCTATGACCATGAAGTGCATGGGATATTCCCATGAAGCTACTGATACAGTGATGTCATCTAAGATCCCACTAGGTTGAACCATAGTGCGGTCTACCTATTCTAGCATTGTTGGGGTAGGGTGGAGGAACTTTCCTAAATTGAGAGTTTCTAAAACTATGGTAGTCATCAAATTAATAGCAGCTCCTAGATCAATAAGTGTAGTTCCTATGGCGATGTTATTGATGATATCAGTCACCACAGGGTTTCCTGTATTTGAATACTTTGGGAGTCAAGGTTGGTTTGCTATACAATCTGGCATTTCTCCTATTACATGAATCGTCGGAGGGTATTTTTGTTTTCTACCTAGTATTTTAATACAGAGTTGCTTTATTACTTTACTATAGATTGGGATATCCTTAATGGCTTGTAACAAAGGGATCTTAATACAAATATTTTTCAATTCGTTAATGATATCATACTCTGGCTAAGATATAGGTTTTTCTATTACTAGACTCTCCAGATATGGGGGTGATATTTCTCCCGTAATTACTTCTCTATGTGGATGGTTGTGTGTTGAATATTTAGGAATAACCACATCTTCAAGAACGACATCATTCAAAACTTCACTAGGTATGTTTTCTTCGTCATTCTCTTTCGGATAACAACTGATGACTTGGGATGATCTTGCAAAACTCTTCCAGCCCACAGTTGAATCTCATGTATTGGTGCGTTCGAAATGGCATATGATGGAAGAGGTAGAAACCCAATGCTATTAAGAGCTTGGGTTGGTTTCTTGTTAGGGTTCGGTATCGGTTGTGCAGTTAATATTGTGGGTCTTGGAGGATTCATATTCTGGAAATGGTGAGGTTTATTTGGAATAGGGGGTAGTGAAGGAGGTGCAAATCCCGAAAAAAGCTGTTGAATATTAGGTGGGTAAGGATAGTTAGGCATAGAAGGTGGTGTTTGAGCATAAGTTTGTCCTCTCCATTTGTGTGGCCATTGTTGTTGTTGGGAATTCTGAGGAGGCCAATTTTTCCAACCTGAAGTGTTCCATTATTGAGAAGGTTGATAAGGATAGTAATAGGGTGCAATTTGTGATGATGGATCTTGATATGATGATTGATATCTAGGTTTCCAAGGCATCGTAGATGATTCACCAAAGTTTCCACTCTTATACACAGCTCGCAACCTAGGCAACGATGGAAAATTATCAGTCGGATGTTCTTATGTACAAAGGTGACAAACTGAAACATTGTTCAATGGACACTCTCATTGGGGATGTTTAGTAATACACCTGGGACATAAAACACTCATTGCTGCATGCTTTTCATCCTGTCTCCTTTTAGCTTTCAGTGCATCTAGTTGAGAACCCATGGCTCCTAAGATATCTATTTTGAAGTTTTCCAATAAGTTTCCCAATTCTACCCTTGTAACTCCACCAGGACCAAATGTGTTTCCTTTTAGGTTCCTATCATAAGATTCTCGAAAGTTTCTTCCACTTTTCCCTTTGCTTCTAGAGTAATTCCTACATAGCTCACAAATCTATGAAAAAGGCTTATGAGAGATGTCTCTTGCTTCCATGAGATTAAGGTTTTCTAAGAATTCTTCTAAGATTCCCTTGAGGAAGAGTGTTCTTACTGCATCTTCCCGAAGATCACTATATTTGGATTTATGTAACACATAGTTAAATCTTTCGAGGTAGTCTTTTAGGTTCTCATCTTCAAGCTGTTGATTTTAAAAATATCATTGCGAGAATCTTTAGGTTTACAGTAATCCTGATATTTCCGTAGAAACGTAGTCTTCATGTCTTCCCAAGTTCTAATACTAGATTCTCCTAACCCCATGAGCCATCGAAGACAAGAATCTTTTAATGTGGCAAGAAAGAGTTTTAGCTTTTGTCCATCTTGTAGGTAATTATAAATCCTACACAAAATGTCAAATTCGAATAAGAATGTATCCACATCCTCACTACTCTTCCCATAGAATGTTGGTAGTAAGGAGGGAGGGATGTTTTTGATAGTTACATCTTGTGCAGTGTCTAAGATAGGGAACCCGAAGGTACCTTCAGTTCTAACTTCTCATTCTTCTTCATCTTGTCGAACACAATCTTCATGTTCATCCTCCATGAAGATTCGATTTCCAAAGAGAGAATACTTAGGTGGATCCTTTCTTGGTGAATATGGGATATCCCAACGTTCTGTTTCAGGGAAAATATTTTTCTTTTTAGGAGGAGAATTACCATCTATGTGGGAGTCTAGTTTTGAAGGTCCTACCGTTGTTCTTTCAATCTGTGAAATAACTATGTTCACAGAATTCTAAAAAAGAGCATCTACTTGTGCAAGATCAATAAAATCTATTAAGTTTGGACCACCTACTATTGAAAAAGTAGTGTCTTTGGGTTTTTGAACAAATGGAGGGTTAGGAGGTTCTGAAGTTTTATCCTTTGGAGTTTCCTTTTGTCTAAGTTCAGACTCAATATGAGCTTGAGGTTCCTATGGAATTTCTTTATGAACAGACTTTTATGATGTCCCTATGGTTTCCCCTAATTGATTTCCAGAAAGGATTTCCTTTTCTTTACAAGTAGGACTATCCTCTTTAGGTTTCTTCCGATACCTTTCTATTGAGTTATTAATTGGGGTGGCACACCCCCCGTATAGGTTAGTAGGAATTTTAGTAGGTATTTTAGTAGGAAGGATAGTCTTAATAAATCTACCTTGTGAATCTCTAGACCTATTCATGAAAATAAACTATAACTAAAATAAATTCTAACTGCATCAATGCTACTGCTGAGTTTTGGGGATGCTTGCTATAACAGATGTGCATGTTCTTACCTCTCGTCTTATTGCTCACCAGCCTCTAGCCTATTTCTAAATTTCAAAGCAGAAAATTTAAATCTATAACTAAGTTTTAAAGGAGAGTTCTACCTATCTACAACTCCCCGGAAATGGTGCCAAAATGTTGAGGTGTAATTATTGTGTTAAAGAATCACCAAAATATTTAATTATCAACTAGAGTTGGTAATATTAGAGTTGTGGAATAGTATATGCTGAGGTAGAAAGGGGCCTAAAGTTTCGGCTCGGCACACCTTAGAAATGTTTAATAAAGAAAAGATCGAAAGATCTTTCAAAATGAAAAACCGAGTCAAACTTCAAAAAAACAAGGAAGGAACTAATTAAACTTAATTTAAACCAATAGATCAGAATAGTATCAAGCTATACTACTTTACTCTAGGATCAAACAATGGATAAAGAACAAATACTAATAAAAAAACAAACTATTTTTTATGAAAATGGAAACTACTTAACTTAAAGAAAAACTACAAACTACTTAGTGGATTCAACAACTATTTATGCATTCAGTTAACACTTCAAGACTACACTAAAGTACCTAATTCCATTCTCCTTGATGGTGTACGTCAAATGTGATAGGAACTGGGGTGAATGTATCGTAATGACTTTCAAATGTAACAGCAAGGCAAAATGGAAGTAAATGTAACCTAATTTCTACAAAGTGATGTAAACTACAAAGAGACCAATTACAATTAACTTTAAACATTATGATCTATCTTCTATCCATAAGCAAAATGATATAAAACTTAATGAAATCTAGAAGCAAGTAGAAAACTTAATAAAGATATTTATTTGAACTGAATTTGATTTGGAAGCAAGTATAAAAGTTGATAAAGATATTTATTTCTAAACCAAACTCTATTTCATGAACATCTTCATTATTTGTGTGAATGAAAAAACTGATCCTATGCTTTACAAATAAACTATCAAAATTTAAGATAACTTGGAGAATGAAATTATTAACTCTAATTCAAAATAAACCTTAAGAACATATAATAAACTATGCTAAGAATGAAACTGATAAATTCTAGAACAGTAACCTATTGGCAAATCAAACATGAATAACATAACTTGAAAAACAATTAAAACAAAATTAAGGAGGATGAGAAGGAAACTAAGAATGATGACAAAATGTAATTAAAAACAAGATCTTGATTACATCTAAGACTTCTAATTAAAAGCAAGAAACATTACAGTTGAAAAGCCTAAGAAACTGAATTCTTAATAAGCATAAAAACAATGCAGAAAGGATGAAAGTCCAAATGACGATCTAGATCGCTGTCTGAATGACATTTCGGATGGAGGAAAATGATTTAAACTAGGGAAAGAAGCAATTTGGATGATCTTAACTACCAGTTGGCTGATGCATATGATCCTACAATGCAAAGAAGTCAGTGAGAAGACTGTTGAGAAGCTAAGATAGCAAAAATAACCTATTCTAATCATTATTTAAAGAAATAAACAATTTCTATGGCTTAATCAAACAAAACTGAGATATGAATAAGGCTAACCTACAGCTACAGGAAAGGAACTAACATAACTAATTATAATTATAACTAAACCTGAAACAACAACTAACTAAACTCTATCTAATTGCGAAAGGCTGAAAGCAAACTATAAACACTATTCTTAGTCGACCATTATCAATTATGGAAAAGTAAATTAAGTTAGCAACAAATACAGATTACAGAAAAATAAAGAAATGACATATACAGGAAAAAATAATTAATTACATAAACTGGAAAATGAACTATTTACTTGTAGAAAGAAAAATACAAAAAATATACAGAAAAACCTCTGGTTGATGAGGGGCCTTTCCCAACAATCAAATATTGGAACTAAATCAAATTAGTCACCAACAACATAATATTAACAGTAAAATATAGGAGCTTCCATTAATTGAGAAAATTATACAGTGTTTCTATGAACTACTTGAGAGCGTAAATGCCTATATCTATTGTGCTATATGTCGTCTATGTCCTCTGCGTTTCTCCAAAGGAGACGTCTATTTATAAATTTACAATGGGAGAGAGGGTCGACATATTCGACCTCTCAAAAAATAGAAGTCTTTAATGTCTACACAACGGCTGCTTGGTGGTTAACGACAGCGCAGAGGCCATCTGCCTGCTTCCACGGCGTCGATTCTCCTTGATGCGAACAACTGCGTGTTAGTTTCCTTTAACCGTGGGCAGAAGCATGTGCTGGTAGGATGAGTGTAGGATGGTGGAGCTGCTGGAATGTCGACGTGGGCATGAGCATGTGCTGTCAAGCTGTGCGAGCAAGGAAGAAAATATTCTAGAGTGTTGACATGGGGAGAGTCATGTGTTGTCGAGCTAAGTGAGCAGGGAAGAAAATCTTCTAGAGCGTTGACTCACCAACCATAACCACCACGTTGCTAACAAAACCCATATTTCTATATTTGTCTTTAATGGGAAGGAATATGCCAACCGACGATTCCGCGGGTTGAACGAAGGGTTGAACGGTGGACCAGATGTGGCTAAACATTTGCAACGTGAACACAAGTCTAAACGGAGGTCCGTTTGAAGCTTATAACCTGCAAGCCGAAATCTATTTTCCAAGCAAGTCGAAAAATATCAAATTAATGTTAATAAACCATGAAAATAATGATATAGAGCCAAGATTCACATGATATGTAAATACGATCATGCCTGGGTCTGATTGACGGTTTGAATGGCAAGAAGGGTGATTTATTATATCAAAATAGTGAAAATAACGCCACTCAGAGTATATTTGGTGATAAAAAATGGACACCAACAATTTCATAACATGATGTAAAATATTCATGAATCAACTTGTCAACAAAATGCATATATAATTAAACAAAGAGCCAAGCAAGATTAAAGTTCCGCTGAACACAAATGCACATCTAGAGAATAGGCCAGAGGCCAACAAAATTTGAAATATTTGGATACTACACTCATCATTTAACAAAATATCCATGCTTAAAGACATTGAATAATTGCTAAACTATTGCTCAAATCCTTTATTTCATGAAAGATCAGTAGAGAGGAAAAATTGTGGAAATACAAGCTACTAAAGTCAATGATCTTAATCTTTGCAAAAGAATTACATCCACTCCTCCATCAGAATAATGAATCCAATGACCAATTTCCCTTCACTGAAAATAATTACAATATGGAATGTCGACCATGGATGGCTCAACCCTCTCCCTTCCTGAGAAACTTCACTCCCCTTTTTAATGAATTCACCACCTCCTTTTATAGCTTTCAGGAAAAAATAAGTTGAGTCCATTCTATGCTTCTTGGTCTTGATTTCTTGAAAATACCATTTTATTCACTTGTCGTTGCCTCATTAAAATAATGAACCATTTTCCCCATGCCACAAAATTATCACAATAATACAAGAATATTATATCTTTTTCCATTTGGACCATACATGCCAGGTCATCTTTGCAACATTCTGTCATATAACAGAAACTAAATTCATTTAAAAAAATACATGAGTTTCAAAATAATAAAAAGTAAATACCTTTTATTATAAATAATAATATAATCCATGTAAATTTATGTACTCTCCATACCAACTCATATATGCAACTCATATTATGATGTTCCCTTTTCAATCCTTTTAAACCAACGTGAATCCCTCCATTTACTAAAGGTAAAGTCCTCTCTTCATAATAAGATCTCTTTGGTATATTTAACCTTTGGTCATATTTGTGAACCCATCACTTGAGATAAAGTTGACATAAAGTGTGCTTATCTTTTTTAAATAATGCTTGGGAATTTGAGCAAGAATATTAATATAATAATCCATAATTTTACCCTTTATCAAGTTGGAATATATGGATGAATTATAATATTCATAAAAGCATTAGATTTTCACTACATTCATTGTTAATGAACATTTTTAAATGTAAAAAAAAATGCTCGAAATAGTAGCTCCAACCAACCAATTTTCCGAGGCTTTCCTTTCTTTGTAGTGTTGGCGATATTCATTTGGTTGTTTAACGGTCGCAAGGAAGGTGGTTTTAAATTACCACTTTTTGGGAGCCTGAATAAATGAGAGCCTACCACATCATATTACTAGTTTTAAAATTGAGGCTCATGTGCCTTTGATTATCCCTTGTGCAAATTTTCAAGCCTAAATTTTTGCTAGCCTTAGATCTAGGATTCTCATGGTTTACCTTTTTCCATATTTCTTTGATTTTACATTATAATGATATAATATAAAAGGAAATTTATATTTTTTCTTGATATTATATTCAATTCACAAATGAAATATGTGAATCATACCAGCCAAATCATCAACCTCATAACTATAATTTTAGAAGGTAGCTAGATGCCTAGTTTATAAGGCTCAACTATTCATAAAATGAACGTGGTCAATACTAGTACCAACAACCATTACCAACGTTGTACAACTGGGGTTTCAGGATGCTTTGTTCACTTGCTCTGACGAGTAGCTTGGGGTATTATCTGTTATCACGAGCATCCTCAGGGATAGTTCTTTGTATGATATATGTACTAAAAGCCATAGGATTCATATTTAGTAGCCAGTATCTACTGAAAGCTTATGGGCTTCATATTTTGTATCAGTGCCACTTTTTTGTCTTTTACTGGACATGATGATATATATACAAAACATTATTTTGCGGTTTTATATACTGTTTCTTCTATGATGATTTGGGATCTTACAGATATTGGCCTATACAATATGAGTAGGTTACATGTTATGTCATTTTCTTGATAAAAATGTTTATGAATGTGTGATGTACCAATCTAATATGAAATTAGTTAGGGAATCAACAACATGTTCATATTTCTTGGAATGTGTGTGTATTGAACAGAATCAAAGGACCTCTCCAAGAGACGTACTCACTGAAATAAGCGGAGTAATACGAGGTCACGGATAGCATATACATGGTTGTGATGGGAAACCACTAAGTGTGAATCGAGGTAGATAACAAGGTTGTCCACACCCAAGGAAAAAACGTCGGTCAATAATCTAATCACTTCATGATACTCGGTGGCATTGTTGGTTGCAAAACCTAGGAAAGCTCCTCCTGAACTAATCAGCTCGACGACAGGGGAATAGAGTACCCATGCTGTCGAATCAAGGTTGCAGGTGTTTTGTCTAGCGTTGTCTATGAATCCAAAACAAGTTTCCATCTGCACATCTAGGAAGAACATGGTATTAGCACAATGATAAGATCCTAGCACACTAAAAAGAAAGTGTCGCACCAAACAAAACACATGTCATGTACAGTATATACAAAGTACTAATGCATAATGATTTAGGCATAGTATCGTTTTAGGTAGATCCCATTTCGAGGCTCCCCCAAATATATCCTATCATAATCCTCTAATTCATAAGCTCCATTTTCCAAAACACGTTTTACCACATATGGAACATGCCACATGGGCTCAAGTTTTCCTACCCCTCGCTTATCATGTTTTGGTCATAAGTAAGGACCAAATCACCTTCGTTGAAGATACGAGGTTTCACTGATTTATCATATTGGGCCTTGATGCATTTCTTATGTTCTTCGTTATCCAGAGCTGCATCGCGATGCGTTTTGTTGAGTTTTTCCAAGTATATAAATCCTTCTTCCTTGGCAGTGGGATTCAGTAAACGTTTGAGTGAAACCAGTGGCAGTTTTAATGGAAGTCCTATATGCCCATAGGGATGAAAAAAGAATGACATTCCAGTTCGACTTGTGTGTTCCCTGTGATAGTCTGCAAGGATCTAGCAACTGCAACAAACTCACAATCAAACTCTCAAGAATGTTACTACCGAGTCACTCTTGGTCTTCAATTGGAGCCAAACAACTTGTCAGATAGAACCAAACACTACAAAAAGCTTGATGAAGCTTATGGTCTTCTTTGTCTCTCCATCTCCAAAGATCTTCAATTCCATCTCAGCGGATTGAAGACTCCAAAAGCTATATGGGAGCAACTTGAAACACTATTTGGAAAGCAGGACGAGCTTAGGGCTTTTCAATTAGAGAATGAATTGATTGCCCTTAGTCCTGAGAATTTCGAGACCATTAATGAATTCTTCACAAAATTCAAGAACTTGAACTTGCAGTTGAAGAACAGTGGAGTCATCAAAGAGGATAAACAATTGATCCTCTCCATTCTCAACAAGCTTGGTAAATATTATTCGGTATTCGTCTCTACTTTCAATTCTGGTCGGCTAACTACCCTGAATTGGAAGATGCCTACCTTGAATTCCTTCATTGAGTCTGTCACAAAAGAGCATGACAAGTTGATTCAAATGGGGTCCATAAGATCCAAAGATTCAGCCCTATATGTTCAAGGACCCAATATCTCGAATGGTAAAGGAAAGAAAAAGAAGGAGAAGCCCAAATTCAAACCTCACAAGCAAAGAGAGAAAGGTAAACAGACGAATGCACCATCCAGTTCATGTACTTATTGCAACCGTGGCTTTCATCCCGAAAGTTCATGTATGAAGAAGATTATAGATCAAATGGCCCTCCTTTTGGAAAAGAACAACATAACTCTTCTTGACGGTGCAAGGAAGAAGGATAGGAATGATGATCATGAAAGAGGACAAGCACTCATGGAAACTGTTTCAAAGCCCACTACTCTCTTGATAGATTCGGGTGCATCGAATCATATGGCTGCAAATATTGATTCTTTTTCTTCATTCAATCCAAATAGCTCCATCCCCATCCATATGGGAGATGACTCAAAAATGTCTTCAAAGGGCAAAGGTACGATTCATGTAGATCATGGAAGCTTTCAGAATGTTCTCTATGTGCCTTCCCTGGATTCAAATCTTCTTTCTGTGTATCAAATGACACACTGGTGAACTGAAGAAAGTTACATTTAGCCCTAATACAGTTGAAATTTCTGATATCAAAAGTGGAAGACTTGTTGCAGTTGGAAAGGCAAACCACACTGCAAAATGCTATGAGTTTTCACACTTTATTCCGCTTGCAAAGCCCACTGCTCTTCGCACACATGGTAATGAGGTTAGTAGGCTTTGACATGAAAGATTTGGACATCTTAATTATAAGTATTTTCTGCTTCTATCAAACAAATCCATGGTAGATGGTCTTCCACAACTCTGTTCCTCGAAGGGAATATGCACTCGTTGCATTATTGGGAAGCACCCCAAGCACAGATTCGACTACGGCAAAGCTAGCAGAGCTTCTATAGTTTTGGGGTTGATACATTCTGATATCAGTGTTCCACTACCCCATACGTCGTTAAATGGTTCAAGGTATGTTTTGACATGTATTGATGATTTTTCCCGCTTTACATGGGTATTCTTTCTCAAAAACAAGTCAGAAGTGCTTGGAAAATTCAAGGATTTTAAGGCTTCTATTGAGACCGCCACTAAGAGAAAGATCAAAGCTCTTAGATCTGATAATGGTGGATAATATATCAAGGCCGAGTTGCTGCAACTTTTTTCCCAAAGCGGAATTCAGATCCAACATACAGTTCCCTACACACCCCAGCAGAACGGTGTAGCGGAAAGGAAAAATCGGTCAGTGAAAGAGATGGCTAAATGCATGATTGAATCAAAGGTTTGGCTAAAAATATTTGAGTTGAAGCAATCAATGTTACTGCATACATACAGAACCGTGTGCCACATTCATCCGTGAAAGGTATGACTCCTTTCGAAGCATTCTTTTGTCACAAACCGGATGTGTCAAATTTGAGAGTTTTTAGCTCTACTGCATGGGCTAGAATTCCTTCCAAGAAGAGACGAGATTTGGATCCACAAAGTATTGAGTGCATACTGATAGGATATGGGGAAGAATCAAAAGCATATAAACTCATGGATATCAGATCTAAAAATATATTCATAGAGTGCAGTGTGCAATTTGAAGAACCGCTTCAAGAATTGCAACTAGTCGAGGAATAGACTACCGATTCACCGCCTTCACCAGAAGAAGATCCATGCAGCGATAATGAAGGTATGAGTTCTGATATTTCTGATATTTTAGCAGCACATAATGATCATGACATATCAGGTTCGGAATCAGACCATTATGATCCTCCTCAGTTACCAAAGTGGGTCCAAAACACTCTTCAATCTGCTGGTTCGAACCTTGGAAATCCTGTTGATCCGAGACGAACAAGAGTAGACTTTCAAAGAGCAGGTATGGCTCTTTCTATTGCTGATCCATTACTTCCTAAGATTTGTTATTTGATGTCTGCTTCAGATCCCACATCATACTATTCTTCCCACCGAGATCCGAGATGGCAAAGTGCCATGGATGAAGAGTACAATTCTCTTCAAAATAACAACACATGGGAGCTAGTTTCTCTTCCACCTGGAAGAAAATTAGTGAAGTGTAAATGGGTCTACCACATTAAAGTTGCTGCTGATGGCTCTATAAGCAAATACAAAGCAATATTGGTGGAAAAAGGTTTCTCCCAAGTCCAAGGAGTGGACTACACTGAGACCTTTGCACCGGTTGCAAAGATGGATTCCATCCGCCTTGGCTATTTATACATCCAAGCACTGGGAAGTGCACCACATGGATGTGAAGAGTGCATTTCTACATGGAGACCTTGTTGAATAGGTATATATGAAGCAGCCATAGGGCTACACATCAGATCCATCATTAGTTTGCAAATTGAAGAAATCTTTGTATGGGTTAAAACAGGCCCCAAGAGCTTGGTACGCAAAGATGGACTCTTTCCTTCTTTCTCAGAATTTCCAAAGATGAAAATCTGATCTGAATGTGTATCTTCAGCGAGTTAAAGGTAATTTGTTGGTTATTATACTTTATGTTGATGATCTTCTCATTACTGGTAGCACTCTTACTTCAATAAACAAGCTAAAAACTGCCTTAAATCTAGCTTTTGACATGAGCGATTTGGGCTTGCTGAGTCACTTTTTGGGCTTGGAGATAGCTCAAAATTTTGATCGGATCACTATATCTCAGCAAAAATATGCTTCCGACCTGTTATTGATGTTTAATATGGCTGAATGTAAGGCAGCCGCATTCCCATTCCTCTCAGGAATCAGTCTTGAGGAGGGAGATTCTACACCGCTTGCAGATTGCAGTATGTATCGACAGTTGATTGGTTCACTACTTTATTTGACACACTCAAGGCCTGATATTTCATATGCCATGAGTGCCGTGTCAAGGTATATGCAACAGCCACATGATATTAATTGGTGATCAGCCAAGCGGATCTTGCAGTATGTGCAAGGTATGAGACAGTTTGGCATACATTATGCTGGAGATTCTGAGCTTGATTTCATTGGTTTTACTGATTCAGATTGGGCAGCTGATAGCATTGATCAGAAGTCCACTTTCGGTTATGTTTTCATGATTGGTCATGGTACTATTTGTTGGTCCAGCAAAAAGCAAGCAACCATTGCACTTTCCTCAGCAGAGGCAGAGTATCGAGGGGCAGTCAATGCCTGCATGCAAGCAGTTTGGTTGCAGGGTATTCTTTCTGAGTTTGGTTTTGGTGGAACTACTTCGACTATCCTATTTTGTGACAATCAAAGTGCTATCAAGATCTCCACAGATCCAGTTCAGTGGAAGAGGACCAAACACGTTGAGATTCATATGCATTACATTCGACAGTTGGTGCATGATCGCACCATCATTCTGCAATATTGCCCTACTGATGAGCAAATTGCAGACATCTTCACCAAGAGCTTCACTGAGAAGAAGTTCTCTTACCTCCGTTCACTGTTGGGGGTCAGTTCCATCATGGTGGAGACAGATTGATCCATTATTATGCTTTAGCTTGAGGGGGGGATTTCTTCGCACTAGGTTTTCCCTCTTTCCTCACTTAGTTTATTTTCAACATTTTTTTTTGGATTATTGTATTGGGGTGACCTTTGGTCTTAGTTACCAGGGCCCCACATTATTTTTTTTTTTGCACATCATAGTCTAGCTTGAGGAGGGGTGTTCATATATCCACATCATATTTTTCAGGATCTTGCATGCAATTAGGGTTTGCATGCAAATTCTAGGGTTTGCATGCACTTTGCATGCATCCGAGTCACCACGTTGATGCCTCCAGCACCTTAGCCACCTTATTATAGCACCCGGGAGAAACTTACTTTAGAGTTTTATCCCTCCTAGTCAGGAAGGCGCCCACTTCTCACCTACTGCTAGAGAAGGGCACACTTCTTCACCTACCACTGCAGTTCCACTTCAGTTACACTCAGTTAGCTCCGATTCTCCCTGATTTGAGGCTAGTTTCACTCCTGACTGAGTGTTTCACTTCCATTGGACCTCCAGATTGACTAAATGACTTGTTCTGACTTCAGTTAGCCTCCCATGTGCCCTCCACTGATCCCACTTCCCTATATCAGTGCTACACACTTCAGTTACCCATGTTACACTCAGTTAGACTTAGATTGACACCTCGATGACTGGTTCTTGTGCATTGATGACCACCACCGATTGATGATGAGGACTCCTACTTCGATTCAAGCTACTCCATTCAATGATTCGAATGACCTCCTTAGGCAATTCGAATTTCTCAGTCATTGTTACTGTATTGTATTGTAATTATTGACCCTAATTGGGATATTGAGCACTGATGCATGTTTTGCACAGTTTTACACCATTTTTTTGAGTTTCATCTATTGTGATTGATTTACTTGTTCATTAGATCTGTTGTGACTAATTTTACAGAGCAATCAATGAAACAATTGCTCAATCAATGCACTAACTGAGTGATAACTCTGGATAGGTGAGAAAAGGCACCCTAACTGAGTGATAAGTGAGAAAAGGCGCCCAAACTATCTGTGGTAGGTGGGAAAGGTGCACTTGTCAAGTAGAAAAGTCAAGGAGGGCGCATTAGATAGGTAGGAGGCCAAATGGGAGCTAAAGATAGGTTCTGGAGAGATAGAAGCAAGCTCTAGGTGTTGGGGAGACCACCATGATGATGACTGGATGCATGCAGTGGCATGCAAAGCATGCAAATTTGCATGCAGGAATGAAAAATATAAAACTGATGGTGTGAATATTCCAACACCCCCCCGCAAGATATACTATGAGATAATAACCAAAAATAGTAAAATACGGCCTTGGTGACTAAGACCAAAGGTCATCCCGTACAATCAATCTAAATAAACTAAGTGAGGAAAGAGAGAAAACCCAGTGGGAAGAAATCCCTCCATCAAAATAGACTGAAGGATGCTAATGAAGCATATCATCTCTCACCCATGAAGGAGGTAAGTGTCCTTCTTTCTCAAAGAAGGATCGATAGATCGAAAATGGATCAGGAATTTCACAAGGATGAATCCTTACGTGTGAAAACTCTGATCTGGCATATCAGGGAGCAGTGGTTTCCCATCGAAGAAGGGGATTAGTAAAGTAAGAAAGATGAAACCTCTCATGCTGAAAATCTAATCTGGTTGATCGGGGAGCAGTGGATTCCCATTGAGGAAGAGGATGAGCAATGTGAGAAGGATGAAACCTTCCATGCTGAAAATATGCTATGGTTGATCGGGGAGCAGTGGATGCCCATCGAGGAAAAGGAAAAATAGGTGAGAGATCTTCAGGTTCTTGTGGATCTGTATCTCTCATTTGCTCATCTTCATCATCAGTTGCTAGACCTTCAGGTTCTTGTGGATCTGGGTCTAGCATTCCCTCATCATCATCTCCATCTTCAAATTATGAATCTGAATTATCATGTAAAGCTGAATCATCCAATATCTGAATGTGAAATCTCATGAGGAGAAGCAAGTAAAACTGGATCATCATCACTCGAAGGAGGACCATATCCAAAAATGTTGATGTCATGAAACTGCTCCAGAATATGCATGTAGTCCTCATTTGAACCATCATGATTGTAATCAATCTCAGAAGAACTAGGACTAGATGATGATAGATATTCATTAAGATCAAAGGAGGATGCAGTGGTGGAGGCCCATTTTGAAATAGGAGTTGGACAAATAGGTGTCCTCTGCTTGAGAAAATATGCTCATCCATTCTCTTCTTTTCTTCTGAATGCAAGTTACTGCTGCCTCCTATTACCCCTTTGCTTCCAAGTTGGATAGCCATCAATTCGAATCCTTTCATCATCTATTTGTTCATGTCTTTGATACCATTTTTAATGTATTCAAAAAATGGTCTTATGATTGTAATAAATTCCTCCTCATGTTCTGAGGTTTCCCTTCCATCCTTACGCATGGTTTCAACAATATACTCTTCTTCTCCTACTACTTCCTCTTCAACAAAAACCTCTTCCACTTTAGGTTCTAAGGGTGTTGGATTATTTATTTGGATTCTTTTTAGGACCATCAAGTGCCAAGACCATGCTCTGATACCACTTGTAATGTCCTTTTTTTATTTTTATTAAAATAGTGAAATTTTTAACCTTTTTCCCTAGTTCGACCTTTAACTAGTTTTGAGGTCTAGGTCTCCAAATTGCTCCAAATGCTCCCAAATATTCAGAGAAGGTGTATGAATGATATTAGGAATTTATTATGATGTTAATTTATGATTTAGTACCATCAAAATACTTATTCAAACCCCTTTAATATTCTGGCCAATGTATGGAATTTTACTAGCAATTTGAGATTCAAATCCCTCTAGGGTAAGGGTTGAAGTTGGCTCTCCAAATGGTACTGAACCCTCTCGAAATTATGAACAGAGGTAGGATAAATTAAGGGAACATCAACACGGTGTCAAATACATCTCCATTCAATTAATTTGGTCTGCTACAACACTCTCAAAATCAGAAGCAAAAGACTAGTTTCGACCTTGGGGAAAATGACATTAAATCCTCTCCAAGTGATATAAAACTAAGCAAGATGACTCCAAAAGATTAATTACTGAACATGTAACTTTTGAAACTAATTAATAAAATTCCATTCATCATAAATACATCAGTGAAAAAATTTTCCACTCGAATTCATCAACACTTCATTGGTATACATCAATATAGTGGGGAAATGGTCACTATTTACACATTAATGATCAATTCTACATACATCCACTTGGAATTTCGACCTGATAGAGTTCTGAATGTGAATAAAAGAGAATATACATATTATTACAAAATAAATGGGGCATTATAAGATCCCCCAAAGAGAACAATAGCTCACCAAAAGCACCATCCCTCAAGGATAAAAAATATGCAAAGAAAACTGGAAATGGTCTGAGGAATGAGCTGCACTAGAAGAAATCATGAGTTATCCTGTAGCTTACACCTGCAAATAAATACTCCATTAAATCTCCCATGAAAGTTATGAATTTCCTTTCCACATACCAACTAGGATGGGAATCTGTAATGTCCCCATTCCAATAATTTCATAGTAAGACAATCCCATCAATCCTACTAGTTTCCTAGGTTGGATGGGCACATGTGGAATGGTAATAAGGAAGCAAATAAATGATGTTTAGACATTAGAAGGGTTCAAGTATTTAATAAATATAGTGAATAAAGAAATTCAAGAGAAATCATAGGTGACAAATGGTTTTGGAGACATATGGAGGATGTGGGACCCACACTAGCTTGATTTTTCATAATACATGGTACCTCTCTTTTGCAAATTTGAATTAATGGGAATGTGAACACTCTTGGGTGAGTTGGTAAGTCATAACACATTTCATTGAGCATATTAGGTTGAATTGGGAAGGATTGGTAACCTCCATGGAAGATAAAGAGTCAAAGTGGAAGTTTGTGGACACTTGGGCTAGATTCCCTAGCCCCTATGACACCAATGATGGAGCATCTATGACAACTATGACAAATTGCAGACCTGAACTCTGACATCTGACCACTATGACATGTCAGCCCCAAAAATAGGCTCAAGGAAGTCGAATTTGGGAGTTGGAGAAGCCAAAGAGACTCAAAATCGAATTTGGGAGAAGATGGAAGGTTGGAACTAGGAGACAAGTGGCAAATGTGGAATAATTCCTAAATGGAAATCTATTGAATCTATTGAGAGGATTTCGACCCTTAGAAGGCTAATTTTGTTTATAAAATGTAGAAATGAAGTATGAGAATGGCTTTTGATGATTTGAGAAAAATTGCATTTGTGAAGAGAGAGCTAGTGGATGACTAGTTTCTTGCCTTAGCCAATTTCGAGGGTGAAAGATTCCCATCCAAGTTGGTGTTTGGAGAGGCCACTCAGGTATTTCATGGTGCTTTAATGGAGTTTGTATTTTCAGGTAGCATCTACAGGAAGTTTCATGGTTTGGTTTAGTGCAGCACTTTCTCTCCACCGTTTCCAGTTTTGAAGGCATATTCATGCTCCTTGAGGGAGGGCGTTTTTGGTGAGCACTTGTGCTTCTTGAGAGAGCTTATCATTACATATTTATGATTGTAATAGATTCATATGCTCTGTTATTCATATTCAGAAAGTCTCAGGTCGAAATACCCACTGGTTGTATGCAAAACTATTGATTAATGAGCAAACAATGTCCATTTCCCCAATGCATTGATGTATGACACTATAATGTTGATTATTTCAAATGGATGGATGATTATCTGATATATTTGTGATAAATATACTGCCATGGATGTCTTCTACAAGTTTCATGTACTATACTTGAGCATTTGAAGCATTTTTACTCAGTTTAGTTGTATTGGGAGGTGAAATAGTGCCATTTCCCCAAGGGTCGAATTGGGGGATTTTGTTGTTGAATGTGAGAGAGTTAGAACAGTATTAAAATGAATTAATGGTGCATATGAGACCTTAATAACATACTTAACACATTATATACCTCTTTTCATAAATTTGTGGGAGTTTGGAGGCATTTGGAAGGCCATTTGCAGTGTTACCCAAGGGGGATTTGATGCACAAATTACTAGTCAAAATTACATATATTGATCAGAATACAAATCAAGTTTGCAGCAGTATTTGGAGGGCCATAAAACATCCCTGAACCTTATATTCAAGTCTAAATACCATTCATACACTCCTATAGAATATTTGGGAGCATTTGGGTTGATTTGGAGGTCAAAACAGTAAAACTAGTCAAAGGTCGAAATTGGGAAAAAAGTGGAAAATTGGGCATTTTAATCAAATTTGAAAAAGGGATATTACAATTGGTATCAGAGCATGGTCTTGGAACCTGATGGTATTAACAATAATCCAAACAAATAAAACACCACCCTTTGAATCAGTAGTTGAAGAAGTTTTGGTTGAAGAAGAGATAGTAGCAGAAAAAGAGTTTTTTTCTAAAACAATGGGTAGAGAGGAGGAGGAAAAATTAAGACATAAGGAGGAATTTATTGAAGCCTTAAAACCATGTTTTGAAGGACTTACCATGGTTATGCTAGATATGAATAAACAAATGATGAAAGGTTTCAAATTTTTGGGTAGCCAACTTTCAAGCAAAGGGATGATAGGAGATAATAGTGGTTCACACTCAGGGGAAAAGATGAAAGGGAATGAGCATATTTTCTCAAGTACAGGACCTCATAATAGACCTAATGAATTTCAAAGCACACAAAGGCATACTGCACCTAAATTTCTCACACCCAAAGAAGAGCCCAATCTTGAATTGGATTACAAGAAACTAGTAAATGATTGGAATGATTTGAATGAAGAGTGTAAAAGAGGTGTACCACTCAGTGACTACATTGATGCTATGCAAAAGATTAAAATGAAGGGAGACAATAGGATTCCATTCCATAACAAAGAATTGAATAGTGCTATTGGAAAAATGTCACTTCCTACTTTTGATGGTTCTTCTCAAAATTCTGCTAACACTTGGGTGCAAAAATTGGATGTATATTTTCAGCTGAATCCTATGTTGGAAGAGGTGTTAGGATATTCCTATACTCCATCCTAGTCCCACCAGTATTTTGATCCTTTACATTTTCAGTCATGCATGCACTTTTAGGGTTTGCATGCATTCTAGGGTTTGCATGCATTTTGCATGCATCCCAGTCATCAGTCCAACACCTAGCCCTCAGTTAGCCAGCCCCCAGGAGCTTCTCACTATTCAGTTTTATCCCTCCAGTTGCTTAGTGCGCCCTTCTTCCTTGATTTTAGGGAGCAACTTGCCCTTCTTCACCTACCAGTCCAGTTGTCACTCAGTTACACTCAGTTACATTGAGTTACACTCAGTTACACTTAGTTACACTGATTTACACCTACCATAGTTAGTTTGACTGATGGTTGACAGTTACTTGAGCATTGATGACTCCACTGATGATGATGAAGACTTCCAGTTGCGCTCCGATGATCATGAGGACACCTAGTTGTGCTCCGATGACACTCCAGTGATCCTTTGATCACTCCATGAAGGCTAATTCGAATTGCCACCTTAGGCATTCGAATTCCTCATGCATTGTATTATTTATATGTCCATTTGTGATTAATAATCCAGTATGACCGAAGTATTATTGCTTCTATCTGAGTTCTACTGTACCATATTATTCTGTTGCTCATTATACTGCATGTATCACTCTTCTTCTATTTTCTTGCTTAATCATAATTATTCTCTTGTGAGATACATCATCTCTTAGATCTGCTGTGAGGATTTTCACATGGTATCAGAGCATTTTGAGAGTATTGTTTATCTCCATTCTTGAGAGTTTTTTGCAGGTTATTACCAAGATTTCGAGTTCAGCAGTTGCAACAGTTTCTGCATTTTTGCAGCAGTAGCAGTTGCAGTTATTCTATATTGTTTTTGCAGGTCTTCTACAACTTCAATGAATTTAGAAGAAATTACTCCTCTTTCTCCATTCAACTATGATGAATGGAAACCAAGAATGATAGCATATTTGAAGAGCCATGATCTCTTTGATTGCTATTTTGAAAGAGAGTTCGAATCCTCTACAAAGAAGATTAAATGGTTGAATAAAGGTGACATGCACATTGGAAGAATGAAGCTTACTATGACTGATTACATATTGTACCCGACCATCTTTGATATTGAAACTCCAAAAGAGTTATGGGCTCATCTGGATGAAAGATACGGCAAAAAGAATGATGGATTTGGTCCAAATCCCTTCAAAAGCAAGCAAGTTGATGCATTCGCTCCACTTGATGGTCTCTCAGATCATGATGCATTCGCTCCTCCTGATGGTCTCTCAGATCATGTTGCATTCGCTCCCCTTAATGATCTCTCAGATCATGAACCAGTATCATCTCATATTGAAGTTGTTGACAAAGAACTTGCAGATTCTCCGCTCATGCTCAAACTTTCTTCTCTTTCTGTGCCAGTTCACACTCTATATATTGCAGAAGGTCCTAAATCCTCTCTTGCACCAGAGTTTGTTGGTTTGCATCATGATCACATGATTATTTCGGAGGTAACATCAGCTATTGGAGGTAATGCATTCGCTCCTCTTCAGCAAACATCTCTTATTTACTACTATATGATCATTAGCACATGCTTTCAGAAGGTTATTGAAGAATATGGCTATTGCCACCCGCTTGAGATAATTTCTCATGCATCATATGATAGTTTTGATCTCACCCTTGCTGGTTCAAAGGAGATCTCAATAAACTGTTTTGAAAGTCTTAAATCTGATTTTGATTTCAAGCAAACATGTAATAGTTATTTTTGGCATAATCTCACCCATGGTGGTTCGAAGGAGAAGACAAAAGACTATATGCACTTTCACAGATTTGATCCTACCTCAGCTGATTCGAATCACAGGTTCAAGGATCATTCTTATACTATTGGATTTGTTCTCATCACATTCTATCTGAAGAGCAAGTACACGCACATGCTTTTTGAGCATGATCCACTTCTTCCCAAGAAGAAGATACCTCCAGACATATGACCAAGCATCACACATGCTTGAGTTTGGAGCATTTATTTTTATGTGTGCCTTACAGTCTATTTTTGAGGAGGGGGTATGTTTCCCATGAAATTTTCCCACTTCCTTGGTTTATTGATTGTTATTATTCATTGTATTGGGTGACCTTTGGTCTTAGTTACCAGGGCCCAGGATGGATTAAGGGGGGGTGTTAGGATATTCCTATACTCCATCCTAGTCCCACCAGTATTTTGATCCTTTACATTTTCAGTCATGCATGCACTTTTAGGGTTTGCATGCATTCTAGGGTTTGCATGCATTTTGCATGCATCCCAGTCATCAGTCCAACACCTAGCCCTCAGTTAGCCAGCCCCCAGGAGATTCTCACTATTCAGTTTTATCCCTCCAGTTGCTTAGTGCGCCCTTCTTCCTTGATTTTAGGGAGCAACTCGCCCTTCTTCACCTACCAGTCCATTTGTCACTCAGTTACACTCAGTTACATTGAGTTACACTCAGTTACACTTAGTTACACTGATTTACACCTACCATAGTTAGTTTGACTGATGGTTGACAGTTACTTGAGCATTGATGACTCCACTGATGATGATGAAGACTTCCAGTTGCGCTCCGATGATCATGAGGACACCTAGTTGTACTCCGATGACACTCCAGTGATCCTTTGATCACTCCATGAAGGCTAATTCGAATTGCCACCTTAGGCATTCGAATTCCTCATGCATTGTATTATTTATATGTCCATTTGTGATTAATAATCCAGTATGACCGAAGTATTATTGCTTCTATCTGAGTTCTACTGTACCATATTATTCTGTTGCTCATTATACTGCATGTATCACTCTTCTTCTATTTTCTTGCTTAATCATAATTATTCTCTTGTGAGATACATCATCTCTTAGATCTGTTGTGAGGATTTTCACAAGAGGATGCATTAAAAATGGCCATTTTGCATTTGGAAGGAGATGCCAATGAATGGTGGTTATATGGTTTGAAAACCTTGGGTCATGATCAAGTTAAAACATATGGAGAATTTTTTGATAGGGTACTAGAGAGGTTTGAACAAAAAGATCCAGAATTGCCTTTCAAGGAATTAGCTCAATTGAAGCAAACTGGGACACCTACTGAATATATGTTGGACTTTCAAAAATTATCAGTCAAGGTGGCTGATGTATCTATGGGAAGGTTGGTATTTCTGTTCACTGAAGGTTTGGTTGAACCCTTAAAAGGTTTGGTCAAAGCCCACAAGCCAACTACATTAAAATATGCAATGAGCTTGACTAGGGATATCCAAAATGTGCTTCCTAGAACGATATTTCCTCCCAATCCTGACTTCAGAATTGAAAAGAAACCTTGGAAAAGAGATGCACCTGATAAGAAGCCATGGCAAGAAGATGAATATGGAAAGGATAATAAAGAGGAACTAAGCAGGGAAGAGCTCAGAAGGAAGAAATTGTGTTACTCATGCTTCCAACCATGGGTACCTGGACATAAATGTGCTAAAGGAAAGGCCCAATTCATTGAATTATTTTGTGATGAGGGATATGAAGGGGGCATGGAGGAAGAAGGAAATAATTCAGCCCAAGAAGAAGGATATACTACAGCAGAAGAAGGGAAACCAGAGGTGAAGCATCCCTCTCCCACCAAAGTAACAATGGCAGTACTTTCAGCAGTACCTCGCTATCATACTATCCGATGCAAAGGTATGGTACAAGGACAAAGAACTTCAGTTTTGGTAGATGGAGGAGCCACCCATAACTTCATTGATGCAGAGATGGTGGAGAAAAGAAATATACCTATTGAACCATTTGATGGCTTCACAGTTGTCATTCCCAGTCACAACACAATGGAGTGCAAAACATGGATTCCACAGCTGCAAGTCACCGTAGGTAACTATACTTTTGTTGATAGTTTTTATGTGGTTGATATTGCTGATACTAATGTTGTTTTGGGAGTGAAATGGTTGTATTCAATAGGAGAGCATACAGTAAATTATAAAATTCCTGAAATGAAATTCCAAGATTCAAAAGGAGTACTAAGGATTGTGAGACGGCAACACACCTATCTGAATCAGGTAGTTTCTTCCCACAGCATGAAGCACCGGAATAGAAATATTATGGGAGACATTACTCATGGAAGGACACCTGATAGAGGAGGGACCAGTTTGCAGCATGGTAAATTGAGATTGCTTGAGGGCAAGCAATCTTGGGTGGGGAGGACTGTAATGTACCCATTCCAATAATTTCATAGTAAGACAATCCCATCAATCCTACTAGTTTCCTAGGTTGGATGGGCACATGTGGAATGGTAATAAGGAAGCAAATAAATGATGTTTAGACATTAGAAGGGTTCAAGTATTTAATAAATATAGTGAATAAAGAAATTCAAGAGAAATCATAGGTGACAAATGGTTTTGGAGACATATGGAGGATGTGGGACCCACACTAGCTTGATTTTTCATAATACATGGTATCTCTCTTTTGCAAATTTGAATTAATGGGAATGTGAACACTCTTGGGTGAGTTGGTAAGTCATAACACATGTCATTTATCATATTAGGTTGAATTGGGAAGTATTGGTAACCTCCATGGAAGATAAAGAGTCAAAGTGGAAGTTTGTGGACACTTGGGCTAGATTCCCTAGCCCCTATGACACCAATGATGGAGCATCTATGACAACTATGACAAATTGCAGACCTGAACTCTGACATCTGACCACTATGACATGTCATCCCCAAAAATAGGCTCAAGGAAGTCTAATTTGGGAGTTGGAGAAGCCAAAGAGACTCAAAATCGAATTTGGGAGAAGATGGAAGGTTGGAACTAGCAGACAAGTGGCAAATGTGGAATAATTCCTAAATGGAAATCTATTGAATCTATTGAGAGGATTTCGACCCTTAGAAGGCTAATGTTGTTTATAAAATGTAGAAATGAAGTATGAGAATGGATTTTGATGATTTGAGAAAAATTGCATTTGTGAAGAGAGAGCTAGTGGATGACTAGTTTCTTGCCTTAACCAATTTCGAGGGTGAAAGATTCCCATCCAAGTTGGTGTTTGGAGAGGCCACTCAGGTCTTTCATGGTGCTTTAATGGAGTTTGTATTTGCAGGTAGCATCTACAGGAAGTTTCATGGTTTGGTTTAGTGCAGCACTTTCTCTCCACCGTTTCCAGTTTTGAAGGCATATTCATGCTCCTTGAGGGAGGGCGTTTTTGGTGAGCACTTGTGCTTCTTGAGAGAGCTTCTCATTACATATTTATGATTGTAATAGCTTCATATGCTCTATTATTCATATTCAGAAAGTCTCAGGTCGAAATACCCACTGGTTGTATGCAAAACTATTGATTAATGAGCAAACAATGTCCATTTCCCCAATGCATTGATGTATGACACTATAATGTTGATTATTTCGAATAGATGGATGATTCTCTGATATATTTGTGATAAATATACTGCCATGGATGTCTTATACAAGTTTCATGTACTATACGTGAGCATTTGAAGCATTTTTACTCAGTTTAGTTGTATTGGGAGGTGAAATAGTGCCATTTCCCCAAGGGTCGAATTGGGGGTTTTTGTTGTTGAATGTGAGAGAGTTAGAACAGTATTAAAATGAATTAATGGTGCATATGAGACCTTAATAACATACTTAACACATTATATACCTCTGTTCATAAATTTGTGTGAGTTTGGAGGCATTTGGAAGGCCATTTGCAGTGTTACCCGAGGGGGATTTGATGCACAAATTACTAGTCAAAATTACATATATTGATCAGAATACAAATCAAGTTTGCAGCAGTATTTGGAGGGACATAAAACATCCCTGAACCTTATATTCAAGTCTAAATACCATTCATACACTCCTATAGAATATTTGGGAGCATTTGGGTTGATTTGGAGGTCAAAACAGTAAAACTAGTCAAAGGTCGAAATTGGGAAAAAAGTGGAAAATTGGGCATTTTAATAAAATTTGAAAAAGGGATATTACAGAATCTTTCACCCTCGAAATTGGATAAGGCAAGTATACTACTATTCCGCTAGCTCTCTTCACAAATGCAAATTCTGAAAATGATCAAAATATCTTGTCTTACTTCATTCCTATATTTTATAAACATCCTTAGCATTCTAAATTTCCAATTACACTCATAGTCTCCAAGCCAATTCGAATTATAGAGTGATTGAAGTATCGCCACATGTCTCCCAATTCCTAGCCTTCCACCTTCCACAAATTCCAGTAGGCATCTCTTAGCCTTCTCTAACTCCCTTGAGCGCTCACCTAGATGTTATTTTTAGGTCTGACATGTTATAATGGTCATATGCCAGCCCTCAGGTCTGCAATTTTTCATAGATGGCATAGAATCTTCATCATTGGTGTCATAGATGCTAGGGAATCTAGCCCAAGTGTCCAAGAACCTCCCATTTGACTTTTCCTTTCCCATGTAAGTTACACTTCCATCCAAATTCAACCTATAATGTATATGGCCAAGTGTATGAGCCTTCTAACTCATACCAAGAACATTAGGTTTCCCATGAATTTGGAATTGCAAGAGGAGGACGCCATGTGGCACAACAATTCTAGCTTTTGTTTGCCCCACAACCTCCATGTGTTTTCATGATCAATTGCCACTTCATTTTTCCCTTGTATTTATTTATTTATCTCCTTTATTAAATATTTATTCCTTCCTAATGTCCAAAAATAATTTAATGTCGAAAAGTAATTTATTAGCTCCCTTATTGCAAATCCTCATGTCTCCATCCAACCTAGGGAACTAGTAGGATTGATGGAATTTCCATGTTATGAATTTATTTGAATGGGGACATTGCAGGGTATTCCACAAAGTCTGTCCGAAACAAGTCCTCGCTTCTTACCTCCGGGGAACGGAAGGACCCCCAACAACTTGGTGTATAACCGTCTCAACAAATACAAGAGTATTTTAGTACCCTAAGAGAAAACAACTATGTCTCAAATGTATAACGACAGGGGGGAATTATTTGGATTCCTATCCCCGATGTCCTACCTAACTACACAATTCTTTTATGTCCTCAAGTGAGGTTAATGTGTGTTTACTTAGGGAATTGATTTTAAAGACTTGTTGTTTTACTCAAAAGGTAGCAAAAGTGCAACTTGGTGATGTTGAGACTCGACTCAAAGCATGCAAATATGGATGAATCTGTGCAAATATTTTTCCTTCGATGAATTTCTAGCTACAAAAGGAGAGAATTCCTTTCTGTTCCAAAATGAAAGAGACATAATATACAACTTTGCGAAAAAGAAAAATACTCACTTCTTGTTTTTTCTTTTCAATTTTATATGCCAAATAAAAATATGAAATACTCTTTCACATTGAATCTATCCAAAAACAAACTGAAAAACAAGCTCTTTTGTTTTCTTTTCTACTTCGAATGAGTATGAAAATGACAAGTAAATGAAAGAAAATGTTATATGATTGCAAAAATACTTCAATCATTAAGTAAGGAGGGAAAATAGGTTTTGAAATGTTTCCAAGCAAGTTTGAAGATTGAAAGTATGCAAAAATCCTTCACAAAACAAAAATATTCAATGATCTTTTCCAAGGATGCAAGTAAATGTGAACCAATTTCTTTGCCTCAAACAAAATGACCAATTTTGTAACATAAAACCAATAATTCCAAATAAAATATCTCTTACTTTGTCACTTCAATCTCAAAAAATCCAAACCATGAGTAAATAATCAAGTAAACGAAGCCAAACTTCTTAGATTTGCAGATCAGGAGCAGAGTGAGTTATGAGACCAAGTACAAAGGTTAAAGCAGGTTATGAGAATGGTATAAATGACTATTACAGTCTTCTAGTTTCCAATTCACTAACAACTTGCACAACTTCATTCTATAATCCAAATAGGGTTCCAAAATAAAATCCAAAAATATAAAAAATAAACTGAGATCACACATATCTGATCAAGATTAGAGTGATAAAAACAAGCAAAAAACCAAAGGCAAACATCAATCAAGCAAAAAATTGAGTTTCAGAGCACACTACAGGGAATTTGCGCTCCCCTGGAGACCATCCAAGAGCAAAATTAAGGAATTTTCGCACTATAGTACACTATAGGGGCACGAAAATTAGAGGATTTTCGCTCTATGACACACAGAATGGGCGCGAAAATATCCTGTAGGGAGGCATGGGCGAAGGTATGAGAAGAAAATTATGAATTTATTAAGCTTGCAAACCAAAAGAACTTAATGATGAGGATCAAAATGGCAATTAAAGTTCCAAAACTGGTAAATAACAGAGATAAGAGATCAAATTTTGGATATTTTATGGGAAAATGAAACGTGGGATGTCCCCAGCAGAGTCGCTAATGTTTGTTCTAGCAAATTCCTCCTATGTATAGTTACACCTACTCGAAGATGAAACTAAGTTTAAACAAGATTAATCTAAGATGGAAGTGAAACAGGTGGTTGTTTACTCTCTTATATCTAACACAATACCTAAGCTTTTAAACACTAAGAGGAGAAGGATCATGAAACTTACCTCATATTCGTCGGTTGTCCTAGATCCAACTTCACACTTGATCTCCAAGGGGTGAACTTGTTTGAACAAGACAAGAAGCAATACCTCCAAGAACTAGATGTAATGGTTAAGATATAATTCATACAAAAAACATATCATGCATCTAATTAAAGTGAGAAACACAATATGGGATAAGCCAAGTTTGTATTAATGAAAGCTAAGAATACTATTACAAAGTTAGTCTTGATGTCCAAGCAACAAATTCCACTTCCAATATTTTCCTCTTGCTATATCTACAAATCTCCTAAGACCATAGGTTTGATGCCTCCAAAATGTCTCCCAGAGCTCATGGATGGCCTCCTTCTTATAGGATTTGGGAGGCCAAGCACTAGGAGAGAATAATGGATCTAAGTGAGTGGAAGGTGGATCAAGGAGGTGAGTCATTCCAAGGAAGGTGAGATTCGAGAGGAACCTCCATCCCAAAAATATCTCCTTCGAATCCAAGATACAAGATTCAAGTGATAATATGGTTAAGGGATTTCCGTGCCCTCAACGCTGAGCATAGCGCGGAAAACTTGCAATTTTTACGCCCCTAATAGGGCACGAAAATGTTGTAATTTAGCGCCTTGCACCACTAGCAGGGCATGGCAATATGGGTAAAGTGGATCCATTGAGGTGGCATTCGACCATGAAAAGTTGGATTTTCCTCCAAGGAAGGCTAGGGAGGGGACCAACAAGGTGTAAATAAGTCTCAAGACTTGCTAGGAGGTACGACCATTAGGTTCTGCATGGTGGTATGACATGAAGACTCAGAATGGTGCTCAAAGCGATACTTTTAGCTATAACAATAATTGCATGCTAGACTTAAGATCCTCCCATAACTTGATGCGAAAGGTTATTATAGAGAATTCAGACCTAGATATTACCAATCCATACCATGAACTTTATAGTTTTGACTCTAGAAAAGTGAAATGCTTGGAGATGATAAAGGATTTGGTGGTTACACTAGCTCAATTTCCTACAAACTGTATCATGATGGATGTAGTAGTGTAAGATGTGCCTGCTAAGTATGGGATGCTGCTATTTAGAACATGTTCTAAAAGGATATGAGGCATGATGCAGATGGAAATGAAGTATGCAACATTCCCAGTATTTGCAGGAGAAAGCAGGAGGCTTTATAGAGAGGTTGAATTTGTATATGTGATAAGTGATCAGAAAAAACCAAAGAATTATCCTTTGTATGAAATTGAGGAAGACATGAGTTGTTGCATTCTGGAAATGAATGATGAGTATGAAGACTCTTTTCCTAGAGAAATATTTGCTCATGATTTTTCGTCTTGCCCAAGACAAGTATGGAAACTGCACTTTGATGGAGCATCCTCCAAAGAAGAAGTAGGGGCTAGAGTGATCCTATTCTCTCCCAGCAATGAAGAAATCACTCTTTCATTCAAGATGAACTTTGAAACCACAAACAATATAGCATAATATGAATCCTTGATACTTGGGTTAGAAACTGCTAAAAATATGGGGATTACGTAACTCACTGTTTTGGGGGATTCATAATTAGTGGTGCAGCAGATTAAAAATGTTTACCAACCCAAACACCCTAGAATGAGGGCCTATGGAAATGAAGTGTGGGATTTAATAGATTTTTTTTTTCATGCTTCTAATATCACCTTTGTTTTGTTGGCCCCCTAGAAACTCCCCTTAATTTTGCAAAAAAAATAAAAATAAATAAAGCCCCCCCCATGTAAATTTTGTATATAAGGTTCTTTTCAGTTTCTTTTGCTTGGTTGTAGAGTGTGATCAATTGGTTTTTGTTGCTAGATCTTTTAATTTTTTCACTTCTATTTCTTTTTCTTGGCTTTCTTGAGTTAAGGATTTGGTGGTTTAACTTATGCATGTCATTTTAGTATTCTCACTTCTTGCTTGCTCTTTAACATATCTTTCATGGCTTAAAGTTTTGGTGATTTTTGTCACTTGACTCTCTACCCTTATATGAACTTGTTGGAGTTTATTGCATTCTTTGGTTTGGCATAATTGGACCAATTTCATTTTTTCGATAACTTTCTTAAATGTTGGCTTTTACTTTATTAATGAATTTTCGGGCTTTTTAGCAAATAATAGTTAATTAATTAGAAACTCAAATATATGATTTTCAATTACGCTTTGAAAGAATATTTATCAAAGAATGGAATCATATATGTTTATCAATTTTGGGCAATCTATCATAGTTTTTCAAGCTTTCAACTTATTCTAGTAATTTTTCCTTTCTCATGTAATTTTTTAATTTCAGACAAAATTAAAATAATTTAATTAAGAGCTTATTTATATTCCATTCATATCTTAAAGGGGTGTTTTTAAAGATTCAAGATGAAGGGCTACTTTTCCATTTAAGCAAAACATCACTTTTTTTTTTTTTGACATAATTTCTATTTATTTTGCAACAACGCTAAATATTATTTCATTAATATAATTATAAGCAAAACATTTATATTTTAGTAAAATAATTTTTTGCAAATTATGTAAGTTAATTTAGTAAAGTTCTTTTATTATATAAGTTCTCACGTGTTTTGATTAAGATCTTATCGTTATAATGCATAACAGCTCATGCCAAAAATTTATCATTATTTTATCCAAAACTAAAATATGATTGTATGACTATAAAGTTTAGGTGGTATTTTAATTTGATAGAATGGAATGGATGATTAACAAGGCAAGATAAGTAGCTCGGTTGGAGTGAAGGTGCCTAGATATATGGAGGTGGGGCAGGATTCAATTCCCCCCGTATCACACAAGTGTGGAAAACAAAAAGGCATTTTATATTAATTTATAAAAATATTATTTTTTAAATATTATGTCTTTGTAAACCAACTAATTTTACAATTAGTTGGATTTGAGGTTTCTCTAGGGTTTTTGGTTTTTGGTTTTCTGGCTGATTTGAGGTTTCGACTATCACGGGTTGAGAATGAAGAGGGTTTCTCTAGGGTTTTTGGTTTTCTGGCTGATTGGAGGTAGCAGAATGTATGTAGGATAAGGATGATCCACTGCAGCTCCTTGGATTCCAACCAACCGTGACGTTGGCTCTAGTACCAACCAAGGTATCAAAAAGTGGGAACTAGGTTTTTTTCATACTGCAGGAAATCACTCCGAGTTCTGTGGTTTTCTTCTCATCTGGTTTTGGTTTTTCTGTTATTTGGTGGTTTGGATTTAGTGTACTGGTTGTGCATCACCCTGTCCTCACAGACTGGGTTGTTTGTTCTTATGTGGCATCTGTCCTTTCATTTTTATTGGGTCGGGGTATTAGCTATAATGGTTTCTCCTCTCACTTTTCCCTCAACAGTCTCTGCGGGTGCTGATATTTTCTCCGAGAGACAACATGTTGAGAATCTTGTACTTTTCCCTTTTGGGTCGCTCTCCTCGGAGCTATGGAAGGGAGCTGTGGCCCATAGTAGACGTCGCCTGATGACTTACAAGGATAAGGTAGAGGCCTCGATTTATACAATGGATCAGGAAGTTAACTTGGACAGAGTCCATGTCCTATCTCGTGGAGGATTTGTGGGTAAGATTGAAGGCACTAAGATATCTCAGTTAGAGTTGGTTGAGTGGGTAAACCTTCACTGGACTCCAGAATCGGGGCTACCTCCTCACACGAGCCTACTTGCTAAAGGCTGGATTGCTTTTATTTTTCTGAATGAATACATCGTTCCCTCAATCCTGGAACCTGGCTTGTGAAGAATGGGTCCCTAAATCTTAAACGTTGGCATGTTAATTTCAATCCCAACACTGAATAGTTGAAGTTCAGGAATTTGTGGGTGTTTTTCCCCAGATTCCCTTTTGATTTATGGACCCTGAATTTTTATTAGGGTTTAGGTAACTATCTAGGTCGCTTCATTCGCCTGGAAAAGAATTTAATATTCAACATAAACAAGAAAATGGCATCTATGATGGTGGAATTCGATATGGTTGATGGGTTACCGGCAAAAGTTGATATTGTTTGGGGGCATAAACATTTTAAATAGAAGCTTGATTACAAGAATATACCCTTTCATTGTTTTTTCTTCCATGGTATGGGTCATGTGAAGGATAGATGCTCGAATCTTTGTTCTGGAGCTCTCTCTCCGGCTAGGTCATCCTCTATCACAAATAATTTGCTTCCTGGACCTATTCTGACTTCGACCTCGCCAAAAGGTTAGCATCTTGATGAACCCTCTGAATTTTATGAAGGGGTTTCTAAGGAAGAATTATATTTCTACCCATCTATGGAAAAAGCACGAGATTTGAGGCATTCAAATTCTAAATCCTTAGCGAGGAATCTATTTAAAGATATTAGTTCTCTGGATTTGCCTTATGTTTCGGGGGAGTCTATCGGCTCTGAACATGTTCTTGGTAAGGTTGAAGAGGCCCCTACTTTGGGTTCATTTCCTAATTCCTTGATGCCTCCTCTCGACCCTGTTGTTCCCTCTGCAAATACTTTTCCTAATTGATTTCAAACTCCCTACGGGCCCTGTCTGGTAGCCATAAATCCCCCTTAGGTGTTTATGCACAAAAACCTAAGTCTCCTGATAAATATGTGATCCCTTCCATTTGTTGTTTGAATGTGACAAACTAGAAAAAGAAAAAAGTTAAGGAGAAAGAGGTTGGAGAAGTTTTTATTCCTTTGTCTGTGCGGTTGGATAGTGCTTTTCCTGAACCCTCTCCGGATCATCTCTCCTCTCATGGGACTCTTAGAGAAGTTTTCTCCCCTGGCTCTGTGTCTTAATGTCATTTATCTCTTTCAATATCCGTGGTATTGGAGGGATATCCAAGACTAGGATCCTCTTCAATTTCCATAAAAGTTATAGTCTTGATTGTATTTTAATTCAAGAAACGATGTGCTTTGCGACACAAGCTATTGCGATTTTCTCCAAACATTTTCCAAGATGGTATTTTTCTGCTATTGACTCATGTGGTCTATCTGGTGGTATTTTGTCTGGTTGGAATCCGGCTACTACTATCTTCAAGCCTTTTAAGACAATGAGGGGTTTGTTATTGGAAGGTCAGTTTTTATCTAATGACCATAACCTTTCTCTTCTTAACATGTATGGGCCATATACTAATAGGAAGAGCTACTGGGAAGGGCTTGAAGATTCGGGTATTCTGAATTCTACAAACCTTATTTTTCTAGGTGATTTGAACTTCACCCTCTCGACAGATTAAATCTGGGGCTCGTCTGGTATTGATGATGACTTGGCATATTTTTTTAAGAATATTTTCATGCAAGTTAATCTAATTGATGTCTGACCAAAAAAATTGGTTGCTACTTGGAGTAACAAACGGGTTGGAAAGTGTTGTATTAGTAAACAGCTGGATCTCTATCTTATGGAAGAATCGGTGGTTCTAAGTTCAACAGGTATAGATCCTAGGTGGAGTTTTCTAATATCTCTGATCACCAAGCAGTTTTTTTGCAAATTGATGACTTGACTTTTAAGGCTAATAGACCCTTCAGATTCAATAGTTCTTGGCAATCTGATTTGGATTTTTTTTCTATGTTCAGAAGCTATTGGGGGTCTCTTGATGTCCCTGTGTGCCTCAATCCTATGGATGCATTGAGTTATAAGTTGAAGATTCTAAAATCTGCTACTAAAAAATGGGAGAAATATTTCTCTGCTCGGACAAATAAAGATCTGATTGCTATTAAGGGCCAAATCAAGCAACTTCATGTTCTGATTTCAAAGGGTATCTTTTCTGAAGAAGACAGAAGAATGTTGCTTTTTCTCCAAGCCAAGCTGGATGAAATTCTTAAACTTGAAGAGAGAACATGGAGGTTAAAAATTCGTGCTATGTGGATGAAGGTGGGGGATGGTAATACTATATTTTTTCATACTTTTGCTTCTTACGGGAGGATTTTGAATACTATTTGGTCAATTTATGATTCACAAGGGACATATGTTTTTGAAAAGAATAAGATTGAGCATTTGTATTTTACACATTGCAATGGCCATTTCGAAGATCCAAGCACTTCCAGTATTGAAGCACAACTCAATGTAATAAAACATTATCCATCTTTTTTTACCGAAGAAGAAGGGAAAGCTTTTGGTAATCTTGTTTCATTGGAGGAGGTTGAAAAAGTATTGAATCTTTTTACAAAAGAAAAGAGCCCTAGGCCCGACAGTTGGACCATTGATCTTTTTATTGCTTTTTGGGATATAATGGGTTCTGATTTGCTGGATATGGTTGAATATTCTAGAATTAATGGTTGGGTTACTGGAGGGATAAAATAAGCATTTTTAACCTTGATACCCAAGAGCAATAAACCTCTAAATTTCCACGATTTCAGACTGATTGCTCTATGCAACTTGGTTTACAAGATTATTACCAAATAATTGCTAATAGAATTAAGCCTAAGCTCTCAGAGTGGATGTCAAAGGAGCAGTTTGGTTTTCTGGCTAATAGAAAAATTCTTGATGCAGTTGGAATCACTCGGGGAGTTTTTCATATGGTCAAATTGAGGAAGCAAAAAGCTCTGATGCTCAAAATCGATATTTTTAAAGCTTATGATGAGTTTAACTGGGACTTTCTGCGCTTGATGCTTCTTCAAATTGGTCTCTCTCGGGTTGCCATAAACTGGATTATGGCATGTGTCATGACAAATAATTATTTGGTTCTGATTAATGGAAATCCAAATCCTTTTTTCAAGAGTCACAGAGGTTTGCGACAATGTTTCCGTCTGTCTCCGTTGTTGTTTTTGCTGGTTATAGAAGGTCTTAGTAGGTTGATAATTGGAGCCAGAGTTGATGAGAATGTTAGAGGGATTCACTTTTATAAGACTTTCTCCATTACTCATCTATTGTTTTTGGATGGCATAATGCTTTTTGGTACTGATTCTATTGAGGAGTGGGAGACATACTCTTCTCTTATCTTGTTATTCTACAAATCGACTCGTATGGAGGTAAGTCAAAGTAAGTCGGTTTTCATTCACATTCTGGTTGACAATTCTTTGCTACAACAGGTTCATTCATTCCTTCCTTACAATGCTACTTCCCTAAATGATGGAGTAAAGTACTTGGGGTTTTTATAAAGCCTAACAATTATGGTGTTCAAGATTGGAAATGGTTGATCAGATGGTTTGAAAAACGGTTAATTTATGGTGTCATAAGTATTTGTCCTTGTGAGGTCGGTTGGTTCTTTTAAATTCTATCCTTCGGTAGCTTGATGGTGTATTGGGCATTATTGGCTCAATTACCTTGTTCTATTCTCCAAAAAATGAAGAGTTTAATGTTCTCTTTCCTTTGGTCTGCAAAGACAGAATCTGACCATTATCATTTGGCAAACTGGGAGATTTTATCTCTTCTGAAAAGATATGGAGGCTGGAATATAAAAAATGTTTTCTGGTTTAATATGGAATTATCCTTGAAAAGTTGTTGGCGAGGGATCTTTGGAGACAACTTATGGTATGATCTGTTGCAAGTGAAGTATATAAAGAAGGATCGATGAAGCTGGGTTAGAAACCCTTTGATCAATCCACGCTCTACGTCTTTTTTTTGGAATGGGTTCATGAAATTATTACCCTAGATTAGCTCTTATCTTTCATGGCACGTTGATGATCGTAATAATGTGATTGTTGGCATTGATCATATCCCGGGTATTGAGTTGGAGTGTTTTATTTCCCTGGAACTTTGAAATCATTTCAAGGATTATGGATTGATTTATCTGATCCAATTAAGGCATAAGAGTGGTTTAGTGCCTCACACTTCCTATTGGTATACTGCTTCTGACCTTGGGCTCTCTTGTAGTTGGGAAATTGTATGGAATGGATATTTGAAGAATTTAAATAATGTTGGCATCATAATTTATTTTGGTAAAGACTATCTTGCATGGTCAAAAAATTCCTCTACAAGACCGTTTTAAGCCAGTAATGCATATCAGGTCATTGTTGAAAATCATGTTAAGGCTGATAAGAAATGGTGGTTCATAGCTCTTTGGAAGTGGAAGCTTTCGTTGAAAGTTAAGTGTTTCCTGATGGCTGGATTTTAGTAACAAAATTTTAACCTGGGATAATCTATTGAGACATGGTAAACAGGGTCCAAATTTGTGCAGCTTGTGTAGAAAAGGTGATGATTCGATGTCTCATCTGTTTTTTCGTTGTGGCTTCTCCACTGAGGTCTGGAAGATCATTTTCCATATGTTGAAGAAGGATTTTGTTTGGCCCTCTATTGAGTTCGAAAATGCCTATTTCTTATGGTCTCATAAATTCAGGCAGTTGAAAAATGTTCCGGGACTTTTGTCTTGGTCGATTAGGCACTTCCGTAACCGGGCTATCTTTCATGATGACCATCCATCAGTGGATGCAGCTGTGTTTTTTTCTAGAAATTTTTCTCCCATTACAATACTACTTCTCCAATCTGTAAGAATCCTAGCTAAGGTATTAAGATGATCCGTGATTATAACTCTGCTTTTGGATTTTTTGATGGGGTTGCGACAGTTTTTGGATGTGGTGCTAGCTTTATCATCTATTGTGGTGAGGACCTTACCTATAAATTCAAACTTATGTGTGGACATGGGACGAATTCAAAGGTTGAGTGGCTTGGTTTGTGGGGGATTGTGAAAGCTGCAATTTGTTGTGGCTTAGGTTCTTTCAGGGTTTATGGCGACTCCTCAGTCATTGTTAATTGGGAAAAAGGAAAACATCGCCTAAAAGACTCTCATCTCAATTACGGGTGTGAAAGAACTCCTTTTTAATGTCTTGGTTCTGTGAGCTTTCTATTGATCATACTTTCAGGGAAAATAATGATGTGGTCGATGCCTTATCCAAAGAGGCACTTGATGGATCTACTCGTATTCTCCATTGGGAAAAATGGGTCGAAAGGGAACTTACTCTCTCTGGAACTATGCCTTTTTTCTCTGATGTTATTTAGTTATTTTCCGGTTTGATGTCTGAATTTGATGTAGGGATGTTGGTTCAACTATGTCTGATTTTTTTATTTTTGGTTGTAAGTATTGCTCAAGCAGTTGGAACAGATAATCCTATTTTTTATAAGACAAGATTCTCATAGTCTATCTTTGTACTTTTTTATTTCTACTTGAAATAACAAAAGTATATTTTTTTTTCCATAAAAAAACAAAACTTTACAATTAAATTCATGGAAAAGTATAGCCTCATAAGAGTTAACATTTTTCTTTGTTTTGGAAGGCTAATTATATATATATATAGGAAATGAGGTTGTGAAAGCTAAACAATCACCAAACCACAAATAAAGTCATGTGAGGATAAGGCTAAAAGCTCCACAATAAATTATTTTTAAAGGGATCGTTACAATCAAAGGAGAATAACATTATCCTTTTGTTTGGCCACCCTATCACTGGAGATCGCTATGGGAGTTTATCAACTCACATTTTCAATGAGATTTCTTAAATGATTGTTGTGAAAGTTAGGCATAGCTTCCGCTAAGTCTCCACCACCATTGCTATCTCTGCGAGATTTTCCATAAAGAGAAGAAAAGGCCATATTTTTTGCTATCAAACTGAAACGTGTCCAAAGATCCCATCTGTTAGCTTAAGAAGGAGATCACTCCACTTGCAGCTAATAGAGGAATTAAATGTTTCCATGAATTCATTACAAAGAATATTGTGGAGTTGGCACTCATGAGATTGCAACACGCCAACAATAGTGCCACGGGTCACTTGTTGACTTTAGAATGGCACACTATCATATATTCACCCACAGAGATTTTGCCATCAGAGCTTGTTGAGAGCTTATTTCCATCAGATAGCTCTCAAATAGGAAATGAGGTTGTTGAGAGCTTCATACCATCAGATAGCATTATTTCCACATATAGATCACGAGGCGATTTTATATTCACTAGTCTATGAATCATTATCAAAGGATGAGTCTACCATATACATCATCGAAAACTAATAATCCCATAGACTTGAATTTCGCCATACTGAAACTTGAACTTCTGTTTATTTTTGCTTAGTTTTCATATAATTTTCTCTTTATATTGGATTTTAGTTTCAACTTAATATTTAATTTTATATTAGATTTTAGTTTGAATTTAATATTTATTTTGAGTTCTAGTTTAGTTTTTAATAAAATTTCACAAAATGTATTTCTTTGTAATTTTGATTCTAGAGATCTTTGGAGTATAATATCATATTCAAGATTATAAGAATAATATCATATTCAATATTATAGCAAGGAATTGAAAACATTTGAGATTTAGATGTATAATGGTTTATCAAATCACCTTGGGTAGAGTCAAACTCTAGTGCATTCACCAAATACTGGTGAAACCCTTATGGGCATGGCATGTCTTAAGTTTAACAGACAAGACTGGTACAAGTCCTGAGAGATTAAACTCTTCTGTAATGGGTATCTAAGCAGAAGCTATAACCAACTTTGACGAAGAATCCATTCAATTTTGTGAATGAAGAGATTAAATCTGGGAGAAATGATTCCCAACAACGAAGAGAGGCACATACTCACAAGCAATAAAACATGCCACATACTGGTGAAACCCTCATGGGCATGGTGCGTCTTAACAGACAGGACTGGTACAAGTCCTAAGAGATTAAAATCTTCTATAATGGGCATCTTAACCAACTTTGACGAAGAATCCATTCAATTACGTGAACAAAGAAATGCAATCTAGGAGAAAGGATTCCCAACAAAGAAGAGAATCACATACCCATAGGCAAGAAAACATATCTACAAAAATGATCAAATATAGAAGCAGATTTTTATAGATATCAAGGCCACCATTATAAAACCTGGCAAGTATGCAACAAGTAACATTCACAAATTATGCCTTGAATGCAAACTCTAATGCTCATTTGCAACACAGATTTTGATTAAGATTCTCCATAATAACCTTAATTCGATTGGGATCCTAGTCCCCTTTTAACAAGCACTACCTTGATTTCATTTGGGCCTATTCAACAATGATATGAACTTGTTACGTGCCTTTTTTGGTAAAGTCCTCCATTGGCCTTCCATAAAGGCCTGCATGTATTGGATGAGGAGGATGTCTTCCTTTGGAGACCATGGACCCCTATTGAGTCCGATTTTTTAGCAGCAATGAGTGTGTACTGCCATGCTTTTGGTGTTCTCTTGCATGGTATAATTAAATTTTGTAACTTATTCCCTTCGACTGCACCGATTGTGCTCTGTCTTCTCTCTATCAACCCAACAACAACAACCCTAATCAATGAAAACGAATTTCACTATCGTGATAACAAGCCAACGAAAAATCCCATCCCTACTACAATATAACTCAAGTTTCTGATCACAATACACCAGACACGTTACATGCATGCTAGCTAGAGGTAGCTTAGAAATCTTATAAACATTTATTTGAAACATTATGAAAGGATTTGGAAATAATTCCATTATAATAATAACATTTTTAATAAAACTGAATTCCTTGGTTTGAACTTGATCTTTCTAATCTTTCATCTCAGTGGCTTGGAACATGATTGATTCGGTTGGTTAATCAACATACAAGCTCCCAGTTTGACTATAGTCGCGTAAAATTGTATTTTATGTCTGCTCTTTGACATTGGTGATTCCTTGTGATTGTCATCTTTGGTATGCCTTCTTTTAATTACAAGGTTACTCAAATTCAAAGTTTCATTGTAACTCTTTGAGATTTTCGTATTTATGATGACTTCTTAGTTTCAATCTAAGGGTGAAAACGCGAAGGTGGAAAACAATTCCGTGACAATTTGCTTTTTTGTTTGTTCTAATTTCCATTTTCTCGCCCGAGACAAAAGTCAACAAATCTTCTCGGGTGAGAGTTTTACTACTTCTCAGGCGAGAAATTAACCACGGTTAGATTTCTTATGTCCATGAGTTTTTCCATAGTTAGAGAATTTCTCGTTCGAGAGTTTTTAGTTTCTCGTTCAAGAGTATACTAATTCTTTTTTGTCAAACTCTAGGACAAATTTCTCGATCGAGAGTTTTGATTCCTTTTAACATCTCGACCGAGACATGTTTAACTATATAAACACAATAATATTTCCCCACCATGCACATTGCCATTTTAAACGTTGTTGTTTGTTTTCGCTCAAACCGACACTGTGCTGAAACAACGAAGGGAAGGAAGCCCACTGCAACTTTGTTTGTTGAAACACTGAAGGGAAGGGAAGACCACCCATGGCAATGAAGTGAATGGCCACAAGAAGAGGACCGCCACCGCTAGTTCGATCCAGTCAACCAGACAACCATACCATCAGACGACCGCACACGGGTATGTTTCTCTTTTTCCACCGGCATCTCTGTAATACCCAACCAAATTCAATTTCAAATTTGGATACCATTCCTTGGAAATATTCTAATTTTGATCAATTCGCCCTTAGGGATTAGGGTTAGAGGCCGAATTCCTCTTGTGATTGGACCAACGGTATATTTGGACCCTCTTCTTTGGACCCTCTTCCAACTAGAAGCACATTGAGTGTATTCAATAGCCAAGATATCACCTACCAAGTCAATAGCCAAGATAACTTCCCTCACTGGGTCAGGGATTTCTACTTCATTGAGCAACCGTAAGTGCAAACAAAGAATCCATGTCAATGTGGCCCTAGTGCACTGGGAGATTTCACTGTTTTGAAACCATTTTGAGAATGATATAAGTCCTCTACCTTGATAAACCCGCATCCTGAGGCTCACCATTGTCGAATCCGACATCAATTGAGTCTGAAATTGCATTGCTGAATTCGAAATACTTCTTCATTTGTTGCTACATAATTCAATAAAGTTGCAGAATACTTCCTACCTGCTCCAAAGTACTTCAGAGTGCTGCTACCAACCACATCTTACTAGAGTTTGACTTCTTTGCACTCCATCAACACTCTTCTTCAATTAACACAAGTTTTCCATTCACTTTCTCCTTGAATATTGACCATAATTCATCATTTTTAACATGTTTTTACTTAGAAATCCCTGGCTATCATCTCCTTTAATGCCTTGTTCATTCCGCTCTATTGTATCAATTTTTACTACAATCCCCTACATTTTTTACAACCCCACTCCCTACAACCATATATCATATTATCCAAGGTCGGCCAATATTTTTAGCTGGGGACAGAGTGATGTTCACATCAAAAGTGAGATAAGTATAATGGGTTAATGCAAACGGATTAATGTAGATGTGAATGATGACAAATTAAAAAGGGAGCTAAAGACAGGAGTCATATGAGGGAAGATAATGCACATGTTTATCATTCTTATTTTCCTTGCACTATGTAGGTATTTTATTTTGACCAGAAAGGACTCTTATCTCACCAAGTACTAGTCTTTTAAAATGTTAATTCTCTTGGATATCATATATCAATTTCATATCTTAAAATGACTCAACACTGCTTTGTAGGATTTTATACAATAGATATGGCATTGATAGTCAATGCTAAATTTTCAACCCAAAATGTTGTCATAGTTGTTCCATTCCATACTTTATAGGGAGGTGTATGGAGAAGAATATTAAATGATACATGTAGTAGCACTCACGTTACTATGATTCAACAAAATCTTCATAAATTATGAAGTTGTTTGGTAGTGAAATTGAAACTAATAGCCTGCACTAAGTGGAAGGTTCAATTAGAAAAAATAAGAGAATGTATCAAGCTCTTGATTGTCAATCATCAAAGAATGACATAGAATCAACTTCCCAAAGTATTTCCCACAGTGAAATATATTATGGCCATATTAGCTCACTCTCACATCAAACCATAGAAAAATATCATTCATATTGAAGGTTGGATTGAGGTGGAGAGAAACATAGATAGTACCATGTTTCTAATGGTCAAATAGAAATGAGTAAGCCTTAGAAAGCTTCAACATCAAAAGGACACAACTTCCCAAGCTACCCAAAACACCAAGAAATGAATGTCTCGTACATTCTTTGCAATGTAAGGGAAAGAGGAGGGAAAGAATGTTCAGATATTCAATAGTCCAACCTAGAAATCATTTAGTCCAAATCAAGTCAAAAATAAGTTTCAAACCTAAAAAGAAAGCTCACATGTGTTTTCCAAAAATGAGTAATTTAACCTTGATAAAATTTAGTTATATTGAACTCTAAATTCTTTGTTTCTCTATTCGTTCCCATTCTTCAATATTTAATTATTCTTATTTTCCATGCACTATATAGGTGTTTTATTTTGACCAGAAAGGACTCTTAGCTCACCAAGTACTAATGTTTTAAAATGTTAATTCTCTTGGATATCATATATCAATTTCATATCTTAAAATGACTCAGCACTGCTTTGTAGGATTTTATACAACAGGTATGGCATCGATAGTCAATGCTACATTTTCAACCCAAAATGTTGTCATAGTTGCTCCATTCCATACTTTATATGGAGGTGTATGGAGAATAATATTAGATGATACATGTAGTAGCACTCAGGTTACTATGATTCACCAAAATCTTCATAAATTATGAAGTTGTTTGGTAGTGAAATTGAAACTAATAGCCTGCACCAAGTGGAAGGTTCAATTAGAAAAAATAACAGAATGTATCAAGCTCTTGATTGTTAATCATCAAATAATGACATAGAATCAACTTCCCAAAGTATTTCCCACAGTGAAATATTTTATGGCTATATTAGCTCACTCTCACATCAAACCATAGAAAAATATCATTCATATTGAAGGTTGGATTGAGGTGGAGAGAAACATAGATAGTACCATGTCTCTAATGGTCCAATAGAAATGAGTAAGCCTTAGAAAGCTTCAACATCAAAAGGACACAACTTCTTAAGCTACCCAAAACACCAAGAAGTGAATGTCTCATACATTCTTTGCAATGTAAGGGAAAGAGGAGGGAAATAATGTTCATATATTCAATAGTCCAACCTAGAAATCATTTAGTCCAAATCAAGTCGAAAATAAGTTTCAAACCTAAAAAGAAAGCTCACATGTGTTTGCCAAAAATGAGTAATTTAACCTTGGTAAGTTTATTTATATTGAACTCTAAATTCTTTGTTTCTCTATTCGTTCCCATTCTTCAATATTTAATTATTCCTTTCCTTATAGGTCTCTATGATTTCTTCTCATCCAACTACTCACAATACTCCTTGTTTGCAATCTATAAATTAAGCTTTATACCCTCAATCACTAAAATATGTGTTAAAGATTATCCACCAGGATAATACAAACTATAATCGATCAATTCGCTTCGGAATTCTAAACGAAATTGTAATAATTAGGCTCCAAGGTTGTTAGGTTTCAAATATTTAACTAGGAATATCACCAAATTCTAAATATCTCACTTGAATAACACCCAAAATGTGGGTCTTCATGATTACAAACAAAGATAACTTGAACTAGTAATAATGATGACATACATTGGATATAAATTAACCTAAACATATTTAAACATTTAATAGAAATGGCCATAAACGATAAAATATTTCACTTAGAAATGAACCACAATTGTATGAATACACACAAGTAGTAGTAGTACCCCGTATTGGAATATATTTCCATTAAAGCTAATTCATTGCACTATATTTTATAATGTTAAATTTGATCATTGAACATTGAATTTAGTTTAACTTTTTCAAAATCCCTATTATACCTTTATTTTCCACCTTAGGTTCATTGGACACCTCACCTCATTGCCTATATGAGACACTTACCGTTACACCTTTCTCTTGTTGATGTATATGTAGCTTCAAAATGTATTTCACATATATGTATATTGCATTCCTATAGAGATGTTATTATTCCTCTATACGGAAGTGGTTGTATTCCTATAGAGATGTTATTATTCCTCTATACGGAAGTGTTGTCATTTATATTGTAAGTGTCGTAACTTATACTTGATGGGTTATTAGACCACCTTGTTTGGGTTGGCCCTATATAAGTCATGTGGGTCAAAGGGTTATTAGACCACCCTATTGGGGGTCGGCCATGTGGGTCAAAGGGTTATTAGACCACCCTAGTGGGGGTTGGCCCAGTCAGCATTATGTTAAGTGGTTAAGTTGAGGCCAACCTAGTTGAGTAAGGTCAAGTCAAGTTAGTGTATAAATAGAGTGTGTGTCTCTCTCATTTTACATATTCTATTCTCTCACACACACTTTGGAGAGTGGTGCACTTGTGGAGGAGGAGGCTCTGCTGCTAGGAGAAGATTATCTCTTGTATTCTGGTTGTATCATTGCTCTATCTATCTCTGAGGAATTTATTGGGGTTTTTCACCTTTATGGTTTTCCCCAAGTAAACTCTGTGTCTCTTGTGTCCTTGCATTATTGTGTCCATGATTGATATGCTGTAGATTTGTTGTACATGTTGTTCTCTCAGTTAAGATCCTAGATCATATTGAAGTAAATTCTGAAAATTTAACATGGTATCAGAGCTAGCCTGAAAGAAGGCATGATATGGCATGTATGACACTTGTTGCACTTACAATGCTACGACTTGATATAGAAAAAACCAGTCATCGTAGAACTTTCACTATAAATCCATTTTGGCGACGTTTTCGGATCTGAAAATTTTATAGGTCGAATATCAGATCCACATGTACCTTGTGTCCAAAGGAAAACCTCTAATTCGTTGTACTTTGTGATTTATGATCTGTACAATATAGGGTTTGTGCCTCTTCTAGATATGAGTCAACATCAGGTGACCTTGGAAAAAAGGTCATAACTTGGGCTAGGAAGCTCCAAATGAAAGTTCGTAAAAAGTGGCAGGCAGTACACAGACTGTACTATCGCAAGATAATTGGTCAGAGGCCGAAGTTGAACCAATGACACATGGGATGCCGCACAAGTTTTCTCTCCTATATTATCCCATAAACACGTCACGTTGCGACACTTGGCATAACTCTCTCTCAGAGAATCCAATTGAGATCAGACCTGTCAGGATGGAAAGATAACAGGTCGGGCTATCTCAAAAACATTTTTTAGAGGCCGAAGTTGAACCAATGACACGTGGCACACCGTACAAGTTCGCTCTCTTGTATTATCCCATAAACAAGTGACGTTGTGACACTTGGCATAACTCTCTGTCAGAGTATCCAATTAAGGTCAGTTATATCAGGATGGAAAGATAACAGGTCGGGCTATCTCAGGAAAATTTTTCAAACCCTATGGATTGAAACGTTTGGAGTTACACTAAAAACAATCAGGTACATATTTCTATCAAATCAGAATTATTTTTGAGCACCTTCATTCATGGCTTCCGGAATTTAGGGCTTCGGAGAAAGTTGGAATTTTTGTAATCGGAGACCATGGATAAATGCTACTCATCAAAATCAAAATTTAGAGACCAAGATCAGAATTTTTGGTTGGGAAGAAGGCTGGGCTTGATCAGACCCTAGTTTGGGACTTTGATCAGAAAAGTGGAAAATAAGGGCTTCTGCAAAAATGAGAATTTTTGAAATTTGTGACCATGGCTGGAATATCCTCATAAAAATAGAAGCTTAGAGCTTTGGATCAAACATTTTGATTGGGGAGAAGAGTGGGCTTCATGAAACCCCAGTTCGGGGTCATGTCCAGTGAATCCAAAAATTTTCAAAGGCAAATTTGAGGAGTGAAACATTGCAGTTTTCAAATTCTGAATAGACCATCTTGATTAGCTCATCAAGGCGCATATTTCTATACTTTCGGAAGTTTAAAATTCAAAGTTTGAATTTTGGGGGTTTCCTTGACAAACCCTAATCCAACTCCAGGTCTAGTTCTTGCAAATCAAGTGGATTGGGATAATCTGAGAAGAAGATGGATTGGTCAACTGCATAAGTGAAGAAGTTCATGTCTCAAAGGGAGATGAGGCTAAGGCCTTCCATAAGAAGATTACAAGCAATCTTGACATGTATGGCTTACAGGTATGTTTCATGGTTAATTTTATCATATGTTTGTCTTCATATCATTACAGTACAATCTTGATTAATTACTAGACTTGTCGTATCACCTTAATAGAAGATATTCATTGATTAAGGTGTTGACACTTATGAATGTACTAATGCATTGTGATGTTGTATGAGGTTTATGTTGTTCGCTAACATAAAAGGTACACCAAGAAAGACAAATCATGTTCTACTTCAAGAACATATGATCATGGTGACATGAAGACAAAGATTCATCCATTGTCATAGATCACATAGAAGATCTACTTTTGAGGTATGTATAACTTGGTCCTACAATGGTTAACCTATGAGACATGCAGGTTACTAGCACAAGTCACTGAAGAGAACTAGAAGTCATTATGTGGGTATGTTAGACATAACTAGATAGCATGCTAATCCAGGAATTGTTTTCCTATATCAAGCTAGAATCCTACCTTGTGTTAGGATCTTATACTGTTGCGTTGTTGATAATGATTATTCATGAAGTCATAGGTTTGAATAATCATGGTTGTATGCATATTATGTTTCTTACCATAATTGATGCTTTAACTAATCAGAAGAGTCCTATGATCAAATAAGAATATGCATGAGTAAAATAAGACTTCTTTGAAACCTTGAATACTAATGTTTATTATCTGTGAATGATCATGAATATACATGTTTAAGACTATTTTGTTTTGATAGTATTAATATTATACTAATAAATGTGTGATTATGTATGAGACCTCAAGGATAACACAATGATGATACTAATAAGCATGCATAGTGATTAAGGATGGATGTAAGTTCAAGAACAGGTAATCCAGGAAGCAAAGATCAAGAGGGAGCACACTCCAGTTATTCCTACAAGAAAGCAAAGGAGCACACTTCAGTAGAAGGATGCAGATATTCAGAGGGATTTGACCACTTCTCACAATCCACATCAGAATGGAGTTGCAAAGATTTAGAGGGAGTCCACCCAGCAACCAAACAAAGATAAGTATTTGAATTGTCATTTCTTACATAATGTTATTCAATGATGCATATGATTATGTTCCTAGAATTAGGTTGTGTATTATGCATATTAGAATAGTTGCATTGATGAACAGTATACTACTAATATGCATGGGTAAGTGGCATATGGCACTGTACAACATTCCATTGCTACTTATCTAGAATGAAACCTCTTTGCTGACATGTTAGGAGTTGTGCACACTCTTAACAATGTTCTGGTAGAGACTAAAAGGCATCTAGAAAGTTACGGAATATGGATAAATGTTGTATTGAAGCATTGGCTAAGATAATTGCATGATTGTATGACATATTTCTTTATGTGTAAGAATTTGTTCTGAAAACTATGAGATGTTTTCTAATCATGCAATTTAACTTGTTGTGTAGGGAAGATTGTATACCATCACCTACAAAAAAAGGACTACAACATTTGTTCAACAACAAAGTTATCTATTGAAAATATTGAAGATATTGAAGTTCCCTGGATTTGGGAATAATGCCATGATCGAGGAGTACCAATCAATCATGAAGATGTTTGGGATGCAGTCACAAAGGGTAGTCTGTAGTGAATTCCAAGAGGATCTACAAGATCAAGCATGCTGCAGGTGGTAGCATAGAGACTTTTTCTCCTGTAGCCAGATACACTTCCATTAGATCCGTACTTGCTCTGGCTGCAGTGATGAAGTGGAAGATACACCAGATGGATTTCAAGATAGCCTTCTTGAATGGTGTAGTTGAAGAAGAAGTGTATGTGGAGAAGCCACTTGGTTCTGAGACACATGATAGGGAGTCATATATGTGCAGAACTTGGTATGGTAGGATAGACAGCTTTCTATCCAGTTTGGGCTTTACCAGGAGTAAAGCGGATTCCAACCTTTACTACAAGGTTGAGGAAGGCAATCTAGTGATACTACTTTTGTATATGGATGACCTATTCATAAGATGTGAGGATAGATTGATTGCCGACATGCAGCGGAAACTTGCTGCCGAGTTCGAGTTGAAGAACTTGGGGATGATGCACTATTTGTTTCTTGGCATGGAGGTGTGGTAGAGTGTATATGGAATCTTCCTTGGAAAAGGGAAGTATGCAGTAGAGATCCTAAAGAGGTTCGGGATGATAGACTGCAAGGATATGGCCACACCTATGGCATCGAACCTGAAGCTTCTGTGTGATGCTTCATCTGATCCAGTAGATGTCACTGTGTATCGTCAGATGATTGGGTCCTTGATGTACTTGACGAACACGAGACGAGATATTTACTTTGCGGTGAACACATTGAGCCAGTTCCTGACGGATCCGAGAGATGTTCACCTGGTTGTTGTAAATCATATTTTGAGATTGGGGAGGAAGTGTTGCAACTAGGAAGATCACTTATGGGTGCTGCTTTAGTATGGGATCAGTTGTGATCTCTTGGTTTAGCAGGAAGCAGTCTTGCGTAGCACTGAGTACAGCCGAAGCAGAGTATGTTGTGACGGATGTGTAGGTTGTAGATGTATTGACCAAGCCGTTGGCCAGAGTGAAGTTTGAGTACTTCAGAGAGAGGCTTGGTGCACTTCAGATCAAGGTTCCCTCCAAAGGGAAGTGATGAGTCTGGAAGATGCAGATGCACATGAGCTTTTCTAACATGGTTGATATGTTCTCTCTTGGTCGTGATGTAATTGCTGAGCCATTTTTCACATGGTAATAGATGTGTTCTCCCATGGTGACAATGGTGATGACTCGATGACGATTATCCAGTGACAATGATCTAGAGAAGATGACTTGTGCTAGAAGACCTATGTCGAGAAATACCTTCCTAGTTAAGAGGGAGTGTTGATGTATATGTAACTTAGGAATCTATTTCACATATATGTATATTGTATTCCTATAGAGATGTTATTATTCCTTTATACGGAAGTGGTTGTATTCCTATAGAGATGTTATTATTCCTCTATACAGAAGTGTCGTCATTTATATTGTAAGTGTCGTAACTTATACTTGATGGGTTATTAGACCACCTTGTTGGGGTCGGCCCTGTATAAGTCATGTGGGTCAAAGGGTTATTAGACCACCCTATTGGGGGTCGGTCATGTGGGTCAAAGGGTTATTAGACCACCCTATTGGGGGTCGGTCATGTGGGTCAAAGGGTTATTAGACCACCCTAGTGGGGGTTGTCCCAATCAGCATTATGTTAAGTGGTTAAGTTGAGGTTGGCCTAGTTGAGTAAAGGTTAAGTCAAGTTAGTGTATAAATAGAGAGTGTGTCTCTCTCATTTTACATATTCTATTCTCTCGCTCACACTTTGGAGAGTGGCGCACTTGTGGAGGAGGAGGCCCTGCTACTAGGAGAAGACTATGTCTTGTATCTGGTTGTGTCATTTCTCTATCTATCTTTGAGGAAGTTATTTGGGTTTTTCACCTTTATGGTTTTCCCCAAGTAAACTCTGTGTCTCTTGTGTGCTTGAATTGTTGTGTCCATGATTGATATGTTGTAGATTTGCTGTACATGTTGTTCTCCCAGTTAAGATCCTAGATCAGATTGAAGTAAGTTCTGAAAAGTTAACATCTCTAGCCTCAAGTTTCCCCCTTTTTTTCCACCATCACCCTCTATGCGATTCTAGGGGGGCGATGGTCAGTCTACCATCCCTCCCTATACACGTGCAAGGGAGTGACACCATCACTCCCTACATGCCTTGAGTGTTGATGTATATGTAACTTCGAAATGTATTTCATATATGTATATTGTACTCCTATAGAGATGGTATTATTCCTCTATACATAAGTGTTTTTATTCCTATAGAGATGTTATTATTCCTCTATACGGAAGTATTCCTTGGGTTTGTAGAGTTGTATGAAATTCCTAGAGTTCTTGTTGTTTCGAAAACCTATGCAGTTGATTCAAGAAATTCTACCATAAAATAGATCTCTTCCCATCTCTAATATTCTAGAAGCAGTGTTCTTGGATGATATCGCTATTTTTGGAAGAACTGTTCCAAATTATGGATCCTTTTTTTTTCACCCTCCATTCATATAAGTTCCGAGTCTTGTATTCCGAGGGGTACTTGATCTTCCAAAGCTTTCTGCATCATTCATTTTTTCTCACCTCTTTAGGTATACTTAGAAATTGACAATTGTTTTTTAGTATCTCTACCTCTTTTTTAGTATCTCTACCTCTCGATTCCATTGGCATTAAAACATCGTATTATATATATGCAATATAACACTTTTGATTATAGAATATTTTTAAGAGATTAGTTGTTTGAAAGTCATTTCCAGATTTCCTTTTCTTGCATTTTGTAGTTTGCTTTAGTAGCTTAGTCAACCTCTACTAGAATAAGACATCAAAGATCAATATCTAACAGGGGAGATATGATCTTGTGGTCCAATTCTAAGCTAATCCTGTGGTGTTAGTTTACCTCGTTGTTTGATTTGGTTTTATTACATTTTGAAGTGTGCTTGCTAGCATTAATTTAGGCTAGAATAGGTTCTAATATTGCATTTTATGTGCCTACATCTCTAAGTTTATGATTAACCTTGTTGATTTCTCATTTTGTATTAACAAGGACACATGGATAACCCAGAGACATCTACCATCAGTGCTAGATGAAGTCATGTGATGTAGTCAGGTATATTCGATTGTTAATCTGAAATATATTTATCTTGTTTGACACATTTTGACATGTTTATTAATCTGTGGAAAATTCTTATCATACACAGCTTCATAGCTTCAGGGTGAAGCAAACTTGACTTCTATGCAACAACATTCCGTGAGGTCATCGTTAGGTAAATTCAATTGTTATTCAATTTATGCTCAAGTCTATATAATCATAAATATTTTTTTACACAACTTTCTAAGATCTTGTTGTGCATAGGTGGTGTCTCTCACAATGACAGACTTCTATCTGAGGGGTATACAGGTGCCAGTGGACAATCGCAAAGGACACGCTTAGTTCTTATACGCAATTGCCAGGTAGAGATTGTTTACATACATTCTGACTAGAATTATTGTTTGACATGTTTTTTAATATGTGGAAAATTCTTATCATGCACAGCTTCACAGCTTCAGGGTGAAGCAAACTTGACTTCTATGCAACAACACTCCGTGAGGTCATCGTCAGGTAAATTCAATTGTTATTCAATTTATGTTGAAGTATATATAAACATAATTTTTTTTTACACATCTTTCTAAGATCTTGTTGTGCACAGGTGGTGTCTCTCGCAATGACAGACGTTTGTCTGAGGGGTCTATAGGTGCTGATGGACAAACTCAGAGGACACCCTTAGTGTCTTATACGCCATCGTCAGGTAGAGATTGTTTACATACATTCTGACTAGAATTCTTGTTTGACATGTTTATTAATCTGTGGAAAATTCTTATCAGGCAAAGGTTCACAGCTTCAGGGTGAGGGTATCCTGCCTAGTATGCAGCTTCACTCCCTAAGGTCATCGTCAGGTAAATTCAATTGTCATTCAATTCACGCTCAAGTCTATATAAACAAAAAGCTTCTTTTACACAAATCTTTCTAAGATCTTGTTGTGCAAAGGTGGTGGCTCTCAAAATGATAGACGTCTGTCTAAGGGTGGGTCTACAGGGGTCATTGGACAGCCAAAGATGGCACCCTTATTGTCTTATTCTTTAGATACGCCATCACCAGGTAGAAATTGTTTACATACATTTTGACTAGAATTTTTGTTTGACATGACTGTTTTATTTTTGAAAAACTAAATGATTTTTCCTGTAAACTTACATGTGATTGCCAATATTTGGTTTCCTACATGGGCTTCTAGACATTCTAACAATAATGATGGTTCAGAAGACTTTATTCCTATTTCTCACCATGTTCATGATAATGCAGAGGTTCCATCAGGTATTTAAAATGAACACATTTTATTTAAATGTTTATAATTTGATTAAGAAATTATATATATAGTTTTTAATACTTGCACATGAATTTTACTTCTTACAAGGTTTGTTGCTGCTGATCGTAATCCACCTCCCCAGACAAGGAGAGGTCATTAGGTGCATCAGTTTTCTCGCAATGAAAGACATGATCCCTCTTTACAGTCATCCTAGAGATGTTCCCGAGGAGAATCCTTGGGAAGACAACATCTCTATGTTGACTTTGGAAGAGATAAAGGAGCATTCATCAAGATTGCAGGCAGAACTTGACACTTCAAATATCTCTTTTGGTTCTCAACAGTGTCTCCTTATTGTTTTGCACAATCTAAATAGTTTGATCGAGACATATCTTGGGGTTGGACAATCGACCCTTATTTTTCATGACATGATGCGTAGGAGGCGGTTGTCAGTGATGGGTCGCCAGAAGTTTGAAGAAATAAAAAAAGTTGTCACAAAAGAAATGGTCTTTTCATGTTTTGACTTGCATCCCGCAAGATTCAACGATCCACTGATTATACCCCATATTCATTACATGTTCCTGTGTTCATATGGGAAGTTCCCTAATAATGAAGAGGTTCCTCAGTATTTTGATAAGATGCTGATTGCAGAGTTCCGGTTTCACATGGACCCCGACTATATAGATACGGGATCACAGAGCCGTCACTCAATAAACCGCTATCATAGCACGTTTGTTCGTGGCATATGAAACAATACCCCTAATTTCACTAAATATTGGAAAATACCTTCCAAAATTGTTTTATTTTAACCCCCTCCCAATACGCCTTCCCAATTTAAAAAAAAACCCTATTTTCACTAGATATTATATGTATCAATTTTTTCATTAACATTTTTTATACCCCTTTATATTTCTACCTAGTATATTGATATGATACCCCTCTTATGACCCCACATGCATTCTACACTGCACCTTTCTTCTTTCGATATATATTGTGGATGCACATTACTTCACCCACAATGCAATTACTCAACCACATATCGTTATGATTTGCAACATGTAATGGTCCAATGAAGAGATAGGAGATCACTTCTTGTATGTCACTAGAGCCAATGCACATAGTACAACATTTAGATTGCATGTTGCAGTTCCCCAATCGCTGACTAAGCCTGTTGTGGGATAGGTATCCAAGACCCTAGGGCCTGTAAAAAGCTCTAGGAGGCTGACTAAACCTCCCAAGGCCTGTAATAGGCATGAGTGGTTATGTATTCAAGCCCCCAAGGCCTATCGAGGGCCTATAACAGGCCCTGGAGGCTTAGAGCCTCCCAAGACTATTGGTAACAACTGGATGAGTGCTATTGGTAACAATTGCCTATAAATGACCAGTGTATATTGACTATGATCGACGGGAAACCCACTTCACCACGAAACCCCCTGGCCTCAAGCATGCCTCAAGACGCGATTTCCCTGCGTATTGGTAAGCCTGAGCCTTGCCTAAACCTGATTTCTTATCCGGCCATGATCCCTCCATCTCCATTTGGTGGATATTTGTCAGCCCGCCCATATAAAAAAGACCCCAAAGTATTTTTCTATTGTTACATTAAATAAAAAAAAACCTTTGCTCCTTTAAATATAAACAATATAATTTTTAGGTTTTCATGAATATTTAATACCGCAATATGAATGAACGTGGTATTATATTGCCTTCTAGTGAAGCCCCCGTGTACAGGATCTAGTTTCTATGGTGTTGGCAAAGGTCATGCATATGAAAGACTTGATGCACGATGAGATGTTCTGTATAGGTGTCCGATGCCTCGGTTAGTACAACCACATCCTAGAGTCGTTGCTTTGCCAAAGGAGTTGGAAATGACATCCCAAATAGCAAGAGGGGTGAGGGAAGAGATAAAAGAGCGTGTTGGGGCTGCATTGGCAGGGGTGGAAATCGGCGTAAATACTTTTTCATCTTCAACCAGTATGGATGAAATCCCATTTGAAGATTATTCTGATGATCGCTTGAGTAGCATGACTCGATTAGAGCTTCAACAGTATGAAACATACTATAGAGATAATTATAAGCGAGTCATCACTAGACAAAATCAAAACAGAGGTATGGTACGTAAGTATGCAATAATATTTTTCAATTTACTATATGAAATCTAATTTTATTATTCTCCAAATCTAATATCTATAAATTATATGGAATTTATGCAGTATACCAGATTCATGAATGATGACAACTTTGATGATACGGATTTTATTGACCGGTCAGAAACAAAGGCTAGTGGCACGAATATGCATGTTGAGGAAATTGTAGTTTCTCAATTTCCACAAGGGACACAGGTATGGATATTCATGTTTCATGTCTTCTAATCATTGGTCTTAGCCTTAGCTTAAAAGGTTTACCTCTTGGTTTTATGGGTATTTTGTGTTATATACATAATACTGAATTTATATTCATGGTATTATGGGTGTTCTGTGCATTTGTTACTGTTAAAAATGGTTGTTCGTGCCCAGATTCTAAGACTAGGGTTTTTTCATGCCTAGAAGACTAGCCAAAATAGCTCCCAATGTGCACATAAATCAGAATTAAGAGGTTTATTATTGTTACAATCCATAAAACTATCCAAAACAAGCTTAGAACTGCCCAAAATTAATGTAACTGCTTGTTTGATGGCTGGTATATGTCTGTAGGCATTTTCATCCATGTAGAGACGTGTTATTTGAATGGTGTACACATTACTTAACTGCCAACAACACTAAATTTAAGATTGATATCATATACCTTGCCCAAAATGAGAAATTGTAGTTTAGGGTATGAGGAAGGTACTATCACAAGCAAAAGGTGTCACAAATATGCCCTACATGTTGCCTGTAGCTGCTACCCAAAATACCCATGGATATATGTTTGTGCAAGGTGTTGAAGAAGAGATATTCCCTCATAGATTCACCAAGAATGATCCATACCTTTTCCTATCATAAATCCCTTAAATCGTAACATATCTCATCACAATGTAGTGGATCATGCAAATCATGAATTATAGGAACAATGGGAATAAATACTGGTGGACAGCTTAACACTATGACCTCATTAGTGAACCAATGCCCCGTTGGCCACTTGTTCTAAACAATGAGTGTAATATCTCCTACTGTATCTATAATTAGAATACAATGGTGAACTCAATAAGATATGGAAAATTATCTCATGGTGTCAATTCAAAAAACTTTGTGATGAAATTCCATTCTTGAGCCCGTTCATTTGTGTAGTATCACGACAAGTGACCTTTTTGGGAAGTATTGCTGATGTATGGAACATTACATGATTCATGCTCAAGATAGTTAATATCAGATGTTATGCTATAGTGTAAAAAAACTTTCCCCCATGAATCCTTGCGATCCCCACTGTGCCTCTTCCTAGATGCGAAGCTCAGTTAACTGAATGGACATCTTCTGTCTTCACAGCATAATGCAGCTCATGGCATAAGCTAATTGCCTTGGTTTTAGGGCGTAACCCTAGTTGTAGGAAATGTGTTGTATAGGGTTGTACCATGCGTGTTTCTCTACCAGAGCGTTGAAATGTGTGTGGTATGGCTCTAAAACGTGTTTCTAGGCTATACCAACGTTCATATGACGTGTTTCGAAAAAGGTTTAGCTGATTGTTTACTCTATTTTTCATTGTGTTTGACCAAAAATGCTGGCAAATAATGGTAATGTTTAAAAGTTGACTTTTCCTTTATCGTTTTTATTTAACCTTTTAATGGAAATTTTAAAAATTTAAGTAAAAGGATAGAAAAAGGAAAGATAGAGGAAATGGCAACTTTTTAACATTACCATTAATTGTTTCAAGATGTTTGATAGTAGTTCCAACCTCATGGGGCTTCATATGGAGAAAGTAAAATTTCATATCCCATTCAAAACTTAGCAGACTTAGCAGTTTTCACGATTTCAGGATTGGTATGATTGGATTCTATCATGTATGAGGGTATGGGATTGGCCTTTAATCAAGAGCAACAAGCCCTTTATGCCTCTCATTGTTGATGGTGCTGATTGTTGAACTCCTTTTCCATTCCCTTAGCAAAAATATACCCTCCACTCAAGCTGAAGTCATTGATTAACCATGTTGAACTTTTTCTACCATATTTCAAGGCTTGGATTTGGCAGTTTCATCAAAATTGGATGGTGCTGACTAAATTTAATTATAGATTGCAATAAGATGGAGCATAAATAGTTAGGGATAGAGGTTATGGCATTGGTATGCTCATTCTCATTAAAAATTCATTTATTTACCTTTACAGACTTCTTGCCCAACTGCCACTCTTAGACTTGGCTTCTTCAATGCTTACAGTGTTTGGTTTGCAACTGTAAATTTTCAAGCTTAATTCAGGATACAATAAACTTTAAAAATTCTTTTATATAAATGTCCATATCTGAGAACTTTTATCAGCAATAATGCAGAAATTGAACACTGTAGAGCAGTAGTAGATAGTGCACAAAATAGAGAGTCACACAAAGACACAAGAAATTACCCTAGGGAATCCCAAAGTGGGAGAAAACCCCAGAAAACAATCTTTGTTATTTGCAAAGATGATAGAGCTGGAAGTACAATATAAACCCAGCTACATTTTCTTACATTCAAAAGAGAAGATGTTGCTCAAGTCTAGCAGAATGCTAGCATACTTTCAATCAACAACTTAGAATGAGTAAAAACGATGTGAATGGAATAATAGCACTAAGTAGACTTTTATTTTGGAGTTATCCTTTCATGACTTGGTTAACTCGAATTAGCTTCAATGACACCTCACACTTGTAACTTGAATTAGCAACTTACACTTGGAACTTGAATTAGCTTTAATGACAGCTCAGACTTTTCTTTGAACTTATCTTAGTAACTTGACTTGACATTGATGATAACTCAAAAGGTCTTGTCCTTATTATCACATTTATGCTTAAAAATTTTCATGATAAGTCTTCAGTTTAGACAAATTTAGGTCTCCAAATGATGTTATCTCTGCTATAGGATGGTGATAGCAATTGCATACTTGGATTATGCTTGTGTTCCTTCAACAGTTTCATTATTACGTACAATCATGTGTCTTCTCTACTAGTGTAGATGTTTCCCTTGGACTACATATGAAGAACAACTAGTTGACTCTTCAAAGAACTTACCCAGAACTATGAAACAAAGCTCCTTTAACTGTTGGTCAATGAATATATAGCTTGTATCTTCTTGTGTGGTACCATTTCACTTTTCATTGGAATGCTCTCATATCTAGGTGAATTTATGCTTGCTATTATGAGTTTGATGGTCTAGAAATTCCATGATTTCATTATTGTTTGGTATAGTAAGACCTGTCTAAAAATGGTGTATCGACAGTTCTACAATGAGCACCCCATTTTCCCATTATCATCCTTCTCTAAATAGGCCTGAAATAATGATCCTTTTGTTAAGGGTTCATTTAATTACTACTTTTTCTATATGGATTGCATGATTGGAACATGAAGGATGTTGATTATCCATGTCTTATACAAGCTGCCACAAAATGATACCCAAAATTACCCCTTTAACCTTGAGTGTTCAAATTATCAAAATGTATTATTATAGATTCCAAGTTGTAATCATTTTAATGAGGGTGGAAAAATCATATTTTCAGTCCCAATGCACTTAAAATTTTGAATTTTGTGAGTACTTTTCTTTTTATTTATATAGGTTCCTTCAGTACACATTAGGGCTACCTATGAGTGAAAGATGATGATTGTTATAGCAAAGCCAACCTCTAGAAATATGTCTTCAAATAGGTATTTATCCCCACAGTTTACATCTCCTATGATTGTTGGTACTAATTGCTTAATGAGATGTTTAACACCATCACAAAACAAAATCGCCTCCAGTATCAAAAATGAAGGAGCTTAGTTTGTCCATGGAACCCTCCCTAGAGGGTGTGTACGGGATTATCCTACAGGATTATAGTTTGTCCCAAAACTTGTATACATACATACATATATATATATATAAACTTTTCATTTTGACTTTGCAGCCCACAGAAAACTCGGAGCCATTGGTGTTCCGGTCTGAAGGTTGAGATCGATCTGCTCTACTTGTAAATCAATTGCCACCATTTTTTGCGATAGTAAGAAATGACCAAGGGCATCACGATCATTTTTGGTTACTTGAACGATCATTTTTGTTTACTTGAACATAGTTTCCTTGTGACTGAGCTACTGGTGATCAAATTATTTGGTTCTGCCAGGTATTGGAATATCACTTTGTTTTTGTCAAGTATGGTTAGAAACTATGTGGTTACTTGCATATCTGATCATCTTATTCCTTCCTCTTGCAACATCTCGAGTGAATCCTTGTCACTTGTCCTGTTTCAAGTTTTGTGGCTGTTTGATGGTCTTGTGGCAGCTGTTATGCTATTTTTCACCCTTGATGATTATCAATGTCAGTTTTGATCTGCTTTGCCATGAGTTAATATCATCGTACTGCAACAATAGATGAGGTTGATCAGCTTTCATAATGCTTTTATGTTTTGCTTTCATAATGCTTTTATGTTTTGCTTGTCTATTAATGCTAAATCACAACAATTGATTAGAATTTTGCTTGGTTGTTTCAGGACTGGGATAGGCAAGATCCATCTCAAATTGTCACTGAGATGTGTGGTTTTGCTACAATCCTTTCTGGCACATTTTTGTTGCATAAGACCAAAGATCTTTGGGACAATTCATCTAGTGTAACATGTATTATTTTTTCCTTCATCTATTAACATTGTTACCTTTTGAAGCATTATGGTACTTATCATAGTTTCATCTCATGCATTTAGTTCATCCTCACATTTGCAATAGTGTAACTTAAATATATATTTGCAGGTCTGTCACCATCATTCTCGTCCCGCAGCTCAAAGAATTCTTCATAGAATGGATGTACTGCTGAGGAGATTCCTCTTCGTCTCCAAGAATATTTTCGGTAATGCTTTCTTGTTATAGATAATCAACATGGAATTTTCATGTCATGCTTTTAAAAGATTTACCATAATGTAATTAGAGACAGGACTGGTACAAGTCCTGAGAGGACTGGTACAAGTTCTGAGATATTAAACTCTTCTATAATGGGCATGTAAGCAGAAGCTATAGCCAACTTTGACGAAGAATCCATTCAATTACGTGAACGAAGAAATGCAATCTGGGAGAAAGGATTCCCAACAACGAAGAGAAGCACATACCCATAGGCAAGAAAAAATATCTATAGAAATGATCAAATATCCAAGCAGAATTTTATAGATATCAAGCCCACCATTATAAAACCTGGCAAGTATGCAACAATTAACATTCACAAATTATGCCCTGAATGCAAACCCTAATGCTCATTTGCAACACAAATTTTGATTAAGATTCTCCATAATAACCTTAATTCGATTGGGATCGTAGTCATTTTTTAACAAGCACTGCCTTGATTTCATTTGGGCCTATTCAGCAATGATACAAACTTTATGTGCTTGTTTTGGTAAAGTCCTCCATCGACCTTCCACAAAGGCCTGTATGTATTGGATGAGGAGGATGTCTTCCTATGGAGACCATGGACCCCTATTGAGTCCGATTCTTTAGCAGCAATGAGTGCGTTCTGCCATGCTTTTGGTGTTCTCATGCATGGTATAATTAAATTTTGTAACTTATTCCCTTTGACTGCACTGATTGTGCTCTGTCTTCTCTCTGTCAACCCAACAAAAACAACCCTAATCAATAAAAACGAATTTCACTATCATGATAAGAAGCCAACGAAAAATCCCATCCCCGCTACAATATTACTCAAGTTTATGATCACAATACACCATACATGTTACATGCATGCTAGCTAGGGTTAGGTTAGAAATCTTATAAACATTTATTTGAAACATTATGAAAGGATTTGGCAATAATTCCATTATAATAATAACATTTTTAATCATTTTTCAAGATGGATTGACTGCCTCTTTTCGTTGACATCACTTCATAAAACTGAATTTCTTGGTTTGAACTTGATCTTTCTAAGCTTTCATCTCGGTGGCTTGGAACATGATTGATTCGATTGGTTATTCAACATACAGGCTCCCAGTTTGACTATAGTCGCACAAAACTGTATTTTATGTCTACTCTTTGGCATTGGTCATTCCTTGTGATTGTCATCTTTGGTATGCCTTCTTTTAATTGCAAGCTTACTCAAATTCAAAGTTGCGTTGTAACTCTTTGAGATTTTCGTCTTTATGATGACTTCTTAGTTTCAATCTTACTCAAAATAAAAATAAAAAAATGGCATATACGGTGTTGAAGATTTCATTCAACATTAATTTGACTATTGGATCTAAGTTTGGGAATTGAGCTTGTGTGAGGGTTAATGAATCCCTCGGACTCTTATCATGTTACTATGCATATTACTTTGCTTTGATTGGGTTGGGACAGAACTTTGAGTAATCTAGAAGATTTCGTCCAAATATTTAAAGAAACATTTTAAGTATTGTAGAAATTTTCACAAAATTTCTGTAAAATATTTATAGTTCATCAAGTCTTTAAACTTAGCATTTAAAGTCTTAAAGATCTGCGATGGCTTGTACAATTTTCCCCAGAATACTGAAATTTTTCCATGCTAAGAAACTTTTCAGAACACAATACGAGAAATAATGATGTAACTCACTTCAAACTAAAAGCCTTAACAAAGAAACAATACAGTTAACTCACTGGGTTAACTCAACCATGGGTGTTAGAGTACTACTATAAGCTGCTTGAATTTCAACAACACAGGGGTCCAGAACACTTCAGATAGATGAAAAAGAAAAAAAGGCACATAACATAATTCGACAAATACCTGCTCATGTGTGTATTTCGCACACAAATATGGATGAATCTTCAAGATCTACAACACTAAAACCGATGCAAAAATCTACATCATTTACAAAAATTTTAATCTTTAAAGTAAACTTGGAAAATAAAAAGTCTCTATAATGTACACATAAATAGAAGCTGGATTTCTCTTTTGAGCAAGATTAAAAAAATCCAAAGAGGAAAACAACGATATATACAATGTATATAAGTCGTCTGTAACCTCTATAGCTCAAAATTCTTACAGTACAATCGATCTCCGGGCATAACATTTAATTCTATGCCATGCAATCCCAATTCCTCACCTCAAAATATCCAATTACCGACGTCATGGAATGCAAGTACTACAACTAAATTACAGTGATTTTTTGTATAAACGGAAAAATTTACAGATGCCATAAAACGGTGAAAAAACTGCTTTTGGATTTGACCTTTACCATCCAGTCGAGAGGTGGGACTCCACCATAAGAGGCTAAAAATAATACTTAACGGGTCTTAACCGTGTGACATAATAGTTAGGAGCGGTGGAATCCAGTTCCATCTAACACGACGCGTCGGTGAATATTGACATTTTAGGGGTAGTAAAACATAGAGAAATAGAATTAATATTAATAACATTAGAACTAAACTAAACTTTAGAAGGTAGTAATCTGGTTTTGTATTCGTAGTTTGGGAAGGGTATTGAATGGAGTAAAATATCAAAGGAAGACACCAAAATCAAATAACTATAGTATAGAGAGACAGGTCTAAAGAAGAAAAAAAACCTCATTTTAATAGAAAGAAGAAAATCAAGTACAAACATTATATCGGATGAAAAAACAAAGATTCTTTAATTTTCCATAGTAATGAACCAAATTCACATTATAAGTCCCATTACCAAGTTGAAATTTCGATTGTCGAGCATAAGCACAATCTCATGGTAGGACGTGGTGCCAGGTGGAGTACCTGTTCAAAATATGGGTAGAGACATATCAAATGAGTTACAAAGTACAAACGATTGAACTGTAGATCTCATATTATACATTAGTATAGATATGTTACATATTTTGATGGTTGAAGGTAACACCGACTAACCAATCGTAGAAATGAATAACGGAATGTAACTAACACACTTAAGTAATGAGATTACTATTTCTAACACTCCCTCTTAATCTCAAGGGTTACATTCTTATTAACACTCCCTCTTAATTTTGATACTCTAAAACTGCTAAAATGCAAATATCATAAATGCACAAATGCAAATTCTTGTTGGTCTATGTCTCAGCCAAGCTTACAAACATTTAAGAAAAATTTCAAAAACTAAATTGGGTTTATATTAGGGTAATGAGGCCTATTTCTTTCATCTTCATCTTCAAAGATAGAATGCTCACCTAGATCCCAAATTTGATGTTGTTGTCGTCTTCTTGCCTTGCTTTCAATAGTATCTTAAGTCAATTGATCTTTGTGGTTGACTATATTCTTTGTCTCATTGTGTCTCCACCCAAAAATATTCCGCAAACACTTCCATAATTCTTCTACCTCAATGTTCAAATCTATTCCTTGCATGTGTATGTTACTTAACTTCATTTCCTGGGGCATTTCTGCAATGCTAATTTATGATTCTTGCCTTGTATTTTTGTTCATGTCTTCACAAATCCTTGGATTTTCTATCCATTCTTCTAGCATTCTCAACTCTTCATCATAATCTGTTAGCAATATATCCAAGTGTTGTTCTTTCTCAGTACCTGCGCAATCTACGAACACACACAAATTTTCAGTTTCAAAAACATGAGATTCTTTGGTCTCGGTTGATGCTTGAAGCATCTTTTCGATATGTAGGAATGGAATCTCCAAACACTCTACAAAATCTTCATCTTGTTTCTCATCAAATACTGCTACATTGGCAGTTTTATCTTCAATCGAATCGTCATCAACAAAATTTGTTCACATCACTAAGCTAATGGCATCAACAATATATTTTGTTGGATTCACCAAAGTTTCTTCATCATCAAAGGTTTCTACAATGGCAGATTTACCAACAACTTCATCATCCACTGGTGTATCTACACAGTGGGATTCACCTTCCTCTTCATGCTCTGTGGCACACAGAAGGTCTTCAATATTTTTCTCCTCTACTTTATCAAGGAGTTCTTTGACTTTCTTGTCTTCGTCTTCTTTCTTTGCTTCAAACATAGAAGCTTCTTGTAATTTACCAATATGTTGCAAAGTATTAATGTTTCTCCTCTTTTTACTGTACCTCATCTCTAAACCATCCCAAAAAGCCTTTGCGCTAACAACTTGATGAAATTTATAGAAAACACAATAAAAAACGTTTTCATCCACTGCTGATAAAATAAGAAGTCTTGTACTTGCATTTTTTCTGTTATGGGGATCCACAAATTCTTTTTGAACAAAGTGCCACAAATTTATTGAACAAAGCAAATCTTCCATTTTATTTGCCCAAATTTCATAATCCATACCTGAGAAAAATGGCAAAATTGGCATAGATCTTCTCAATATTTCATCTATCTCTTCATCTTCATTAGATTTATTCTGATCTAGATTTTCATTGATCTACTCGATCTTTGTAGTATGATTTTTATCTTCATCATATTCTCTATTTATAACCCCAACTAGAATCTCACCATACATCTCTTCAAAATAGTCTTCCACTACCCTTTTATTTTCTTTCGCAAATTGTTTAATATGTCTCCTTGCTTGTTCTAGTCTTCTCTCCTTTTTCATTCAATTTAATTTTATAAACCCATTTCGGAATGTAACTAACACACTTAGCTAATGAGATTACTATTTCTAATAGTACCTAGACTGCTGCATTCAGCTGGAGCCATGCAACAAAATGACACTAGAGGCATGCAACACAACAACTAAAGCAATCAGAGTAGCCCACTATCATATGCCTCGATATGAGGCCAAATAAGGCTTCGAATTTGGGGATTGGTCGAGAGGAAAAAATCAGTTTAAAACTTTGTTATAAAAAGAATTGTAAATTGCGCCAAGGTAATAAAATTACATCAAATCGATTTCTATAGTCCCTACTGCTTGCAGAAAGGGACTAATTCCAATTCCACATAAACTAGTAACCAATCAAAGTTTCCAAGTTCAGAAAGAAAAAAAAAAGTATCTTGTACCTCTTATATATCTCTTAACCCAATAGAAATAGAAAGTGCGCAGAGGTCACAATCAATTTTTTTTCAATTTATCATTCTTGGTATTTGTAAAAAAAAAATGGAAAGGATACAAAGTTACAATACCTCTCTTACAGATTAAAAGATCTGATAGACCTAACAGATCATATAGAATGGAATCGATCAGACGCAAAAGAGAATGTTGTCTCTTAGACCAAACAGATGCAAACTGTGTTCAAATTCGGTTTCAAAGCGAGCTAAGTCCACTGGTATTGTCCAATTGTGTGAATGATATACTTCCCAAGAATGAAGCATATGCCAATATATCAATGTGTTTCCACCCACGGGTTCCCACCTTTGTGTGACAATGAAAACAATGTTCTCAATGTCTTTATTCGTCGTACATGTTTCTTTTCAACTACTACATGCATGTCACGGCATGTTATGAGTGTCTATGTGTCGTTACCTTGATATGACTCCTGATGTGCAAACCGTTCTAGATAGGATGAAAAGTAGTATTGTGTTCATGGATTCTTCTAAACTCCACTTACTAATAGGTAGAATTCAAAACCTCACTTTGCATTTTAATTCAATTAACTAAATTTTATCGGTCCACTTTTGCAGACAACACCTCTAGTCACATAAACGGGCAAGCAGCATCAGAAACCGACAAGCGGTATATGCCTTCCAGTAGAAGAGTGTTTCCCTTACCTTTCCCTTACCCTCTTTATACCATACATCCTAGGAGCGTTACCACTATATAAGCTAGGAATACCCAAGTATCCAAACATGCAATTAAACACTCCCTTGCCTTTATTTCTTTCAATTTCCAGAAATAGACTTGGAGCCGCAGGTTCCCCGTAGGATACCTTGTTATGACGTGGAATCCCATTGTCATAGAGACATTCAACATCGAATTGAGAAGCTGGGAAGCAACCCAACAACATGCATAATCTAGTGACGTCCACATTTCACTTCTTCAACATGCATGGGGCAGGTGGTTTTCTCGTTTATAGTTTTAATTGTGCCCTTTCATGAAATTGACGCATAAATTTGACACTTTCGCTCCCCATAGATCACTCTACAACAATATCTAGAATCCAGTGACGTCCACATTTCAATTTTTCAACATGCATAGGACAAGTGGTTTTCTTTGATAGTTTTTTTTGGTGCTCATTTATCACATTAAACCATAAATTTGATTTAATTTCCATCACAATTGTTCAGAATGCATAGAACACGTTAATTGCCAAGTGGGTGAGCTATGACCACTTGTTGGTTGTCTGTGTTTAACCGTCCAAGACATTTCTTAGGGTGTTTTCTCGAGGCTTTAACAAAAACTTTACCCGCTAGTGCTTTTATAAGCTCTTTGTTTTTATAATTTCTAAGAACAATAGGAGGGGGGTTCTTTCCCTCTATTCCAGCTTGAAACAAAACGGTTTTCAAATCAAAAGAGTGCCTAAACTGCTTCAATTTCCATTTGCATGTGTTTTTTCGAACAAGGTTTTGAATTGTGTGAAATGAGCACATCCCATCACATCAATGAGGAAGTCCTTGACATGGCCATTGATATGGAACACAACTTGGATCTTTTGTTGTTTAAATGCACGATATCAATCTCTCTTTACAAAAACCAAAATGTTTATGATTTCCTATGTTCCCGTCCACCTAAGCCTTTCTAGCAATTCTCCATTTGCATGCTAAAATCCTTTATCACAACCAAAATAATGTGATACCTCTAAGATCTTCCAACTCTTCAGTCATACTCTATCCTAAATGTCACAATGTAATGCGCATGTCAACGGGATCAATGTATATTCTAATTAGAAAAATTATTATGAACGTTTTGGCAGGGGGATACCTCGATGCTTCCCATTTTCTCTCTACTTCCTAAATATACTTTTCTTTAATTTTTTATTATTATTTACAGTAGTCTAAATAATAGCCTTTCTTCCCTGACAACGTGCTTCTATTATTTATTTGCATTTTCTCTCTACTTCTTAAATATACTTTGCTTAGTCTAAATAATAGCCTTTCTTCCCTAACAACGTGCTTATATTATCTTTTGCAAATAGCTTAAATTTTCAAAGATCATCTTTTCCTTAAGTTTAGTTTTAATGACATGAAATAATGACCTGTAAATTCATGTTTTTAATGATATGAAATAATGGCTTGTAAGATGACTTGGAATTGATGGCCAAGTGCTTGCTATTTAAATGCATGAGTTCAATGGCAAATGATGTATGGTTTTGTTGGAAAGTATTCACATGTTTGTCAAGGTTATGGTGGCTCTCTTTTATGCTTATTCTTCGATCTCTTGTTTATGAAAAACAATGATTAATATGGAAGTGAAATGCAATTAGTGTGTGCTTGTTATCTAAGTGACTTATCACATAGTATTATGGTATGGGCACATGGGTGGTATGTGTTGTAAATGGTGCTAAGGTTGAGATGACTTGAAGTCTTGATGTCGCGTAATGACAAACGTATGTAAACTTTGATAACTATGGCACTTGAAAAAAACTTAAAAATAAAGATTTGGTTTATATGGCACAAATACCTTTACAAGAGATCTCCTCAAGATTTTATGGTGACTATAAGGCCTATGGAGAAGGGAACTGAGCCACCAATGTACAACATTTATACTTAACTTTGAATAACACCCGTGCATGTTAACTCAATGAGAAAAGACAACTTTAAATTGATATCTAATGATGGAGATTTTGTACTAAGTTTTAAATTGATAATGCCCTAGCTAGTGTTGGTCATTTTGATCATTTGAAGCTAAACTTTCCTTAAAATGATGCATTCAAACAAATTTTCATTGTTTTTTTTCAGGGATGTTGATTTCAAGATGACACTATCAACACGAAAAACAAAAAACCTTTAGATGTTATTCTTGAATACTGCAACAAGTCAACACTATTATGTCAACATTGATGCCTTTGAGAGTTCCCATCTCTATGACAATGTCATTGGGAGCTTGCTCCTAGATGAGACTTTGAATGCAAGAACTTAGGGTAGGGACTTGCTACTTAGCATCAAGTTTAATGATAGTACATCATTGTTTGTCACATCACTTACTTTAAACGATAATCTCTACAACCGAGAATTGGATCCATCATTTACCTCAATGCAATCTGGGCTTCAATACATGTGTGTCTTTACATCAGTGAAACATCACTTCTATAAAAGAATATCCCAACTTTATTACATATAAACATTTATTATATTATTATTATTATTTTAAATAACTTTTGATTTCATGATAAAACAATTAAATTTTATAAAATATATCTTATAATTTCTAACACACCATCTCTTTCAATATACAATTATTTTAACTTTAAATTGTTTACCCTTATCATTTTTAATATAATTCTTTTACCCTTCTCTCATATATATATATAATTTTGAAAGTTACAAACTTTACTTTTGTACGATATAATTTACTAAATAATCAATATAATTCCTAATTTTTATAATCTTTTATATATATAGATATATTTGTTGTTTAAATTTAAATAATATTTCATATTTTATATTAAAATAAAAATTAAATATTTTAAAATATATATTTATTTAACTTAAAAATTTTATATAAAAATTATTTATTTCATCTCACACCACTTTTTAAATTAAATGTTCACAACTTTGTTTAACATGATTTTTCAAATTAATAATATTGTTAAAATTTCAAATAAGTTAGTTTAATAAAGTTCATTTTACAAGTTAGAATATATCGTTTTTTCATATTGTATAACAAATGTCGATGTAAACAAGATTAATTACAAATATATATATATATATATATATATATATATATATATATATTAGTGTTTATAAATGTTATTAATACTAATAATTACTAAAATTGTAAGATATATTGCGTTTACTAATGGATTTGTATTTGTATTAACTTAAACCAACTATGATGCAAGAGCTTTTGCTTATGCACCATATATTTTACAATAAATTTATGGGATATTTTTATATTCTTATAAAACATTGACTTATGTATTTTTATTTATACTATATTATGTATATATAAAATTATTAAATGACTTTTAGTTTATATTTTGATTTTTGTAAAATCTTGAACAATTGCTATACATTTAATATCTTTGATATGAAATATCTATTGCAAATTGGATACTTCCAAATTATAATATCATGTTTTTACTTGTAATTTTTTATGTAATTTTTTCTTAAAAGGTTTATTTTGGAGTTGTATTGCATGTTAAAAAGGAAATTTATTATTTTACTTATTTGATAAAGAATAAACCAAGACATTATAAAAATAGAATTTTAATTGGAAGATAGTATAATAATTAGATTTTCAAAAATTATTGATGAAGATGGTATAATATTAAGATTTTAAAAAATTATTGACGAAGATGGTATAATATTAAGATTTTAAAAAATTATTGACTTCGTCATGTTCATTTGAAGCTTCAGATGATCAACGTTTTATTTAACATTAATAACAATGTTTTATTATGTCCCCGACATTTATTTTCAGTTAGGGACATTAATAAGAAAAAGTTTTTCAAAATTTCCTGCTACATTAAGGTTTTCTCATAGTGTGTGATAATTTTTTGTTTTGGTTATTTTTTAAATAGTGAATTTTCTTTGTTTCTATTGGCTCTGTGGGCCATGATGCCACCCTGGGTTCTTGTGCCTTGGGTCCCAATGGCATGCTGGCGTCACAAATTTTAAATGCATGTCAGTTGCGTATTAATTTGGTTGGTCTCTCTATTTTTGCGATCTTGTCCTAGGATCACGCGCTCTGCTCTTTCAATGTCATTAGTACTTGAATCTACTGTATCCTTTATTTCTCGTGGTGGGATGGTGAGCTTTATCTGTCTGTGTTAAATTCTGGAAATTACTCTGTCGCGTTGGTGCTTTTCCTAAATGAGTTTCTGTGATGTGGTCACCGATGGATATGAGATTTATTGGGTCTTGGCCATTGTTTTTTAAGTCATTTGAACGGTGAACTTGGAGGATTTTCATTTGGCCGAGCTCTGTCTGCTGTTTTTTTTTGTTTTGGGTGTGCTTTTTCACTTCTTCCACAATTCGTTTTCCCCTTTGGTGTCCATGGTCTCTTTCGGTGGGGTGCTACTGGTGGGCTGTAGATTTTCCGTTCATTGGTTTTTCTAATCTTGGCGACATTGTTTCTTTTGTGGTATTCCTCTTCGCTGTTTGGTGGTTCGGTGATAAGTTTTCATTTAATCTGTTCAAGTCGATGCGGTTGTATTTTGGAGAAGGTATTCGTGGTTTTCGCGGTTTGCTTGGTGCTTGGTAATTGCATTGGGTTTCCCTACGAGAGTTGGTTCGCGCTCGCACAAGAAATCCATTCCCCGGCCCTAGTGAATTCGTGGTTGATAAGTAGTGATTTGATTCCTTCTATAATAAAGACGTGGCATTCCCCAGCTATCCTTTTTCTTTCGATCAACAATGGTAACAGTTTCACAAACTTGGCAGAATTCAAGGGAGAGATCTTGGTAAACAAAGCAAGTCACTACCAGCAGGGACTATATATCGTACTGAGGACTGGTCTGATAAAACTCTGGAATTGATATTGATGTATTTATAAACCTATTCGGGATGAAATACTATATAGGAGAAATAAATATGACCACTATCAACCCCAGATATATAATTCTGAGTTTTTATCATTTTATAACAAAATAGTCTCAATAGGAAAAACAATTGATACTTGACTCGAAACACAATTAAGGGACATAATAGGATATTCAATCATTATATGTGTAAATGAATTTAGATATATTTCATTTGTACTAATAACTCAGAAAAGTATAGTTCCAGGTAACGCAAGTGAATATATGACGATAGCCTTAGCAGATTTTTAATAATCAACTCATAACATTCTTGATAAATCATAATTGATATATGTGTTATTAGGTTCGAGCAAGTAAACTCAGGAACTATTAAAACATAATAGCAGTCCGTTATCATGTAGACACAATATGCATTAACAACAATAATGAAGTTAACAAGAAAAAAAAATGAGGGTTTATGGTTAACCCTTCTTGCAACCATAAATGGTATATGTCGATCTATGGTAGTAAAATATATTGAATTGACTTGTTGAATATATATTAGTCCAATACTCACTTTTCAAGTACATAACTATATAACGTAACTACACTAATTCATTTCAAAACATATTCAATGGTGTCAGTATCATGGGTTAATAAAGTGAATATCTATAAACTTCATAATGTATATTGAATGTTGATTTATCTTACTTACATGCAGGAATGGTTTGGGTTCCCTAGAGAGGTTGTGATTCCTTGCAACCAAACTACAAAGTTCTTTCATGGAGAAGAAACCTTTCTAGAGATATCCCCAACGTAGTATGTTCGAGACCCCTTGGGTATTTATGACTTGTTCTTCCATTTTTTCCCAAATCGTTGTGGTTTCCTCCTATGGAAGGTTGCACGACCAATTGGTGGGATGTTTCTAGTGCTTGTATTCATTATTTGGTTTATCATACTAGTATTGACTAACTGTAACAATTCCCATTTCATGTAGTTGTTGTTTGATGTCATCCACTGGGAAGGAAGAGATCATACTAGGGATTTGCAGCCACACGTCAACCCAAAATGAGGTCGTTTTGCCATTTTTATCTCCCAAAAATTGTGTTGTTGGATTAATTCTTTGCTTTAAGAGGATAAGTTCCAGACGAGTGACCCATTCTTTTCTTCATAGAGGTGAATCAGTTCCTGGTTGTCTAGATAAGGGGCATATTTTTGGTGCAAAAGAGTAGCCCATGGCTCCATGGAATGAGTAGCCCACCTCCACCAATATTTTGCTCCCAAAACCTTACTCATAGTTTCGGGATCCCTAAGGAAAAGGCCCATTGAAATATTTGTCTTGCATAAGGTCTCCCATCTCACAAGCATCCATTTGTGATTATCTTTTGAACCCCCCCCCCACCGAAGGAAAGCACATATAACAACATAAATATATTTTATAACTGATTTAGAGCCACCATTACTGAAAATAAATATAATTACATGGATTGGAGAACATATTTGACTAATACAAGTCAGTTGGTTAAGTTTAGGGGGTGTAGGGTCCAATTAGAGAGATTTCTAGAGAGCTTGGACAAGATATTATCCCATGATGATTGTTTGAGAAGGAAATCAGAGAGAGGGGAACCTAAGTATTTGGGACGAAGGGAACTCATTTGGAAACCAAAAAAACGAGTGATATTCCACTACTAACTGATTAGGATATTATTGATGTGTGTTACAGCATTTATTCATTAAAACTAAATAATAAAAATGATTTTATATATTGGAAATGCACAATTAACTATTGTTTTTTTTAGAAGTAAGGCTCTATCAAGTACCGAGTGGGATCAAATCCATTTAGGTGGAAACCCATTTTAGAGTCCTAAACTTGAGGAAAGATTTACACCTCAAGGGACTTGATTCCTCCCGACGATTAATAGAGCTAGAGTTAATATGGATATATGTTGGTTCCAATTGCAGTGGCCACATCAAAACAATGTTGCTTAAAAATCAAAATTACCACATGTTGAAATTATCTCATCCAAAATTTGAAAAAAAATATTTACGCATTTGAAATGGTGAATTGTAATAATGTAATAATAATGTTCAGTGATAATACTTGTCAAAGAATGAAATGAAATTTAATGATGAATTACATATATATTACAGAGTGATCATTCTCAATATATGTCTTCTTATGCTTTTCTTAAAACCACTCCTACCCCCTTTGTCATCTTCTCATATCGATTATATGTGAAAGGAGTCTGAGTTCAAACATAATTCACGCTTAATACGAGATATTGTTCTAAATGTGAGACCATGTTTCTCTTTATTTCCAATATTTATTGTTTCTTTCTCTAATTTTAATCCTTGTGACTTGTGGATTGTCAAACCCCAAAAAAATTTCAATGTAAATTTTCCTCATCTTCATCATTGTAACATTTTCTTCTATGAAATTTAATGATGCATTACATGTATATTTATTTGAATATTATTATACAAAATGCAAGTGTCACGTCCCCTCCCACAGACCCAATTCTTGGAAGGGAATATGATACCAATATGTGGGGCATTTACATAAACTCAACCCGATTCATTTGATTCATACGAATTAAAACCAATGTTTGCAGATGCAATTCAACAAAAATGCACAATGGAAATAAACAAACCGTCCACACAGATTTCATATGCACACAACATATCAATACAATCATCAAATTATAACATTTCAGAAGTAAAACACATAGATAGTGAAATACTTATTTTTATGATGAAATGGTCCCAAGCAACTAGCTATGTCGCTGCAACATTCCACCCAGCCATAGGTCTCTGCCCAGCCTGTATTATTTCAGCACTCAGGGACCACCCCTGAGTTGGGCATGATTTCTACAAGGAAAAGGGGACATTCATACTCATACATAGCTCAATAATCACTGCATCTAAGCCAAGCCAGCCCACAACTGGGTTTATCAGGCTAAATCTGAACCCTCTTCATTTATGGATGCTTACACTCAAGCTCAAGCCAAAGCAACAGATACCCATCTGAACCCCAACATTCTCTTACACACAACAAACTCAAAAACTGGGCATGGATACACATTTCCAACAATGGGATTTACAAATAGGATGGCCATGGGTTTTCCCCAAATTGTGGGCACACCAAAACAGACTGTGGAGAGGGGAATTCTACCACGGGGAGTGTTAGTTTTTAATCATTTAATTCAGTATGATCTAGGATCTTAACTGAGAGAAAAACATGTACAACATATCAAACACAAGAGACAAGAGACAAGAGACACAAAGCATTTCACTGGGGAAAACCAAGAAGGTGAAAAACCCCGCAACTTCCTCAGAGATAGAATAAGCAACAATACAAGGATCACAAAGATCAAACCCAAAATATAGAAGTATTCAGCAACATACTCCTCCTCCACTTGTGCGCACTCCTCCTCTCTCTCACTAATGCGAAGTGAGTGAATGAGATAATGTGTCAAATGAAAGAGTCACACTCTCTATTTATACTTTTACTTTCACTTGGCCTTTACTCAACTAGGTCGGCCTCAACTCAACCACTTAAGATAATGCTGACTGGGTCGATCCCACTAGGGTGGTCTAATAACCCTTTAACCCACATGACTCATACAGGGCCGACCCCACACTGGTGGTCTAATAACCCATCAAATATAAGTTGCGACACTTACAATATAACTTGCGACACTTGCAAGTACAAATGAGGACACTTCCAATCGGAGGAATAATACATCTCCATTGGGGATACAATAAAGTACAAGTGTAATACATACAATATACAAGTGAATATTTTCCAAAGTTACAAAGACATCAACACTCCCTCTTAACTAGGAAGGTATTCTCTTGACACAAGTCATCAATACATATAGGCACAAGTCTTCAATTCTGGAGATGGATCATCGTCACTGCATCACGGAGCATCATCGACACTGCTGATGTATTTGTCAGCTCGATCACTGGTTCTATATCTCAATTCTTCTCGTCATAGGAAGCTCTACAGAGCCAACCCTTTTCATGTTGAATGTAGGGCTATCCTTTTGCAGGTCTTCATCATCTCTGGCCATCCTGTGGAATCCTCATGACTAATTATGTGCATCAACAAAACCTTAAAAGAGCATCGCAAGAATTTTACGAGCTCACTGCTCAACCTATCGGATCTCCCAGGATCTTTTACATGCAACAGCACAACCTGTCCATGACCACGGAGTATCATCCTGATACTCATGATCATGTTGATCATATCATCTCATCGTCCACGAAGCACATCCCAGATGCACATCATACAACACTTACACCACAGACATGGGAGAACACATCTACCACCATTCGGGGAAGGCTCCAACCCTTACTTTTTCACCATGGGAGAACACATATACATCTTTGTAAAAAATGGCTTCATCCCTTACATCTTCACCATGGGAGAACAAATCTACACCTTTTTGAAGAGTGGCTCCATCCCTTACATATTCATTGTGGGAGAACACATATACACCTTTGTGAAGAATGGCTTCATCCCTTACATCTTCACCATGGGAAAACACATCTACACCATATGAGAATGGCTCAACAATTACATCACGACCATGGGAGAACACATCTACACCGTGTTGGAAATGATTCAGCAATTACATCATGACCATGGGAGAACACATCTACACTGTGTCGGAAACGCTCGACAATTACATGACGACCATGCGAGAACACATCTTCACCATGTAGAAAAATCCCATGTGCATCTGTGAATTCCGGACTTATCACACATGATCCAACTGATCATGTAATTCATCCACCTGATGCATATAATCACATATGATCATCCTGATCATCGTCATAGCATCGTCCTGGTGCGTATTATCATCGCATGATCATCCTGATCATATACACTGCATCATCCTAATGCATATCATCATAGCAGAAACTGGAGCATCGTCCTGATTCTCATCACACAGTGCTTACATCCACAGCCATGGGAAGGATCCTACTACCACCATGGTTGGAATTGTAACATCTCGAAAATACGAAAAAAAAAAAAAAATGATATAATAGCAATATTTATCAAAGTCATTAATGCGGAACATATAAATTAACTTGATTTCTTAACTAAGATAATTAGTAGCAATGGCATATCATACTTCTCCACTAAATATGATTTAATTGTATTTGCTACCTCAGATTTAAGTGGATGTTAATATCTTGAATGAAAGATCTTTTATGATTGTGCAATAATAGTACAGTTTACATATGTGTTTAAGTTCTTGGATATTATTGCATGCTATTACAGTTTGTACTGTTATGATATTCTTGATGGAGTGCTTACAGTTTGTTTGTATGTTGACGAAGGGGTCCTACAAGGTACCTGGAGTTTACCTAGCTACGTTTAGCTAAGGCATTGAATCTTGTTTCCATGTGCAGACCGCAGGTAATAAATCTTATAAGACAACATAAGTCAAGAGTACTTGTGTCTTTCAATTCATCGTCAATGTAAAATTAAAATGCTAAGTGCTTCCTTGCATCACCAGTTACTGGAGGTATGGATACATGGTTCTAATCCTAGTTTATGTACTGTCTTACAAATCTCTTCAAGGTTATCATTCCATGCTGTCCAAAAGTTCTAGTATGATGCTACATTCATTGTCATAAGACTACTATCATTGATATTAAAACAACAATAATACTATCTATTAAGTATGCTATTGTGAAGCTTGTATAAATAATGATTACACCTTCGAACTATCATCCAACTTGGTGTCTGCAAGTCTTAGACTACTCTATGTCATGTATTTATCATTTCAATACATAGTTAATATATAAAAAGTATAGTGATTTTTGCTTGTGCTTGTGAACTTAGTAAAAGAATGAATATCATCATTATTTAAACTAAACTTATAGTATTACATTTGTCGTTAGACTTCGTAATACATAGCTAACATTTCTAATATGCTGTACGTATGATGATTATGCAATGGACTTAGTATTGAATGTGTATTACCCCACTATCTATACTTATAGATTCATATTAATATGATGGATTGGATAAGCATGCTATAGTGTACACGTATCTAATATTCTTGTACATAGTTAGAATCCTAACTATATCTAGTTTTCCATGAATTAGCAATATGATATCTATATGGCTAAGTTTAAACTTGGGACTATATAAAGTTTACGCTACATTTTACAATGATAAGGTTTTTATTATGCAATGATATGATTATAATATGCAAACCTAGATATACGTTAGCACCGTCGTATATTATCATATGCAGACATGAATACAATCTAAACAACCTTAGAAAGGTTATGGCTTAAGCAGTAGTTTGACCCATGCTATATGTATTATCTCTTATCCTAACTGTTATTAACATATGTTGTTGTAATCGCCAAAGTCTCGTTAATGGAGTGATGAGTTGATGTGCATTGAAATTGTTGTTGACATGTTGACAGGGTTACGATCATGTATTAATTGTTATGACCGAACTCCATAGTGGAAAGACTAGTTTTCAACCCACGTAGTCCAACCACGTAAACTTCGATCGATAATGTAACTAAGAGTTCTAGCTGGAAAGGTTGTTGTATCGCCTCTCCTCCACGCTGTACACGGTAATGTTCACTTGGCATGTAATGTTGGCCACTTCGTGGTTGAAGTAATTAATGAGATGTTAATGTGATGTTGCTCGGCTTTCAACGTAGTATTGTTGGCTCTTTCCTGTGCATTGATCTCACCAAATCTTGACCATTGATTTGTGTAACCCTAACCTTGTTTTATGTAGTGGTAGCAAGTTTCTCGGTCTTTCCTTGTTACATTGAGTTGAGGCCAACAGGCTACCAAAATGTAGGGTCGAAGAAAATTCCCTTCAGAGGTTTCGATCCTGTGACCTTTGATATGTAATTTATTTAATAGTTGCAGGCTTAGCTCCTTGCCATAGATTCATGGTACAGTAATATGAAACGTGGTTTCTGTCATCTGTTGAGATGGTTTTGTATTGGACTTTGGATTTTCTTTCGGAATCGTCTTTAGGGTTTTGAAAAATGCAGTTACTGATATTTTTACTAGACTTCGTTGTTCTTCTGCTGGTGTGGTGTTCCAATGACCCGAGATTCAATTAGAAGGTAATGTTTATGATAATAACAAAATACTATTTTGCATAATTGTTTTCTTGTATCTTCTTATTTTTAACTACTTCGATGTGTAACTTTGCAGGTACCCTCTTCGTTGAAAGTATTCTATGCAACGGTTTTGGGAAAGGAAAGCTACTACCACTTTTTGTTAAGCTCTCGTGGTTCTTGCAAAGCCTCGTAGGTGCCTTTGATGTGTTTTTCTATGTGCCGAGAGTTGGAAACCTCCGGCTTGTATCAGTGATGGCTGCAAAGAAGTTTAAGCTTGTTTTGTTTTGATATTATACTGTAAGAGGTTGATCCTAAGTCTTGTATTTGATGTTCGGCTCAGTAATATTTTTGTTGTAGTGTTGGAACCGACTTTGAGTTGGTCTTTACACTGTAAGTTGTTAATTTCAGGGTAAAACCCTGTGTAGTTTCGTGGTTCCACAGTCTCGGCTTATTGTTAAAATGTCGAGGGTAACTCTTGTAATTCCCTGTTATTTGTTTGGGTCGAGGGTTCTTATTGCACTTGCAAACTATGTTTATTGCGCCGAGAGGTGCTCTACAGCCCAGTATGAGGGAGATCTTGTTAGTCGAGTGTTTGTCGAGTAACAAAATAATACAAAGTAAACAGAAAATAATAATACAAAGTAAAAAGTACTAAATATTATGTTGGCCATAAACAAAAAAGAATAATACAAAGTAAAAAATATATATGAGACTTAAACTAGAGACTTTAGAGCTTAGGATTATGTGCCTCAAGTATTGCACTCAAGGATCTATTCAAGGAGAGGTTTGCACCTCTGGAGATTTGATCCCTCTCGGTGCTTGATAGATCCTAGGAGATTTGATCCCTCTCGGTGCTTGATAGAGCCTAGGAGATTTGATCCCTCTTGGTGCTTGATAGAGCCTATGAGCTTCCTATCCCAAGTTGTGACCTTTTTTCCTAGGTCACCTATTTATGACTAAGATCTGGAAGAGGCAAAAACCCTAGATTGTACGGATCATAAAATAGAAAGTGCAGCGAATTCGATGTTTTGCTTCGGACACGAGGTACATGGGGATGTTACCTTCGACATGTAGAAGTTTCAAAACCTGAACCTTCTCCAAAATGGATTTATAGCGAAATTTCCATGATGATTGGAATTTTCTATATCAATCCCTAGCTTCCAATTTGTCGCAAGTGCAACAAGTGTCATAAATGCCATACCATGCCTTCCTTTAGGCTAGCTATGATACCATGTTATTTTTTCATTATTTAATTCAATATGATCTAGGATCTTAACTCAGAGAACAACATGTACAACATATCAAACACAAGAGACAAGAGACAAGAGACACAAATCATTTCACCGGGGAAAACCAAGAAGGTGAAAAACCCCACAACTTCCTCAGAGATAGAATAAGCACCAATACAAGGATCACAAAGAAGAAACCCAAAAGATAGAAGTCTTCAGCAGCATACTCCTCCACTTGTGCACAATCCTCTCTCTCTCACTCATGCGAAGTGAGTGAATGAGAGAATGTGTCAATGAGAGAGTCACACTCTCTATTTATACTTTTAATTTCACTTGACCTTTACTCAACTAGGTCAGCCTCAACTTAACCACTTAACATAATGCTGACTGGGCCGACCCCACTACGGTGGTTTAATAACCCTTTAAACCACATGACTCATACAGGGCCGACCCCACACTGCTGGTCTAATAACCCATTAAATATAAGTTGCAACACTTACAATATAACATGTGACACTTGCAAGTACAAATGAAGACACTTCCAATCGAAGGAATAATACATCTCCGTTGGGGATACAATAAAGTACAAATGTAATACATACAATATACAAGTGAATATCTTCCGAAGTTACAAATACATCAACAGGGAGGAAAACCGATTTCTCCCACAGGTTATGAGCATTTCAAATGGCCCAAACGGCCCCCATGAAACCCCAATTTGAGCTCCCTTCTTCCGAACAATTCTGCAACACCAAAAACACCCTCTTCCAAGCTAAAAACAAGGAAACACGGGAAAAATATGGAGGGAAAACACTCAGGTAGCTCCAAAAACGTGAGAGAGGCAAAACTGGTTGATGGGTAATGGCTTGGGGAGAAATTCATGGCTCTTTTTTGTGCCCAAGGAGCCAAAAAACGTTTTTCCATGAAGGGTGGCTTTCCCACACTCGAATTTTGGATAGCCATATCTCTCATTCCCCAAGGCATTAACTGCTTCACCCAACTCTTGGGAGAAATGAATGATTGGGTACAAAAGTCAACATGGGTAGTTGAGGGTTTTATGGGTTCTCTCATTGACACTTGGCTTGACTTGATTGGCTCAAGGGTTTGAATATTTCCCTCCCAATTCCTTATGAAATCATGCCCCATCTCTTGTTGCATTGCATAACTAGTTGTGGGTATTTTATTAAATGCATATTTACAATTCCCATGGCTCACTAGCACACGGGTAGCATAATATCAAATACTTGCCTCTTCAAGGTCGAGCGTTCACTCGCAGGGCCTTGGCCTTGGGCTCCACGGTAGGAATCATACATAATATGCATACAATATTTACATTACAGCCCAAAATATTACAAGGGTCAAAATGGGGACATGACATTAAGATCATTGAAATCAATGCATCTTAAAAATACTATTAGATCATGTTGCATTCCCCAATGCACAAATTTTAAATTAGGGGGATGTTAAATCATAATGCAAATATCCATCTAAATACATAGAAAAATAGATCATAGATGTTCGTCATTTTAAACAATGCATATTAACATCACTAAGAAAGAAGATTTCTTAAATCAAAGCATTACTAAACTCGCACATTAAACTATTATATGCAAATATATAGCCAAATTAGGGTTTTGACTATTTAATTGTGGTTATTCTATCTACTGGGCTAACTATGGTAACTTAATCAAATTAGGGATTTTATTTTTTAACTAAATGACGTCATACAAAATGGTCAAAATGGATTGATCAATGACCACATGGTTTTTTATTCCACGAACTACCATAAAAAATTACTTGAGCCAAACACTTTTTAATGAACACTTATGGAAAATAACTTCCTTGTTAACTTAGGGTCATGACTCATGATGGACTTATATGCATGCGTAACCTACCAGTTCGATTTTTTTTCTTTTTACAGGATATTTGACATTGGATTAATTTGATTAACGTCACAATTTTGTCACGATCAAGGGTTAGATTAATTTACCCTCATCAATTACTGTAATTCTGATCATCAATTATTCTATTGTACAATGAAATGACATCGAGAAGTTGATACTTCATTTAATTGTCATCATTAAGGATGGTTATTGTTTTTTTTCCAAAGAAAAAATATTATATTTCATTATATTAATGAATCACATTCTTTATGGCTAGAAAAACCTTGGTTACATAGTAATTGTAAAAAAAAAATTGTGGAAGTAATCAAGCTATAACAGTCTCTTTAAAAGATAGTCTATAATCTATAAGATATTCTTTTAAACTATTATTCATAAGAAGTAACAACTATACAAAAATATAATTCTAGATAATTCTCATCTTCGCTATTCTAGGAAAAACTCCATGAGGACAAAAAAAACACCTCATCATACTACCTGAAAAATAAAACTTTAGAGAAAATATGCAAAAGAAAGCCTTGCATGTTCCTGAATGACCTCTTTTGATGTATTCTTGTTTTTTTTAGATGATTAAAATATTATAGGTCTAGGATCATCTTCTGTGATGGTGTCATTTAAACACTCTCATTTTTGCTAGATGCCATCCCCAAATTGAAGCCCAAGTTTAGATAGGTCGTCTACAATGATGGTTATTTCTATGGTTCACTTGTAGGTGGAAGAGAACCCACTAATTTGTAATTATGCTTGTAATTGTTTTATCACACAATGCAATACCATCAACAAGTTTTTTTTTCATTTAGGTGTTGGTATTGATGATGGTTGTTATGGCTTAACTTAGGGTGGAAGCAAAGTATTTGTAATTTATTTAATATTTTTGTTTGTTACAAGGATTGAAGATGGGCATACCCACGCTCACATTAAATCATATTTTCTAAATATTTGTTACAATATCAACCTTCTTAACCTTTTAACCAATTCATATTACGGTGATTTAAGAATGCTTCTCTTAAATATTTTCAAGCACATAGATAAAATTATAAAGCAAGTCTAGTAATTCCTTAAAGTAAGGAATTACTTAACTTGCTTTATAATTTTAACACTGATCGAGTTAGGCCTTGCTTTATAACTTTAACAATGATCTGGTCTCATTGGATATTAATAATCATCATCATCAACTTGTTTATATTATTCTTACCATAAAAATTAGAAAATATATGTATTGGATTTTATTTTTATTTTGTATACATTTTAAAATTTCATTATTTAAATAAAACTTGTATAAATCTTATATAAATATGTTATTATAAAATTTAAATGAACACTTTATTGTTAAAGCACAAATATTGTAAGCATGATAGAAAATGTGATTAACACGTTATGTATGAGCACAAGATAACTTGGCAACAATGACGAGACTTTCTAGGATTGTTTTAAGTTATGGAGGAAATTGTGACATAAAAATGGTACTTATCGGAGATTAAAAGAGAAGTTTACTCTATATAGTATTCATAACATCAAAAATATTACATCATTTAAATTTAAGGAGAAATTCTAGTGTAAGAAATAAAAAGTGGATAAGAGAAAATTAAGGTATTATAAAGAAGCCATTAACTCGATTTTAGAATTTCAAAAGTGTCTTTGTCATAACTAGAATAGAATATAAAGAGTGAAAATCACTTTTTATTAAAATGTTATGTTTATACCCACATTATATTTCAATCTCAATTTCAAAATATTTGTAATGTTAATGAACTTCATACTCTTTAAACTCACAAAACTACGAAGATTTAGGTAAGCCTCTCTCTAATATCTTTGATTATAAAAACAAAATTTTAAGACCAAATTTAATATATTAAACCTTAACAAATTTTATAATTAATTAATTAAATTTAACATTTTTTATAATTTAATATATTAAAAAAATCACATTTTAAGTGCACATCATGTGTGGATATGAAAAATACTATTATAAATATTGTAGAAGTGCACACAATGTGTGGATAAGAAGAACATTTTAAGGAAATATGTAAATTTCATACTCCATTTTCAAAATATTACAAATATTACATATTCTTTCTTTCTACTTTTCATTCTCCATTTTCAAAATAATACAAATATTACATATTCTTTCTTTCTAGTATTTTTTAAGTCTTTTTAAATGTATGGTGTCACAATAGTTCCTGTGTTTAAGAAATTTTAATTTTATTCTTTAAAATAAAAATAAAATAGATTTATTTTTTATATTCTAACTATAGCCATTTATAATTGAGTTCCATCAACCACACAACAACTTCTATAATATTGGTAACAGAGAGAAAGAATTGCTCACCCAGCAAAGGAGGATAAAGAGGCTGTGCTCCTAATATATATATATATATATATATATATATATATATATATATAGGCAATGAACACTGGAGATGAGGTAGCTGCGATCCAAAATATTTAAAATCCTTCAACATTTGAATCATCGGGGTCAATCAACAAAGTAAACTGGCTTTCATTGGGATGGTGGTGATTGATAAGAATGAGAACTCAAGGCAACCACTGTAATGGCAAATGAATAACTTTGATCGAAATTAACAATTCCTTTATAATACATTTTTTTAATATATATAAAATTAAATTAAAAATAATTAATAATTTAAAAATATTAATATTTTCTTAATTATTAAATTTATTTAATGATTATTGATTATTTTAATATTTATTTAGGTTTCTTTATAGGTATTTATTTATTATTTTAATATCTCTTTAGGTATTTATTAAGTCTAGTCACATGAATGAAGTTGGAATCTACACGTCAATGTTCTATTAAGAGGGGTGCAATTCTCAAAGATTTCTACTCTAACATGGCTATGACTAAGAACATTGACAAGACAAAAGTTATGATTATAAAATCTAAGAAAAACACCTACGCAAATTTTATTTATGATAACAGTAAATTGGAGGAACAAGTATATTGGAATTAGTATTCATCACAAGCTCAATTGGAACCACAACATTGATAAAAATATTAATGAAGGATGGAAAGCTTATTTTGGTCTTGAAAATAATTGTAAATCAACCAACCTTGTCATGTTGGATAAAAAGAAGTTCCTCTTTGAAACTCTTGTCATCCCTATCATCTTATACAGTTGTGAAGTATGGGGATGCAACATTTCTAGAGAATTTTGGAGAAAGATTGAGCAAATCTAGAAGCAGTTTATAATTTATAACCTCAAAATTAAAAGCAACACGTGCCTTATCCTATTCTCCTCTTAGAAGTGAGTCTTTCCCCCATCGAGAGCATGGCTATGACTAGGTACATGATGTACAAGCACAAGATAAATAACATGGAAACCAATAGACTTCCTAAATTGCTTTAAATTTGAAAGTGAAAACCAATTACGCATCAAAGAGAGTTGGTGTAAAGATACGATGGCTTGGTTAGACCATTGGGGCATTGATGAAAATGACACTTTGTAGAATATCGATATTGCCAAAAATATTATTTCTTCTAAGTTTAAAGAGAAATTGTGGTGGGAGGAAAATTTAGCGATTAAGAGAAAACTAAAATACTATAAGGAGGTCATTAACGCTAATTTGGAAGATCATAATTATCTCTCGATAGTAACTAGTTCAAAGAATAAAATGAGCATGGCCAAGATTAGAACGAACTGTCATGAGCTCCATAGCGAAACAGGGCATTGTTCTATTCCCAAAACTCCGTGGGAGAAAAGGGTTTGCCATCTTTGTGAGTCTATGAGCATTGAGGATGAAAATCACTTTCTCTTAGAGTGTCCTACTTACACCCACATTAGATATGAGTTTCATAGTATTTGCTACAATACAAACCTTTCTAACATCCTGACTTGCCAAAACTATAGTGATATTGGAACGCTTATTTCTAAGCTTTTTGAGCATTGGAACAAAATTTTAAAGCAAACGAAGTAATAACCTTCTTATGGTCCGATAGAACTGCTAATGCACTTTAGAACTGCTTATTAGTTTATTTCTCTTGAACTGCTAATGCACTTTTCAACTCGGAAATGGCAACATTTACTCAAATTATCTGGCCTCCAATCTTATCCAAATCCGCGGCTTTTTCATCTCTGTTTCGTTTGCAGGCCGCTTCAATCACGGCGTTCTCTTCAAGGTTTTTCCGACAAGCCTCATATACTATCTGAGCTTTTTTAAGGCATTCGGATATTCCAGATTTCTCCCTGGCGAACAACTCATTCAGCGATTCCTCATCCTCAGTACGGCCAAATTGCCAGAGACCACAAATTTTTCCAGTGAATTTCTCCGCAAATACATTTCCAGTTCGTTGTGTAATTGCCGCCTTTATCTGCTCAATCTGATGTTGTTTTACTCATCGAAGAATATGACTGGAAAATTTCTTTCACACACTGAAGTCTCTTCTCATAACCGGCTTTCAAGCTCGTCTGTATTCCAATGGCAGAATTGAGCTCTTCAATCGCAATATATATCTGTTCAACATAAGGATTCTGTACATGTTTGGAAATCCCCTCTTCCATTTTCCTTTTTCCATGGGAGAGTACTCCATTAGTGTTATGCTCTGAAACTGATCTGGACATGTTGGCGATTCTCACACTGCTTCTTGTTTTCTGATAGCGATAGCTTCTCTGACCATGACCATAATTCTTGACAACATCCTCTGCAATGCGGTAACCATTAATAGCTTCATCCAATGTTACTTTACGTTCACCCGCCATCGATTTCTCTGATTTCAACACCAATGGAAGTTTGCTGATATCTCTGATTTCAACACCAATGGAAGTTTGTTGATAGCTGATAGCACTGCTACAGTGAAAGATATCCAGAAAACAACATAGAATGGAAAAACCAAACATTCCAAGTATGTAATCCTACATACCTAGATCAGTAATGATGAATCTTGAAGTGGGCAGGACAAGACTCTGATCCGCTTGAGTCTCAACACTCCTATCAATTATTCTCAACACTCCTATCAATTATTCATGATGAAAGGTGTGGCTGTATTTTCCAATCATATAAACGAGTGACCTCACTATATCATAATAAAAACATATAAGCTAGCTTCACAAACTTTTATGATTTTTTAAAACATGTCATTTAATTAATTATTTTTAAATTTGGTTTAGGAGCCTTGATTTTATTGGGTGAAAAGTGTATAAAGGTATAACTTAATTTGGTATATTTTACTTTTCCAAAAATGTTTATATGAACAATAATAAATTTTTAAACTTATGAAATAGTAAATAAAAAAGTTTAAATATTAAAATTAAATTTATAAAATATTTGATGGTTAATTCAAACTTATAAAATAGTAAATAAGAAAGTTTAAATATTAAAATTAAATTTATTAAATATTTGAGTGTTAATTCAATATAAACTTCTAATTTGGAATTACAATGAATGAGATTTTTTTTTAAGATTGTGGAGTTGGCAATCATGAGATTGCAACACGCCAAGATTGCCAACAATAGTGCCACGGGTCACTTGTTGACTTTAGAGATTGCACACTATCATATATTCACCCATAGATATTTTGCCATGAGAGCTTGTTGAGAGCTTCATACCATCAGATAGCATTATTTCCACATATAGATCACGAGGCGATTTTATATTCGCTAGTCTATGAATCACTATCAAAGGATGAGTCTACCATATACATCATCGAAAACTAATAGTCCCATAGACTTGAATTTCACCATACTGAAACTTGAACTTCTGTTTATTTTTGCTTAGTTTTCATATAATTTTCTCTTTATATTGGATTTTATTTTGAACTTAATATTTAATTTTATATTAAAGATTTTAGTTTGAACTTAATATTTATTTTGGTTCGAGTTTAGTTTTTAATATAATTTTACAAAATGTATTTCTTTGTAATTTTGTTTGCGGAGATCTTTGCAGTATAATATAGTATAATATCATATTCATGATTATAAGAATAATATCATATTCAATATTATAGCAAGGAATTGAAATGATTTGAGATTTAACTTGATGTATACCCGTATATCAAAGCACCTTCGATAGCGTCAAACTCTATTGCAAACTCTATTGCATTCACCAAATAATGGTGAAGCCCTCATGGGCATGGAATGTCTTAACAGTCAAGACTGGTACAAGTCGCGAGAGATTAAACTCTTTTGTAATGGGTATCTAAGCAGAAACTATAGGGCTGGTGCAAGATAATGATACCCACTTATGACACGTTAGTTGCATGGCGTGTCCTCAAGCCATCAAAGAAATTTGATTAATATTCATATATTTTTAATTAATGGTTTAGGAAATAGCTTCTAAAAATGCTCTGATAATTTTCGTAAGAAAATGAAATATTAACTATTAAATGGAAATGATTCAGATATGTACATTCATAAAAAAGAATACAACATTGCTTAAGAAGACCATATGAAGAATGATAGTATAATTGATGTGAAAAATGCCATAGGAAAACTAGTCATCCATGACTCACTATAAAGATCTATTGTCATCCAAAGAATATAGATAAGGTTCACAGTAGAGTTTGTGATATTACGATAGTTATGGGTCCCATTTCTAGGATAGTCATATCGTAGGTTTTGTCTGAATTAGATGACAGGGTCCAAGTCCAACTTGCAACCATTCTCTAATGACAGTATAAATAATTGGCCTAAACATATGTTTGTATACTTCGGTTTTTATGAGCCATGTGCATAGCAATGCCTTAACCAAACCTCTTTTACCTGATATTGCCCCACTTCCAGCAGGCCTTTTCAGTACCCTGACAGGTTTATCTTGGTACCATGCAAGCATAGCCCCGCTTCTAGCGAGCCTGTTCAGTACCCCAACAGGTTTACTTGCATTTACTGAGCTTCCTTGTTTAAAATTTTACTTAGCATGGACCTGTTGCCAGCGAGCATGTTAAGTACCTCGACGGGTTTGCTTCGTATAATGATATTTTTAATAAGGAAGTCGATTGGCACTAGAGTGTGCTAAGCCTATTAAACACATAATTCAAATTTTTAGAGCGAACCTTATGAGTAAATTTATTTATAATGGCCTAAATTATAGATCATGTCAAAAGATAATAACCTAAAGCTGTTCTTTGACCTCTCATTCTATCCTCTTCATAAAAGATCAGTAATGTTCCCCACAAAATAGAAATATTACTCACTTTTGGGCTACCTTTTAAAGTGCTTAAGAGACAAGTTTTGATAATGAGTCTAGCATGAGCTAGTAATCCATAGGTGTAAGATATAACTTTTTGAAGATCATAGTAATTAAAGTGGGTCTTAAGCAACTGTTATAATGATAAATAAAAAATGTACATGTCTCAATCAAATACCATATACAGAATCATAAAAGAAAGTGGTTAAAAATGACATAAAGAATGCTTTAACTTTCATTATAAATTTTCAATTTTCAACAATAATCGAAAGAGAAGCAGAACTATAAGTATTTATTTTTAGAGCACTTCCCTTTTCAGATAATATTGCATGAGCTGATTATAAGGTTCTTGTAATCAAACTGCAAAACCACTTGTTAGATGATTCAAATTTATTCAAAACAAAAACATATGTTCAAAGAAAAAGTCATATGGAGTTTAGGAAAAAAAGGGAAAAGAGTCTTCCTGTGTTAATTTACAAAATTTTATAAGTTGATCAAAATAATGAATTTCTTGTAAAAATGAAATCAGTTGTTAGAAATGACTCTTATTATTAAAAAACAAAAATATATTTACATATATACAAATGAAAATAACCAAAATAATTCAAGAACCAAGAGAAGGAGGAATGACTTCCTCTTCTACCAACTCCATTTCCTTCTGTTGTAAGGCATTCTGCACAAATCTTGTTTAAATATTGGTTGATGATAAAGTCTAAGTCTATGCCCATTTAGAACAAAAGAAATTTGTGAATCATCAATTGTCTTAATTTTAATAGATCTATTATCAAAATCTGTAACAATTTCATATGGACCCATCCATCGAGTAGTTAGTTTATCTTTAAATTTTTTGTACCTTGAATCAAAAAGTAATGCCCAGTCTCCAGTTTTGTATTGTTTCTGTTTAATGTGTCTATCATGCCACTTTTCATGTCGGTTTTGAATTAAAATTATGCATTGGACAACATCTTGCCTAATCTCGTCTAATTCATTTATCTGCAGGATTCGTTGTCTCTGTGCTTCGTCTAGATCCATCCATAACTGTATACCCATACAAAAAGTTTTAACTTGAAATTCAATAGGTAGAAGAACTTGTTTACCATAAACAAGTTCATAAGGTGTGTAGCCAGTGGTGTTCCTCCAAGTTATTCTATAAGCCCACAAGGCTTCTGGAATCCTGTCTGCCCAGTCTTTGTGGTGTAAATGAATAGTTTTAGTCAGGATGGCTTCTAACACTTTGTTGTTGGACTCTACCTAACCATTGGCTTGCGGATGGTATGGTAAAGATTTACAATGTCTAATACCATATTTTTCAGTAATCTCTTTCATTAATTTGGAGGTAAACTAAGATCCTTGATCGGTTACAATTCCCCTTTGTACACCGAATCGGGTAAATATTTCTTCATATATAAACTCCACTACAAATTTCTCTATGGATCGGAATAAGGTTTTGGCTTGTACCACTTGGTGACAAATCTGTACATACTAGGATGTACTTCTTCTTGCAAGCCATAGGGGAAATTGGACCAACAAAATATAGAGTCCATTTTTCAAAAGGCTCAATCATAACTTGGGGTTGTAAAGGCGTCTCATTGGATGGCGCAGGTCTACCCATTCTTTGGAAACTATCACACCCCTTGACATACTTTGCAACATCTTTGAAAATGCTTGGCCAATAATACCCAGAGTGCAACACTTTGTATGTTGTTCTCTTGTCAGAAAAATGCTCGCCACAAGGTCCACCATGACAGGCATGCAGGATCTCTTCCATCTCATCCTCTTGTACACATCATCTAATAATAAGATCAGGACTAGTACGAAAGAGATCATTGTCCACCCAAGAGTAACTAGAACTCTGAACTATGATCCTACGTTTTCCGGGTGGGGAGAGATGGTTTGGTAGCTTTCCAGTTGCTAAATAATTGGCTATGTCTGCAAACCATGGGGTTCGAACAGACACAGCGAACAAATGTTCATCTCGGAAGCTATCATCAACAAGGCTAGCATTATCGTCAATTTGAATTCGGGAGAGAAAATCTGCTACCACATTCTCTCGACCGGGACGGTCAACAATGGTGATGTTAAATTCTTGTAAAAAAAGAAGCCATTGACTCACTCTACCATTGGTGATAGGTTTATTCATTAAAAATATGATGGCGGAGTGGTCAGTTTGTATAAAATTTCATATCCTCTGATATACTGACGAAACTTGTTGATGGCATAGACTACTGCTAGAAACTCTTTTTCAGTAACAGTGTATTTCGATTCTGCAGGAGTCAAATTTTTATTAGCAAAATAGTTGGCATGTGATGTTTGTCCCTCTTTTTGACCTAAGACTACCCCTATAGCTATGTCATAATCATCAGTGGATATATGGAAGGGAAGTGAACAATTGGGGCGCCTAAGTATTGGTGCCACTGATATCTTTTCCTTCAAAGTTTCAAAGGCATGTTGACAAGGTTCAGTCCATTGGAATTATGTGTCTTTCATGAGTACCTTGAACATAGGTGCGGCTATCTTAGTGAAATTTTCAATAAAACATCTATAATAGCTTGCATGGCCAAGAAAACTTCTTACTTCCTTCGGAGTTTTTGGAGGAGGAAGATTAACAATTATTTTTATCTTGGTAGGATCCACCTTGATACCTTGAAGAGAGACATGATGTCCCATAACTATGCCCTCAGTTAGTAACATCTTACATTTATCATGACTAAGAGCTAAGTTCGTTTCTTGGCACCGAATAAGAACTGTTTTGAGGTTATCAAGGGTTTCTTGGAAGATATTGCCATAAACTGTAAAATCATCCATATAAACTTCTACACAATCATGTATAAGGTCAGCAAAGATTCCTAGAACTACACACTGGAAAGTAGCAGGTGCATTACATAGGCCAAATGGTAACACTCGATAGGCATATGTCCCCCAAGAACAAGTAAAGGTTGTCTTTTCTTGATCCTCAGGTGCTATTAGTATTTGATTGTATCCACTATACCCATCAAGGAATGAAAAATAGTATTTCCCTGATAAGGTATCTAACACATGATCGATGAAAGGAAAAGGGAAGTTGTCCTTAAGAGTGGCCTTGTTCAACTCTCAAAAGTCAACACAGATACGCCATTTCCCTATGACTTTCTTTGGAACTACTACCAGAGGAGACACCCATTTACTATTAGAAATTGGGTAAATAAAACCGACATTAAGGAGTTTTTGTAGTTCATCTTTTACTATATCGTTTAGGGTTGGATTCATTATTCTCTGGGGTTGCCTAACAGGAGGTATGTTTGAGTAAGTGTAAATGTGGTGGATACAGGTATTTGGGTGTATACCTTTCATATCGGTATATTCCCATGCAAATGCTCCAGTTTGACTCTTGAGAAATTTTAGTAATTGTTTTGCTAACTCTCATCTAAACCTGCATTTATATGTAGAAATTTGTCGGAACTACCCTCACAAGGTATGGTATAAGATCCTAGATGTTCTTCGATTGCGAAGACATAGGGTGTACTCGTAAATGTTGAGAGGCTCATGTTTTCTTGAAATTCATCTCCAAAGATCTGGTCAAGTTAGGAAGAAGACTGAGGAAAGTCTATACATGTTGTGGAATAGATAAATTGATTCAACACATTCTAGGTATTTTGTTCTTGAAGTGCCCAGGAGAAATCACTAACAAGGGAAAGTTCTTCCAAGTTCTCATCTCCGAAAGGAAAATCTAACCAAAATAGGTTTTGAGTTACTGGCTGAGCTGGTGGGTATAAGGCTAGTTTTCTTGTAGATAAACATCAAAGATAATCATCTATCCATCTCTACATGTTGGCGATTCTCACACTACTTCTTGTTTTCTGATAGCGATAGCTTCTCTGACCATGACCATAATTCTTGACAACATCCTCTGCAATGCGGTAACCATTAATAGATTAATCCAAGGTTACTTTACGTTCACCCGCCATCGATTTCTCTGATTTCAACACCAATGGAAGTTTGTTGATATCTCTGATTTCAACACCAATGGAAGTTTGTTGATAGCTGATAGCACTGCTACAGTGAAAGATATCCAGAAAACAGCATAGAATGGAAAAACCAAACATTCCAAGTATGTAATCCTACATACCTAGATCGGTAATGATGAATCTTGAAGTGGGCAGGACAAGACTCTGATCCGCTTGAGTCTCAACACTCCTATCAATTATTCTCATGAAGTGGGCAGGACAAGACTCTGATCCGCTGCAGTCTCAACACTCCTATCAATTATTCTCAACACTCATATCAATTATTCATGATGAAAGATGTGGCTGTATTTTCCAATCATATAAACGAGTCACCTCACTATATCATAATAAAAACATATAAGATAGCTTCACAAACTTTTATGATTTTTTAAAACATGCCATTTAATTAATTATTTTTAAATTTGGTTTAGGAGCCTTGATTTTATTGGGTGAAAAGTGTATAAAGGTATAACTTAATTTGGTATATTTTACTTTTCCAAAAAAGTTTATATGAACAATAATAAATTTTTAAACTTATGAAATAGTAAATAAAAAAGTTTAAATATTAAAATTAAATTTATAAAATATTTGATGGTTAATTCAAATTTATAAAATAGTAAATAAGAAAGTTTAAATATTAAAATTAAATTTACAAAATATTTGAATGTTAATTCAATATAAACTTCTAATTTGGAATTACAATGAATGAGATTTTTTTAAGATTGTGGAGTTGGCACTCATGAGATTGCAACACGCCAAGATTGCCAACAATAGTGCCACAGGTCACTTGTTGACTTTAGAGATTGCACACTATCATATATTCACCCATAGAGATTTTGCCATCAGAGCTTGTTGAGAGCTTCATACCATCATATAGCATTATTTCCACATATAAATCGCGAGGCGATTTTATATTCGCTAGTCTATGAATCACTATCAAAGGATGAGTCTACCATATACATCATCGAAAACTAATAGTCCCATAGACTTGAATTTCACCATACTGAAACTTGAACTTCTGTTTATTTTTGCTTAGTTTTCATATAATTTTCTCTTTATATTGGATTTTAGTTTCAACTTAATATTTAATTTTATATTAAAGATTTTAGTTGGAACTTAATATTTATTTTGGTTTGAGTTTAGTTTTTAATAAAATTTTACAAAAAGTATTTCTTTGTAATTTTGTTTGTGGAGATCTTTGGAGTATAATATCATATTCGCGATTATAAGACGAATATCATATTCAATATTATAGCAAGCAATTGAAAAGATTTGAGTTTTAACTTGATGTATACTGGTTTATCAAAGCACCTTCGATAGAGTCAAACTCTATTGCAAAGTCTATTGCATTCACCAAATAATGGTGAAACCCTCATGGGCATGGAATGTCTTAACAGTCAAGACTGGTACAAGTCCTGAGAGATTCAACTCTTCTGTAATGGGCATCTAAACATAAACTATAGGGCTGGTGCAAGGTAATGATACCCACTTATGACTTGTTAGTTGCATGGCATGCTAGAAAAACAAAAATATTATCATTAAAATGAATTATTAAAGGTACCTACATTAAATTTTTTTAGAATTAAGTGTAAAAGGTGAAACTTAGAAAAACACCGTCCGGATTATATAACTTTTCTTTATGTAAAAGTGGTATAACCACCCCAAAATGTTATTATTTTAAAATTGGTACGTTACTTGCATTTACCGAGCTTCCTTGTTTAAGATTTTACTTAACATGGACCCGTTGCCAGCGAGCCTGTTCAGTACGTCGGCGGGTTTGCTTCGTATAATGATATTTTTAGTAAGGAAGTCGATTGGCACTAGAGTGTGCTAATCCTATTAAACACATAATTCAAATTTTTAGATCGAACCTTATGAGTAAATTTATTTATAATGGCCTAAATTATAGATCATGTCAAAAGATAATAACTTAAAGCTGTTCTTTGACCTCTGAGTCTATCCTCTTCATAAAAGATCAGTAATGTTCCCCACAAAATAGAAATATCACACACTTTTGGGATACCTTTTAAAGTGCTTAAGAGTCAAGTTTTGATAATGAGTCTAGGATGAGCTAGTAATCCATAGGTGTAAGATAGAACTTTTTGAAGATCATAGTAATTAAAGTGGGTCTTAAGCAACTCTTCTAATGATAAATCAGAAATGTACATGTCTCAATCAAATATCATATCCAAAATCATAAAAGAAAGTGGTTAAAAATGATATAAAGAATGCTTTAACTTTCATTATAAATTTTCAATTTTCAACAATAATTGAAAGAGAAGGAGAACTATAAGTATTTATTTTTAGAGCACTTCCCTTTTTAGATAATATTGCATGAGCCGATTATAAGGTTCTTGTAATCAAACTACAAAACCACTTGTTAGATGATTCAAATTTATTCAAAACAAAAACATATGTTCAAAGAAAAAGTCATATGGAGTTTAGGAAAAAAAGGGAAAAGAGTCTTCCTGTGTTAATTTACAAAATTTTATAAGCTGATCATAATAATGAATTTCCTGTAAAAATGAAAACAGTTGTTAGAAATGACTCTTATTATTAAAAAAAATATATATATTTACGTATATGCAAATGAAAATAACCAAAATAATTTAAGAACCAGGAGAAGGAGGAATGAATTCCTCTTGTACCAACTCCATTTCCTTCTATTGTAAGGCATTCTGCACAAATCTTGTTTAGATATTGGTTGATGATAAAGTCTAAGTCTATGTCCATTTACAACAAAAGAAATTTGCGAATCATCAATTGTCTTAATTTTAATAGATCTATTATCAAAATATGTAACAATTTCATATGGACCCATCCATCGAGTAGTTAGTTTACCTTTAAATTTTTTGTACCTTGAATCAAAAAGTAATGCCCAGTCTCCAGTTTTGTATTGTTTTTGTTTAATGTGTCTATCATGCCACTTTTTACGTTGGTTTTGAATTAAAATTATGCATTGGACAGCATCTTGCCTAATCTCGTCTAATGCATTTATTTGCAGGATTCGCTGTCTCTATGCTTCATCTAGATCCATCCATAATTGTATACCCATACAAAAAGTTTTAACTTGAAATTCAATAGGTAGAAGAACTTGTTTACCATAAACAAGTTCATAAGGTGTGTGGCCAGTGGCGTTCCTCCAAGTTATTCTATAAGCCCACAAGGCTTTTGGGAGCCTGTCTGGCCAGTCTTTGTGGTGTAAATGAATAGTTTTAATCAAGATGGCTTCTAACACTTTGTTGGTGGACTCTACCTGACCATTGGCTTGCGGATGGTATGGTGAAGATTTACAATGTGTAATACTATATTTTTCAGTAAGCTCTTTCATTAATTTGGAGGTAAACTAAGATCCTTGATCGGTTACAATTCCCCTTGGTACACCGAATCGGGTAAATATTTCTTCATATATAAACTCCACTACAGATTTCTCTATGGATCAGAATAAGGTTTTTGCTTGTACCACTTGGTGACATAATCTGTACAGACTGGGATGTACTTCTTCTTGCAAGCCATAGAAGAAATTGGACCAACAAAATATAGAGCCCATTTTTCAAAAGGCTCAATCATAACTTGGGGTTGTAAAGGCATCTCATCGGATGGCGCAGGTCTACCCATTCTTTGGAAACTATCACACCCGTTGACATACTTGGAAACATCTTTGAAAATGATTGGCCAATAATACCCAGAGTCCAACACTTTGTATGTTGTTCTCTTGTCAGAAAAATGCTTGCCACAAGGTCCACCATGACATGCACGCAGGATCTCTTCCATCTCATCCTCTCGTACACATCGTCTACTAATAAGATCAAGACCAGTACGAAAGAGATCATTGTCCAACCAAGAGTAACTAGAACTCTGAACTATGATCCTACATTTTCCGAGTGGGGACAGATGGTTTGGTAGCTTTCCAGTTGCCAAATAATTGGCTATGTCTGCAAACCATGGGGTTCGAACAGACACAACGAACAAATGTTCATCTAGGAAGCTATCATCGACAAGGCTAGCATTATCATCAATTTGAATTCGGGAGAGAAAATCTGCTACCACATTCTCTCCACCGGGACGATCAACAATGGTGATGTTAAATTCTTGTAACAAAAGAAGCCACTGAGTCACTCTGCCATTGGTGATAGGTTTATTCATTAAAAATATGATGGCAGAGTGGTCAGTTTGTATAAAATTTCATATCCTCTGATACATTGACGAAACTTGTTGATGGCATAGACTACTGCTAGAAACTCGTTTTCAGTAACAATGTATTTTGATTATGCAGGAGTCAAATTTTTATTAGCAAAAGAGTTGGCATGTGATGTTTGTCCCTCTTTTTGACCTAAGACTGCTTCTATAGCTATGTCAGAATCATTAGTGGATATATGGAAGGGAAGGGATCAATTGGGGTCCCTAAGTATTGGTGCCACTGATATCTTTTCCTTCAAAGTTTCAAAGGCATGTTGACAAGGTTCAGTCCATTGGAATTATGTGTATTTCATGAGTAGCTTGAACATAGGTGCGGCTATCTTAGTGAAATTTTCAATAAAACATCTATAATAGCTTGCATGGCCAAGAAAAATTCTTACTTCCTTCGGAGTCTTTGGAGGAGGAAGATTAACAATTATTTTTATCTTGGTAGGATCCACCTTGATACCTTGAAGAGAGACATGATGTCCCAGAACTATGCCCTCAATTAGTAACATCTTACATTTTTCATGACTAAGAGCTAAGTTCGTTTCTTGGCACCGAATAAGAACTGTTTCGAGGTTATCAAAGGCTTCTTGGAAGATATTTCCATAAACTGTAAAATCATCCATATAAACTTCTACACAATCATGTATAAGGTCAACAAAGATTCCTAGAACTGCACGCTGGAAAGTATCAGGTGCATTACCTAGGCCAAATGGTAACACTCGATAAGCATATGTCCCCCAAGAACAAGTAAAGGTTGTCTTTTCTTGATCCTCACGTGCTATTAGTATTTGATTGTATCCACTATACCCATCAAGGAATGAAAAATAGTATTTCCCTGATAAGGTATCTAACACCTGATCGATGAAAGGCAAAGGGAAGTTGTCCTTAAGAGTGGCCTTGTTCAACTCTCAAAAGTCAACACAGATATGCCATTTCTCTGTGACTTTCTTTGGAACTACCACCAGAGGAGACACCCATTTACTGTTAGAAATTGGGTAAATAAAACCAACGTTAAGGAGTTTTTGTAGTTCATCTTTTACTATATCGTTTAGGGTTGGATTCATTCTTCTCTGGGGTTTCCTAACAGGAGGTATGTTTTAGTCAGTGTAAATGTGGTGTATACAGGTATCTGGGTGTATACCTTTCATATCGGTATATTCCCATGCAAATGCTCTAGTTTGACTCTTGAGAAATTTTAGTAATTGTTTTGCTAACTCTCATCTAAACATGCATTTATATGTAGAAATTTGTCGGAACTAACCTCACAAGGTATGGTATAAGATCCTAGATATTCTTCGATTGTGAAGACACAGGGTGTACTCGTAAATGTTGAGAGGCTCATGTTCTGTTGAAATTCATCTCCAAAGATCTGGTCAAGTTAGGAAAAAGACTGAGGAAAGTCTATACATGTTGTGGAATAGATAAATTGATTCAACACATTCTAGGTATTTTGTTTTTGAAGTGCCCAGGAGAAATCACTAATAAGGGAAATTTCTTCCAAGTTCTCATCTCCGAAAGGACAATATAACCAAAATAGGTTTTCAGTTACTGGCTGAGCTGGAGGGTATAAGGCTAGTTTTCTTGTAGATAAACATCAAAGATAATCATCTCTCCATCCCTACATCCTATAAATGCATTGGTAGTATCCAACCAAGGTCTTCCCAGAATAAAGGGGTGACCTTTGAAAGGTTCTTTTGATTCTATGACCATGAATTCCATGAGATATTCCCATGAAGCTACTGATACAGTGATGTCATCTAAGATGCCGGTAGGTTGAACAATAGTGCGGTCTACTAATTCTAGCATTGTTGGGGTAGGGTGGAGGAACTGTCCTAAATTGAGAGTTTCTAAAACTGTGGTAGTCATCAAATTAATAGCAGCTCTTAGATCAATAAGTGTATTTCCTATGGCGGTGTTATTGATGATAATAGTCACCACAAGGTTTCCTATATTTGAATACTTTTGGAGTCTAGGATGGTTTGCTATACAATCTAACATTTCTCCTATTACATGAATCGTCATAGGGTCTTTTTGTTTTCCACCTCGTATTTTAATACACAGTTCCTTTATTACTTTACTATAGATTGGGATATCCTTAATGGCTTGTAACAAAGGGATCTGAATAAAAATATTTTTCAGTTCATTAATGATATCATACTCTGGATAAGTTACAGGTTTTTCTATTACTAGACTCTCCAGATATGGGGGTGATATTTCTCCCGTAACTAATTCTCTATGTGGATGGTTGTGTGTTGAATATTTAGGAATAATCACATCTTCAAGAATGACATCATTCAAAACTTCACTAGGTGTGTTTTCTTCATCATTCTCTTTCAGATAGCAACTGATGACTTGGGATGATCTTGCAAAACTCTTCCTGCCCGTAGTTTAATCTCATGTATTGGTGCGGTCGAAATGGCATATGATGGAAGAGGTAGAAACCCAATGCTATTAAGAGCTTGGGTTGGTTTGTTGTTAGGGTTCGGTATCGGTTGTGTAGGTAATATTGTGGGTCTTGGAGGATTCATATTATGGAAATGGTGAGGTTTATTTGGAATAGGGGGTAGTGAAGAAGGTGCAAATCAAGGAAAAGGTTGTTGAATATTAGGTGGGTAAGGATATTTAGGCATAGAAGGAGGTGTTTGAGCATAAGTTTGTCCTCTCCATCCATGTGGCCATTATTGTTGTTGGGAATTTTGAGGAGGGTACTGAAGTGGCCAATTTTTCCAACCTGAAGTGTTCCATTATTGAGAAGGTTGATAAGGATAGTAATAGGGTGCAATTTGTGATGATGGATCTTCATATGATGATTGATATCTAGGTTTCCAAGGCATCCTAGATGATTCACCAAAGTTTCCACTCTTATACATAGCTAGCAACCTAGGCAACGATGGAAAATTATCAATCGGATGTTCTTATGTACAAAGGTGACAAACTGAAATATTGTTCAATGCACACTCTCGTTGGGGATGTTTAGTCATACACCTAGGACATAAAACACTCATTGCTACATGCTCTTCATCCTGTCTCCTTTTAGCTTGCAGTGCATCTAGTCGAGAACCCATGGCTCCCAAGATATCTGTTTTGAAGTTTTCCAATAAGTTTCCCAATTCTACCCTTGTAACTCCACCAGGACCAGATGTGTTTCCTTTTAGGTTCCTAGCATAAGATTCTCAAAATTTTCTTCCACTTTTCCCTTTGCTTCTAGAGTAATTCCTACATAGCTCACAAATATGTGAAAAAGGCTTATGAGAGATGTCTGCTGCTGCCATGAGATTAAGGTTTTCTAAGAATTCTTCGAAGATTCCCTTGAGGAAGAGTCTTCTTACTGCATCTTCTCGAAGATCACTATATTTGGATTTATGTAACACATAGTTAAATCTCTCGAGGTAGTCTTCTAGGCTCTCGTCTTCAAGCTGCTGTATTTTAAAAATATCATTGCGAGAATCTTTAGGTTTACATTAATCCTGATATTTCCGTAGAAACGCAGTCTTCATGTCTTCCCAAGTTCTAATCCTAGATTCTCCTAACCCCATGAGCCATCGAAGAGAAGAATCTTTTAATGTGGCAAGAAAGAGTTTTAGCTTTTGGCCATCTTGTAGGTAATTATAACTCCTACACAAAATGTCAAATTCGAATAAGAATGTATCCGGATCCTCACTACTTTTCCCATAGAAGATTGGTAGTGAGGAGGGAGGGATGTTTTTCATAGTTACATCTTGTGCAGTGTCTAAGAGAGGGAACCTGAAGGTACCTCCAGTTCTAACTTCTCCTTCTTCTTCATCTTGTCGAACACGATATTCATGTTCATCCTCCATGAAGATTCGATTGCTAAAGAGAGAATACTTAGGTGGATCCTTTCTTGGTGAATATGGGATATCCCAACATTCTGTTTCATGGAAAATATTTTTCTTTTTAGGAGGAGAATTACCAGCTATGTGGGAGTCCAGTTTTGAAGGTTCTACCGTTGTTGTTTCAATTTGTGAAATAACTATGTTCACAGAATTCTCAAAAAGAGTGTCTACTTGTGCAGTATCAAAAAAATCTACTAAGTTTGGACCACCTACTATTGAAAAAGTAGTGTCTTTGGGTTTTTGAACTAATGGAGGGTTAGGAGGTTCTGAAGTTTTATCCTTTGGAGTTTCCTTTTGTCTAAGTTCAGACTCAATATGAGCTAGAGGTTCCTATGGAATTTCTTTATGAACAGACTTTTCTGATGTCCCTATGGTTTCCCCTAATTGATTTCCAGAAAGGATTTCCTTTTCTTTCCAAGTAGGACTATCCCCTTTATGCTTCTTCTGATACCTTTCTACTGAGTTAGTAATTGGGGTGGCACGCCCCCCGTATAGGTTAGTAGGAATTTTAGCAGGTATTTTAGTAGGAAGGCTAGTTTTAATAAATCTACCTTGTGAATCTCTAGATCTATTCATGAAAACAAACTATAACTAAAATAAATTCTAATTGCATCAATACTATTGTTGGGTTTTGGGGATGCCTGTTATAATAGATGCGCATGTTCTTACCTCTCATCTTACCGCTCACCCGCCACTAGCCTATTTCTAAATTTCAAAGCGGAAAATTCAAATCTATAACTAAGTTTTAAAGGAGAGTTCTACCTATCTACAACTGAGTTCTACCTATCTACAACTACCCGGAAATGATGCCAAAATGTTGAGGTGTAATTACTGTCTTAAAAAATCACCAAAATATTTAATTATCGACCAGGGTTGGTAATATTAGAGTTGTGGCACAGTATATGCTGAGGTAGAATGGGGCCTAAATTTTCGGCTTGGCAGACCTTAGAAATGTTTAATAAAGAAAAGATCGAAAGATCTTTCAAAATGAAAAACCGAGTCAAACTTCAAAAACACAAGGAAGGAACTAATTAAATTTAATTTAAACCAATAGATCGGAATAGTATCAAGCTATGCTACTTTACTCTAGGATCAAACAATGGAAAAAGAACAAATGCTAATAAAAATAAACTATTTTTTTATGAAAATGGAAACTACTTAACTTAAACAAAAACTATAAACTACTTAGTGAATTCAACAACTATTTATGCATTTAGTTAACACTTCAAGAGTACACTAAAGTACCTAGTTCCATTCTCCTTGATGTTGTACGTCAAATGTGATAGGAACTGGGGTGAATGTATCGTAATGACTTTCAAATGTAACAACAAAACAAAATGGAAGTAAATCTAACGTAATTTCTACAAAGTGATGTAGACTACAAAGAGACCAATTACAATTAACTTTAAACATTATGATCTATCTTCTATCCATAAGCAAAATGATATAAAACTTAATGAAATCTAGAAGCAAGTAGAAAACTTAATAAAGATATTTATTTGAACTGAATTTGATTTGGAAGCAAGTATAAAACTTGATAAAGATATTTATTTCTAAACCAAACTCTATTTCATGAACATCTTCATTATTTGTGTGAATGGAAAAACTGATCCTATGCTTTACAAATAAACTATAAAAAATTAAGATAACTTGGAGAATGAAATTATTAACTCTAATTCAAAATAAACCTTAAGAACATATAATAAACTATGCTAAGAATGAAACTGATAAATTCTAGAACATTAACCTATTGGCAAATCAAACATGAATAACATAACTTGAAAAATAGTTAAAACAAAGTTAAGGAGGTTGAGAAGGAAACTAAGAATGATGACAAAATGTAATTAAAACTCTATGTAATGGGAAACAAGATCTTGATTACATCTAAGACTTATAATTAAAAGCAAGAAACATTACAGTTGAAAAGCCTAAGAAATTGAATTCTTAATAAGCATAAAAACAATGCAGAAAGGATGAAAGTCCGAATGACAATCTAGATGGTTGTCCGAATGACATTCCGGATGGAGCAAAATGATTTAAACTAGGGAAATAAGCAATTTGGTTGATCTTAACTACCAGTTGGCTGATGCATATGATCCTACAGTGAAAAGAAGTCAGTGAGAAGACTGTTGAGAATCTAAGATAGCAAGAAATAACCTATTCTAATCATTGTTTAAAGAAATAAACAATTTCTATGGCTTAATCAAACAAAACTGAGATATGAATAAGGCTAACCTACAGCTTCAGGAAAGGAACCAACATAACTAATTATAATTATAACTAAACCTGAAACAACAACTAACTAAACTCTATCTAATGGCAAAAGACTGAAAGCAAACTATAAACACTATGCTTGGTCGACCATTATCAATTATGGAAAAGTAAATTAAGTTAGCAACAAAATACAAATTACAGAAAAATAAAGAAATGACATATACAGGAAAACATAATTAATTACATAAACTGGAAAATGAACTATTTACTTGCAGAAAGAAAAATACAAAAAATATATAGAAAAACCTCCGGTTGATGAGGGGCCTTTCCCAACAATCCAATATTGGAACTAAATCAACTTAGTCACCAACAACATAATATTAACAGTAAAATACAGGAGCTTCCATTAACAGATAAATATATACAGCGTTTCTATGAACTAATTGAGAGCGTAAATTCCTATATCTATTGTGCTATATGTCGTCTATGTCCTCTGCGTTTCTTCAAAGGAGACGTCTATTTATAAATTTACAATGGGAGAGAGGGTCGACATAGTCGACCTCTCTAAAAATAGAAGTCTTTAATGTCTACACAATGACTGCTTGGTGGTTGACGACAGCGCAGAGGCCATCCACCTGCTTCCACGGCGCCGATTCTCCTTGATGCGAACAGCTGCCTGTTAGTTTCCTTTAACCGTGGGAAGAAGCATGTGCTGGTAGGCTGAGCGTAGGAGGGTGGAGTTGTTGGAATGTCGATGTGGGAATGAGCATTTGCTGTCAAGCTGTGCGAGCAAGGAAGCGAATATTCTAGAGTGTTGACGTGGGGAGAGTCATGTGTTGTTGAGCTAAGTGAGAAGGGAAGCGAATCTTCTAGAGCGTTGACTCACCAACCATAACCACCACATTGCTAACAGAACCCATATTTATGTATTTGTCTTTAATGGGAAGGAATATGCCAACCGACGATTCCGCGGGTTGAACGAAGGGCTGAATGGTGGACCAGATGCGGCTAAACATTTGCAACGTGAACACGAGTCTGAACGGAGGTCCGTTTGAAGCTTATAACCTGCAAGCCAAAATCTATTTTCCAAGCAAGTCGAAAAATATCAAATTAATGTTAATAAACCATGAAAATAATGATATTGAGCCAAGATTCATGTGATATGTAAATACGATCATACCTGGGTCTGATTGATGGTATGAATGGAAAGAAGAGTGATTTATTATATCAGAATAGTGAAAATAATGCCACTTAGAGTATTTTTGGTGATAAAAAATGGACACCAACAATTTCCTAACAGGCTGCAAAATATTCATGAATCAACTTGTCAGCAAAATGCATATATAATTAAACAAAGATCCAACCAAGATTAAAGTTCCCGCCTAACACAAATGCACATCTAGACAATAGGCCAGAGGCCAACAAAAGTTGAAATATCTTGATACTACACTCATCATTTAACAAAATATCCATTCTTAAAGACATTGAATAATTGCTAAACTGTTGCTCAAATCCTTTATTTCATGAAAGATCACTAGAGAGGAAAAATTGTTCAAATACAAGCTGCTAAAGTCAATGATCTTAATCTCTGCAAAATAATTACATCCACTCCTCCATCAGAATCATGAATCCAATGACCAATTTCCCTTCACTGAAAATAATTACAATATGGAATGTTGACCATGGATGGCTCAACCCTCTCCCTTCCTGAGAAAATTTGCTCCCCTTTTTAATGAATCCTCCACCTCCTTTTATAGCTTTCGGGAAAAAATAAGGTGAGTCCATTCTATGCTTCTTGGTCTTGATTTCTTAAAAATATCATTTTATTCACTTGTTGTTCCCTCATTAAAATAATGAACCATTTTTCCCGTGCCACAAAATTATCACAATAATACAAGAATATTATATCTTTTTACATTTGGACTAAACATGCCAGGTCATCTTTGCAACATTCTTTCATATAACAGAAACTAAATTCATTTAAAAAAATACACGAGTTTCAAAATAATAAAAAGTAAATACCTTTTATTATAAATAATAATATAATCCATGTAAATTTATGTACTCTCCATACCAACTCATATATGCAACTCATATTATGATGTTCTCTTTTCAATCCTTTTAAACCAACATGAATCCCTCCATTTAATAAAGGTAAAGTCCTTTCTTCATAATAAGATCTCTTTGGTATATTTAACCTTTGGTCATATTTGTGAACCCATCACTTGACATAAAGTGTGCTTGTCTTTTTTAAATAATGCTTGGGAATTTGTGGAAGAATATTAATATAATAATCCATAATTTTACCCTTTATCAAGTTGGAATATATGGATGAATTATAATATTCATAAAAGCATTAGATTTTCACTACATTCATTGTTAATGAACATTTTTAAATGTAAAAAACAATGTTCGAAATAGTAGCTCCAACCAACCAATTCTCTGAGGCTTTCCTTTCTTTGTAGTGTTGGCGATATTCATTTGGTTGTTTAATGGTCAAAAGGAAGGTGGTTTTAAATTACCACTTTTGGGAGCCTGAATAAATGAGATCCTACCACATCATATTACTGGTTTTAAAATTGAGGCTCATGTGCCTTTGATTATCCCTTGTGCCAATTTTTGAGCCTGAATTTTTGCTAGCCTTAGATCTAGGATGCTCATGGTTTACCTTATTTCATATTTCTTTGATTTTACATTATAATGATATAATATAAAAGGAAATTTATCTTTTTTCTTGATATTATATTCAATTCACAAATGAAATATGTGAATCATACCAGCCAAATCATCAACCTCATAACTATAATTCTAGCAGGTAGCTAGATGCCTAGTTTATAAGGCGCAATTGTTCATAAAATGAACGTGGTCAATACTAGTACCAACAACCATTACCAACGTTGTACAACTGGGGTTTCAAGATGCTTTGTTCATCTACTCTGATGAGTAGCTTGGGCTATTATCTATTATCACCAACATCCTCAGGGATAGCTCTGTGTATGATATATGTACTCAAAGCCATAGGATTCAGATTTAGTAGCCAGTATCTACTGAAAGCTTATGGGCTTCATATTTTGTATCAATGCCACTTTTTTGTATTTTACCGGACATGATGATATATATACAAAACATTATTTTGCGGTTTTATATACTGCTTCTTCTATGATGATTTGGGATCTGATGGATGTTGGCCTATACAATATGAGTAGCTTACATGTTATGTCATTTTATGCATTTTCTTGATAAAAATGTGTATGAATGTGCGATGTACCAATCTAATATGAAATTAGTTAGGGAATCAACAATGTGTTCATGTTTCTTGGAATGTGTGTGTATTGAATGGAATCAAAGCACCTCTCCAAGAGACGTACTCACCGAAATAAGTAGAGTAATACGAGGTCACGGATAGCGTATACATGGTTGATATGGGAGACCACTAAGTGTGAATCGAGGTATATAACAAGGTTGTCCACACCCAAGGAAAAAACGTCGGTCAATAATCTAATCAACGCATGATACTCGACGACATTGTTGGTTGCAAAACCTAGGAAAGTCCCTCCTGAACTAATAAGCTTGACGGCGGGGGAATAGAGTACCCATGCTGCCAAATCAAGGTTGCAGGTGTTTCGTCTAGCGTTGTCTACGAATCCAAAACAAGTTGCCATCTGCACATCTAGGGAGAACATGGTATGAGAGAAATGATAAGATCCTATCACACTAAAAAGAAAGTGTCACACCAAACAAAACACATGTCATGTACAGTATATACAAAGTACTAATGCATAATGATTTAGGCATAGTATCGTTTTAGGTAGATCCCATTTCGAGGCTCCCCCAAATATATCCTGTCATAATCCTCTAATTCATAAGCTCCATTTTCCAAAACATGTTTTACCACACATGGAACATGCCACATGGACTCAAGTTTTCCTGCCCCTAGCTTATCATGTTTTTGGTCATAACTAAGGACCAAATCACCTTCGTTGAAGATACGAGGTTTCATTGATTTATCATACTGGACCTTGATGCATTTCTTATGTGCTTCGTTATCCATTGTTGCATCGCGGCGAGTTTCGTTGATTTTTTCCAAGTATATAAATCGTTCTTCGTTGGCAGTGGTATTCAATAAAAGTTTGACAATGAGTTTTAGTGACGAAATATCGCACTCGATAGGTAGTACTGCCTCTAGTCTGTATACCAACTGAAAGGGTGTGAAACCAGTGGCAGTTTTAATGGAAGTCCTATATGCCCATAGGGATGAAAAAATAATGACATTCCAGTTGGACTTGTGTGTTCCCTGTGATAATCTGCAAGGATATAACAACTGCAGCAAACTCACAATCAAACTCTCAAGAATGTTGCAAAGAAGAAGATAAAGACGCACTCAATAATCACTCATAAACACAAAATAATGAACAATAATAGTATCATACAATTAATAATGAATGTAAAGAATGTGATACAATAATATCTGATGAGGCATCATATAGGATTCAAATTATCCAAGTAGGGAGTTCGAATATGAGCTCAAAGTCTAGCTTGGATAACTATGGAGACATCATTGAGTCGGTAGTATCAGTCATAAATGGTAAGAGTCAGTCAAGTGTGTCTAACTAAGTCTAACAGAACCATCTAGCCATAAATCAGGGAATGGAGACTCCAAGGAGGGCGCATGAGGCTGCCTAGCTCAATGTCTAGCTTGGATAACAACGGAGACATCATCAAGTCAGTAGTATCAGTCATAAATGGTAATAGTAAGTCAAGTGTGTCTAACTGAGTCTAACAGAACCATATAGGCATAAAACATGGAATGGAGACTCCAAGGGGGGCACATGAGGTTGTCAAATAGTCAAGTGGAACTCCAGAACTAGCTAACTAGAAGCTACAAGTAGTCATCATGAGCAATCATGGAACAACTGCTCAATCAATGCACTAACTGAGTGATAACTCTCGGTAGCTAAGAAAAGGCACCCTAACTGAGTGATAACTGGTGGTAAGTGAGAAAAGGTGCCCAAACTGGCTGTGGTAGGTGGGAAAGGAACACTTGTCAAGAAGAAAAGTCAAGGAGGGTGCATTAGTAGGTAGGAGGCCAAATGGGGGCTAAAGACAAGTTCTGGAGAGATAGAAGCAAGCTCTGGGTGTTGAGGAGACCACCATGATGATGATTGGATGCATGTAGTGGCATGAAAAGCATGCATATTTGCATGCAGGAATGAAAAATATAAAAATGATGGTGTGATTATTCCAACACCCCCCCCGCAAGATATACTATGAGATAATAACCAAAAGTAGTAAAATAGGGCCCTAGTGACTAAGACCAAAGGTCACCCCGTACAATCAATCTAAATAAACTAAGTGAGGAAAGCGAGAAAACCCAGTGGGAAGAAATCCCTCCCTCAAAATAGAATGAAGGATGCTAATGCAGCATATCATCTCTCACCCCTGAAGGAGGTTAGTGTCCTTCCTTCTCAAAGAAGGATCGATAGATCCAAAATGGATTAGGAATCTCACAAGGATGAATCCTTACATGTGAAAACTATGATCTAGCAGATCGGGGAGCATTGGTTTCCCATTGAAGAAGAGGATTAGTAAAGTAAGAAGGATTAAACCTCTCATGTTGAAAATCTAATATGGCTGATCGAGGAGCAGTGGATTCCCATCGAGGAATAGGATCAGCAATTTGAGAAGGATGAAACCTTCCATGCTGAAAATATGCTATGGATGATCGGGGAGCAGTGGATGCCCATCGAGGAAGGGGAAAAATAGGTGAGAGATCTTTAGGTTCTTGTGGATTTGTATCTCCCATTCGCTCATCTTCATCATTAGTTGTTAGACCTTCAGGTCCTTGTGGATTTGGGTCTAGCATTCCCTCATCTTCATCTCCATCTTCAGATTCTGAATCTGAAATATCATGTAAAGTTGAATCATCCAATATCTAAATCTGAAATCTCATGAGGAGAAGCAAGTAAAATTGGATCATCATCACTCGAAGGAGGAACATATTCAAAAATGTTGATGTCATGAAATTGCTCCAGAATATGCATGTAGTCCTCATTTGAACAATCATGATTGTAATCAATCTCAGAAGAAGTAGGACTAGATGATGATGGATCTTCATTAAGATCAAAGGAGGATGTAGTAGTGTAGTCCCATTTTGAAATAGGAGTTGGACAAATAGGTGTCTTGTGCTTGATAAAATATGCTCATCCATTCTCTTCTTTTCTTCTGAATGTGAGTTACTGCTGCCTCCTATTACCCCTTTGCTTCCAAGTTGGATAGCCATCAATTCGAATCCTTTCATCATCTGTTTGTTCATGTCTTTGATAGCATTTGTAATGTATTCAAAAAATGGTTTTATGATTGTAATAAATTCCTCCTCATGTTCTGAGGTTTCCCTTCCATCCTTACGCATGGTTTCAACAATATACTCTTCTTCTCCTACTACTTCCTCTTCAACAAAAACCTCTTCCACTTCAGGTTCTAAGGGTGTTGGATTACTTATTTGGATTCTTTTCAGGACCATCAGGTGCCAATACCATGCTCTGATACCACTTGTAATGTCCCTTTTTAATTATTATTAAAACAGTGAAATTTTTAACTTTTTTCCCTAGTTCGACCTTTGACTAGTTTTGAGGTCTAGGTCTCCAAATTGCTCCAAATGCTCCCAAATATTCAGATAAGGTGTATGACTAATATTATGAATTTATTATGATGTTAAGGTATGATTTAGTACCATCAAAATACTTCTTCAAACCCCTTTAATATTCTAGCCAATGTATGGAATTTTACTAGCAATTTGAGATTCAAATCCCTCTAGGGTAAGGGTTGAAGTTGGCTCTCCAAATGGTACTGAACCCTCTTGAAATTATGAGCAGAGGTAGGGGAAATTAATGGGACATTAACAGGGTGTCAAATACATCTCCATTCAATTAATTTGGTCTGCTACAACACTCTCAAAATCAGAAGCAAAAGACTAGTTTCGACCTTGGGGGAAATGACATTAAATCCTCTCCAAATGATATAGAACTAAGAAAGATCACTCCAAAAGATTAATTACTGAACATGGAACTTTTGAAACTAATTAATAATATTCCATTCATTCATCATCATGTAAATTTGAATCATCCAATATCTAAATCTGAAATCTCATGAGGAGAAGCAAGTAAAATTGGATCATCATCACTTGAAGGAGGAACATATTCAAAAATGTTGATGTCATGAAATTGCTCCAGAATATGCATGTAGTCCTCATTTGAACAATCATGATTGTAATCAATCTCAGAAGAAGTAGGACTAGATGATGATGGATCTTCATTAAGATCAAAGGAGGATGTAGTAGTGTAGTCCCATTTTGAAATAGGAGTTGGACAAATAGGTGTCTTGTGCTTGAGAAAATATGCTCATCCATTCTCTTCTTTTCTTCTGAATGTGAGTTACTGCTGCCTCCTATTACCCCTTTGCTTCCAAGTTGGATAGCCATCAATTCGAATCCTTTCATCATCTGTTTGTTCATGTCTTTGATAGCATTTGTAATGTATTCAAAAAATGGTTTTATGATTGTAATAAATTCCTCCTCATGTTCTGAGGTTTCCCTTCCATCCTTATGCATGGTTTCAACAATATACTCTTCTTCTCCTACTACTTCCTCTTCAACAAAAACCTCTTCCACATCAGGTTCTAAGGGTGTTGGTTTATTTATTTGGATTATTTTTAGGACCATCAGGTTCCAATAGCATGCTCTAATACCACTTGTAATGTCCCTTTTTTATTATTATTAAAATAGTAAAATTTTTAACTTTTTTCCCTAGTTCGACCTTTGACTAGTTTTGAGGTCTAGGTCTCCAAATTGCTCCAAATGCTCCCAAATATTCAGATAAGGTGTATGACTAATATTAGGAATTTATTATGATGTTAAGGTATGATTTAGTACCATCAAAATACTTCTTCAAACCCCTTTAATATTCTAGCCAATGTATGGAATTTTACTAGCAATTTGAGATTCAAATCCCTCTAGGGTAAGGGTTGAAGTTGGCTCTCCAAATGGTACTGAACCCTCTTGAAATTATGAGCAGAGGTAGGGGAAATTAATGTGACATTAACAGGGTGTCAAATACATCTCCATTCAATTAATTTGGTCTGCTACAACACTCTCAAAATCAGAAGCAAAAGACTAGTTTCAACCTTGGGGGAAATGACATTAAATCCTCTCCAAATGATATAGAACTAAGCAAGATCATTCCAAAAGATTAATTACTGAAAATGGAACTTTTGAAACTAATTAATAATATTCCATTCATCATAAATACAATAGTGTAACAATTGTCTACTCGAATTCATCAACACTTAATTGGTATACATCAATTTAGTGGGGAAATGGTCACTATTTACTCACTAATGATCAATTCTACATACATCCACTTGGAATATCGACCTGATAGAGTTTTGAATGTGAATAAAAGAGAATATACATATTATTACAAGATAAATGGGGCATTAGAAGCTCCCCCAAAGAGAACAATAGCTCACCAAAAGCGTCATCCCTCAAGGATCAAGAATATGCAAAGAAAACTGGAAATGGTTGGAGGAATGAGCTGCACTAGAAGAAATCACGAGTTTTCCTATAGCTTACACCTGCAAATAAACACTCCATTAAATATCCCATGAAATTTATGAATGGCCTTTCCACATACCAACTAGGATGGGAATCTTTCACCCTCGAAATTGGCTAAGGCAAGTATACTACTATTCCACTAGCTCTCTTCACAAATGAAAATTCTGAAAATGATCAAAATATCTTGTCTTACTTCATTCCTGTATTTTATAAACATCCTTAGCCTTCTAAATTTCCAATTACACTCATATTCTCCAAGCCAATTCAAATTAGAGAGTGATTGAAGTATCGCTACATGTCTCCCACTTCCTAGCCTTCCACCTTCCACAAATTCGAGAAGGCATCTCTTAGCCTTCTCTAACTCCCTTGAGCGCTCACCTAGATGTTATGTTTAGGTATGACATGTTATAATGGTCATATGCTATCCCTCAGGTCTGCAATTTTTCATAGATGGCATAGCATCTTCATTATTGGTGTCATAGATGTTAGGGAATCTAGCCCATGTGTCCAAGAACCTCCCATTTGACTCTTCCTTTCGCATGTAAGTTACACTTCCATCCAAATTAGACCTATAATGTATATTGCCAAGTGTATGAGCCTTCTAACTTATCCCAATAACATTAGGTTTCCCATGAATTGGAAATTGCAAGAGGAGGACGCCATGTGGCACAACAATTCTAGCTTTTGTGGGCCCCACAACATCCATGTGTCTTCATGATCAATTGCCACTTGATTTTTCGCTTGTATTTATTTATTTATCTCCTTTATTAAATATTTATTCCTTCCTAATGTCCAAAAATAATTTATTAGCTCCCTTATTGCAAATCCTCATGTCTCCATCCAACCTAGGGAACTAGTAGGATTGATGGAATTTCCCTGTTATGAATTTATTTGAATGGGGACATTGCAGGGTATTCCACCAAGTCTGTCCGGAACAAGTCTTCGCTTCTTACCCCCGTGGAACGGAAGGCCCCCAACAAATTGGTGTATAACCGTCTCAACAAATACAAGAGTATTTTAGTACCCTAAGAAAAAACAACTATGTCTCAAATGTATAACGACGGGGAAAATTATTTGGATTCCTATCCCCGATGTCCTACGTAACTACACAATTCTTTTATGTCCTCAAGTGAGGTTAATGTGTGTTTACTTAGGGAATTAATTTTAAGGACTTGTTGTTTTACTCAAAAGGTATAAAAAGTGCAACTTGGTGATGTTGAGACTCGACTCAAAGCATGCAAATATGGATGAATTTGTGCAAATATTTTTCCTTCGATGAAATTCTAGCTACAAAAGGAGAGAGTTCCTTTCCATTCCAAAATGAAAGAGACATAAGATAAAACTTTGCGAAAAAGAAAAATAATCACTTCTTGTTTTTTCTTTTCAATTTTATATGCCAAATAAAAATATTAAATACTCTTTCACATTGAATATATCCAAAAACAAACCGAAAAACAAGCTCTTTTGTTTTCTTTTGTACTTCGAATGAGTATGAAAATGACAAGTAAATGAAAAAAAATGTTCTATGATTGCAAAAATACTTCAATCATTAAGTAAGGAGGGAAAATAGGTTTTGAAAAGTTTCCAAGCAAGTTTGAAGATTCAAAGTATGCAAAGATCCTTCACAAAACAAAAATATTCAATGATCTTTTCCAAGGATGCAAGTAAATGTGAACCATTTTCTTTGCCTCAAACAAAATGACCAATTTTGTAACATAAAACCAATAAGTCCAAATAAAATATCTCTTACTTTGTCACTTCAATCTCAAAAAATCAAAACCATGAATAAATAATCAAGTGAACCAAGCCAAACTTTTTATATTTGCAAATCAGGAGCAGAGTGAGTTATCAGACCAAGTACAAAGGTTAAAGCAGGTTATGAGAATGGTATAAATGACTATTACAGTCTTCTAGTTTCCAATTCACTAAAAACTTGCACAATTTCATTCTATAATCCAAATAGGGTTCCATAAGAAAATCCAAAAATATAAAAATTAAACTGAGATCACACATATCTGATCAAGATCAGAGTGCTAAAAGCAAGCAAAAAACCAAAGGCAAACATCAATCAAGCCAAAAATTGAGTTTCATAGCACACTACAGGGAATTTGCGCTCCCATGGAGACCATCCAGGAGCGAAATTAAGGAATTTTCGCGCTCTAGTACACTATAGGGGCGCGAAAATTAGAGGATTTTTTCTCTATGACACACAGGATGGGCGCAAAAATATCCTTTAGGGAGGCATGGGCGAAGGTATGAGAAGAAAATTATGAATTCATTAAGCTTGCAGACCCAGAGAACTTAATGATGAGGATAAAAATGGCAATTAAAGTTCCAAAACTGGTAAATAACATAGATAAGAGATCAAATCTTGGATATTTTATGGGAAAATGAAACCTGGGATGTCCCCAGCGGAGTCGCTAATTTAGGTTCTAGCAAATTCCTCCTACGGATAGTTAAACCTAGTTCAAAATGAAATTAAGTTTAAACAAGATTAATCTAAGACGGAAGTGAAACAAGTGGTTGTTTACTCTCGTAGATATAACACAATACCTAAGCTTTTAAACACTAAGAGGAGAAGGATCGTGAAACTTACCTCAAATTCGTCGGTTGTCCTAGCTCCAACTTCACACTTGATCTCCAAGGGGTGAACTTTTTTGAACAAGACAAGAAGCAATACCTCCAAGCACTAGATGTAATGGTTAAGATCTAATTCATACAAAAAACATATCATGCATCTAATTAAAGTGAGAAACACAATATGGAATAAGCCAAGTTTGTATTAATGAAAGCTAAGAAGACTTTTACAAAGTTAGCCTTGATGTCTAAGCAACAACTTCCACTTCCAATATTTTCCTCTTTCTATATCTGCAAATCTCCTAAGACTATAGGTTTGATGCCTCCAAAATTCCTCCTAGAGCTCATGGATGGCGTCCTTCTTAGAGGATTTGGGAGGCCAAGCACTAGGAGAGAATAATGGATCTAAGTGAGTGGAAGGTGGATCAAGGAGGTGAGTCATTCCAAGGAAGGTGAGATTCGAGAGGAACCTCCATCCCAAAAATATCTCCTTTGAATCCAAGATACAAGATTCAAGTGATAATATGGTTAAGGGATTTTCGTGCTCTCAACATTGAGCATAGCGCAGAAAACTTGCAATTTTTATGCCCCTATTAGGGCACGAAAATGTTGTAATTTAGCGCCTTGCACCACTAGCAGGGCATGGCAATATGGGTAAAGTGGTTCCATTGAGGTGGCATTCGACCATGAAAAGTTGGATTTTCCTCCAAGGAAAGCTAGGGAGAGGACCAACAAGGTGGAAATAAGTCTCAAGACTTGCTAGGAGGTATGACCATTAGGTTCTGCATGGTGGTATGACATGAAGACTCAGAATGGTGCTCAAAGAGGGACTTTTAGGTATAACAATAATTGCATGCTAGACTTAAGATCCTCCCATAACTTGATGCCGAAGGTTATTATAGAGAATTCAGACCTAGATATTACCAGTCAATACCATGAACTTTATAGTTTTGACTCTAGAAAAGTGAAATGCTTGGGGCTGATAAAGGATTTGGTGGTTAGACTAGCTCAGTTTCCTATAAACTGTATCATGATGGATGTAGTAGTGAAAGATGTGCTTGCTAAGTATGGGATGCTGCTATTTTGAACATGTTCTAAAAGGATATGAGGCATGATGCAGATGGAAATGAAGTATGCAACATTCCAAGTATTTGCAGGAGAAAGCAAGAGTCTTTATAGAGAGGTTGAATTTGTATATGTGATAAGTGATAAGAAAAAACCAAAGAATTATCCTTTGTATGAAATTGAGGAAGACATGAGATGTTTCATTCTGGAAGTGAATGATGAGTATGAAGACTCTTTTCCTAGAGAAATATTTGCTCATGATTTTTCGTCTTGCCCAAGACAACTATGGAAAATGCACTTTGATGGAGCATCCTCCAAAGAAAAAGTAGGGGCTAGAGTGATCCTATTATCTCCCACCAATGAAGAAATCACTCTTTCATTCAAGATGAACTTTGAAACCACAAAAATCCTTAATACTTGGGTGAGAAACTACTAAAAATATGGGGATTACATAACTCACTGTTTTGGGGGATTCATAATTAGTGGTGTAGCAGATTAAAAATGTTTACCAATCCAAACACCCTAGAATGAGGGCCTATGGAAATGAAGTGTGGGATTTAATAGATTTTTTTTTTTCATGCTTCTAATATCACTTTTGTTTTGTTGGCCCCCCAGCAACTCCCCTTAATTTTGCAAAACAAATAAAAATAAATAAAGGCACCCCCATGTAAATTTTGTATATAGGGTTGTTTTCAGTTTCTTTTGCTTGGTTGTAGTGTGATCAATTGGTTTTTGTTGCTAGATGTCTTACTTTTTGCACTTCTATTTCTTTTTCTTGGCTTTCCTGAGATAAGGATTTGGTGGTTTAACTTATGCATGTCATTTTAGTCTTCTCACTTCTTTCTTGCTCTTTAACATATCTTTCATGGCATAAAGTTTTGGTGGTTTTTGTCACTTGACTCTCTACCCTTATATGAACTTGTTGGAGTTGATTGCATTCTTTGGTTTGGCATAATTGGATCAATTTCATTTTTTCGATAACTTTGTTAAATGTTGGCTTTCACTTTATTAATGATTTTTCAGGCTTTTTAGCAAATCATAATTAATTAATTAAAAACTCAAATTTATGATTTTGAATTACGCTTTGAAAGAATATTTATCAAAGAATGGAATCATATATTTGGGCAATCTATCATAGTTTTTCAAACATTCAACTTATTGTAATAATTTTTCCTTTCTCATGTAATTTTTTAATTTCACACAAAATTAAAATAATTTAATTAAAAGCTTATTTATATTCCATTCATATCTTAAAGGGGTGTTTTTAAAGATTCAAGATGAAGGGCTACTTTTCCATTTAAGCAAAACATCACTTTTTTTTTTGACATAATTTCTATTTGTTTTGGCACAACGCTAAATATTATTTCATTAATATAATTATAAGCAAAACATTTATATTTTAGTAAAATAACTTTTTGCAAAATATGTAAGTTAATTTTAGTAAAGTTCTTTTATTATATAAGTTATCACGTGTTCTCATTAATATCTCATCGTTATAATGCATAACAGCTCATGCCAAAAATTTATCATTATTTTATCCAAAACTAAAATATGATTGTATGACTATAAAGTTTAAGTGGTATTTTAATTTGCTAGAATGGAATGGATGATTAATAGGGAAAGATAAGTAGCTTGGTTGGAGCGTAGGAGCCTAGATATACGGGGGTGGGGCAGGGTTCAATTCGCCTCGTATCACACAAGTGTGGAAAAAAACAAAGGCATTTTATATTAATTTATAAAAATATTATTTTTTAAATATTATGTTCTTTGTAAACCAACTAATTTTACAATTAGTTGGCTTTGAGGTTTGTTTTGATATGAAGTAAAAAATTCAGAGATTGAAATTTCCAAGTATCACGGGTTGAGAATGAAGAGGGTTTCTCTAGGGTTTTTTTTATTTTCTGGCTGATTGGAGGTAGCAGAATGTTTGTACGATAAGGATGGTCTACTGCAGCTCCTTGGATTCCATCCAACCGTGACATTGGCTCTAGTACCAACCAAGGTATCAAAAATTGGGAACTAGGTTTTTTTCATGCTGTAGGAAATCACTCTAAGTTCTATGGTTTTCTTCTCATCTGGTTTTGGTTTTTCTGTTATTTGGTGGTTTGGATTTAGTGTATTGGTTGTGCGTTGCCCTGTCCTGTTCTCATAGACTAGGTTGTTTGTTCTTATGTGACATTTGTCCTTTCATTTTTATTGGGTCGGGGTATTAGCTATAATGGTTTCTCCTCTCACTTTTCCCTCAACAGTCTCTGCGGGTCTTGATATTTCCTCCGAGAGACAGCATGTTGAGAAGCTTGGAATTTTCCCTTTTGGGTCGCTCTCCTCGAAGCTATGGAAGGGAGATGTGGCCCGTAATAGACGTCACCTAAAGTCTTACAAGGCTAAGGTAGAGGCCTCAATTTATACAATGGACCAGGAAGTTAACTCTGACAGAGTCCATGTCCTATCTCGCAGAGGATTTGTGGGTAAGATTGAAGGCACTAAGATATCTCAGTCAGAGCTGGTTGAGTGGGTAAACCTTCACTAGACTCCGGAATCGGGGATACCTCCTCACACGAGCCTACTTGCTAAAGGTTGGGTTGCTTTTATTTTTCTGAATGAATACATCGTTCCCTCAATCCTGGAACCTGGCTTGTGAAGAATGGGTCCCTGAATCTTAAAATTTGGCATGTTAATTTAAATACCAACACCGAACAGTTTAAGTTTAGGCACCTGTTGGTGCTTCTCCTTGGATTCCCTTTTGAGTTCTGGACCCCGAATTTTTTTGAGGGTTTAGGTAACTATCTAGGTCGCTTGATTCACCTGGAAAAGAATTTAATATTCAGCATAAACAAGAAAATGGCATCTATGATGGTGGAATTCGATATGGTTGATGGGTTACCGGCATAAGTTGATATTGTTTGGGGGGATAAACGTTTTAAACATAAGCTTAATTACAGGAATATACCCTTTTGTTGTTTTTTTTTTGCCATAGTATGGGTCATGTGAAGGCTAGATGCCCGAAGCTTTGTTCTGGAGCTCTCTCTTCGGCTAGGTTGTCCTCTATCACAAAGAATTTGCTTCCTGGACCTGTTCTGACTTTGACCTCGCCAAAAGGTAAGCATATTGATGAACCCTCTGAATTTTATGAAGGGATTTCTAAGGAAGAATTATATTTCTACCCATCTATGGAAAAAGCACGAGATTTGAGGCATTCAAATTCTAAATCCTTAGCGCAAAATCTATTTAAAGATATTAGTTCTCTGGATTTGCCTGATGTTTCGAGGGAGTCTATCGGCTCTGAACATGTTCTTGGTAAGGTTGAAGAAGCCCCTACTTTGGGTTCATTTCCTAATTCCTTGATGCCTCCTCTAGACCCTATTGTTCCCTGTGCAAAGACTTTTCCTAATTCATTTCAAACTCCCTATGGGCCGTGTCTGGTAGCCATAAATCTCCCTTAGGTGTTTATGCAAAAAACCCTAAGTCTCCTAATAAATATGTGATCCCTCCCATTCATTGTTTGAATGTGGCAATCTAGAAAAAGAAAAAAGTTAAGGAGAAAGAGGTTGGAGAAGTTTTTATTCCTTTGTCTGTGCGATTGGATAGTGCTTTTCCTGAACCCTCTCCAAACCATCTCTCCTCTCATGGGACTCTTAGAGAAGTTTTCTCCCCTGGCTCTATGTCTTAATGTCATTTATCTCTTTCAATATCCGTGGTATTGGAGGGATATCCAAGACTAGGATCCTCTTCAATTTCCCGAAAAGTTATAGTCTTGATTGTATTTTAATTCAAGAAACGATGTGCTTTGCAACACAAGCTATTGCGATTTTCTCCAAACATTTTCCAAGATGGAATTTTTCTGCTATTGACTCATGTGGTCTATCTGGTGGTATTTTGTCTGGTTGGAATCCAGCTACTACTGTCTTCAAGCCTTTCAAGATGATGAGGGGATTGTTATTGGAAGGTCAGTTTTTATCTAATGACCATAACCTTTCTCTTCTTAACATGTATGGGCCATATACTGATAGGAAGAGCTACTGGGCAGGGCTTGAAGATTCGGGTATTCTGAATTCTCCAAACCTTATTGTTGCAGGTGATTTGAACTTCACCCTCTCGACGGATTAAATCTAGGGCCCGTCTGGTATTGATGATGACTTGGCATATTTTCTTAAGAATATTTTCATGCGAGTTAATCTAATTGATTTCTAACCAAGAAAATTGGTTGCTACTTGGAGTAACAAACGGGATGGAAAGTGTTGTATTAGTAAATGGATGGATCGCTATCTTATGGAACAATCGGTGGTTTCTAAGTTCAACAGGTATAGATCCTGGGTGTAGTTTTCTAATATCTCTGATCACCAGGCAGTTTTTTTGCAAAGTGAGGACTTGACTTTTAAGGCTAATAGACCCTTCAAATTCAATAATTCTTGGCAATTTGATTTGGATTTTTTTTCTATGGTCAGAAGCTGTTGGGGGTCTATTGATGTCCATGTGTGCCTCAATCCTATGGATGTGTTGAGTTATAATTTGAAGATTCTAAAATCTGCTACTAAAAAATGGGAGAAATATTTTTCGGCTCGGACAAATAAGGATCTGATTGCTATCAAGGGACAGATCAAGCAACTTCATGTTCTGATTTCAAAGGGTATCTTTTCTGAAGAAGATAGAAGAATGTTGCTTTTTCTCCAAGCCAAGCTGGATGAAATTCTTAAACTTGAAGAGAGAACATGGAGGTTAAAAATTCGTGGTATGTGGATGAAGGTGGGGGATGGTAATACTATATTTTTTCATACTTTTGCTTCTTATGGGAGGAATTTGAATACTATTTGGTCAATTTATGATTCACAAGGGACATGTTTTTGAAAAGAAGAAGATTGAGCATTTGGGTTTTACACATTTCAAAGGCCATTTCGAAGATCCAGGCAATTCGAGCATTGAAGCACAACTCAATGTACTAAAACATTATCCATCTTTTTTTACCGAAGAAGAAGGGAAAGCTTTTGGTAATCTTGTTTCATTGGAGGAGGTTGAAAAAGTCTTGAAGCTTTTTACAAAAGGAAAGAGCCCTGGGCCCGATGGTTGGACCGTTGATCTTTTTATTGCTTTCTGGGATATAATGGGTTCTGATTTGCTAGATATGGTTGAATATTATAGAATTAATGGTTGGGTTACTGGAGGGATAAAATCAACATGTTTAACCTTGATACCCAAGAGCAATAAACCTCTAACTTTCCACGATTTCAGACCGATTGCTCTATGCAACTTGGTTTACAATATTATTACCAAATAATTGCTAATAGAATTAAGCCTAAGCTCTCAGAGTGGATGTCGGAGTAGTTTGGTTTTCTAGCTAATAGACAAATTTTTGATGCGGTTGGAATCACTCGGGAAGTTTTTCATATGGTCAAATTGAGGAAGCAAAAAGCTCTGATGCTCAAAATCGATATTTTTAAAGCTTATGATCAGTTTAACTGGGACTTTATGTGCTTGACTCTTCTTCAAATTGGTCTCTCTTGGGTTGCCATAAACTAGATTATGGCAGGTGTCATGACAAATAATTATTCGGTTCTGATTAATGGCAATCCAAATCCTTTTTTGAAGAGTCACAAAGGTTTGCGACAATGTTTCCCTGTGTCTCCGTTGTTGTTTTTGCTGGTTATAGAAGGTCTTAGCAGGTTGATAATTGGAGCCAGAGTTTATGGGAAATTTAGAGGGATTCACTTTTCTAAGACTTTCTCCATTACTCATCTATTTTTTTTGGATGGCGTAATGCTTTTTGGTACTGATTCTATTCAGGAGTGGGAGACATACTTTTCTCTTATCTTGTTATTATGCAAAGCGACTGGTATGGAGGTAAGTCAAAGTAAGTCGGTTTTCATTCACATTCCGGTTGACAATTCTATGCTACTAACGGGTTGATTCATTCCTTCCTTACAATGCTACTTCCCTAAATGATGGAGTAAAGTACTTGGGTTTTTTATAAATCCTAAAAACTATGGTGTTCAAGATTGGAAATGGTTGATCAGAAGGTTTGAAAAAAGATTAATTTATGGTGTCATAAGTAGTTGTCCTTGGGAGGGCGGTTGGTTTTTTTAAATTCTGTCCTTATTAGCTTGATGGTGTATTGGGCATTATTGGCTCAATTACCCTGTTCTATTCTCCAAAAATTGAAGAGTTTAATTTTCTCTTTCCTTTGGTCTGCAAAGACATAATCTGACCATTATCATTTGGCAAATTGGGAGATTTTATCTATTTCGAAAAGATATGGAGGCTGGAATATAAAAAATGTTTTCTGGTTTAATATGGTATTATCCTTGAAAAGTTGTTGGCGAGGGATCTTTGGAGACAAATTATGGTATGATCTGGTGCAAGTGAAGTATATAAAGAATGATTGATGCAGTTGGGTTAGAAACCCTTCGATCAATCCACACTCTGCGTCTTTTTTTTGGATCAATTAAACACTGCCGCTCAGTCTCTACCACCATTGCTATCTCTACCAGCACATTAAAATATTCACGCTAAGTGCAAGATTTTCCATAAAGAGAAGAAAAGGCCACATTTTTTTCTATCAAACTGAAACGTGTCCAAAGATCCCATCTGTCAGCTTAAGAAGGAGATCACTCCACTTGTAGCAAATAGAGGAATTAAATGTTGCCATGAATTTATTACAAGGAATATTGTGGAGTTGGCACTCATAAGATTGCAACACGCCAAGATTGCCAACAATAGTGCCACGGGTCACTTGTTGACTTTAGAATGGCACACTATCATATATTCACCCATAGAGATTTTGCCATCAAAGCTTGTTGAGAGCTTCATACCATCAGATAGCATTATTTCCACATATAGATCATGAGGCAATTTTATATTCGCTAGTCTATGAATCATTATCAAAGGATGAGTCTACCATATACATCATCGAAAACTAATAGTCCCATAGACTTGAATTTCACCATACTAAAACTTGAACTTCTGTTTATTTTTGCTTATTTTTCGTGTAATTTTCTCTTTATATTGGATTTTAGTTTCAACTTAATATTTAATTTTATATTAGATTTTAGTTTGAACTTAATATTTATTTTGAGTTCTAGTTTAGTTTTTAATAAAATTTCACAAAATGTATTTCTTTGTAATTTTGATTCTAGAGATCTTTGGAGTATAATATCATATTCAAGATTCTAAGAATAATATCATATTCAATATTATAGCAAGGAATTTAAAACATTTGAGATTTATATGCATAATGGTTTATCAAAGCACCTTGGGTAGAGTCAAACTCTACTGCATTCACAAAATACGGGTGAAACCCTTATGGGCATGGCATGTCTTAAGTTTAACAGACAAGACCGGTACAAGTCCTGAGAGAATAAACCCTTCTGTAATGGGCATCTAAGCAGAAGCTATAGACAACTTTGATGAAGAATCCATTCAATTTTGTGAAGGAATAGATGAAATATGGGAGAAATGATTCCCAACAACGAAGAGAGGCACATACCCACAAGAAAGAAAACATGCATTCACCACATACTGGTGAAACCCTCATGGGCATGGTGTGTCTTAACAGACAGGACTGGTACAAGTCCTAAGAGATTAAACTCTTCTATAATGGGCATCTAAGCAGAAGCTATAGCCAACTTTGACGAAGAATCCATTCAATTACGTGAACGAAGAAATGCAATCTGGGAGAAAGGATTCCCAACAACGAAGAGAAGCACATACCCATAGGCAAGAAAACATATCTACAGAAATCATCAAATATCCAAGCAAAATTTTATAGATATCAAGGCCACCATTATAAAACCTCGCAAGTATGCAACAAGTAACATTCACAAATTATGCCCTGAATGAAAACCCTAATGCTCATTTGCAACACAGATTTTGATTAAGAATCTCCATAATAACCTTAATTCGATTGGGATCCTAGTCCCCTTTTAACAAGCACTGCCTTGATTTGATTTGGGCCTCTTCAGCAATGATATGAACTTGTTATGTGCTTGTTTCGGTAAAGTCCTCCATCGACCTTCCACAAAGGCCTGTATGTATTGGATGAGGAGGATGTCTTCCTCTAGAGAACATGGACCCCTATTGAGTCCAATTTTTTAGCAGCAATGAGTGTGTACTGCCATGCTTTTGGTGTTCTCTTGCATGGTATAATTAAATTTTGTAACTTATTCCCTTTGACTGCACCAATTGTGCTCTGTCTTCTCTCTATCAACCCAACAACAACAACCCTAATTAATGAAAACAAATTTCACTATCGTGATAAGAAGCCAACGAAAAATCCCATCCCCGCTGCAATATAACTCAAGTTTATGATCACTATACACCAGACATGTTACATGCATGCTAGCTAGGGGTAGGTTAGAAATCTTATAAACATTTATTTGAAAAATTATCAAAGGATTTGGCAATAATTCCATTATAATAATAACATTTTTAATCATTTTTCAACATGGATTGACTGCTTCTTTTCCTTGACATCACTTCATAAAACTGAATTCCTTGGTTTGAACTTTATCTTTCTAAGCTTTCATCTCGGTGGCTTGGAACATGATTGATTCGGTTGGTTATTCAACATACAGGCTCCCAGTTTGACTATAGTCGCACAAAACTGTATTTTCTGTCTACTCTTTGGCATTGGTCATTCCTTGTGATTGTCATCTTTGTTATGCCTTCTTTTAATTGCAAGCTTACTCAAATTCAAAGTTGCATTGTAATTCTTTGATATTTTCGTCTTTATGATGACTTCTTAGTTTCAATCTTACTCAAAATAAAAATAAAAAATGGCATATCTGGTGTTCAGGATTTCATTCAACATTAATTTGACTATTGGATCTAAGTTTGGGAATTGAGCTTGTGTGAGGGTTAATGAATCCCTCGGAATCTTATCATGTTACTATGCATATTACTTTGCTTTGATTGGGTTGGGACAGAAATTTGAGTAATCTAGAAGATTTCATCCAAATATTTAAAGAAACATTTTAAGTATTGTAGAAATTTTCACAAAATTTCTGTAAAATATTTATAGTTCATCGAGTCTTTAAACTTACCATTTAAAGTCTTAAAGATCTGTGATGACTTGTACAATTTTCGCCAAAATACTAAAAATTTTCCATGCTAAGAAACTTTTTAGAACACAATACAAGAAATAATGATGTAACTCACTTCAAACTAAAAGCCTTCACAAATAAACAATACAATTAACTCACTGGGTTAACTCAACCATGGGTGTTAGACTACTACTATAATCTGCTTGAATGTCAACAACACAGGGGTCCAGAACACTTCAGATAGATGAAAAAGAAAGAAAGGCACATAATATAATTCGACAAATACCTGCTCATGTGTGTATATTGGACACAAATATGGATGAATCTTCAAGCTCTACAACACTAAAACCGATACCAAAACCTACATCATTTACATCAATTTTAATCTTTAAAGTAAATTTGGAAAATAAAAAGACTCTATAATGTACACAGAAATAGAAACTAGATTTCTCTTTTGAGCAAGATTTAAAAAATCCAAAGAGGAAAGCAATGATATATACAATGTATATAAAACAACTACAACCTCTATAGCTCAAAATTCTTACAGTACAATCGATCTCCGGACATAACATTTAATTCTTTGCAATGCAATCCCAATTCCTAAACTCAAAATATCCAATTACCGCTGTCATGGAATGCAAGTACTACAACGAAATTACAGTGATTTTTGGTATAAACGGAAAAATTTACAGATGCCATAAGACGATGAAAAAACTGCTTTTGGATTTGACCTTTACCATCCAGTCGAGAGGTGGGACTCCACCGTAAGAGGCTAACAATAATACTTAACGGGTCTTAACCATGTGACATAATAGTTAGGAGCAGTGGAATCCAGTTCCATCTGACACGACGCGTCGGTGAATATTGACATTTTAGGGGCAGTAAAATATAGAGAAATAGAATTAATATTAATAACATTAGAACTAAACTGAACTTTAGAAGGTAGTAATCCAATTTTGTATTAGTAGTTTGGGAAGGGTGTTGAATGGAATAAAATATCAAAGGAAGACACCAAAATCAAATAACTATAGTATAGAAAGGCAGGTCTAAAGAAGAAAATCAAGTACAAACATTCTATCTGATGAAAAAACAAAGATTCTTTAATTTTCCATAGTAATGAACCAAATTCACATTATAATTCCCATTACCAAGTTGAAATTTCGAGTTTCAAGCATAAGCACAATCTCAATGAGTGATTTCCACGAGTGAATCCCACTATTTAATCCGCATATTTCAAGGCACTACACATTGATGTATGTTAAAAAAATGCCAATTTTGACATAGAACGAGCAGAGAGGAGGCTGTCGTGCACAAATATTATACGCAAAGAACATTAGAATGGAATCATGCACCAAAAAAGGAAAGGGAAGCCATAAAAAATGTTTGGATATGTTACATATTTTGATGGTTGAAGGTAACACCGACTAACTCACTGTAGAAATGAATAACAGAATGTAACCAACACACTTAACTAATGAGATTACTATTTCTAACACTCCCTCTTAATCTCAAGGGTTACATTCTTACTAACACTCCCTCTTAATTTTGATACTCTAAAACTGCTAAAATGCAAATCTCATAAATGCACAAATTCAAATGCTTGTTGGTCTATGTCTCAACCAAGCTTACAAACATTTAAGAAAAATTTCAAAAACTAAATTGGGTTTAGATTAGGGTACTGAGGCCTATTTCTTTCATCTTCATCTTCAAAGATAGAATGCTCGCCTGGATCCCAAATTTGATGTTGTTGTCGTCTTCTTGCCTTGCTTTCAATAGTATCTTCAGTCAACTGATCTTTGTGGTTGACTATATTCTTTGTCTCATTGTATCTCCACCCAAAAATATTCCGCAAACACTTCCATAATTCTTCTACCTCAATGTTCAACTCTATTCCTTGCATGTGTATGTTACTTAACTTCATTTCCTGGGGCATTTCTGCAATGCTAATTTCTTATTCTTGCCTTGTATTTTTGTTCATGTCTTCACAAATCCTTCGATTTTCTATCCATTCTTCTAGCATTCTCAACTCTTCATCATAATTTGTTAGCAATACATCCAAGTGTTGTTCTTTCTTAGTATTTTCACAATCTACAAACACACACAAATTTTCAGTTTCAAAAACATGAGATTCTTTTGTCTCGGCTGATGCTTCAAGCATCTTTTCGATGTGTAGGAATGGAATCTCCAAAAACTCTACAAAATCTTCATCTTGTTTCTCATCAAATACTGCTACATGGGCAGTTTTATCTTCAATTGAATCGTCATCAACAAAATTTGTTCGCTTCACTGAGTTAATGGTATCAACAATATCTTTTGTTGGATTCACCAAAGTTTCTTCATCATCAAAGGTTTCTACAATGGAAGCTTTACCAACAAATTCATCATCCACTGGTGTATCTACATAGTGGGAGTCACCTTCCTCTTCATGCTCTGTGGTACACAGAAGGTCTTCAATATTTTTCTCCTCTACTTTATCAAGGAGTTCTTCCACTTTCTTGTCTTCGTCTTCTTTCTTTGCTTCAAACATAGAAGCTCCTTGTAATTTACCAATATGCTGCAAAGTATTAATGTTTATCCTCTTTTTACTGTACCTCATCTCTAAAGCATCCCAAAAAGCCTTTGCACTAACAACTTGATGAAATTTATAGAAAACACAATAAAAAACGTTTTCATCCACTGCTGATAAAATAAGAAGTCTTGTAATTGCATTTTTTTTGTTATGGGGATCCACAAAATCTTTTTGAACAAAGCACCACATATCTATTGAACAAAGCAAATCTTCCATTTTATTTGCCCAAATTTCATAATCCATACTTGAGAAAAATGGCAAAATTGGCATAGATCTTCTCAATATTTCATCTATCTCTTCATTTTCATTAGATTTATTCTGATCTAGATCTTCATTGATCTGCTCGATCTCTGTAGTCTGATTTTTATCTTCATCATCTTCTCTATTTATCACCCCAACTAGAATCTCACCATACATCTCTTCAAAATAGTCTTCCACTACCCTTTTATTTTCTTTCGCAAATTGTTTAATATTTCTTTTGCTTGTTTTAGTCTTCTCTCCTTTTTCATTCAATTTAATTTTATAAACCCATTTCGGAATGTAACTAACACACTTAGCTAATGAGATTACTATTTCTAACAGTACCTAGACTGCTGCATTCAACTGGAGCCATGCAACACAATGACACTAGAGACATGCAACACAACAACTGGAGCAATCAGAGTGACCCACTATCATATGCCTCGATATGAGGCCAAATAAGGCTTCGAATTTGGGGATTGGTCGAGAGGAAAAAATCAGTTTAAATCTTTGTTATAAAAAGCATTGTAAATTGCGCCAAGGTAATAAAATTACATCAAATGAATTTCTATAGTCCCTACTGCTTGCGGGAAGGGACTAATTCCAATTCCACATAAACCAGTAACCAATGAAAGTTTCCAAGTTTAAAAAAAATTGTATCTTGTACCTCTTATATATCTCTTAACTCAATAGAAATGGAAAGTGCGCAGAGGTCACAATCAATTTTTTTTCAATTTATCATTCTTGGTATTTGTAAAAAAAAATGGAAAGGATACAAAGTTACAATACCTCTCTTACAGATTAAAAGATCTGATAGACCTAACAGATCATATAGAATGGAATCGATCAGACACAAAAAAAATGTTGTCTCTTAGACCAAATAGATGCAAACTGAGTTCAAATTCGGTTTCAAAGCGAGCTAAGTCCACTGGTAATGTCCAGTTGTGTGAATGATCTACTTTCTAGGAATGAAGCATATGCCAATATATCAATGTGTTTCCACCCATGGGTTCCCACCTTTGTGTGACAATGAAAACACTGTTCTCAATTTCTTTATTCATCGTACATGTTTCTTTTCAACTACTACATGCATGTCACGGCATGTTACGAGTGTCTATGTGTCGTTACCTTGATATGACTCCTGATGTGCAAACCGTTCTAGATAGGATACAAAGTAGTATTGTGTTCATGGATTCTTCTAAACTCCACTTACTAATAGGTAGATTTCAAAACCTCACTTTGCATTTTAATTCAATTAACTAAATTTTATCGGTCCACTTTTGCAGACAACACCTCTAGTCACATAAACGGGCAAGCAACATCAGAAACCGACAACTGGTATATGCCTTCCAGTAGAAGAGCTTTTCCCTTACCTTTCCCTTACCCTCTTTATACCATACATCCTAGGAGCGTTACCACTATATAAGCTAGGAATACCCAAGTAGCCAAACATGCAATTAAACAGTCCCTTGCCTTTATTTCTTTCAACTTCGAGAAATAGACTTAGAGCCGCAGGTTCCCCGTAGGATACCTTGTTATGACGTGGACTCCCATTGTCATAGAGACATTCAACATCAAACTGAGAAGCTGGGAAGCAACCCAACAACATGCATAATCTAGCGACATCCACATTTCAATTCTTCAACATGCATGGGGAAGGTGGTTTTCTCGTTGATAGTTTTAATTGTGCCCCTTGATGACATTGACCCATAAATTTGGACACTTTCGCTCCCCATAGATCACTCTACAACAATATCTAGAATCCATTGATGTCCACATTTCAATTTTTCAACATGCATAGGACAAGTGGTTTTCTTTGATAGTTTTTTTTGGTTCTCATTTATCACATTGAACCATAAATTTGATTTAATTTCCATCACAATTGTTCAGAATGCATAGAACACATTAATTGCCAATTGGGTCAGCTATGACCACTTGTTGGTTGTCTGTGTTTAACCGTCCAAGGCATCTCTTAGGGTGTTTTCTCGAGGCTTTAACGATAACTTTACCCGCTAGTGCTTTTATAAGCTCTTTGTTTTTATAATTTCTAAGAACAATAGGCGGGGGTTCTTTCCCTCTATTCCAACTTGAAACAAAACGGTTTTCAAATCAAAAGAGTGCCTAAACTTCTTCAATTTCCATTTGCATGTGTTTTTTCGAACAAGGTTTTGAATTGTGTGAAATGAGCACATCCCATCACATCAATGAGGAAGTCCTTGACATGGCCATTGATATGGAACACAACTTGGATCTGATGGCCAAGTGTTTGTTGTTTAAATGCATGATCTCAATCTCTCTTTACAAAAACCAAAATGTTTATGTTTTTCTATGTTCCCGTCCACCTAAGCCTTTCTAGCAATTCTCCATTTGTATGCTAAAATCTTTTATCACAACAAAAATAATGTGATACCTCTAAGATCTTCCAACTCTTTAGTCATACTCTATGCTAAATGTCACAATGTAATGTGCATGTCAACGGGCTCAATGTATATTCTAATTAGAAAAATTATTATGAATGTTTTGGTAGGGGGATACTTCCATGCTTCCCATTTTTTCTCTACTTCCTAAATATACTTTTCTTTAATTTTTTATTATTATTTACAGTAGTCTAAATAATAGCCTTTCTTCCCTAACAACGTGCTTCTATTATCTATTTGCATTTTCTCTCTACTTCTTAAGTATACTTTGCTTAGTCTAAATAATAGCCTTTCTTCCCTAACAATGTGCTTATATTATCTTTTGCAAATAGCTTAAATTTTCAAAGATCATCTTTTCCTTAAGTTTAGTTTTAATGACATGAAATAATGACTTGTAAATTCATGTTTTTAATGATATAAAATAATGGCTTGTAAGATGACTTGGAATTGATGGCCAAGTGCTTGCTATTTAAATGCATGAGTTCAATGGAAAATGATGTATGGTTTTGTTGGAAAGTATTCACATGTTTTTCAAGGTTATGGTGGCTCTCTTTTATGCTTATTCTTCGATCTCTTGTTTATGAAAAACAATGATTAATATGGAAGTGAAATGCAATTAGTGTGTGCTTGTTATCTAAGTGACTTATCACATAGTATTATGGTATGGGCACATGGGTGGTATGTGTTGTAAATGGTGCTAAGGTTGAGATGACTTGAAGTCTTGATGTCATGTAATGACAAACGTATGTAAACTTTGATAACTATGGCACTTGAAAAAAACTTAAAAATAAATATTTGGTTTATATGGCACAAATATCTTTACAAGAGATCTCCTCAAGATTTTATGGGGACTATAAGGCCTATGGAGAAAGGCACTGAGCCACCAATGTACAACATTTATACTTAACTTTGAATAACACACGTGCATGTTAACTCAATGAGAAAAGACAACTTTAAATTGATATCTAATGATGGAGCTTTTGTACTAAGTTTTTATTTGATAATGCCCTAGCTAGTGTTGGTCATTTTGATCATTTGAAGCTAAACTTTCCTTAAAATGATGCATTCAAACAAATTTCATTGTTTTTTTTCAGGGATGTTGATTTCAAGATGACACTATCAACACGGAAACCAAAAAACCTTTGGATGTTATTCTTGAATAGTGCAACAAGTCAACACTATTATGTCAACATTGATGCCTTTTAGAGTTCCCATCTCTATGACAATGTCATTGGGAGCTTGCTCCTAGATGAGACTTTGAATGCAAGAACTTAGGGCAGGGACTTGCTACTTAGCATCAAGTTTAATGACAATACATCATTGTTTGTCGCGTCACTTACTTTAAACGATAATCTCCAAAACCGAGAATTGGATCCATCATTTACCTCAATACGATATGTGCTTCAATACATGTGTGTCTTTACATCAGTGAAACATCACGTCCATAAAAGAATATCCCAACTTTATTACATATAAACATTTGTTATATTATTACTATTATTATTTTAAATAACTTTTGATTTCATGATAAAACTATTAAATTTTATAAAATATATCTTATAATTTCTAACACACCATCTCTTTCAATTTACAATTATTTTAACTTTAAATTGTTTACCCTTGTCTTTTTTAATATAATTCTTTTACCCTTCTCTCATATATATATAATTTTGAAAGTTACAAACTTTACTTTTATACGATATAATTTACTAAATAATCAATATAATTTCTAATTTTTATAATTTTTATATATATAGATCTATTTGTTGTTTAAATTTAAATTATATTTCATATTTTATATTAAAATAAAAATTAAATATTTTAAAAATATATTTATTTAACTTTAAAATTTTATATAAAAATTATTTATTTCATCTCACACCACTTTTTAAATTAAATATTCACAACTTTGTTTAACATGATTTTTCAAATTAATAATATTGTTAACTTTTCAAATAAGTTAGTTTAATAAATTTCATTTTACAAGTTAGAATATATCATTTTTTCATATTGTATAACAAATGTCGAAGTAAACGATATTAATTAAATATATATATATATATATAAATATATATATATAAATTAATATTAGTGTTTATAAATGTTATTAACACTAATAATTACTAAAATTATAAGATATATTGCATTTACTAATGGATTTGTATTTGTATTAAATTAAACCACCTATGATGCAAGAGCTTTTGCTTATGCACCATATATTTTACAATAAATTTATGGGATATTTTTATATTCTTATAAAACATTGACTTATGTATTTTTTTTTATACTATATTATGTATATAAAAAATTATTAAATGACTTTTAGTTTATATTTTGATTTTTGTAAAATCTTGAACAATTGCTATACATTTAATATCTTTGATATGAATTATCTATTGCAAATTGGATACTTCCAAATTATAATATCATGTTTTTACTTGTTATTTTTTATGTAATTTTTTTTATTAATTTTTTCTTAAAATGTTTATTAAGGAGGTGTATTGCATGCTAAAAAACAAATTTATTAATTTTACTTATTTGATAAAGAATAAACCAATACATTATAAAAATATAATTTTATTTGGAAGATAGTATAATAATAAGATGGTATAATATTAAGATTTTAAAAAATTATTGACGAAGATGGTATAATATTAAGATTTTAAAAAATTATTGACTTCGTCATGTTCATTTGAAGCTTCAGATGATCAACATTTTATTTAACATTAATAACAATGTTTTATTATGTCCCCGGCATTTATTTTCAGTCACGGACATTAATCAGGACAAGTTTTTCAAAATTTTCTGCTACATTAAGGTTTTCTCATAGTGTGTGATAATTTTTTCTTTTGGTTATTTTTTAAATAGTGAATTTTCTTTGTTTCTATTGGCTCTGTGGGCCATGACGCCACCCTAGGTTCTTTTGTCTTGGGTCCCGGCGGCGTGTTGGCGTCACAAGGTTTAAATGTGTGTCAGTTGCGTATTAATTTGGTTGGTCTCTTTGTTTTTGTGCTCTTGTCCCAAGCTCACGCGCTCTGCTCTTTCAATGTCATTAGTACTTGAATCTACTGTATCCTTTATTTCTCGTGGTGGGATGGTGGGTTTTATCTGTCTGTGTTAAATTCTGGAAATTACTCTGTCGCGTTGGTACTTTTCCTGAATGAGTTTCTGTGATCTGGTCACCGATGGATATGAGATTTATTGGGTCTTGGCCATTGTTTTTTAAGGCATTGGAGCGGTGAACTTGGAGGATTTTCATTTGGGCGAGCTCTGTTTGCTGTTGTGTTTTGTTTTGGGTGTGCTTTTTCACTGCTTCCACAATTCTTTTTCCCGTTTGGTGTCCATGGTTTCTTTCGGTGGGGCGCTACTGGTGGGTTGTAGCTTTTCCGTTCGTTGGTTTTGATAAGCTTAGCGACACTATTTCTTTTGTGGTGTTCCTCTTCGTTGTTTGGTGGTTCAGTGATAAGTTTTCGTTTAATATGTTCGAGTCGATGCGGCTGTATTTTGGAGAAGGTATTCGTGGTTTTTGCGGTTTGCTTGGTGCTTGGTAATTGCATTGGGTTTCCCTGCGAGAGTTGGTTCGCGCTCACACAAGAAACCCATTCCCCGGCCCTAGTGAATTCATGGTTGATAAGTAGTGATTTGATTCCTTCTATAATAAATACGTGGCATTCCCCAACTATCCTTTTTCTTTCGATCAACAATGGCAATAGTTTCACAAACTTGGCGGAATTCAAGGGAGAGATATTGGTAAACAAAGCAAGTCACTACCAGCAGGGACTATATATCGTACTGAGGACTGGTCTGATAAAACTCTGGAATGGATATTGATGTATTTATAAACCTATTCGGGATGAAATATTGTATAGGAGAAATAAATATGACCACTATCAACTCCAGATATATAATTCTGAGTTTTTATCGTTTTATAACAAGAAAGTCTCAATAGGAAAAACAATTGATACTTGACTCGAAACACATTTAAGGGACATAATAGGATATTCAATCATTATATGTGTAAATGAATTTAGATATATTTCATTTGTACTAATAACACAGAAAAGTATAGTTCCTGGTAACACAAGTGAATATATGACGACAGCCTTAGCAGATTTTTAATAATCGGCTCATAACATTCTTGATCAATCATAATTGATATATGTGTTATTAGATTCGAGCAAGTAAACTGGGGAACTGTTAAAACATAGTAGCAGTCCGTTATCATGTAGACACAATATGCATTAACAACAATAATGAAGTTAACAAGAAAAAAAAAATGAGGGTTTATGGTTAACCCTTCTTGCAACCATAAATGGTATATGTCGATATAGGGTAGTAAAATATATTGAATTGACTTGTTGAATATATAAATACTCACTTTTCAAGTACATAACTATATAACGTAACTACACTGATTCATTTCAAAACATATTCAATGGTGTTAGTATCATGGGTTAATAAAGTGAATATCTATAAACTTCATAAAGTATATTGAATGTTGATTTATCTTACTTACATGCAGGAATGGTCTGGGTTCCCTAGGGAGGTTGTAATTCCTTGCAACCAAACTGCAAAATTCTTTCACGGAGAAGAAACCTTTCTAGAGATATCCCCAATGTAGTATGTCCGAGATCCCTTGGGTATTTATCACTTGTTCTTCCATTTTTTCCCAAATCGTTGTGGTTTCCTCCTATGGAAGGTTGCATGAACAATTGGTGGGATGTTTCTAGTGCTTGTATTCATTATTTGGTTCATCATAATAGTATTGACTAACTGTAACAATTCCCATTTCATGTAGTTATTGTTTGATGTCATCCACTGGGAAGGAAGAGATCATACTAGGGATTTGCAGCCACAAGTCAACCCAAAATGAGGTTGTTTTTCCATTTTTATCTCCCAAAAATTGTGTTGTTGGATTAATTCTTTGCTTTAAGAGGATAAGTTCTAGATGAGTGACCCATTCTTTTCTTCATAGAGGTGAATCAGTTCTTGGTTCTCTAGATAAGGGGAATATTTGTGGTGCAAAAGAATAGCCCATGGCTCCATGGAATGAGTAGCCCACCTCCACCAATATTTTGCTCCCAAAACCTTACTCATAGTTTCGGGATCCCTAAGGAAAAGGCCCATTGAAATCTTTGTCTTGCATAAGGTCTCCCATCTCACAAGCATCCATTTGTGATTATCTTTTGAACCCCCCTAAAGGAATTCACATCTAACAACACAAATATATTTTATAACTGATTTAGAGCCACCATTACTGAAAATAAATATAATTACATGGATTGGAGAATATATTTGACTAATACAAGTCAATTGGTTAAGTTTAGGGGGTGTAGGGTCCAATTAGAGAGATTTCTAAAGAGCTTGGACAAGAGATTATCCCATGATGATTGTTTGAGAAGGAAATCAGAGAGAGGGGAACCTAAGTATTTGGGATGAAGGGAATTCATTTGGAAACCAAAAATACAAGTGATATTCCACTAATAACTGATTAGGATATTATTGATGTGTGTTAAAGCATTTATTCTTTAAAACTAAATAATAAAAACGATTTTATATATTGGAAATGCACAATTAACTATTGTTTTTTTAGAAGTAAGGCTCTATCAAGTACTGAGTGGGATCAAATCCATTTTGGTGGAAACCCCTTTTAGAGTCCTAAACTTGAGGAAAGGTTTACACCTCAAGGGATTTGATTCCTCCCGACGAGTGATAGAGCTAGATTTAATATGGATATATGTTGGTTCCAATTGTGATGGGCACATCAAAACAATGTTGCTTAAAAATCAAAATTACCACATGTTGAAATTATCTCATCCAAAATTTGAAAAAAAATATTTACGCAATTGAAATGGTGAATTGTAATAAAGTAATAATAATGTTCAGTTATAATACTTGTCAAAGAATGAAATGAAATTTAATGATGGATTACATATATATTACAGAGTGATCATTCTCAATATATGTCTTCTTATGCTTTTCTTAAAACCACTCCTACCCCCTTTGTCATCTTCTCATATCCATTATATGTGAAAGGAGTCTGAGTTCAAACATAATTCACCCTTAATATGATATATTGTTCTAAATGTGAGACCATGTTTCTCTTTATTTCTAATATTTATAGTTTATTTCTCTAATTTTAATCCTTGTGACTTGTGGATTGTCAAACCCCAAGTAAGTTTCCATGTAAATTTTCCTCATATTCATCATTGTAACATTTTATTCTATGAAATTTAATGATGCATTACACGTATATTTAATTGAATATTATTATACAAAATGCAAGTGTCACGTCCCCTCCCACGGACCCAATTCCTGGAAGGGAAAATGATACCAATATGTGGGGCTTTTACATAAACTCAAACCGATTCATTAGATTCATACGAATTAAAACCAATGTGTGCATATGCAATTCAACAAACATGCACAATGGAAATAAACAAACCATCCACACACATTTCATATACATACAACATATCAATACAATCATCAAATTATATCATTTCAGAAGTAAAACACATAGATAGAGAAATACTTATCTTTATGGTGAAATGGTCCCAAGCAACTAGCTATGTCACTGCAACATTCCACCCAACCATAGGTCTCTGACTAGCCTGTGTTATTTCAACACTCAGAGACCACCCCTGAGCTGGGCATGATTTCTACAAGGAAAAGGGGACATTCATACCCATACACAGCCCAATAATCACTGCATCTAAGCCAAGCCAGTCCACAACTAGGTTTATCAGGCTAAATCTCAACCCTCTTCATTTATGTATGCTTGCACTCAAGCTCAAGTAAAAGCAACGGATACCCATCTCAACCCCAACATTCTCTTACACACAACAAACTCAAAAACTGGGCATCGATACACATTTCCAACAATGGGATTTACAAATAGGATGGACATGGGTTTTCCCCAAATCGTGGGCACACCAAAACGGACTGTGGAAAGGGGAATTCTACCACGGGGAGTGTTAGTTTTTCATCATTTAATTCAATATGATCTAGGATCTTAACTGAGATAAAAACATGTACAACATATCAAACAAAAGAGACAAGAGACAAGAGACACAAAGTATTTCACAGGGGAAAACCAACAAGGTGAAAAACCCCACAACTTCCTCAGAGATAGAATAAGCAACAATACAAGGATCACAAAGATCAAACCCAAAATATAGAAGTCTTCAGGAACATACTCCTCCTCCACTTGTGCGCACTCCTCCTCTCTCTCACTAATGCGAAGTGAGTGAATGAGATAATGTGTCAAATGAGAGAGTCACACTCTCTATTTATACTTTTACTTTCACTTGACCTTTACTCAACTAGGTCGGCCTCAACTTAACCACTTAAGATAATGTTGACTGGGTCGATCCCACTAGGGTGGTCTAATAACCCTTTAACCCACATGACTCATACAGAGCCGACCCCACACTAGTGGTCTAATAACCCATCACATATAAGTTGCGACACTTGCAAGTACAAATGACGACACTTCCAATCGGAGGAATAATACATCTTCATTGGGGATACAATAAAGTACAAATGTAATACATACAATATACAAGTGAATATCTTCCAAAGTTACAAATACATCAACACTCCCTCTTAACTAGGAAGGTATTCTCTTGACACAAGTCATCAATACATATAGGCACAATTCTTCAATTCTGGGGCTGGATCATCGTCACTGGATCACGGAGCATCATCGGCACTTCTACTGTACTTGTCATCTCTATCACTGGTGCTATATCTCAATTCTTCTCGTCATAAGAAGCTCTACAGAGCCAACCCTTTTCATGTTGGATGTAGGCCTAGCTTCCTGCAGGTCTTCATCATCTCTAGCCATCCTGTGGAATCCTTATGACTAAGTACGTGCATCAACAAAACCTTGAAAGAGCATCCCAAGAATTTTACGAGCTCACTTCTCAACCTATAGGATCTCCCAGGATATTTTACATGCAACTGAACAACCTGTCCACGGCCACGGAGTATCGTCCTGATACTCATGATCATGCTAATCATATCATCTCATCGTCCACGAAGCACATCCCAGATGCACATCATACAACACTTACACCATAGACATGGGAGAACACATCTACCACCATTCGGGGAAGTCTCCAGCCCTTACTTTTTCACCATGGGAGAACACATCTACACCTTTGTGAAAAATGGATTCATCCCTTACATCTTCACCGTGGGAGAACAAATCTACACCTTTGTGAAGAATGGCTCCATCCCTTACATCTTCACCATGAGAGAACACATCTACACCTTTGTGAAGAATGGCTTCATCCCTTACATCTTCACCATGGGAGAACACATTTACACCATATGACAATGGCTCAGCAATTACATCACGACCATGGGAGAACACATCTACACCGTGTCGGAAAAGATTCAGCAATTACATCACGACCATGGGAGAACACATCTACACCGTGTCGAAAACGCTCGGCAATTACATCACGACCATGCGAGAACACATCTTCACCATGTCAGAAAATCCCATGTGCATCTCCATCTTCCAGACTCATCACACATGATCCAACTGATCATGTAATTCATCCACCTGATGCATATAATCACATATGATCATCCTGATCATCGTCATAGCATCGTCTTGATGCATATTATCATCGCATGATCATCCTGATCATATACACTACATCATCTTGATGCATATCATCATAGCAGAAACTGGAGCATCATCCTGATTCTCATAACACAACTCTTACATCCATAGCAATGGGAAGGATCCTCCTACCACAATGCTTGGAATTGTAACATCCCGAAAATACCAAAAAAAATAAAAAATTATATAATAGCAATATTTATCAAAGTTATTAATGCGGAACATATAAATTAACTTGATTTCTTAACTAAGAGAATTAGTAGCAATGACATGTCATACTTCTCCACTAAATATGATTTAATTGTATTTGCTACTTCAGATTTAAGTGGATGTTAATATCTTGAATGAAAGATATTTTATGATTGTGCAATAATAGTATAGTTTACAGATGTGTTTAAGTTCTTGGATATTATTGCATGCTATTACAGTTTGTACTGTTATGATATTCTTGATGGAGTGCTGACAGTTTGTTTGTATGTTGACGAAGGGGTCCTACGAGGTACCCTGGAGTTTACTTAGCTACATTTAGCTAAGGCATTGAATCTTGTTTCCATGTGCAGACCGCAAGTAAGAAATATTATAAGACAACATAAGTAAAGAGTACTTGTGTCTTTCAATTCATCGTCAATGCAAAATTAAAATGCTAAGTACTTCCTTGCATCACCAGTTACTGGAGGTATGGATACATGGTTCTAATCCTAGTTTATGTACTGTCTTACGAAGCTCTTCAAGGTTATCATTCCATGTTGTCCAAAAGCTCTGTTATGATGCTACATTCATTGTCATAAGACTACTTTCATTGATATTAAAACAATGATACTACTATCTATTAAGTATGCTATTGTGAAGCTTGTAGAAATAATGATTACACCTTCGAACTATCATCAAACTTGGCGTCTACAAATCTTAGACTACTCTATGTCATGTATTTATCATTTCAATACACAGTTAATATATAGAAAGTATAGTGATTATTGATTGTGCTCGTGAACTTAGTAAAAGAATGAATATCATCATTATTTAAACTATACTTGTAGTATTACATTTGTCATTAGACTTCGTAATACATAGCTAACATTTCTAATATGTTGTACGTATGATGATTATGCAATGGACTTAGTATTGAATGTGTATTACCCCACTATCTATACTTATAGTGTTGATGTATATGTAACTTCGGAATGTATTTCACATATATGTATATTGTATTCCTATAGAGATGGTATTATTCCTCTATAAGGAAGTGTCGTCATTTATATTGTAAGTGTCGTAACTTATACTTGATGGGTTATTAGACCACCTTATTTGGGGTCGGCTCTGTATAAGTCATGTGGGTCAAAGGGTTATTAGACCACCCCATTGGGGGTTGGCCATGTGGGTCAAAGGGTTATTAGACCACCCTATTGGGGGTCGGCCCACTCAGCATTATGTTATGTGGTTAAGTTCGAGCCTACATGAGTTAGGTAAAAAGGTAAGTCAAGTCAAGTATAAATAGAGTGCGGGAGGGAATCTATTTGCTCACTCACTTCTCACACATGCACTCAAGGAGGAGTGGCGCACTTATGGAGGAGGAGGATCTGCTGCTAGGTTATGTCTATCTCTCATGGTTGGTTGTATCATTGCTCTATCTATCTCTGAGGAAGTTATTGGGGTTTTTCACCTTTATGGTTTTCCCCAAGTAAATCTTTGTGTCTCTTGTGTGCTTGCATTATTGTCTCCATGATTGATATGCTATAGATATGTTGTACATGTTGTTCTCTCAGTTAAGATCCTAGATCAGATTGAAGTAAATTCATAAAATTTAACATGGTATTAGAGCTAGCCTGAAAGAAGGCATGATATGGCATGTATGACACTTGTTGCACTTACGATGCTAGGGCTTGATATAGCAAAAACCAGTCATCGTAGCACTTTCGCTATAAATCGGTTTTGGCGAAGTTTTCGGATCTGAAATTGTTACAGGATGAAGATTAAATCTCCAGGTACCTTGTTTCCAAAGGAAAACCTCTAATTCGTTGTACTTTGTGATTTATGATCTGTACAATATAGGGTTTCTGCCTCTTCCAGATCTGATTCAAAATCAGGTGACCTTGGGAAAAAGGTCATATCTTGGGCTAGGAAGCTCCAAATGAAATTTCATAAAAAGTGACAGGTAGTACACAGTCTTTAATATCTTAGAAAACGTTTTCAGAGGCCGAAGTTGAACCAGTGACACGTGGCACTCCGTACAAGTTCGCTCTCCTGTATTATCCCATAAATAGGTCACGTTGCGACATTTGGCATAACTCTCTCTCAGAGAGTCCAATTGAGGTCAGACCTGTCAGGATGGAAAGGTAACAGGCCGAGCTATCTCAAGAAACGTTTTCAGAGGCCGAAGTTAAAACAGTGACATGTGGCACGCCGTACACGTTCGCTCTTCTGTTTTATCCCAAAACAGGTCACGTTGCGACATTTGGCATAACTCTCTCTCAGGGAATCCAATTGAGGTCAGACCTGTCAGGATGGAAAGATAACAGGTCAGGATATCTCAGGAAACGTTTTCAGACCCTGTGGATCAAAAATTTCGGAGTTACACCAGAAACAATCAGGTACATATTTCTGTCAAAACAGAATTATTTTTTTTGGTACCTTCATTCATGGCTTCCGGAATTTAGGGCTTTGGAGAAAGTTGGAATTTTTGTAATCGGAGACCACGGCTGGATTCTACTCATCAAAATAGAAATTTAGAGACCAAGATCAGAATTTTTGGTTGGGCAGAAGGCCGGGCTTGATTAGACCCTAGTTCGGGACTTTGATCAGAAAAGTGGAAAATTAGGGCTTCTGTAAAAATGGGAATTTTTGAAATTTGTGACCACAGCTGGAAGCTCCTCAGAAAAATAGAAGCTTAGAGCTTTGTATCAAACATTTTGATTGGGAAGAAGAGTGGGCTTCATCAAACCCCAGTTCAGGGTCACGTCCAGTGAATCTAGAAGTTTCAAAAGCAAAATTGAGGAGTGAAACTTTGTAGTTTTCAAATTCTGAATATACCAGTTTGATCAGCTCATCAAGGCGCATATTTCTATCCTTTCGGAAGTTTGAAATTCAAAGTTTGAATTTTTGGGTTTTCTCTGACAAACCCATATCCAGCTCTAGGTCCAGTTCTTGCAAATCAAGTGGATTGGGTTAATCCTAGAAGAAGATGGATTGGTCACCTGCATAAGTGAAGAAGTTCCTGTTTCAGAGGGAGATGAGGCTAAGGCCTTACATAAGAAGATTTCAAGCGATCTCGATAGGTATGAATCATCGAGGTATGTTTTGAGATTTGTTCATGATTAAGTTTATGGTATGTTTGTATTCATGTTATTACGGTTAGTACAATATTGATTTTAGATTTGTCGTATCACCTTAACAAAATTATGAATGCATGATAGAAGATATTCATTGGTTAGGGTGTTGACACTTATGATTGTACTAATGCATTATGGTGTTGTATGAGGTTTATGTTGTCTACTAACATGAAAGGTACACCAATAAAGACAAATCATGTTCTGGTCCAAGAACATATGATCATGATGACATGAGGATAAAGACTCATCCATTGTCATGGATCTCACAGAAGATCCATTTACAAGGTATGTATAACTTGTTTTTATAATGGCTAACCTATGAGATATATAGGTTACTAGCACAAGTCATTGAAGAAGATCAAGAAGACATCATGTGAGTATGTTAGACATAACTAACTAGCATACTAATCCAGGTATGTTTTTCCTATATCAAGATAGAATCCTACCTTGTGTTAGGATCTTATACTGTTGTGTTGTTTGATAATGATTATTCATGAAGTCATAGGTTTGAATAAGTCATGGTTGTATGCATATTATATTTCTTACCATAATTGATGATATGACTAACCAGAAGAATCATGAAGGTATAGGTTTGAATAATCACAGGTTTTATGCATATTATATCTCTTATCTTGATTAATGATTCAACTAACCTGAAGAGTTATAGGTTTGAGTAATTACAGGTTTAGACATGTTATGTTTCTTATGATTTGACTAACCATAAGAATCCTACATAAACCTTGAATGCTAATGCTTATTATTTCTGTTTGAAATGATCATGACTATACATGCTTGAGATTATTGTGTTTTAATAGTATACTAATGAATGTATGATTTTATATGAGATCACAAGGATAACACATTCATGATACTAATAAGCATGCATAGGGACCAACGATGAATATGAGTTCAAGAACAGGTAATCCAGGAAGCAAAGATCAAGAGGGAGTACACTCTAGTGGTTTATGCGAGGATGCAGATATTCAGAGGGAGTTGTCCATCTCTCTACATTCCACAACAGAAAGGTGTAGAAGAAGCTACTTCAGATTAGGACTCCAGCAGCTCCTGCAAGGAAGCGAAGACTCAGAGGGAGTCCACCCAACGAACAAACAAAGATAAGTATTTTAATTATCATTTCTTACATATTTGTTTGTTTAAATAAAATTGTTCAATGATGTATATGCTCATGGTCTTAGACTTAGGATATGTATTGTGCATATTAGAATAATTACATTAATGAACAGTATACTACTAATATGCATGGGTAAGTAGCCTATGGCACTGTACAACATTCCATTGCTACTTATCTAGAATGAAACCTCTTTGCTGACATGTTGGGAGTTGTGCACACTCTTAACAATGTTCTGGTAGAGATTGGAAGGCATCTAGAAAGTTACGGGATATGGATAAATGTTGTATTAAAGCATTAGCTAAGATAATTGCATGACTGTATGACATATTTATTTATGTGTAAGAATTTGTTCTGAAAACTATGAGATGTTTTCTAATCATGCAATTTAACTTGTTGTGTAGGAAAGATCGTATGCCATCTCCTACAAAAGAAGAACTACAACATTTTTTCAGCAACAAATTTATTTATTGAAGATATTGAAGTTCCCAGGATCTGGGATGAAGAAATGGAATGCCATGATCCGTCGATCATGAAGAATGATGTTTGGGATGTAGTCCCAAGATGTGAAGGGAAGTTTGTTATGACTTCCAAATGGAACTATCAGATCAAGCATGTTGCAGATGGCAACATTGAGAAATATAAAAGTGATGAAATAAAAGATGCACCAGATGGATCTCAAGACAGCATGGTGTAGTCATATATGTGTGTAGAACTTGGTATGGTAGGATAGACAGCTTTCTATTCAGTTTGGGCATTACCAAGAGTAAAGCAGATTCCAACCTTTTCTACAAGGTTGAAGAAGGAAATCTAGTGATACTACTTTTTGTATGTAGATAACCTGTTTGTTACAGGTAAAGATAGATTGATTGCCGACACGCAGCGGAAGCTTTCTTCCAAGTTCGAGATGAAGAACTTGGGGATGATACACTATTTATTTTTGGCATGGAGGTGTGGCAGAGTGATGGAATCTTCCTTGGACAAGGGAAGTATGCAGTAGAGATCCTGAAGAGGTTCGGGATGATGGACTGCAAAGCTATGGCCACACCTATGGCATCGAACCTGAAGCGTCAGTGTGATGCTTCATCTGAGCCGATTGATATCACTATGTATCTTCAGATGATTGGGTCCTTGATGTACCTGACGAACATGAGACCAGATATTTGCTTTGCTATGAACACATTGATTCAATTCCTGACAGATCCAAGGAGTGTTCACCTGGTTGCTGTAAAGCATGTTCTGAGGTACCTGAAGGGTACAGTGGATTTTGGTCTTAGGTATGAGGCGGATCAAAAGTTTAACCTACGGGGTTATGTTGATTCAGATTGGGCTGGCAGTGCTACAGACAGGAAGAGCATATCTGGGTGTTGCTTTAGTATGGGATCAGTTGTGATCTCTTGGTTTAGCAGGAAGCAGTCCTGCGTAGCACTGAGTATAGCTGAGGCAGAGTATGTTGTATCCTACTCAGCTAGTTGCGAGGCAGTATGGCTACGGAAGCTACTGTCTGAGTTATTTGATCTCCCGTTGGAGGCTACTGGTATCTTCTGTGATAACCAGAGTTGTGTGAAGCTGTCCGAGAACCCAGTGTTTCATTACAGGTCGAAACACATAGAGATCAAATATCACTATATCAGGGATATGGTTCAAAGAGGAGCTGTGAAGCTCCTGTATGTTGCGACGGACGAGCAGATTGCAGATGTGCTGACGAAGCCACTAGCCAGAGTGAAGTTCGAGTACTTCAGAGAGAGGCTTGGCGTTCTTCAGATCGAGGACACTTCGAGGAAGAAGTGACGGACACATTTGCTAAAGCCATTCCAAGCATGTTGGATGGAGGATCCTCCACATGGCTGTGGATGTAAGCGCTGGATGATGAGCATCAGGATGATGTTCTGGTTTTAGCTTGATATGATCAGTTGGATCATTTTTATGTATGTATGTACGCATAATGTTAGATGCTGGATATGATCAGTTGGATCATTTATGTATGTATGCATCATGTTGGATGCTGGATATGATCAGTTGGATCATGTGTACGTATTTTGTATATGCATCATGTTGGATGCTTGGACCATGTATCTGTATATGTATCAGGTGGATATATTGTATGATCAGGTGGATCATGTATGGTGATATGTATCATGTATTTGTATTTGTATCAGGTGGATACATTGATGATCAGGAGGATCATGTATGATGATATGTATCAGGTATATGCATTGATGATCAAGAGGATCATGTATGATGATATGTATCATGTATTTGTATCAGGTGGATACATTGATGATCAGGAGGATCATGTATGATGATATGTATCAGGTAGATACTTGGTATGCATCAAGTAGATGCATTGATGATCAGGTGGATCATGCAGTAGGATGTTGCAGTGATGATCAGGATGATCATAGATGACGAGCTTCAGGATGTTGCTCCAGATGACATGCAGCAGGATGTTGCAGTGATGATCAGGATGATCATAGATGACGAGCTTCAGGATGTTGCTCCAGATGACATGCAGCAGGATGTTGCAGTGATGATGATCAGGATGATCATGGATACATCAGGATGATGTATGGTGAGTATCAGGTTGATACTCTGTGGCCGTGGATCAGGTTATGCAGATGAGCATGTAATCTGGTGCCCTGGGAGATTTGCAGATGGTCTTTCGAGGTTTTTCCTATGGCATGTAATTCGGTGCCCTGGGACATCTGGCAAATGCTCTTTCGAGGTTTTGCTCTAGGAGGACATGTAATTCGGTGCCCTGGGAGATCTGCAGATAGTCTTTCGAGGTTTTGCCTATGGCATGTAATTCGGTGCCCTAGGATATCTGGAAGATGCTCTTTCGAGGTTTTGTCCTATGGCATGTAATTCATTTCCCTGGGAGATCCGATAGGTTGGGCTGTGTGCCCGTAATCAGTCCTGGGATGCTCTTGCGAGGTTTTGCCATGACCACATGTAATTCGTTGCCCTGGGAGATCCTATAGGTAGAGCTGTGTGCTTGTAACAGCGTGGGATGCTCTTGCGAGGTTTTGTGGTGAGGTCACATATAATTTGGTGCCCTGGGAGATCCTATAGGTAGAGCTGTGTGCTCGTAACAGCCTGGGATGCTCTTTCGAGGTTTTGTGACGCACGTAATAAGTCCTGAGGATTCCACAGTATGGCCAGTGATGATGAAGACCTGCAGGTGGTGGGCCTACATCCAGTATGAAAAAGGACTGGCTCTGTAGAACTTCCTATGACGAGTAGATTCAGAGATTGATTGAGATAGCAGCAGCAGTGGCGATGATGATGATGACTCGATGACGATTATCCAGTGACGATGATCCAGAGAAGATGACTTGTGCTAGAAGAACTGTGCTGAGAAATACCTTCCTAGTTAAGATGGAGTGTTGATGTATATGTAACTTCGGAATGTATTTCACATATATGTATATTGTATTCCTATAGAGATGGTATTATTCCTCTATAAGGAAGTGTCGTCATTTATATTGTAAGTTTCGTAACTTATACTTGATGGGTTATTAGACCACCTTATTTGGGGTCGGCCCTGTATAAGTCATGTGGGTCAAAGGGTTATTAGACCACCCCATTGGGGGTCGGCCATGTGGGTCAAAGGGTTATTAGACCACCCTATTGGGGGTCGGCCCACTCAGCATTATGTTATGTGGTTAAGTTCAAGCCTACATGAGTTAGGTAAAAAGGCAAGTCAAGTCAAGTATAAATAGAGTGCGGGAGGCACTCTATTTGCTCACTCACTTCTCACACATGCACTCAAGGAGGAGTGGCGCACTTATGGAGGAGGAGGATCTGCTGCTAGGTTATGTCTATCTCTCATGGTTGGTTGTATCATTGCTCTATCTATCTCTGAGGAAGTTATTGGGGTTTTTCACCTTTATGGTTTTCCCCAAGTAAATCTTTGTGTCTCTTGTGTGCTTGCATTATTGTCTCCATGATTGATATGCTATAGATATGCTGTACATGTTGTTCTCTCAGTTAAGATCCTAGATCAGATTGAAGTAAATTCAGAAAATTTAACATATAGATTCATATTAATATTATGGATTGGATAAGCATGCTATAGTGTACACGTATCTAATATTCTTGTACATAGTTAGAATCCTAACTATATCTAGTTTTCCATGAATTAGCAATATGATATCTATATGGCTAAGTTTAAACTTGGGACTATATAAAGTTTACGCTACATTTTACAATGATAAGGTTTTTATTATGCAATGATATGATTATAATATGCAAACCTAGATATACGTTAGCACCGTCGGATATTATCATATGCAGACATGATAACGATCTAAACAACCTTAGAAAGGTTATGGCTTAAGCAGTAGTTTGACCCATGCTATATGTATTAGCTCTTATCCTAAGTGTTATTAACATATGTTGTTGTTATCGCCAAACTCTCATTAATGGAGTGATGAGTTGATGTGCATTGAAATTGTTGTTGACAGGTTGACAGGGTTACGATGATGTATTAATTGCTATGACCGAACTCCATAGTGGAAAGCCTAGTTGTCAACTCACGTAGTCCAACCACGTGAACTTTGATCGATAATGTAACTAAGAGTTCTAGCTGGCAAGGTTGTTGTATCGCCTCTCCTCCACGCTATACATGGTCATGTTCACTTGGCATGTAATGTTGGCCACTTCATGGTTGAAGTAATTAATGAGATGTTAATATGATGTTGTTCGGTTTTCAACGTAGCACTGTTGGCTCTTTCCTGTGCGTTGATCTCACCAAATCTTGACCATTGATTTGTGTAACCCTAACCTTGTTTTATGTAGTGGTAACAAGTTTCTCGGTCTTTCATTGTTACGTTGATTTGAGGCCGATAGGCTGCCAAAATGTAGGGTCGAAGGAAATTCCCTTCTAGGGTTTCGATCCTGTGACCTGTGATATGTAATTTCTTTAATAGTTGTAGGCTTAGCTCCTTGCCATAGAGTCACGGTACAGTAATATGAAACGTGGTTTCTGTCAACTTTTGAGATGGTTTTGTATTGGAGTTTGGATTTTCTTTCAGAATTGTCTTTAGGGTTTTGAAAAATGCGGTTACTGATGTTGTTACCAGACTTCGTTGTTCTTTTGCTGGTGTGGTGTTCCAATAACCCGAGCTTCGATTAGAAGGTAATGTTTATGATAATATCAAAATGCTATTTTGCTTAATTGTTTTCTTGTATCTTCTTATTTTTAACCACTTCAATGTGTAACTTTGTAGGTACCCTCTTCGTTGAAAGTCTTCTATGCAACGGTTTTGGGAAAGGAAAGCTACTACCACTTCCTGTTAACCTCTGGTGGTTCTTGCAAAGCCTCGTAGGTGCCTTTGATGTGTTTTTCTATGTGCCGAGAGTTGGAAACCTCCGGCTTGTATCAGTGATGGCTGCAAAGAAGCTTAAGCTTGTTTTGTTTTGATATTATACTGTAAGAGGTTGATCCTTAGTCTTGTATTTGATGTTCGGCTCAGTAATATTTTTGTTGTAGCGTTTTTGAGTTGGTCTTTACACCGTAAGTTGTTAATTTCAGGGTAAAAACCTATGTAGTTTCGTGGATCCACAGTCTCGGCTTATTGTTAAAATGTCAAGGGTAACTCTTGTAATTCTCTGTTATTTGTTTGGATGGAAATCCAGAATCGAGGGTTCTTATTGCACTTGTAAACTATGGTTATTGTGCTGAGAGGCGCTCTACAATCCAGTATGAGGGATATCTTGTTAGTCGAGTGTTTGTCGAGGAACAAAATAATACAAAGTAAATGAAACAGAATAATACAAAGTAAAAAGTAATAAATATTATGTCGGCCATAAACAAAAAAAAATAATACAAAGTAAAAAATAAATATGAGACTTAAACTAGAGACTTTAGAGCTTAGGATTACGTGGTAAATATTATGTCAGACATATACAAAAAAGAATAATACAGCCAAGCCAATTCCTAAATATAGCCAAGTTTACTTGCCTTAGGACCCCTGATCCTGTTCACTGAACCACCGGGAGGAAGAAACTTAGAAACTTAGAACCTCAACTTGCAGTAGCAATAGTTATCCATTCTTAAAGACTTAGTAGTGAAAGGGACCTGCACCCGCACCTCTGTTTCTCCTTCTTAGAATAATTTGCAGACTTACAGTTGCACTCTCACATAGCCTCCCTATTCGAATCTCTCAATGATCACCTGATGCACTTGAGGAATATTTCCGCAGAAAATATTGTAAGAGCCGCCTACTCAATTTGAATTTTCCTTATGCAGGCTTCCTGGGCCTTTTAGTGGTTAACTGGTCATTTAATGAGCTTCCTTCTCACTCCCACCACCTGGGGGATAATGCCGCAATTTTAGGGGTATTTGAACCATAACCAACAGCTAGTGGTGAAGTGCAATTGCCGCCATCTGTCCCATGCCTTCTACCAACTTCCATTCCTCCTATTAGGTCAATGAACACTGACTTAACAGTTCCCTTGGGTGTTTGTCTCCTACTTTTAATTTATTAAATAATAATAATCAGTAATTATATTCATCCTTGACCAAACTTGGTCATAATTACAAAACTTTGTAATTGAAATTTAACATAAAGTATTTTGCCAATAAAATAATATTTTCATAATTTGGGTAGGTGACAGGAATGGCTCCTGCAAATGTGTCCCATCACTTCTTCCTCGAAGTATCTTCTATCTGAAGAACACCAAGCCTCTCTCTGAAGTACTCGAACTTCACTCTGGTTAGTGGTTTGGTAAACACATATTCAATCTGCTCATATGTTGCAACAAACAGGAGCTTCACTGCTCCTCTATACACGATATCTCTAATATAGTGATACTTGATCTTGATGTGCTTTGACCTGTCATGGAACACCGGGTTCTCGGAAAACTTCACACAACTTTGGTTGTCACAGAAGATATAGGTAGAATCCAACTAGAGATCAAATAACCCAGACAGTAGCTTCCTAAGCCATACTACCTCACAACTAGCCGAACAAGCTGCGACATACTCTGCTTCGGCTGTACTCAGTGCTATGCAGGATTGCTTCCTGCTAAACCAATAGATCACACCTGATCCCATACTGAAGCAACACCCCAAAGTTCTCTTCCTATCTACAACACTGCCTGCCCAATCTGTATCAACATAACTTTCCAGGTTAAACTTTTGATTCACATCATACTTGAGCCCATAATCAACCGTACCCTCCAGGTACCTCAGAATATGCTTTACAGCAATCAGGTGAACATGTTTAGGATTCGTCAAGAACTAGCTCAATGTTTTCACCGCAAAGCAAATATCTGGTCTCGTGTTCATCGGGTACATCAAGGACTCAATCGTCTGATGATAAATCGTGACATCAATCGATTCAGATGAAGCATCACACAATAGCTTCAGGTTCGATTCCATAGGTGTTTCCATGGCCTTGCATTCCATCATCCCGAACCAGTTCAGGATCTCTATGCATACTTCCCTTGTCCAACGAAGATTTTATCTGCACTCTGCCACACCTCCATACCTAGAAAGTAATGCATCATACCCAAGTCCTTCATCTCGAACTCGACAGCAATATTCCTCTTCGAGTTGAAAATCAATATATCCTCACCTGTCATAAACAGGTCATCCACCTACAGGAGGAGTAACACTGTATTTCCTTCCTCAACAATGTAGTAAGGTTGGAATACACTTTACTCTTGGTAAAGCCCAAACTGGACAGGAAGCTGTCTATCCTGCCGTACCATGTCTTGGGTGCTTGCTTCAAGCCATACAAGGATTTCTTCAATCTGCACACACGTGACTCCCTATCATGTGTCTCAAATCCGAGTGGTTGCTCCACATATACTTCCTCTTTGATTACACCATTCAAGAAAGTTGTCTTGACATCCATCTGGTGTATCTTCCACTTCATCACTGCAACCATTGAAAGTACTATTATGATGGAAGTGTATCTGGCTACAGGTGCAAAATTCTCTTCATAATCTATCCCTTCTTTCTAGGAGAACCCAGGAACTACAAATATTGCCTTGTATTTCTCTATGTTACCATCTGCAGCATCCCTGATCTTATAGATCCACTTGGAAGTCACAATAGACTTCCCTTCTGGTCTCAGGACCACATCCCAAACATCATTCTTCATGATCGAATGGTACTCCTTGATGATGGCATCCTTCCATTATTGCATCCCAGATCCTGGGAACTTTAGAATCTTCAATATCTTCAATAGATAGTTTTCTTGAACAAATTTTGTTTGTCCTTCTTTTTTAGGTGATTGTACACGATCTTTCCTACAAGTCAAATTCAATTGCATGATTATAAACTTCTCATAGTTTTTCAAAAACGCATTCTTATGCATAAATACATATGTCAGACAGTCATGCAATTATCTTAGCCAATGCTTCAATACAACATTTATCCATATCCCGTATTCACATGGTAACGTTCTAGATGCCTTCCATCTCTACCAGAACATTTGTTAAGATTGTGCACAACTCCCAATATGTTAGCAAAGAGGTTTCATTCTAGATAAGTAGCAATGGAATGTTGTACAATACCATAGGCCACTTACCCATTACTATATTAGTAGTATCTTTTTCATTAATGCAACTTTTCTAAAATGCATAATATACATCTTAAATCTAGGAACATAAGTATGTACATGACTAAACAACATCATTTAAGTAATCATAAGAAATGACAATTCAAATGCTTATCTTTCTTTGGTTGTAGGGTGGACTCCTTCTCAATCTTTGCTTCCTTGCAGGAACTACTGGAGTGTGCTCCCTCTTGATCTTTGCTTCCTGGATTATCTGTCCTTGAACTTATATCCATCCTCGACCATTATGCATGCTTAAGTGTGCACTAGTGCCATCATTGTGTTATCCTCAGGATCTCATACATAACCATACATATATTAATATAATCTCAATACTATCTAAACATTATGATCCTAAATAATCTTAACATGTATGTTCATGATCATTTCATACATAGGTAATAAGCGTTAGTATTCAAGGTTTCAGGGAAAACTTCTTTTACTCATGCATATTCTTATTTGACCATAGGACTCTTCTGGTTAGTCATATTATCAATAAAAGTAAGAAACATTATATGCATAAAACCTTGATTACTTAAATTTCTAACTTCAAGAATAATCATTATCATTCATACAAAAGTATAAGATCCTAACACAAGGTAGGATTCTAACTTGATATAGGAAAAACATACATGGTTATCATGTTTGCTAGTTATGTCTAACATACTCACATAATGTCTTCTTGTTCTCTTTAATGACTTGTGCTAGTAACCTACATAACTCATAAGTTAACCATTGTAGAACCAAAATTATACATACATCGTAAGTAGAGCTTCTGTAATGGCTATGGATGATTCTTTGTCTTCATGTCACCATGGTCATATGTTCTTGATCTAGAACTTGATTTGTATTTCTTGATGTAGCTTTCATGTTAGCGGACAACATCAACCTCATACAACATCATAGTGCATTAGTACAATCATAAGTGTCATAACCCTAATCAATGAATGTATTCTATCATTCACATGCATTCATACTTTTACTAGGGTGCTAAGACAATTCTAACATTAATCAAGATTGTAATAACCTAAATAATATGAAGACAAACATATCATAAACTTAATTTTGATCTTGGTCTCTAAATTTTGATTTTACTGAGGAGAGAAATCCTATGCTAAGATCACTCCAAAATTCCACTTTTGTCAAAAGCCCTAATTTCCCGCAATAGTGACAATCCAAAAATGAGAATGCTTAGAATCCAATTATATTTCATAGAAATATGTGCCTTATTGTTTCTGGTGCATCTCTGAAATTTCAGATCCATGGGGTCTGAAACTTCGGCCTGTGGTATCCTGACCTATCATATTTCCAACCCCATGGGTCTGAACTCAAATGGATTCTCTGAAAGAGAGACATGCCAAATGTCACAACGTGCCCTAGTTATGGGATAAAACAGGATAGCGAACTTGTACGGAGTGCCATGTGTCATCGGTTCAAATTCGGCACCTGAACCTTCGCCAAAATGGATTTATAGCGAAATTGCCATGATGATTGGCGTTTTCTATATCAAGCCCTACCTTCCAATTTGTCGCAAGTGCAACAAGTGTCATAAATGCCATACCATGCCTTCCTTCAGGATAGCTCCAAAAACCTGAGAGAGGCAAAACTGGTTGATGGGTAATGGCTTGGGGAGCAATTCATGGCTCTTTTTTGTGCCCAAGGAGCCAAAAAACGTTTTTCCATGAAGGGTGGCTTTCCCACACTCGAATTTTGGACAGCCATATCTCCCATTCCCCAAGGCATTAACTACATCACCCAACTCTTAAGAAAAATGAATGGTTGGGTACAAAAGTCAACATGGGTAGTTGAGGGTTTTATGGGTTCTCTCATTGACACTGGCTTGACTTGATTGGCTCAAGGGTTTGAATATTTCCCTCCCAATTCATTATGAAATCATGCCCCATCTCTTGTTGCATTGCATAACTAGTAGTGGGTATTTTATTAAATGCATATTTACAATTCCCATGGCTCACTAGCACACGGGTAGCATAATATCAAATATTTGCCTCTTCAAGGTCGAGCGTTCACTAGCAGGGCCTTGGCCTTGAGCTCCACGGTAGGAATCATACATAATATGCATACAATATTTACATTATAGCCCAAAATATTACAAGGGTCAAAATGGGGGCATGACATTAAGATCATTGAAATCAATGCATCTTAAAAATACTATTAGATCATGTTGCATTCCCCAATGCACAAATTTTAAATTAGGTGGATGTTAGATCATAATGCAAATATACATCTAAATACATAGAACAATAGATCATAGATGTTCGTCATTTTAAACAATGCATATTAACATCACTAAGAAAGAACATTTCTTAGATCAAAGCATTACTAAATTCGCACATTAAACTATTATATGCAAATATATAGCCAAATTAGGGTTTATTTAATTGTGGTTATTCTATCTACTGGGATAACTATGGTAACTTAATCAAATTAGGGATTTGATTGTTTAACTAAATGGCGTCATACAAAATGGTCAAAATGGATTGATCAATGACCACATGGTTTTTTATTCCACCAACTACCATAAAAAAAGTATTTGAGCCAAACACTTTTTAATGAACACTTATGGAAAATAGCTTCCCTGTTAACTTAGGGTCAAGACTCACGATGCACTTATATGCATGCATAACCTACGGGTTCGATTTTTTTTCTTTTTACATGATTTTTTACGTTGGCTTAATTTGATTAACGTCACAATTTTGTCACGACCAAGGGTTAGATTAATTTACCCTCATCAATTATTGTAATTGCGATCATCAATTATTCTATTGTACAATGAAATGACATCGAGAAGTTGATTCTTCATTTCATTGTCAGCATTAAGGATGGTTATTGTTTGTTTTCCAAAGAAAAAATATTATGTATACATTTTAAAATTTTAAAAATATATGTATTGGATTTTATTTTTATTTTGTATACATTTTAAAATTTTAATATTTAAATAAAACTTGTATAAATCTTTTATAAATATGTTATTATAAAGTTTAAATGAACACTTTAATGTTAAAGCACAAATATTGTAAGCATGATAGAAAATGTGATTAACACATTATGTATGAGCACAAGATAACTTGGCAACAATGACGAGACTTTCTAGGATTGTTTTAAGTTATGGAGGAAATTGTGACATAAAAATGGTACTTATCGGAGATTAAAAGAGAAGTTTACTCTATATAGTATTCATAACATTAAAAATATTACATCATTTAAATTTAAGGAGAAATTCTAGTGTAAGGAAGAAAAAGTGGATAAGAGAAAATTAAGGTATTATAAAGAAGCCATTAACTCCATTTTAGAATTTCAAAAGTGTCTTTGTCATAACTAGAATAGAATATAAAGAGTGAAAATCACTTTTTCTTAAAATGTTATGTGTATACCCACATTATATTTCAATCTCAATTTCAAAATATTTGTAATGTTAATGAACTTCATACTCTTTAAACTCACAAAACTACGAAGATTTAGGTAAGCCTCTCTCTAATCTTTTTTATTATAAAAACAAAATTTTAAGACCAAATTTAATATATTAAACCTTAACAAATTCTATAATTAATTAATTTAATTTAACATTTTTTTATAATTTAATATATTAAAAAAATCACATTTTAAGTGCACATCATGTGTGGATATGAAAAATACTATTATAAATATTGTAGAAGTGCACACAATGTGTGGATAAGAAGAACATTTTATGTGTGGATAAGAATAATATTTTAAGGAAATATGTATATTTCATACTCCATTTTCAAAATATTACATATTCTTTCTTTCTACTTTTCATTCTCCATTTTCAAAATAATACAAATATTACATATTTTTTCTTTCTAGTGTTTTTTAAGTCTTTTTAAATGTATGGTGTCACAATAGTTCTTCTTGTGTTTAAGAAATTTTATTTTTATTTTTTAAAATAAAAATAAAATAGATTTATTTTTTATATTCTAACTATAGCCATTTATAATTGAGTTCCATCAATCACACGACAACTTCTGTAATATTGGTAACAGAGAGGAAGAATTGCTCACCCAGCAAAGGAGTATAAAGAGGATGTGTTCCTATTATTTATATATATATATATATATATGGGCAATGAACACTCGAGATGAGGTAGCTCTTATCCAAAATATTTAAAATCCTTCAACATTTGAATCATCGGGGTCAATCAACAAAGTAAATTGGCTTTCATTGGGATGGTGGTGATTGATAAGAATGAGAGCTCAAGGCAACCATTGTAATGGCAAATGGATAACTTTGATCGAAATTAACAATTCCTTTATAATACATGTTTTTAATATATATAAAATAAAATTAAAAATAATTAATAATTTAAAAACATTATGTATTACATATCAAAAAACATTTATTTTAATCATATTTAATATATAAAGTGCTTCATTATGTATTACATATATTTATAGAAATGATAACATTAACCTAAATATCACTATGATATATTGGTTTTCGTTAGTAAATAAACTTTTATTGATCTATAGAGATATATTAGTCTTCAATTTAAAATCTATGACATAATGAGCAACGAAAATTCAGTTTAGATTAATCACACAATATCGTGTTTCAAATCATTTCAAGCACACAATAAGATAATAAGATAAAAATGATGTGAAAGGAATCGATGGCATATGTTCCATCACACAAAAGGTATAACAAAAGTCATCTTCACTAGTTAGATTGAAGCTTGTTTCACTCTTTTTTGTTGAGAAAAAATAAAAAAGAAGGCATATAATAGCTTTTAAAGTCAAACACAGAGATCACACATACTATAAATATTACTCGAATTCAGACCTTTCCATACCGAATAGTTTTAATATCTTTGATTTTGCATTTTCAATGTAATTTTACAAGAGTAGTTAGATTGAAGCTTGTTTCACTCTTTTTTGTTGAGAAAAAATAATAAAGAAGGCATATAATAGCTTTTAAAGTCAAACACAGAGATCACACATACTATAAATATTACTCGAATTCAGACCTTTCCATACCGAATAGTTTTAATATCTTTGATTTTGCATTTTCAATGTAATTTTACAAGACTTTTTCAAAATTTGAAAATTTATAAATAACACTTCCATTTAACAAGCTCTTTAATAACAATATATTAAATCAAATCATTATATTATTAAATTTATGAATATTTTACATACTATTTTTATTGTTTCAACTACCATATTACCTTCTAGAAGGAGAGAAATAGAGATTTCAACTACCATTTTGTTTTAAATGGTAGTCCACAGTTTGTTAGAGGGCTAGTCCATTGAGAAAATGCCAACATCTTATATTTAGTAAAGAATCAAGGTATGGTTAAAAATACAATCATTACAATAGGGCTCAACAAGAGCATCATGTCACTTATAAGAATTGAATATGAGTGGGGAAGGCAACTCATTCCTCCCAACCACCCAAGCTACAACCCTATGAAAATCCCCTTATAAAGTAATCCTTAACATTTTCCAAACAAAATTAATATACTCACTCTTGCTTATGCTTGTCATAAGGTTCTTGCTTATGCTTGTCATAAGGTGGAGGCTCAATGCATTCACTGCTGCGTTTCCTTTTACCCTATTATTATGAATGCATATATCATTTAAAATTGTTTGGTAACACTTGGAACACACCACATAACCTAAACATTGTATGCACTAACAAAATCTGTTTAATTAAAAAAAAATCACAATAACACCATCTAAAATAAATAATGAATAACCACCATCTAAAAAATGAATAAACAATGAAATTACTATCATAAATATAAAAATATTTTATAAACACAATCATTGATATACGAATGTCACAGCAAAAACAACTCAAAAATATACTATAAACACAATCATTGATATATAAATATTTCAAAGCAAAAACAACTAGCATAGTTTAAAAAGTTTCCATTGTTTATCTGTGGTGACGACAACATTTTAAAAAATTAACCAATATTAAAATATATTTGTTGTGATTAAACATCAAAAATAATAATTATAATTATTATAAAAATTTTATTTATTACATTTTTATAAATTAAAATTTATATGATTTAAATATTAAAATCATAAATATATAAAAACAAATCAAAACTAACTAACCAAATAAAATGGCAAAACATTAAATATTGAGAGTATGAATTTTCGAACACATAATTTCATAATATATATATGCAGATAAGTTCAGTGAAACATAATTTCAGTATCTATGTGCACATAAAGTTTAGTTAAACATAATTTGTACCTGAGTATTTGTAAACAGTTGACTATTTGTACGTATAAAACGGTATTATATAACAAAACATTTCTCTACCAGCATTGGGGATATTTCACACAAAAGAAGTGCAAACCTATAAAGCTGTCTCACAAACACTCGGACCCTTGATCTTCAACAGTGGCTACAGAACTGGAGAAGCTGTCGGACAAACACACAAGACCTTCTATTTTCACATAACAATGGCTCCAGAACTGGACAACTATTTACAGTCACTTATGTTCGACTTGATGCCTGCAATTATTCAGAAGCTTAGCAAGGTAATTTTTATTGGGCATCAAGAAAGCTGAAAGCCTGATCAGAATTATAATGCAATGCAGAATTTGGGAACCAGTTAGTTACCACTTTCTTCTGAGCTCTCCATCGCTGACTCTGCTGCTGCTGCCGGTTGCATCTCCGCCTCTGTTATGCATTTACAGTCTTAATATTATCAGATCTACAATCGAAAGAATTTACCCAAAATGTAGCAGAAGGAAACATTACGAACCCAAAACCTTGGAAAATCGTAAAGCTGGCACCTATAAATCATGGATTATGTGCCATGGATTATGTTATCAGTTGAGAAATGAAAATTCAGGAAAGATCATCAAGAAAGCACATACCTTGGGATGAAGCGTCAAGCTTTTCAGTGTTCTTGGGCTGTGAAGCGTTAAGCTTTTCACTGTTCTTGGGCTGTGAATGGGACGTCCCAGCTAATTCCACTGCTCCAAATGATTTCAGCCACATTTCATGCATTTGGCAGAGGCACTTGGGGCATCTTGTCAATAGTTTTCCATCAGAAACCAAGCAGAAGGGGTGGAATGTGTGCCCGCACGATGCCACAATAATATCCAAGGTGTGTACTTCAAAGCCTAGATTGCAGACAGGGCAGGGAGAAACATTTATAATGGCAATTATATCATCATTGGTATCACTCGTTGCCCATAAAGGATGGCAGATTGGTCGAGGATGCAGTGAATAGCCGCCCGGCCCGCCCCTGTTCGTCTCTTTGGAAACACGAAGCCTGCCCATCTTCTTCTTATATTTCTCTTGAACTGCTAATGCACTTTTCAACTCGGCAATGGCAGCATTTACTCGAATTATCTGGCCTTCAATCTTATCCAAATCCGCGGCTTTTTCATCCCTGTTTCGTTTGCAGGCCGCTTCAATCACGGCGTTCTCTTCAAGGTTTTTCCGACAAGCCTCATATACTATCTGAGCTTTTTTAAGGCATTCGGATATTCCAGATTTCTCCCTGGCGAACAACTCATTCAGCGATTCCTCATCCTCAGTATGGCCAGATTGCCAGAGACCACAAATTTTTCCAGCGAATTTCTCCGCAAATACATTTCCAGTTTGTTGTGTAATTGCCGCCTTTATCTGCTCAATCTGGGCTCTGCAGTTATTAACCTCATCTGATGCTGTTTTACTCATCGAAGAATATGACTGGAAAATTTCTTTCACACACTGAAGTCTCTTCTCATAACCGGCTTTCAAGCTCGTCTGTATTCCAATGGCAGAATTGAGCTCTTCAATCGCAATATATATCTGTTCAACATAAGGATTCTGTACATGTTTTGAAATCCCCTCTTCCATTTTCCTTTTTCCGTGGGAGAGTACTCCATTGGTGTTACGCTCTGAGACTGATCTGGACATGTTGGCGATTCTCACACTGCTTCTTGTTTTCTGATAGCGATAGCTTCTCTGACCATGACCATAATTCTTGACAACATCCTCTGCAATGCGGTAACCATTAATAGCTTCATCCAAGGTTACTTTACGTTCACCCGCCATCGATTTCTCTGATTTCAACACCAATGGAAGTTTGCTGATATCTCTGATTTCAACACCAATGGAAGTTTGCTGATAGCTGATAGCACTGCTACAGTGAAAGATATCCAGAAAACAGCATAGAATGGAAAAACCAAACATTCCAAACCAAACATTCCAAGTATGTAATCCTACATACCTAGATCAGTAAAGATGAATCTTGAAGTGGGCAGGACAAGACTCTGATCCGCTGCAGTCTCAACACTCGTATCAATTATTCTCATGAAGTGGGCAGGACAAGACTCTGATCCGCTTGAGTCTCAACACTCCTATCAATTATTCTCATGAAGTGGGCAGGACAAGACTCTGATCCGCTGCAGTCTCAACACTCCTATCAATTATTCTCAACACTCCTATCAATTATTCTCATGAAGTGGGCAGGACAAGACTCTGATCCGCTGCAGTCTCAATACTCCTATCAATTATTCTCAACACTCCTATCAATTATTCACGACGAAAGATGTGGCTGTATTTTCCAATCATATAAACGAGTGACCTCACTATATCATAATAAAAACATATAAGCTAGCTTCAATAACTTTTATGATTCTTTAAAACATGTCATTTATTTAATTATTTTTTAAGTTGGTTTAGGAGCCTTGATTTTATTGGGTGAAAAGTGTATAAAGGTATAACTTAATTTGGTATATTTTGATAGAAATTATTTTTTATGATTAACAATTTATGATAAAAAAATAAATTTTACTTTTCCAAAAGAGTTTATACAAACACTAATAAATTTTTAAACTTATGAAATAGTAAATAAAAAAGTTTAAATATTAAAATTAAATTTATAAAATATTTGATGGTAAATTCAAACTTATAAAATAGTAAATAAGAAAGTTTAAATATTAAAATAAAATTTATAAAATATTTGAGTGTTAATTCAATATAAACTTTTAATTTGGAATCACAATGAATGAGATTTTTTAGAAGATTGACGATTAACATTATAATGCATATGTTTGTGTTGGTCCACCGGTTTGTTATGTAAATTGTCAATTTATGAGGAAACAAATATGCAAAGGTGCACGCAACAGAGGAATCTTGTGCAGGATGAATCTTGACGCGGCTTGACAGAAAAGATGGACATCGAACAGAATGAAGCGAAATTCACACAGTCGTCAGTTTAAATTGAAGTTTGTTTGAATGGTTGAACGGTCGACAAGGTGCATGCTTGAGAGATCACGCTTGTCATTCAAAGATCTTGAATTGACTGCCAACATAGAAATGCGTGAGTTAGTGAATACGCGTGGTTATAATATATTCAACCGTGTCCAAAGTCAAACTTTGGACAGGTTGAATGTAATTCTCGAAATGAAATTATAGACATGGATTATACATGAGAGATCATGATGACTCGATTAATATGATGGCAGATCGTACGATAGGATAATTAATACCATATGGCGGTCATGTAATGATTCTGAAGATCGAAATGATGCATAATCCATTCATTTAATGGAGGCGAGATGGATAAGGGAAAGAGACCACGTGCAAAGTTGACATTTGATTGATTCCTGACATAATTAGCCAATTGGATTTATCAATAATATTCAAATTTGGACACCTTGGCATATTTACTGAAGCCATTGGAAGCTATGGTTTCATTCGGCACTCCATTCGGATCGTTGTTCGTTTGCCTCGTTTGTCACCTCATTCGGATCGGCATTCGATCCGTCATTCAACCCTTCATACCGACTTGTCTCTACAAGATCTGCTTGTTGATGCTGACTGAAGCTGATTTTGCAGGGAATTTCTGAGGATGTTTGTGGGTGTGTGCAAGAAGATGAGGGTCACTTTAGATGCAATGCTACTTTTTTCAAATCTCGTTCCTGATACCTAAAACATAACGCGTTTCTGATATTTACCACCTGCCATGGTAAGACCCGAGCCTAACATGTCATTGGACATGTAGGCTAGGTAACAATAACGCGTACGCGTTATGTAGTTAAAAAACGCGTACGCGTTATGTAGTTAAAAATCGCGTACGCGATATGTAAAACTAAAAATGAATTTAAAAACACAGTCGGCCGATTTCCGACCACCCGCGACACTCACGCATCAGAAACGCGAATAGAGGCGAAATTGACCCTGGACGAAGACGGTTTGTGGCCCACTCAACTATCCGTGTTGCTCGATTTAGCTGGAGGGAAGACAAATTCACCGGTGCATTCTCATCTAGTCAGGTAATTCATTCACCCAAATCATTTTTTTGTGATTTTTTAATCCAAATTACTATTTTTTTATTGTTTAACCTAGTTTTGTAATATTGATCAAATTGGGAATAACCCAATTTTTAATTAAATTCACACCTCAAAATGAAACCCTTTTCAAAAAACTCAAAACTTCATAATCAAACCAAAAATTGAAAAAATTAAAACTCCCCCCTTTCTACAATGTATTCATCTAAGTCACCCGACACGAGTGTCCCCACCAGGCTTCAAATTTGAAGCCTTCAGGCCACTTCAAATTTTACCCACACGTCATAGAAGGCCACTTCAAATTTTACCATGCAAAAAAAATTTAATTTCATGGTCAGCCCTTCAATAATTAAATTAACCACTACTGTTTAAAATTGCAACAGAAGGGTAGCTTCAAATTTCACCCATCAACAATTTTTAGTGGGAAATTGGGAATGCGGCTACTAGCTAGGTGACTTGGGAGTGGGACTCGCTTACTCTCCAATATCCACGTGTTCGATCATCCATGGATCATGGACCATTGGGCCTCTAATAATATCATTGAGCAACTTACGTGGACGGGCTTACACTGAGTAGCCCATGGCTTGAACGCTTCGAAGTTCTCGTGTTTGTAGCGAGCGCTTACGTGTTTAACACATTTAATGGCATCAACAAAATTATTAAACCTGGAAGGTGGCTCATACGTGTTGTTGCTAGCGGGCTTACCAAGTTACAAGTTATCACATACCAATTCGTGAATGCTGACTCCGTGAGTTAATTGAGTATTCAATGTATAATATATTATGTTAATATGCCCCCGCGAATTTGGCATTTCAGACAAAATCCACAATCCATAAACTTCTTGTAATGTTGCAGGTTATTGCTCCTGCCCGTGGCCCCTACCTATAGACCTGTGTTTTCTTTGTTGTATCAAGTTAATCCTACCATCTACGGCTCCCAGCCTCACACCCTGTGTTTTCTTTGTTGTATCAAGTCAATCCTGCAGCTCCCAAGTTCCACCTTTTGTTTTCTTTGTTGTATCAAGTCAATGCTGGAATTCCATGCTTCCATGGCTCCGACCATATTGCATGAATAGAAACAAGCTTTTTCTTATACCCCTATTCCACTGTGGTTGAGCTACTTCCAAGTTCCACCTACCCTATCTCCTCCAGTCCTCCAGGATAGTTTGCGGAGCGAAGCTGGCAATGCCAGCCTGCCATAAACATATTTAAAGAATTCGTTTTCTTTGAGGAGCTCAACTTCAAGGCTGACTAGATTTTTGACATCCTATGAATTTACAGGTCTGCTATATCCACTGAAAAATAAAGCCTCTCAACTTTACTACGTTAGTAAACATTGAAATTTTGATGTACTATTACATTTTCAAATGAAAAGAATAACTTATTATTAATAAAAAAATCAAATCATATTAATATATTAATGAATTTGAATTTAGCTTCCCAATATTAAAATAAATTATACATTTTAAATGATCCACAACCAAATATTATCCTGAGAAGGAAATGGAAAAAAAGGAATTTCCTCAACACAACATGCTATTTCCTTATGATGATGCTTTTACGTTTATGATTACCAACCTTGGAATCAGGTTTGGTTATCCGAAGGTGTAATATCTTCTAAGCTAAGTCAATAGGTAGGGATGTTGGTATTGATATAATTATGACAAAGTTTTATAAAGGATTAGGAACAATTCCGTTGGCTTGTAGATGACATATTTATGGATAAAAAGCTTGTTGTTATGAGATAATGACATCATGCCTCAAAAACATGTCCCATACAATCTAATGTTAATGGGCGCTCTACATAGAAATTGGAATGTCAACATTTGTGAGTACAATAAATATGTGGATGATTTTGGCCTACTACAACTTTAATATATTGAGTGGATTGATAACCTTCACAATTATATAAGAGATTGTAGCTATGACTAGGAGGAGAGTTAACAATGCAACAAAATCAAGTAATCGAATTTTGTGCATAAAATGAACATAAGACTCCCACCAAATTTCACTGAATCTACGTCTTAACAAAAGAACTCATCGTTTCACGGGATTCCACCCCATCAATCCTTTTAACAGTAATGGCCATAACAGTTGCTACAACCCTAGCGCGAGAAAAATCAATCGAGCTACGCATGACAATACTTGAAACCAGACTTTTTGAACTCCCTATTACGTCATAGGAATCAATACTACTTTCTCCACAACATGTGGCACCCTCAATATCTTCCATCACCGCAATTTACATTTGATAAAAAACTTGTTCCCAAATAGTAATTACCCCATTCTTTGCTCTAAAAAGGCCTCGGTTAACCTAGAATCCAATCCATACAACATGAACACATCCATATATACACATAGAATAAATATTAATAAATTTCTCATAGCCCTTCAATAGTGTTCAATATCTCATAGCCCTTCATAGTGAAATGGGACCCCACCCTTCAAATTTGATCCCTGGTCCCCACTAGACACGGTGACCCCCGGAATTATGACACGTAGGACACGGTGACCCCCGGAATTAATATATTTTTAAAATATATTAAAATTTAAAAATATAGACATATAGATCATCCAATAAAATTTAACATTTACAATTACAAATATTCAATAGAAATTACATTTACAATTACAAATATGAAATATTCAATAGAAATTAGATCATTCACAAATCACAACACATTTGTCATTCACAATCACAAAACAAAATGAGACATTGAGACACATAGATGCAAACTCATCACTGCCTTGATCCTCCTCCTCCATGCCTGAATCAACAAACTCATCACTGCCTTGATCCTCCTCCTCCTCCTCTCTGCCAATCTGACTAACTTACTTTTTAATTGTCAAATGTTTAATTTTAAGTTTTAAATGTATGTAAGTAAATGCCATTAAATTGCTTATGTGAGTTTGATTTAATACATGTTCAATTTTGAAGAGACGTCATTATATACCATGTATATGTTTCTAATGATTTTCGTATTAATGTCTTTATTGCAGTTGCGGCTATGGATGCCAATGCCGAAATATTGATTGAGCTTGCCCAATTGAGGGGCATAAGTGCAGCTTTTAGTGGTGGCGACAGGATTCGCCGTTCACTTGCATCAACCTTGGATGCAATTGTGGACACAATTTCACAATCTACGAATGTCCTATATGATATTGCATCTTACAAAGAAAGAAAAAGACAACAATATGCTGATGGACTAGATTACAATGTAGTAAAAAAGTTGAAAATATCCAAAGAGGTTATATTTGCATTGTTTAGGGACCCTCGTACGGGGGAAATCGCTAATGCAAGCAAGCTACATATCTCCATTGAGTGGTGCACGTTTCAACCATTTGTTGATAACTGGATGGACAGATGGTACATGGTTTTTGATATGCCACCACACAACAACAGGGAAATTCCCTTATATTTCCTTCGAAAGATGTACGCAGAGTTCGTGTTGCATAAACACGTTAACTATTTTGACATCTTACAGTTCCAGGGGATCGGTGGGGGGATGCCCCAAAACCGACCCAATGCCAGGCTTCGAGACCAAGATCGCCCTATCCCTGCACCTCGCAGGCATTTGCCTGGGCCAGATGTCCCACCAGCACATCGCATTATTCCGCAGACACGGGCGGTTGTTCTCCATGGCAGGATGGTTCAACATATGGGTGAGGAAGGGACATCTGTCCCTGGTGTGGTACATACACCAGCTCGTCACCATGCAGGACCATCAGCTAGTGCAGGACCATCAGGACCATCCACTAGTGCAGGACCATCAGGACCATCCACTAGTGCAGGACCATCAGCTATTCCCCATCCTAGTACTGATCCTCACGAGTGCACGTCATGTGGTCGTCCCTGCTATGGTATTGCCTCAGATGTTGCCTTCAGTGGCTTTTTGAGAGAGGTATCTTGATGGTTAATTGTAATAAATTCTTCATTTATTTTTGTCTTTGTACACATATATATAGTTTGAGCTAATATATTAATTTTGTGAACTTGCAGTTGATGATGATTGCCGGCAGTGACGCCCCAGAGCCGGATGTTCCAGACTCTACAGGGGGGCATGATGCTACCCATTCGGTAGGCCCATCTTATATACCACCTATTTCCGTATCTCACACTGAGGTAAACATTTTAAAATTTCAGTTTTTTAATACTTGTTAATTTGTTAATTTCCACATACTTTACATTTTAGTTCATTAATGCTATATACGGTCTAATATTTACAATTATTAAACTTGCAGATGGCAGATCCTTCACAGGGGCAAGGTAATGTGGAGGTAGTACCCATGGTCATACCGTCCCCTGAAACGTCTGGGCTCCAGGTAAACAATTAAAAATGACATTTTTTAAATACATGTTTGTTTGTTGAATCATGCATGTCTAACTACATGAACACTTGCTGACTGTAGGCACCATCCGACACATCTGGCCCATTGCCTGGATTTGCATCTCCCTCCAGGCCATTCGTGAACAAGGGTCATGTGTATGTGAGGCGTTCTACTCCGATAAAGACTCCAGCTGCCCACGACCATGGGCTTACTCACACCACGGTAATGTATATCCTTCGATGATATTTGTTGTTTAACTTGAAATCCAGTGCATAAATCGTTTTTGTTAATGTTTGAATTGCATGTTTACTGCAACAGGAACCCGAGTTGTCTGCTGAGAACCTTGCATCAATGGTTGATGCAGCAGTTAGTGCCGCATCTGCAGTGGCGACTGATCACACACAGGTATGTAACTATTTCAACATTATCTTTACATAGTTTATTATTGTTGGACCTATTGTTTATTCATGCATTTCTAACTATTTCAACATTTTTTCATTGTAGCCACCACCAGCAGGAGCAGTGCTTGGCCCCCCTGGTTCGACCATCCTGGATGTTCAACCGACGGCTCCATCTGCTACACAAGCAACGCAATCTCCTTTGTCAGTTGAGGTGAGATGTCCTTCAGTGACCAACTGTTTCATGCACTTTCCATGCACCAGTTGATAATTGTTGAGCTAATGTATTAGTGTACATAGTTAGTTGAATTTAACAATTGATATTTAATTTGCAGGATCCAGGGATGCACATTGATCCTAGGGATGTGCCTAGAGGATCAACCTCGGGAAAGAACAAGAGAAAGCTTGAGTTTTGATAGTTTTGGATAGTTTTGGACACATGTGCTTTTGGATACTTTTGTATATATATGTACTTTTCGATACATTCAGTTTTGGAGACATGTACATTGACTTTATTGTGCATGTACTTTTGGAAACATGTACATTGACTTCATTGGATACATGTACTTTTTGATACTTTTGGATATACATGTACTTTTGGAGACATGCACTTTTGGAGACTTTTGGATATACATGTACTTTTGGAGACATGCACTTTTGGATACTTTTGGATATATATGTACTTTTGGATACATGTACTTGTGTCAATCTAATGTGTTGATGTGTAATTTAATCAAACTAAATGCAATACAATGTTTTCAAGGTTTCAACGAACTCACTCATGCACACCCATTGCCATCAACTACCAATGAAAGTCTAACATTATGAGGTTCTTCTTTAAAAATGGGTAATATTTCCTTGATGATCGTAAATTGAGAACCATTTGTAGCCACTCATATAATACCATCTTCACTTATCTTTGTACATGATAATCCATATAATGTGCTATGTTTTTTAACCTAAACAATCATCAAAAACCTATAATTATAGGGATATGACAAAGAACCTTATGGGGCACCTTATATATTAACCTTGTGTATACATTAGGATCTTTGTCATACCATTGTTTGAAATGTCATTCAATACCTTCAATTTTATCAACATCAAATTAGTAGACAAAGTGACTCATCTTTGATCTCTTGTATAGGCCTTTGTGTGCCTTATCAATAAGATGTACATCATGAATATTATCATAGGTCTCATACATAGGTGCATCCTCATCCATGCAAACAAAGGTGTCATGGATCAACCTATTATCCCTTTATTCTCAATAATATTAGTATCATTATCTTCCATAGGATCAAATTCAACTCCATCACCCCCATTATTGCTACTCTAAATTGCAGCCTTAGGAGTTTTGATCATGTGTTTTTGTCTCTTTAGGAGTTTTGAAATATTATAATCTTTCAAAAATAATATGGAAGTTCAAATATTTAAAAGTGGCTTAAATTATAAAATGGGTGGAAATTCACCAAGTGTCCCTGAACGGCATTTTCATGCGACTTGCAACTCGACATAACTCGGAAACCGGACGTCGGACCGACGAACCGTCGACTCCGTTGGTCTCCTGGCGTGCGATTACCTCTAGGGGCCCTCTCCCTCATCTCCCCATGGCCCAGCGGCTTCATTGTGCATTCATTTCGTAAACTAGGGTTTTGCTCAGTTTAATTGCATGCAATCTCGCATTGGTGGGTCAACTCTGCAAAAACCTCCCCCGAGCCAGTGTTGGCAGTGTTCCCACGTCGGCATTTCCCACACACACTTGCGGGAGCCAACGGCACGCAATCTTCCTGCTCCGTTTGCGTTTTGGCTCCCGGACGGAAATTCACCAAGTGTCCCTGAACAGCATTTTCATGCGACTTGCAACTCGACATAACTCGGAAACCGGACGTCGGACTGACGAACCGTCGACTCCGTTGGTCTCCTGGCGTGCTTTTACCTCTAGGGGGCCCTCTCCCTCGTCTCCCCATGGCCCAGTGGCTTCATTGTGCATTCATTTCGTAAACTAGGGTTTTTCTAAGTGTAATTGCATGCAATCTCGCATTGGTAGGTCAACTCTGCAAAAAACTCCCCCGAGCCAGTGTTGGCAGTGTTCCCACGTCGGCATTGCCCACACACACTTGCGGGAGCCAACGGCACGCAATCTTCCTGCTCCGTTTTCTTTTTGGCTCCCGGACGGAAATTCACCAAGTGTCCCTGAACGGCATTTTCATGCGACTTGCAACTTGACATACCTCGGAAACTGGACGTCGGACCGACGAACCGTCTACTCCGTTGGTCTCTTGGCATGCGATTACCTCTAGGGGGCCCTCTCCCTCGTCTCCCCATGGCCCAGTGGCTTCATTGTGCATTCATTTCGTAAAATAGGGTTTTGCTCAGTGTAATTGCATGCAATCTCGCATTAGTAGGTCAACTCTGCAAAAACCTCCCCCGAGCCAGTGTTGGCAGTGTTCCCACGTCGGCATTGCCCACACACACTTGCGGGAGCCAACGGCACGCAATCTTCCTGCTCCGTTTGCTTTTTGGCTCCCGGACGGAAATTCACCAAGTGTCCCTGAACAGCATTTTCATGCGACTTGCAACTCGACATAACTCGGAAACCGGACGTCGGACTGACGAACCGTCGACTCCGTTGGTCTCCTGGCGTGCGATTACCTCTAGGGGGCCCTCTCCCTCGTCTCTCCATGGCCCAGTGGCTTCATTGTGCATTCATTTCGTAAACTAGGGTTTTGCTCAGTGTAATTGCATGCAATCTCGCATTGGTAGGTCAACTCTGCAAAAACCTCCCCCGAGCCAGTGTTGGCAGTGTTCCCACGTCGGCATTTCCCACACACACTTGCGGGAGCCAACGGCAAGCAATCTTCCTGCTCCGTTTGCTTTTTGGCTCCCGGACGGAAATTCACCAAGTATCCCTCAACAACATTTTCATGCGACTTGCAACTCGACATAACTCAGAAACCGGACGTCGGACCGACGAACCGTCGACTCCTTTGGTCTCCTGGCATGCGATTACCTCTAGGGGGCCCTCTCCCTCGTCTCCCCATGGCCCAGTGGCTTCATTGTGCATTCATTTCGTAAACTAGGGTTTTGCTTAGTGTAATTGCATGGAATATCGCATTGGTAGGTCAACTCTGCAAAAACCTCCCCCGAGCCAGTGTTGGCAGTGTTCCCACGTCGTCATTGCCCACACACACTTTAGGGAGCCAACGACACGCAATCTTCCTGCTCCGTTTGCTTTTTGGCTCCCGGACGGAAATTCACCAAGTGTCCCTGAACGGCATTTTCATGCGACTTGCAACTCGACATAACTCGGAAACCGGACATCGGACCGACGAACCATCGACTCCGTTGGTCTCCTGGCGTGCGATTACCTCTAGGGGGCCCTCTCCCTCGTCTCCCCATGGCCCAGTGGCTTCATTGTGCATTCATTTCGTAAACTAGGGTTTTGCTCAGTGTAATTGCATGCAATCTCGCATTGGTAGGTCAACTCTGCAAAAACATCCCCCGAGCCAGTGTTGGCAGTGTTCCCACGTCGGCATTGCCCACACACACTTGCGGGAGCCAACGGCACGCAATCTTCCTGCTCCGTTTTCTTTTTGGCTCCTGGACGGAAATTCACCAAGTGTCCCTGAACGGCATTTTCATGCGACTTGCAACTCGACATAACTCGAAAACCGGACGTCGGACCGACGAACCGTCGACTCCGTTGGTCTCCTGGCATGCGATTACCTCTAGGGGGCCCTCTCCCTCGTATCCCCATGGCCCAGTGGCTTCATTGTGCATTCATTTCGTAAACTAGGGTTTTGCTCAGTGTAATTGCATGCAATCTCGCATTGGTGGGTTAAACTTGCTCACCTTGCAAACATCATCCATCAAACAGAAATTTGATGGAGTTGAAATCAATGGATTGCTTGTCACAATAGGCATTCATAAGTTTGCGTAATTGAATACTCCTCTTAATACCTAAAAAATACTTCATCCCCATCCTGCAGATCCCAAACAATGTCAAAGGTAAGAAGGATTTCCATATAATCCAAATATATGTTTTGTTTCAAATATATTTTACATGGAAACATACAAAAATGGAATCTAATATTTCGTTTGCATTCGGAAGAAAAGATTGGCAAGGCCAACATTGGCTTCCTTTTGGATTAATATCTCCATTTATAATTCCATAGATTTATGCAGTTGTCTTAATCCTAATTGTATACATTGCATGAGAATAAACACCATCAATCTCATTTTTGAGACTTGGTTGTCATGTTAATGCAAATGTAAATGTAAAGGTTGCCTTTACAGGACTTTTGAAACTGAGTGTGGGAAAGGGGATCATGATCGAGATGTTGTGTAGGTAAAAATTATATTCTGCAGGTAAAAATGGAAGTTTACGAGAAATTCTCTCATTAGTTACACAAAATCTATTGTTGAATGGTGTTCTTCAATAATTGTAGATGGAACAAGAAGACGAGATATTTTTGGGAGGTGGTTGATGTAGATCAATCACATAGAATAATGCATGGAATTTGTGGATTTCATTTAGTTTGAAACTCAAACAATGTTATAGTAGAAATATGAACAAGAAAATTCTATCACTCGCCATTATTCTAGGTATAAATATTGAATTATCCTAGTTGGATGAGGACTAATCAACCATTTCACCACATTATGATCATGTCTCAAATCTTGTACAACCAAGTTTTGTGAATATGAGATTAAATCTTATCAACTAGCATGAATACATTACATTTTGTCTATTTAGTGGACTCACACGTTGGAACTGATGTTTTTTAAAATGAACATATATGCAATGGTTTCCCTGAAAGATAATTAATGGGGCACTCACTATTTGTTGGCATGTTCCTTAAAGGCGAACCAAACCCTCATGTCTCACTAATAGATGACAATGGTGATCAACTTGTAATCAGTTTGATGGTTATTAAAGGATAATATCTAACACTAGATGACCAAACATGGAAGAAGGTTGGTTATGTATTTCAAGATTAGACTAGGTGAATCTATATACCACTTTACAAACTTAGTTTTCGATACAAACCTCAAACTACAAACAATGCCAAGGAAGCACCCATCAAAGGTATGATACTTCAAGCCTCATTGTGAACATGAAAAGTTAATGGAGATCATTAGTAATAGACATGATCCAAATGGTCTACTTAGATGACCATAGGTAAGTAGATAAGTAAGATTGCCTAACATGGTCACTCTTGTGTTATATTCCAAGGTATATGGGTTGTTTGTTATTTTTGTTAATTTTTCAATTCATTTATGTAGATTACTCATATTAAATTGTTTATAATGAATTAGTCTAATAATGGTGTCCTTGTATGTGTCCAGATTATCCAAAGAATCATAAGCACATGAAATCCCATCAATAAGAACAATGGTCTTTTTCAACACCACCAAAGAAAAAATCAGAAAAATGAAATGACCTACTTCAAAAATTATTTTATTACTTATTGTGCATGGTCCATCAAACAAAAGGTAAACAAACACAATTATATGGCCTACAATGTAGGTCTTTTGATGCTCTATTTCACAAGGTTTTAACAAACACACTTGTTGTGATCATCATTAAAGTCTACAATTTCTTTCAATGAATGTGCCAAATTGACCTAACAACATAGGAAATTGAAAACCACATCCATTGAAAGGAATAATTCAGTTTTTTTTGTCATGAATTAATTTACTATCATGGATTTATGGCTCCCGGCAGTGTTCCCACGTCGACATTGCCCACACACACTTGCGGGAGCCAACGGCATGCAATCTTCCTGCTCCGTTTTCTTTTTGGCTCCCGGACGGAAATTCACCAAGTGTCCCTGAACGGCATTTTCATGCGACTTGCAACTCGACATAACTCGGAAACCGGACGTCGGACCGACGAACCGTCGACTCCATTGGTCTCCTGGCGTCGATTACCTCTAGGGGGCCCTCTCCCTCGTCTCCCCATGGCCCAGTGGCTTCATTGTGCATTCATTTCGTAAACTAGGGTTTTGCTCAGTGTGGGAGTGTGCAATTTTTGCACACAGGGGTCAACTTTGGAAAATCATCCACCGGGCAAGTATGGCTAGTGTTCCTAGCCCGAACCTATCTAGACACACCTGCAGGACTCCTCGGAACCCGGTTTTGTTGCATGGTTGGAGTTCTATGCCCCCGGTAGGTATCCAGCAGGTGTCCCTAAAGGCCTTCTGGTAGTGAGACGGGACGAGCCATAGAATGAAGCCCGTGGCTCGGATCGACGAACCGTCGACTCTGTTGGATTCAGCACACCGGGATAGTGCCAGGGATGCCCCTCCCCTCCTACCCGGTGGCCCATGTGTCACCTTGCAGGTCCATCTTGGAAACTAGGGTTTTGCTCAGTGTGGGAGTGTGCAATTTTTGCACACGGGGGTCAACTTTGGAAAATCATCCACCGGGCAAGTATGGCTAGTGTTCCTAGCCCGAAACTGTCTACACACACCTGCAGGTCTCCCCGGAACCCGGTTTTGTTGCATGGTTGGAGTTCTATGCCCCCGGTAGGTATCCAGCAGGTGTCCCTGAAGGCCTTCTGGTAGTGAGACGGGACGAGCCATAGAATGAAGACCGTGGCTCAGATCGACGAACCGTCGACTCCGTTGGATTCAGCACACCGGGATAGTGCCAGGGGTGCCCCTCCCCTCCTACCCGGTGGCCCATGTGTCACCTTGCAGGTCCATCTTTGAAACTAGGGTTTTGCTCAGTGTGGGAGTGTGCAATTTTTGCACACGGGGGTCAACTTTGGAAAATCATCCACCGGGCGGGTATGGCTAGTGTTCCTAGCCCGAACCTGCCTAGACACTTTGGAAACTAGGGTTTTGCAGGTCCATGATGATGATGATGGTGATGATGATGAAGATGTTGATGATGATGAAGATGTTGATGATGATGGCTTGGTCTAAGGTGGTGCTCTCAACTAGCTAATTCATTATGAAATATTTAACAAGACATGAATTAAATTTAATATAAGTGTATTGTTTAATATAGTGAGCATGAATTGAATTAATTTTGTTGGGTGAAGCCAATAATCAACATGATGAACATAATATAATTTTAGGGTTTACTGATCATATGTAAAAAATGGATTAAAAAACACAATTATTATAATTTTAGTTTAATGTTTATCCACTTTAATCCATATATTTTTTAGTTTTGACTATGAATACACAATAATTATTATATATATATGTGTGTGTTTTTGTGTGGATAACTTAGAGATGTATAATAAAAATGGGTAAAAGGTGGTTGTCACTAGAGACTTTCATAGTTGTATAGTGAAAATGTAATAGCTATTAAAATTTGGATTAGAAAATTATTAAAGAAAATAAATTCTATAGAAATGGGTAAAAGGTGGTTGTCGCTAGATTAAGAGAGACTTTCATAGTTGTATAGTGTACAATTGTCTAGTGGTTATGGCAGTGATGTGTAAAATCTTATGATCACATGAAAGAGATCACAAATAGGTTCATAAAACTAAGAACAACAATACTTTGAGCAATTTTTCAAAGGAAACTAGAATAGAGCCAGTAAAGAGAAAAAAATACTAAAAACTTGATTTCATACTAAAATGAATGAAAAATGGTTTTACATAAAGAAATTTGAATTACTCAAGGAACCAATTCGATTGTCTAGTGATTCATAAGGATTTAGTTGGGCTTAACATAGAGATTAAATGCCCTTAAAGTTAGCTAAGCAACCCCTCAAACATGATTAATATATGGTTTACTGATCATATGAACATAATATAATTTTAATCCATCTCTTGTAAATTTGGCATATCAAGAACGCAAAATTGACATATTCATATGAAACATACATGTGAAAATTGAGCATATATCAATATTCAATTACAAATAGTGAAAATAGTATAGTATTAAAAGTATGTAACGTACCTCATCATGCTAGATCCCACCTATTATCATACAACCAAGCCCTCCGGATCATCTCTTATACTGATGGTCTCCATTAGTCTCTCGTGCTCTGTATCCGGTAAGAAGTAGCGTACCTTCAATGTATTTCGACTAGGCATTGTTCGTACATGAAGGTTTGTGCCAATGATTAAGTTGGTAAAGTGATATACACTTGCACCTGGTTTGTAATCCCTGTAAACATATCCACCCTTATTTCTTCCATTGTTGTCCCGTGTCAAGTATTCACCTTTAACAACCATAGACCCAGTTGGAAAGTGGTTGTTTTCATCGTCAGTCATGGACACAATGAGAGTTTTCTTTCCATCTATACAGCGTGCCAACCAGTATTCATCACCCCATTCAGTATCTTTTGAGGCAACCACTGTGTATATGTGCCCTGCATTATATGATTGTAGGTATATGATCAAAATATTTTTCGTGCGATACAAGGCCATTAATATGCATTTGAAGACTACGTAAACAAACAAAAAATGTTAAGGAAATGCATCATACCGGGTTGTACAAGGTCTGAGACATGATCAAAATCTGCAGAAATAGATGATTGGTCTTCTTCCAACGGAGTTAACTCAACAATTGCACGCTGATCAAGTGGAAGTGATATGCGATCCCATCCATCAACCCAATCCAATGATTCACACCCATCCCAGTCACCATCACAACAAGGCGGGAAAAAACAAGCGAGTTTTCTGGTCCAAATTTCAAATACTGGGTTATCAGAGCTTCGAACCGAATGAAAGCCACGAGTCCCAGGCACAGTCTTGCATTCCCATGCATGTGAACGATCTATGTCTACCACCTCCCAAAAAAATCTCTCCACATGTCTCTTTCTTGTGGATTCTACTCGCATAGTTGATTCCTCTCCCATTACTGACGTGCACCACCTGACTATAGATTGAGCATTTAGAATAGTAGATTCTGTAGATACTTTCAATTCCTCTCTTCGTAGGGCTGTTTTGACACATGCTCCGGCTCCATCATGCTCTCCTTTACCATGCCCAGTCTCAAAATAGTTCCACATATGTGGCACTTTGTAGTTTTTATGCAATGAACACAACCACTGAAATATGCGTGCATTTTTGAACTGACCAGCACACCCATCAGACCAAATCCAGTGTCGGTCCATCTGTATGTTCCTTCCCTTCAAGTGATCATAGAACATGATGAAGCAATGACGTACATAGTGGAAGTCGTGGCACCTATCATCACTTATGTAGAAGTGATATTCCTTCAGAATTTCTCTTTGCTCTTCAGTGCTATTTGGGCCATGCCTATATGTGATATGGACCATCAAGGAAACCTGCTCAGAGTGATAATACTGACTTTGGATCTCATTTTGAGGTTGCAGAGTGTAGTTCTCGGAAAAATCAACAACTGAAAGTATAGTACCAAGGGGAAATGTATCTCTACATATTCTAAACTTCTCATCCTGCCATCGTGCCACATGGACATGCTGAACATATTGATGTGTCTTTTCAATAAATTCCTTGATGAAGTCACTAACTTGTACCTGGTGACACAAAATGATCTCAATGTCAGTTTTTTGTTGTAAGTAAGGATTGAAATGTAACCGTTACAACATAATTTTATAGATATAAATGCATACCTGAGATGTCACCAATTGTATTTTTTTGCTTTCTTTCCCTGGGACTATTTCATAGTTGATATATTTGAAACTTTTCATGTCTGTAACCATTTTCCCAAATTCACTGTCTCCATTCTCGTGCATACATTGGCTCAATAATGCCATTCCAGCACAGTTGGATCATGTTCCATCCAAACAAGATTTTGCATAGTATGTTTGCCCCTCGGGCCTATTGCACATGATGCTATGAATGAATTCTCTTGATGAAGTCGGTGGTATTGTCATGGAGCAATCCTGCACAATGTTAGTATGCAACACACGACGAATGTACAAAAATGTTTCATAGTAATATTCATATTCTACATGGTATCTACAACAACAAGTGTTACGAAGAGTATTTATTCTAACATACCATGGCTTACATTTCTCAAAAGATCTTTGCCCCAAGTTCAATTGTCTATGCTCAATCTTAAATTTCTCGTAAAGCTCTATCTGTGTTATATCAAGAAGATGCTTAGTATGTGGTTCACGATCCTTTGAACCCCTTCTTAGTTTTAGTACATCCTTTCGGTTTGAAGAAGGCCTTGTGTGATCATGCCAAAAATTGTGCACTAGTCCCTTTACTGCATCAACTAGCTTCATGTCACGACGTGGCAACCGACCAACAAAGGCCCAAAAATATGTCTGATCGGTTGTGTCAAGATGTTCTCTTCTAATAGAATACCTACGGAGGGTTTTTACATTCAAATTAACTAGTTCGGATGTAGGCCTGAGAATACGAAGGGCCCTGGTGTTCTTATCTGCAATTGATTGTGACAACACACGACGAGCAGCATTGCGGTCCTTTGAACGTGTGTTCTTACAAATTTTACCAAATGCATCTACTAGGATTTTAACTATATGAGAACTTGGTTCAGAATTCTTTATCATCTTTATCCCTAACTTTTTCCTAACAACATTCATGCTCCTAGATTTTAACAATGATAAAAATAATCTACATTTATCTCCATCACATTTAGAAACAAAATATTTATCAAGTATCTGTTGAGTTTGATAAGCAATACTACGTTTAGATAGCGTACCTTCAATGGAATTCATAAGTCTTTCATCAACTTGTATACGCTTCGGAGTTCTTCGACGTGTGCTTGCTAATGGAGGTAAGGGGGTTGGAATTGTACCATGTAGCGCATCACCAAGACGCTCTGGCGTTTCAGTAGTAGCTCGGTGTCCTTCATTCTCTTCCTGGTAGTTGGATGGTGGAAGTCCAACATCCTCATCCATGGTCTGTGGAAGTCCAACATCCCCTTGTGGAAGTCCAACATCCTCATCGATGGTGTGGATAACATTCTCTTCTTCAACAGTAGGCAAAATGTCCAACGCCTCTCTGACTTCATCGCTTGTATAACCACATCCGGATAGCAAATTGAGTGTTTCTTCGTGAGCTTCATCTTGAGATGGTAACTTATCACTTTGACTTGAAGTGGGAATTGAAACATCCCCTAATGAGCACCTACGTTTTGCTTCTTGATTACTTCCATGGGGTGCTTGTTCAACAACTATTGTGGAAATTGAAGGTCCCTCTTGTCGTGGATTAATAGGATGAACCATGGTATCCTCTACAATTGGATTTGGATTAGTTTCCAAAGAAAGCCTCCGATTCATCATGTATATTCTTTTCTTTTCTTTCTCTTCTTCAATGACTTCTTGAGATCTCTTCTTCCTTGTTGATTTGTTTACTCGGTTACGTGCATTCCCCATCACCACAATGATCAATTCAATATAGTTTGTTTTTGTTGCTCCTCAATTACAAGCTCTTCAATAATAAGCAAATGGAAGTTCTTCCTTGTTGGTCTTGAAGCTTGATATCTTACCTTGTGTGCTCCTCAAATATAGGCAAAATGAATCTTTCAAAGGCCTTATCTTTGGTGTTCTTCAATTGGAGATTCTTCAAGCTTGCTAATTATTTTCTTCAAATATGGCCATATAACCCAACACCACAGTGAGCAACCATGAAAGATGTCCTCAATGCTGCACCTGCATAAAAAAAATGATGGAGTTGGTGTAGAATGTGAAAATTTTCAGACGCGGGCTTGTGCTGTTCGAAAAATCGTGGGATTGTTGCTTTCGTTCGGACAGAGTGAAGTTGCTCTCGGACAGCAACAGTCCATTATTTCTGGAGTTCCAAAACGCGTACGCGTTATATAAATATAAAACGCGTGCGCGATATGTAGTGAAAAAACGCGAACGCGATATAGTCAAGCACAATAAATAGGTTAGGTGCACGGCTAGGGAAACGAACAAAATCAAAGAAAACTAATAATTTATATGATTGCATACAAAACAAATGTTTTGTATGGTTTAATACCCCCTAGCTCTCTCCCAATAATCCCTAGATACCCCCTATCTCTTTCTAAATATCTGTCCCTCATTCTCCCTACATGTTTCTTTCATGTTTCTTTCTCTCCCTTCAGCCATGTCTCTACCACCCCACTCTCCATCTCTCCACCTTCTCTTTATCTTCGTCATTATCCCTCCCTATAGCACTCTCTCCCTTCTTCTCCCTTAATCACTAACCCTCTACGCCTTTATCCCTCCCCCCTGCCCTCTCTGTCTTACCCTGTTCCTAGAGCCCCTCCCCCATAAAGGCCTTTAGACCCTCTTCTAAATATTAATCCCTAAGTGCATAAGTGCACAAGATGATGAGGAGGAGGAGGGTGATGACAATGAAGATGATAAAGATGATGAGGAGGAGGAGGGTGATGACAATGAAGATGATCATGATGCAGATGAAGATGATAAAGATGATAATGTTGATGAAGATGATGGTGATGATGATGAAGATGTTGATGATGATGGTGATGAAGATGTTGATGATGATGGTGATGATGATGGTGATGAAGATGATGGTGACATGATGGAGATGTTGATCTGATGAGGAAGATGATGATGATGATGGTGATGATGATGAAGATGTTGATGAGGACGATGATGGAGATGAAGATGATGATGATGAAGAAGATGATGATGATGGAGATGTTGTGTTGATGGGGAACCTAGAGATGACAATGATGATGAAGATGGTGATGGTGATGGTGATGGTGATGGTGATGACGATGAAGATTTTGATGATGATGCTGATGGCGATGATGATGAAGATGTTGACGATGATGGTGATGGTGATGTTGAGATGATGATCATGATGATGTTAGGAAGATCATGATGGTGATGATGGTGATGATGATGGAGAAAATGACAATGATGGATATGTTGATGAGGAACCTGCAGATGCCAATGATGATGATGATGGAGATGTTGATGAGGAACCTACAGATGCCAATGATGATGGTGATGACGATGAAGATGTTGATGATGATGGTGCTGGTAATGATGATGATGATGATGATGACGAAGATGATGGTGACATGATGGAGATGTTGATCTGATGAGGAAGATGATGATGATGATGATGGTGATGATGATGAAGATGTTGATGACGATGATGATGGTGATGAAGATGATGATGATGAAGAAGATGATGATGATGGAGATGTGTTGATGGGGAACCTAGAGATGACAATGATGATGAAGATGGTGATGGTGATGACGATGAAGATTTTGATGATGATGCTGATGGCGATGATGATGAAGATGTTGACGATGATGGTGATGGTGATGTTTAGATGATGATCATGATGATGTTCAGAATATCATGATGGTGATGATGGTGATGATGATGGAGAAAATGACGATGATGGATATGTTGATGAGGAACCTGCAGATGCCAATGATGACGATGATGGAGATGTTGATGAGGAACCTACAGATGCCAATGATGATGGTGATGACGATGAAGATGTTGATGATGATGGTGTTGGTAATGATGATGATGATGATGATGATGATGATGAAGATGAAGATGATGGTGACATGATGGAGATGTTGATCTGATGAGGAAGATGATGATGATGATGATGGTGATGATGATGAAGATGTTGATGACGATGATGATGGTGATGAAGATGATGATGATGAAGAAGATGATGATGATGGAGATGTGTTGATGGGGAACCTAGAGATGACAATGATGATGAAGATGGTGATGGTGATGACGATGAAGATTTTGATGATGATGCTGATGCTGATGATGATGATGATGATGATGATGATGATGATGATGAAGATGTTGACGATGATGGTGATGGTGATGTTCAGATGGTGATGATGATGATGATGATGATGATGATGATGGAGATGTTGATGAGGAAGGGGGAGATGACAATGATGATGAAGATGTTTATGGTCATGAAGATGATGATGATGGTGATGGTGATGATGATGGAGATGATGGAGATGATGGAGATGGCGATGAAGATGATGATGATGATGATGATGGTGAAGATGATGAAGAAGATGATGATGATGGAGCTGTTGACCTGATGACGATGAAGATGATGATTATGGTGATGATGATGAAGATGTTGATGCTGATGATGATGGTGATGAAGATGATGATGATGGAGAAGATGATAATGATGGAGATGTTGATGAGGAACCTACAAATGCCAATGATGATGATGATGATGATGGTGATGACAATGAAGATGTTGATGATGATGGTGATGGTAATGATGATGAAGATGATGATGATGATGGTGATGGTGATGGTGATGTTTAGATGATGATGTTCAGAAGATGATGGTGACATGATGGATATGTTGATCTGATTCAAGGAAGATAATGATGATGATGATGATGGTGATGATGATGAAGATGTTGATGATGATGATGATAGTGATGAAGATGATGATGATGAAGAAGATGATGATGATGGAGATGTTGATGTTGATGGGGAACCTAGAGATGACAATGATGATGAATATGGTGATGGTGATGGTGATGGTGATGACGATGAAGATTTTGATGATGATGGTGATGGTGATGATGATGAAGATGTTGATGATGATGGTGATGGTGATGTTTAGATGATGATCATGATGATGATAATGATGATGGAGATGTTGATTTGATGAGGAATATGATGATGATGATGATGATGGTGATGATGATGAAGATGTTGATGATGACGATGATGGTCATGAAGATGATGATGATGAAGAATATGATGCTGATGGAGAATATGATGCTCACAACTCCCTCTAGTCTCTCTCTCCCCAACCATCAATCTCTCTCTCTCTCTCTCTCTCTCTCTCTCTCTCTCTCTCTCAAACACACAAACATACACACACATTATGTCACTTTCCATTCTCAAACCCATACCCCCTCCATCCATATCTATCTCCAACTTTCTCCCTCCATCCCTCACCCTACCTTCTCTCCCTCCCTCTCTCATCGCCTGTCTCTCACCTTCTATCCCTCCCTCATCTTTCCCTCAACCTATCCCAATCTCTCCATCACTCCCTCTCTCTCCATCGCCACCACTCTTTGCATGTCTCCCACCAACACTTTCTGTCCCTCCCTTCCTATCTCTTATTTCGTTCTATCCCCATCTATCTCTCACTCCCTCCAAATCCATTCCTCCCCATTGTCCCTCTCCCTCCCTCGCTCTATGTCTCTACCTCCCTTGTATTCTTTATTTCTCTCTCACATCCCCCTTGCCTCCATGCATTCCCCCTTGTCACTCAAGTCTCACTTTCAACTTCTAACCCTATACCTCTTCAGAACCTATTCTACTCCTAATAGTGCTCTCAAGCTCCACTTCCCTTCACCCCCTGTAGCCCATCATGTTCTCATTCCCTTCATCTCTCCCCACTCAAGTTTCCAACATCCTTCTAAGCCCTTGACCCTTTCCCACCCCTATTAAATATTAACCATAGATTCCCTTGACCCTTCCCCACCCCTATTAAATATTAACCATAGATTCCCTTGACCCTTCCCCACCCCTTCTCAAATATTAAACAAAATTTCCCTTGACTTCTACACCCCCTCTTTCTCAAGTATTAAACATGTATTTTATGATTTGAATAACGCGAGCACGTTTTGTAACTATATAACGCGTACGTGTTATGTAGTTATATAACGCGTACGCGTTAATTATTGATATAACGCGCACGCATTACTTAGTTATATAACGCGTACGCGTTATTTAAATCTAAAAGCGCGGCAATATTTTTGAATTTAAACAGGCCGAGTCACATGCTCACATGTCAACAATAATCCTATGTGTATGCTTTGGAGTTTGCTTCGGTAATTCCAAACCTGTGCTATGTTAATGAAAAACCAAAGCTAATTGGGTATTTCTTCCAGTTTCTGGAGAAGCCTGTGCTTAGCCACTCGTTACAATATGCTACACAGAGTCATTTTTGACGAAATCTTAGACACAGATAGCATTTTTTCTGCAGATTCCAAATATGTAACTTTTATTTTGAAATATTAATTTTTCCTATTTTCTTTCAATTTCTTTTCTGTCCTACCTCCTTAACTCGTGAAACACATTGTTAGTGTTTCTTCCATAACTTTTTCAATTCTCAATCATTTCAAAAAAAAATTGTATGGTGCACAAGAGGACACTAACCTCCACGTTCTATGAAAAACCCATTTCAAGAATTTTGCATTAAGACCTTCAAAGGCTCTACCCACAAAAGATGTACTATTTTTGAGGTTTGATCACTTAGACAATTATAAAAAAATTATAAAATTACTAATTTAATTTTCAAAAAATAATGGCGCACAAGTGCTATGTGTTCTCTACATGCATGCCGATTTTTGTAGCTTGATTCCATCATTTAGGCCCTCAAAGGCTCTACCCACAAAAACATATACCTTATCATTTGCCTGAAAAATAAAAAGTGTCTGTTAGGAAAACTGAAACTTGACATAGCTATGCAAATTTTCAATACATAAAAGTTATATATTCAGAAACGTGATTCAATTTCCTACATTTCATCTTTTTTACTCAATGCAAGATATTTTCCGTAAGTAAATCAAAAAATCCAAGTAAGTTGAGGGATGCCTGCTTTTTCAGTTTTCTATTGCATCTAACGTGCCAAAAGTGACCCTCATTAGCTTGCACTGACCCTTGTGCACAAAAGATGCTGTAAATTTTGCTTTTCTGGATCTTTCAGCTACGTTCCTCTTTATTTTTCATTGATCAGAACAAGCTTCTTTCTGCTTTTTGCATTATCGTGAAAACACCTATCATCTTATCAGAGATAAATAAACTCTTTTTTTTTCATAAATATTCAGAAAGTAAAAACAGTTTTGATCCTCCCCCAAACCAAAAATATGGCGTTTCCTCAAGCCATCAAAGAAAATTTGATTAATATTCATATATTTTTAATTAATGGTTTAGGAAATAGCTTCTAAAAATGCTGTGATAATTTTCGTAAGAAAATGAAATATTAACTATTAAATGGAAATGATTCAGATATGTACGTTCATCAAAAAGAATACAACAATGCTTAAGAAGACCATATGAAGAATGATAGTATAATTGATGTGAAAAATGCCATAGGAAAACTAGTCATCCATGACTCACTGTAAAGATCTATTGTCATCCAAAGAATATAGATAAGGTTCACAGTAGAGTTTGTGATATTACGATAGTTATGGGTCCGATATCTAGGATAGTCATATCCTAGGTATTGTCTGAATTAGATGACAGGGTCCAAGTACAACTTGCAACCATTCTCTAATGACAGTATAAATAATTGGCCTAAACATGTGTTTGTATACTTAGGTTTTTATGAGCCATGTGCATAGCAATGCCTTAACCAAACCTCTTTTACTTGATATTGCCCCGCTGCCAGCAGGCCTTTTCAATACCCTGACGGGTTTATCTTGGTACCATGCAAGCATAGCCCCGCTTCCAGCAAGCCTGTTCAGTACCCCGACGGGTTTACTTGCATTTACCGAGCTTCCTTGTTTAAGATTTTACTTAGCATGGACCCGTTTCCAGCGAGCCTGTTCAGTACCTCGGCGGGTTTGCTTCGTATAGTGATATTTTTAGTAAGGAAGTCGATTGGCACTAGAGTGTGCTAAGCCTATTAAACACATAATTCAAATTTTTAGAGCGAACCTTATGAGAAAATTTATTTATAATGGCCTAAATTATAGATCATGTCAAAAGATAATAACCTAAAGCTGTTCTTTGACCTCTCAGTCTATCCTCTTCATAAAAGATCAATAATGTTCCCCACAAAATAGAAATATCACTCACTTTTGGACTACCTTTTAAAGTGCTTAAGAGTCAAGTTTTGATAATGAGTCTAGGATGAGCTAGTAATCCATAGGTGTAAGATAGATCTTTTTGAAGATCATAGTAATTAAAGTGGGTCTTAAGCAACTGTTCTAATGATAAATCAGAAATGTACATGTCTGAATCAAATACCATATACAGAATCATAAAAGAAAGTGGTTAAAAATGATATAAAGAATGCTTTAACTTTCATTATAAATTTTCAATTTTCAACAATAATCGAAAGAGAAGGAGAACTATAAGTATTTATTTTTAGAGCACTTCCCTTTTCAGATAATATTGCATGAGCTGGTTATAAGGTTCTTGTAATCAAACTGCAAAACCACTTGTTAGATGATTCAAATTTATTCAAAACAAAAACATCTGTTCAAAGAAAAAGTCATATGGAGTTTAGGAAAAAAAGGGAAAAGAGTCTTCCTGTGTTAATTTACAAAATTTTATAAGCTGATCATAATAACGAATTTCCTGTAAAAATGAAATCAGTTGTTAGAAATGACTCTTATTATTAAAAAAATATATATATATTTACATATATGCAAGTGAAAATAACCAAAATAATTCAAGAACCAGGAGAAGGAGGAATGACTTCCTCTTCTACCAAGTCCATTTCCTTTTGTTGTAAGGCATTCTGCACAAATCTTGTCTAGATATTGGTTGATGATAAAGTCTAAGTCTATGTCCATTTACAACAAAAGAAATTTGTGAATCATCAATTGTCTTAATTTTAACAGATCTATTATTAAAATCTGTAACAAGTTCATATGGACCCATCCATCGAGTACTTAGTTTACCTTTATATTTTTTGTACCTTGAATCAAAAAGTAATGCCTAGTCTCCAGTTTTGTATTGTTTCTGTTTAATGTGTCTATCATGCCACTTTTTATGTCGGTTTTGAATTAAAATTATGCATTGGACAACATCTTGCCTAATATTGTCTAATTCATTTATGTGTAAGATTCGTTGTCTCTGTGCTTCGTCTAGATCCATCCATAACTGTATACCCATACAAAAAGTTTTAACTTGAAATTCAATAGGTAGAAGAACTTGTTTACCATAAACAAGTTCATAAGGTGTGTGGCTAGTGGTGTTCCTCCAAGTTATTCTATAAGACCACAAGGCTTCTGGAAGCCTGTCTGCCCAGTCTTTGTGGTGTAAATGAATAGTTTCAGTCAGGATGGCTTCTAACACTTTGTTGTTGGACTCTACCTAACCATTGGCTTGCGGATAGTATGGTAAAGATTTACAATGTCTAATACCATATTTTTCAGTAAGCTCTTTCATTAATTTGGAGGTAAACTGAGATCCTTGATCGGTTACAATTCCCCTTGGTACACCGAATCGGGTAAATATTTCTTCATATATAAACTCCACTACATATTTCTCTATGGATCGGAATAAGGTTTTGGCTTGTACCACTTGGTGACATAATCGGTACAGACTAGGATGTACTTCTTCTTGCAAGCCATAGGGGAAATTGGACCAACAAAATATAGAGCCCATTTTTCAAAAGGCTCAATCATAACTTGGGGTTGTAAAGGCATCAAATCGGATGGTGCAGGTCTACCCATTCTTTGGAAACTATCACACCCCTTGACATACTTGGAAACATCTTTGAAAATGTTTGGCCAATAATACCCAAAGTGCAACACTTTGTATGTTGTTCTCTTGTTAGAAAAATGCTCACCACAAGGTCCACCATGACATGCATGCAGGATCTCTTCCATCTCATCCTCTCGTACACATCGTCTAATAATAAGATCAGGACCAGTACGAAAGAGATCATTGTCCACCCAAGAGTAACTAGAACTCTGAACTATGATCCTACGTTTTCTGGGTGGGGAGAGATGGTTTGGTAGCTTTCAAGTTGCTAAATAATTGGCTATGTCTGCAAACCATGGGGTTCGAATAGACACAGCGAACAAATGTTCATCTCGGAAGCTATCATCGACAAGGCTAGCATTATCGTCAATTTGAATTCGGGAGAGAAAATCTGCTACCACATTCTCTCCACCAGGACGGTCAACAATGCTGATGTTAAATTCTTGTAACAAAAGAAGCCACTGAGTCACTCTGCCATTGGTGATAGGTTTATTCATTAAAAATATGATGGCGGAGTGGTCAGTTTGTATAAAATTTCATATCCTCTGATATACTAACGAAACTTGTTGATGGCATAGACTACTGCTAGAAACTCTTTTTCAGTAACAGTGTATTTCGATTCTGCAGGAGTCAAATTTTTATTAGCAAAATAGTTGGCATGTGATGTTTGTCCCTCTTTTTGACCTAAGACTGCCCCTATAGCTATGTAGAATCATCAGTGGATATATGGAAGGGAAGGGACAAATTGGTGCGGCTATCTTAGGTGAAATTTTCAATAAAACATCTATAATAGCTTGCATGGCCAAGAAAACTTCTTACTTCCTTCGGAGTTTTTGGAGGAGGAAGATTAACAATTATTTTTATCTTGGTCGGATCCACCTTGATACCTTGAAGAGAGACATGATGTCCCAGAACTATGCCCTCAGTTAGTAACATCTTACATTTTTCATGACTAAGAGCTAAGTTCGTTTCTTGGCACCGAATAAGAACTGTTTCGAGGTTATCAAGGGCTTCTTGGAAGATATTTCTATCAACTGTAAAATCATCCATATAAACTTCTACACAATCATGTATAAGGTTAGCAAAGATTCCTAGAACTGCACGCTGGAAAGTAGCAGGTGCATTACATAGGCCAAATGGTAACACTCGATACGCATATGTCCCCCAAGTAAAGGTTGTCTTTTCTTGATCCTCAGGTGCTATTAGTATTTGATTGTATCCACTATACCCATCAAGGAATGAAAAATAGTATTTCCCTCATAAGGTATCTAACACCTTATCGATGAAAGGCAAAGGGAAGTTGTCCCTAATCATTATATCCACATATAGATAGCATTATTTCCACATATAGATCACGAGGCGATTTTATATTCGCTAGTCTATGAATCATTATCAAAGGATGAGTCTACCATATACATCATCGAAAACTAATACTCGCACAGACTTGAATTTCACCATACTAAAACTTGAACTTCTGTTTATTTTTGCTTAGTTTTCATATAATTTTCTCTTTATATTGGATTTTAGTTTCAACTTAATATTTAATTTTATATTAGATTTCAGTTTGAACTTAATATTTATTTTGACTTCTAGTTTAGTTTTTAATAAAATTTTACAAAATGTATTTCTTTGTACTTTTGTTTGCAGATATCTTTGGAGTATAATATCATATTCACGATTTTAAGAATAATATCATATTCAATATTATAGAAAGGAATTGAAAAGATTTGAGATTTAACTTGATGTATACTGGTTTATCAAAGCACCTTCGATAGAGTCAAACTCTATTGCATTCACCAAATAATGGTGAAACCCTCATGGGCATGGCATGTCTTAACAATCAAGACTGGTACAAGTACCGAGAGATTAAAATCTTCTGTAATGGGCATCTAAGCAGAAGCTATAGGGCTGGTGCAAGGTAATGATACCCACTTATGACACGTTAGTTGCATGGCATGCTAGAAAAACAAAAAGCTTATCATTAAAATGAATTATTAGAGGTACCTACATTAAATTTTTTTAGAATTAAGTGTAAAAAGATGAAACTTAGAAAAACGGATCACCGTTCGGAATATATAACTTTTATTTAAGTAAAAGTGGTATAACCACCCCAAAATGTCATTATTTTAAAATTGGTACGTTATTTTTTTTCTAAAACACGGTGGACCAACTCAAACATATGCATTAACATTATAATGCATATGTTTGTGTTGGTCCACCGGTTTGTTATGTAAATTGTCAATTTATGAGGAAAAAAATATGTAGAGGCGTAGGCAACAGACGAATCTTGTGCAGGACGAATCTTGATGCAGCTTAACAGAAAAGATGGACAGCGAACAGAATGAAGTGAAATTCACGTAGTCATCAGTTTAAATTGAAGTTTGTTTGAATGGTTGAACGGTCGACAAAGTGCATGCTTGAGAGATCAAGCTTGTCATTCACAGATCTTGAATCGAGTGCCAACATAGAAATGTGTGAGTTAATGAATACGTGTGGTTATAATATATTCAACCGTGTCCAAAGTCAAACTTTGGACAGGTTGAATGTAATTCTCGAAATGAAATTATAGACATGGATTATACATTAGAGATCATGATGACTCGATTAATATCATGGCAGATCGTCCGATAGGATAATTAATACCATATGGCGGCCATGTAATGATTCTGAAGATCAAAATGATGCATAATCCATTCATTTAATGGAGGCGAGATGGATAAGGGAATGAGACCACGTGCAAAGTTGACATTTGATTGATTCCTGACATAATTAGCCAATTGGATTTATCAATAATATTCAAATTTGGACACCTTGGCATATTTAATGAAGCCATTGGAAGCTATGGTTTCATTCGACACTCCATTCGGATCGTTGTTCGTTTGCCTCGTTTGTCACCTCATTCAGATCGGCATTCGACCCGTCATTCAATCCTTCATACCGACTTGTCTGTACAAGATCTGCTTGTTGATGCTGACTGAAGCTGATTTTGCACGGAATTTCTGAGGCTGTTAGTGCACAAAAGATGCTGTAAATTTTGCTTTTGTGGATCTTTCAGCTGCGTTCGTTTTTATTTTTCATTGATCAGAACAAGCTTCTTTATGCTTTTTGCATTATCCTAAAAACACCTATCATCTTATCAGAGATAAATAAACTCTTTTTTTTTTCATAAATATTCAGAAAGTAAAAACAATTATGATCCTCCCCCAAACCAAAAATATGGCCTGTCCTCAAGCCATCAAAGAAAATTTGATTAATATTCATATATCTTTAATTAATGGTTTAGGAAATAGCTTCTAAAAATGCTCTGATAATTTCCGTAAGAAAATGAAATATTAACTATTAAATGGAAATGATTCAGATATGTACATTCATAAAAAAGAATACAACAGTGCTTAAGAAGACCATATGAAGAATGATAGTATACTTGATGTGAAAAATGCCATAGGAAAACTAGTCATCCATGACTCACTCTAAAGTTCTATTGTCATGCAAAGAATATAGATAAGGTTCACAGTAGAGTTTGTGATATTACGATAGTTATGGGTCCCATTTCTAGGATAGTCATATCCTAGGTATTGTGTGAATTAGATGACAGGGTCCAAGTCCAACTTGCAACCATTCTCTAATGACAGTATAAATAATTGGCCTAAATATGTGTTTGTATACTTAGGTTTTTATGAGCCATGTGCATAGCAATGCCTTAACCAAAACTCTTTTACCTGATATTGCCCCGCTGCCAGCAGGACTTTTCAGTACCCTGACGGGTTTATCTTGGTACCATGCAAGCATAGCCCCGGTTCCAGCAGGCCTGTTCAGTACCCCGACGGGTTTACTTGCATTTACCGAGCTTCCTTGTTTAACATTTTACTTAGCATGGACCCGTTGCCAGCGAGCCTGTTCAGTACCTCGGTAGGTTTGCTTCGTATAATGATATTTTTAGTAAGGAAGTCGATTGGCACTAGAGTGTGCTAAGCCTATTAAACACATAATTCAAATTTTTAGAGAGAACCTTATGAGTAAATTTATTGATAATAGCCTAAATTATAGATCATGTCAAAAGATAATAACCTAAAGCTATTCTTTGACCTCTTAGTCTATCCTCTTCATAAAAGATCAGTAATGTTCCCCACAAAATAGAAATATCACTCACTTTTGGGCTACCTTTTAAAGTGCTTAAGAGACAAGTTTTGATAATGAGTCTAGGATGAGCTAGTAATCCATAGGTGTAAGATAGAACGTTTTGAAGATCATAGTAATTAAAGTGGGTCCTAAGCAACTGTTTTAATGATAAATCAGAAATGTACATGTCTGAATCAAATACCATATACAGAATCATAAAAGAAAGTGGTTAAAAATGATATAAAGAATGCTCTAACTTTCATTATAAATTTTCAATTTTCAACAATAATTGAAAGAGAAGGAGAACTATAGGTATTTATTTTTAGAGCACTTCCCTTTTCAGATAATATTGCATGAGCTGATTATAAGGTGCTTGTAATCAAACTGCAAAACCACTTGTTAGATGATTCAAATTTATTCAAAACAAAAACATATGTTCAAAGAAAAAGTCATATGGAGTTTAGGAAAAAAAGGGAAAAGACTCTTCCTATGTTAATTTACAAAATTTTATAAGCTGATCATAATAATGAATTTCCTGTAAAAATGAAATCAGTTGTTAGAAATGACTCTTATTATTAAAAAACAAAAATATATTTACATATATACATGTGAAAATAACCAAAATAATTCAAGAACCAGGAGAAGGAGGAATGACTTCCTCTTCTACCAGCTCCATTTCCTTCTGTTGTAAGGCATTCTGCACAAATCTTGTTTAGATATTGGTTGATGATAAAGTCTAAGTCTATGTCCATTTACAACAAAAGAAATTTGTGAATCATCAATTGTCTTAATTTTAATAGATCTATTATCAAAAGCTGTAACAATTTCATATGGACCCATCCATCGAGTAGTTAGTTTACCTTTAACTTTTTTGTACCTTGAATCAAAAAGTAATGCCCAGTCTCCAGTTTTGTATTGTTTCTGTTTAATGTGTCTATCATGCCACTTTTTACGTTGGTTTTAAATTAAAATTATGCATTGGACAGCATCTTGCCTAGTCTCGTCTAATTCATTTATCTGCAGGATTCGTTGTCTCTGTGCAGGATTCGTTGTCTCTGTGCTTCGTCTAGATCCATCCAAAACTGTATACCCATACAAAAAGTTTTAACTTGAAATTCACTAGGTAGAAGAACTTGTTTACCATAAACAAGTTCATAAGGTGTGTGGCCAGTGGTGTTCCTCCAAGTTATTCTATAATCCCACAATTGTTTTGGGAGCCTGTCTACCCAGTCTTTGTGGTGTAAACGAATAGTTTTAGTCAGGATGGATTCTAACACTTTGTTGGTGGACTCTACCTGACCATTGGCTTGCGGATGGTATGGTGAAGATTTACAATGTCTAATACCATATTTTTCAGTAAGCTCTTTCATTAATTTGGAGGTAAACTGAGGTCCTTGATCGGCTACAATTCCTCTAGGTACACCGAATCGGGTAAATATTTCTTCATATATAAACTCCACTACAGATTTCTCTATGGATCGGAATAAGGCTTTGGCTTGTACCACTTGGTGACATAATCTGTACAGACTAGGGTGTACTTCTTCTTGCAAGCCATAGGGGAAATTGGACCAACAAAATATAGAGCCCGTTTTTCAAAAGGCTCAATCATAACTCGGGGTTGTAAAGGCATCTCATCGGATGGAGCAGGTCTACCCATTCTTTGGAAACTATCACACCCCTTGACATAGTTGGAAACATCTTTGAAAATGCTTGGTCAATAATACCCAGAGTGCAACACTTTCTATGTTGTTCTCTTGTCAGAAAAATGCTCTCCACAAGGTCCACCATGACATGCATGCAGGATCTCTTCCATCTTATCCTCTCGTACACATCATATAATAATAATATCAGGACCAGTACGAAGAGATCATTGTCCATCCAAGAGTAACTAGAACTCTGAACTATGATCCTACGTTTTCCGGGTGGGGAGAGATTGTTTGGTAGCTTTCCAGTTGCTAAATAATTGGCTACATCTACAAACCATGGGGTTCAAACAGACACAGCGAACAAATGTTCATCTAGGAATCTATCATCCACAGGGCTAGCATTATCGTCAATTTGAATTCGGGAGAGAAAATATGCTACCACATTCTCTCGACCGAGACGATCAACAATGGCGATGTTAAATTCTTGTAACAAAAGAAGCCACTGAGTCACTCTGCCATTGGTGATAGGTTTATTCATTAAAAATATGATGGCGGAGTGGTCAGTTTGTATAAAAATTTCATATCCTCTGATATACTGACAAAACTTGTTGATGGCATAGACTACTGCAAGAAACTCTTTTTCAGTAACAGTGTATTTCGATTCTACAGGAGTCAAATTTTTATTAGAAAAATAGATGGCATGTGATGTTTGTCCCTCTTTTTAATCTAAGACTGCCCCTATAGCTATGTAGAATCATCAGTGGATATATGGAAGGGAAGGGACCAATTGGGGCACCTAAGTATTGGTGCCACTCATATCTTTTCCTTCAAAGTTTCAAAGGCATGTTGACAAGGTTAAGTCCATTGGAATTATGTGTTTTTCATGAGTAGCTTGAACATAGGTGCGGCTATCTTAGTGAAATTTTCAATAAAACATCTATAATAGCTTGCATGGCCAAGAAAACTTCTTACTTCCTTCGGTGTTTTGGAGGAGGAAGATTAACAATTATTTTTATCTTGGTAGGATCCACCTTGATACCTTGAAGAGAGACATGATGACCCAGAACTATGCCCTCAGTTAGTAACATCTTACATTTTTCATGACTAAGAGCTAAGTTCGTTTCTTGGCACCGAATAAGAACTGTTTCAAGGTTATCAAGGGCTTCTTGGAAGATATTGCCATAAACTGTAAAATCATCCATATAAACTTCTACACAATCATGTATAAGGTCAGCAAATATTCCTAGAACTGCACGCTGGAAAGTAGCAGGTGCATTACATAGGCCAAATGGTAACACTCGATAGGCATATGTCCCCCAAGAACAAGTACAGTTTGTCTTGTCTTGATCCTCAGGTGCTATTAGTATTTGATTGTATCCACTATACCCATCAAGGAATAAAAAATAGTATTTCCCTGATAAGGTATCTAACACCTGATCGATGAAAGGAACACAGATACGCCATTTCCCCATGACTTTATTTGCAACTACCACCAGAGGAGACACCCATTTACTGTTAGAAATTGGGTAAATAAAACCGGCGTTAAGGAGTTTTTGTAGTTCAACTTTTAGTATATCCTTTAGGGTTGGATTCATTCTTCTTCGGGGTTTCCTAACAGGAGGTATGTTTGATTCAGTGTAAATGTGGTGGATACAAGTATATGGGTGTATACCTTTCATATCAGTATATTCCCATGCAAATGCTCCAGTTTGACTCTTGAGAAATTTTAGTAATTGTTTTTCTAACTCTCATCTAAACCTGCATTTATATGTAGAAATTTGTCGGAACTAACCTCACAAGGTATGGTATAATATCCTAGATGTTCTTCGATTGCGAAGACACAGGGTGTACTCGTAAATGTTGAGAGGCTCATGTTTTCTTGAAATTCATCTCCAAAGATCTGGTCAAGTTAGGAAAAAGACCGAGGAAAGTCTATACATGTTGTAGAATAGATAAATTGATTCAACACATTCTAGGTATTTTGTTCTTGAAGTGCCCAGGAGAAATCACTAACAAGGGAAAGTTCTTCCAAGTTCTCATCCCCAAAAGGACAATCTAACCAAAATAGGTTTTCAGTTACTAGTTGAGATGGTGGGTATAAGGCTAGTTTTCTTGTAGATAAACATGAAAGATAATCATCTCTCCATCCCCACATCCTGTAAATGCATTGGCAGTAGCCAACCAAGGTCTTCCCAAAGTAAAGGGGTGACCTTTGGGAGGGTCTTTTGATTCTATGACCATGAAGTCCACGAGATATTCCCATGAAGCTACTGATACAGTGATGTCATCTAAGATCCTAGTAGGTTGAACCATAGTGCGGTCTACTAATTCTAGCATTGTTGGGGTAGGGTGGAGGAACTTTCCTAAATTGAGAGTTTCTAAAACTGTGGTAGTCATCAAATTAATAGTATTTCCTAGATCAATAAGTGTATTTCATATGGCGGTGTTATTTATGATAACAGTCACCACAGGGTTTCCTATATTTGAATACTTTGGGAGTCTAGGTTGGTTTGCTATACAATCTGACATTTCTCCTATTACATGAATCGTCGGAGGGTCTTTTTGTTTTCTACTTGGTATTTTAATATAGAGTTCCTTTATTAATTTACTATAGATTGGGATATCCTTAATGGCTTGTAACAAAGGGATCTTAATACAAATATTTTTCAATTCGTTAATGATATCATACTCTTGATGAGTTACAGGTTTTTGTATTACTAGACTCTCCGGATATGGGGGTGATATTTCTCCCGTAATTACTTCTCTATGTGGATGGTTGTGTGTTGAATATTTAGGAATAACCACATCTTCAAGAACGGCATCATTCAAAACTTCACTAGGTATGTTTTCTTCGTCATTCTCTTTCGAATAACAACTGATGACTTGGGATGATCTTGCAAAACTCTTCCAGCCCGTAGTTGAATCTCATGTATTGGTGCGGTTTAAATGTCATATGATGGAAGAGATAGAAACCCAATGCTATTAAGAGCTTGGGTTGGTTTGTTGTTAGGGTTCGGTATCGGTTGTGCAGGTAATATTGTGGGTCTTGGAGGATTCATATTCTAGAAATGGTGAGGTTTATTTGGAATAGGGGGTAGTGAAGGAGGTGCAAATCCAGGAAAAAGTTGTTGAATATTAGGTGGGTAAGGATAGTTAGGCATAGAAGGAGGTGTTTGAGCATAAGTTTGTCCTCTCCATCCATGTCGCCATTGTTGTTGTTTGGAATTCTGAGGAGGGTACTGAAGTGGCCAATTTTTCCAACCTGAAGTGTTCCATTATTGAGAAGGTAGATAAGGATAGTAATAGGGTGCAATTTGTGATGATGTATCTTGATATGATGATTGATATCTAGGTTTCCAAGGAATCATAGATGATTCACCAAAGTTTCCACTCTTATACACAACTTGCAACCCAGGCAACGATGGACAATTATCAGTCGGATGTTCTTATGTACAAAGGTGAAAAACTGAAACATTGTTCAATGGACACTCTCGTTGGGGATGTTTTGTCATACACCTAGGACATAAAACACTCATTCTTGCATGCTCTTCATCCTGTCTCCTTTTAGCTTGCAGTGCATCTAGTTGAGAACCCATGGCTCCTAAGATATCTGTTTTGAATTTTTCCAATAAGTTTCCCAATTCTACCCTTGTAACTCAACCAGGACCAGATGTGTTTCCTTTTAGGTTCCTAGCATAAGATTCTTGAAAGTTTCTTCCACTTTTCCCTTTGCTTCTAGAGTAATTCCTACATAGCTCACAAATCTGTGAAAAAGGGTTATGAGAGATGTCTCCTGCTGCCATGAGATTAAGGTTTTCTAATAATTCTTCTGAGATTCCCTTGAGGAAGAGTGTTCTTACTGCATCTTCCCGAAGATCACTATATTTGGATTTATGTAACACATAGTTAAATCTTTCGAGGTAGTCTTCTAGGCACTCGTCTTCAATCTGTTGTATTTTAAAAGTATCATTGCGAGAATCTTTAGGTTTGCAGTAATCCTCATATTTCCGTAGAAACGCGGTCTTCATGTCTTCCCAAGTTCTAATACTAGATTCTCCTAACCCCATGAGCCATCGAAGAGAAGAATATTTTAATGTGGCAAGAAAGAGTTTTATCTTTTTGCCATCTTGTAGGTAATTATAACTCCTACACAAAATGTCAAATTCGAATAAGAATGTATTCGGATACTCACTACTCTTCCCATAGAAGGTTGGTAGTGAGAAGGGAGGGATGTTTTTCATAGTTACATCTTGTGCAGTGTCTAAGATAGGGAACCCGAAGGTACCTTCAGTTCTAACTTCTCCTTCTTCTTCATCTTGTCGAACACGATCTTCATGTTCATCCTCCATGAAGATTCGATTGCCAAAGAGAGAATACTTAGGTGGATCCTTTCTTGGTGAATATGGGATATCCCAACGTTCTATTTCAGGGAAAATATTTTTCTTTTTAGGAGGAGAATTACTAGCTATGTGGGAGTCCAGTTTTGAAGGTCCTACCGTTGTTGTTTCAATCTGTGAAATAACTATGTTCACAGAATTCTCAAAAAGAGCGTCTACTTATGCAGGATCAACAGAATCTACTAAGTTTGGACCACCTACTATTGAAAAAGTAGTGTCTTTGGGTTTTTGAACTAGTGGAGGGTTACGAGGTTCTGAAGTTTTATCCTTTGGAGTTTCCTTTTGTCTAAGTTCAGACTTGTTGATGCCTCGGATATCGTAGCATCAATCAGAAAGGGATTCTCCCCGAGAGACGGTCCCAATTAGACTGTCTCCCGTTTGGTGTAGGGAATCCGTCCGGTTAGCGGTTCCGGCAACCGTGGTTTTGGACTTTAAATCCGATTTTACCGGTTATGGCCCGATCCACCTTTCTTTTGGATTTTATGTGTTTTATATGAAATGCACATGCCTAAACTATACTTAGTCTAAATGCAACTGAAACAGATCTAAATCTAGGAACAGAAACACATCTATCTATCCCTGCAGGGGAACACGCTCAAGGGGAGAGCAATCAGCTGTAGCAGATATCGTAAGTAACGAACAGATAGCTATTATTTCTCACGGTCAAAGCTACAGCGAGATGAGGATCTTGAGAAGATAGCTTCCCATTCAAAATGGAACGCATCTATTGCTCGAAAAGAACAGAGGAACGTTAAAGGATAAAGAAACAGATCTGAAATGAGGCTTACAGAATATATCTACTGCTTATGAATATAAGAAATCAAAATTATTTAATCTACACAACAAGAATAAAGAAACAGATCTAGATGCAACGAAACTAGAATTAAACTAAAAGATCCCTGCAAGGAGCAATTAAAAGCTTGAACAATGAGCCATACGAATTATCCTGAAGAAAGAACAGTTAGCCATTCGATCTAGAAGAAAAATCTACAGCAATGATAAAAGTATCAGCAGATAGCTCCTGATTTAATATGGAACGCATTCATTGTCCATGAAATAGAGAGAACGCATGCATAGATAAGAGCAAAATCATTAATCCAAAGAAATAGTTCAGAAGTCAAGAATGATCTCACATTGCAGAATTGCAGTCATTAGAGTAGTCCAACATAAAGCAACCCAACATTCCAAGCAAAACGTTCATCTCCCGTGGCTTCTATTAGAAAAATTCAATTTACAGGGGCCGATACAAGATAGCTCATATTATTTGCCCAAAATTTTCATTTCCTGCCAAAAAGTCCTTTCTAATCTTTCCTAGCTTCTATTTATAGTTACAAATTTGCCCTCTGGGCTGACACCTAGCATTCCCCCACCTGTCATTTACAGGGATTTCTAATATAATCGATCACCAAAAAATGGTCACTTCATTTACAAAATATTTTGACAAAAAGAATAGGGACAGCTGTCCCACAGCTTACGCCTTACATATAACAGAAAATTTGCTAAACTCAAAGCGTTCCCTGCTGGGCACGTGTCTGGCTGAAGCGAGTGGCTCACTGAATTCAGTTTGCTTCATTCCTGTGCGTGAGCTTCCGGTGGCAAAGGGTCGCCCAAATTGATTGTCACTGGTGCTGCCTGGGAAGAGGTCTTCGAATCCCCTGCTGATGCTGCTCCTGATTGGGAAGGGGGAATGGGACTGGCCAGACTTTCTGCCATTGCTGGGGAAGAGGCTGCTGGGTCTACTGATGCTTCTGCTGCTGCTGCAGCTTTCCTGACCTCCTCTTCTATGTAGCTATGCCACACACCTGTATCCCTTATGATTATGTTTGCTGCAGCAGGAAACAGGATTTTCTGAGAAGTTACATTCTTCCCGAGCTCTATTTTAATGCTTTGTACTTCTGCTTCAGCAACTTGGTATGTTTCTTTCAACAGATGATTGTGAAGTGTTGATGAACCGATGTAATGTTGGAGATCATCCATGGCAAGGACATCAATGCTTTTCACATACTTCATCTGGACGCCTAGCTCTTCTTTCAGTTGAGATAACCGCTGCTCCTTTCCCGGGAAGTCTTCTAGGGTCTGAGGGAAACTCAAAGAGCAGTTATCATGGACTTCTTTGAGCTTTTGGTACAGGTTGTTGATTCTATCTGTGGTCTTCTGCACACTGGCCATCAGCTTATTGGCACAGTTCCGGCCAAACTCCAACAAGGCTATATCTTCATTAAAATCTTCCACGGTCTTGAAAGGGAGATGCGGGGGGAAACCTCCTTTCCCTTCCCTCCATGCCATCTGACTTATGACATTTGCCTTGACACGGGTATTCTTAGCTTTGAGCCTGTGGGCTTCCGTATTGACCTCTTTTAGCCTACCCGTCATGGCCTTGAGTTTGCATACCTCATCAGTGATTAGCTCTTGAGAGCCACACACTTGCTGTAGGATATTGCATGACAGCTCGTGGAAGGGGGACATGTCCAAGGTTCTGCTTTCTGCTTGCTTTAAACGCTCAGCTAATGCCTGCTTGTCTGTTTCTAGCTGGGAGGCCTTTTCTTCTGCTCCACTCTTCTCCGCTTCTGCAATCATTATTTGGAGTGCTAGCTGGTCCTTTTCCTCCTCCAGGTAGCTGTGCTTGTTTTCCAACTCCTTGTGCTCAGCGTACAAGCAATTGTATTTATTTACTATCAGGTCTCTCTGGGCTTGCTCATTAGCCACATTTCGTTGCAAGCTACGTGCTCTTTTCTTTGTCAATATATTTTCTTTGACTATAACCCCTACATTGGCAAATGATGCTTGTGCTGTTGCTATAACTGCGGAGGCCATGGCAATGGGATCCGCATCTGTGTTCTGCATGACAGCGACCTCTCGGTGAGTAACTATGTCGTCATGGAAGGGACTTTTAATCCTCTCTTCTGATTGGAGGACCATTGTTTTTCTTTTCTTATCATAGACAAACTCATTCCATTTGGACACCGTACGTTTCCCAGATGGAGTGTACGGTACAATTGGTCGGTTTATGATGTCTATGTCTTCTTCCATAGGTGGGGTCCGGACTTCCTGAGCGGGGTCTGTTCCTTCGTTTTGGGTACTAGAGCCACCTGCCTGAGAGGTGTCTATCTCCATGTCCTGCGCACCGGACCCACCTACCTGGGTATCTTCTCTTGCCTTCAATTCTTCTTCCGCCTTCTTCCTTGCTTCAGCTTGCTCAATTTCTGCTTCTTTCTGCTTTTGGGCTTCTTCAGCCTCCTTCCGCAGTCTTTCATTCTCAGCCTCTTGTAGCTTTCTTGCCTCCTCGGCTTCCTTTTGCAACCTTGCCTCTTCTCTTAATCTGAGCTCTTCCTGAGCTCGGGCATCCTTGGCTTCTTTCTCCTTTTGCTGGATGGTCTTCTGGGCTTTGGTTGAGCTAGAGCTCGCTCCCGTACTTTGGCGACAGATCCGTAGCTCAGCCATGTTGCTGATGCCTCTGAAAGCTTCCTCCTCGGCATCGGGGTAGTGGGAATATTCGAAGTTCGCATAGTTCCCCTTGCAATGCTCGGCCACTTTACCCTTTCTGTCGTTCCTGTGGAAGATGACCTCACCGAAATGGAAGGCCTTCAACTCTTGAACAAATTCGTCGGCAGAGGCCACCCCTGAAAACTTGTAAGCACCTATGCAGAAAGGTAAGGGGGGGAAGGAAGCCTTGTGTAGCTTGTGGAGGAACGCTCCAATCCCATCCAAGAAGAGTTGTCTTACTGCTTCCTTGAGCACCACATAGTCTGTGGCATACTGCGGCAATATGTATGGGGGCTTAGTCCCTCCAAACATTCTCAAGTAGGTGCCTTGTTCTGAAAAGTAGAAGTCCCCATAATCCTCGAGGACTTCCAAAGCGTTTTGTGACAGGCAACTTGGTTCTTCCTTGAATATTTTCTCGTATAGGGGCATGATGAACCCCTCACAGATGAGTTTGTAGCTGGGCTTGTAATTCTGAGCCCACAACATCTTGAATGCGATGTAGACCGGGGCTGTGGTCCTATCCCATGTACACCCCAATCCGGGGAATTCTATCTTGGCCAAGATACAGTCTATCAGGTACGAAGACATGAAGAATTCAGCCTTCTTCAAGGCCAGCCCGGGCTTAGCAGCACTTATCATTGAGGCCAGACTATCTGACAAGATAGTGGCCCAATCAAAAACTGTCCCCTGAAATGCCACATAGTGGATGATAGGGACCCACTGAATCTTGTATACTGTGCCATCGGGCATGCCGAAGATTCTACACAGCATCAGGGCGATCAATCTATAAGGAGCTCTTAGATTCTGTACGTCATACTCCTCACTCCCTTTCTTCCTCAAATGTCTCCCTTGCACCAGTATCTTCTTGGCCATCTCGACATTGTCCATCTGGCTTAACCATTCATCAGTCAGAGCTTGCTGGGCACGGGGGAACCTGTAGGCTGCCGCCAGATATGCGGGTTGAAATGAGGCGATAGCCATGTTCCCGCTATCATTTATCACTCTTCCTTCAGCATCGGCATGTTGGAGTATCCATCCGATTACTTCAGCGCAGGGGAACAGCTCAGGGCGGGGTAGCGGCCTTAGTTATGCCTGAGGCTCTGATATTTTGATAGATTGGTGCTTCCTCTAGCAGCATATCTGGGATTTCTTGGTCCCGGATCATTCTGTGGATGTCTCCCCATCTGATATTCGGAGGGACACCTGTGGTGCACCTAGTGTCCTGGAGCGAGGTTTCAATCTTAGGAGGGGCAGGTTTCTTTTCTGTCATCTTTGCCTTCTTCTTACTGGGTTTTGGCATCTTGAATTATCCCTGATAGCATCCATATACAATTCATCATGAGTTTGAGCAACAGGTTGTATGGTTTTAGCAGAGAGCAAAATCGTTTTAATGAGATAAATCAGTGAAGCAAATACTTAGGAAGTAAAACATTATTTCAATCATAAGACACACATTGAAACATTTGAAGCTCTTAAAAGATGAGTATGGGATAAACTATGTTGCGGACGCTATTGGTTTTATTGGACCGATAGGTGATTCGCGGAAGCAATCGGCTTCCGGTTCCGCCTCGCGGAAGGAGAAGTCTTTCGCTATGGCTGCGGTTGGAGAGGTCGAAGGCGGGGAAGACGCGGGTTGACTCGGTGAGGGCTATGGATGCTATCGTCATGCGCGGCCACTCGCCGAGTCAGTACGGGAGATTTTAGTCCGGGCGGAGGTAACGGCGCCGGGATATGCTGACGGGGAGTGCTAGGGCGGTTGTGGCTTTCAGCTTCGGCTCGTGTGTAGGGGCTAAGGCCTATGGAAGGGGCCCGGGTTTTGAGTCTGAGTTATCGGCCCGGGACATGGAAAGCCCGTAGGGTTTCGACGACTTAACCCACGACGAGGGGCGCGACCCGGGGTTTAAAACAAAACAAGGCATGGTTAACCTCCCGCACCCACCAACATAAAATATACGTTTTTTACGAAGGCCCATGACGATTTTGTGAAACGAAAACTCCGTTCACTGTACCTGACGGGCAAAACATAGCCCTCGACGGGTGTTTTGCCCGTCATAATCCCACTAAAACCCAATATTTTCCCTAAAAGGAAGACTCAGTAGTGAAAAACAAGGTGAAGATCCTACCTGGCACCGTGGGGATTGCTTGAGCAAGGTGGCTGCGAGCACGGATGCGCGAGGTGAGCTGGAGCGTTTTGCACTGTATCGCACGTCGTTGGCCGATTGACAAAAACAATGGTGCATTGGTCGAGCCCCCCACCGTAATTTATAAGAATGGGCACGTGTGAGCCTTTAATTCGGTAGGTGGCGTGGTTAAAACGGGGTTTAAATTCGCCGCGCGTAGCGGTCACGTCAACGCACCTCGGTTTTCGTGCGACCGCCATTCGCGGGGCTAGTTTGTGATTTGTATCCGCCGTTGCGGAAGGATTCAACGAAAGCTTCCGACGTTTCGGGGCTTAATGCGGAAAGGAAGCTCGAAGCCTTCCGCGAGAGACCACCGCGTAGCGGACGGGTAACGCCAAAGCTTCCGCTCTTTCGGAACAGTATAGCGAATGCTCCCGGTATTTTCGGAAGACTTTTGCGAAAGCTTCCGCGATCCAAAACTTCAAGGTCTTGTTGATTTTCGGGAAGGTTTTGGCGAAGGCTCCCGCTAGTTTCGGAAATCTTTTGGGAATGGCTTCCGCCGTTTCGGAAGCAAAACTTATATTTTCCGCAAATTCACCCGGGATCGTTTCGGAGTCCTTTTGCCGGTCGGGGTAAGTGATTGGCTTCCGCTGTTTCGGAAGGGTAGCCCGAAGGCTTCCGCGTTTCGGGAGCAAAAGCTAAAGGCCTCCGCGACAGCTTCTTGAGAAAAATCCAAGTCCTTTTCATGGTTTCGGAAGGCGATCGTGAATTCTCCCCGCGGGACTTATGGAGATGGCTTCCGCCGTTTCGGAAAGGTTTCATCAAAAGTTTCCGCCTAGTTTCTTTTGGGAAGATATCGCGGCGGCTTCCGCTGTTTCGGAAGGGTTCCCTGAACTCCCCCGCCGTTGCGGAAGGATTTTATGAAAACTTCCGCCGTTTCGGAAGGGTTCAACGAAAACTCCCGCCGTTTCGGGAGGGTTCACTCAATTTCCCGCCGTTTCGGAAGGTTGAAACTAAAATTCTTTAAGTCCTTTGTTCCCGCATTTTCTAATCAGAAGGAAATCTAAGTCCTTTTCGGGAGACTAAGGCGAATGAGTCCCGCCGTTTAGGGAGGAAATCCGGAACCTTTCCGCGGTTGCGGGAGGTTTGAGTGAAAGGCTCCGCCGTTTCGGGAGCTAAGTCGTTTCGGAGCTGGAACCGTTCCGCAGAAGCAACGATTGAAAATTTTCTAAGTCTTTTACTTCGGAAGAAAATGATGAATTCCTTGGTGTTATTTCGGCGAGTTTATCCGAATGGCTTCCGCCGTTTCGGAAGGCAGAGCTGAATTGTTCCGCCGTTTCGGGAGAACAACTCGAATTTCTCCGTGGTTGCGGAAGGTTTGGGCGAAAGCTCCCGCCGTTTCGGGTGGTCTTACCCAATGGCTTCCGCTACTTTAGGCAAAGAAAACCTAAGTCTTCTTTTTGGAAAGGTTGGACGCTTGACTTCCGCGGCTTCGGGACTATGTCCGGATCACTCCAAAACGTTTGGGCAAAAACTAAGTTATCTTTTGGCTCATTGGGGAGAACATGGTAGGATTGACGGCAAGCTGCTCAGCAGGGAAGCAAAATTTTATGCTGAAAACAGGGCTAACGGCTGAGATGGCTTCTCAAGCAAATTTCTACAAAAGTATAGGAGGGGCCCCAACATGTACAAAATTTTGGGGAGGGGTGTTGCTGCAACAACAATGGCGAGTCGCTGGCGAACACAGATCTCTGAAAAAATACTCTACATGGTCCGGAACCCCATTAAAACCCCCGTCTCGGGTGCATTATTCAGCTGAGCATTTTAGACTCATGCGGGGAAAGGAGCACTTCTCCTGCTAGCCATTGGGGAAATGGGAGCTTCGACCGAGGCATCTTCACCACTCTCAGAGGGCCAGCATATGGGATTTATTTTAGGAGGATCATCTTTCAAATGGTCACTACTGCCGGACTCCACAGGATTTGCAACACTTTCTCATGGACATTATTGTTCTTGTTCCTCATTCCCATGCTGCTGGCACCCTTTGGGATGCTTGTACTTTGGATAGCTTAGCTGTTTGAGCCTTCCAGGGATATTTTCTTTTGGACAGATCTTTGATTTGGGCTCCTCAATCCATAGTGTCCTTTTGTGTGAGTTAGAATTTTATTGATTTGATTTTATCAAACTTCACGGACGGAGAGGAGCCCATTTTGAGCTGATTCTTTTGGACAGCCTTTTAGGTTTTACATGTCTCTTTTGCTTTTTTCTCAGCCATGCTTTAATTGAGGCGAGAATCCCTGGAAAACAGACTCTTGGATGTAGGCCATTTTGGCTTTTAAATCAGCAGCACGGAGTCATTTCAATACCTCATGTCCTCGAGAGGTGCCACTTTCCATGGGTCCAACTTGGGTAACCTTCTTGAGATGCCTTTAAAGTGTGAGAGTGGGTGGAGCCCAATGATAGTAGTGAAGATGGCCATGTGTCTCTGTTATTGAAAGGGTTAATGTGACTAGCAGGGTAGGCTTCCCCCCTCTTGAATATTTCAGCGAGAGCACAGCAGACCGGGTTTACTGAGCAGGGTTCCAGACTCATGGGTTGCAAGTTTTCTTTGAGGGAGCTGCCTTCAGCGGGAGACTCAACAAAAGGGTGCTTCAGAAAACAAAAACCTATTGAACAGTTCAAATAACAAAACAGGAAACAACATGGCCGAAAAAATAAAACAGCTAAAAGCGAAAGCGAACAGACAACTTTATTTATGTACATGAAGTTTCAAGGAGACTCACGCGAAGTATTGTTTCAGGGCGAGGCCATTGAGTGGAAGGGCTACTTCCTCTCCCTCGAGATTTGTCAATTTATAAGTGGATGGGCCCAATTTTGCAGAAATTTGGTACGGGCCTACCCATAGATGTTGAAATTTCGTATGCATTCCTTTGCCTTCGTGATTATGGTCCCATTTCAGGACTAAATCCCCAACTTCAAAGTCCCTCTTGCCGGATTTCCTCTTGTCGAACCACCTCTTAACTATGTCCTGGTGTTGATGAAATCGGTCTTTAGCTTTGTGTCGGGCTTCTTCCAGTCGAAGCAGGGTGTTTATCCTGGATTGTAAGGCTTGGCTACCAGAACCCCGAGAGGCTTGGGACAATTGCAAGGATGGCAGCAAGATGTTTGGGGGAAGTATGGCTTCCTTGCCATAGACAAGAGTGAAAGGAGAGACACCTAAAGCATTATTCGGGGTTACCCTATCTGCCCATAAGGCGTTTGGGAGAGCCACATGCCAACTTCTCTGGTTTTCTATCACAGTTTTCTTAAGGATTCGAATCAGGTTCTTGTTTGAGGATTCAGCTAATCCGTTTCCCTGAGGGTAGTAATTGGCTGAATAATGCAACTTAATTCCCCATTCATAAACAAATTCATTTATCTTGCAAGATGAAAAATAAGTAGCATTATCAAAAACAAGGGAAATTGGAACCCCAAACCTGGTTATGATGTTCTCTTTCAAGAAGCTGATAACTGCATCTTCATTGATCTTGCGCAGCGGGGTGGCCTCCGTCCATCTGGTGAAGTAGTCGGTAGCTGTCAGAATGTACCGGTGCTGTAATGAAGAATTTGGATTTATTTCTCCGATAACATCTATGCCCCATTGCTCAAAAGGTTCAGAGATGATGACAGGCTGCAATGGGCCTGCGGCCTTAGGTGACTTCCCAGCGCTTCTTTGACATACATCACAGTTTCGTGCGTATGTGTGGGCATCTCGAAACAGGGTGGGCCAGTAATAACCAGCTCTCAGTATCTTGTGCGCTGTCGTCTCTCCTGAATAATGGCCACCTGCTGGGCCATCATGCAATTCTTTGACAACTTTGTTTGCATCCTCCTTTTCCAAACACCTCAGAAGGACTCCATCATAATTCTTTCTGAAGAGAATCCCATCAACGATCTGATAGGGTGCTGATTTCAAACGGAGTTCCCTTCTTTGTTTAGAATTCCAGTGCTCGGGTAGATATCCCTGCTGTAAATAGTGCACTAGATCTCTATACCATGACTGGGGAGCTGTGAAGATATGGCATACCTCAACCGAATTGAGCTCGGCTTCGTTCTTCCAATGTTGCTCTTCATCAGTCGAGTTTCCCGCCAGTAACTTGCACAGACCTTGTCCTTTGATGATTGCAGCAGGTTTAAATTCCAAATCATACTCCTGCAGAGCTGTGACCCAGTTCCCTCTCCTCTCTCCCATTTCCTTTTGAACGAACAGGGATCTAACAGCTGGATGGGGAACTATGACTTTAGTTCTGTTCTTCAAAATGTATGGCCTAAACTGCTTGACTGCTTTGAAGACCGCGTAGGCATGCTTGTCCACCACGGGATAGTTCAGCTCGGCCCCCTGCAGACCAGTGCTCATGAACGAAATTGGGTATTCATCCCCCAACTCCACCTTCTGTGTGAGTACAGCTGCGAGAGAGTCATCCGAAGCGAAGGTATACAAGATGAAATCCTTATCAAAATCTGGACTTCTTAAGGAAGGAGCTTTAGCTACAGCTGCCTTGATATCTCTAAATGCGTCCTTCTCCAAATCTGTCCACTTGAATTGTGTGCTTTGTTTAACCATCCGCTGTAATGGCTTAACGATTTGTGCAAAATCTGGAACAAATCTGCGGACAAAATTGATGGTGCCCATAAAAGACTGCATAGATTTTTTGTTGTGAGGCATCGAAATCTTATCAATAGCTTGGACTCGTTCCTGGTCGATAGACACTCCTCCTTTGGAGATGATATGACCCAAGAGCTTACCTTCGGGTACAGCAAACACGCTCTTCTTGGGATTCAAAGAAATACCATACTTCCGGCAACGGTCAAAGATGTGCCTCAAATGAACCACATGATCTTCCCTTTTCTTCGAAAAGACTGTCACATCATCCAAGTAGACAACAACGCATTGCCCACCCAATCCTCGGAAGGCAATATCCATCACCCTTTGGAATGTAGCTCCAGCATTTATCAGACCAAATGGCATTCTCCTGTAAGCAAACGTTCCCCACTTAGTCCTGAAGGTAGTCTTGAGACGATCTTCTTCGGCTACTAACACTTGATTATAGCCAGAGAAACCATCGAGGAGAGAAAACAATTCAGATCCAGACACCATTTGTAGGATATGCTCCATTGAAGGTACGGGGTAGTTGTCTTTATCTGAGGCTTTGTTTAAATTCCTGAAATCTACACATAGCCTAATCTCTCCTGATTTCTTCCTCACGGGAACCAAGTTTGCAACCCATTCGGAATGCCTAACTTTGAAGATTATCTTCGCGTCCAGGAGTTTCTTTAATTCCTTTTGGATCAGCGGCTCAAGAGTGGGATGCATCCTTCTTAACTGCTGCTGAAATGGTTTGAAACCCGCTTTCATTGGTATAACATGCTGAATGATGCGGACGTCATATGTCTTCAGATCTTCATAGGTCCATGCAAACACATCCTTGTATTGTTTAAACAATTTAATGAACCTGTCTCTTTCTCCTGGTGAACAACATTTGCCAAGGTTGACAAATTTTGGTTCTGTCTCGGTACCCAGATTAACCAACTCATGTTGCATTGATGAGCTGTTAGTTTTGGTATTAGCTGGTCTTTTGAACTTATTTTGAAGATCGAAAAGCATTTCGAGGGACCTTACCCCTTTTGGCATGAAATTTCCTTTCTCCTCTTCCTTCCTCATCAAATCCGCATCATGTTCCTCTTCATCTATTGCAGCTCCTTGAAAACTGTCTTCGTTTGTCAGGAAGCTGATAATTTGCTCATCATCATCGAAGACTCTGAAGTTAGTGATGTTATCAGGAATGGAAGGCCTGAAAATCAATTCAATAGAGCATTTATTATTTGACGGTACTAATCTAGAAGCAGATGTTGCTAACAAATCAGCAGCAGAATTTTGCAATCTAGGAATTGATTTTATATTGAAAGCGTCAAAATACATGATTAAATCCCATACCTCAGCCTGGTAACCTTTCAAGTGCGGGGAGAGGCAATGAATGGTGTCCCTTACCTGTCTGACAACTATCTCGGAGTCACCAAAAACCTTCAGATACTTAACATTCAAGCCAATGGCCTTCTTTAAACCATGTACCAAAGCTTCATATTCAGCGGTATTGTTAGTACAATCGAATTCTAATCTACAAGACAAAAAATACTTGTTCTTCTTTGGATCAATCAGAACACAACCGGATCCGGATCCTTCCAGAGTTTTAGAGCCATCAAAGTATAATGTCCAAAAGGTATCTTTAGATTCAACTAAGTTAGTTTCTTTGTGGTTTATGTTAGCAACTAAATTGACTATGTTACAATCAATCTCATCAGTCCGAGAAAAATGAAGGAGATCGGACTGTTTGTCTGATTTATGGCAAAAGGTTTCAGATTGATAGTTACCCGGATCCATTTCTAAGAAGTAATTTCCCAGGACCGAGGAAGAGAAAGCTACAGCCTCATTCTTTTCTTCTAGCTGGGTTACGTTTTGTTTCATATGAGGTTCCCTAAGAATTTTAATCTGATTCTGCCTTTTCTGATAAGGCAGCCATAGATGAGACCAATCGGTAGCAAAGTAACCACTCAATTTGGTAGACCAATCCCTACTCAAAATCAGCCCATAAGCTTCAGGGATATCGACCACCATTATGTCAATAAATTGACAGACTCTAGGATCGGCTGACAGTCTAATTAGAACATCTTTCATCTCCCCTATAACCTTGACAGCAGTCCTGTCTAATTGTATGATTTGAGCTGGAGATGGTACGGGCTGCCCATTAATTTTCCTACAAATTGAAAGTGGCATAACGTTTGAAGAAGCTCCGGAATCTACCAAACAGTTATGAACATTGTGATTAAAAATTTCAAATGTCAACAGAAATGGCAATGTTTGGGATTTGGATTTCCCACCGATGCTAGCCTCGTTAATTTCAGGATTGTCTTGGGAATCTGTTAATGTAGTGCTAGGTTTTGGTTGTAAAACATGCAGTAGTTTGTCTCGCTGATGGGGCAAGCTACACATGTCAAATATTGATACGTTTGCTTTAACTTTCTTGATATCTTCGATAATGTCATACCCTATATCGGATCCATTCCCAATTCTACTTGGCTGATCGGTTTTGCTCATCGTGACTTTAGGTGGCTGAACTGTGTTGTCAGCGCTTGGCTGTTTGGCAGCTGTTTGGTTTACTTTGGGCTGTGGTGGGATGATTGGTATATGCCTCCTAGGCGGATCTTTCGAAATTTTAGGCTTATGGGGAATGGTGACTGGTGCGGGATCCGCAATTGGGCCCTTGCTGCGAGTGGTAACATTTATGGTAGAAGGAGAGCTATCTTCGTGATCTTCTTCTCCTAATTCAGTCATAGGTACCCAATCCCACAACACCATAGTAGTGTCCGGGGTTGGTTCCTGTAGCTCAGGGCTTGACTCCTCTGGAGGAATATCCTGGTCTGGGATCTGAGAATCTAACACCTGGTTCATGACCAAGCTCATGGAATTGATCCATTGTGGGCAGCTCTTCTCCGAGTGTGGTTCTTGGTGAAAGGTGCAGAAATTTTCCATACCAATCTCATTCAAATTTAAAACAGGGGCAGTGTGCACTGGTGGATGAGACTGTTCCCCGTCTTCCCTTCTTTTGTAGAATGGCTTAAAAGGTTTCCTAGCTGTACTAGCAGCCTTGTCTTTCTCGAGATCTACGATTTTGTTAGATAATTTTTGCATCATTTTAACTATATTTTCCATATCCGTAGATGGCTCTTCCTTACCTCTCGTAAGGAGCAAAGGTTTCTTGCTAGCTGCTGGTTTCGTTTCCACATCTAAGGCATGTTTAGTAATGCTATCAGCCTCTTCCTCAACCTTTCGAGCTTCCTCAAAATTCTCTGTCAGGGTCGTTTTCTTGGATCGTTTTACAAACATTGCGATTGGACCTTCAAGAGCTGTTGTGTAGTATTCGATCAAGGACTCTTCTGTGGGTTTGTTAGTTTCACTAAAGTTATTTAACAGCGTTGTGAATCTTTGATTAAAGTCTTGAACCTTTTCCTTCTTCTCCATTCTCATGGATAGGAGTTCTTTCATAAGCGTGGCGACAGTCTTTTGGTTCCCATACTTCTTAAGGAAACACTTTTCGAAATCATCCCAACTAGAGATTGAGCTGGGTTGAAGGCTAAAGTACCAAGATGATACCTTAGGCTCGAATGTGTACGGAAACAACCTGCAGACTACGTCTTCATGTTGTACATTTAAAAGGTTTAGAGCTAGGAAAAACTCTTGAGGTGATCCTCCGCCGAGATGGCTTTCCCTGGATCGTACTTAGGCAAGACCTTTTCTGGGTTTTTAGGGAGATTATGGAATGGTCCAGCTAGGTTCAGTGCTCCCCTTGCTCTCCAGGCAGGTACAGCCATGTTTGGGTTTGGACGTGGAGACCCTGGTGGAGAAGTGCAGGGTGAATCTTGTGGAGTACTTTTGGGAGTGGTACCTTCTTCGGGATTTTCTTGGTCTGTCTTGTTAAGAGTGCCGGAGATTTCTTCCAACGTTAGATTTACCAGTTCTTCAAAACTCTGAACAAGGATCGAATCACGGGTGTATTGCGGCTCCTTTCTGGGTGTAGTTTTCTTAGGGAGGAAGTTGACAGCGTTTAAACCACCTAGCTGTCTAACGTAGGATCTAGTATGTCTTCTCAAGTCCTCTATTTCTGCAAAAGGAACAGCGTACAAAGCCTCCTGAGGCTCAGGGTCAGAAATGAGGTGTTCTTGGTCTGTTAATCCAAGATCTGGGCTGTTTGAAAAGTTTTCTTCAAGCGGGTTTTCAGTGTTATCTATGACCGTGGAATATTTTCCTCTATCAGCCATGCACTTCAGGCCCTCCTTCTAGCGCCAAAAACTGTTGATGCCTCGGATATCATAGCATCAATCAGAAAGGGATTCTCCCCGAGAGACGGTCCCAATTAGACTGTCTCCCGTTTGGTGTAGGGAATCCGTCCGGTTAGCGGTTCCGGCAACCGTGGTTTTGGACTTTAAATCCGATTTTACCGGTTATGGCCCGATCCACCTTTCTTTTGGATTTTATGTGTTTTATATGAAATGCACATGCCTAAACTATACTTAGTCTAAATGCAACTGAAACAGATCTAAATCTAGGAACAGAAACACATCTATCTATCCCTGCAGGGGAACACGCTCAAGGGGAGAGCAATCAGCTGTAGCAGATATCGTAAGTAACGAACAGATAGCTATTATTTCTCACGGTCAAAGCTACAGCGAGATGAGGATCTTGAGAAGATAGCTTCCCATTCAAAATGGAACGCATCTATTGCTCGAAAAGAACAGAGGAACGTTAAAGGATAAAGAAACAGATCTGAAATGAGGCTTACAGAATATATCTACTGCTTATGAATATAAGAAATCAAAATTATTTAATCTACACAACAAGAATAAAGAAACAGATCTAGATGCAACGAAACTAGAATTAAACTAAAAGATCCCTGCAAGGAGCAATTAAAAGCTTGAACAATGAGCCATACGAATTATCCTGAAGAAAGAACAGTTAGCCATTCGATCTAGAAGAAAAATCTACAGCAATGATAAAAGTATCAGCAGATAGCTCCTGATTTAATATGGAACGCATTCATTGTCCATGAAATAGAGAGAACGCATGCATAGATAAGAGCAAAATCATTAATCCAAAGAAATAGTTCAGAAGTCAAGAATGATCTCACATTGCAGAATTGCAGTCATTAGAGTAGTCCAACATAAAGCAACCCAACATTCCAAGCAAAACGTTCATCTCCCGTGGCTTCTATTAGAAAAATTCAATTTACAGGGGCCGATACAAGATAGCTCATATCATTTGCCCAAAATTTTCATTTCCTGCCAAAAAGTCCTTTCTAATCTTTCCTAGCTTCTATTTATAGTTACAAATTTGCCCTCTGGGCTGACACCTAGCATTCCCCCACCTGTCATTTACAGGGATTTCTAATATAATCGATCACCAAAAAATGGTCACTTCATTTACAAAATATTTTGACAAAAAGAATAGGGACAGCTGTCCCACAGCTTACGCCTTACATATAACAGAAAATTTGCTAAACTCAAAGCGTTCCCTGCTGGGCACGTGTCTGGCTGAAGCGAGTGGCTCACTGAATTCAGTTTGCTTCATTCCTGTGCGTGAGCTTCCGGTGGCAAAGGGTCGCCCAAATTGATTGTCACTGGTGCTGCCTGGGAAGAGGTCTTCGAATCCCCTGCTGATGCTGCTCCTGATTGGGAAGGGGGAATGGGACTGGCCAGACTTTCTGCCATTGCTGGGGAAGAGGCTGCTGGGTCTACTGATGCTTCTGCTGCTGCTGCAGCTTTCCTGACCTCCTCTTCTATGTAGCTATGCCACACACCTGTATCCCTTATGATTATGTTTGCTGCAGCAGGAAACAGGATTTTCTGAGAAGTTACATTCTTCCCGAGCTCTATTTTAATGCTTTGTACTTCTGCTTCAGCAACTTGGTATGTTTCTTTCAACAGATGATTGTGAAGTGTTGATGAACCGATGTAATGTTGGAGATCATCCATGGCAAGGACATCAATGCTTTTCACATACTTCATCTGGACGCCTAGCTCTTCTTTCAGTTGAGATAACCGCTGCTCCTTTCCCGGGAAGTCTTCTAGGGTCTGAGGGAAACTCAAAGAGCAGTTATCATGGACTTCTTTGAGCTTTTGGTACAGGTTGTTGATTCTATTTGTGGTCTTCTGCACACTGGCCATCAGCTTATTGGCACAGTTCCGGCCAAACTCCAACAAGGCTATATCTTCATTAAAATCTTCCACGGTCTTGAAAGGGAGATGCGGGGGGAAACCTCCTTTCCCTTCCCTCCATGCCATCTGACTTATGACATTTGCCTTGACACGGGTATTCTTAGCTTTGAGCCTGTGGGCTTCCGTATTGACCTCTTTTAGCCTACCCGTCATGGCCTTGAGTTTGCATACCTCATCAGTGATTAGCTCTTAAGAGCCACACACTTGCTGTAGGATATTGCATGACAGCTCGTGGAAGGGGGACATGTCCAAGGTTCTGCTTTCTGCTTGCTTTAAACGCTCAGCTAATGCCTGCTTGTCTGTTTCTAGCTGGGAGGCCTTTTCTTCTGCTCCACTCTTCTCCGCTTCTGCAATCATTATTTGGAGTGCTAGCTGGTCCTTTTCCTCCTCCAGGTAGCTGTGCTTGTTTGCCAACTCCTTGTGCTCAGCGTACAAGCAATTGTATTTATTTACTATCAGGTCTCTCTGGGCTTGCTCATTAGCCACATTTCGTTGCAAGCTACGTGCTCTTTTCTTTGTCAATATATTTTCTTTGACTATAACCCCTACATTGGCAAATGATGCTTGTGCTGTTGCTATAACTGCGGAGGCCATGGCAATGGGATCTGCATCTGTGTTATGCATGACAGCGACCTCTCGGTGAGTAACTATGTCGTCATGGAAGGGACTTTTAATCCTCTCTTCTGATTGGAGGACCATTGTTTTTCTTTTCTTATCATAGACAAACTCATTCCATTTGGACACCGTACGTTTCCCAGATGGAGTGTACGGTACAATTGGTCGGTTTATGATGTCTATGTCTTCTTCCATAGGTGGGGTCCGGACTTCCTGAGCGGGGTCTGTTCCTTCGTTTTGGGTACTAGAGCCACCTGCCTGAGAGGTGTCTATCTCCATGTCCTGCGCACCGGACCCACCTACCTGGGTATCTTCTCTTGCCTTCAATTCTTCTTCCGCCTTCTTCCTTGCTTCAGCTTGCTCAATTTCTGCTTCTTTCTGCTTTTGGGCTTCTTCAGCCTCCTTCCGCAGTCTTTCATTCTCAGCCTCTTGTAGCTTTCTTGCCTCCTCGGCTTCCTTTTGCAACCTTGCCTCTTCTCTTAATCTGAGCTCTTCCTGAGCTCGGGCATCCTTGGCTTCTTTCTCCTTTTGCTGGATGGTCTTCTGGGCTTTGGTTGAGCTAGAGCTCGCTCCCGTACTTTGGCGACAGATCCGTAGCTCAGCCATGTTGCTGATGCCTCTGAAAGCTTCCTCCTCGGCATCGGGGTAGTGGGAATATTCGAAGTTCGCATAGTTCCCCTTGCAATGCTCGGCCACTTTACCCTTTCTGTCGTTCCTGTGGAAGATGACCTCACCGAAATGGAAGGCCTTCAACTCTTGAACAAATTCGTCGGCAGAGGCCACCCCTGAAAACTTGTAAGCACCTATGCAGAAAGGTAAGGGGGGGAAGGAAGCCTTGTGTAGCTTGTGGAGGAACGCTCCAATCCCATCCAAGAAGAGTTGTCTTACTGCTTCCTTGAGCACCACATAGTCTGTGGCATACTGCGGCAATATGTATGGGGGCTTAGTCCCTCCAAACATTCTCAAGTAGGTGCCTTGTTCTGAAAAGTAGAAGTCCCCATAATCCTCGAGGACTTCCAAAGCGTTTTGTGACAGGCAACTTGGTTCTTCCTTGAATATTTTCTCGTATAGGGGCATGATGAACCCCTCACAGATGAGTTTGTAGCTGGGCTTGTAATTCTGAGCCCACAACATCTTGAATGCGATGTAGACCGGGGCTGTGGTCCTATCCCATGTACACCCCAATCCGGGTAATTCTATCTTGGCCAAGATACAGTCTATCAGGTACGAAGACATGAAGAATTCAGCCTTCTTCAAGGCCAGCCCGGGCTTAGCAGCACTTATCATTGAGGCCAGACTATCTGACAAGATAGTGGCCCAATCAAAAACTGTCCCCTGAAATGCCACATAGTGGATGATAGGGACCCACTGAATCTTATATACTGTGCCATCGGGCATGCCGAAGATTCTACACAGCATCAGGGCGATCAATCTATAAGGAGCTCTTAGATTCTGTACGTCATACTCCTCACTCCCTTTCTTCCTCAAATGTCTCCCTTGCACCAGTAGCTTCTTGGCCATCTCGACATTGTCCATCTGGCTTAACCATTCATCAGTCAGAGCTTGCTGGGCACGGGGGAACCTGTAGGCTGCCGCCAGATATGCGGGTTGAAATGAGGCGATAGCCATGTTCCCGCTATCATTTATCACTCTTCCTTCAGCATCGGCATGTTGGAGTATCCATCCGATTACTTCAGCGCAGGGGAACAGCTCAGGGCGGGTAGCGGCCTTAGTTATGCCTGAGGCTCTAATATTTTGATAGATTGGTGCTTCCTCTAGCAGCATATCAGGGATTTCTTGGTCCCGGATCATTCTGTGGATGTCTCCCCATCTGATTTTCGGAGGGACACCTGTGGTGCACCTAGTGTCCTGGAGCGAGGTTTCAATCTTAGGAGGGGCAGGTTTCTTTTCTGTCATCTTTGCCTTCTTCTTACTGGGTTTTGGCATCTTGAATTATCCCTGATAGCATCCATATACAATTCATCATGAGTTTGAGCAACAGGTTGTATGGTTTTAGCAGAGAGCAAAATCGTTTTAATGAGATAAATCAGTGAAGCAAATACTTAGGAAGTAAAACATTATTTCAATCATAAGACACACATTGAAACATTTGAAGCTCTTAAAAGATGAGTATGGGATAAACTATGTTGCGGACGCTATTGGTTTTATTGGACCGATAGGTGATTCGCGGAAGCAATCGGCTTCCGGTTCCGCCTCGCGGAAGGAGAAGTCTTTCGCTATGGCTGCGGTTGGAGAGGTCGAAGGCGGGGAAGACGCGGGTTGACTCGGTGAGGGCTATGGATGCTATCGTCATGCGCGGCCACTCGCCGAGTCAGTACGGGAGATTTTAGTCCGGGCGGAGGTAACGGCGCCGGGATATGCTGACGGGGAGTGCTAGGGCGGTTGTGGCTTTAAGCTTCGGCTCGTGTGTAGGGGCTAAGGCCTATGGAAGGGGCCCGGGTTTTGAGTCTGAGTTATCGGCCCGGGACATGGAAAGCCCGTAGGGTTTCGATGACTTAACCCACGACGAGGGGCGCGACCCGGGGTTTAAAACAAAACAAGGCATGGTTAACCGCCCGCACCCACCAACATAAAATATACGTTTTTTACGAAGGCCCATGACGATTTTGTGAAACGAAAACTCCGTTCACTGTACCTGACGGGCAAAACATAGCCCTCGACGGGTGTTTTTCCCGTCATAATCCCACTAAAACCCAATATTTTCCCCAAAAGGACAACTCAGTAGTGAAAAACAAGGTGAAGATCCTACCTGGCACCGTGGGGATTGCTTGAGCAAGGTGGCTGCGAGCACGGATGCGCGAGGTGAGCTGGAGCGTTTTGCACTGTATCGCACGTCGTTGGCCGATTGACAAAAACAATGGTGCATTGGTCGAGCCCCCCACCGTAATTTATAAGAATGGGCATGTGTGAGCCTTTAATTCGGTAGGTGGCGTGGTTAAAACGGGGTTTAAATTCGCCGCGCGTAGCGGTCACGTCAACGCACCTCGGTTTCCGTGCGACCGCCATTCGCGGGGCTAGTTTGTGATTTGTATCCGCCGTTGCGGAAGGATTCAACGAAAGCTTCCGACGTTTCGGGGCTTAATGCGGAAAGGAAGCTCGAATCCTTCCGCGAGAGACCGCCGCGTAGCGGACGGGTAACGCCAAAGCTTCCGCTCTTTCGGAACAGTATAGCGAATGCTCCCGGTATTTTCGGAAGACTTTTGCGAAAGCTTCCGCGATCCAAAACTTCAAGGTCTTGTTGATTTTCGGGAAGGTTTTGGCGAAGGCTCCCGCTAGTTTCAGAAAGCTTTTGGGAATGGCTTTCGCCGTTTCGGAAGCAAAACTTATATTTTCCGCAAATTCACCCGGGATCGTTTCGGAGTCCTTTTGCCGGTCGGGGTAAGTGATTGGCTTCCGCTGTTTCGGAAGGGTAGCCCGAAGGCTTCCGCGTTTCGGGAGCAAAAGCTGAAGGCCTCCGCGACAGCTTCTTGAGAAAAATCCAAGTCCTTTTCATGGTTTCGGAAGGCGATCGTGAATTCTCCCCGCGGGACTTATGGAGATGGCTTCCGCCGTTTCGGAAAGGTTTCATCAAAAGTTTCCGCCTAGTTTCTTTTGGGAAGATATCGCGGCGGCTTCCGCTATTTCGGAAGGGTTCCCTGAACTCCCCCGCCGTTGCGGAAGGATTTTATGAAAACTTCCGCCGTTTCGGAAGGGTTCAACGAAAACTCCCGCCGTTTCGGGAGGGTTCACTCAATTTCCCGCCGTTTCGGAAGGTTGAAACTAAAATTCTTTAAGTCCTTTGTTCCCGCATTTTCTAATCAGAAGGAAATCTAAGTCCTTTTCGGGAGACTAAGGCGAATGAGTCCCGCCGTTTAGGGAGGAAAGCCGGAACCTTTCCGCGGTTGCGGGAGGTTTGAGTGAAAGGCTCCGCCGTTTCGGGAGCTAAGTCGTTTCGGAGCTGGAATCGTTCCGCAGAAGCAACGATTGAAAATTTTCTAAGTCTTTTACTTCGGAAGAAAATGATGAATTCCTTGGTGTTATTTCGGCGAGTTTATCCGAATGGCTTCCGCCGTTTCGGAAGGCAGAGCTGAATTGTTCCGCCGTTTCGGGAGAACAACTCGAATTTCTCCGTGGTTGCGGAAGGTTTGGGCGAAAACTCCCGCCGTTTCGGGTGGTCTTACCCAATGGCTTCCGCTACTTTAGGCAAAGAAAACCTAAGTCTTCTTTTTGGAAAGGTTGGACGCTTGACTTCCGCGGCTTCGGGACTATGTCCGGATCACTCCAAAACGTTTGGGCAAAAACTAAGTTATCTTTTGGCTCATTGGGGAGAACATGGTAGGATTGACGGCAAGCTGCTCAGCAGGCAAGCAAAATTTTATGCTGAAAACAGGGCTGACGGCTGGGATGGCTTCTCAAGCAAATTTCTACAAAAGTATAGGAGGGGCCCCAACATGTACAAAATTTTGGGGAGGGGTGTTGCTGCAACAACAAGACTCAATATGAGCTTGAGGTTCCTATGGAATTTCTTTATGAACAGACTTTTCTAATGTCCCTATGGTTTCCCCTAATTGATTTGTAGAAAGGATTTCCTTTTCTTTCCAAGTAGGACTATCCCCTTTAGGTTTCTTCTGATACCTTTCTACTGAGTTAGTAATTGGGGTGGCACGCCCACCATATAGGTTAGTAGGAATTTTAGCAAGTATTTTAGTAGAAAGGCTAGTTTTAATAAATCTACCTTGTGAATCTCTAGACCTATTCATGAAAAAAAACTATAACTGAAATAAATTCTAATTGCATCAATACTACTGCTGGGTTTTGGGGATGCCTTTTATAACAGATGCCCATGTTCTTACCTGTCATCTTACCGCTCACCCGCCACTAGCCTATTTCTAAATTTCAAAGCGGAAAATTCAAATCTATAACTAACTTTTAAAGGAGAGTTCTACCTATCTACAACTGAGTTCTACCTATATACAACTCCTTGGAAACGATGCCAAAATGTTGAGGTGTAATTACTGTCTTAAAGAATCACCAAAATATTTAATTATCGACCAGGGTTGGTAATATTAGAGCTGTGGCACAGTATATGCTGAGGTAGAATGGGGCCTAAAGTTTTGGCTCGGTAGACCTTAGAAATGTTTAATAAAGAAAAGATCGAAAGATCTTTCAAAATGAAAAACCGAGTCAAACTTCAAAAAAACAAGGAAGGAACTAATTTAATTTAATTTAAACCAATAGATCAGAATAGTATCAAGCTATACTACTTTACTCTAGGATCAAACAATGGAAAAAGAACAAATACTAATAAAAAAAAAACTATTTTTTTTTTAAGTGGAAACTACTTAACTTAAACAAAAACTACAAACTACTTAGTGAATTCAACAACTATTTATGCATTTAGTTAACACTTCAAGACTACAGTAAAGTACCTAATTCCATTCTCCTTGATGTTGTACGTAAAATGTGATAGGAACTGGGGTGAATGTATCGTAATGACTTTCAAATGTAACAACAAAACAAAATGAAAGTAAATCTAACCTAATTTCTACAAAGTGATGTAAACTACAAAGAGACAAATTACAATTAACTTTAAGCATTATGATCTATTTTCTATTCATAAGCAAAATGATATAAAACTTAATGAAATCTAGAAGCAAGTAGAAAACTTAATAAAGATATTTATTTGAACTAAATTTGATTTGGAAGCAAGTATAAAACTTGATAAAGATATTTATTTCTGAACCAAACTCTATTTCATGAACATCTTCATTATTTGTGTGAATGGAAAAATTGATCCTATGCTTTACAAATAAACTATCAAAAATTAAGATAACTTGGAGAATGAAATTATTAACTCTAATTCAAAATAAACCTTAAGAACATATAATAAACTATGCTAAGAATGAAACTGATAAATTCTAGAATAGTAACCTATTGGCAAATCAAACATGAATAACATAACTTGAAAAACAGTTAAAACAAAGTTAAGGAGGATGAGAAGGAAACTAAGAATGATGAGAAAATGTAATTAAAACGCTATGTAATGGGAGACAAGATCTTGATTACATCTAAGACTTCTAATTAAAAGCAAGAAACATTATAGTTGAAAAGCCTAAGAAACTGAATTCTTAATAAGCATAAAAACAATGCAGAAAGGATGAAAGTCCGAATCACGATCTGGATGGTTGTCCGAATGACATGTCGGATGGAGGAAAATGATTTAAACTAGGGAAAGAAGCAATTTGGATGATCTTAACTACCAGTTGGCTGATGCATATGATCCTACAGTGAAAAGAAGTCAGTGAGAAGACTGTTGAGAAGCTAAGATAGCAAGAAATAACCTATTCTAATAATTGTTTAAAGAAATAAACAATTTCTATGGCTTAATCAAACAAAACTGAGATATGAATAAGGCTAACCTATAGCTACAGGAAAGGAACTATCATAACTAATTATAATTATAACTAAACCTAAAACAACAACTAACTAAACTCTATCTAATTGCAAAAGACTGAAAGCAAACTATAAACACTATGCTTGGTCGACCATTATCAATTATGGAAAAGTAAATTAAGTTAGCAACAAAATACAGATAAAATAAAAATAAAGAAATGACATATACAGGAAAAAATAATTAATTACATATACTAGAAAATAAACTATTTACTTGCAGAAAGAAAAATACAAAAAATATACAGAAAAACCTCCGGTTGATGAGGGGCCTTTCCCAACAATCAAATATTGGAACTAAATCAACTTAGTCACCAACAACATAATCTTAACAGTAAAATACAGGAGCTTCCATTAACTGAGAAAATTATATAGCGTTTCTATGAACTACTTGAGAGCATAAATGCCTATATCTATTATGCTATATGTCATCTATGTCCTATGTGTTTCTCCAAAGGAGACGTCTAATTATAAATTTACAGTGGGAGAGAGGGTCGACATAGTCGACCTCTCTAAAAATAGAAGTATTTAATGTCTACACAAAAGCTGCTTGGTGGTTGACGATAGCGCAGAGGCCGTCCGCCTGCTTCCACGACACTGATTCTCCTTGATGCGAATAGTTGCATGTTAGTTTCCTTTAACCATGGGCAGAAGCATGTTCTCGTAGGCTGAGCGTAGGAGGGTGGAGTTGTTGGAATGTTGATGTGGGAATGAGCATGTGCTGTCGATCTGTACGAGCAAGGAAGTGGATATTCTAGAGTGTTGACATGGGGAGAGTCATGTGCTATCGAGCTAAGTGTGCAAGGAAGTGAATCTTCTAGAGCGTTGACTCACCAACCATAACCACCATGTTGCTAACTGAACCCATATTTCTGTCTTTGTCTTTAAAGGGAAGGAATATGCCAACCGAAGATTCTACGGGTTGAACGAAGGGTTGAACGGTGGACCAGATGCGGCTAAACATTTGCAACGTGAACACAAGTCTGAACGGAGGTCCATTTGAAGCTTATAACTTGCAATCCGAAATATATTTTCCAAGCGAGTCGAAAAATATCAAATTAATGTTAATAAACCATGAAAATATTGATATTGAGCTAAGATTCACATGATATGTAAATACGATCATACCTGGGTCTGATTGACGGTTTGAATGGAAATAAGAGTGATTTATTATATAAGAATAGTGAAAATAATGCCACTCAGAGTATATTTGGTGATAAAAAATGGACACCAACAATTTCCTAACCGGCTACAAAATATTCATGAATCAACTTGTCAACAAAATGCATATATAATTAAACAAAGAGCCAACCAAGATTAAAGTTCCTGCCTAACACAAATGCACATCTAGAGAATAGGCCAGAGGCCAACAAAAGTTGAAATATCTGGATACTACACTCATCATTTAACAAAATATTCATGCTTAAAGACATTGAATAATTGCTAAATTGTTGCTCAAATCTTTTATTTCATGAAAGATCAGTAGAGAGGAAAAATTGTGGAAATACAAGCTGCTAAAATCAATGATCTTAATCTCTGCAAAAGAATTACATCCACTCCTCCATCAGAATCATGAATCCAATGACCAATTTCCCTTCACTGAAAATAATTACAATATGGAATGTCAACCATGGATGGATCAACCCTCTCCCTTCCTGAGAAAATTCGCTCCCCTTTTTAATGAATTCTCCACCTCCTTTTATAGCTTTCGAGAAAAAATAAGGTGAGCCATTCTATGCTTCTTGGTCTTGATTTCTTGAAAATATCATTTTATTCACTTGTTGTTCCCTCATTAAAATAATGAACCATTTTTCCCGTGCCACAAAATTATCACAATAATACAAGAATATTATATCTTTTTCCATTTGGACTAAACATGCCAGGTCAACTTTGCAACATTCTATCATATAACAGAAACTAAATTCATTTAAAAAAATACATGAGTTTCAAAATAATAAAAAGTAAATACCTTTTATTATAAATAATAATATAATCCATGTAAATTTATGTACTCTCCATACCAACTCATATATGCAACTCATATTATGATGTTCCGTTTTCAATTCTTTTAAACCAACGTGAATCCCTCCATTTAATAAAGGTAAATTCCTTTCTTCATAATAAGATCTCTTTGGTATATTTAACCTTTGGTCATATTTGTGAACCCATCACTTGACATAGAGTGTGCTTGTCTTTTTTAAATAATGCTTGGGAATTTGTGCAAGAATATTAATATAATAATCCATAATTTACCCTTTATCAAGTTGGAATATATGGATGAATTATAATATTCATAAAAGTATTAGATTTTCACTACATTCCTTGTTAATGAACATTTTTAAATGTAAAAAACAATGCTCGAAATAGTAGCTCCAACCAACCAATTCTCTGAGGCTTTCCTTTCTTTGTAGTGTTGGCGATATTCATTTGGTTGTTTAACGGTCGCAAGGAAGGTGGGTTTAAATTACGACTTTGGGGAGCTTGAATAAATGAGAGCCTACCACATCATATTATTGGTTTTAAAATTGAGGCTCATGTGCCTTTGATTATCCCTTGTGCAAATTTTCAAGCCTGAATTTTTGCTAGCCTTAGATCTAGGATGCTCAAGGTTTACCTTTTTCCATATTTCTTTGATTTTACATTATAATGATATAATATAAAAGGAAATTTCTCTTTTTTCTTGATATTATAATCAATTCACAAATGAAAGATGTGAATCATACCAGCCAAATCATCAACCTCATAACTATAATTTTAGCAAGTAGCTAGATGCCTAGTTTATAAGGCTCAACTGTTCATAAAATGAACGTGGTCAATACTAGTACCAACAACCATTACCAACGTTGTACAACTGGGGTTTCAAGATGCTTTGTTCATCTGCTCTGACGAGTAGCTTGGGCTATTATCTGTTATCACGAGCATCCTCAGGGATAGCTCTTTGTATGATATATGTACTGAAAGCCATAGGATTCAAATTTAGTAGCCAGTATCTATTGAAAGCTTATGGGCTTCATATTTTGTATCAGTGCCACTTTTTTGTATTTTACCGGACATGATGATATATATACAAAACATTAATTTGCGGTTTTATATACTGTTTCTTCTATGATGATTTGGGATCTTATGGATGTTGGCCTATACAATATGAGTAGATTACATGTTATGTCATTTTATGCATTTTCTTGATAAAAATGTTTATGAATGTGCGATGTACCAATCTAATATGAAATTAGTTAGGGAATCAACAACGTGTTCATGTTTCCTGGAATGTGTGTGTATTGAATGGAATCAAATAACCTCTCCAAGAGATGTACTCACCGAAATAAGCGGAGTAATACGAGGTCACAGATAGCATATACATGGTTGATATGGGAGACCACTAAGTGTGAATCGAGGTAGATAACAAGGTTGTCCACACCCAAGGAAAAAACATTGGTCAATAATCTAATCATTGCATGATACTCGGTGGCATTGTTGGTTGCAAAACCTAGGAGAGTTCCTCCTGAACTAATCAGCTCGACGGTAGGGGAATAGAGTACCCATGTTGCGGAATCAAGGTTGCAGGTGTTTCATCTAGTGTTGTCTATGAATCCAAAACAAGTTGCCATCTGCACATCTAGGCAGAACATGGTATTAGCGTAATGATAAGATCCTAGCACACTAAAAAGAAAGTGTCACACCAAACAAAACACATGTCATGTACAGTATATACAAAGTACTAATGCATAATGATTTAGGCATAGTATCGGTTTAGGTAGATGCCATTTCGAGGCTCCCCCAAATATATCCTGTCATAATCCTCTAATTCATAAGCTCCATTTTCCAAAACACATTTTACCACACATGGAACATGCCACATAGACTCAAGTTTTCCTACCCCTAGCTTATCATGTTTTTGGTCATAAGTAAGGACCAAATCACCTTCGTTGAAGATACGAGGTTTCACCGATTTATCATATTGGGCCTTGATGCATTTCTTATGTGCTTCGTTATCCAGAGCTGCATTGCGGCGAGTTTCGTCGAGTTTTTCCAAGTATATAAATTGTTCTTCCTTGGTAGTGGTATTCAGTAAAAGTTTGACAATGAGTTTTAGTGACGGAATCTCGCACTCGATAGGTAGTACTGCCTCTAGTCTATATACCAACTGAAAGGGTATGAAACCAGTGGTAGTTTTAATGGAATTCCTATATGCCCATAGGGATGAAAAAATAATGACATTCCAGTTGGACTTGTGTGTTCCCTGTGATAATCTGCAAGGATCTAGCAACTGCAACAAACTCACAATCAAACTATCAAGAATGTTGCAAAGAAGAAGAGAAACATGCACTCAATAATCACTCATAAACACAAAATAATGAGCAATAATAGTATCATACAATGAATAATGAATGTGAAGAATGTAATACAATAATATCTGATGAGGCATCATATAGGATTCGAAGTAGCCAAGTAGGGCATTCGAATATGAGCTCAAATTCTAGCTTGGATAACTATGGAGACATCATCGAGTCGGTAGTGTCAGTCATAAATGGTAAGAGTAAGTCAAGTGTGTCTAACTGAGTCTAACAGAACCATCTAGCCATAAATAAGGGAATGGAGACTCCAAGGAGGGCGCATGAGGCTATCTAGATCAAAGTCTAGCTTGGATAACAATGGAGACATCATCCAGTCAGTAGTATCAGTCATAAATGGTAATAGTAAGTCAAGTGTGTCTAACTGATTCTAATAGAACCATATTTGCATAAAACAGGGAATGGAGACTCCAAGGGGGGCGAATGAGGCTGTCAAATAGTCAAGTGGAACTCCAGAACTAGATAACTAGAAGATACAAGTAGTCATCATGAGCAATCAATGGAACAACTTCTCAATCAATGCACTAACTGAGTGATAACTCTCGGTAGCTGAGAAAAGGCACCCTAACTGAGTGATAACTAGTGGTAAGTGATCAAAGACGCCCAAACTGGTTGTGGTAGGTGGGAAAGGCACACTTGTCAAGCAGAAAAGTCAAGGAGGGTGCATTAGGTAGGTAGGAGGCCAAATGGGGGCTAAAGACAGGTTCTGGAGAGATAGAAGCAAGCTCTAGGTGTTGGGGAGACCACCATGATGATGTCTGGATGCATGCAGTGGCATGCAAAGCATGCATATTTGCATGCAGGAATGAAAAATATAAAAATGATGGTGTGAATATTCCAACACCCCCCCGCAAGATATACTATGAGATAATAACCAAAAATAGTAAAATAGGGCCCTGGTGACTAAGACCAAAGGTCACCCCGTACAATCAATGTAAATAAACTAAGTGAGGAAAGAGAGAAAACCCAGTGGGAAGAAATCCCTCCCTCAAAATAGACTGAAGGATGCTAATAAAGCATATCATCTCTCACCCTTGAAGGAGGTAAGTGTCCTTCTTTCTCAAAGAAGGATCGATAGATCCAAAATGGATCAGGAATTTCACAAGGATGAATCCTTACATGTGAAAACTCTTATCTATCAGATTGGGGAGCAGTGGTTTCCCATTGAAGAAGAGGATTAGTAAAGTAAGAAGGATGAAACCTCTCATGCTGAAAATCTAATCCGATTGATCAGGGAGCAGTGGATTCCCATCGAGGAAGAGGATCAGCAATGTGAGAAGGATGAAACCTTCCATGCTGAAAATATGCTATGGTTGATCAGGGAGCAGTGGATTCCCATCGAGGAAGAGGGAAAATAGGTGAGAGATCTTCAGGTTCTTCTGGATCTGTATCTCCCATTCGCTCATCTTCATCATCAGTTGTTAGACCTTCAGGTTCTTGTGGATTTGGGTCTAGCATTCCCTCATCATCATCTCCATATTTAGATTCTGAATCTGAAATATCATGTAAAGCTGAATCATCCAATATCTGAATCTGAAATCTCATGAGGAGAAGCAAGTAAAACTGGATCATCATCACTCGAAGGAGGAACATATCCAAAAATGTTGATGTCATGAAACTACTCCAGAATATGCATGTAGTCCTCATTTGAACCATCATGATTGTAATCAATGTCAGAAGAACTAGGACTAGATGATGATGGATCTTCATTAAGATCAAAGGAGGATGCAGTAGTGGAGGCCCATTTTGAAATAGGAGTTGGAAAAATAGGTGTCCTGTGCTTGAGAAAATATGCTCATCCATTCTCTTCTTTTCTTCTGAATGTGAGTTACTGCTGTCTCCTATTACCCCTTTGCTTCCAAGTTGGATAGCCATCAATTCGAATCCTTTCATCATATGTTTGTTCATGTCTTTTATACCATTTGTAATGTATTCAAAAAATGGTTTTATAACTTTAATAAATTCCTCCTCATGTTCTGAGGTTTCCCTTCCATCCTTATGCATGGTTTCAACAATATACTCTTCTTCTCCTACTACTTCCTCTTCAACAAAAACCTCTTCCACTTCAGGTTCTAAGGGTGTTGGATTACTTATTTGGATTCTTTTCAGGACCATCAGGTGCCAATACCATGCTCTGATACCACTTGTAATGTCCCTTTTTAATTATTATTAAAACAGTGAAATTTTTAACTTTTTTCCCTAGTTCGACCTTTGACTAGTTTTGAGGTCTAGGTCTCCAAATTGCTCCAAATGCTCCCAAATATTCAGAGAAGGTGTATGACTGATATTAAGAATTTATTATGATGTTAAGGTATGATTTAGTACCATCAAAATACTTCTTCAAATCCCTTTAATATTATGGCCAATGTATGGAATTTTACTAGCAATTTGAGATTCAAATCCCTCTAGGGTAAGGGTTGAAGTTGGATCTCCAAATGGTACTGAACCCTCTTGAAATTATGAACATAGGTAGGGTAAATTAAGGGGACATCAACAGGGTGTCAAATACATCTCCATTCAATTAATTTGGTCTGCTACAACACTCTCAAAATCAGAAGCAAAAGACTAGTTTCTCCTTGGGGGAAATGACATTAAATCCTCTCCAAATGATATAAAACTAAGCAAGATGACTCCAAAATATTAATTAATGAACATGGAACTTTTGAAACTAATTAATAATATTCCATTCATCATAAATACATCAGTGAAACAATTTCCCACCTGAATTCATCAACACTTCATTGCTATACATCAATTTAGTGGGGAAATGGTCACTATTTACTCATTAATGATCAATTCTACATACATCCACTTGGAATCTCAACCTGATAGAGTTCTGAATGTGAATAAAAGAGAATATACATATTATTACAAAATAAATGGGGCATTAGAAGCTCCCCCAAAGAGAACAATATCTCACCAAAAGTGACATCCCTCAAGGATCAAGAATATGCAAAGAAAACTGGAAATGGTTGGAGGAATGAGCTGCACTAGAAGAAATCACGAGTTGTCCTGTAGCTTACACCTGCAAATAAATACTCCATTAAATATCCCATGAAATTTATGAATGGCCTTTCCACATACAAACTAGGATGGGAATCTTTCACCCTTGAAATTGGCTAAGGCAAGTATACTACTATTCCACTAGCTCTCTTCACAAATGCAAATTCTGAAAAATGATCAAAATATCTTGTCTTACTTCATTCCTATATTTTATAAACATCCTTAGCCTTCTAAATTTCCAATTACACTCATAGTCTCCAAGCCAATTCGAATTAGAGAGTGATTGAAGTATCGCCACATGTCTCCCACTTCCTAGCCTTCCACCTTCCACAAATTCGAGTAGGCATCTCTTAGCCTTCTCTAACTCCCTTGAGCGCTCACCTAGATTTTATTTTAAGGTCTGACATGTTATAATGGTCATATCCTAGCCCTCAGGTCTGCAATTTTTCATAGATGGCATAGCATCTTCATCATTGGTGTCATAGATGTTAGGGAATCTAGCCCAAGTGTCCAAGAACCTCCCATTTGACTCTTCCTTTCTCATGTAAGTTACACTTCCATCCAAATTCAACCTATAATGTATATGGACAAGTGTATGAGCCTTCTAACTCATCCCAAGAACATTAGGTTTCCCATGAATTCGAAATTGCAAGAGGAGGATGCCATGTGGCACAACAATTCTAGCTTGTGAGGGCCCCACAACATCCATGTGTCTTCATGATCAATTGCCACTTGATTTTTCCCTTGTATTTATTTATTTATCTCCTTTATTAAATATTTATTCCTTCCTAATGTCCAAAAATAATTTATTAGCTCCCTTATTGCAAATCCTCATGTCTCCATCCAACCTAGGGAACTAGTAGGATTGATGGAATTTCCCTGTTTTGAATTTATTTGAATGGGGACATTGCAGGATATTCCACCAAGTCTGTCTGGAACAAGTCCTCGCTTCTTACCCCTATGGAATGGAAGGCCCCCCAACAAATTGGTGTATAACCGTCTCAACAAATACAAGAGTATTTTAGTACCCTAAGAGAAAACAACTATGTCTCAAATGTATAACGACAGGGGGGAATTATTTGGATTCCTATCCCCTATGTCCTACCTAACTACACAATTCTTTTATGTCCTCAAGTGAGGTTAATGTGTGTTTACTTAGGGAATTAATTTTAAAGACTTGTTGTTTTACTCAAAAGGTAGCAAAAGTGCAACTTGGTGATGTTGAGACTTGACTCAAAGCATACAAATATGGATGAATCTGTGCAAATAATTTTCCTTCGATGAATTTCTAGCTACAAAAGGAGAGAGTTCTTTTCCGTTCCAAAATGAAAGAGACATAAGATACTGTTAAATTTTCAGAATTTACTTCAATCTGATCTAGGATCTCAACTGAGAGAACAACATGTACAACAAATCTACAACATATTAATCATGGACACAATAATGCAAGCACACAAGAGACACAGAGTTTACTTGGGAAAAACCATAAAGGTGAAAAACCCCAATAACTTCCTCAGAGATAGACAGAGCAATGATACAACCAGAATACAAGAGATAGTCTTCTCCTAGCAGCAGAGCCTCCTCCTCCACAAGTGCGCCACTCTCCAAAGTGCGAGTGTGAGAATAGAATGTGTAAAATGAGAGAGACACACTCTCTATTTATACACTAACTTGACTTGACCTTTACTCAACTAGGTCGGCCTCAACTTAACCACTTAACATAATGCTGACTAGGCCGACTCGCACTAGGGTGATCTAATAACCCTTTGACCCACATGGCCGACCCCCAATAGGGTGGTCTAATAACCCATCAAGTATAAGTTACGACACTTACAATATAAATGACGACACTTCCGTATAGAGGAATAATAACATCTCTATAGGAATACAATATACATATATGTGAAATACATTCTGAAGTTACATATACATCAACAGATACAACTTTGCGAAAAAGAAAAATACTCACTTCTTGTTTTTTCTTTTCAATTTTATATGCCAAATAAAAATATGAAATACTCTTTCACATTGAATCTATCGAAAAACAAATCGAAAACAAGCTCTTTTGTTTTCTTTTCTACTTCGAATGAGTATGAAAATGACAAGTAAATGAAACAAAATGTTCTATGATTGCAAAAATACTTCAATCATTAAGTAAGGAGGGAAAACAGGTTTTGAAAAGTTTCCAAGCAAGTTTGAAGATTCAAAGTATGGAAAGATCCTTCACAAAACAAAAATATTCAATGATCTTTTCCAAGGATGCAAGTAAATGTGAACCAATTTCTTTGCCTCAAACAAAATGACCAATTTTGTAACATAAAACCAATAAGTCCAAATAAAATATATCTTACTTTGTCACTTCAATCTCAAAAAATCCAAACCGTGAATAAATAATCAAGTAAACCAAGCCAAACTTCTTATATTTGCAAATCAGGAGCAGAGTGAGCTATCAGACCAAGTACAAAGGTTAAAGCAGGTTCTGAGAATGGTATAAATGACTATTACAGTCTTCTAGTTTCCAATTCACTAAAAACTTGCACAATTTCATTCTATAATCCAAATAGGGTTCCAAAAGAAAATCCAAAAATATAAAAATTAAACTGAGATCACACATATCTGATATAGATCAGAGTGCTAAAAGCAACCAAAAAACCAAAGGAAAACATCAATCAAGCCAAAAATTGAGTTTCAGAGCACACTACAGGGATTTTGCGCTCCCCTGGAGACCATCGAGGAGCGAAATTAAGGAATTTTCGCGCTCTAGTACACTGTAGGGGCACGAAAATTAGAGGATTTTCGCTCTATGACACACAGGATGGGCGCGAAAATATCCTATAGGGAGGCATGGGCGAAGGTATGAGAAGAAACTTATGAATTTATTAAGCTTGCAGACCCAGAGAACTTAATGATGAGGATAAAAATGGCAATTAAAGTTCCAAAACTGGTAAATAACAGAGATAAGAGATCAAATCTTGGATATTTTATGGGAAAATGAAACCTGGGATGTCCCCAGCGGAGTCGCTAATTTCTGTTCTAGCAAATTCCTCCTATGGATAGTTAAACCTACTCGAAGATGAAACTAAGTTTAAACAAGATTAATCTAAGATGGAAGTGAAACAAGTGGTTGTTTACTCTCCTAGATCTAACACAATACCTAAGCTTTTAAACACTAAGAGGAGAAGGATCGTGAAACTTACCTCAAATTCGTCGGTTGTCCTAGCTCCAACTTCACACTTGATCTTCAAGGGGTGAACTTGTTTGAACAAGACAAGAAGCAATACCTCCAAGCACTAGATGTAATGGTTAAGATCTAGTTCATACAAAAAACATATCATGCATCTAATTAAAGTGAGAAACACAATATGGGATAAGCCAAGTTTGTATTAATGAAAGCTAAGAAGACTATTACAAAGTTAGCCTTGATGTCCAAGCAACAACTTCCACTTCCAATATTTTCCTCTTGCTATATCTGCAAATCTCCTAAGACCATAGGTTTGATGACTCCAAAATTTCTCCCAGAGCTCATAGATGGCCTCCTTCTTATAGGATTTGGGAGGCCAAGCACTAGGAGAGAATAATGGAGCTAAATGAGTGGAAGGTGGATCAAGGAGGTGAGTCATTCCAAGGAAGGTGAAATTTGAGAGGAACCTCCATCCCAAAAATATCTCCTTCGAATCCAAGATACAAGAATCAAGTGATAATATGGTTAAGGGATTTTCGTGCTCTCAACGGTGAGCATAGCGCGGAAAACTTGCAATTTTTATGCCCCTAGTAGGGCACGAAAATGTTGTAATTTAGCGCCTTGCACCACTAGCAGGGCATGGAAATATGGGTAAAGTGGATCCATTGAGGTGGCATTCAACCATGAAAAGTTGGATTTTCCTCCAAGGAAGGCTAGGGAGGGGACCAACAAGGTGGAAATAAGTCTCAAGACTTGCTAAGGTATGACCATTAGGTTCTGCATGGTGGTATCACATGAAGACTCGGAATGGTGCTCAAAGCAGGACTTTTAGGTATAACAATAATTGCATGCTAGACTTAAGTTCCTCCCATAACTTGATGCCAAAGGTTATTATAGAGAATTCAAACCTAGATATTACCAATCCATACCATGAACTTTATAGTTTTGACTCTAGAAAAGTGAAATGCTTGGGGATGATAAAGGATTTGGTGGTTACACTAGTTCAGTTTCCTACAAACTGTATCATGATGGATGTAGTAGTGTAAGATGTGCCTGCTAAGTATGGGATGCTGCTATTTAGAACATGTTCTAAAAGGATATGAGGCATGATGCAGATGGAAATGAAGTATGCAACATTCCCAGTATTTGCAGGAGAAAGCAGGAGGCTTTATAGAGAGGTTGAATTTGTATATGTGATAAGTGATAAGAACAAACCAAAGAATTATCCTTTGTGTGAAATTGAGGAAGACATGAGATGTTGCATTTTGGAAATGAATGATGAGTATGAAGACTCTTTTCCTAGAGAAATATTTGCTCATGATTTTTCGTCTTGCCCAAGACAAGTATGGAAAATGCACTTTGATGGAGCATCCTCCAAAGAAGGAGTAGGGGCTAGAGTGATCCTATTCTCTCCCACCAATGAAGAAATCACTCTTTCATTAAAGATGAACTTTGAAACCAAAAACAATATAGCATAATATGAATCCTTGATACTTGGGTTAGAAACTGCTAAAAATATGGGGATTACATAACTCACTGTTTTGGGGGATTCATAATTAGTGGTGCAGTAGATTAAAAATGTTTACCATCCCAAACACCCTAGAATGAGGGCCTATGGAAATGAAGTGTGGGATTTAATAGATTTTTTTTTCATGCTTCTAATGTCACTTTTGTTTTGTTGGTCACCCAACAACTCCCCTTAATTTTGCAAAACAAATAAAAATAAATAAAGGCCCCCGCATGTAAATTTTGTATATAAGGTTGTTTTCAGTTTCTTTTGCTTGGTTGTAGAGTGTGATCAATTGGTTTTTGTTGCTAGATATTTTACTTTTTGCGCTTCTATTTATTTTTCTTGGCTTTCTTGAGATAAGGATTTGGTGGTTTAACTTATGCATGTCATTTTAGTCTTCTCACTTCTTGCTTTCTCTTTAACATATCTTTCATGGCTTAAAGTTTTGGTGATTTTTGTCACTTGAATCTCTACCCTTATATGAACTTGTTGGAGTTGATTGCATGCTTTGGTTTGGCATAATTGGATCAATTTCATTTTTTCGATAACTTTGTTAAATGTTGGCTTTCACTTTATTAATGAATTTTCGGGCTTTTTAGCAAATCATAATTAATTAATTAAAAACTCAAATTTATGATTTTGAATTAGGCTTTGAAAGAATATTTATCAAAGAATGGAATCATATATTTTTATCAATTTTGGGCAATCTATCATAGTTTTTCAAGATTTCAACTTATTCTAATAATTTTTCCTTTCTCATGTAATTTTTTAATTTCAGACAAAATTAAAATAATTTAATTAAAAGCTTATTTATATTGCATTCATATATTAAAGGGGTGTTTTTAAAGATTCAAGATGAATGGCTACTTTTCCATTTAAGCAAAACATCACCTTTTTTTTTTTTGACATAATTTCTGTTTGTTTTGGCACAACGCTAAATATTATTTCATTTATATAATTATAAGCAAAACATTTATATTTTAGTAAAATAACTTTTTGCAAAATATGTAAGTTACTTTTAGTAAAGTTCTTTTATTATATAAGCTATCACATGTTCTCATTAAGATCTCATCATTATAATGCATAACAGCTCATGCCGAAAATTTATCATTATTTTATCCAAAACTAAAATATGATTGTATGACTATAAAGTTTAGGTGGTATTTTAATTTGCTAGAATGGAATGGATGATTAACAGGGCAAGATAAGTAGCTCGGTTGGAGCGTAGGAGCCTAGATATACGGGGGTGGGGCAGGGTTCAATTCCCCCCCGTATCACACAAGTGTGGAAAAAAAAGGCATTTTATATTAATTTATAAAAATATTATTTTTTAAATATTATGTCTTTGTAAACCAACTAATTTTACAATCAGTTGGATTTGAGGTTTGTTTTGATATGAGTTAAAAAATTGAGAGATTGAAATTTCTGAGTATCATGGGTTGAGAATGAAGAGGGTTTCTCTAGGGGTTTCTTTAGGGTTTTTGGTTTTCTGGCTTATTGGAGGTAGCAGAATGTCTGTAGGATAAGGACGGTCTACTGCAGTTCCTTGGATTCCATCCAACCATGATGTTGGCTCTAGTACCAACCAAGGTATCAAAAAGTGGGAACTAGGTTTTTTTCATGCTGTAGGAAATCACTCTGAGTTCTGTGGTTTTCTTCTCATCTGGTTTTGGTTTTTCTGTTATTTGGTGGTTTGGATTTAGTGCATTGGTTGTGCGTTACCCTGTCTTGTTCTCACAGAATAGGTTGTTTGTTCTTATGTGACATATGTCCTTTCATTTTTATTGGGTCGGGGTATTAGCTATAATGGTTTCTCCTCTCACTTTTCCCTCAATAGTCTCTATGGGTCCTGATATTTCCTTAGAGAGACAGCATGTTGAGAAGCTTGGACTTTTCCCTTTTGGGTCGCTCTCCTCGAAGCTATGGAAGGGAGGTGTGGCCCGTAATAGAAGTTTCCTGAACACTTACAAGGCTAAGGTAGAGGCCTCGATTTATACAATGGACCAGGAAGTTAACTTGGACAGAGTCCATTTACTATCTTGCGGAGTATTTGTGGGTAAGATTGAAGGAAATAAGATATCTTAGTCAAAGCTGGTTGAGTGGGTAAACCTTCACTGGACTCTGGAATCAGGGCTACCTCCTCACACGAGCCTACTTGCTAAAGGCTGGGTTGCTTTTATTTTTTTCGAATGAATACATCATTCCCTCAATCCTAGAACTTGGCTTGTGAAGAATGGGTCCCTGAATCTTAAATGTTGGCATGTTAATTTCAATCCCAGCACCGAACAGTTGAAGTTCAGGCACCTGTGGGTGCTTCTCCCTGAATTCCCTTTTGAGTTATGGACCCCGATTTTTTTTTAGGGTTTAGGTAACTATCTAGGTCGCTTCATTCGCCTGGCAAAGAATTTAATATTCAGCATAAACAAAAAAATGGCATCTATGATGGTGGAATTCGATATGGTTGATGGGTTACCGGCAGAAGTTGATATTGTTTGGGGGGATAAACGTTTTAAACAGAAGCTTGATTACAAGAATATACCCTTTTGTTGTTTTTTCTGCCATGGTATGGGTCATGTGAAGGCTAGATGCTTGAAGCTTTGTTCTGGAGCTCTCTCTCCGGCTAGTTCTTCCTCTATCACAAATAATTTGCTTCCTGGACTTGTTATGACTTCGACCTCGCCAAAAGGTAAGCATATTGATGAACCCTCTGAATTTTATGAAGGGGTTTCTAAGGAAGAATTATATTTCTACCCATCTATGGAAAAAGCACGAGATTTGAGGCATTCAAATTCAAAATCCTTAGCGAGGAATATTTTTAAAGATATTCATTCTCTGGATTTTCCTTATGTTTCGGGGGATTCTATCGGCTCTAAACATGTTCTTGGTAAGGTTGAAGAGGCCCCTACTTTGGGTTCATTTCCTAATTCCTTGATGCCTCCTCTGGACCCTATTGTTCCCTCTGCAAAGAATTTTCCTAATTCATTTCAAACTCCCTACGGGCCTTGTCTGGTAGCCATAAATCTCCCTTAGGTGTTTATGCACAAAACCGTAAGTCTCCCGATAAATATGTGATCCCTTCCATTCATTGTTTGAATGTGACAATCTAGAAAAAGAAAAAAGTTAAGGAGAAAGAGGTTGGAGAAGTTTTTATTCCTTTGTCTGTGCAGTTGGATAGTGCTTTTCCCAAACCCTCTCTGGACCATCTCTCCTCTCATGGGACTCTTAGAGAAGTTGTCTCCCCTAGCTCTGTGTCTTAATGTCATTTATCTCTTTCAATATCTGTGGTATTGGAGGGATATCCAAGACTAGGATCCTCTTCAATTTCCTGAAAAGTTATAGTCTTGGTTGTATTTTAATTCAAGAAACGATGTGCTTTGCGACACAAGCTATTGCGATTTTCTCCAAACATTTTCCAAGATGGTATTTTTCTGCTATTGACTCATGTGGTCTATCTGGTGGTATTTTGTCTGGTCGGAATCCGGCTACTACTGTCTTCAATCCTTTCAAGACGATGGGGGGTTTGTTATTGGAAGGTCAGTATTTATCTAATGACCATAACCTTTCTCTTCTTAACATGTATGGGCCATATACTAATAGGAAGAGCTACTGGGCAGGGCTTGAAGATTCGGGTATTCTGAATTCTCCAAACCTTATTGTTGCAGGTGATTTGAACTTCACCCTCTCAACGGATTAAATCTAGGGCTCGTTTGGTATTGATGATGACTTGGAATATTTTCTTTAGAACAATTTCATGCAAGTTAATCTAATTGATGTCTGACCAAGAAAATTGGTTGCTACTTGGAGTAACAAACGGGTTGGAAAGTGTTGTATTAGTAAACGGATGGATTGTTATCTTATGGAAGAATCGGTGGTTTCTAAGTTCAACAGGTACAGATCCTGGGTGGAGTTTTCTATAATCTCTGATCACCAAGCAGTTTTTTTGCAAATTGAGGACTTGACTTTAAAGGCTAATAGACCCTTCAGATTCAATAGTTCTTGGCAATCTTATTTGGATTTTTTTTCTATGGTCAGAAGCTGTTGGGGGTTTATTCATGTCCCTTTGTGCCTCAATCCTATGGATGCATTGAGTTATAAGTTGAATATTCTAAAATCTGCTACTAAAAAATGGGAGAAATATTTTTCTGCTTGGACAAATAAGGATCTGATTGCTATTAAGGGCCATATCAAGCAACTTCATGTTCTGATTTCAAAGGGTATCTTTTCTGAAGAAGACAGAAGAATGTTTCTTTTTCTCCAAGCCAAGCCAGATGAAATTCTTAAACTTGAAGAGAGAACATGGAGGTTAAAAATTCGTGCTATGTGGATGAAGGTGGGGGATGGTAATACTATATTTTTTCATACTTTTGCTTCTTACAGGAGGAATTTGAATACTATTTGGTCAATTTATGATTCACAGGGGACATATGTTTTTGAAAAGAAGAAGATTGAGCATTTGGATTTTACACATTTCAAAGGCCATTTCGAAGATCCAGGCACTTCGAGTTTCGAAGCACAACTCATTGTACTAAAACATTATCCATCTTTTTTAACCGAAGAAGAAGGGAAAGCTTTTGGTAATCTTGTTTCATTGGAGGAGGTTGAAAAAGTCTTGAAGCTTTTTACAAAAGAAAAGAGCCCTAGGCCCAACGGTTGGACCGTTGATCTTTTTATTGCTTTCTGGGATATAATGGGTTCTGATTTGCTGGATATGGTTGAATAATCTAGAATTAATGGTTGCGTTACTGGAGGGATAAAATCAATGTTTTTAACCTTGATACCCAAGAGCAATAAACCTCTAACTTTCCATGATTTCAGACCGATTGCTCTATGCAACTTGGTTTACAAGATTATTACCAAATAATTGCTAATAGAATTAAGCCTAAGCCCTCAGAGTGGATGTCAAAGGGACAGTTTGGTTTTCTGGCTAATAGACAAGTTCGTGATGCAGTTGGAATCACTCGGGATGTTTTTCATACGGTCAAATTCAGGAAGAAAAAATCTCTGATTCTCAAAATCGTTCTTTTTAAAGCTTATGATCAGTTTAACTAGGACTTTCTGCGCTTGATGCTTCTTCAAATCGGTCTCTCTCGGGTTTCCATAAACTGGATTATGGCATGTGTCATGACAAATAATTATTCGGTTCTGATTAATGGCAATCCAAATCCTTTTTTCAAGAGTCACAGAGGTTTGCGACAATGTTTCCCTCTGTCTTCGTTGTTGTTTTTGTTGGTTATAGAAGGTATTAGCAGGTTGATAATTGGATCCAGACTTGATGGGAAAGTTAGAGGGATTCACTTTTCTAAGACTTTCTCCATTACTCGTCTATTGTTTTTGGATGGTGTAATGTTTTTTGGTACTGATTCTATTGAGGACTGGGAGACATACTCTTCTCTTATCTTCTTATTCTACAAAGCGACTGGTATGGAGGTAAGTCAAAGTAAGTTGGTTTTCATTCACATTTTGGTTGACAATTCTGTGTTACAACAGGTTCATTCATTCCTTCCTTACAATGCTACTTCCCTAAATGATGGAGTAAAGTACTTGGGGTTTTTTATAAAGCCTAACAATTATGGTGTTCAAGATTGGAAATGGTTGATCAGAAGGTTTGAAAAAATATTAATTTATGGTGTCATAAGTATTTGTCCTTGGGAGGTCGATTGGTTCTTTTAAATTCTGTCCTTCGGTAGCTTGATGGTGTATTGGGCATTATTGGCTCAATTACCTTGTTCTATTCTCCAAAAATGAAGAGTTTAATGTTCTCTTTCCTATGGTCTGCAAAGACAGAATCTAACCCTTATCATTTAGCAAACTGGGAGATTTTATCTCTTCTGAAAAGATATGGAGGCTGGAATATAAAGAATGTTTTCTGGTTTAATATGGCATTATCCTTGAAAAGTTGTTGGCGAGGGATCTTTGGAGACAACTTATGGTATGATCTGTTGCAAGTGAAGTATATAAAGAAGCATCGATGCACGTTGATGATGGTAATAATGTGATAGTTGGCATTGATCCTATCCCGGGTATTGAGTCAGAGTGTTTTATTTCCCTGGAACTTTGAAATCATTTCAAGGCTTATGGATTGATTTATTTGAGCCAATTAAGGCGTAAGAGTGGTTTAGTGCCTCACACCTCCTACTGGTATATTGCTTCTCACCTTAGGCTCTCTGGTAGTTGGGAAATTGTATGGAATGGATATTTGAAAAATTTAAATAATGCTGGCATCATAATTTATTTTGGTAAAGACCGTCTTGCATGGTCAAAAAATTCCTCTACAAGACCGTTTTCATCCAGTAGTGCATATCAGGTCATTGTTGAAAATCATGTTAAGGCTGATACAAAATGGTGGTTGGTAGCTCTTTTGAAGTGGAAGATTTCGCTGAAATTTAAGTGTTTCCTGATGGCTGGATTTTAGCAACAAACTTTTAACCTAGGATAATCTATTGAGACGTGGTAAACAGGGTCCAAATTTGTGCAGCTTATGCAGAAAAGGTGATGATTCGGTGGCTCATCTATTTTTTCGTTGTGGCTTCTCCACTGAGGTTTGGAAGATCATTTTCCATATGTTGAAGAAGGCTTTTGTTTGGCCCTCTATTGAATTCGAAAATGCCTATTTCTTATGGTCTTAGGAATTCAGGCAGTTGAAAAATGTTCCGGGACTTTTGGCTTGGTCGATCAGGCACTTCCGTAACCGGGCTATCTTTCATGATGACCATCCATCGGTGGATGCAACTGTGTTTTTTTCTGGAATTTTTTCTCCCATTACAATACTACTTCCCCAATCTGTAAGAATCCCAGCAAAGGTATTAAGCTAATCCGTGATTATCACTCTGCTTTTTGATTTTTTGGGGGCTGCGACAGTTTTTGGATGTGGCACTGGCTTTATCACTTATTGTGGTGAGGACCTTACCTATAAATTCAAACTTATGTGTGGACATGGGACAAATTCAAAGGTTGAGTGGCTGGGTTTGTGGGGGCTTTTGAAAGCTGCAATTTGTTGTGGCTTAGGTTCTTTCAGGGTTTATGGCGACTCCTCAGTCATTGTTAATTGGGTAAAAGGAAAACATCGCCTAAAAGACTCTCATCTCAATTATTTGTGTGAAAGAACCTCCTTTTTAATGTCTTGGTTCTGTGAGCTTTCTATTGATCATACTTTCAGGGAAAATAATGATGTGGTCGATGCCTTATCCAAAGAGGCACTTGATGGATCTGCTGGTATTCTCCATTGGGAAAAATGGGTCGAAAGGGAACTTACTCTCTCTGGAACTATGCCTTTTTTCTCTGATGTTATTTAGTTATTTTCTGGTTTGATGTCTGAATTTGATGTAGGGATGTTGGCTCAGCTATGTCTGATTTTTTTTATTTTTGGTTGTAAGTATTGCTCAAGCAGTTGGAACAGATAATCCTATTTTTTATAAGACAAGATTCTCATAGTCTATCTTTGTACTTTTTTATTTCTACTTGAAATAACAGAAGTATATTTTTTTTTTCCTTGAAAAAACAAAAATTTATAATGGAAAAGTATAGCCTCATAAGAATTAATATTTTTCTTTTTTTTGGAAGGCTAATTATATATATATATATATATATATAGGAAATGAAGTTGTGAAATCTAAACAATCACCAAACCACAAATAAAGTCGCGTGAGGATAAGGCCAAAAGCTCCACAATAAATTATTATATATATATATATAGGAAATGAGGTTGTAAAAGCTAAATAATCACATTAAGATACCAAACCACACATAAAGTTGCGTGACGATAAGGCTAAAAGCTCCACACTGAAACTTGAACTTCTGTTTATTTTTGCTTAGTTTTCATATAATTTTCTCTTTATATTGGATTTTAGTTTCAACTTAATATTTAATTTTATATTAGATTTTAGTTTGAACTTAATATTTATTTTGAGTTCTAGTTTAGTTTTTAATAAAATTTCACAAAATGTATTTCTTTGTAATTTTGATTCTAGAGATCTTTGGAGTATAATATCATATTCAAGATTATAAGAATAATATCATATTCAATATTATAGCAAAGAATTGAAAACATTTGAGATTTAGATGTATAATGGTTTATCAAAGCACCTTGGGTAGAGTCAAACTCTACTACATTCACGAAATACTGGTGAAACCTTTATGGGCATGGCATGTCTTAAGTTTAACAGACTAGACCGGTACAAGTCTTGAGAGATTAAACTCTTCTGTAATGGGCATCTAAGCAGAATCTATAGCCAACTTTGACGAAGAATACATTCAATTTTGTGAACGAAGAGATGAAATCTGGGAGAAATGATTCCCAACAACGAAGAGAGGCACACACCCACAAGCAAGAAAACATGCATTCACCACATACTGGTGAAACCCTCATGGGCATGGTGTGTCTTAACAGACAAGACTAGTACAAGTCCTAAGAGATTAAACTCTTCTATAATGGGCATCTAAGCAGAAGCTATAGCCAACTTTGACAAAGAATCCATTCAATTACGTGAACGAAGAAATGCAATCTGGAAGAAAGGATTCCCAACAACGAAGAGAAGCACATACCCATAGGCAAGAAAACATATCTACAGAAATGATCAAATATACAAGCAGAATTTTATAGATATCAAGGCCACCATTATAAAACCTGGCATGTATGCAACAAGTAATATTCACAAATTATGCCTTGAATGCAAACTCTAATGCTCATTTGCAACATAGATTTTGATTAAGATTCTCCATAATAACCTTAATTCGATTGGGATCCTAGTCCCCTTTTAACAAGCACTGCCTTGATTTCATTTGGGCCTATTCAACAATGATATGAATTTGTTACGTGCCTTTTTTGGTAAAGTCCTCCATTGGCCTTCCACAAAGGCCTGTATGTATTGGATGAGGAGGATGTCTTCCTTTGGAGACGATGGACCCCTATTGAGTCCGATTTTTTAGTAGCAATGAGTGCGTACTGCCATGCTTTTGGTGTTCTCCTGCATGGTATAATTAAATTTTGTAACTTATTCCCATTGACTGCACCAATTGTGCTCTGTCTTCTCTCTATCAACCCAACAACAACAACCCTAATGAATGAAAACGAATTTCAATATCGTGATAACAAGCCAATGAAAAATCCCATCCTCGCTACAATATAACTCAAGTTTCTGATCACAATACACCAGACACGTTACATGCATGCTAGCTAGGGGTAGGTTAGAAATCTTATAAACATTTATTTGAAGCATTATGAAAGGATTTGGCAATAATTCCATTATAATAATAACATTTTTAATAAAACTGACTTCCTTGGTTTGAACTTGATCTTTCTAAGATTTCATCTCGGTGGCTTGGAACATGATTCATTCGGTTGGTTATTCAACATACAGGCTCCTAGTTTGACTATAGTCGCACAAAACTGTATTTTATGTCTGCTCTTTGACATTGGTGATTCCTTGTGATTGTCATCTTTGGTATGCCTTCTTTTAATTACAAGATTACTCAAATTCAAAGTTTCATTGTAATTCTTTGAGATTTTCGTATTTATGATGACTTCTTAGTTTCAATCTTAGGGTGAAAACGCGAAGGTGGGAAACAATTCCGTGACAATTTGCTTTTTTTTGTTCTAATTTCCGTTTTATCGCCCGAGACAAAAGTCAACAAATATCTTCGAGCAAGAGTTTTACTACTTATTAGGTGAGACATTAACCATGGTAAGATTTCTTTCGTCCATGAGTTTTTCCATAGTTAGAGAATTTCTCGTTTGAGAGTTTTTAGTTTCTCGTTCAAGAGTATACTAATTTTTTTTTGTCAAACTCTCGAACAAATTTCTTGGTCGAGAGTTTTGATTCCTTTTAGCATCTCGGCCGAGACATGTTTAACTATATAAATGCAATAATTTTTCCCTACCACGCGCATTTCCATTTTCAACGATGTTGCTGTTGTTGTTTGTTTTCGATCAAACTAACATTGCGCTGAAACAGCGAAGGGAAGGAAGCCCACTGCAAATCTGTTTGCTAAAACATCGAAGGGAAGGGAAGACCACCCACGACAACGAAGTGAACGGCCACAAGAAGAGGACTGCCACCGCCAGTTCGATGCAGTCGACCAGATGACCATACCATCAAACGACCGCACACGGGTATGTTTCTCTTTTTCCACGGGCATATCTGTAAAACCCAACCGAATTCAATTTCAAATTTGGCTACCGTTCCTTGGAACTATTCTAATTTCGATCAATTCGCCCTTAGGGTTAGGGTTAGAGGCCGAATTCCTCTTGTGATTGGACCAACGGTATATTTGGACCCTCTTCCAACTAGAAGCACACTGAGTGTATTCAATAGCCAAGATAACTTCCCTCACTGGGTCGGGGATTTCTACTTCATTGAGAAACCTTAAGTGCAAACAAAGAATCCATGTCAATGTGGCCCTAGTGCATTGGGAGATTTCACTGTTTTGAAACCATTTTGAGAATGATATAAGGCCTCTACCTTGATAAACCCGCATCCTGAGGCTCACCATTGTCGAATCCGACATCAATCAAGTGTGAAATTGCATTGTTGAATTCGAAATTCTTCTTCATTTGTTGCTACATAATTCAATAAAGTTGCATAATAATTCCTACTTGCTCCAAAGTACTTCAGAGTGTTGCTACCAACCACATCTTACTAGCGTTCGACTTCTTTGCACTCCATCAACACTCTTCTTCAGTTAACTCAAGTTTTCCATTCACTTTCTCCTTGAATATTGACCACAATTCATCATTTTTAAGATGTTTTTAGTTAGAAATCCCTAGCTATCATCTCCTTTAATGCCTTGTTCATTCCGCTCTGTTGTATCAATTTTTACTACAATCCCCTACATTTTTTACAACCCCACTCCCTGCAACCATATATCATATTATCCAAGGTCAGCCAATATTTTTAGCTGGAGACAGAGTGACGTTCACATCAAAAGTGAGATATGTATAATGGGTTAATGCAAATGGATTAATGTAGATGTGAATGATGACAAATTAATAAGGGAGCTAAAGACAGGAGTCATATGAGGTAAGATAATGCACATGTTTATCATTCTTATTTTCCTTGCACTATGTAGGGATTTTATTTTGACCAGAAAGGACTCTTAGCTCACCAAGTACTAGTCTTTTAAAATGTTAATTGTCTTGGATATCATATATCAATTTCATATCTTAAAATGACTCAACACTGCTTTGTAGGATTTTATACAATAGGTATGGCATTGATAGTCAATGCTACATTTTCAACCCAAAATGTTGTCATAGTTTCTCTATTCCATACTTTATAGGGAGGTGTATGGAGAAGAATATTAGATGATACATGTAGTAGCACTCAGGTTACTATAATTCAACAAAATCTTCATAAATTATGAAGTTGTTTGGTAGTGAAATTGAAATTAATAGCCTGCACCAAGTGGAAGGTTCAATTAGAAAAAATAAGAGAATGTATCAAGCTCTTGATTGTCAATCATCAAAGAATGACATAGAATCAACTTCCCAAAGTATTTCCCGCAGTGAAATATATTATGGCCATATTAGCTCACTCTCACATCAAACCATAGAAAAATATCATTCATACTGAAGGTTGGATTGAGGTGGAGAGAACCATAGATAGTACCATGTTTCTAATGGTCAAATAGAAATGAGTAACCCTTAGAAAGCTTCAACATCAAAAGGACACAACTTCCCAAGCTACCCAAAACACCAAGAAATCAATGTCTCGGACATTCTTTGCAATGTAAGGGAAAGAGGAGGGAAAGAATGTTCAGATATTCAATAGTCCAACCTAGAAATCATTTAGTCCAAATCAAGTCGAAAATAAGTTTCAAACCTAAAAAGAAAGCTCACATGTGTTTTCCAAAAATGAGTAATTTAACCTTGATAAAATTTAGTTATATTGAACTCTAAATTCTTTGTTTCTCTATTCGTTCCCATTCTTCAATATTTAATTATTCTTATTTTCCTTGCACTATATAGGTATTTTATTTTGACCAAAAATGACTCTTAGCTCACCAAGTACTAATCTTTTAAAATGTTAATTCTCTTGGATATCATATATCAATTTCATATCTTAAAATGACTCAACATTGCTTTGTAGGATTTTATACAATAGGTATGGCATTGATAGTCAATGCTACATTTTCAACCCAAAATGTTGTCATAGTTGCTCCATTTCATACTTTATATGAAGGTATATGGAGAAGAATATTAGATGATACATGTAGTAGCACTCAATTTACTATGATTCACCAAAATATTCATAAATTATGAAGTTGTTTGGTAGTGAAATTGAAACTAATAGCCTGCACCAAGTGGGAGGTTCAATTAGAAAAAATAAGAGAATGTATCAAGCTCTTGATTGTCAATCATCAGAGAATGACATAGAATCAACTTCCCAAAGTATTTTCCACAGTGAAAGATATTATGGCCATATTAGCTCACTCTCACATCAAACCATAGAAAAATATCATTCATATTGAAGGTTGGATTGAGGTGGAGAGAAACATAGATAGTACCATGTTTCTAATGCTCCAATAGAAATGAGTAAGCCTTAGAAAGCTTCAACATCAAAAGGACACAACTTCCCAAGCTACCCAAAACACCAAGAAATCAATGTCTCGTACATTCTTTGCAATGTAAGGGAAAGAGGAGGGAAAGAATGTTTAGATATACAATAGTCCAACCTAGAATCATTTAGTCCAAATCAAGTCAAAAATAAGTTTCAAACCTAAAAAGAAAGCTCACATGTGTTTGCCAAAAATGAGTAATTTAACCTTGGTAAATTTATTTATATTGAACTCTAAATTCTTTGTTTCTCTATTCATTCCCATTCTTCAATATTTAATTATTCCTTTCCTTATAGGTCTCTATGATTTCTTCTCATCCAACTACTCACAATACTCCTTATTTGCAATCTATAAATTAAGCTTTATACCCTCAATCACTCAAATATGTGTTCAAGATTATCCACCAGGATAATACAAACTCTAATTGATCAAATCGCTTCGGAATTCTAAACCAAATTGTAATAATTAGGCTCCAAGGTTGTTAGGTTTCAAATATTTAAGTAGGAATATCACCAAATTCTAAATATCTCACTTGAATAACACCCAAAATGTGGGTCTTCATGATTACAACCAAAGATAACTTGAACTAGTAATAATGATGACATAAATTGGATATCAATTAACCTAAACATATTTAAACATTTAATAGAAATGGCCAGAAACCATAAAATATTTCACTTAGAAATTAACCACAATTGTATGAATACACACAAGTAGTAGTAGTACCCCGTATTGGAATATATTTCCATTAAAGCTAATTCATCGCAATGTATTTTATAATGTTAAATTTGATCATTGAACAATGAATTTAGTTTAACTTTTTCAAAATCCATATTATACCTTTATTTTCCAACTTGGGTTCATTGGACACCCCACTTCATTGCCTATATGAGACACTTACCATTACACCTTTCTCTAGCCTCATTTTTCCCACTTTTTTCCACCATCACTCTCTATGCGATTCTAGGGGGGCGATGTTCAGTCTACCATCCCTCTCTATACACTTGCAAGGGAGTGACACCATCACTCCCTACATGGCTTGAGTGTTGATGTATATGTAACTTCGGAATGTATTTCATATATGTATATTGTACTCCTATAGAGATGGTATTATTCCTCTATACAGAAGTGTTTGTATTCCTATAGAGATGTTATTATTCCTCTATACGGAAGTATTCCTTGGGTTTGTAGAGTTGTATGAAATTCCTAGAGTTCTAGTTTTTTCGAAAACCTATGCAGTTGATTCCAGAAATTCTACCATAAAATAGATCTCTTCCCATCTTTAATATTCTAGAAGCAGTGTTCTTGGATGATATCGCTATTTTTGGAAGAACTGTTCCAAATTATGGATCCTTTCCTTTCACCCTCCATTCATATGAGTTCTGAGTCTTGTATTCTGAGGGGTACCTGATCTTCCAAAGCTTTCTGCATCGTTCATTTTTGCTCACCTCTTTAGGTATGCTTAGAAATTGACAATTGACTTTTAGTATCTCTACCTCTTTCTTTGCACAAGAATACTTAGTCTTGATCGTTTCATTTCTAGTATTAGAATCTATTTCTTATAGGTTTAGACATTTGATCCTCTCGATTCCATTGGCATTAGAACATCGTATTATATATATGCAATATAACACTTTTGATTATAGAAGATTTCTAAGAGATTAGTTGTTTGAAAGTCAGTTCCAGATTTCCTTTTCTTGAATTTTGTAGTTTGCTTTAGTAGCTTAGTCAACCTCTACCAGAATAAGACATCAAAGATCAAGATCTAACAGGGGAGATATGATCTTGTGGTCCAATTCTAAGCTAATCCTGTGGTGTTAGTTTACCTCGTTGTTTGATTTGGTTTTATTACATTTTGAAGTGTGCTTGCTAGCATTAATTTAGGTTAGAATAGGTTCTAATCTTGCATTTCATGTGCCTACATCTCTAAGTTTATGATTAACCTTGTTGATTTCTCATTTTGTCTTAACAAGGACACATGGATCGTCTAGAGACATCTACCATCAGTGCTAGATGAAGTCATGTGATGCAGTCAGGTATATTCGATTGTTAATTTGAAATATATTTATCTTGTTTGACGTGTTTTGACATGTTTATTAATCTGTGGAAAATTCTTATCATGCACAGCTTCACAGCTTCAGGGTGAAGCAAACTTGAATTCTATGCAACAACACTCTGTGAGGTCATCGTCAGGTAAATTCAATTGTTATTCAATTTATGCTCAATTCTATATAATCATAAATATTTTTTTACACAACTTTCTAAGATCTTGTTGTGCACAGGTGGTGTCTCTCGCAATGGCAGGCATCTGTCTGAGGGGTCTACAAGGGTCGGTGGACAAACTCAGAGGACACCCTTAGTGTCTTATACGCCATCGTCAGGTAGAGATTGTTTACATACATTCTAACTAGAATTCTTGTTTGACATGTTTATTAATTTGTGGAAAATTCTTATCAGGCAAAGGTTCACAGCTTCAGGGTGAATCAATCTTGGCTAGTATGCAACTTCACTCCCTGAGGTCATCATCAGGTAAATTCAATTGTCATTCAATTCACGCTCAAGTCTATATAAACATAAAACTTCTTTCACACAAATCTTTCTAAGATCTTGTTGTGCACAGGTGGTGGCTCTCAAAATGATAGACGTCTGTCTAAGGGAGGGTCTATAGGGGCCATTGGACAACCACAAATGGAAACCTTAGTGTCTTATTCTTCATATACGCCATTGCCAGGTAGAGATTGTTTACATACATTTTGACTAGAATTTTTGTTTGACATGACTGTTTTATTTGTCAAAAATTAAATGATTTTTCCTGTAAACTTACATGTGATTGCCAATATTTGGTTTCTTACAGGGGCTTCTAGACATTCTAACAATAATGATGGTTCAAAAGACTTTATTCCTATTTCTCACCATGTTCATGATAATGCAGAGGTTCCATTAGGTATTTAAAATGAACACATTTTATTTAAATGTTTATAATTTGATTAACAAATTATATATATAGTTTTTAATACTTGCACATGCATTTTACTTCTTACAAGGTTTGTTGCTGTTGATCCTAATCCACCTCCACAGACAAGGAGAGGTCATAGGGTGCATCAGTTTGCTCGCAATGAAAGACATGATCCTATTTACAGTCATCCTAGAGATGTTCCCAAGGAGACTCCTTGGGAAGACAACATCGCTATGTTGACTTTGGAAGAGATGAAGGAGCATTCATCACGATTGCAGGAAAAACTTGACACTTCAAATATCTCTTTTGGTTCTCAACAGTGTCTCCTGATTGTTTTGCACAATCTGAATAGTTTGAACGAGACATATCTTGGAGTTGGACCATCAACCCTTATTTTTCATGACATGATGCATAGGAGGCGGTTGTCAGTGATGGGTTGCCACAAGTTTGAAGAAATAAAAAACGTTTTCACAAAAGAAATGGTCTTTTCATGTTTTGACTTGTGACCTGAAGACAAAAAACGTCTAAAGATTGCAAGATTCAATGATCCACTGATTGCACCCAATATTTATCACAGGTTCCTGTGTGCATATGGGAAGTTCCCTAATACTGACGAGGTTCCTCAGTATTTTGTTAAGATGTTGATTGCAGTGTTCTAGTTTCACATGGACCCCGACTATATTGATACGGGATCCAGTTTCTATGGTGCTGGAAAAGGTCATGCATATGAACAACCTGATGCACGACGAGATGTTCAGTATAGGTGTCCGATGCCTCGGTTAGTACAGCCACATCCTAGAGTCGTTGATTTTCCAGAGCAGTTGGAAATGACATCCCAAATAGTAAGAGGGGTGAGGGAAGAGATAAAAGAGCGTGTTGGGGCTGCAATGGCAGGGGTGGAAATCCGCATAGATACTTTGTCATCTTCACCCAATATGGATGAAATCCCATTTGATGATTATTATGATGATCGCTTGAGTAGCATGACTCGATTAGAGCTTCATCAGTATGCAACGTACTGTAGAGATAATTATAAGCAAGTCATCGCTAGAAAAAATCAAAACAGAGGCATGGTACGTAAGTATGCAATAATATTTTTCAATTTATTATATGAAATCTAATTTTATTATTCTCCAAATCTAATGTCTGTAAATTATATGGAATTTATGCAGTATACCAGATTCATGAATGATGACAACTTTGATGATATGGATTTTATTGACTGGTCAGAAACAGAGGCTAGTGGCACGAATACGCATGTTGAAGAAATTGTAGTTTCTCAATTTCTGCAAGGGACACAGGTATGGATATTCATGTTTCATGTTTTCTAATCATTGGTCTTAGCTTTAGCTTAAAATGTTTACCTCCTGGTTTTATGGGTATTCTGTGTTATATACATAATATTGAATTTATATTCATGGTATTCTAGGTATTTTGTGCATTTGTTACTGTTAAAAATGGTTGTTCATGCCCAGATTCTGAGATTAGGGTTTTTTCATGCCTAGAAGACTAGCCAAAATATCTCCCAATGTGCACATAAATCATAATTAAGAGGTTTATTACTGTTACGATCCATAAAACTATCCAAAACAAGCTTAGAAATGCCCAAAATTAATGTAACTGTTTGTTTGATGGCTGGTGTATGTCTATAGGCATTTTTATCCATGCAGAGATGTGTTATTTGAATGGTGTACACATTACTTAACTGCCAACAACACTAAATTTAAGATTGATATCATATACCTTGCCCAAAATGAGAAATTGTAGTTTAGGGTATGAGGAAGCTACTATAACAAGAAAAAGGTGTCACAAATATGCCCTACATGTTGCTTGTAGCTGCTACCCAAAATACCCATGGATATATGTTTGTGCAAGGTGTTGAAGAAGATATATTCCCTCATAGATTCACCAAGAATGATCCATACCTTTTCCTATCATAAATCCCTTAAATCATAACAGATCTCATCACAATGGAGTGGATCATGCAAATCATGAATTGTAGGAACAATGGGAATAAATACTTGTGGACAACTTAACACTATGACCTCATTAGTGAACCAATGCCCCGTTGGCCACTGGTTCTGAACAATGAGTGTAATATATCCTACTGTATCTATAATTAGAATACAATGGTGAACTCAATAAGATACGGAAAATTATCTCATGGTGTTGATTCAAAAAAAATTGTGATGAAATTCCATTCTTAAGCCCGTTCATTCGTGTAGTATCACGACAAGTGACCTTTTTGGGAAGTATTGCTGATGTATGGAACATTACATTATTCATGCTCAAGATAGTTAATATCAGATGTTATGCTTTAGTGTATAAATACTTTCCCCCAGGCATTCTTGCGATCCCCACTGTGCCTCCTCCTAGATGTGAAGCTCAGTTAACTGAATGGACATCTTCTGTCTTCACGGCGTAATGCAGCTCATGGCATATGTTAATTTCCTTGGTTTTAGGGCATAACCCTAGTTGCAGGAAATGTGTTGTATAGATTTGTACCATGCGTGTTTCTCTACCAAAGCGTTGAAATGTGTGTGGTATGGCTCTAAAACGTGTTTTTGGGCTATACCAGCGTTCATATGACATGTTTCGAAAAAGGTTTAGCTGATTGTTTACTCTATTTTTCATTATGTTTGACCAAAAATGCTGGCAATTAATGGTAATGTTTAAAAGTTGACATTTCCTTTATCATTTTTATTTAACCTTTTAATGGAAATTTTAAAAATTTAAGTAAAAGGATAGAAAAAGGAAAGATAGAGGAAATGCCAACTTTTTAACATTACCATTAATTGTTTCAAGATGTTTGATAGTAGTTCCAACCTCATGGGACTTCATATGGAGAAAGTAGAATTTCATATCCCATTCAAAACTCAGCAGACTTAGCAGTTTTGACGATTTCAGGATTGGCAAGATTGCAGCATTTTCATTGGATTCTATCATGTATGAGGGTAGGGGATTGGCCTTTAATAAAGAGCAGCAAGCCCTGTATGCCCCTCATTGTTGATGGTGCTGATTGTTGAACTCCTTTTCCATTCCCTTAGAAAAAATATACCCTCCACTAAAGCTGAAGTCATTGATTAGCCATGTTGAACTTTTTCTACCATATTTCAAGGCTTGGATTTGGCAGTTTCGTCAAAATTGGATGGTGCTGACTAAATTTAATTGTAGATTGCAATAAGATGGAGCATAAATAGTGAGGGACATAGGTCATGGCACTAGTATGGTCATTCTCATTAAAAATTCATTTATTTACCTTTACAGACTTCTTGCCCAAGTGCCACTCTCAGACTTGGCTTCTGCAATGCTTACAGTGTTTGGTTTGCAACTATAAATTTTCAAGCTTAATTTAGGATACAATAAACTTTAAAATTTATTTTATATAAATGTGTAGATCTGAGAACTTTTATCAGCAATAATGCGGAAACTGAAAACTGTAGAGCAGTAGTAGATAGTGCACAAAATAGAGAGTCATACAAAGACACAGGAAATTACCATGGGGAAACCCAAAGTGGGAGAAAACCCCACAAAACAATCTTTCTTATTTTGCAAAGATGATAGAGTTGGAAGTACAATATAAACCCAACTACATTGTCTTAAATTCAAAAGAGAAGATGTTGCTCAAGTCTAGCAGAATACTAGCATATTTTCTGAAGAAGTGCCATGAACTGAAAATCTGATCATAAAATTATTTGCAGCAACAGCAATAGAGAGAGTGAATGGCAATAGATAATAGTCTTTCAATCAACATCTTAGAATGAGTAAAAATGATGTGAATAGAATAATAGCACTAAGTAGACTTTTCTTTTGGATTTATCCTTGCATGACTTGGTTAACTCGAATTAGCTTCAATGACAACTCACACATGCAACTTGAATTAGCAACTTACACTTGCAACTTGAATTAGCTTTAATAACAGCTCAGACTTGTTGTAAAATCTCAAGCACAGTTGAATCTAGCTACTGTGGATTCCTCACTGGTGAAAGATTGCACAACATTTGCAAGAATTAGCATAAAAAATTTAAATGAATGAAGAACAATACACATGAATTGGTGAATAATCTCAATATTATTAACTGTCCAACCATAACAAAGGTTAAGAACACCCATATATACAAATCTGGAAGAATTCGAATCCATCTGGAGTGTTCACACTGATCTAGCTTAGAAAAAGCTCAAACCCCCCTAGGTTGACCAAAATATCCCAAACCATTCCAAACTGGTTCGAATCTGCAGTGTGAATGCTGGGAATGACTGGACAGGCCCATGTGACCTCACACATGTGAAGAAACTAGTTGGATAGAGGTTTGGAGTCTAAAATTGGTCAAAAATGTGACAAAACAAGGCAAGATTGTCCACAAAGAGAGCAAATGCGCCCTAGGTAGAAGAGAAGCATGCTGAGTGCATTAAATGACCTGAGGAGGGCGCTCTAGGCATGCTGAGTGCATTAATTGCCCTGGGGAGCGCTCCACTTAGCTGGTTTGACTCAGCACTTGTTCACATTGCTAACTAGTTCAAGACAGTTTGACCATTTACCAATCTAATCAACTTAGGGATGTAATCATTAATCACTTGGGCTAATTAATCATCAATTAATACATGATTAATTTACATAGGTGTAAAAATGTTCTAACACCCCCCCTTAAGCTAGACTTAGTGAAATATCAAAAATTAAGGCCTTGGCAACTAGGCTCAAGTCACCTTTTACATCATAAAATTTATTTGTCCATGTAACCAAGGTAAGGAGGAAAACCACATGGGAAATAAAACCTCCCCTCTAAAATGGACATGTGGCATATATCAAAATATACCAATCATCACCATGCATCACTCACCCCAAGCAAAGATCTAAGGTGAGTGAAGGTCTTCTCGGTAAAACACTTGGTGAAGATATCAGCAGTTTGCTCATTGGATGGGCAATACTGCAATGCTATGATCCGGTCATGCACCAAACCCCGAATGTAATGCATGTGTATCTCTATGTGCTTGGTCCTCTATCTCTGTACTGGATCGGTAGAAATCTTGATTGTACTTTGATTATCACACCAAAGAATAGTGGGTGAATCAAAGACAATCCTGAACTCTGCAAGAATACCTTGCAACCAAACACATTGTGTGGCTGCATTAACTGCTCCCCTGTACTCGGCCTCAGCTGAAGATAAGGAAATAGTGCTCTGTTTCTTGCTTGACCAGCATATAGGTCCATGTGCAAGCATAAAGACATAACCGGAAGTTGACTTCCGATCAATACAATCACCGGCCCAATCAGAATCTGTAAATCCTACTAGTTCAAGGGATGAACCAGCAGCATAATGGATACCAAAAGACTTAGTACCCTGAACATAATGAAGGATCCTCTTGGCTGCCTTCCAATGGATCTCATGAGGCTCTTGCATGTGCCTTGCAACAGCCCCAACAACATAAGACAAATCTGGTCGAGAGTGTGTGAGATACAACAAACTCCCAACTAGTTGTCTATACAACGAACTGTCAACTAGTGGTGAAGAACCCCATTCTGTAAGCTTAACTCCTGAAAGAAATGGAAATTTTGCAGACTTACATTCAGCCATCTTAAATTTCTGCAGCAAATCTGAAGCATACCTTGACTGACATACAGAAATTCCATTCACAGATTGATCAATCTCCAAACCTAGAAATTGTTTTAGCAATCCTAGATCGGTCATGGAGAATGCACTGTGCAATGCTCTCTTAACTGAGTCAAGTTCTTTGGTGCAGCTACCAGTGATCAAAAGATCATCAACATACAGTACAATAATCAATATCAGATCACTAACATGCTGCATATAAACATTTGGATCAGACTTACACCTCTCAAACCCCAAAGATAGCAGAAAATTGTCCATTTTTGCATACCATGCTCTAGGAGCTTGCTTGAGCCCATAGAGTGACTTGTTCAACCTGCAAACAAGTGTATGATAAGAAATAAAACCTTCAGGCTGCTGCATATAAATCTCCTCATTCAGATACCCATGAAGAAAGGCACTTTTTACATCCATGTGATGAATCTCCCAGCGCTTGGAAGCCCCAATGGCCAAAACTAGTCTTATGGAGTCCATCTTTGCCACCGGTGCAAATGTTTCTGTATAGTCCACTCCTTGGACCTGAGAGTAACCCTTAGCTACCAACCTGGCCTTATACTTCAGATCAGAGCAATCAGATCCAATTTTGGTTCTATAAATCCACTTGCATTGCACTAGTTTCCTCTTGGGAGGAAGAGGGACCAAATCCCAAGTTTTGTTCTCATGGAGTGAGTTCATCTCCTCTTGCATGGCTGATTGCCACCTTGGGTCTGTACATGCTTCTGAATATGACATTGGATCAGATCCAACCATCAAATAACATGCCTCACTCAGATCATAATTATTATATGCAAAGGAATTGTGAAATTGAGATCTAGTTTTCCTAGCATCTTGGGGATCTCCCACTAGCTCTCCGGCACTTTGAATTGTTTTCTCTGCCCACTTGGGCCTTGAGGGAGGGATATGTTCAGAATCCATATCAACATCATCTTCAGCAATATCAGAATCATAAATATCAGAGAATGAATCACTACTTACTTCATCATCAAGACGAGGGAATGAGCATTCCCCATCACCTTGTTCACTAGCTTGCAAAAATTCTTCCTCTTCGAATTTGACACTTCTTTCAATGAAAGTTTTGTGAGTGGATGGATCAAAGAGCTTGTAGCCCTTGGAATCCTCTGCATACCCAACCATGATTGACTCCTTGCTTTGGGGCTGCAATGCCTTTCTCTTCTCCGGTGGAATTCTGGCCCAAGCCCTTGAGCCAAAAATTCTGAAATGTGAGACATTTGGCTTGTGGCCCATCCAAGCTTCAAATGGAGTGATTCCTTGCAATGCTTTGTGTGGTGCCCTGTTCTGAACATATGCTGCACAATTCATAGCTTCAGCCCATAATTTAGGAGACAAATCCCTTGCTTGCAACATGCAAGTTGCCATCTCTTTCAGTGCTCTATTTTTGCGCTCTGCAACACCATTTTGCTGAGGTGTGTAGGGCACTGAGTGTTGCATCTGAATGCCATGCTCTTGACAGAGCTGCTGCAAATTGTTGTTGACATACTCTCTACCATGATCAGTCCTCAAAATCTTCATGGCCTTCCCACTGAAGTTCTCAACCATGCTCTTAAAAATCTTGAAACAATCAAAGACTTCAGATTTTTGCTTAAGGAAAAATAACCAGCAGTACCTTGAGTAGTCATCGATGAAGGTAAGCACATATTTGCTGCAGCCATAGGAGGGTGTGGGGAGTGGCCCTATGAGATCAGAATGCACTATCCCAAGAGGTTGATCATCCCTCCTAGCCTTCCCTTTGTCATACTTCCTTTCAGGATGTTTCCCAATCATGCAACCCTTGCATGTTCCACTCGAAAATCTGATTTGGGGCAGCCCTTCTACCATATTTTCTTTGCTTAAAACTTGAAGATATTTGTAGTTTAGGTGCCCATACCTTTGATGCCATAGCTTGCTGGTCTCATTCCCATGTGACAGCAGCACACTTGGTGAAGAAAATTCGAGTAAGTGGGAGAACATGTACATCTTCATGTCATGGTCTGCAACACCCTTTGCAACAATTTTCCCGGTGGAAACTTCTGATATCTCCACTTCATCCTGAGTGAAGACCACCTTCTTTGCTGCTCCAGTATGTGTCATTTGATACACAGAGAGCAAGTTTGCTGCAAGATTTGGCACATACAGCACATTGGAAAAGAAGCCATTCTCCATAGAGATTTTCCCAATGCCATGAGCAGGGATTTCTGAGTCATCTCCCATTCGAATTGAGAGGCCACTGTAGGGAGCAAGTTCAGAAAACGAGTCTCTTGAGGAAGCCATGTGCCTTGAGGCACCTGAATCAATGATAAACAAAGGTGAATGAGATGATCTAGCCACCAAAGCATGGCAGCTCTCCTTGTCTTCAGAAACGCACTCCTTCTTCTTGGAACTTTCAGGAAGAGGAATATTATTTTTCTGTAGGAGATGTGTCATGGTGTCTATGGTTTTCTTCATGCATGAGCTCTCTGGATGAAAACCTCTTTGACAGTAGCTACATTTTGTCTTCTCAGCCTTCTTTCCCTTGTTCTTGACAGGATTCGAAACCCCCTCAGAGGATTTGGGCCTCTCATCCTTTCTCTTCTTCTCTTGAGGTTTCGAAACCCTGGGTTTTTGCTTGCTTCTTCCACATTTCGAATCTCCAGCTGCAAGAACTTGATCTTTTTGTTTGATGGATCCCATCAAGACCAGCTTGTCTTGCTCTTGAGTTAGCATCTCCATGAAGTCAGCCAAGGATGGCATCTTCCAACCTCTGACTGTGAGCCTTGTGGAGTTGAAGGAAGACACAAAAACTGAGTATTCAGAACCCAATTTGGAGAGAATGGACAACACCAACTGTTCTTCTTTCTTCTCTATGCCACATTGTCTGATCTGCAAGACCAAGTTCTTGAACTTGGTGAAGAAGTCCTGGATGGAATCGAAATTCCCTGGGCTCAGTGAGACAAGCTCATTTTCGAGCTGGTGGCCTCTCATCTCATCAGTCTTTCCAAACAGTGTCTCAAGCTTGAGCCACACTTCATTTGGAGTTGCTAGACTTTCTACATGAAACAGGAGGTCTCTCGAAATGCTGAGACAAAGGAGGCCAAATGCCTCATCCATTCTGTTAAAAAACTTGGATTTCTCCACAGCTGAGTTTGGCTCAACCTCAGTGCCCATCGTGATTCTGTAGAGACCCTTAGATCTCAGCAAAATCACCATTTCTGCCTTCCAATCGAAATAGTTGAAGGGTGTGAGCACGTTTGGGTGAGATGGCTCCATTCTCCTCTGCTGCAATTCGCACTTGCTGACAATGCTGAACTCCAATACCTGCAAACAACTCTCAAATCACTCTGGAGGGATCTACACTCACAGATTCGAACCCTGTATGGATAGTGGGTGCATTCGGGAGAGCATCACACCTGAGAGGAGCCACTAGATTTCTCCAGTAAGCTCAAGGCAATGGCCTCAGGAATTATGTGGTTTCTCCACTGTTTCTGGCAATCCACTACAACAGTCTGCTGGTTCGAATTCTAGCTCCAAGAGCTCTGATACCATGTAAAATCTCAAGCACAGTTGAATCTAGCTACTGTGGATTCCTCACTGGTGAAAGATTGCACAACATTTGCAAGAATTAGCATAAAAAATTTAAATGAATGAAGAACAATACACATGAATTGGTGAATAATATCAATATTATTAACTGTCCAACCATAACAAAGGTTAAGAACACCCATATATACAAATCTGGAAGAATTCGAATCCATCTGGAGTGTTCACACTAATCTAGCTTAGAAAAAGCTCAAACCCCCCTAGGTTGACCAAAATATCCCAAACCATTCCAAACTGGTTCGAATCTGCAGTGTGAATGCTGGGAATGACTGGACAGGCCCATGTGACCTCACACATGTGAAGAAACTGGTTGGATAGAGGTTTGGAGTCTAAAATTGGTCAAAAATGTGACAAAACAAGGCAAGATTGTCCACAAAGAGAGCAAATGCGCCCTAGGTAGAAGAGAAGCATGCTGAGTGCATTAAATGACCTGAGGAGGGCGCTCTAGGCATGCTGAGTGCATTAATTGCCCTGGGGAGCGCTCCACTTAGCTGGTTTGACTCAGCACTTGTTCACATTGCTAACTAGTTCAAGACAGTTTGACCATTTACCAATCTAATCAACTTAGGGATGTAATCATTAATCACTTGGGCTAATTAATCATCAATTAATACATGATTAATTTACATAGGTGTAAAAATGTTCTAACACTTGTCTTTGAACTTATCTTAGTAACTGGACTTGACATTGATTATAACTCAAAAGGTCTTGTCCTTATTATCACATTTATGCTTAAAAGTTTTCATGATAAGTCTTCAGTTTAGTCAAATTTAGGCCTCCAAATGATGTTATCGCTGCTATAGGATGGTGATAGCAATTGCATACTTGGATTATGCTTGTGTTCCTTCAACAGTTTCATTATTACGTACAATCATGTGTCTTCTCTACTAGTGTAGATGTTTCCCTTGGACTACATATGAAGAACAACTAGTTGACTCTTCAAAGAACTTACCCAGAACTATGAAACAAAGCTCCTTTGATTGTTGGTCAATGAATATATAGCTTGTATCTTCTTGTGTGCTACCATTTCACTTTTCATTGGAATGCTCTCACATCTAGGTGAATTTATGCTTGCTATTATGAGTTTGATGGTCTGGAAATTCCATTATTTCATTATTGCTTGGTATAGTAAGACCTGTCTAAAAATGGTGTACCGACAATTCTACAATGAGCACCCCAATTTCCCATTATCATTCTTCTCTAAATAGGATTGAAATAGTAATCCTTTTGTTAAGGGTTCATTTAATTACTACTTTTTCTATATGGATTGCATGATTGGAACATGAACGATGTTGATTATCCATGTCTTATACAAGCTATCACAAAATGCTACCCAGAATTACCCCTTTAACCTTGAGTGTTCAGATTATCAAAATGTATTATTATAGATTCCAAGTTGTAATCATTTTAATGAGGGTGGACAAATCATATTTTCAGTCCCAATGCACTTTAAATTTTGAATTTTGTGATTACTTTTCCTTTTATTTATATAGGTTCCTTCAATACACATTAGGGCTACCTATGAGTGAATGATGATGATTGTTATAGCAAAGCCAACCTCTAGAAATATGTCTTCAAATAGGTATTTATCCCTACATTTTACGTCTCCTATGATTGTTGGTACTAATTGCTTAATGAGATGTTTAACACCATCACAAAACAAAATCGCCTCTAGTATCAAAAATGAAGGAGCTTAGTTTTTCCATGGAACCCTCCTTAGAGGGTGTGTACGGGATTATAGTTTTTCCCAAAACTTGTATACATACATATATATATATATATATATATATATATATTAACTTATCATTTTGACTTTGCAGCCCACAGAAAACCCAAAGCCATTGGTGTTCTGGTCCAAAGGTTGAGATCGATCTGCTCTACTTGTAAATCAATTGTCACCATTTTTTGCGATAGTAAGAAATGACAAAGGGCATGATGATCATTTTTGTTTACTTGAACATAGTTTCCTTGTGACTGAGCTACTGGTGATCAAATTATTTGGTTATGGCAGGTATTGGAATATCACTTTTGTTTTTTTCAAGTATGGTTAGAAACTGTGTGGTTACTTGCATATCTGATCATATATTCCTTCCTCTTGTAGCATCTCGAGTGAATCCTTGTCATCTGTCCTATTTCAAGTTTTGCGGCTGTTTGATGGTCTTGTGGCAGCTGTTATTCTATTTTTCACCCTAGATGATTATCAATGTCAGTTTTGATCTGCTTTTCCATGTGTCAATATCATCCTACTACAACAACAGATGAGGTTGATCAACTTTCATAATGCTTTTATGTTTTGTTTTTTTATTAATGCTAAAGCACAGCAATTGATTAGAAGTTTGCTTGGTTGTTTCAGGACTGGGACAGGTAAGATCCATCTCAAATTGCCACTAAGATGTGTGGTTTTGCTACAATCCTTTCTGGCACATTTTTGTTGCATAAGACCAAATATCTCGGGGACAATTCATCTAGTGTAACATGTGTTATTTTTTCCTTCATATATTGACATTGTTACCTTTTGAAGCATTATGGTACTTATCGCAATTTCATCTCATGCATTTAGTTCATCCTCACATTTGCGATAGTGTAACTTAAATATATATTTGCAGGTCTGTCACCATCGTTCTCGTCCCACAGCTCAAAGCATTCTTCAGAGAATGGATGTACTGCTGAGGAGATTCCTCTTCGTCGCCAAGAATCTTTTTGGTAATGCTTTTTTTTTATAGATAATCAACATGGAATTTTCATGTCATGATTTTAAAAGAGTTACCATAATGTAATTAGAGACAGGACTAGTACAAGTCCTGAGAGATTAAACTCTTATATAATGGGAATCTAAGCAAAAGCTATAGCCAACTTTGATGAAGAATCCATTCAATTACGTGAACGAAGAAATGCAATCTGGGAGAAAGGATTCCCAACAATGAAGAGAAGCACATACCCATAGGCAGGAAAACATATCTACATAAATGATCAAATATCCAAGCATAATTTTATAGATATCAAGGCCACCATTATAAAACTTGGAAAGTACGCAACAAGTAACATTCACAAATTATGCCTTGAATGCAAACCCTAATGCTCATTTGCAACACAGATTTTCATTAAGATTCTCCATAATAACCTTAATTCGATTGGGATCCTAGTCCCCTTTTAACAAGCACTGCCTTGATTTCATTTGGGCCTGTTCAGCAATGATATGAACTTGTTATGTGCTTGTTTTGGTAAAGTCCTCCATCGACCTTCCACAAAGGCCTATATGTATTGGATGAGGAGGATTTCTTCCTCTGGAGACCATGGACCCCTATTAAGTCCGATTTTTTAGCAGCAATGAGTGCGTACTGCCATGCTTTTGGTGTTCTCCTGCATGGTATAATTAAATTTTGTAACTTATTCCCTTTGACTGCACCGATTGTGCTTTGTCTTCTCTCTATCAACCCAACAACAACAACCCCAATCAATAAAAATGATTTTCACTATCGTGACAAGAAGCCAACGAAAAATCCCATCCCCGCTGCAATATTACTCAAGTTTATGATCACAATACACCAGACACATTACATGCATGCTAGCTAGGGGTAGGTTAGAAGTCTTATAAAAATTTATTTGAAACATTATCAAAGGATTTGGCAATAATTCCATTATAATAATAACATTTTTAATCATTTTTCAAGATGGATTGACTACTTCTTTTCCTTGGAATCACTTCATAAAACTGAATTCCTTGGTTTGAACTTGATCTTTCTAAGCTTTCATCTCGGTGGCTTGGAACATGATTGATTTGGTTGGTTATTCAACATACAGGCTCCTAGTTTGACTATAGTTGCACAAAATTGTATTTTCTATCTACTCTTTGGCATTGGTCATTCCTTGTGATTGTCATCTTTGGTATGCCTTCTTTTAATTGCAAGCTTACTCAAATTCAAAGTTGCATTGTAATTCTTTGAGATTTTCGTCTTTATGATGACTTCTTAGTTTCAATCTTACTCAAAATAAAAATAAAAAATGGCATATCCGGTGTTCAAGATTTCATTCAACATTAATTTGACTATTGGATCTAAGTTTGGGAATTGAGCTTGTGTGAAGGTTAATGAATCCCTCGGACTCTTATCATTTTACTATGCATATTACTTTTCTTTGATTGGGTTGGGACAAAACTTTGAGTAATCTAGAAGATTTGTTTCAAATATTTAAAGAAACATTTTAAGTATTGTAGAAATTTTCACAAAATTTTTGTAAAATATTTATAGTTCGTCGAGTCTTCAAACTTACCATTTAAAGTCTTAAAGATATGCGATGGCTTGTACAATTTTCCCCAAAATACTGAAATTTTTCCATGCTAAGAAACTTTTTAGAACACAATACGAGAAATAATGACATAACTCACTTCAAACTAAAAGCCTTCACAAAGAAACAATACAGTTAACTCACTGGGTTAACTCAACCATGGGTGTTAGAGTACTACTATAAGCTGCTTGAATTTCAACAACACAAAGTTCCAGAACACTTCATATAGATGAAAAAAGAAAAAAAGGCACATAACATAATTCGACAAATACCTGCTCTTGTGTGTATATCGGACACAAATATGGATGAATCTTCAAGCTCTACAACACTAAAACCGATGCCAAAACCTACATCATTTACATAAATTTTAATCTTTAAAGTAAACTTGGAAAAGAAAAAGACTCTATAATGTACACAGAAATAGAAGCTGGATTTCTCTTTTGAGCAAGATTAAAAAAATCCAAAGAGGAAAGCAATGATATATACAATGTATATAAGTCAACTATAACCTCTATAGCTCAAAATTCTTACAGTACAATTGATCTCCGAGCATAACATTTAATTCTATGCAATGCAATCCCAATTCCTAACCTCAAAATATCCAATTACCGACGTCATGGAATGCAAGTACTACAACGAAATTACAGTGATTTTTGGTATAAACGGAAAAATTTACAGATGCCGTAAAACGGTGAAAAAACTGCTTTTGGATTTGACCTTTACCATCCGGTCAAGAGGTGGGACTCCACCATAAGAGGCTAAACATAATACTTAACGGGTCTTAACCGTGTGGCATAATAGTTAGGAGCGGTGTAATACAGTTCCATCTGACACGATGCGTCGGTGAATATTGACATTTTAGGGGCAATAAAATATAGAGAAATAGAATTAATATTAATAACATTAGAGCTAAACTGAACTTTAGAAGGTAGTAATCCGGTTTTGTATTCGTAGTTTGGGAAGGGTATTGAATGGAATAAAATATCAAAGGAAGACACCAAAATCAAATAACTATAGTATAGAGAGGCAGGTCTAAAGAAGAAAGAAAACCTCATTTTAGTAGAAAGAAGAAAATCAAGTACAAACATTCTATCGCATGAAAAAACAAAGATTCTTTAATTTTCCATAGTAATGAACCAAATTCACATTATAATTCCCATTACCAGGTTGAAATTTCCAGTGTCGAGCATAAGCACAATCTCAATGAGTGATTTCCATGAGTGAATCCCACTATTTAATCCGCATATTTCAAGGCACTACACATTGATGTACATTAAAAAAATGCCAATTTTGACATAGAACAAGTAGAGAGGAGGATATCGTGCACAAATCTTATACGCAAAGAACATTATAATGGAATCATGCACCAAAAAAGCAAAGGGAAGCCATAAAAAACGTTAGGAAGGTAGCGAGAAAAATGGCCACCACGCAGATTTGGAAGAATCCACGATGGGCCACTCTTTGGCATTTTCCTAGCGAACTATTCGCACCCAAAGCTAGAAGGAATGGATGACACCCTTCTGCATCCCAAAAAACACCACCCACCTCAGACACATACTATACTAGGTAGCTCAAGCAGAGGAGGGGATGGCACCAGCAAGATGGCAGTGACTATGGTAATGCTTCACCAGAGAAACAACATGTAGATGAAAAGATATAAGTATGCCATGATTCACACATTGGAATATGGCGAACACTTTGGGCGAAAGGAGAATAAAAAACACACAAACCTAATCAGACAACGAATCCTACATGCAGATACACATTGTAATAGCATGCAGATATATATATATATATATATAAAACAATAGTGAAGAATGTGTGACCAATGAAGAAACCCCATGAAGGAAATGATGAATCATATTGCACCCAAACGTTGCACAAGCAAAAAATGAGGGGAAGTAAACACAAAACCCTAACGTTCAATCTGAGTAAGAAGTTGCATGAGAAACAACCATGCAGAAAATGTCTATAGACATACTTTTCTTTGTTGAAGACACGGTGATATCAACTGAACATTTAACAAAAGATGTCTTCAGTCCAAAGGGGTGAGAGCACTCAATACATAGTTGTGACCTCCCATGACGTCCAGTTTGCGTCTGCAATTATAAGATTTGATGGGCTCAATACTCTTCAAATATAAAATCACGCTGTAAAGTTTGTGCTTTCTAATCATTAACTGGTTCATTTCTTACTAATGGATATGAAGAACAATGTGTGCAACTATGATTTATAGAGGAAGAGATGTACACGAGGAGAGACACAAACATGCTTTTTAACATATCTAAAACCCAACTAGAACTGGAGGACATGCAGGTGTTGCAGCGCATGAAATACCATTAGTGGCAAGCAGTGGTGCAACACATGAAATCTTGTTAGTGGCAAGCGGTCGTGCAACGCATGCAATCCTGTTAGTGGCAAGCAGTCGTGCTCGTGGTAGGACGTGGTGCCAGGTGGAGTACCTGTTCAAAATATGGGAGAGACATATCAAATGAGTTACAAAGTACAAACGGCTGAGCTGTATATCTCATATTATACATTAGTATAGATATGTTACATATTATGATGGTTGAAAGTAACACCAACTAACCGATCGTAGAAATGAATAACAGAATGTAACTAACTCACGTAACTAATGAGATAACTATTTCTAACATTCCCTCTTAATCTCAAGGGTTACATTCTTACTAACACTCCCTCTTAATTTTGATACTCTAAAACTGCTAAAATGCAAATCTCATAAATGCACAAATGCAAATGCTTGTTGGTCTATGTCTCAGCCAAGCTTACAAACATTTAAGAAAATTTTCAAAAACTAAATTGGGTTTAGATTAGGGTATTGAGGCCTATTTCTTTCATCTTCATCTTCAAAGATAGAATGCTCGCCTCGATCCCAAATTTGATGTTGTTGTCGTCTTCTTGCCTTGCGTTCAATAGTATCTTCAATCAAGTGAAATTTGTGGTTGACTATATTCTTTGTCTCATTGTGTCTCCACCCAAAAATATTCCGCAAACACTTCCATAATTCTTCTACCTCAATGTTCAACTCTATTCCTTGCATGTGTATGTTACTTAACTTCATTTCCTGGGGCATTTCTGCAATGCTAATTTCTGATTCTTGCCTTGTATTTTTCTTCATGTCTTCACAAATCCTTGGATTTTCTATCCATTCTTCTAGCATTCTCAACTCTTCATCATAATCTGTTAGCAATACATCCAAGTGTTGTTCTTTCCCAGTACCTGCACAATCTACAAACACACACAAATTTTTAGTTTCAAAAACATGAGATTCTTTGGTCTCGGTTGATGCTTCAAGCATCTTTTCGATGTGTAGGAATGGAATCTCCAAACACTCTACAAAATCTTCATCTTGTTTCTCATCAAATACTGCTACATGGGAAGTTTTATCTTCAGTCGAATCGTCATCAACAAACTTTGTTCGCTTCACTAAGTTAATGGCATCAACAATATCTTTTGTTGGATTCACCAAAGTTTCTTCATCATCAAAGGTTTCTACAATGGTAGGTTTACCAACAACTTCATCATGCACTGGTGTATCTACGCAGTGGGATTCACCTTCCTCTTCATGCTCTGTGGCACACAGAAGGTCTTCAATATTTTTCTCCTCTACTTTCAAGGAGTTCTTCGACTTTCTTGTCTTCGTCTTCTTTCTTTGCTTCAAACATAGAAGCTTCTTGTAATTTACCAATATGCTGCAAAGTATTAATGTTTCTCCTCTTTTTACTGTACCTCATCTCTAAAGCATCCCAAAAATCCTTTTCACTAACAAATTGATGAAATTTATAGAAAACACAATAAAAAACGTTTTCATCCACTGCTGATAAAATAAGAAGTCTTGTAATTGCCTTTTTTTTGCTATGGGGATCCACAAAATCTTTTTGAACAAAGCACCACAAATTTATTGAACAAAGCAAATCTTCCATTTTATTTTCCCAAATTTCATAATCCATACCTGAGAAAAATGGCAAAATTGGCATAGATCTTCTCAATATTTCATCTATCTCTTCATCTTCATTAGATTTATTCTGATCTAGATCTTCATTGATCTGCTCGATATCTGTAGTCTGATTTTTATCTTCATCATCTTCTCTATTTATGACCCCAACTAGAATCTCACCATACATCTCTTCAAAATAGTCTTCCACTACCCTTTTATTTTCTTTCGCAAATTGTTTAATATTTCTCCTTGCTTGTTTTAGTCTTCTCTCCTTTTTCATTCAATTTAATTTTATAAACCCATTTCGGAATGTAACTAACACACTTAGCTAATGAGATTACTATTTCTAACAGTACCTAGACTGTTGCATTCAACTGGAGCCATGCAACACAATGACACTAGAGGTATGCAACACAACAACTGGAGAAATCAAAGTGACCCACTATAATATGCCTCGATATGAGGCCAAATAAGGCTTCGAATTTGGGGACTGGTCGAGAGGAAAAAATCAGTTTAAAACTTTGTTATACAAAGCATTGTAAATTACGCCAAGGTAATAAAATTACATCAAATCGATTTCTATAGTCTCTACTGCTTGCGGGAAGGGACTAATTCCAATTGCACATAAACCAGTAACCAATCAAAGTTTCCAAGTTCGGGAAAAAAAAATGTATCTTGTACCTCTTATATATCTCTTAACCCAATAGAAATGGAAAGTGCGCAGAGGTCACAATCAATTTTTTTTCAATTTATCATTCTTGGTATTTGTAAAAAAAATGAAAAGGATACAAAGTTACAATACCTCTCTTACAGATTATAAGATCTGATAGACCTAAAAGATCATATAGAATGGAATCGATCAAACGCAAAAGAGAATGTTGTCTCTTAGACCAAACAGATGAAAACTGAGTTCAAATTCGGTTTCAAAGCGAGCTAAGTCCACTGGTATTGTCCAATTGTGTGAATGATCTACTTCCCAGGAATGAAGCATATGCCAATATATCAATGTGTTTCCACCCATGGGTTTCCACCTTTGTGTGACAATGAAAACACTGTTCTCAATGTCTTTATTCGTTGTACATGTTTCTTTTCAACTACTACATGCATGCCACGGCATGTTACGAGTGTCTATGTGTCGTTACCTTGATATGACTCCTGATGTGCAAAACTTTCTAGATAGGATGCAAAGTAGTATTGTGTTCATGGATTCTTCTAAACTCCACTTACTAATAGGTAGACTTCAAAGCCTCACTTTGCATTTTAATTCAAATAACTAAATTTTATCGGTCCACTTTTGCAGACAACACCTCTAGTCACATAAACGGGCAAGCAACATCAGAAACCGACAAGCGGTATATTCCTTCCAGTGGAAGAGCTTTTCCCTTAGATTTCCCTTACCCTCTTTATACCATACATCCTAGGAGCGTTACCACTAAGCTAGGAATACCCAAGTAGCCAAACATGCAATTAAACAATCACTTGCCTTTATTTCTTTCAATTTCCATAAATAGACTTGGAGCCGCAAGCTCCCCGTAGGATACCTTTTTATGACATGGACTCCCATTGTCATAGAGACATTCAACATCGAATTGAGAAGCTGGGAAGCAACCCAGCAACATGCATAATCTAGCGACGTCCACATTTCAATTCTTCAACATGCATGGGGCAGGTGGTTTTCTCGTTGATAGTTTTAATTGTGCCCCTTCATGACATTGACCCATAAATTTGACACTTTCGCTCCCCATAGATCACTCTACAACAATATCTAGAATCCAATGATGTCCACATTTCAATTTTTCAACATGCATAGGACAAGTGGTTTTCTTTGATAGTTTTTTTGGTGCTCATTTATCACATTCAACCATAAATTTGATTTAATTTCCATCGCAATTGTTCAGAATGCATAGAACATGTTAATTGCCAATTGGGTGAGCTATGACCACTTGTTGGTTGTCTATGTTTAACCATCCAAGACATCTCTTAGGGTGTTTTCTCGAGGCTTTAACGATAACTTTGCCCGCTAGTGCTTTTATAAGCTCTTTGTTTTTATAATTTCTAAGAACAATAGGCGGGGGGTTCTTTCCCTCTATTCCAGCTTGAAACAAAACGGTTTTCAAATCAAAAGAGTGCCTAAACTGCTTCAATTTCCATTTGCATGTGTTTTTTCGAACAAGGTTTTGAATTGTGTGAAATGAGCACATCCCATCACATCAATGAGGAAGTCCTTGACATGGCCATTGATATGGAACACAACTTGGATCTGATGGCCAAGTGTTCGTTGTTTAAATGCATGATCTCAATCTCTCTTTGCAAAAACCAAAATGTTTATGATTTTCTATGTTCCCGTCCACCTAAGCCTTTCTAGCAATTCTCCATTTGCATGCTAAAATCCTTTATCACAACCAAAATAATGTGATACCTCTAAGATCTTCCAACTCTTCAGTCATACTCTATGCTAAATGTCACAATGTAATGTGCATGCCAATGGGCTCAATGTCTATTCTAATTAGAAAAATTATTATGAACGTTTTGGCAGGGGGATACCTCCATGCTTCCCATTTTCTCTCTACTTCCGAAATATAGTTTTCTTTAATTTTTTATTATTATTTACAGTAGTCTAAATAATAGCCTTTCTTCCCTAACAACGTGCTTCTATTATCTATTTTCATTTTCTCTCTACTTCTTAAATATACTTTGCTTAGTCTAAATAATAGCCTTTCTTCCCTAACAACGTTCTTATATTATCTTTTGCAAACAGCTTAAATTTTCAAAGATCATCTTTTCCTTAAGTTTAGTTTTAATGACATGAAATAATGACTTGTAAATTCATATTTTTAATGATATGAAATAATGGCTTGTAAGATGACTTGGAATTGATGGCCAAGTGCTTTCTATTTAAATGCATGAGTTCAATGGCAAATGATGTATGGTTTTGTTGGAAAGTATTCACATGTTTGTCAAGGTTATGGTGGCTCTGTTTTATGCTTATTCTTCGATCTCTTGTATATGAAAAACAATGATTAATATGGAAGTGAAATGCAATTAGTGTGTGCTTGTTATGTAAGTGACTTATCACATAGTATTATGGTACGGGCACATGGGTGGTATGTGTTGTAAATGGTGCTAATGTTGAGATGACTTGAAGTCTTGATGTCGCGTAATGACAAACGTATGTAAACTTGAAAAAAACTTAAAAATAAAGATTTGATTTATAAGGCACAAATACCTTTACAAGAGATCTCCTCAAGATTTTATGGGGACTATAAGGCCTATGGAGAAGGGAACTGAGCCACCAATGTACAACATTTATACTTAACTTTGAATAACACACGTGCATGTTAACTCAATGAGAAAAGACAACTTTAAATTGATATCTAATGATGGATCTTTTGTACTAAGTTTTGAATTGATAATGCCCTAGCTAGTGTTGGTCATTTTGATGATTTGAAGCTAAACTTTCCTTAAAATGATGCATTCAAACAAATTTCATCGTTTTTTTTAGGGATGTTGATTTCAAGATGACACTATCAACACGGAAACCAAAAAACCTTTGGATGTTATTCTTGAATACTGGAACAAGTCAACACTATTATGTCAACATTGATGCCTTTCAGAGTTCCCATCTCTATGACAATGTCATTGGGAGCTTGCTCCTAGATGAGACTTTGAGTGCAAGAACTTAGGGAAGGGACTTGCTTCTTAGCATCGAGTTTAATGACAGTACATCATTGTTTGTCACGTCACTTACTTTAAACGATAATCTCTAAAACCGAGAATTGGATCCATCATTTACCTCAATGCAATTTGGGCTTCAATACATGTGTGTCTTTACATCAGTGAAACATTACGTCTATAAAAGAATATCCCAACTTTATTACATATAAACATTTATTATATTATTATTATTATTATTTTAAATAACTTTTGATTTCATGATAAAACTATGAAATTTTATAAAATATATCTTATAATTTCTAACACACCATCTCTTTCAATATACAATTATTTTAACTTTAAATTGTTTGCCCTTATCATTTTTAATATAATTCTTTTACCCTTCTCTCATCTCTCTCTCTCTCTCTCTCTCTCTCTCTCTCTCTCTATATATATATATATATATATATAATTTTGAAAGTTACAAACTTTACTTTTATACGATATAATTTACTAAATAATCAATATAATTTCTAATTTCTATAATCTTTTATATATATAGATATATTCGTTGTTTAAATTTAAATTATATTTCATATTTTATATTAAAATAAAAATTAAATATTTTAAAAATATATTTATTTAACTTTAAAATTTTATATAAAAATTATTTATTTCATCTCACACCACTTTTTAAATTGAATGTTGACAACTTTGTTTAACATGATTTTTCAAATTCATAATATTGTTAAAATTTCAAATAAGTTAGTTTAATAAATTTCATTTTACAAGTTAGAATATATCATTTTTTCATATTGTATAACAAATATCGAAATAAACAATATTAATTACAAATATACAAAATATATATATATATATATATATTAGTGTTTATAAATGTTATTAATACTAATAATTACTAAAATTATAAGATATATTGCGTTTACTAATGGATTTGTATTTGTATTAAATTAAACCAACTATGATGCAAGAGCTTTTGCTTATGCACCATATATTTTACAATAAATTTATGGGATATTTTTATATTCTTATAAAACATTGACTTATGTATTTTTATTTATACTATATTATGTATATAAAAAATTATTAAATGACTTTTAGTTTATATTTTGATTTTTGTAAAATTTTGAACAATTGCTATACATTTAATATCTTTAATATGAAATATCTATTGCAAATTGGATACTTCCAAATTATAATATCATCTTTTTACTTGTTATTTTTTATGTAATTTTTTTAATTAATTTTTTCTTAAAAGGTTTATTATGGAGGTGTATTGCATGCTAAAAAACAAATTTATTAATTTTACTTATTTGATAAAGAATAAACCAATACATTATAAAAATAGAATTTTAATTGGAAGATAGTATAATAATAAGATGGTATAATATTAAGACTTTCAAAAATTATTGACGAAGATGGTATAATATTAAGATTTTAAAAAATTATTGACTTCGTCATGTTCATTTGAAGCTTCAGATGATCAACGTTTTATTTAACATTAATAACAATGTTTTATTATGTCCCCGACATTTATTTTCAATCGGGGACATTAATCAGGACACGTTTTTCAAAATTTTCTGCTACATTAAGGTTTTTTCATAGTCTGTGATAATTTTTTGTTTTGGTTATTTTTTAAATAGTGAATTTCCTTTGTTTCTATTGGCTCCGTGGGCCATGACGCCACCCTGGGTTCTTGTGCCTTCGATCCCGGCGGCGTGCTGGCGTCACAAGGTTTAAATGCGTGTCAGTTGCGTATTAATTTGGTTGGTCTCTCTGTTTTTGCGCTCTTGTCCTAGGCTCAGGCACTCTGCTCTTTCAATGTCATTAGTACTTGAATCTACTGTATCCTTTATTTCTCGTGGTGGGATGGTTGGTTTTATCTGTCTGTGTTAAATTTTGGAAATTACGCTGTCGCGTTGGTGCTTTTCCTGAATGAGTTTATGTGATCTTGTCACCGATGGATATGAGATTTATTGGGTCTTGGCCATTGTTTTTTAAGGCATTTGAGCAGTGAACTTGGAGGATTTTCATTTGGTCGAGCTCCGTCTGTTGTTGTTTTTTGTTTTGGGTGTGCTTTTTCACTACTTCCGCAATTATTTTTCCCCTTTGGTGTCCATGGTCTCTTTCGGTGGGGCGCTACTGGTGGGCTGTAGCTTTTTCGTTCATTGGTTTTGCTAAGCTTGGTGACATTGTTTCTTTTGTGCTGTTCCTCTTCGATGTTTGGTGATTCGGTGATAAGTTTTCATTTAATATGTTCAATTTGATGCGGTTGTATTTTAGAGAAGGTATTCGTGGTTTTCGTGGTTTGCTTGGTGCTTGGTAATTGCATTGGGTTTCCCTGCGAGAGTTGGTTCGCGCTCGCACAAGAAATCCATTCCTCGGCCCTAGTGAATTCGTGGTTGATAAGTAGTGATTTGATTCCTTCTATAATAAAGATGCGGCATTCCCAAGCTATCCTTTTTCTTTTGATCAACAATGGCAACAGTTTCACAAACTTTGCGGAATTCAAGGGAGAGCTCTTGGTAAACAAAGCAAGTCACTACCAGCAGGGACTATATATCATACTGAGGACTGGTCTGATAAAACTCTGGAATGGATATTGATGTATTTATAAACCTATTCGGGATGAAATACTGTATAGGAGAAATAAATATGACCACTATCAACCCCAGATATATAATTATGAGTTTTTATCATTTTATAACAAGAAAGTCTCAATAGGAAAAATAATTGATACTTGACTCGAAACACAATTAAGGGACATAATAGGATATTCAATCATTATATGTGTAAATGAATTTAGATATATTTCATTTGTACTAATAACTCAGAAAAGTATAGTTCCAAGTAACGCAAGTGAATATATGACGACAACCTTAGCAGATTTTTAATAATAAGCTCAAAACATTCTTGATAAATCATAATTGATATATGTGTTATTAGATTCGAGCAAGTAAACTGGGGAACTATTAAAACATAATAGCAGTCCGTTATCATGTAGACACAATATGCATTAACAACAATAGTGAAGTTAACAAGAAAAAAAATGAGGGTTTATGGTTAACCCTTCTTGCAACCATAAATGGTATATGTCGATCTAGGGTAGTAAAATATATTGAATGGACTTGTTGAATATATATTAGTCCAATACTCACTTTTCAAGTACATAACTATATAACGTAACTACACTGATTCATTTCAAAACATGTTCAATGGTGTTAGTATCATGGGTTAATAAAGTGAATATTTATAAACTTCATAATGTATATTGAATGTTGATTTATCTTACTTACATGCAAGAATGGTCTGGGTTCCCTAGGGAGGTTGTGATTCCTTGCAACCAAACTGCAAACTTCTTTCACGGAGAAGAAACCTTTCTAGAGATATCCCCAACATAGTATGTCCAAGATCCCTTGGGTATTTATGACTTCTTCTTCCATTTTTTCCCAAATCGTTGTGGTTTCCTCCTATGGAAGGTTGCATGACCAATTGGTGGGATGTTTCTAGTGCTTGTATTCATTATTTGGTTCATAATACTAGTATTGACTAACTGTAACAATTCCCATTTCATGTAGTTGTTGTTTGATGTCATCCACTAGGAAGGAAGAGATCATACTAGGGATTTGCAGCCACAAGTCAACCCAAAATGAGGCCATTTTGCCATTTTTATCACCCAAAAATTGTGTTGTTGGATTAATTCTTTTCTTTAAGAGGATAAGTTCCAGATGAGTGACCCATTCTTTTCTTCATAGAGGTGAATCAGTTCTTGGTTGTTTAGATAAGGGGCATATTTTTTTTGTAAAAGAATAGCCCATGGCTCCATGGAATGAGTAGCCCACCTCCACCAATATTTTGCTCCCAAAATCTTACTCATAGTTTCGGGATCCCTAAGGAAAAGGCCCATTGAAATATTTTTCTTGCATAAGGTCTCCCATCTCACAAGCGTCCATTTGTGATTATCTTTTGAACCCCCCCGAAGGAAAGCACATCTAACAACACAAATATATTTTATAACTGATTTAGAGACACCATTACTGAAAATAAATATAATTACATGGATTGGAGAACATATTTGACTAATACAAGTCAGTTGGTTAAGTTTAGGGGGTGTAGTGTCCAATTAGAGAGATTTCTAGAGAGCTTGGACAAGAGATTATCCCATGATGATTGTTTGAGAAGGAAATCAGAGAGAGGGGAACCTAAGTATTTGGGACGAAGGGAACTCATTTGGAAACCAAAAATACGAGTGATATTCCACTACTAACTGATTAGGATATTATTGATGTGTGTTAAATCATTTATTCATTAAAACTAAATAATAAAAATGATTTTATATATTGGAAATGCACAATTAACTATTGTTTTTTTTAGAAGTAAGGCTCTATCAAGTACCGAGTGGGATCAAATCCATTTAGGTGGAAACCCCTTTTAGAGTCCTAAACTTGAGGAAAGGTTTACACATCAAGGGATTTGGTTCCTCCTGGCGATTGATAGAGCTAGAGTTAATATGGATATATGTTGGTTCCAATTGCAATGGCCACATCAAAACAATGTTGCTTAAAAATCAAAATTACCACATGTTGAAATTATCTCATCCAAAATTTGAAAAAAAATATTTATGCAATTGAAATGGTGAATTGTAATAAAGTAATAATAATGTTCAGTGATAATACTTGTCAAAGAATGAAATGAAATTTAATGATGAATTACATATATATTACAAAGTGATCATTCTCAATATATGTCTTCTTATGCTTTTCTTAAAACCACTCCTACCCCCTTTGTCATCTTCTCATATCGATTATATGTGAAAGGAGTCTGAGTTCAAACATAATTCACCCTTAATACGAGATATTGTTCTAAATGTGAGACCATGTTTCTCTTTATTTCCAATATTTATAGTTTCTTTCTCTAATTTTAATCCTTGTGACTTGTGGATTGTCAAACCCCACGTAAGTTTCAATGTAAATTTTCCTCATCTTCATCATTGTAACATTTTCTTCTATGAAATTTAATGATGCATTACATGTATATTTAATTGAATATTATTATACAAAATGCAAGTGTCACGTCCCCTCCCACGGACCCAATTCCTGGAAGGGAACACGATACCAATATGTGGGGCTTTTACATAAACTCAGCCCGATTCATTAGATTCATACGAATTAAAAGCAATGTGTGTAGATGCAATTCAACAAACATGCACAATGGAAATAAACAAACCGTCCACACATTTCATATGCATACAACATATCAATACAATCATCAAATTATAACATTTCCAAAGTAAAACACATAGACAGAGAAATACTTATCTTTATGGTGAAATGGTCCCAAGCAACTAGCTATGTCGCTACAACATCCCACCCAACCATAGGTCTCTGCCTAGCCTGTATTATTTCAGCACTCAGAGACCACCCTTGAGCTGGGCATGATTTCTACAAGGAAAAGGGGACATTCATACTCATACATAGCCCAATAATCACTGCATCTAAGCCAAGCCAGTCCACAACTGGGTTTATCACGCTAAATCTGAACCCTCTTCATTTATGTATGCTTGCACTCAATCCCAAGACAAAGCAACGGATACCCATCTCAACCCCAACATTCTCTTACACACAACAAACTCAAAAACTGGGCATGGATACACTTTTCCAACAATGGGATTTAAAAATAGGATGGCCATGGGTTTTCCCCAAATCGTGGGCACACCAAAACAGACTGTGGAAAGGGGAATTCTACCATGGGGACTGTTAGTTTTTCATCATTTAATTCAATATGATCTAGGATCTTAATTGAGAGAAAAACATGTGCAGCATATCAAACACAAGAGACAAGAGACAAGAGACACAAAGCATTTCACCGGGGAAAACCAAGAAGGTGAAAAACCCCGCAACTTCCTTAGAGATAGAATAAGCAACAATACAAGTATCACAAGGATCAAACCCAAAATATAGAATTCTTCAGCAACATACTCCTCCTCCACTTGTGCACACTCCTCCTCTCTCTCACTAATGCAAAGTGAGTGAATGAGATAATGTGTCAAATGAGAGAGTCACACTCTCTATTTATACTTTTACTTTCACTTGACCTTTACTCAACTAGGTCGACCTCAACTTAACCACTTAAGATATTGTTGACTGGGTTGATCCCACTAGGGTGGTCTAATAACCCTTTAACCCACATGACTCAGATAGGGCCGACCCCACACTGGTGGTATAATAACCCATCAAATATAAGTTGCGACACTTACAATATAGCTTGCGACACTTGCAAGTACAAATGATGACACTTCTAATCGGAGGAATAATACATCTCCATTGGGGATACAATAAAGTACAAATGTAATACATACAATATACAAGTGAATATCTTCTAAAGTTACAAATACATCAACACTCCCTCTTAACTAGGAAGGTATTTTCTTAACACAAGTCATCAATACATATAGGCACAAGTCTTCAATTATGGAGCTGGATCATCGTCACTGGATCACAGAGCATCATCGGCACTGTTGTTGTACTTGTCATCTCAATCACTGGTGCTATATCTCAATTCTTCTCATCATAGGAAGCTCTACAGAGCCAACCCTTTTCATGTTGGATGTAGGGCTAGCCTCCTGTAGGTCTTCATCATCTCTGGCCATCCTGTGGAATCCTCATGACTAATTACATGCATCAAAAAAACCTTGAAAGAGCATCCCAAGAATTTTACGAGCTCACTGCTCAACCTATCGGATCTCCCAGGATCTTTTACATGCAACTGCACAACCTGTCCATGGCCACGGAGTATCAACCTGATACTCATGATCATGTTGATCATATCATATCATCGTCCACGAAGCACATCCCAGATGCACAACATACAACACTTACACCACAGACATGGGAGAACACATCTACCACCATTTAAGGAAGGCTCCAGCCCTTACTTTTTCACCATGGGAGAACACATCTACACCTTTGTGAAAAATGGCTTCATCCCTTACATCTTCACCGTGGGAGAACAAATCTACACCTTTGTGAAGAATGGCTCCATCCCTTACATCTTCACCGTGGGAGAACACATCTACACCTTTGTGAAGAATGGATTCATCCCTTACATCTTCACCATGGGAGAACACATCTACACCATATGAGAATGGCTCAGCAATTACATCACAACCATGGAAGAACACATCTACACCGAGTCAGAGAAGATTCAGCAATTACATAATGACCATGGGAGAACACATCTACACCATGTTGAAAATGCTCGGCAATTACATCACGACCATGCGAGAACACATCTTCACCATGTCGAAAAATCCCGTGTGCATCTATGTCTTCCGGACTCATCACACATGATCCAACTGATCATGTAATTCATCCACCTGATGCATATAATCACATATGATCATCCTGATCATCCTCATAGCATCGTCCTGATGCGTATTATCATCGCATGATTATCCTGATCATATACACTGCATCATCCTTATTCATATCATCATAGCAGAAATTGGAGCATCGTCCTTATTATCATCACACAGCGCTTACATCCACAGTCATGGGAAGGATCCTCCTACCACCATGCTTGGAATTGTAACATCCTGAAAATACCAAAATAAAAAAAATTATAGAATAGCAATATTTATCAAAGTCATTAATGCAGAACATATAAATTAACTTGATTTCTTAACTAAGATAATTAGTAGCAATGACATGTCATACTTCTCCACTAAATATGATCTAATTGTATTTGCTACTTCAGATTTAAGCGGATGTTAATATCTTGAATGAAAGATCTTTTATGATTGTGCAATAATAGTATAGTTTATAGATGTGTTTAAGTGATTGGATATTATTGCATGCTGTTACAGTTTGTACTGTTATGATATTCATGATGGAGTGTTGACAGTTTGTTTGTATGTTGACAAAGGGGTCCTACGAGGTACCCTGGAGTTTACTTAGCTATGTTTAGCTAAGGCATTGAATCTTGTTTCCATGTGCAGACCGCAGGTAAGAAATCTTATAAGACAACATAAGTTAAGAGTACTTGTGTCTTTCAATTCATCGTCAATGTAAAATTAAAATGCTAAGTACTTCCTTGCATCACTAGTTACTGGAGGTATGGATACATGGTTCTAATCCTAGTTTATGTACTATCTTATCAAGCTCTTCAAGGTTATCATTCCATGTTGTCCAAAAGTTTTGTTATGATGCTACATTCATTGTCATAAGACTGCTGTCATTGATATTAAAACAACGATACTACTATCTATTAAGTATGCGACTGTGAATCTTGTAGAAATAATGATTACACCTTCGAACTATCATCAAACTTGGCGTCTACAAGTCTTAGACTACTCTATGTCATGTATTTATCATTTCAATACACAGTTAATATATAGAAAGTATAGTGATTATTTCTTGTGCTCGTGAACTTAGTAAAAGAATGAATATCATCATTATTTAAACTATACTTATAGTATTACATTTGTCGTTAGACTTCGTAATACATAGCTAACATTTCTAATATGCTGTACGTATGATGATTATGAAATGGACTTAGTATTGAATGTGTATTACCCCACTATCTATACTTACAGATTCATATTAATATTATGGATTGGATAAACATGCTATAGTGTACACGTATCTAATATTCTTGTACATAGTTAGAATCCTAACTATATCTAGTTTTCCATGAATTAGCAATATGATACCTATATGGCTAAGTTTAAACTTGGGACTATATAAAGTTTACGCTACATTTTACAATGATAAGGTTTTTATTATGCAATGATATGATTATAATATGCAAACCTAGATATACGTTAGCACCGTCGGATATTATCATATGCAGACATGAATACGATCTAAACAACCTTAGAAAGGTTATGGCTTAAGCAGTAGTTTGACCCATGCTATATGTATTAGCTCTTATCCTAAGTGTTATTAACATATGTTGTTGTAATCTCCAAAGTCTCGTTAATGGAGTGATGAGTTGATGTGCATTGAAATTGTTGTTGATAGGTTGACAGGGTTACGATCATGTATTAATTGTTATGATCGAACTCCATAGTGGAAATCCTGGTTGTCAACCCACATAGTCCAACCACGTGAACTTTGATCGATAATGTAACTAAGAGTTCTAGTTGGCAAGGTTGTTGTATCGCCTCTCCTCCATGCTGTACACGGTAATGTTCACTTTGCATGTAATGTTGGCCACTTCGTGGTTGAAGTAATTAATGAGATGTTAATGTGATGTTGCTTGGATTTCAACGTAGCGCTGTTGGCTCTTTCTTGTGCGTTGATCTCACCAAATCTTGACCATTGACTTTTGTAACCCTAACCTTGTTTATGTAGTGGTAGCAAGTTTCTCGGTCTTTCATTGTTACATTGAGTTGAGGCCGACAGGCTGCCAAAATGTAGGGTCGAAGGAAATTCCCTTCCAGGGTTTCGATCCTGTGACCTGTGATATGTAATTTCTTTAATAGTTGCAGGCTTAGCTCCTTGCCATAGAGTCACGGTACAGTAATATGAAACGTGGTTTCTGTCAACTGTTGAGATGGTTTTGTATTGGAGTTTGGATTTTCTTTCGGAATCGTCTTTAGGGTTTTGAAAAATGCGGTTACTGATGTTGTTACCAGACTTCGTTGTTCTTCTGCTAGTGTGGTGTTCCAATGACCCGAGCTTCGATTAGAAGGTAATGTTTATGATAATAACAAAATACTATTTTGCTTAATTGTTTTTTTGTATCTTATTATTTTTAACCACTTCGATGTGTAACTTTGCAGGTAACCTCTTCATTGAAAGTATTCTATGCAATGGTTTTGGGAAAGGAAAGCTACTATTGCTTCCTATTAAGCTTCGGTGGTTCTTGCAAAGCCTTGTAGGTGCCTTTGATGTGTTTTTCTATGTGCCGAGAGTTGGAAACCTTCGGCTTGTATCAGTGATGGCTGCAAAGAAGTTTAAGCTTGTTTTATTTTGATATTATGTTGTAAGAGGTTGATCCTCATTCTTGTATTTGATGTTCGGCTCAGTAATATTTTTGTTGTAGCGTTGGAACCGACTTTGAGTTGGTATTTACACCGTAAGTTTTCAATTTTAGGGTAAAAACCTGTGTAGTTTCGTGGTTCCACAGTCTCGGCTTATTGTTAAAATGTCAAGGGTAACTCTTGTAATTCTCTCTTATTTGTTTGGATGGAAATCTAGAATCGAGGGTTCTTATTGCACTTGTAAACTATGGTTATTGCACTGAGAGGCGCTTTACAGCCCAGTATGAGGGAGATCTTGTTAGTCGAGTGTTTGTCGAGCAACAAAATAATACAAAGTAAACAAAAAAGAATAATACAAAGTAAAAATTAATCAATATTATGTCGGCCATAAACAAAAAAGAATTATACAAAGTAAAAAATAAATATGAGACTTAAACTAGAGACTTTAGAGCTTAGGATTATGTGGTAAATATTATGTCAGACATATACAAAAAAAAATAATACAAAGTAAAAAGTAAATATGAGACTTAAACAAGAGACTTTACTTTTTACTTTTAATACAAAGTAAAAAGTAAATATGAGACTTTAGAGTGTTTGTCGAGTAACAAAATAATACAAAGTAAACAAGAAAGAATAATACAAAGTAAAAAGTAATAAATATTATGTCGGCGATAAACAAAAAAGAATAATACAAAGTAAAAAGTAAATATGAGACTTAAACTAGAGACTTTAGAGCTTAGGATTATGTGCCTCAAGTATTGCACTCAATGAGCTATTCAAGGAGAGGTTTGCACCTCTGCAGATTTGATCCCTCTCGGCGCATGATAGAGCCTAGGATTTGGATCTAGGCTGGTATTTAAATAATAGTTGACTGTGTGAAAGATGGTTACGGCGATGCCAAGCAATAATAGTTGTTTTGGATGAAATTTATAATTTGCATGACTTAAAAACTGTATGTCTGTGTTTTGTTCTTGTTGTTGATAATCTTATTTGGAAATAGATGAAAATGGTTGACTTATAATAGATGTCGAAACGGATATGCCTTCATACTCTAGTTTTGTTTTTACGAAGGATACTCCACCTGTAGCTCACGATTTCTATTGGGCTTGTGTCGGGCTTGTACCCAAGATTAAATCTTTCTAATCATAATTTTTGATAATGTATATGTGTATTGCTATGGATTATGAGCTAATGTTTAGACATGAAATGTAATCGTGCCTTCGGCTAACTGTTAGATAATTCTTAGATAGTAAACTTACCATATATAAAAGATAGTATGGTTCCAGAAAGTGATGAATAGGGTTTAATAAGTCATAAATGTTATCATTCTCTGAATAATGTCTACATTTTGTCATAGAAGACTTGATATAGAAATTATGATGTGTGTATATAAAATTAGGGTTTGTAGTGTATTAGGTTTTGATACTACTCTAATAAACATTCGATACTTGAAATCAAAGCAGGAAATTAGTGAAGAAATAAAATATGTATAATGACATGAAATCTATATAATGTTTAGTTCTTGCAGCTGCTATAATTCTTTAAAATACTATTACTTGGAAAATCATGAAATGTTTAATTTTGATTGCATTTGCTTGCTATCTTAATGAATAGAGACAAGATAAATATATGGAACTGTCAGAAGCAAACTGTGTTTTCTTTCAATTAATATTTACAATAATTATATACTGCAATTTGTGCTATACTATAATGTTTTACTGTGTTTAAACATAGGACAGAATTATAAACATAACACTTACTGAAATAATTTATCCAATCAATGGCAATCTGCCTATCTCTCATTTATCATTAATTTGCTTCTCTATACTAGAGTACTATGCAGAGAACATCATGGGGAAAAATATCGAGATGGTTATCTATTTAGATCTTTAACAAAGCTTTATCATTCAAAATTAAACATAGATCAGAAAATAAAATAAATTCTTTTACAAAATAGAGTTTGACTAAGCAGAAACATTAAACTATAAGCAAAGTAGGAATAGTGAAACATGGTTAAGTGTAGGGAAACAAACAGCCCAAGGAACCTGTTCCACCCAACCAATTCCTGAATAAAGCCAATTTTACTTGCCTAAGGACCCCCGAGCCTGTTCATTGAACCACTAGAAGGAAGAAACTTAGAAGCTTAGAACCTCAACTTGCAGTAGCAATAGTTATCCAGTCTTAAAGACTTAGCAGTGAAAGGGACCTGCACCAGTACCTCTGGTTCTCCTTCTCAGAATAATTTGCAGACTTACAGTTGCACTCTCACATAGCCTCCCTATTCGAATCTAGCAATGATCACCTGATGCACTTGAGGAATATTTCTGCAGAAAATATTGTAAGAGCTTCCTGCTCAATTCAAATTTTCCTTATGTAGGATGCCTAGGCCTTTTAGTGGTTAACTGGTCATTTAATGAGCTTCCTGCTCACTCCCACCACCTGGGGGATAATGCCACAATTTTAAGGGTATTTGTCCCATAACCAACAACTAGTGGTGAATTTCAATTGCCGCCATCTGTCCCATGCCTTCTAACAGCTTCCATTCCTCCTATAGGGTGAATGAACACTCATTTAACAGTTCCCTTGGGTGTTTGTCTCCTACTTTTAATTTATTAAATAATAATAATCAGTAATTACATTCATCCTTGACCAAAATTGGTCATAATTACAAAACTTTGTAATTAAAAGTTAACATAAAGTATTTTGCCAATAAAATAATATTTTCAGAATTTGGGTGGGTGATAGGAAAGGCTCTTGCAAATGTGTCCCATCACTTCTTCCTCGAAGTATCTTCTATCTGAAGAACACCAAGCCTCTCTCTGAAGTACTCGAACTTCACTCTGGTTAGTGGTTTGGTCAACACATCTTCAATCTACTCATATGTCGCAACATACAGGAGCTTCAATGCTCCTCTCTACACAATATATCTGATATAGTCATACTTGATCTCGATGTGCTTTGACCTATTGTGGAACACCAGGTTCTCAGACAACTGCACACAACTTTGGTTGTCACAGAAGATATAGGTAGAATCCAACTGGAGATCAAATAACCCAAAAAGTAGCTTCCTAAGCAATACTACCTCACAACTAGCTGAACAAGCTGCGACATACTCTACTTTGGCTGTACTCAGTTCTACGTAGGATTGTTTTCTGCTAAACCAAGAGATCACACCTGATCCCATACTGAAGCAACACCCTAAAGTTCTCTTCCTATCTATAGCAATGCCTGCCCAATCTGTATCAACATAACTTTCCAGGTTAAACTTTTGATTCCCATCATACTTGAGCCCATAATCAACCGTACCCTCCAGGTACCTCAGAATATGCTTTACAGCAATCAAGTGAACATGTCTAGGATCCATCAAGAACTAGCTCAATGTGCTCACCGCAAAGAAAATATCTGGTCTCGTGTTCATTGGGTACATCAAGGACTCAATCATTTGATGATACATCGTGACATCAACCGATTACGATGAAGCATCACACAATAGCTTTAGGTTCGATTCCATAGGTGTTTCCATGGCCTTGCATTCCATCATCCCGAACCACATCAGGATCTCTATGCATACTTCCCTTGTCCAACGAAGATTTTATCTGCACTCTGCCACACCTCCATACCTAGAAAGTAATGCATCATACCCAAGTCCTTCATCTCGAACTCGACAGCAAGATTCCTCTTCGAGTTGACAATCAATATATCCTCACCTGTCACAAACAGTTCATCCACATATAGTAGGAGTAACACTGGATTTCCTTCCTCAACATTGTAGTAAGGTTGGAATCCGCTTTACTCTTGGCAAATCCCAAACTGGACAGGAAGCTATCTATCCTGCCGTACCATGTCCTGGGTGCTTGCTTCAAGCCATACAAGGCTTTCTTCAATCTGCACACATGTGACTCCCTATCATGTGTCTTAAATCCGAGTGGCTGCTCCACATATACTTCCTCTTTGATTACACCATTCAAGAAAGCTATCTTGACATCCATCTGGTGTATCTTCAACTTCATCACTGCAGCCATAGAAAGTACTATTCTGATGGAAGTGTATCTAGATACAGGTGCAAAATTCTCTTCATAATCTATCCCTTCTTTCTGGGAGAACCCACGAACTACAAATCTTGCCTTGTATTTCTCTATGCTATCGTCTGCAGCATCCCTGATCTTATAGATCCACTTGGAAGTCACAACAGACTTCCCTTCTGGTCTCAGGACCACATCCCAGACATCATTCTTCATGATCGAATGGTACTCCTTGATAATGGCATCCTTCCATTACTGCATCCCAGATCCTGGGAACTTTGGAATCTTCAATATCTTCAATAGATAGTTTTCTTGAACAAATGTTGTTTGTACTTCTTTTGTAGGTGATTGTACACAATCTTTCCTACAAGTCAAATTCAATTGCATGATTATAAACTTCTCATAGTTTTTCAAAAACGCATTATTATGCATAAAGACATATGTCATACAGTCATGCAATTATCTTATCCAATGCTTCAATACAACATTTATCCATATCCTGTATTCACATGGTAACTTTCTAGATGCCTTCCATCTCTACCAGAACATTTTTTAAGAGTGTGCACAACTCCCAACATGTTAGCAAAGAGGTTTCATTCTAGATAAGTAGCAATGGAATGTTTTACAGTACCATAGGCCACTTACCCATTACTATATTAGTGGTATCTTGTTCATTAATGCAACTTTTCTAAAATGCATAATATACATCTTAAATCTAGGAACATAAGTATGTACATGACTAAACAACATCATTTAAGTAATCATAAGAAATGACAATTCAAATGCTTATCTTTGTTTGGTTGTAGGGTGGACTCCTTCTCAATCTTTGCTTCCTTGCAGGAACTACTGGAGTGTGCTCCCTCTTGATCTTTGCTTCCTGGATTATCTGTCCTTGAACTTATATCCATCCTAGACCATTATGCATGCTTAAGTGTGCACTAGTGCCATCATTGTGTTATCCTCAAGATCTCATACATAACCATACATATATTAGTATAATCTCAATACTATCTAAACATTATGATCCTAAATAATCTTAACATGTATGGTCATGATCATTTCATACATAGGTAATAAGCATTAGTATTCAAGGTTTCAGGGAAAACTTATTTTACTCATGCATATTCTTATTTGACCATAGGACTCTTCTGGTTAGTCATATCATCAATAAAAGTAAGAAACATTATATGCATAAACCATTGATTACTTAAATTTCTAACTTCAAGAATAATCATTATCATTCATACAAAAGTATAAGATCCTAACACAAGGTAGGATTCTAACTTGATATAGGAAAAACATACCTTGTTATCATGTTTGCTAGTTATGTCTAACATACTCACATAATGTCTTCTTGTTCTCTTTAATGACTTGTGCTAGTGACCTGCATAACTCATAAGTTAACCATTGTAGAACCAAAATTATACATACATCGTAAGTAGAGATTCTGTAATGGCTATGGATGAGTCTTTGTCTTCATGTCACCATGGTCATATGTTCTTGATCTAGAACTTGATTTGTATTTCTTGATGTACCTTTCATGTTAGCACACAACATCGACCTCATACAACATCATAGTGCATTAGTACAATCATAAGTGTCATAACCCTAATCAATGAATGTATTCTATCATTCACATGCATTCATACTTTAACTAGGGTGCTAAGACAATTCTAACATTAATCAAGATTGTAATAACCTAAATAATATGAAGACAAACATATCATAAACTTAATCATGAACATATTTCAAAACATACCTGTATATCCTCAAGTCATACCTGTCGAGAATGCTTGTAGTCTTCTTATGTAAGGCCTTAGTCTCATCTCCCTCTGGAACTGGAACTTCTTCACTTATGTAGGTGTCCAATTCATTATCTTCTAGGATTAACCCAATCCACTTTGATTTGCTAAGACTGGATCTAGAGCTGGATTAGGGTTTGTCGAGGAACCCTAAAAATTCAAATTTTGAATTTCAAACTTCTGAATGGATGGAAAGATGTTCCTTGTTGAGTTGATCAAGCTGGTATACTTCAATTTTGAAAACTGCAAAATTTGACCCCTCAAAATTGCCTTTGAAACTTCCGAATATTCTAGAGAGCATCCCAAACTAGGGTTTGATAAATCCCGGTCTTCTTCCCAACCAAAAGGTTTGATCTTTCTGAGGAGCTTCCAGCCGTGGTCTCAGATTCCAAAAATTTCAACTTTTGCAGAAACCCTAATTTTCCACCTTTCTCATCAAAATCCCGAACTAGGGGTTGATGATGCCCGGGGTTATGCCCAACCAAAAAAATTGATCTTGGTCTCTAAATTTTGATTTTTTTGAGGAGAGAAATCCTATGCTAAGATCACTCTAAAACTCCACTTCTTTCAAAATCCTTAATTTCCCGTAATAGTGACAATCCAAAAATGAGAATGCTCAGAATCCAATTCTATTTCACAGAAATATGTGCCTTATTGTTTCTGGTGCATCTTTGAAATTTCAGATCCACAGGGTCTGAAACTTCGGCCTGTGGTATCCTGACCTATCATATTTCCAACCTCATGGGTCTGAACGCAAATGGATTCTCTGAAAGAGAGACATGCCAAATGCCACAATGTTCCCTAGTTATGGGATAAAATAGGATAGCGAACTTGTACGGAGTGCCACGTGTCATTGATTCAAATTTGGCCTCTGAAACCCGGACCTGTGAAAGCACAGTTCATTCTCTTACTGTCACTTTTTACGAAATTACATTTGGAGCTCCCTATCCCAAGTTGTGACCTTTTTTCCTAGGTCACTTGTTTATGACTAAGATCTGGAAGAGGCAGAAACCCTAGATTGTACGGATCATAAAAAAGAAAGTGCAGCGAATTCGATGTTTTGCATCAGACACGAGGTACAAGGGGATGTTACCTTCGACCTGTAGAAGTTTCAAAACCTAAACCTTTGCCAAAATGGATTTATAGCGGAATTTCCACGATGATTGGTGTTTTCTATATCAAGCCCTAGCTTCCAATTTGTCGCAAGTGCAACAAGTGTCATAAATGCCATACCATGCCTTCCTTCAGGCTATCTATCATACCATGTTATTTTTTCATCATTTAATTCAATATGATATAGGATCTTAACTGAGAGAACAACATGTACAACATATCAAACAAAAGAGACAAGAGACAAGAGACACAAAACATTTCACCAGGGAAAACCAAGAAGTTGAAAAACCCCACAACTTCCTCAGAGATAGAATAAGCACCAATACAAGGATCACAAAGATCAAACCCAAAATATAGAAGTCTTCAGCAACATACTCCTCCTCCCCTTGTGCACACTCCTCTCTCTCTCACTAATGCGAAGTGAGTGAATGAGAGAATGTGTCAAATGAGAGAGTCACACTCTCTATTTATACTTTTACTTTCACTTGACCTTTACTCAACTAGGTCGGCCTCAACTTAACCACTTAACATAATGCTGACTGGGCCGGCCCCACTAGGCTGGTCTAATAACCCTTTAACCCACATGACTCATACAGGTCTGACCCCACACTGGTGGTCTAATAACCCATTAAATATAAGTTGCAACACTTACAATATAACTTGTGACACTTGCAAGTACAAATGACGACACTTCCAATCGAAGGAATAATACATCTCCGTTGGGGATACAATAAAGTACAAATGTAATACATACAATATACAAGTGAATATATTCTGAAGTTACAAATACATCAACAGGGAGGAAACCCGATTTCTCCCACAGGTTATGAGCATTTCAAATGGCCCAAACGGCCCCCATGAAACCCCAATTCGAGCTCCCTTCTTCCCAACAATTCTGCAACACCAAAAACGCCCTCTTCCCAGCTAAAAACAAGGAAACACGGGAAAAACATGGAGGGAAAACACCCAGGTAGCTCCAAAAACGTGAGAGAGGCAAAACTGGTTGATGGGTAATGGCTTGGGGAGCAATTCATGGCTCTTTTTTGTGCCCAAGGAGCCAAAAAACGTTTTTCCATGAAGGGTGGCTTTCCCATACTCGAATTTTGGATAGCCATACCTCCCACTCCCCAAGGCATTAACTACTTCACCCAACTCTTGGGAGAAATAAATGATTGGGTACAAAAGTCAACATGGGTAGTTGAGGGTTTTATGGGTTCTTTCATTGACACTTGGCTTGACTTGATTGGCTCAAGGGTTTGAATATTTCCCTCCCAATTCCTTGTGAAATCATTCCCCATCTCTTGTTGCATTGCATAACTAGTTGTGGGTATTTTATTAAATGCATATTTACAATTCCCATGGCTCACTAGCACACGGGTAGCATAATATCAAATACTTGCTTCTTCAAGGTTGAGCGTTCACTAGCAGGGCCTTGGCCTTGAGCTCCACGCTAGGAATCATACATAATATGCATACAATATTTACATTATAGCCCAAAGTATTACAAGGGTCAAAATGGGGACATGACATTTAGATCATTGAAATCAATGCATCTTAAAAATACTATTAGATCATGCTGCATTCCCCAATGCACAAATTTTAAATTAGGGGGATGTTAGATCATAATGCAAATATCCATCTAAATACATAGAACAATAGACCATAGATGTTCGTCATTTTAAACAATGCATATTAACATCACTAAGAAAGAACATTTCTGAAATCAAAGCATTACTAAATTCCCACATTAAACTATTATATACAAATATATAGCCAAATTAGGGTTTTGACTATTTAATTGTGGTTATTCTATCTACTGGGCTAACTATGGTAACTTAATCAAATTAGGGATTTGATTGTTTAACTAAATGACGTCATACAAAATGGTCAAAATGGATTGATCAATGACCACATGGTTTTTTATTCCACCAACTACCATAAAAAAGTATTTGAGCCAAACACTTTTTAATGAACACTTATGGAAAATAACTTCCTTGTTAACTTAGGGTCATGACTCATGATGGACTTATATGCATGTGTCACCTGTCGGTTCAATTTTTTTCTTTTTACAGGATTTTTGACGTTGGATTAATTTGATTAATGTCACAATTTTGTCACGACCAAGGGTTAGATTAATTTACCCTCATCAATTATTGTAATTCTTATAATCGATTATTCTATTGTACAATGAAATGACATCGAGAAGTTGATTCTTCATTTCATTGTCAGCATTAAGGATGGTTATTGTTTTTTTTCCAAAGAAAAAATATTATATTTCATTATATTATTGAATCACATTCTTTATGGCTAGAATAACCTCGGTTACATAGTAATCGTAAAAAAAAAAAATTGTGGAAGTAATCAAGTTATAACAGTCTCTTTAAAAGATAGTCTATAATCTATAAGATATTCTTTTAAACTATTATTCATAAGAAGTAACAACTATACAAAAATATAATTCTAGATAATTCTCATCTTCTCTATTCTAGGAAAAAATCCATGAGGACAAAAAAAACACCTCATCATACTACCTGAAAAATAAAACCTTAGAGAAAATATGGAAAAGGAAGCCTTGCAGGTTCCTGAATGACCTCTTTTGATGTATTCTTGTTGTTTTTAGATGATTAAAATATTATAGGTCTAGGATCATCTTCTTTGATGGTGTCATTTAAACACTCTCATTTACGCAAGATGCCATCCCCAAATTGAAGCCGAATTTTAGATAGGCCGTCTGCAATGATGGTTATTTATATGGTTCACTTGTAGGTGGAAGTGAACCCACTAATTTCTAATTATGCTTGTAATTGTTTTATCACACAATGCAATACCATCGAGAATTTGTTTTTTCATTTAGGTGTTGGTATCGATGATCGTTGTTATGGCTTAACTTAGGGTGGAAGCAAAGTATTTGTAATTTATTTAATATTTTTGTTTGTTACAAGGATTGAAGATGGGCATACCCACGCTCACATTAAATCATATTTTCTAAATATTTGTTACAATATCAACCTTCTTAACCTTTTAACTAATTCATATTACGGTGATTTAAGAATGCTTCTCTTAAATATTTTCAAGCACATGGATAAAATTATAAAGCAAGTCCAGTAATTCCTTAAAGTAAGGAATTACTTAACTTGCTTTATAATTTTAACACTGATCGAGTTAGCCCTTGCTTTATAACTTGCTTTATAAGTTTAACGATGATCTGGTCTCATTGGATATTAATAATCATCATCGTCAACTTGTTTATATTATTCTTACCATAAAAATTAGAAAATATATGTATTGGATTTTATTTTTATTTTGTATACATTTTAAAATTTCATTATTTAAATAAAACTTGTATAAATCTTATATAAATATGTTATTATAAAATTTAAATGAACACTTTATTGTTAAAGCACAAATATTGTAAGCATGATAGAAAATGTGATTAACACATTATGTATGAGCACAAGATAACTTGGCAACAATGACAAGACTTTCTAGGATTGTTTTAAGTTATGGAGGAAATTGTGACATAAAAATGGTAATTATCGGAGATTAAAAGAGAAGTTTACACTATATAGTATTCATAACATTAAAAATATTACATCATTTAAATTTAAGGAGAAATTCTAGTGTAAGGAAGAAAAAGTGGATATGAGAAAATTAAGGTATTATAAAGAAGCCATTAACTCCATTTTAGAATTTCAAAAGTGTCTTTGTCATAACTAGAATATAATATAAAGAGTGAAAATCACTTTTTCTTAAAATGTTATGTGTATACCCACATTATATTTCAATCTCAATTTCAAAATATTTGTAATGTTAATGAACTTCATACTCTTTAAACTCACAAAACTACGAAGATTTAGGTAAGCCTCTCTCTAATCTCTTTGATTATAAAAACAAAATTTTAAGACCAAATTTAATACATTAAACCTTAACAAATTTTATAATTAATTAATTTAATTTAACATTTTTTTATAATTTAATATATTAAAAAAATCACATTTTAAGTGCACATCATGTGTGGACATGAAAAATACTATTATAAATATTGTAGAAGTGCACACAATGTGTGGATAAGAAGAACATTTTAAGGAAATATGTATATTTCATACTCCATTTTCAAAATATTACAAATATTACATATTCTTTCTTTCTACTTTTCATTCTCCATTTTCAAAATAATACAAATATTACACATTCTTTCTTTCTAGTATTTTTTAAGTCTTTTTAAATGTATGGTGTCACAATAGTTCCCGTGTTTAAGAAATTTTAATTTTATTCTTTAAAATAAAAATAAAATAAATCTATTTTTTATATTCTGACTATAGCCATTTATAATTGAGTTCCATCAACCACACGACAACTTCTGTAATATTGGTAACAGAGAGGAAGAATCGCTCACTCGACAAAGGAGGATAAAGAGGATGTGCTCTTATTTTATATATATATATATATAGGTAATGAACACTGGAGATGAGGTAGCTGCTATCCAAAATATTTAAAATCCTTCAACATTTGAATCATCGGGGTCAATCAACAAAGTAAACTGGATTTCATTGGGATGGTGGTGATTGATAAGAATGAGAGCTAAAGGAAACCATTGTAATGGCAAATGGATAACTTTGATCGAAATTAACAATTTCTTTATAATACATTTTTTTAATATATATAAAATAAAATAATAAATAATTAATAATTTAAAAATATTAATATTTTCTTAATTATTAAATTTATTTATTTATTATTTATTATTTTAATATTTATTTAGGTTTTTTCTATAGGAATTTATTTATTATTTTAATATCTCTTTAGGTATTTATTAAGTCTAGTCACGTAAATGAAGTTGGAATCTACACGTCAATGTTCTATTAAGAGGGGTGCAATTCTCAAAGATTTCTACTCTAACATGGCTATGACTGTTAACATTGACAAGACAAAAGTTATGATTATAAAATCTAAGAAAAACACCTACGCAAATTTTATTTATGATAACAGTAAATTGAAGGAAGTGACTTCTTACAAGTATATTGGAATTGGTATTCATCACAAGCTCAATTGGAACCACAGCATTGATAAAAATATTAATGAAGGATGGAAAGCTTATTTTGGTCTTGAAAATTATTGTAAATCAACCAACCTGGTCATGTTGGATAAAAAGAAGTTCCTCTTTGAAACTCTTGTCGTCCCTATCGTCTTATACAGTTGTGAAGTATGGGGATGCATCATTTCTAGAGAATTTTGGAGAAAGATTGAGCAAATCCAGAAGCAGTTTATAATTTATAACCTCAAAATTAAAAGCAACACGTGCCTTATCCTATTCTCCTCTTAGAAGTGAGTCTTTCCCCCATCGAGAGCATGGCTATGACTAGGTACATGATGTACAAGCACAAGATAAATAACATGGAAAACAATAGACTTCCTAAATTGCTTTAAATTTGAAAGTGAAAACCAATTATGCATCAAACGGAGTTGGTGTAAAGATACGGTGGCTTGGTTAGACCATTAGGGCATTGATGAAAATGACACTTTGTAGAATATCGATAATGTCAAAAATATTATTTCTTCTAAGTTTAAAGAGAAATTGTGGTGGGAGGAAAATTTAGCGATTAAGAGAAAACTAAGATACTATAAGGAGGTCATTAATGCTAATTTGGAAGATCATAATTATCTCTCGATAGTAACTAGTTCAAAGAATAAAATGAGCATGGCCAAGATTAGAACGAACTGTCATGAGCTCCATAGAAAAACAAGGCGTTGTTCTATTCCCAAAACTCCATGGGAGGAAAGGGTTTGCCATCTTTGTGATTCTATGAGCGTTGAGGATGAAAATCACTTTCTCTTAGAGTGTCCTGCTTACACCCACATTAGATATGAGTTTCATAGTATTTGCTACAATAAAAACCTTTCTAACATCTTGACTTGCCAAAACTATAGTGATATTGGAAAGCTTCTTTCTAAGATTTTTTAGCATCGGAACAAAATTTTAAAGCAAACGAAGTAATAACCTTCTTACGGTCCGATAGACCAAAGTTGGTCTTAGTGGACGTTAATCATCATCACTTTTATCAATCAATATAGTGCCAGTTGAAATCCCATTTTCCATGTCAGTTGAGTGATGACCTTCAACTTTTGATCTCGCACATACCTAAGACTAAGGCAAAATCCAATTATAGTGCCAATCATACAATACGTTGACTGAGTGCTTGTGATGCAAATACACTACCAATTAGTTGTTCTCCCAACTACAGCACATATCAATAAGACAAAGAACACAATAAAACATTTATCATTTATTATTTATAAGATGGAAAAACAAAGTGCAAGCCATTTATTCTCGCCTTTTTAGTGCCCATAGTTGAATCTATGAATGAATGATGATAATGATAAGGAGATGACAATTACAAATGAAACAATTTTGCTTCTCCCTTCTTTATCGTATAAGAAACTTATTTCTTTGTGTTATTAAACATGTGTTATGATTACAACATTTATTAAACACAAATATCTCAATAATAAATTGAAAAACATTTATTTAAATCATATTTAATATATAAAGTGCTTCATTATGTATTACATATATTTATAGAAATGATAACATTAACCTAAATATCACAACTAACATTATGATATATTGGTTTATTACTGAGATTCGTTAGTAAATAAACTTTTATTAATCTATAGAGATATATTAGTCTTCAATTTAAGATCTATGACATATTGAGCAATGAAAATTCACTTTAGATCAATCACACAATATCGTGTTTCAAATCATTTCAAGCACACAATAAGATAAAAATGATGTGAAAGGAATCAATGGCATATGTTCCATCACACAAAAGGTACAACAAGAGTGGTCTTCACTATTTAGATTGAAGCTTGTTTCACTCTTTTTTGTTGAGAAAAAATAATAAAGAAGGCATATAATAGCTTTTAAAGTCAAACACAGATATCACACATACTATAATTATTACTCGAATTCAAACCTTTTCATACCAAATAGTTTGAACATATTTGATTTTGAATTTTTAATATAATTTTTCAAGACTTTTTCAAAATTTGAAAATTTATAAATAACACTTCCATTTAACAAGCTCTTTAATAACAATATATTAAATCAAATCATTATATTATTAAATTTATGAATATTTTACATATTATTTTTATTGTTTCAACTACCATATTACCTTCTAGAAGGAGAGAAATAGAGATTTCAACTACCATTTTTTTTTAAATGGTAGTCCACAGTTTGTTAGAGGACTAACCCATTGAGAAAATGCCAACACCTGATATTTCGTAAAGAATCAAGGTATGGTTAAAAATACAATCATTACAATAGGGCTCAACAAGAGCATCATGTCACTTATAAGAATTGAATATGGGTGGGGAAGGAAACTCATTCCTCCCAACCACCCAAGCTGCAACCCTATGAAAATCCCCTTATAAAGTAATCCTTAACATTTTCCAAACAAAAATAATATACTCACTCTTGCTTATGCTTGTCATAAGGTCATGGCGGAGTGGTCAGTTTGTATAAAAAGTTCATATCCTCTGATATACTCACGAAACTTGTTGATGGCATAGACTACTACTAGAAACTCTTTTTCAGTAACAGTGTATTTCGTTTCTGCAGGAGTCAAATTTTTATTAGCAAAATAGATGGAATGTGATGTTTGTCCCTCTTTTTGACCTAAGACTGCCCCTATAGCTATGTCAGAATCATCAGTGGATATATGGAAGGGAAGGGACCAATTGGGGCGCCTAAGTATTGGTGCCACTGATATCTTTTCCTTCAAAGTTTCAAAGGCATGTTGACAAGGTTCAGTCCATTGGAATTATGTGTCTTTCATGAGTAGCTTGAACATAGATGCAACTATCTTAGTGAAATTTTCAATAAAACATCTATAATAGCTTGCATGGCCAAGAAAACTTCTTACTTCCTTTAGAGTTTTTGGAGGAGGAAGATTAACAATTATTTTTATCTTGGTAGGATCCACCTTGATACCTTGAAGAGAGACATGATGTCCCAGAACTATGCCCTCAGTTAGTAACATCTTACATTTTTCATGACTAAAACCTAAGTTCTTTTCTTGGCACTGAATAAGAACTGTTTTGAGGTTATCAAGGGCTTCTTGGAAGATATTGCCATAAACTGTAAAATCATCCATATAAACTTCTACACAATCATGTATAAGGTCAGCAAAGATTCCTAGAACTGCACGCTGGAAAGTAGCAGGTGCATTACATAGGCCAAATGGTAACACTCGATAGGCATATGTCCCCCAAGAACAACTAAAGGTTGTCTTGTCTTGATCCTCAAGTGCTATTAGTATTTGATTGTATCCACTATACCCATCAAGGAATGAAAAATAGCATTTCCCTGATAAGGTATCTAACACCTGATCGATGAAAGGAAAATGGAAGTTGTCCTTAAGAGTGGCCTTGTTAAACTCTCGAAAGTCAACGTAGATACACCATTTCCCTATGACTTTCTTTGGAACTACCACCAGAGGAGACACCCATTTACTGTTAGAAATTGCGTAAATAAAATCGGCGTTAAGGAGTTTTTGTAGTTCATCTTTTACTATATCCTTTAGGGTTGGATTCATTGTTCTCTGGAGTTTCCTAATAGGAGGTATGTTTGAGTCAGTGTAAATGTGGTGGATACAGGTATCTGGGTGTATACCTTTCATATCGGTATATTCCCATGCAAATGCTCCAGTTTGACTCTTGAGAAATTTTAGTAATTGTTTTGCTAACTCTCATCTAAACCTGCATTTATATGTAGAAATTTGTCGGAACTAACCTCACAAGGTATGGTATAAGATCCTAGATGTTCTTCGATTGCGAAGACACATGGTGTACTCGTAAATGTTGAGAGGCTCATGTTTTCTTGAAATTCATCTCCAAAGATCTAGTCAAGTTAGGAAAAAGACTGAGGAAAGTCTATACATGTTGTGGAATAGATAAATTGATTCAACACATTCTAGGTATTTTGTTCTTGAAGTGCCCAGGAGAAATCACTAACAAGGGAAATTTCTTCCAAGTTCTCATCCCCGAAAGGACAATCTAACCAAAATAGGTTTTCAGTTACTGGCTGAGCTGGTGGCTATAAGGCTAGTTGTCTTGTAGATAAACATCAAAGATAATTATCTCTCCATCCCTACATCCTATAAATGCATTGGCAGTAGCCAACCAAGGTATTCCCAGAATAAAGGGGTGACCTTTGGAAGGGTCTTTTGATTCTATGACCATGAAGTCCACGGGATATTCCCATGAAGCTACTGATACAGCAATGTCATCTAAGATCCCAATAGGTTGAACCATAGTGTGGTCTACTAATTCTAGCATTGTTTGGGTAGGGTGGAGGAACTGTCCTAAATTGAGAGTTTTTAAAACTGTGGTAGTCATCAAATTAATAGCAGCTCCTATATCAATAAGTGTATTTCCTATGGCGGTGTTATTGATGATAACAGTCACCACAAGGTTTCCTGTATTTGAATACTTTGAGAGACTAGGTTGGTTTGCTATACAATTTGACATTTCTCCTATTACATGAATCGTCGGAGGGTCTTTTTGTTTTCTACCTGGTATCTTAATACAAAGTTCCTTTATTACTTTACTATAGATTGGGATATCCTTAATGGCTTGTAACAAAGGGATCTTAATACAAATAGTTTTCAATTCGTTAATGATATCATACTCTGGATAAGTTACAGGTTTTTCTATTACTAGACTCTCCAGATATGGGGGTGATATTTCTCCCGTAATTACTTCTCTATGTGGATGGTTGTGTGTTGAATATTTAGGAATAACCACATCTTCAAGAATGGCATCATTCAAAACTTCACTAGGTATGTTTTCTTCATCATTCTCTTTTGGATAACAACTGATGACTTGGGCTGATCTTACAAAACTCTTCCAGCTCGCAGTTGAATCTCATGTATTGGTGCGGTCGAAATGGCATATGATGGAAGAGGCAGAAACCCAATGCTATTAAGATCTTGGGTTGGTTTGTTGTTAGGGTTCAATATCAGTTGTGCAGGTAATATTGTGGTTCTTGGAGGATTCATATTCTGGAAATGGTGAGGTTTATTTGGAATAGGGGGTAATGAAGGAGGTGCAAATCCAGGAAAACGTTGCTGGATATTAGGTGGGTAAGGATAGTTAGGCATAGAAGGAGGTGTTTGAGCATAATTTTGTCCTCTCCATCCTTGTGGCCATTATAATTGTTGGGAATTCTGAGGAGGGTACTGAAGTGGCCAATTTTTCCAACCTGAAGTGTTCCATTATTGAGAAGGTTGATAAGGATAGTAATAGGGTGCAATTTTTGATGATGGATCTTGATATGATGATTGATCTCTAGGTTTCCAAGGCATCCTAGATGATTCACCAAAGTTTCCACTCTTATACACAGCTTGCAACCGAGGCAACGATGGACAATTATCAGTCAGATGTTCTTATGTACAAAGGTGACAAACTAAAACATTGTTCAATGGACACTCTCGTTGGGGATGTTTAGTCATACACCTAGGACATAAAACACTCATTACTGCATGCTCTTCATCTTGTCTCCTTTTAGCTTGCAGTGCATCTAGTTGAGAACCCATGGCTCCTAAGATATCTCTTTTGAATTTTTCCAATAAGTTTCCCAATTCTACCCTTGTAACTCCACCAGGACCAGATGTTTTTCCTTTTAGGTTCCTAGCATAAGATTCTCGAAAGTTTCTTCCTCTTTTCCCTTTGCTTCTAGAGTAATTCCTACATAGCTCACAAATCTGTGAAAAAGGCTTATGAGAGATGTCTCCTGCTGCCATGAGATTAAAGTTTTCTAAGAATTCTTCTAAGATTCCCTTGAGGAAGAGTGTTCTTACTGCATCTTCTCGAAGATAACTATATTTGGATTTATGTAACACATAGTTAAATCTTTCGAGGTAGTCTTCTAGGATCTTGTCTTCAAGCTGTTATATTTTAAAAATATCATTGCGAGAATCTTTAGGTTTACAGTAATCCTGATATTTTCGTAGAAATGCAGTCTTCATGTCTTGTCAAGTTCTAATACTAGATTCTCCTAACCCCATGAGCCATCGAAGAGAAGACTCTTTTAATGTGGCAAGAAAGAGTTTTAGCTTTTGGCAATCTTGTAGGTAATTATAACTCCTACACAAAATGTCAAATTCGAATAAGAATGTATCCGGATCCTCACTACTCTTCCCATAGAAGGTTGGTAGTGAGGAGGGAGGGATGTTTTTCATAGTTACATCTTGTGCAGTGTCTAAGATAGGGAACCCGAAGGTACCTTCAGTTCTAACTTCTCCTTATTTATCTTGTCGAACACGATCTTCATGTTCATCCTCCATGAAGATTCGATTGCCAAAGAGAGAATACTTAGGTGGATCCTTTCTTGGTGAATATGGGATATCCCAACGTTCTGTTTCAAGGAAAATATTTTTCTTTTTAGGAGGAGAATTACCAGCTATGTGGGACTCCAGTTTTGAAGGTCCTACCATTGTTGTTTCAATCTGTGAAATAATTATGTTCACAGAATTCTCAAAAAGAGCATCTACTTGTGCAGGATCAACAAAATCTACTAAGTTTGGACTACCTACTATTTAAAAAGTAGTGTCTTTGGGTTTTTGAACTAATGGAGGGTTAGGAGGTTTTGAAGTTTTATCCTTTGGAGTTTCCTTTTGTCTAAGTTCAGACTCAATATGAGCTTGAGGTTCCTATGGAATTTCTTTATGAACATAATTTTCTGATGTCCCTATGGTTTCCCCTAATTGATTTCCAGAAAGGATTTCCTTTTCTTTCCAAGTAAGACTATCCCCTTTAGGTTTCTTCCGATACCTTTCTGCTGAGTTAGTAATTGGGGTGGCACACCCCCCGTATAGGTTAGTAGGAATTTTAGCAGGTATTTTAGTAGGAAGGCTAGTTTTAATAAATATACCTTGTGAATCTCTAGACCTATTCATGAAAACAAACTATAACTGAAATAAACTCTAACTGCATTAATACTACTGCTGGGTTTTGGGGATGCCTGTTATAATAGATGCACATGTTCTTACCTCTCGTCTTACCGGTCACCCACCACTAGCCTATTTCTAAATTTCAAAGAGGAAAATTCAAATCTATAACTAAGTTTTAAAGGAGAGTTCTACCTATCTACAACTCCTCGGAAACGATGCCAAAATGTTGAGGTGTAATTACTGTCTTAAAGAATCACCAAAATATTTAATTATCGACCAGGGTTGGTAATATTAGAGTTGTGGCACAGTATATGCTGAGGTAGAATGGGGCCTAAAGTTTCGGCTTGGCAGACCTTAGAAATGTTTAATAAATAAAATATCGAAAGATCTTTCAAAATGAAAAACCGAGTCAAACTTCAAAAAAACAAGGAACTAATTAAACTTAATTTAAACCAATATATCAGAATAGTATCAAGCTATACTACTTTACTCTAGGATCAAACAATGGAAAAAGAACAAATACTAATAAAAAAACAAACTATTTTTTATGAAAATGGAAACTACTTAACTTAAACAAAAACTACAAACTACTTAGTGAATTCAACAACTATTTATGCATTCAGTTAACACTTCAAGACTACACTAAAGTACCTAATTCCATTCTCCTTGATGTTGTACGTCAAATGTGATAGGAACTAGGGTGAATGTATCGTAATGACTTTCAAATGTAACAGCAAAACAAAATGAAAGTAAATCTAACCTAATTTCTACAAAGTGATGTAAACTACAAAGAGGCCAATTACAATTAACTTTAAACATTATGATCTATCTTCTATCCATAAGCAAAATGATATAAAACTTAATGAAATCTAGAAGCAAGTAGAAAACTTAATAAAGATATTTATTTGAACTGAATTTGATTTGGAAGCAAGTATAAAACTTGATAAAGATATTTATTTCTAAACCAAACTCGATTTCATGAACCTTCATTATTTGTGTGAATGGAAAAACTGATCCTATGCTTTAAAAATAAACTATCAAAAATTAAGATAACTTGGAGAATGAAATTATTAACTCTAATTCAAAATAAACCTTAAGAACATATAATAAACTATGCTAAGAATGAAACTGATAAATTCTAGAACATTAACCTATTGGCAAATCAAACATGAATAACATAACTTGAAAAACAGTTAAAACAGAGTTAAGGAGGATGAGAAGGAAACTAAGAATGATCAAAAAATGTAATTAAAACTCTATGTAATGGGAAACAAGATCTTGATTACATCTAAGACTTCTAATTAAAAGCAAGAAACATTACAGTTGAAAAGCCTAAGAAACTGAATTCTTAATGAGCATAAGAAAAATGCAGAAAGGATGAAAGTCCGAATGACGATCTGGATGGTTGTCCGAATGACATTCCGAATGGAGGAAAATGATTTAAACTAGGGAAAGAAGAAATTTGGATGATCTTAACTACCAATTGGCTGATGCATATGATCCTACAGTGAAAAGAAGTCAGTGAGAAGACTGTTGAGAAGCTAAGATAACAAGAAATAACCTATTCTAATAATTGTTTAAAGAAATAAACAATTTCTATGGCTTAATCAAACAAAACTAAGATGTGAATAAGGCTAACCTATAGCTACAGGAAAGGAAGTAACATAACTAATTATAATTATAACTAAACCTAAAACAACAACTAACTAAACTCTATCTAATTGCAAAAGACTGAAAGCAAACTATAAACAATATGCTTGGTCGACCATTATCAATTATGGAAAAGTAAATTAAGTTAGCAACAAAATATAGATTACAGAAAAATAAAGAAATGACATATACAGGAAAACATAATTAATTACATATACTGGAAAATGAACTATTTACTTGCAGAAAGAAAAATACAAAAAATATACAGAAAAACCTCCAGTTGATGAGGGGCCTTTCCCAACAATGAAATATTGGAACTAAATCAACTTAGTCACCAACAGCATAATATTAACAGTAAAATACAGGAGCTTCCATTAACTGAAAAAATTACACAGTGTTTCTATGAACTACTTGAGAGCATAAATTCCTATATCTATTGTGCTATATGTCGTCTATGTCCTCTGCATTTCTCCAAAGGAGACGTCTATTTATAAATTTGCAATGGGGATGAGCATGTGCTGTCAAGCTGTGCGAGCAAGGAAGCGAATATTCTAGAGTGTTGACATGGGGAGAGTCATGTGCTATCAATCTAAGTGAGCAGGGAAGCGAATCTTCTAGAGCGTTGACTCACCAACCATAACCACCACATTGCTAACATAACCCATATTTTTGTCTTTGTCTTTAATGGGAAGGAATATTCCAACCGACGATTCTGCGGGTTAAATGAAGGGCTGAACGATAGACCAGATGTGGCTCAACATTTGCAACGTGAACACAAGTCTGAATGGAGGTCCATTTGAAGCTTATAACCTGCAAGCCGAAATCTATTTTCCAAGCGAGTCGAAAAATATCAAATTAATGTTAATAAACCATGAAAATAATGATATTGAGCCAAAATTCATGTGATATGTAAATACAATCATACCTGGGTCTGATTGACGGTCTGAATGGCAAGAAGAGTGATTTATTATATCAGAATAGTGAAAATAACGCCACTTAGAGTATATTTGGTGATAAAAAATGGACACTAACAATTTCCTAACAGGCTGCAAAATATTCATGAATCAACTTGTCAACAAAATGTATATATAATTAAACAAAGAGCCAACCAAGATTAAAGGTCCCGCCTAACACAAATGCACATCTAGAGAATAGGCCAGAGGCGAACAAAAGTTGAAATATCTGGATACTACACTCATCATTTAACAAAATATTCATGCTTAAAGACATTGAATAATTGCTAAATTGTTGCTCAAATCCTTTATTTCATGAAAGATCAATAGAGAGGAAAAATTGTGGAAATACAAGCTGGGTGAAAACGTGAAGTTGGGTAACACTTTCGTGAGAATCGGGTGCCTGATAAACATAGCGGAAGCTATTCGGCCGAATAACCATATTTATTCGGCCGAATAAATATGGTTATTCGGCCGAATAAGTGATAATTTGTTCGACCGAATAACTTTTAACGGTGAACCGTTTAAAATAACGGAGACCTCGAAATGCGTAACGAAAAATGCTTAAGAGTTGTTTTTCGGCCGAATAACCATTGTTATTTTTAACGGTTCCGTGACGGAAAATCATTATTCGGCCGAACAATTATTTGGCCGAATAATTGTTCGGCCGAATAATTATTCGGCCGAATAATCTCTGAGACCTGAACGCTTGACGATTCTGCACAATTTTCAGGTTTCTCCATTTTCGGAAGGTAAAAACAACCTCTTACTCTACAAAACGACTGTCGGACTTGATACCATTAGTTTCATCATTGAATCTACTTTACGTAGGTATAGATTTTGTTGTGTATAGATAAGAATTGATATTTTTAATTTTTTTTTTCGTAACATGTATCGAGTTTGGATTCATCTCTTTAAAAAAATGGTGAAATGAAAAATCCATAACTTTCAAAATACACCACCAAAAAAATTGCAAAAAATATCGGAATCTTAATTGGCGTGTCTACTTCAAAAGGGTGTTCGTAGTTTTTATATTTTTAGAGTCAATTGAGAGAAAAGTGGTGCAACAAAACACATGTTGAAAATCGACTAGGTTTCCCCATTCATCGACTTCAAAAAAATATAATAATTAGTATATAGATCCATTGGTTACAAACTTATAGTCAGGCACTAGTAAATTGTGTGTAGATTGTCGTAGCATTTTTTGTTTTTGCAAAAAACAAGTTTAACAATGCTTTTATTAGCGCAACAAAACATGACTATTTTGTAGTCCTTTGATTTTATAAGAAGACACTGTCAAACATTTGTGAAATCGACATATCAAATCTCAATAAAAAAAATTGAAAAAATTATGAATAGAAATCTAACATAATTCTCTAAAAGTTTTCTTTTCACTGCAAAGTGAAATTCTAAACAAAAATATCACTTTTGTTCGCCTAAAGTTGAAAAACATGAAAAAATCAGAATTATTTTCTCACAAGACCCCCCAAAATAGACACCCATCTTCATTATTTCACCCAGCTGCTAAAGTCAATGATCTTAATCTCTGCAAAAGAATTACATCCACTCCTCCATTAGAATCATGAATCCAATGACCAATTTCCCTTCACTGAAAATAATTACAATATGGAATGTCGACCATGGATGGCTCAACCCTCTCCCTTCCTGAGAAAATTTGCTCCCCTTTTTAATGAATTCTCCACCTCCTTTTACAGCTTTCGGGAAAAAATAAGGTGAGTCCATTATATGCTTCTTGGCTTGATTTCTTGAAAATATCATTTTATTCACTTGTCGTTCCCTCATTAAAATAATGAGCCATTTTTCCCGTGCCACAAAATTATCACAATAATACAAGAATATTATATCTTTTTTCCATTTGGACTAAACATGCCAGGTCATCTTTGCAACATTCTGTCATATAACATAAACTAAATTCATTTAAAAAAATACATGAGTTTCAAAATAATAAAAAGTAAATACCTTTTATTATAAAGAATAATATAATCCATGTAAATTTATGTACTCTCCATACCAACTCATATATGCAACTCATATTATGATGTTCCCTTTTCAATCCTTTTAAACCAACGTGAATCCCTCCATTTAATAAAGGTAAAGTCCTTTCTTCATAATAAGATCTCTTTGGTATATTTAACCTTTGGTCATATTTGTGAACCCATCACTTGAAATAAAGTGTGCTTGTCTTTTTTAAATAATGCTTGGGAATTTGTGCAAGAATATTAATATAATAATTCATAATTTTACCCTTTATCAAGTTGGAATATATGGATGAATTATAATATTCATAAAAGCATTAGATTTTCACTACATTCATTGTTAATGAACATTTTTAAATGTAAAAAACAATGCTCGAAATAGTAGCTCCAACCAACCAATTCTTCGAGGCTTTCCTTTCTTTGTAGTTTTGGCGATATTCATTTGGTTGTTTAACGGTCGCAAGGAAGGTGGTTTTAAATTACCACTTTTGGGAGACTGAATAAATGAGATCCTACCACATCATATTACTGGTTTTAAAATTGAGGCTCATGTGCCTTTGATTATCCCTTGTGCAAATTTTCAAGCCTGAATTTTTGCTAGCCTTAGATCTAGGATGCTCATGGTTTACCTTTTTCCATATTTCTTTGATTTGACATTATAATGATATAATATAAAAGGAAATTTATTTTTTTTCTTGATATTATATTCAATTCACAAATGAAATATGTGAATCATACCAGTCAAATCATCAACCTCATAACTATAATTTTAGCAGGTAGCTAGATGCCTAGTTTATAAGGCTCAATTGTTCATAAAATGAACGTGGTCAATACTAGTACCAACAACCTTTACCAACGTTGTACAACTGGGGTTTCAGGATGCTTTGTTCAGCTGCTCTGACGAGTAGCTTTGGTTATTATCTGTTATCACGAGCATCCTCAGGGATAGCTCTTTGTATGATATATGTACTGAAAGCCATAGGATTCAGATTTAGTAGCCAGTATCTATTGAAAGCTTATGGGCTTCATATTTTGTATCAATGCCACTTTTTTGTATTTTACCGGACATGATGATATATATACAAAACATTATTTTGCAGTTTTATATATTGTTTCTTCTATGATGATTTGGGATCTTATGGATGTTGGCCTATACAATATGAGTAGATTACATGTTATGTCATTTTATGCATTTTCTTGATAAAAATGTTTATGAATGTGCGATGTACCAATCTAATATGAAATTAGTTAGGGAATCAACAATGTGTTCATGTTTCTTTGAATGTGTGTGTATTGAATGGAATCAAAGGACCTCTCCAAGAGACGTACTCATCGAAATAAGCGAAGTAATACGAGGTCATGGATAGCGTATACATGGTTGATATGGGAGACCACTAAGTGTGAATCGAGGTAGATAACAAGGTTGTCCACACCCAAGGAAAAAACATCAGTCAATAATCTAATCACCACATGATACTCTGCGGCATTGTTGGTTGCAAAACCTAGGAAAGTTCCTCCTGAACTAATCAGCTCGACGGCAGGGGAATAGAGTACCCATGCTGCGGAATCAAGGTTGCAGGTGTTTCGTCTAGCATTGTCTACGAATTCAAAACAAGTTTCCATCTGCACATCTAGGCAGAACATGGTATTAGCGCAATGATAAGATCCTAACACACTAAAAAGAAAGTGTCACACCAAACAAAACACATGTCATGTACAGTATATACAAAGTACTAATGCATAATGATTTAGGCATAGTATCATTTTAGGTAGATCCCATTTCGAGGCTCCCCCGAATATATCCTGTCATAATCCTCTAATTCATAAGCTCCATTTTCCAAAACACATTTTACCACATATGGAACATGCCACATGGACTCAAGTTTTCGTGCCCCTAGCTTATCATGTTTTTGGTCATAAGGACCAAATCACCTTCGTTGAAGATACGAGGTTTCACCAATTTATCATACTGGGCCTTGATGCATTTCTTATGTGCTTCATTATCCAGAGTTGCATTGCGGCAGGTTTCGTCAAGTTTTTCCAAGTATATAAATCGTTCTTCCTTGGCATTAGTATTCAGTAAAAGTTTGACAATGACTTTTAGTGACGGAATCTCGCACTCGATAGGTAGTACTGCCTCTAGTCTATATACCAACTGAAAGGGTGTGAAACTAGTGGTAGTTTTAATGGAAGTCCTATATGCCCATAGGGATGAAAAAAGAATGACATTCCAGTTGGACTTGTGTGTTCCCTGTGATAATCTACAAGGATCTAGCAACTGCAACAAACTCACAATCAAACTCTCAAGAATGTTTCAAAGAAGAAAAGAAACATGCACTCAATAATCACTCATAAACACAGAATAATGAACAATAATAGTATCATACAATGAATAATGAATGTAAAGAATGTGATACAATAATCTCTGATGAGGCATCATATAGGATTCGAATTAGCCAAGTGGGGCATTCGAATATGAGCTCAAAGTCTAGCTTGGATGACTATGGAGACATCATCGAGTCGGTAGTGTCACTCGTAAATGGCAAGAGTCAGTCAAGTGTGTCTAACTGAGTCTAATAGAACCATCTAGCCATAAATCAGGGAATGGAGACTCCAAAGAGAGCACATGAGGCTGTCTAGCTCAAAGTCTAGCTTGGATAACAATGGAGACATCATCCAGTCAGTAGTATCAGTCATAAATGGTAATAGTAAGTCAAGTGTGTCTAACTGAGTCTAACAGAACCATATAGGAATAAAACAAGGAATGGAGACTCCAAGGGGGGTGCATGAGGCTGTCAAATAGTCAAGTGGAACTCCAGAACTAGCTAACTGGAAGCTACAAGGAGTCATCATGAGCAATCAATGGAAGAACTGCTCAATCAATGCACTAACTGAGTGATAACTCTCGGTAGGTGAGAAAAGGCACCCTAACTGAGTGATAACTGGTGGTAAGTGAGAAGGCGCCCAAAATGGCTGTGGTAGGTGGGAAAGGAGCACTTGTCAAGCAGAAAAGTCAAGGAGGGCGCATTAGGTAGGTAGGAGGCCAAATGGGGGCTAAAGACAGGTTCTGGAGAGATAGAAGCAAGCTCTAAGTGTTGGGGAGACCACCATGATGATGACTGGATGCATGCAGTGGCATGCAAAGCATGCATATTTGCATGCAGGAATGAAAAATATAAAAATGATGGTGTGAATATTCCAACACCCCCCCGCAAGATATACTATGAGATAATAACAAAAAATAGTAAAATAGGGCCCTGGTGACTAAGACCAAAGGTCACCCCGTACAATCAATCTAAATAAACTAAGTGAGGAAAGAGAGAAAACCCAGTGGGAAGAAATCCCTCCCTCAAAATAGACTGAAGAATGCTAATGAAGCATATCATCTCTCACCCCTGAAGGAGGTAAGTGTCCTTCTTTCTCAAAGAAGGATCGATAGATCCAAAATGGATTAGGAATTTCACAAGGATGAATCCTTACATGTGAAAAATATGATCTAGCAGATCGGGGAGCAGTGGTTTCCGATCGAAGAGGAGGATTATTAAAGTAAGAAGGATGAAACCTCTCATGCCGAAAATATAATATGGTTGATCGGGAAGCAGTGGATGCCCATCGAGGAAGAGGATCAGCAATGTGAGAAGGATGAAACCTTCCATGCTGAAAATATGCTATGGCTGATCGGGGAGCAGTGGATGCCCATCGAAGAAGAGGAAAAATAGGTGAGATATCTTCAAGTTCTTGTTGATATGTATCTCCCATTCGCTCATCTTCGTCATCAGTTGATAGACCTTCAGGTTCTTGTGGATTTGGGTCTAACATTCCCTCATCATCATCTCCATCTTCAGATTCTGAATCTAAAATATCATGTAAAGTTGAATCATCCAATATCTGAATTTGAAATCTCATGAGGAGAGGCAAGTAAAACTAGATCATCATCACTCGAAGGAGGAACATATCCAAAAATTTTGATGTCATGAAACTGCTCCAGAATATGCATGTAGTCCTCATTTGAACCATCATGATTGTAATCAATCTCAGAAGAACTAGGACTAGATGATAATGGATCTTCATTAAGATCAAAGGAGGATGCAGTAGTGGATGCCCATTTTTAAATAGGAGTTGGACAAATAGGTGTCCTGCGCTTGAGAAAATATTCTCATCCATTCTCTTCTTTTCTTCTGAATGTGAGTTACTGCTGCCTCCTATTACCCCTTTGCTTCCAAGTTGGATAGCCATCAATTCGAATCCTTTCATCATCTATTTGTTCATGTCTTTGATACCATTTGTAATGTATTATAAAAAAAAGGTTTTATGATTGTAATAAATTCCTCCTCATGTTCTGAGGTTTCCCTTCCATCCTTACGCATGGTTTCAACAATATACTCTTCTTCTCCTACTACTTCCTCTTCAACAAAAACCTCTTCCACTTCAAGTTCTAAGGGTGTCGGATTATTTATTTGGATTCTTTTCAGGACCAGCAGGTGCCAAGACCATGCTCTGATACCACTTGTAATGTCCCTTTTTTTATTTTTATTAAAATAGTGAAATTTTTAACTTTTTTCCCTAGTTCGACCTTTGACTAGTTTTGAGGTCTAGGTCTCCAAATTGCTCCAAATGCTCCCAAATATTCAGATAAGGTGTATGACTGATATTAGGAATTTATTATGATGTTAAGGTATTATTTAGTACCATAAAAATACTTCTTCAAACCCCTTTAATATTCTGGCCAATGTATGGAATTTTACTAGCAATTTGAGATTCAAATCCCTCTAGGGTAAGGGTTGAAGTTGGCTCTCCAAATGGTACTGAACCCTCTCGAAATTATGAAAAGAGGCAGGGTAAATTAAGGGGACATCAACAAGGTGTCAAATACATCTGCATTCAATTAATTTGTTCTACTACAACACTCTCAAAATTAGAAGCAAAAGACTAGTTTCGACCTTGGGGGAAATGACATTAAATCCTCTCCAAATGATATAAAACTAAGCAAGATGACTCCAAAATATTAATTACTGAACATGGAAATTTTGAAACTAATTAATAACATTCCATTCGTCATAAATACATCAGTGAAACAATTGTCCACTCGAATTCATCAACACTTCATTGGTATACATCAATATAGTGGGGAAATGGTCACTATTTACTCATTAATGATCAATTCTACATACATCCACTAGGAATATCGACCTGATAGAGTTATTCATGTGAATAAAAGAGCATATACATATTATTACAAAATAAATGGGGCATTAGAAGCTCCCCAAAAGAGAACAATAGCTCACCAAAAGCGCCATCCCTCAAGGATCAAGAATATGCAAAGAAAACTGGAAATGGTTGGAGGAATGAGCTGCACTAGAAGAAATCACGAGTTTTCCTATAGCTTACACCTGTAAATAAATACTCCATTAAATCTCCCATGAAATTTTTGAATGGCCTTTCCACATACCAACCAGGATTGGAATCTTTCACCCTCGAAATTAGCTAAGGCAAGTATACTACTATTCCACTACCTCTCTTCACAAATGCAAATTCTGAAAATGATCAAAATATCTTGTCTTACTTCATTCCTGTATTTTATAAACATCCTTAGCCTTCTAAATTTCCAATTACACCCATTGTCTCCAATCCAATTCGAATTAGAGAGTGATTGAAGTATCGCCACATGTCTCCCACTTACTAGCCTTCCACCTTCCACAAATTCGAGTAGGCATCTCTTAGCCTTCTCTAACTCCATTGAGAGCTCACCTAGATGTTATTTTTAGGTCTGACATGTTATAATGGTCATATGCCAGCCCTCAGGTCTGCAATTTTTCATAGATGGCATAGCATCTTCATCATTGGTGTCATAGATGTTAGGGAATCTAGCCCAAGTGTCCAAGAACCTCCCATTTGACTCTTCCTTTCCCATGTAAGTTACACTTCCATCCATATTCGACCTATAATGTATATGGCCAAGTGTATGAGACTTCTAACTCATCCCAAGAACATTAGGTTTCCCATGAACTCAAAATTGCAAGAGGAGGATGCCATGTGGCACAACAATTCTAGCTTGTGTGGGCCCCACAACCTCCATGTGTCTTCATGATCAATTGCCACTTGATTTTTCCCTTGTATTTATTTATTTATCTCCTTTATTAAATATTTATTCCTCCCTAATGTCCAAAAATAATTTATTAGCTCCCTTATTGCAAATCCTCATGTCTCCATCCAACCTAGGGAACTAGTAGGATTGATGGAATTTCCCTGTTATGAATTTATTTGAATGGGGACATTGCAGGGTATTCCACCAAGTCTGTCCGGAACAAGTCCTCACTGCTTACCCCCGTGGAACGGAAGGCCCCCCAGCAAATTGGTGTATAACCGTCTCAACAAATACAAGAGTATTTTAGTACCCTAAGAGAAAACAACTATGTCTCAAATGTATAACGACAGGGGGGAATTATTTGGATTCCTATCCCCGATGTCCTACCTAACTACACAATTCTTTTCTGTCCTCAAGTGAGGTTAATGTGTGTTTACTTAGGGAATTAATTTTAAAGACTTGTTGTTTTACTCAAAAGGTAGCAAAAGTGCAACTTGGTGATGTTGAGACTCGAGTCAAAGCATGCAAATATGGATGAATCTGTGCAAATATTTTGCCTTCGACAAATTTCTAGCTACAAGAGGAGAGAGTTCCTTTCCATTCCAAAATGAAAGAGACATAAGATACAACTTTGCGAAAAATAAAAATACTCACTTCTTGTTTTTTCTTTTCAATTTTATATGCCAAATAAAAATATGAAATACTCTTTCACATTGAATCTATCCAAAAACAAACCGAAAAATAAGCTCTTTTGTTTTCTTTTCTACTTCGAATGAGTATGAAAATGACAAGTAAATGAAAAAAATGTTCTATGATTGCAAAAATACTTCAATCATTAAGTAAGGAGGGAAAATAGGTTTTGAAAAGTTTCCAAGCAAGTTTGAAGATTCAAAGTATGCAAAGATCCTTCACAAAACAAAAATATTCAATGATCTTTTGCAAGGATGCAAGTAAGTGTGAACCAATTTCTTTGCCTCAAACAAAATGACCAATTTTGTAACATAAAACCAATAAGTCCAAATAGAATATCTCTTACTTTGTCACTTCAATCTCAAAAAATCCAAACCATGAATAAATAATCAAGTAAACCAAGCCAAACTTCTTAGATTTGCAGATCAGGAGCAGAGTGAGTTATCAGACCAAGTACAAAGGTTAAAGCAGGTTATGAGAATGGTATAAATGACTATTACAGTATTCGAGTTTCCAATTCACTAACAACTTGCACAACTTCATTCTATAATCCAAATAGGGTTCCAAAATAAAATCCAAAAATATAAAAATTAAACTAAGATCACACCTATCTGATCAAGATCAGAGTGCTAAAAGAAAGCAAAAAACCAAAGGAAAACATCAATCAAGCCAAAAATTGAGTTTCAGAGCACACTACAGGGAATTTGCGCTCCCCTGGAGACCATCCAGGAGCGAAATTAAGGAATTTTCGTGCTCTAGTAGACTGTAGGGGCGCGAAAATTAGAGGATTTTCGCTCTATGACACACAGGATGGGCGCGAAAATATCCTGTAGGGAGGCATGGGAGAAGGTATGAGAAGAAAATTATGAATTTATTAAGCTTGTAGACCCAAAGAACTAATTGATGAGGATCAAAATGGCAATTAAAGTTCCAGAACTGGTAAATAATAGAGATAAGAGATCAAATATTGGATATTTTATGGGAAAATGAAACCTGGGATGTCCCCAGCGGAGTCGTTAATTTCTGTTCTAGCAAATTCCTCCTACGGATAGTTAAACCTACTCAAAGATGAAACTAAGTTTAAACAAGATTAATCTAAGACGGAAGTGAAACAAGTGTTTGTTTACTCTCCTATATCTAACACAATACCTAAGCTTTTAAACACTAAGAGGAGAAGGATCGTGAAACTTACCTCAAATTAGTCGGTTGTCCTAGTTCCAACTTCACACTTGATCTCTAAGGGGTGAACTTGTTTGAACAAGACAAGAAGCAATAATTCCAAGCACTAGATGTAATGGTTAATATCTAATTAATACAAAAAACATATCATGCATCTAATTAAAGTGAGAAACACAATATGGGATAAGCCAAGTTTGTATTAATGAAAGCTAAGAAGACTATTACAAAGTTAGACTTGATGTCCAAGCAACAACTTCCACTTCCAATATTTTCCTCTTTCTATATCTGCAAATCTCCTAAGACCATAGGTTTGATGCCTCCAAAATTTCTCCCAGAGCTCATGGATGGCCTTCTTCTTATAGGATTTGGGAGGCCAAGCACTAGGAGAGAATAATGGATCTAAGTGAGTGGAAGGTGGATCAAGGAGGTGAGTCATTCCAAGGAAGGTGAGATTCGAGAGGAACCTCCATCCCAATAATATCTCCTTCGAATCCAAGATACAAGATTCAATTGATAATATGGTTAAGGTATTTTCGTGCCCTCAACGCTGAGCATAGCGCGGAAAACTTGCAATTTTTACGCCCCTAGGAGGGCACTAAAATGTTGTAACATAGCACCTTGCACCACTAGCAGGGCATGGCAATATGGGTAAAGTGGATCCATTGAGCTAGCATTCGACCATGAAAAGTTGGATTTTCCTCCAAGGAAGGCTAGGGAGGGGACCAACAAGGTGGAAATAAGTCTCAAGACTTGCTAGGAGGTACGACCATTAGGTTCTACATGGTGGTATGACATGAAGACTCAGAATGGTGCTCAAAGTGGGACTTTTAGGCATAACAATAATTGCATGCTAGACTTAAGATCCTCCCATAACTTGATGCCAAAGGTTATTATAGAGAATTCAGACCTAGATATTACCAATCCATACCATCAACTTTATAGTTTTGACTCTGGAAAAGTGAAATGCTTGGGGATGATAAAGGATTTGGTGGTTACACTAGCTTAGTTTCCTACAAACTGTATCATGATGGATGTAGTAGTGTAAGATATGCCTGCTAAGTATGGGATGCTACTATTTAGAACATGTTCTAAAAGGATATGAGGCATGATGCAGATGGAAATGAAGTATGCAACATTCCCAGTATTTGCAGGAGAAAGCAGGAGGCTTTATAGAGAGGTTGAATTTATATATGTGATAAGTGATAAGAACAAACCAAAGAATTATCATTTGTATGAAATTGAGGAATACATGAGATGTTGCATTCTGGAAATGAATGATGAGTATGAAGACTCTTTTCCTAGAGAAATATTTGCTCATGATTTTCGTCTTGCCCAAGACAAGTATGGAAAATGCACGTTGATGGACCATCCTCCAAAGAAGAAGTAGGGGCTAGAGTGATCCTAATCTCTCCCACCAATGAAGAAATCACTCTTTCATTCAAGATGAACTTTGAAACCACAAACAATATAGCATAATATGAATCCTTGATACTTGGGTTAGAAACTGCTAAAAATATGGGGATTACATAACTCACTGTTTTGGGGGATTCATAAATAATGGTGCAACAGATTAAAAATGTTTACCAACCCAAACACCCTAGAATGAGGACCTATGGAAATGAAGTGTGGGATTTAATAGATTTTTTTTTCATGCTTCTAATATCACTTTTGTTTTGTTGGCCCCCCAGCAACTCCCCTTAATTTTGAAAAACAAATAAAAATAAATAAAGTCCCCCCCATGTAAATTTTGTATATAAGGTTGTTTTGAGTTTATTTTGCTTGGTTGTGGAGTGTGATCAATTGGTTTTTGTTGCTAGATCTTTTACTTTTTGCACTTCTATTTCTTTTTCTTGGTTTTCTTGAGATAAGGATTTGGTGGTTTAACTTATGCATGTCATTTTAGACTTCTCACTTCTTGCTTGCTCTTTAACATATCTTTCATGGCTTAAAGTTTTGGTGATTTTCGTCAGTTGACTCTCTACCCTTATATGAACTTGTTGGAGTTGATTGCATGCTTTAGTTTGGCATAATTGGATCAATTTCAATTTTTCGATAACTTTGTTAAATGTTGGCTTTCACTTTATTAATGAATTTTCGGGCTTTTTAGCAAATCATAGTTAAATAATTAAAAACTCAAATTTATGATTTTGAATTACGCTTTGAAAGAACATTTATCAAAAAATGGAATCATATATTTTTATCAATTTTGGGCAATCTATCATAGTTTTTCAAGCTTTCAACTTATTCTAGTAATTTTTCCTTTCTCATGTAATTTTTTAATTTCAGACAAAATTAAAATAATTTAATTAAAAGCTTATTTATATTCCATTCAGATCTTAAAGGGGTGTTTTTAAAGATTCAAGATGAATGGCTACTTTTCCATTTAAGCAAAACATCACCTTTTTTTTTTTTTGACATAATTTCTATTTGTTTTGGCACAACGCTAAATATTATTTCATTAATATAATTATAAGCAAAACATTTATATTTTAGTAAAATAACTTTTTGCAAAATATGTAAGTTAATTTTAGTAAAGTTCTTTTATTATATAAGTTATCACGTGTTCTCATTAAGATCTCATCGTTATAATGCATAACAGCTCATGCCAAAAAATTATCATTATTTTATCCAAAACTAAAATATGATTGTATGACTATAAAGTTTAGGTGGTATTTTAATTTGCTAGCATGGAATGTATGATTAACAGGGCAAGATAAGTAGCTCGATTGGAGCGAAGGTGCCTAGATATACGGGGGTGGGGCAGGGTTCAATTCCCCCCGTATCACACAAGTGTGGAAAAAAAAAGGCATTTTATATTAATTTATAAAAATATTATTTTTTAAATATTATGTCTTTGTAAACCAACTAATTTTACAATTAGTTGGCTTTGAGGTTTGTTTTGATATGACTTAAAAAAATCAGAGATTGAAATTTTCGAGTATCACGGGTTGAGAATGAAGAGGTTTTCTCTACAGTTTTTGGTTTTCTGGTGGATAGGAGGTAGCAGAATGTCTATAGGATAAAGACGATCTACTACAGCTCCTTGGATTCCATCCAACCGTGACGTTGGCTCTAGTACCAACCAAGGTATAAAAAAGTGGGAACTAGGGTTTTTTCATGCTGTAGGAAATCACTCCGAATGCTGTGGTTTTCTTCTCATCTGGTTTTGGTTTTTCTATTATTTGGTGGTTTGGATTTAGTGTATTGGTTGTGCGTCACCCTGTCCTGTTCTCACAGACTGGGTTGTTTGTTCTTATGTGACATCTGTCCTTTCATTTTTATTGGGTCGGGGTATTAGCTATAATGGTTTCTCCTCTCACTTTTCCCTCAACAGTCTCTGCGGGTCCTAATATTTCCTCTGAGAGACAGCATGTTGAGAAGCTTGGAATTTTCCCTTTTGGGTCGCTCTCCTCGAAGCTATGGAAGGGAGCTGTAGCCCATAATAGACGTCTCCTGAAGACTTACAAGGCTGAGGTAGAGGCCTCGATTTATACAATGGACCAAGAAGTTAACTTGGACAGAGTCCATTTACTATCTCGCAAAGGATTTGTGGGTAAGATTGAAGGCACTAAGATATCTTAGTCAGAGCTGGTTGATTGGGTAAACCTTCACTGGACTCCGGAATCGGGGCTACCTCCTCACACGAGCCTACTTGCTAAAGGCTGGGTTGCTTTTATTTTTCCGAATGAATACATCGTTCCCTCAATCCTGGAACCTGGCTTGTGAAGAATGGGTCCTTGAATCTTAAACGTTGGCTTGTTAACTTCAATCCCTACACCGAACAGTCGAAGTTCAGGCACCTGTGGGTGCTTCTATCTAGGTCGCTTCATTCACCTGGAAAAGAATTTAATATTTAGCATAAACAAGAAAATGGCATCTATGATGGTGGAATTCGATATGGTTGATGGGTTACCTGCAGAAGTTGATATTGTTTGGGGGGATAAACGTTTTAAACAGAAGCTTGATTACAGGAATATACCCTTTCATTGTTTTTTCTGCCATGGTATGGGTCATGTGAAGGATAGATGCCTGAAGCTTTGTTTTGGAGCTCTCTCTCCGGCTAGGTCGTCCTCTATCACAAAGAATTTGCTTCCTGGACCTGTTCTAACTTCGACCTCGCTAAAAGGTAAGCATATTGATGAACCCTCTGAATTTTATGAAGGGGTTTCTAAGGAAGAGTTATATTTCTACCCATCTGTGGAAAAAGCACTAGATTTGAGGAATTCAAATTCTAAATCCTTAGCGAGGAATCTATTCAAAGATATTAGTTCTCTGGATTTGCCTTATGTTTCGAGGGATTCTATCAGATCTTAACATGTTCTTGGTAAGGTTGAAGAGGCCCCTACTTTGGGTTCATTTCCTAATTCCTTGATTCCTCCTCTGGAACCTATTGTTCCCTCTGCAAAGACTTTTCCTAATTCATTTCAAACTCCCTATGGGCCCTGTCTGGTAGCCATAAATCTCCCTTAGCTGTTTATGCACAAAACCCTAAGTCTCCCGATAAATATGTGATTCCTTCCATTCATTGTTTGAATGTGACAATCTAGAAAAAGAAAAAAGTTAAGGAGAAAGATGTTGGAGAAGTTTTTAGTCCTTTATTTGTGCGGTTGGATAGTGCTTTTCCTGAACCCTCTCTGGACCATCTCTCCTCTCATGGGACTCTTAGAGAAGTTGTCTCCCCTGGCTCTGTGTCTTAATGTCATTTATATCTTTCAATATCCATGGTATTGGAGGGATATCCAAGACTAGGATCCTCTTCAATTTCCTGACAAGTTATAGTCTTGATTGTATTTTAATTCAAGAAACGATGTGCTTTGCGACACAAGCTATTGTGATTTTCTCCAAACATTTTCCAAGATGGTATTTTTCTACTATTGACTCATGTGGTCTACCTGGTGGTATTTTTTCTAGTTGGAATCTGGCTACTACTGTCTTCAAGCCTTTCAAGGCGATGAGGGGTTTGTTATTGGAAGGTCAGTTTTTATCTAATGACCATAACCTTTCTCTTCTTAACATGTATGGGCCATATACTAATAGGAAGAGATACTGGGCAGGACTTGAAGATTCAGGTATTCTGAATTGTCCAAACCTTATTGTTGCATGTGATTTGAACTTCACCCTCTCGACGGATTACATCTAGGGCTCGTCTGGTATCGATGATGACTTGGCATATTTTCTTAAGAATATTTTCATGCGAGTTAATCTAATTGATGTCTGACCAAGAAAATTGGTTGCTACTTGGAGTAACAAACGGGTTGGAAAGTGTTGTATTAGTAAATGGATGGATCGCTATCTTATGGAAGAATCGGTGGTTTCTAAGTTCAACAGGTACATATACTGGGTGGAGTTTTCTAATCTCTCTGATCACCAGGTAGTTCTTTTGCAAATTGAGGACTTGGCTTTTAAGGCTAATAAACCCTTCAGATTCAATAGTTCTTGGCAATCTGATTTGGATTTTTTTTCTATGGTCAGAAGCTGTTGGGGGTCTATTGATGTCCCTATGTGCCTCAATCCTATGGATGCGTTGAGTTATAAGTTGAAGATTCTAAAATATGCTATTAAAAAATGGGAGAAATATTATTCTGCTCGGACAAATAAGGATCTGATTGCTATTAAGGGCTAGATCAAGCAACTTCATGTTCTGATTTCAAAGGGTATCTTTTCTAAGAAGACAGAAGAATGTTTCTTTTTTTCCAAGCTAAGCTTAATGAAATTCTTAAACTTGAAGAGAGAACATGGAGGTTAAAAATTCGTGCTATGTGGATGAAGGTGGGGGATGGTAATACTATATTTTTTCATACTTTTGTTTCTTAAAGGAGGAATTTGAATACTTTTTGGTCAATTTATGATTCACAAGGGACATATGTTTTTGAAAAGAAGAAGATTGAGCATTTGGCTTTTACACATTTCAAAGGCCATTTCGAAGATCCAGGCACTTCGAGTATTGAAGCACAACTCAATGTACTAAAACATTATCCATCTTTTTTTACCGAAGAAGAAGGGAAAGCTTTTGGTAATCTCGTTTCATTGGAGGAGATTGAAAAATTCTTGAAGCTTTTTACAAAAGAAAAGAGCCCTGGGCCCAACGGTTGGACCGTTGATCTTTTTATTGCTTTCTGGGATATAATGGGTTCTGATTTGTTGGATATGGTTGAATATTCTAGAATTAATGGTTGGGTTACTGGAGGGATAAAATCAATGTTTTTAACCTTGATACCCAAGAGCAATAAACCTCTAACTTTCCATGATTTCAGACTGATTGCTCTATGCAACTTGGTTTACAAGAATATTACCAAATAATTGCTAATAGAATTAAGCCTAAGCTCTCAGAGTAGATGTCAAAGGAGCAGTTTGGTTTTCTGGCTAATAGACAAATTCTTGATGCAGTTGGAATCACTCGGGAAGTTTTTCATACGGTCAAATTGAGGAAGCAAAAATCTCTAATGCTCAAAATTGATCTTTTTAAAGATTATGATCAGTTTAACTAGGACTTTCTGCACTTGATGCTTCTTCAAATTGGTCTCTCTTGGGTTTCCATAAACTGGATTATGGCTTGTGTCATGAAAAATAATTATTCGGTTCTGATTAATGGCAATCCAAATCCTTTTTTCAGGAGTCACAGAGGTTTGCGACAATGTTTCCCTCTGTCTCCGTTGTTGTTTTTGTTGGTTATAGAAGTTCTTAGCAGGTTGATAATTGGAGCCAGAGTTGATGGGAAAGTTAGAGGGATAAACTTTTCTAAGACTTTCTCCATTACTCATCTATTGTTTTTGGATGGCGTAATTCTTTTTGGTACTAATTTGATTGAGGAGTGGGAGACATACTCTTCTCTTATCTTGTTATTCCGCAAAGCGACTGGTATGGAGGTAAGTCAAAGTAAGTCGGTTTTCATTCACATTCTGGTTGACAATTATGTGCTACAAAAGGTTCATTCATTCCTTCCTTACAATGCTACTTCCCTAAATGATGGAGTAAAGTACTTGGGTTTTTTTATAAAGCCTAACAATTATGGTGTTCAAGATTGGAAATGGTTGATCAGAAGGTTTGAAAAGAGATTAATTTATGGTGTCATAAGTATTTGTCCTTGGGAGGCCGGTTGGTTCTTTTAAATTCTGTCCTTAGTAGCTTGATGGTGTATTGGGAATTATCGGCTCAATTACCCTGTTCTATTCTCCAAAAAATGAAGAATTTAATGTTCTCTTTCCTTTGGTCTGCAAAGACAGAATCTAACCATTATCATTTGGCAAACTGGGAGATTTTATCTCTTCCAAAAAGATATGGAAGCTGGAATATAAAAAATGTTTTCTGGTTTAATATGGCATTATCCTTGAAAAGTTGTGGGCGAGGGATCTTTGGAGACAACTTATGGTATGATCTGTTGCAATTGAATTATATAAAGAAGCATCGATGCAGCTGGGTTAGAAACCCTTCAATCAATCCACGCTCTGCGTCTTTTTTTTGGAATGGATTCATGAAATTATTCCCCTGGATTAGCTCTTATCTTTCATGGCACGTTGATGATGGTAATAATGTAATTGTTGGCATTGATCCTATCCCGGGTATTGAGTCGGAGTGTTTTATTTCCCTGGAACTTTGAAATCATTTCAAGGATTATGGATTGATTTATCTGAGCCAATTAAGGCGTAAGAGTGGTTTAGTGCCTCACACCTCCTACTGGTATACTACTTCTGACCTTGGGCTCTCTGGAAGTTGGGAAATTGTATGGAATGGATATTTGAAGAATTTAAATAATGCTGGCATCATAATTTATTTTGGTAAAGACTATCTTGCATGGTCAAAAAATTCCTCTACAGGACCGTTTTTAGCCAGTAGTGCATATTAGGTCATTGTTGAAAATCATGTTAAGGCTGATAAGAAATAGTGGTTCGTAGCTCTTTGGAAGTGGAAGCTTTCGCTGAAAGTTAAGTGTTTCCTGATGGCTAGATTTTAGCAACAAACTTTTAACCTGGGATAATCTATTGAGACATGGTAAACAAGGTCCAAATTTGTGCAGCTTGTGCAGAAAAGGTGATGATTCTGTGGCTCATCTGTTTTTTTGTTGTGGCTTCTCCACTGAGGTTTGGAAGATCATTTTCCATATGTTGAAGAAGGATTTTGTTTGGCCCTCTATTGAGTTCTAAAATTCCTATTCTTATGGTCTCAAAAATTCAGGCAATTGAAAAATGTTCCGGGACTTTTGGCTTGGTCGATCAGGCACTTCCGTAACCGAGCTATCTTTCATGATGACCATCCATCAGTGGATGCAGCTGTGTTTTTTTCTGGAATTTTTTCTCCCATTACAATACTACTTCCCCAATCTGTAAGAATCCCAGCAGAGGTATTAAGCTAATCCGTGATTATCACTCTGCTTTTTGATTTTTTGATGGGGCTGCGACAGTTTTTGGATGTGGTGCTGGCTTTATCATCTATTGTGGTGAGGACTTACCTATAAATTCAAACTTATGTGTGGACATGGGACAAATTCAAAGGTTGAGTGGCTTGGTTTGTGGGGGCTTCTGAAAGCTGCAATTTGTTGTGGCTTAGGTTCTTTCAGGGTTTATGGCGACTCCTCAGTCATTGTTAATTGGGCAAAAGGAAAACATCGCCTAAAAGACTCTCATCTCAATTACTGGTGTGAAAGAACCTCCTTTTTAATGTCTTGGTTCTGTGAGCTTTCTATTGTTCATACTTTCAGGGAAAATTGTAATGTCCCTTGTTAGGAATTTTATTAAAATTGCAATTTTCCACTTTTTTCCTTGGTTCGACCTTTGACTAGTTTCGATCTCTAGGTCCCAAATTTGCCCCAAATGATCCCAAATCTTCTGAGAAGGTATATGAATGATATTAGAACATAAATATGTGTTTCAGGGATGCCTTTGTACCTTTAAAACACTTCTGCAAATACTCTTTCAATTCTGTTCAATGTAGGTAACTTTACTAGTGATTTCCCTTTGACTAGTATTGGTCTCTAGGTCTCAAATTGACTCCAAATGCCTTCAAATCTTCAAGGAAGGTTTATTAATGATATTAGGAATTGAATATTATGTTCAGGGATAACATATGGCCACCAAAAGACCTCTGCAAACTCTCTTAAGATTCTGGACCAAGTATGCAATTTTACGAGTAATTTGGGGTTCAAATCCCCCTAAGGTAAGTACTGAAAATGGCTTCCCAAATGCCTCCAAAACCACTCAAATTTATGAACAGAGCTAATTAATGTGTTAAGTATGTTACTAAGGTATCATATTCACCATTAATGGTTTATTACAACTGTTCTCACCCTCTCCCATTCAACTGCAAAAATCCCCAATTCGACCCTTGGGGAAATGGCACTATTTCTTCTCCCAATGCAATTAAACTGAGTAAAAATGCTTCAAATGCTCAATTACAGTACATGAAACTTGTATAATACATCCATGGCATTATATTTATCACAAATATATCAGAGAATCATCCATTCATTCGAAATCATCATCAATACATTGGCTCACAACAAGGTAGTGGGGAAATGGCATTGTTCTTCCATTAAAAATGAGATTTATACATTTCTACTTGGAATTTCAACCTGAAACTTTTTGGAGATGAATAACAGAGTATTTACTTCATATTACAAAAGAAATGGGGCATTAGAAGCTCCCCCAAAGAGTACAATAGCTCACCAAAACGCCCTCCCTCAAGGATCAAGAATATGCCATCAAAACTGGAAATGGTTGAAGGAGCGAGCTGCAATAGAAGAAACCATGAGCTGCCCTGTAGCTTACACCTGCAAATAAATACTCCATTAAAGCTCCAAATGAAAGGTCTGAATGGCCTTTCCAATTGCCAACTTGGATGGGAATCTTTCACCCTCGAAATTGGCTAAGGCAAGAAACTAGTCATCCACTAGCTCTCCCTTTTCACAAATGCAATTGCAAATTCTACAAATGATCAAAAATCCGGTTTCATTCTTTGTTATTGACATTTATAAACTTCTAATGTCCTCCATGGGTCGAATTCCTTCCAAGAGACTCATGCCAACTCAAGTTGGGAAGAGATTCCAAAGAACGCCACTTGTACAACAATTCCTAGTCTCCCACTTCCACCAAATCACATGTGGAAGCATCTTAGCTGTCCTAACACCCTTGAGTGCCCTCTTGGAGTCTATTTTTAGCCCTGACATGTCATATATGTCATATGTCAGCCTTCAGGTCTGATTTGTGTCATAGGTGTCATAGCATCTTCATCATTGTTGTCATAGAGCTAGGGAATCTAGCCCAAGTGTCTCACTAGCTCCAAATTGCCTCTTCCTCTTCCATGGGAGTTACTCTTCCTCTATATTTCGACCTTGGATGAGTCATGCAATGAATAATACCTTTTGAACTCCCCCAAGTATGTTACCATTCACCTTGAATTCGAATTGGTGAGAGAATGATGCCAAGTGTAGTGGGGAAATCTAGCCATATGTGGGTCCCACTTCCTCCATGTGTCTTCATGATGAAATGCCACTTTGATTTTCACTTGTATATATTTATTTATCTCCTTTATTAAATATTTATGCCATTCTAATGTTCAAACATCATTTATTATCCCCATTATTCCAAATCCCAAAGCTTCCACCCCAAACCTAGGAAACTAGTAATTTTCCTCCTTGAAAATTATTTGACCTTTAGCATCAATTTGACAAACTCTAATGAATAGGGCCAATGTGATTAGGCCATTTTGACCCAATACCAAATTTGGGACATGACAAATCCTCCCTTCCCAATATTGCTTGTCCTCAAGCAATTTTAAACATGGGTGTTGAAGAACCTGCTTTCTGTATAATTCTTTGAAGTTGCCATTGAATTGCCCAACCTTGAGTCTTTGAGTTTCCATGAAGATTTTAGAGAGGAACCAACATGCTTGCTGCTGCACTACTCTGATAAAAAACACTTTATTAAGTGGGGAAATCCATCTCCCATACTGCTTGTTTCCCCAAAAAATTTGAAACCAATGAGATAAAAATTATTCCAGGGTCCCATTGCTTGTATTGCACCCGAACAATTAAGAGTGCTCTCCAACCCATACCATCATATAAGAGGATTCCTGGATCCCATTTTCTTGTATGCATTCTTCCAAACATCATGAGTAAAAAATATATATTATCAAAGTACATAACTTCATAATGAAAATTAATATCAAGGAGGTGCTTCATCAAAGAATCATGAAAGTGCTTATACCTCCAAGCAAGTAGACCACCGTTTTCCAAGTGCACACAAGCTTCAAGTGACCAATCAAATCTGCTCCAATGACATATGTGAGGATCCCATGTCCTATAAAGCTGCTCCAAAAGGATGTGATATGCATCAAAATATTCAGCCATGTATTCTTTCATCCAAGAAGTGAATGAAGAATCTCCACTAAAATCTGAACCAAATAATGAGCAGAAAAAACAAGGAGACTTCAAATGACTCAAAGAAGTCTCACCCATACATCCCTGAATGTGATCATCATAAAGATATAACAAAGCATGTGGCTTCCAACAAAAATGTTCTCCAATCATAAATCTATTCACCCAAGTGTTGGATGAAGTTCTTCCAACATCAAATGAATCAAGTGTTGAGCAAGAAAAACCATGAGTCTTCAAGTGACTCAAATGCATATCATAGGTGCATCCATGTAGATGTGCATCATCATAAAGTAATAAAGTATGCTGCTGCAAATGTGAATAAAAATGTGCTCCAACCATATCATACTCCTCATGTGGCACCATCAAAAAGAACCCTTTCACCCATACTTCATTGAGACTAATGTTGCAAAACATGGAATTGTAGGATGTAGGAGAATGAACCAAATCACCCAAATGATAAAAAAGTACAGAAGTTTCATCATGGGGAGGATCCATATGGGTAGTATCATGCAGCTCCTTCAAAAGTGTGAACTCTTTGTCATAGTTTGGTTCCAATGTAGATGAATCATGCTCTTCTTTAAAAATTGCACAACCTTCATCAAGAGGCAATTCAAATTCTTCTTCCACCACATCAAGTGTTTGGATCTCTTCAAGTTCATCTCCAAACACATCAAGAACATTCAAATTTTCACATTTCTCATGATCCACCATGTCATGAGAATCCTCCAAACAATCTACCATTTGACAATCTGAAACATAGGAGGAAAAACAAGTATCTTGCAACTTTTCAAGAAGTTGCTCATTTTGAATTGTGAGCTTATGAATATCCTCATTATTCTTAAAGTATGCATCATGTAACAATTCATTAAGCTCAAACAAATGGTTTCTATCAAAAAGCAAAGACATGAAATTACCTTTGATGTGGCACATTGCTCTTTGAATCTTCTCCATATCTTCAAGGAATGATGTTTCCTCCAATGAAGTAGCTCTCCAACAAGAATTTGACACCAATGCTTGAGTCTCATGGAGAATGCTGAGGGACTCTTGGATCTTCTTTTCATTCATCTTTAAGGACCCTTCAAGAAAATGAGGCTCTTGCAAATGAACCTCCTCATCTTCTTTATTTTTGCTTGGACCAACTTCATGAAGCTCAAGTGGTGATGGGGAAGTTGATCTTGGTTCTTCTTCAACTGCTACAAGGTCTTCATTATCATGCTTAATGGAACTTGGGCTTGCAGCAACACTTTCAAAAGTGATCTCTATGTCACCAACATAGAGGTGTGAGCACCCATCAGTAGGTACTCCTTCATAGTTTAAGCATCCATCAGTAGATGCTCTTTGGTTCATGTCTAAGCTAGAAGGTGTCTCGAAATGATCTTCCATATTTTCAATTCTTCATGCTCTTGTGATGTCTCTTCATTTTTCTCCTTCAAGCAAGCTGATTCATTTTTCCCCTTGTTTTCCTTAGGATCGGTATATTTGGAATCCCTTCTTGAATAAATCTCAAAAGCTCTCATCAAAGAGGACATCATTTCATGCACACATATATGATACTCGCTCCAAGGGTTCTTACAAGAAGGGCATAAACCTTTCTTCACTAACTCCACATCTTCATTTTTGGGCCTATTTTCAAAAACATGTTCAGCATAGTACTCAAAAGACATGGCATTTTGTGTATTTTTGCTCGAAGCAAGATATTCTTGATATTTTTGATATTGTTGGGGCAAGGTTTTATAATTTGCTCTCCATCTTTGGAACTCACTCATAGAATTATCCTTGGTTGGTGTGACACATTCATATTCATCAGATTTAAATTCATAAGAATAATCTTCATTTCTCTTGAAATTGTAAGAAGTGTTGCATGATGGCACCTTTTCCTCATACCATTCACATTCTGCTTCATATTGCTCATAAGCATCTGCATATTCATCATAAGAATTGTACTCATAGGATTCATCATAATAGTAAGACATGGATGCCAATTATTCTTGAATGTATGTACCTAATACACAGGTGCAAGGACCATGCTCTGATACCACTGTAATGTCCCTTGTTAGGAATTTTATTAAAATTGCAATTTTCCACTTTTTTCCTTGGTTCGACCTTTGACTAGTTTCGATCTCTAGGTCCCAAATTTGCCCCAAATGATCCCAAATATTCTGAGAAGGTATATGAATGATATTAGAACATAAATATGTGTTTCAGGGATGCCTTTGTACCTTTAAAACACTTCTGCAAATACTCTTTCAATTCTGGTCAATGTAGGTAACTTTACTAGTGATTTCCCTTTGACTAGTATTGGTCTCTAGGTCTCAAATTGACTCCAAATGCCTTCAAATATTCAAGGAAGGTTTATGAATGATATTAGGAATTGAATATTATGTTCAGGGATAACATATGGCCACCAAAATACCTCTTCAAACTCTCTTAATATTCTGGACCAAGTATGCAATTTTACGAGTAATTTGGGGTTCAAATCCCCCTAAGGTAAGTACTGAAAATGGCTTCCCAAATGCCTCCAAACCCACTCAAATTTATGAACAGAGATAAGTAATGTGTTAAGTATGTTATTAAGGTCTCATATGAACCATTAATGGTTTATTACAACTGTTCTCACCCTCTCCCATTCAACTGCAAAAATCCCCAATTCGACCCTTGGGGAAATGGCACTATTTCTTCTCCCAATGCAATTAAACTGAGTAAAAATGCTTCAAATGCTCAAGTACAGTACATGAAACTTGTATAATACATCCATGGAAGTATATTTATCACAAATATATCATAGAATCATCCATTCATTCGAAATCATCATCAATACATTGGCTCACAACAAGGTAGTGGGGAAATGGCATTGTTCTTCCATTAAAAATGAGATTTATACATTTCTACTTGGAATTTCGACCTGAAACTTTTTGGAGATGAAGAAAAGAGTATTTAATTCATATTAAAAAAGAAATGGGGCATTATAAGCTCCCCCAAAGAGTACAATAGCTCACCAAAAACGCCCTCCCTCAAGGATCAAGAATATGCCATCAAAACTGGAAATGGTTGAAGGAGCGGGCTGCAATAGAAGAAACCATGAGATTCCCTGTAGCTTACACCTGCAAATAAATACTCCATTAAAGCTCCAAATGAAAGGTCTGAATGGCCTTTCCAATTTCCAACTTGGATGGGAATATTTCACCCTCGAAATTGGCTAAGGCAAGAAACTAGTCATCCACTAGCTCTCCCTTTTCACAAATGCAATTGCAAATTCTACAAATGATCAAAAATCCGGTTTCATTCTTTGTTATTGACATTTATAAACTTCTAATGTCCTCCATGGGTCGAATTCCTTCCAAGAGACTCATGCCAACTCAAGTTGGGAAGAGATTCCAAAGAACGCCACTTGTACAACAATTCCTAGTCTCCCACTTCCACCAAATCACATGTGGAAGCATCTTAGCTGTCCTAACACCCTTGAGTGCCCTCTTGGAGTCTATTTTTAGCCCTGACATGTCATATATGTCATATGTCATCCTTCAGGTCTGATTTGTGTCATAGGTGTCATAGCATCTTCATCATTGTTGTCATAGAGCTAGGGAATCTAGCCCAAGTGTCTCACTAGCTCCAAATTGCCTCTTCCTCTTCCATGGGAGTTACTCTTCCTCTATATTTCGACCTTGGATGAGTCATGCAATGAATAATACCTTTTGGACTCCCCCAAGTATGTTACCATTCACCTTGAATTCGAATTGGTGAGAGAATGATGCCAAGTGTAGTGGGGAAATCTAGCCATATGTGGGTCCCACTTCCTCCATGTGTCTTCATGATGAAATGCCACTTTGATTTTCACTTGTATATATTTATTTATCTCCTTTATTAAATATTTATGCCATTCTAATGTTCAAACATCATTTATTATCCCCATTATTCCAAATCCCAAAGCTTCCACCCCAAACCTAGGAAACTAGTAATTTTCCTCCTTGGCAATTATTTGACCTTTAGCATCAATTTGACAAACTCTAATGAATAGGGCCAATGCGATAAGGCCATTTTGACCCAATACCAAATTTGGGACATGACAAAAATAATGATGTGGTCGATGCCTTATCCAAAGAGGCACTTGATGGATCTGCTGGTATTCTCCATTGGGAAAAATGGGTCGAAAGGGAACTTAATCTCTCTGGAACTATGCCTTTTTTCTCTGATGTTATTTAGTTATTTTCCGGTTTGATGTCCAAATTTGATGTAGGGATGTTGGTTCAGCTATGTCTGATTTTTTAATTTTTGGTTGTAAGTATTGCTCAAGCAGTTGGAACAGATGATCCTATTTTTTATAAGACAAGATTCTCATAGTCTATCTTTGTACTTTTTATTTCTACTTGAAATAACATAAGTATATTTTTTTTCCTTGAAAAAACAAAAATTTACAATTAAGTTCATGGAAAAGTATAGCCTCATAAGAGTTAACATTTTTCTTTGTTTTGGAAGGCTAATTATATATATATAGGAAATGAGGTTGTGAAAGCTAAACAATCACCAAACCACAAATAAAGTCGCGTGAGGATAAGGCTAAAAGCTCCACAATAAATTATTTTTAAAGGGATCGTTACAATCAAAGGAGAATAACGTAATCCTTTTGTTTGGCCACCCTATCACTGGAGATCGCTATGGGAGTTTATCAACTCGCATTTTCGGTGAGACTGAGCTGCCATCTCATTCAAAAGAATTAAACACTGCCGCTCAGTCTCCATCTCTTTTAGCACATTAAAGGAATCACACTAACTGCGAGATTTTCCAGAAAGAGAAGAAAAGGCCACATTTTTTGCTATCAAACTGAAACGTGTCCAAAGAACCCATTTGTCAGCTTAAGAAGGGGATCACTCCACTTGCAGCGAACAGAGGAATTAAATGTTGCCATGAATTCATTACAAACAAGATTGTGGAGTTGGCACTCATGAGATTGCAACACGTCAAGATTGGCAACAATAGTGCCACGGGTCACTTGTTGACTTTAGAATGGCACACTATCATATATTCACCCACAGAGATTTTGCCATCAGAGCTTGTTGAGAGCTTATTTCCACATATAGATCACGAGGCCATTTTATATTCGCTAGTCTATGAATCATTATGAATCATTATGAAAGGATGAATCATACATCATCGAAAACTAATAGTCCCATAGACTTGAATTTCACCATACTGAAACTTGAACTTATGTTTATTTTTGCTTAATTTTCATATAATTTTCTCTTTATATTGGATTTTAGTTTCAACTTAATATTTAATTTTATATTAGATTTTAGTTTGAACTTAATATTTATTTTGAGTTCTGGTTTAGTTTTTAATAAAATTTCACAAATGTATTTCTTTGTAATTTTGATTCTAGAGATTTTTGGAGTATAATATCATATTCAAGATTATAAGAATAATATCATATTCAATATTATAGCAAGGAATTGAAAACATTTGAGATTTAGATGTATGATGGTTTATCAAAGCACCTTGGGTAGAGTCAAACTCTACTACATTCACCAAATACTGGTGAAACCGTTATGGGCATGGCATGTCTTAAGTTTAACATACAAGACCGATACAAGTCCCGAGAGATTAAACTCTTCTGTAATGGGCATCTAAGCAGAAGCTATAGCCAACTTTGACGAAGAATCCATTCAATTTTGTGAACGAAGAGATGAAATCTGGGAGAAATGATTCCCAACAACGAAGAGAGGCACATACCCACAAGCAAGAAAACATGCATTCACCACATATTGGTGAAACTCTCATGGGCATGGTGTGTCTTAACAGACAAGACTGGTACAAGTCCTGAAAGATTAAACTCTTCTATAATGGGCATCTAAGAAGAAGCTATAGCCAACTTTGACGAAGAATCCATTCAATTACGTGAACGAAGAAATGCAATTTGGGAGAAAGGATTCCCAACAATGAAGAAAAGCACATACCCATAGGCAAGAAAACATATCTACAGAAATGATCAAATATACAAGCAGAATTTTATAGATATCAAGGCCACCATTATAAAACCTGTCAAGTATGCAACAAGTAATATTCACAAATTATGCCTTGAAAGCAAACTCTAATGCTCATTTTCAACACATATTTTGATTAAGATTCTCCATAATAACCTTAATTCGATTGGGATCCTAGTCCCCTTTTAACAAGCACTACCTTGATTTCATTTGGGCCTGTTCAACAATGATATGAGCTTGTTATGTGCCTTTTTTGGTAAAGTCCTCCATTGGCCTTCCACAAAGGCCTGTATGTATCGGATGAGGAGGATGTCTTCCTTTGGAGACCATGGAACCCTATTGAGTCTGATTTTTTAGCAGCAATGAGTGCGTACTGCCATGCTTTTGGTGTTCTCCTGCATGGTATAATTAAATTTTGTAACTTATTCCCTTCGACTGCACCGATTGTGCTCTGTCTTCTCTCTATCAACCTGTGAAGAACCTGCAATAATTAATTAATGCAAGTACACGAGATAACAGAAATAACCGAACTCAGAATCACTTTTATATTGATCACGGGCCACTTCGAGGGGGCAACCTCCTTTGAGCAAGCTCAATACAATTAACTTCACGGTGCCTTCAATGACCTCAACACACACTTGTATACTAATTCTATGCCCATACTATGAGTCAAAACCATGGGACATATAATACTACGGGACGACTTACAAAGCATATGCGTCCAATACTATGGGTCAATACTATGGGCTAATATAAACTACGGATCAACAAATACTACGGGACGACTTACAGAGCATATGCGTCCAACAACAATATACTAACATAGTAAAGAGAAAGGTTGACATAGGTTCCTAACACAACCCAACAACAACAACCCTAATCAATGAAAACAAATTTCACTATCGTGATAACAAGCCAATGAAAAATCCCATCCCCACTACAATATAACTCAAGTTTCTGATCAGAATACACCAGACACGTTACATGTATGCTAGCTAGGGGTAGGTTAGAAATCTTATAAACATTTATTTGAAACATTAAGAAAGGATTTGGCAATAATTCCATTATAATAATAACATTTTTAATAAAACTGAATTCCTTGGTTTGAACTTGATCTTTCTAAGCTTTCATCTCAGTGGCTTGGAACATGATTGATTCGGTTGGTTATTCAACATACAGGCTCCCAATTTGACTATAGTCACGCAAAACTGTATTTTATGTCTTCTCTTTAACATTGGTGATTCCTTGTGATTGTCATCTTTGGTATGCCTTCTTTTAATTACAAGCTTACTCAAATTCAAAGTTTCATTGTAATTCTTTGAGATTTTCGTATTTATGATGACTTCTTAGTTTCAATCTTAGGGTGAAAACGCGAAGGTGGGAAACAATTTTGTGACAATTTGCTTTTTTTTGTTCTAATTTCCGTTTTCTCGCCCGAGACAAAAGTCAACAAATTTTCTCGGGCGAGAGTTTTACTACTTCTCGGGCAAGACATTAACCGCGGTTAGATTTCTCTCGTCCATGAGTTTTTCCATAGTTAGAGAATTTGTCATTCGAGAGTTTTTAGTTTCTCGTTCAAGAGTATACTAATTTTTTTTGTCAAACTCTCAGACAAATTTCTCGGTCGAGAGTTTTGATTCCTTTTAACGTCTCGGTCGAGACATGTTTAACTATATAAACGCAATAATATTTTCCCGCCATGCGCATTGCCATTTTCAACGTTGTTGTTGTTGTTGTTTGTTTTCTCTCAAACCGACACTGTGCTGAAACAGCGAAGGGAAGGAATCCCACTGCAACTTTGTTTTCTGAAACACCACAGGGAAGGGAATACCACCCATGACAACGAAGTGAATCGCCACAAGAAGAGGACCGCCACCGCCAATTCAATCCAGTCGACCAGATGACCATACCATCAGATGATCGCACACGGGTATGTTTCTCTTTTTCCACAAGCATCTCTATAAAACCCAACCGAATTCAATTTCAAATTTGGCTACCGTTCCTTGGAACTATTCTAATTTCGATCAATTCTCCCTTAAGTTTAGGGTTAGAGGCCGAATTCCTCTTGTGATTGGACCAACGATATATATGGACACTCTTCTTTGGACCCTCTTCCAACTAGAAGTGCATTGAGTGTATTCAGTAGCCAAGATATCACCTACCAAGTCAATAGCCAAGATAACTTCCCTCACTGGGTCGGGGATTTCTACTTCATTGAGCAACCTTAAGTGCAAACAAAGAATCCATGTCAATGTGGCCCTAGTGCGTTGGGAGATTTCACTATTTTGAAACCATTTTGAGAATGATATAAGGCCTCTACCTTGATAAACCCGCATCCTGAGGCTCACCATTATCGAATTCGACATCAATCGAGTGTGAAATTGCATTCCTGAATTCGAAATACTTCTTCATTTGCTGCTACATAATTCAATAAAGTTGGAGAATAATTCCTACCTGCTCCAAAGTACTTCAGAGTGCTGCTACCAACCACATATTACTAGCACTCGACTTCTTTGCACTCCATCAACACTCTTCTTCAGTTAACTCAAGTTTTCCATTCACTTTCTCCTTGAATATTGACCACAATTCATCATTTTTAAGATGTTTTTAGTTAGAAAACCTTGTCTTTCATCTCCTTTAAGGCCTTGTTCATTCCGCTCTATTGTATCGATTTTTACTACAATCCCCTACATGTTTTACAAGCCCACTCCCTGCAACCATATATCATATTATCCAAGGTCGGCCAATATTTTTAGCTGGGGGCAGAGTGATGTTCACATCAAGAGTGAGATAAGTATAATGGGTTAATGCAAATGGATTAATGTAGATGTGAATGATGACAAATTAATAAGGTAGCTAAAGACAGGAGTCAGATGAGGGAAGATAATGCACATGTTTATCATTCTTATTTTCCTTGCACTATGTAGGTGATTTATTTTGACCAGAAAGGACTCTTATCTCACCAAGTACTAGTCTTTTAAAATGTTAATTCTCTTGGATATCATATATCAATTTCATATCTTAAATGACTTAGCACTTCTTTGTAGGATTTTATACAATAGGTATGGCATTGATAGTCAATGCTACATTTTCAACCCAAAATGTTGTCATAGTTGCTCCATTCCATACTTTATAGGGAGGTGTATGGAGAAGAATATTAGATGATACATGTAGTAGCACTCAGGTTACTATGATTCAACAAAATCTTCATAAATTATGAAGTTGTTTGGCAGTGAAATTGAAACTAATAGCTTGCACCAAGTGGAAGTTTCAATTAGAAAAAATAAGATAATGTATCAAGCTCTTGATTGTCAATCATCAAAGAATGACATAGAATCAACTTCCCAATGTATTTCCCACTGTGAAATATATTATGGCCATATTAGCTCACTCTCACATCAAACCATAGAAAAGTATCATTCATACTGAAGGTTGGATTGAGGTAGAGAGAAACATAGATAGTACCATGTTTCTAATGGTCAAATAGAAATGAGTAAGCCTTAGAAAGCTTCAACATCAAAAGGACACAACTTCCCAAGCTACCCAAAACACCAAGAAATGAATGTCTCGTACATTCTTTGCAATGTAAGGGAAAGAGGAGGGAAAGAATGTTCAGATATTCAATAGTCCAACCTAGAAATCATTTAGTCCAAATCAAGTCGAAAATAAGTTTCAAACCTAAAAAGAAAGCTCACATGTGTTTGCCAAAAATGAGTAATTTAACCTTGATAAAATTTATTTATATTGAACTCTAAATTCTTTACTTCTCTATTCGTTCCCATTCTTCAATATTTAATTATTCTTATTTTCCTTGCACTATATAGTTATTTTATTTTGACCAAAAAGGACTCTTAGCTCACCAAGTAATGATCTTTTAAAATGTTAATTCTCTTGGATATCATATATCAATTTCATATCTTAAAATGATTCAGCACTGCTTTGTAGGATTTTATACAATAGGTATGGCATCGATAGTCAATGCTACATTTTCAACCCAAAATGTTGTCATAGTTGCTCCATTCCATACTTTATATGGAGGTGTATGGAGAAGAATATTAGATGATACATTTATTAGCACTCAGGTTACTATGATTCACCAAAATCTTCATAAATTATGAAGTTGTTTGGTAGTGAAATTGAAACTAATAGCCTACACCAAGTGGAAGGTTCAATCAGAAAAAATAAGAGAATGTATCAAGCTCTTGATTATTAATCATCAAAGAATGACATAGAATCAACTTCCCAAAGTATTTCCCACAGTGAAATATATTATGGCCATATTAGCTTACTCTCACATCAAACCATAGAAAAATATCATTCATACTGAAGGTTGGATTGAGGTGGAGAGAAACATAGATAGTACCATGTTTCTAATGGTCCAATAGAAATGAGTAAGCCTTAGAAAGCTTCAACATCAAAAGGACACAACTTCCCAAGCTACCCAAAACACCAAGAAATGAATGTCTCGTACATTCTTTGCAATATAAGGGAAAGAGGAGGGAAAGAATGTTCAAATATTCAATAGTCCAACCTAGAAATCATTTAGTCCAAATCAAGTCGAAAATAAGTTTCAAACCTAAAAAGAAAGCTCACATGTGTTTGCCAAAAATGAGTAATTTAACCTTGATAAAATTTATTTTTATTGAACTCCAAATTCTTTGTTTCTCTATTCGTTCCCATTCTTCAATATTTAATTATTCTTATTTTCCTTGCACTATATAGTTATTTTATTTTGACCAGAAAGGACTCTTAGCTCACCAAGTACTAATCTTTGAAAATGTTAATTCTTTTGGATATCATATATCAATTTCATATCTTAAAATGACTCAGCACTGCTTTGTAGGATTTTATACAATAGGTATGGCATCGATAGTCAATGCTACATTTTCAACCCAAAATGTTGTCATAGTTGCTCCATTCCATACTTTATAGGAGGTGTATGGAGAAGAATATTAGATGATACATGTAGTAGCACTCAGGTTACTATGATTCAACAAAATCTTCATAAATTATGAAGTTGTTTGGTACTGAAATTGAAACTAATAGCCTGCACCAAGTGGAAGGCTCAATTAGAAAAAATAAGAGAATGTATCAAGCTCTTGATTGTCAATCATCAAAGAATGACATAGAATCAACTTCCCAAAGTATTTCCCACGGTGAAATATATTATGGCCATATTAGCTCACTCTCACATCAAACCATAGAAAAATATCATTCATATTGAAGGTTGGATTGAGGTGGAGAGAAACATAGATAGTACCATGTTTCTAATGGTCCAATAGAAATGAGTAAGCCTTAGAAAGCTTCAACATCAAAAGGACGCAACTTCCCAAGCTACCCAAAACACCAAGAAATGAATGTCTCGTACATTCTTTGCAATGTAAGGGAAATAGGAGGGAAAGAGTGTTCAGATATTCAATAGTCCAACCTAGAAATCATTGAGTCCAAATCAAGTCGAAAATAAGTTTCAAACCTAAAAAGAAAGCTCACATGTGTTTTCCAAAAATGAGTAATTTAACCCTGATAAAATTTATTTATATTGAACTCTAAATTCTTTGTTTCTCTATTCGTTCCCATTCTTCAATATTTAATTATTCCTTTCCTTATAGGTCTCTGTGATTTCTTCTCATCCAACTACTCCCAATACTCTTTATTTGCAATCTATAAATTGAGCTTTATACCCTCAATCACTAAAATATGTGTTCAAGATTATCCACTAGGATAATACAAACTCTAATCGATCAAATCGCTTTGGAATTCTAAACCAAATTGTAATAATTAGGCTCCAAGGTTGTTAGGTTTCAAATATTTAACTAGGAATATCACAAAATTTTAAATATCTCACTTGAATAACACCCAAAATGTGGATCTTCATGATTACAACCAAAGATAACTTGAACTAGTAATAATGATGACATAAATTGGATATCAATTAACCTAAACATATTTAAACATTTAATAGAAATGGCCTTAAACCATAAAATATTTCACTTAGAAATGAACCACAATTGTATGATTACACACAAGTAGTAGTAGTGCCCCGTATTGGAATATATTTCCATTAAAGCTAATTCATTGCAATGTATTTTATAATGTTAAATTTGATCATTGAACACTTAATTTAGTTTAACTTTTTCAAAATCCATATTATACCTTTATTTTCCACCTTAGGTTCATTGGACACCCCACTTCATTTCCTATATGAGACACTTACCGTTACACCTTTCTCTAGCCTCATTTTTTCCACTTTTTTTCCACCATCGCCCTCTATGTGATTCTAGGGGGGCGATGGTCAGTCTACCATACCTCCCTGTACACTTGCAAGGGAGTGACACCATCACCCCCTACATGCCTTGAGTGTTGATGTATATGTAACTTTGGAATGTATTTCATATATGTATATTGTACTCCTATAGAGATGGTATTATTCCTCTATACGGAAGTGTTTGTATTCCTATAGAGATGTTATTATTCCTCTATACGAAAGTATTCCTTGGGTTTGTAGAGTTGTATGAAATTCCTAGAGTTCTAGTTGTTTCGAAAACCTATGCAGTTGATTCCATAAATTCTACCATAAAATAGATCTCTTCCCATCTCTAATATTCTAGAAGCAGTGTTCTTGGATGATATCGCTATTTTTGGAAGAACTGTTCCAAATTATGGATCCTTTCCTTTCACCCTCCATTCATATGAGTTCTGAGTCTTGTATTCCGAGGGGTACTTGATCTTCCAGAGCTTTCTGCATTGTTCATTTTTTCTCACCTCTTTAGGTATAGTTAGAAATTGACAATTGATTTTTAGTATCTCTACCTCTTTCTTTGCACAAGAATACTTAGTCTTGATCGCTTCATTTCTAGTATTAGAATCTATTTCTTATAGGTTTAGACATTTGATCCTCTCGAGTCCATTGGCATTAGAACATCGTATTATATATATGCAATATAGCACTTTTGATTATAGAAGATTTCAAAGAGATTAGTTGTTTGAAAGTCATTTCCAGATTTCCTTTTCTTGCATTTTGTAGTTTGCTTTAGTAGCTTAGTCAACCTCTACCAGAATAAGACATCAAAGATCAAGATCTAACAGGGGAGATATGATCTTGTGGTCCAATTCTAAGCTAATCATGTGGTGTTAGTGTACCTCGTTGTTTGATTTGGTTTTATTACATTTTGAAGTGTGCTTGCTAGCTTTAATTTAGGCTATAATAGGTTCTAATCTTGCATTTAATGTGCCTACATCTCTAAGTTTATGATTAACCTGGTTGATTTCTCATTTTGTCTTAACAAGGACACATGGATCATCCAGAGACATCTATCATCAATGCTAGACAAAGTCATGTGATGCAGTCAGGTATATTCGATTGTTAATCTGAAATATATTTATCTTGTTTGACACGTTTTGACATGTTTATTAATCTGTGGAAAATTCTTATCATGCACAGCTTCACAGCTTCAGAGTGAAGCAAACTTGACTTCTATGCAACAACACTCCATGAGGTCATCGTCAGGTAAATTCAATTGTTATTCAATTTATGCTCAAGTCTATATAATCATAAATATTTTTTTACACAACTTTCTAAGATCTTGTTGTGTACATCTGGTGTCTCTCACAATGACAGACGTCTATCTGAGGGGTCTACAGGTGCCGGTGGACAATCTCAAAGGACACACTTAGTGTCTTGTACGCCATCGCCAGGTAGAGATTGTTTACATACATTCTGACTAGAATTATTGTTTGACATGTTTTTTAATATGTGGAAAATTCTTATCATGCACAGCTTCAGGGTGAAACAAACTTGACTTCTATGCAATAACACTCTGTGAGGTCATCGTCAGGTAAATTCAATTGTTATTCAATTTATGCTGAAGTCTATATAAACATAAATATTTTTTTACACATCTTTCTAAGATCTTGTTATGCATAGGTGGTGTCTCTCGCAATGACAGACGTCTATCTGAGGGGTCTACAAGTGTCGTTGGACAAACTCAGAGGACACCCTTAGTGTCTTATATGCCATCATCAGGTAGAGATTGTTTACATACATTCTGACTAGAATTCTTGTTTGACATGTTTATTAATTTGTGGGAAAATACTATCAAGCAAAGGTTCACAGCTTCAGGGTGAATCAATCTTGGCTAGTATGCAGCTTCACTCCCTGAGGTCATCATCAGGTAAATTCATTTGTCATTCAATTCACGCTCAAGTCTATGTAAACATAAAACTTCTTTTACACAGCTCTTTCTAAGATCTTGTTGTGCACAGGTGGTGGCTCTCAAAATGATAGACGTCTGTTTGAGGGTGGGTCTACAGGGACCGTTGGACAACCAGAGATGGCACCCTTAGTGTCTTATTCTTCAGATACGCCATCGCCAGGTAGAGATTGTTCACATACATTTTGACTAGAATTTTTGTTTGACATGACTGTTTTATTTGTGAAAAATTAAATGATTTTTCCTATAAACTTACATGTGATTGCCAATATTTGGTTTCCTACAGGGGCTTCTGGACATTCTAACGATAATGATGGTTTAGGAGACTTTATTCCTATTTCTCACCATGTTCATGATAATGCAGAGGTTCCAACAAGTATTTAAAATGAACACATTTTATTTAAATGTTTATAATGTGATTGACAAATTATATATATAGTTTTTAATACTTGCACATGCATTTTACTTCTTACAAGGTTTGTTGCTACTGATCCTAATCCACCTCCCTAGATAAGGAGAGGTCGTCGGGTGCATCAGTATGCTCGCAATGAAAGATATGATCCTCTTTACAGTCATCCTAGAGATGTTCTCTAGGAGACTCCTTGGGAAGACAACATTGCTATGTTGACTTTGGAAGAGATGAAGGAGCATTCATCGAGATTGCAAGTAGAACTTGACACTTCAAATATCTCTTTTGGTTCTCAACATTGTCTCCAGATTGTTTTTCACAATATGAACAGTTTGATCGAGACATATCTTGGGATTGGACCATCAACCCTTATTTTTCATGACATGATGCATAGGAAGCAGTTGTCAGTGATGGGTCGCCACAAGTTTGAAGAAATAAAAAAAGTTGTCACAAAAGAAATGGTCTTTTCATGTTTTGACTTGTAGCCTGAAGACAAAAAATGTCTAAAGATTGCAAGATTCAATGATCCACTAATTGCACCCCATATTTATTCCAGGTTCCCGTGTGCATATGGGAAGTTCCCTAATAATGACGAGGTTCCTCAGTGTTTTGTTAAGATGCTGATTGCAGAGTTCCGGTTCACATGGACCCTGACTATACAGATACAGGATCCAGTTTCTATGGTGCTGGAAACGGTCATGCATATGAACGACCTGATGCACGACGAGATGTTCAATATAGGTGTCTGATGCCTCGATTAGTACAGCCACATCCTAGATTCGTTGCTTTGCCAGAGGAGTTGGAAATGACATCCCAAATAGAAAGAGGGGTGAGGGAAGAGATAAAAGAGCGTGTTGGGTCTGCATTGGCAAGGGTGGAAATCGGCATAAATACTTTGTCATCTTCAACTAGTATGGATGAAATCCCATTTGATGATTATTCTGATGATCGCTTGAGTAGCATGACTCGATTAGAGCTTCAGCAGTATGCAACGTACTGTAGAGATAATTATAAGTGAGTCATCGCTGGACAAAATCAAAACAGAGGCATGGTACGTAAATATGCAATAATATTTTTCAATTTATTATATGAAATATAATTTTATTATTCTCCAAATCTAATGTCTATAAATTATATGGAATTTATGCAGTATACCAGATTCATGAATGATGACAACTTTGATGATACATATTTTATTGACCGGTCAGAAACAGAGGCTAGTGGCATGAATACGCATGTTGAGGAAATTGTAGTTTCTCAATTTCCACAAGGGACACAGGTATGGATATTCATATTTCATGTCTTCTAATCATTGGTCTTAGCTTTAGCTTAAAAGGTTTACCTCCTGGTTTTATGGGTATTCTATGTTATATACATAATACTGAATTTATATTCATGGTATTCTGGGTATTATGTGCATTTGTTACTGTTAAAAATGGTTGTTCATGCCCAGATTCTGAGATTAGGGATTTTTCATGCCTATAATACTAGCCAAAATAGCTCCCAATGTGCACATAAATCAGAATTAAGAGGTTTTTTATTGTTACGATCCATAAAACTATCCAAAACAAGCTTAGAACTGCCCAAAATTAATGTAACTTCTTGTTTGATGGCTGGTATATGTTTGTAGTCATTTTCATCCATGTAGAGACATGTTATTTGACTGGTGTACACATTACTTAATTGCCAAAATGAGGAATTGTAGTTTAGGGTATGAGGAAGGTACTATCACAAGCAAAAGGTGTCACAAATATGCCCTACATGCTGCTTGTAGCTGCTACCCAAAATACCCATGGATATATGTTTGTGCAAGGTGTTGAAGAAGACATATTCCCTCATAGATTCACCAAGAATGATCCATACCTTTTCCTTTCATAAATCCCTTAAATCATAACGGATCTCATCACAATGTAGTGGATCATGCAAATCATGAATTGTAGGAACAATGGGAATAAATACTGGTGGACGGCTTAACACTATGACCTCATTAGTGAACCAATGCCCCATTGGCCACTGGTTCTGAACAATGAGTGTAATATCTCCTACTATATCTATAATTAGAATACAGTGGTGACTCAATAAGATACGAAAAATTATCTCGTGGTGTCAATTCAAAAAAATTTGTGATGAAATTCCATTCTTAAGCCCATTCATTCGTGTAGTATCACGACAAGTGACCTTTTTGGGAAGTATTGCTGACGTATGGAACATTACATGATTCATGCTCAAGATAGTTAATATCAGATGTTATGCTTTAGTGTCTAAATACTTTCCCCCAGGCATCCTTGTGATCCCCACTGTGCCTCCTCCTAGATGCGAAGCTCAGTTAACTGAATGGACATCTTCTGTCTTCACAGCGTAATGCAGCTCATAGCATATGTTAATTGCCTTGGTTTTAGGGTGTAACCCTAGTTGCAGGAAATGTGTTGTATAGAGTTGTACCATGTGTGTTTCTATACCAAAGCGTTGAAATGTGTGTGGTATGGCCCTAAAACATGTTTATGGGCTGTACCAGCGTTCATATGACATGTTTTGAAAAAAAATTAGCTGATTGTTTACTCTATTTTTCATTATCGACCAAAAATGCTGGCAATTAATGGTAATGTTTAAAAGTTGACATTTCCTTTATCGTTTTTATTTAACCTTTCAATGGAAATTTTAAAAATTTAAGTAAAAGGATAGAAAAAGGAAAGATAGAGGAAATGGAAACCTTTTAACATTACCATTAATTGTTTCAAAATGTTTGATAGTAGTTCCAACCTCATGGGACTTCATATGGAGAAAGTAGAATTTCATATCCCATTCAAAACTCAGCAGACTTAGCAGTTTTGACGGTTTCAAGATTGGCAGGATTGCAGCATTTTCATTGGATTCTATCATGTATGAGGGTATGGGATTGTCTTTTAATCAAGAGTACCAAGCCCTTTATGCCCCTCATTGTTGATGGTGCTGATTGTTGAACTCCTTTGCCATTCCCTTAGCAAAAATATACCCTCCACTCAAACTGAAGTCATTGATTAGCCATGTTGAACTTTTTCTACCATATTTCAAGGCTTGGATTTGGCAGTTTCGTCAAAATTGGATGGTGCTGACTAAATTTAATTGCAGATTGCAATAAGATGGAGCATAAATAGTGAGGGATAGAGGTTATGGAACTGGTATGCTCATTCTCATTAAAAATTCATTTATTTACCTTTACAGACTTCTTGCCCAAGTGCCACTCTCAGACTTGGCTTCTGCAATGCTTACGGTGTTTGGTTTGCAACTGTAAATTTTCAAGCTTAATTCAGGATACAATAAACTTTAAAATTTATTTTATATAAATGTGTAGATCTGACAACTTTTATCAGCAATAATGCAGAAACTAAAAACTGTAGAGCAGTAGTAGATAGTGCACAAAATAGAGAGTCACACAAAGACATAGGAAATTACCCTGGGGAATCCCAAAGTGAGAGAAAACCCCAGAAAACAATCTTTCTTATTTGCAAAGATGATAGAGCTGGAAATACAATATAAACCCAGCTACATTGGCTTACATTCAAAAGAGAAGATGTTGCTCAAGTTTAGCATAATGCTAGCATACTTTCTGAGGAAGTGCCATGAACTGAAAATCTGATCATAAAATTATTTGCAGCAGCAATAGAGAGAGTGAACGACAATAGATAATAGTCTTTCAATCAACAACTTAGAATGAGTAACACCGATGTGAATAGAATTATAGCATTAAGTAGACTTTTCTTTTGGAGTTATCCTTGCATGACTTGGTTAACTCGAATTAGCTTCAATGACAACTCGCACTTGCAACTTGAATTAGCAACTTACACTTGCAACTTGAATTAGCTTTAATGACAGCTCAGACTTGTCTTTGAACTTATCTTAGTAACTCGACTTGACATTGATGATAACTCAAAAGGTCTTGTCCTTATTATCACATTTATGCTTAAACGTTTTCATGATAAATCTTCAGTTTAGTCAAATTTAGGCCTCCAAATGATGTTATCGCTGCTATAGGATGGTGATAGCAATTGCATACTTGGATTATGCTTGTGTTCCTTCAACAGTTTCATTATTGCGTACAATCATGTTTCTTCTCTACTAGTGTAGATGTTTCCCTTGGACTACATATGAAGAACAACTAGTTGACTCTTCAAAGAACTTACCCAGAACTATGAAACAAAGCTCCTTTAACTGTTGGTCAATGGCTATATAGCTTGTATCTTCTTGTGTGCTACCATTTCACTTTTCATTGGAATGCTCTCACATCTAGGTGAATTTATGCTTGCTATTATGAGTTTGATGGTCTGGAAATTCCATTATTTCATTATTGTTTGGTATAGTAAGACCTGTCTAAAAATGGTGTATCGACAGTTCTACAATGAGCACCCAATTTTCCCATTATCATTCTTCTCTAAATAGGCCTGAAATAATGATCCTTTTGTTAAGGGTTCATATAATTACTACTTTTTCTATATGGATTGCATGATTGGAACATGAATGTTGTTGATTATCCATGTCTTATACAAGCTGTCACAAAATGCTACCTAGAATTACCCCTTTAACATTGAGTGGTCAGATTATCAAAATGTATTATTATAGATTCCAAGTTGTAATCATTTTAATGAGGGTGGACAAATCATATTTTAAGTCCCAACGCACTTTAAATTTTGAATTTTGTGAGTACATTTCCTTTTATTTATATAGGTTCCTTTAGTACACATTAGGGCTACCTATGAGTGTAAGATGATGATTGTTATAGCAAATCCAACCTCTAGAAATATGTCTTCAAATAGGTATTTATCCCCACAGTTTACATCTCCTATGATTGTTGGTTCTAATTGCTTAATGAGATGTTTAACACCATCACAAAACAAAATCGCCTCCAGTATAAAAAATGAAGGAGCTTAGTTTGTCCATGGAACCCTCCTTAGAGGGTGTGTACAGGATTATCCTACAGGATTATAGTTTGTCCCAAAACTTGTATATATATATATATATATATATTAACTTTTCATTTTGACTTTGCAGCCCACAAAAAACCAAGAGCCATTGGTGTTCCGGTTCGAAGGTTGAGATCGATGTGCTCTACTTGTAAATCAATTGTCACCATTTTTTGTGATAGTAAGAAATGACCAAGGGCATGACGATCATTTTTGTTTACTTGAACATAGTTTCCTTGTGACTGAGCTACTGGTGATCAAATTATTTGGTTATGGCAGGTATTGGAATATCACTTTTGTTTTTGTCAAGTATGGTTAGAAACTGTGTGGTTACTCGCATATCTGATCATCTTATTCCTTCCTCTTGCAGCATCTCGAGTGAATCCTTGTCATCTATCCTATTTCAAGTTTTGCGGCCGTTTGATGGTCTTGTGGCAGCTGTTATGCTACTTTTCACCCTGGATGATTGTCAATGTCAGTTTTGATTTGCTTTGCCATGTGTCAATATCATCCTACTGCAGCAACAGATGAGGTTGATCAGCTTTCATAATGCTTTTATGTTTTTCTTTCATAATGCTTTTATGTTTTGCTTGTTTATTAATGCTAAAGCACAACAATTGATTAGAATTTTGCTTGGTTGTTTCAGAACTGGGATAGGCAAGATCCATCTCAAATTGTCACTGAGATGTGTGGCTTTGCTACAATCCTTTCTGGCACATTTTTGTTGCATAAGACCAAAGATCTCGAGGACAATTCATCTAGTGTAACATGTATTATTTTTTCCTTCTTCTATTAACATTGTTACCTTTTGAAGCATTATGGTACTTATCGCAGTTTCATCTCATGCATTTAGTTCATCCTCACGTTTACAATAGTGTAACTTAAATATATATTTGCAGGTCTGTCACCATCGTTCTCTTCCCGCGGCTCAAAGCATTCTTCAGAGAATGGATGTACCGCTGAGGAGATTCCTCTTCGTCGCCAAGAATCTTTTCGGTGATGCTTTTTTGTTACAGATAATCAACATGGAATTTTCATGTCATGCTTTTAAAAGAGTTACCATAATGTAATTAGAGAATATTGTTTGTTCTCAATCCCTCGTCTTTATTTCAACCAATTCTTCTTATTCTTTTCAGAGTGGGAGATTATGATAACTAGTTCAACAAGTTCAAAGTGGAAGAATTAATGCATAGTTGAGTTGTAAATGAAACCGTACAGATATGTCTATACTTGCTCCACATTCATCCACGAAATAAACTGAAAGCCTTATAACGTTTTGTGGCACCATCTAATTCGCCACCATACATTATAAAAATGTGAAAATATGCAATTCGATGATGGTTGATCTTCAGTCATATCCTTCTTATTATTAACTGGAGCAGATGCCCAGATGAATGCTTCTAATACATTTTCCATTTCTTTGCCATTACGCTTTTGAGAAGTCAAAGGTTGCGGCCTTCTTTACCCTCCAATAGTGGTGGTAATTTTGTTTTGAGAAGATAATGGAATGTAGCAGTGCTCATCCCAATCTTGTTCATGCTTCCATTGTTGTAGTCATGTATTTCAATTGCATTGCACTTAATATGGATGGAATCTTTTTTGCTGGAAAAGTAAACATCAAGGTATAGTGTAAATTACTAAATTCCAAATTTATGGTAACAACATGATAATCCGTAATGAAATTGCCAACCGAATTTATGGTAACAATAGGCTAATCCCTAATGAAATTTCCCACCGACAATAGCCTTGGTTCAATGATGAAGTCAGTGGAGTATTCAGCCATCCAAGAGGGTTCCATTTTCATTGTGTTCTACCCCATCCAAATGGGAGGGTTTGACGATGAATTCGGTGGAGTATTCAGCCATCCATGAGGGTTCCATTTTCATTGTGCCCCATCGTAAAAGGAGCTTCATGCAAAGTGAGATATTCATCGGTTGTTGGCCATTTTAATGTTGTACATGAAGATGTGTTGATGCGGTTTGTTATGATGTCTCTAACTTGTGGTATAAGGATTTACCTGTGCAGGTAGTATTGATTCATTATGGGCTGTCATTTGGAGGACCCTAATGGCAATGATGAGGATGAAGAGGAAGTTGCATGGGATATTCCTCTTGATTTTGACTCCACATCTGGAAAGGAAGAGGATGATCATGAACCTCATGATTTGCATGACCTGCATCTCGAAGTTCCTGTTACCCCCCCAAATTCCCTAAGTACCAAAGTGGAGGTAGCATACACAAGCACAGGTATTCCAGATCCTGTGTGCCAATCAAAGCTTTCAAATTATGGACTGCTAAAGAAGACAAAGATAGGCATATGCTTGAAGGATGGAAGATTGTTGGAGGTTGAAACTATCAGAATCCAAGGTGGTTTGTAAAAGGAAGCTGCTATAGCACTTGAACCTTACTGTTTTTATGCATATTTTCAGAGCATGAAAGGAGTCATGACGTAATTTAAGAGAAGATTCCTGTTTGTAGAGGATCGCTAGGATAACATGTATTCCAGCATTGTGTTATGGTTATTGTAGTTAGTTCAGCACTAGAAGTAGCTTAAACAACAAAGTTTCAAGTATATTTGGGAAAAAAAACAGCAACTAGAGGATAGAACTACCAATTTCCAGGGATGATGTGAGTATCCAGCAAAAATAGTACACTGAATGAGTCCCAATCAGAGCTAAATTAGCTAGCAGTTACAGCAGAATGGAGAGCCCCTAAACTATTCAGCTGCTACAACACTTCCTTTGTCAAAGAATTATTTTCTTTTCTAAAGCTTTGAAGGAATTTAGTCACAAACAATATAGCAAAAAACTTCAATATACTCTGCATGATTGGATAAACAGGTAATATCTTGCAGCAACAAAAGAGAGTATGAGTGTATTTAATTACTATTATTTACATTAATAATTATTAATATAAATAATAGTCTTATGGTATACTACATAGTTCCTATTATCGATTTTGAAATTTGTTTTATCTGTATCATACTCTAACCTAATAGAAATTGTTGAATTCATCTCCAGTGAAGATAATGTGGAGGAATTGTCATTTTCTCATGACCTCTGTGTAGGTGGTGACTGTTTCATGATGTTGAAATGTACAAATGCTAAACATTTAGTGATCCCATATGTAAAGGTATGAACATGTATACTCTCTGGCATGAATATTTCATGGATAAATTTTACCTTGATAATTTGTAATGTTATCCATTGCAACTGACCTTGATGAATCTATTGTAGGTTTTTGCAAGAGTTTCCCCTGAGCAAAAAGAACTCATATTGACAACTTTGAATACATTGGTAAGAATGAAATTGATGTGTGGTGATGGTACAAATGATGTCGGTGCTCTCAAACAAGTAGGGAATGGTGACCTTTTTCTTTTGCATCAATAACTTTGGCATGCAAAATAGAGCTGATTGTTTTTTCACCGATGACTCATTCAAAATTTTGAACAATTGCAGGCTCATGTTGGTGTAGCCCTTTTAAATGCAATCCCGCCTACCCAATCATCCCAAAACTATACGTTGGCGCAATCATCAAATTCTGGGGGTAAAATAATAAATCCGGATTGAAGATTGAAGAGTGGAGCACCTGATTCTGGAAATGCCAATGCAACTGATGGAGGACAAGCAGGAAATACATCCATTAATCAGCCAGTTTGAACTTTGGCATTGCCTGCTGGATCTCAAGCATCTCATGGTTCAACTAGCAATTGTCAACTTACTCCTGTTGAGAGACAAAGGCTAAAATTGAAAAAGATTATGGATGATTATATCACTATATTCAACAAGAACTGGCATTATCTGATATTCAGTCTCTAGATGAAACCTGTACAAAAGCCATGTATGTTGATTTGAAACGGAAGGAAATGAAAGCATTCTTAACCTTTTTCTTTTGTCAAGTGGCCCTTGATCTGTGGCTTCAACCTTTATAACAGGCATGCCACTTCAACTGCTTAGTCAGATGTCTTGTTCTGTTGTTCAAGGCCTCCTTTCACTATGTAAATGTTGTAGCTCATGTCTTGTTCAATGCACCCTCTAGATTTCGTGGCAATCCTTCTGTTATGGTGTTGACAACGATTTCTCTATGCAATAGTGCCTCTGCAACCATTGATCTATTTTGGCCTTGCTACAATGTGTTTTTTGGAGTATATTTATATTAATTCTTCCAAAATTTTGGATTTTTTGGGGGGTTGTTCAAGCTAAGCCGACCTGTGTGTATTTTCTACAAGGATTGAGTGATAGAGCTTATCATTGACAATAGGATTAGAAGAATCTTATTTCAGCAAAGTTGGTCGACAACCTTCAATTGCCCATTACTGTGCATCCATACCCATACTACTTGGTATGGATCAAGAAGGTGGGACAACCAACACTTGTTTCTCACAAATGTAGCATTGCATTTGTATTTTGTAATCATCCCTTCCAAAATATAATTTATTGTGATGTTATTCCACTCAATTATGGTAGTCTAATTCTTGGCCCTCCTTGCTAGTATGATTTCTGGGCTCTCTTTGATGAGTATCACAATACCTACAAGTTCCATAATGAGTATATAAATTCACTTATTCTACTTCCAATTCTTTAATTTTTGGTAGGCAAGTTGTCAAACAAGTAAATATGAACAGTTCAAGACTCTTTGTATCATTCGTGAAGCTAAGGAAGACAATGCTAATAAGCTCCCTCCTGCAATTATATATATTTTTGTACTCTGATGTTTTTTATCAACCAAGAGGGCTCTCTCCCATTCGGTCCATCCAACACTGCATCAATGTTATGCTAGAATCCTAGTTTCCCAAATCCCCCCTTATCAAACCAGAACCATTGAGAGTGCAAAGATAGAGTAGAACCATTGAGAGTGCAGAGGTAGAGTAACAAATATAATAGTTTCTTGGGGAAGGAAAAATGCATCCTAGCACCTCTTATCACGACTCTTTTGCTCTCATTGTGCTTGCAAAAGAATATAATGTTGATCGTTATGCATTGATTATTAGGCATTCAAAAAAACAATAGTGAAGAACCGTTACCCCTTTCCCCAGATAAGTGATCTACTAGACCAACTAAATGGTGCTACCAAGATCAATTTAACCTCAATATATCACTAAGTTTCTATGAATTCTCAAGATGTATGAATATAGTTTTCAAGGTAAAGTTTGGACTTTATGAGTGGTTGATTATGCCTTTTGGCTTGACCAATGCATCCAACACATTTCGGCTTATTGATGACATTTTTCGGCCACATATTGGTGGTGGCATTCAATATCTTCATGATATTTTGGTAAACAGTAAGACTCAGGAGGATCACTTATGACATGTATGTACAATGTTGGATTTGCTTTTCAAGCACAAACTTTAGTAAGACTCAGGAGAATCAGTTATGACATGTACGTACAATGTTGGATTTGCTTTGCTAGCACAAACTTTAGGAAAGAAGAAGACTTTTTTGGTTATCCATCATGTATTTATAGGCTTCCACATCAATGAGGATGGAGCTTATTTGGATCCAGCCAAAATCAAAATCATCAAGAAAGTTCATTTGCAATTATTTTTATATCATCCACCCTTTTCATTAGCTTCAAAATCATATGACTTTCACCTGGTGTCCAACAATTGTTTTATTGTATGGAAAGACACTATTTTCTATACTCCAATGCTTTCTCTGCTCAATTTACAACAACATTTTGAGCTTGAGACCGATGCCTCACAGTATGCTAAAGCAGGGCATTTTTAACTTCGGTTTCAATGAGCATTTAGAAAGACAAAATACCAAGGTGTAAACTTATCCCCTATTTGAAGATATTAGACTGAGAGAGATCTATTCTAGTTTGTTTTCTGAATGTTATAATAATTATTAATTTAAAAATAGATAAAAGATGAGATACTTTTTTACATTGTGAAAATTTAAAAAAATAAAGGTCAAACATTGGACATTTTAATTTATCACCATCATTCACATTGTAGACCCATAACACAAATATCTAACCTCCTATTATATTTTTGCTCATTTACAACAAATTAATATGTGAAAAATAAATCTATATTTATCTTATAGAGAGCATGGGTATCTCATAAATACATATTTACCCCTACTCGCAACAAAATTCTACATCTTCCATTTAAAGATGTTAATATTTTTTTTTCAAAGTAATTTTTTTAGATTATAGTCCATATTTCTATTTCATTATTTATCCTTAACTAAGCAAGTGATTACAATGTTTAAAATAAATAAATATAAAATAGCCATATTTTGGGTTATTCTTCTAATATGATATTTATGTTTAAAAATGTTTTTAATAATATTTCCTTAGTTACCAAATCCTTATCAAACAAATAGGAATGGCTCTATACATTCACCCTCTCTCATGCCTAGAGATCAATTGGAATTACCAACATATACTACTTCATAAAATTTAAGTAGGTGGTTGCAAACTTGTTATAGCGAAAGAGATATATAGACCTATTACTATAAGTTTTATGCTGGTGAGGATAATTGCACTATGTAACCTTGGAGACAATTTATATTGGAGTAAAAATAAAATTCTAGGGTTTGAAATTGGAGGCATATTGATGTGAGAAATATATTCTATTCATAATATTCCACATTTTTCCATGCAAATTGAGGATGCTCATTATTGTTGACCTTTTTCATGACAAAGACAAGGTGATTCATCCTTCAATTTATCAAGAGATCTATTCACCCTTGTATTCACCATTATCTTTGGATTCATCACAAGATATGTATTGCAATGGAACAAATGGCATGAAATGCAGGAGGAAAATATTTTTGTAGAGGTGCAGGAACATAATAGACATATGGTATGTGTTGCGGTATAAATCTAAGCTTTGAAGGAGATGAAAAAAGCATCAGAGTCCACATGAAAGCACAAAAGTCTCTATACTTGGAACTATAAAGAAAAATGGGCTCATTTTCTTATAGGGTTGATCATATAACAAAATTTCCATGCATGTCCTTGAAGGGCTTTCGATATGCTTCCACTCCCCCTATTAACACTCAAGGTGGTACACTCTAGGTTGGGACTATGATTGTTAAGGAGGAAAACAATTTGGAGGAAGTTGTAGTGATCCTAACCTAGAAATTGAACACAAAAAATATATAGAACCCTTATACTTTATAAATAACCAAAGACATTCAACATAAGAATAACACCAAGATATAGAGAAAAGACCCTTAAGGTAGGGTAACACCATCAATTATTCCTTATGGAATGAACCACTCCATAATCCATGCTTGTTATAATAAAATTGATCCAGCATATCTCATACAAGGATAGTCATGTATATTTATACTTTCTCATGAGTATTCCTAAGAGGCCTATGCCAACTACCCCTTATTATTGTATTATTTCCTTTAACTACCTAGAGGAGCTATTTATTACTTATCAAATACCAAGTGGGCCTATTCCATAATTATGGCCACATTACATATATTATCCCCTTGGATACATCAATAATATAGTTTTTAGTCTTATTTGACCCCATCCCAATGTAAGGCTAAATGAGACCACTCATTTCATGTTTGGATTGGACTTAGGAAAATATATCAATAGCAAAAATATTTAATATTGTATATGAAGAAGTTGATTAATGTTAAATTTTGGCTAGCTCACGGGGTAGAGTAATTGGTAATGAGTAATGAGATGAGAAGTTGTAAATGGAAGGTCATAGGTTTAAATCCCCTTGGGTACTTACTTACAAAAAAAAATGTTAAATTTTGGCTAGTTCGAAATATGATCTTGCGCACTAATTTTAACTATGACCTTCACTCATGGCATGTTTGGTTTGTCGCATGGCACGCTTAGGTTGTCACACAATGTCTTTATAACAATGTCAGGTGTCCCAAAGGGTGAATCCATCTCTCTTGTTCCCATGAACATCTATGAGCCTTGAGTTATCATTGGATATGTTGTTAAAAAGAGCTTCTCTTAGTTTCGAGAATTATATATATTATCTACTAAAGAGGCCAACCATGTGAAGGTGGAAGCTCATTTGGCCCCACCCACCCACCCTAGAATCAAAGAAAACATTTGTCAACCTTGATGTGTTCTTGAATCATATGAAATGTGCCAGTGGCATATTTTCAAGAATGGCATTATGATCTTCTATCGACAATTTCCATTGTCGATGCTTGGAATTTTTCCTACTCTTCACTCCCTTCAATTGAAATCGGGTTGCTATGACCAAATGACTGTATTGAGCACATATAACATCTGACTCGTAGTCTTGAAAAAGAATATGGTCTTTACATTTCCTTACTTCTGCAAATAAATGTCCCATTAAAACCATTGAACCCAATGCATACGTATAATTTGACGAGTCTTTAAATTCTTGCATCAACGTGCTTTTCGACCTAGTACATCTCAATAAATAATAATGCACATTTTCTAGATTATCTGCTGGTGCAATGACTACAAATACATCGCCTTCTCTAACCAAATCAGAAACACGATCATAATCCTTGTCAATCACAACCACTTCATTGTCGCGCTCTACATCGCTGATATTTCCAAATGGGGGCAATGGTGTCAATTCTTGATGTCTCGATGGTTTCACAAATTTGTTAGTTTGGTTTTGACACTCATCCAAAGACTCTACATCATCAATACATGCAAGACAGAAGCAAGAGTACTTCCATTTCTCGATTACGTGTATATTTTCCATTTTCTTACTCCTAATGGAGTGTAAGCCCCTTGTTTTTGGGATTGCAGTACAATTATGCGGCATTGATCTATCAACATCGCCCATTGCAATATTCCAGAAAAAACCTTCTCAAATTACCCATCCTTTCATTGAATTCATGGCTCAAATTTTGTTTACACCAATTAACAACATCGTTTGAATTTGCAAGGCGAGCAGCAGAATGATTCATTTGATATCTCCTAAGTGCACATTTCACGCAGGCCCCAGCACCATCATGTTCTCCTTTTCCATGTCTTGTTTCAAAAAAGCTCCATGTGTGGCGAACATCCATGTTTCTATGAAGGCGAGACAACCATAAGAATGATCATGCCGATTTAAACTGACCAGCACAACCATATGACCACACCCAATGTTCTTTAAAAGTGACCCTTCTTCTTTTTAATTCTTCAAAAAGCATACCAAAACAATGCTGGACAAAACATGTATCATGTGTACGATCATCACTGATTTAGAAATGATACTCCTTAATCACTTCACAATTATTTTCATTGCTATCAAAACCATCGACATCAAGCTCTACATGTCTATACATAATATGCACAAGTATAGATACCTAATCTGAATGATAATACTCACTTTATATCTCCTTTTGTGGAGTGAAAGTGTAATTTTCTGCAAAATAAAAAATGGATAATATTGTCCCTTTTGGAGATACATCTCGTGATTGCTTGAACTGTAAGTCCTGCCATCGTGTTGAGTGAGAGTGCTTGATATATTTATATATTTGATCCCTGAACAAATTCATAAAATCTATCAAAGAGATATCACTTTCAACCAAATTAAGCTTTCTTGATGTTGTCGTTGAATCTGTAACTGCAGTATAGTCAACATAAATATATCTCTTGCATTTGACAATGCGATTTGACAATTGAGGATCGTTTGCATCAATGGGATAGTTAGCATTAAAAAGGGACAAATCAGAACATTCCTCACATTTTTTACCTTCGACGCATTGTTTCTTATAGAATACTTGATGATTCTCTCGAGCACATAATATTTTAGATACAAATTCATGAATACTCGAAGGAGGGGGTTTATTTGGCCAACAATGCATTCCAAAAGTTAGAAATGTCTCATAATATAATTCGAACTCTACATGGTATCCACAACATGTGTTGCGAACAACGATGGGTCTGACATACCATGGTTTAAGCTTCACAAATGTGCTAAGGGCAATCTTCACATCAACATTACTCTTGATGAAATTTTTGAACATTTCCGCTTGAGTGATCGTTGTTATGTGTTTGGCATGAGTTTCATAGTTTCCTTTCGATATACGACGTTGAACAACATCCTTTTCATTTGGTAAGACACGCGAGTTTACATCCCAAAACTCTTTCACCATGTCCCTCACATTATCTGGAATTCTATCTTGATAAGGTTGCCTACAGATAACACCCCAGCATGCAACTTCATCATCCTCATCTAACTGAACCCGAAGCTTTTTATGCTTCCATAAACTTTTTCTTGATGTTTTCAACGTTCTTGCAATCGTAGACAACAAATGACTGGTTGTAGTGTTTTTTGCCACAACCCCTGTTAGAATTGCTTTACGAGCAACCATGAAATTACGAGATCATTTTTTTGCAAGTGATGCAAGGACTGGGGTCATATTTTGTGATACAATCTTATTTGACTTAGCCTCTTTGGCACTTTGAATGCCCAATAATGTAATTGCATCTCTTAGACATTTTCGCTTTAACAATTTATGCAACAATTGAGCTTGTTGTATGACAAAAATACCTTCAAAATATTTTTTGACTATCTTATCTACTCTATAACGAGCTATAAGATCAAGCATCTGTGGTCCCATTTATTCAATTTTACTTGGATCCGAATTCTCCAAAAAAATATCATCAATGGCGATATTGTTGCAACTTCCAGTTAATCTCTGTAAATTTCTAACTGTGGTAGGATGTTGTACGTTGGATGTCAACCTTGCATAAAAATAAATATAAATTTATAATATTTTGTGCACTTTCAAATCAGATATATATATATATATATATATATATATATATATATATATATATTATAAAGTAAATTATAAACATATAAAAAAATATTTACTCACCACTCATGGTCTCAATATCAACGCTACCCATAGTTTGCTCCACATTTGTCATTTCCTCGTCACCTCCATGTTCCTCATTTCTTTCATGAACGTGCTCCTCGACTATTTGGATTCCTTCATCACTGCCATGTGCATTCACATTTTACATTTCTTCGTCACTGCCATGTGCATTCACATTTTGCATTTCTTCATCATTGCCATGTGCCTCCACGTTTATTTCCATTGCTCTTTTTGCTCTTAAATTTCTCATAGAAACACGAGATCTCTCTTTCCTTGCCTCTTCATCAACTCTAGTGCGATCATATTTTCTTTCACGTTTCTTTTGGTTTAACATGTTGATATAAATAAAGACCTACAATCCAATGCATGAAAACATATGAGAATTGAGAGTTATATGCTGAAAAAAAAGAACAATACATTGACCTAATAAGTGTTATTCATTCAAAATCAAATAGTTCTTGTTATGGCCAAATAGTATCCAAAAACCTCTTCAACATGAAATAGTTCTTATGCATGAAAAATGAATACAAAGCATTGATTGATCTAACCTTACCTTTATATCAAGAATACCATGATCATATAAAACAACAATTTCAAAATAGTGCAAGACTTGTTATGTGCTTCAGTCTCAATTCTTTAGATCTCAAATATTCATCGAAGACATGTGATACTACAAATCTTAAAACAATTCCGAATGTAATCAAAATGCTCGTTATGGGTGATTCAAGAGAAAAAGTAGTGAAAACTTAGTGAATACAAACAAACGAGGCCTCTTTTAGGGAATATTTCACCATGCAACAACCAATACAATTCACAGAAGTACTAATTCTAAAAAATAAAGAATAATGTGATGAAAACTTTCTCAATGGAAATGTACTAAAAGATTTTGCTTATCAAACTAAAAATAGTCTTCATTAAAAGCACTAAAAATTTACTTTAAATACCAATGAGTTTAATCTCCAAACCTTGCTTGATAGAAGTGGTGATTTGTAACCCTTTGCAAGTGAAATTTACCATTTTGTAATTATATAAGATGAGTTCAAGGTTCAACAACCAAGAAGAGAGCAAGTGCAGCATTATGAATAATTGAAATTGAATTAATAGACTCTCGGCTGAAAAGAATGCTCACCTGAAAAAATCTGCTGAAAACAAACCCTCGGCTGAAAAAAACCTCAGCTCAAAACAAACACTCGGCTGAAAAAACAATCCGCTGAAAACAAACCCTCGGATGAAATAATTTGGAAGACTATCTTGGCCGAGAGATTATATATACCATTCTCGGCCGAGAGATTATATATACCATTCTCAATCGAGAATCATGGGCATCTCGTCCGAATAATGTGGAATCCCACCCACAAATCAAGGAAATTTAATATTTAATGTGTCCGGGCCTAAAAGATTCTCGGGGGATTATGTAACAAAACTCTCGGGCGAGAAATGTTATAACCTCTGCGACAAGAGTTTAAATCAACTTTCAGGCGAGAGTTTTCGTTAACTCTAGTTTAATTTTAGAGTGGGAACAACTCTCTCCCGAGACATTTTCTGGGCTGAGAATTTTTGGTCAACAGTTCCAGCAGAATTTCTGCAGAATGCAGAAATGTGCCACTTTAACAAGGCCAGACCACTACAAAAGATGAGAATTACATGTCAGAGTTTATACCAGTAGATTCGTCATTCAATCTACTTTCTCATAATATAAAAATTTTCGAATTTCATTTAGGATTACTATTTTTTTACTAAACTTTATCATTAAAAAATTTAGTGACTTAAAAATCAGTCACAATGAAAATTCAATATCATCACAATGTCGAAGCCAAAAAAATTTAAAAATATACAGGGATGTTCCTTGAACTATGCTCTTCAATGGGTTGGTTTTAGTGTGTTTGATAAGAGTCACATTTGAAACAAAATGAGAAGACAAAAACATGTGTCGATAATGTACCATTGTTTGAACATATCTTGTTTCGATAAATAATAAAAAATAGTTCCCAAGTCTTAAAAAAATCAAAATATAGTCCAGGATCAAGTTTAGTGTGTGTAGAATATGAGCCTACAATTTTTTTCCCTAAAATGAATAACCATATATAAAAAAACCATGGTCAACATGGGTCACCCATTATCCATACCTAAAATTTTCAAGTATATGTCGTTGGTTGACAACAAATTTGTCCCACCATATGTCCATAAAAAACATTAAAAAAAATAAGAGTAGAAAGCTAATTCAATTCTATAAAACCTTTGTGTTTACTTCAAGTTGAAATTCCTAAGTGATATAGGGGTTTGAATAGGTCGAAGTTGAAAAACATAAAAATTAGCAGTTTTTTTTGTCAAAAACAAGCCAAAATTGTTTCCCAACTTCATGTTTTCACCCCTTACTCAAAATAAAAATAAAAAATGGCATATCCGGTGTTCAGGATTTCATTCAACATTAATTTGACTATTGGATCTAAGTTTAGGAATTGAGATTGTGTGAGGGTTAATGAATCCCTCATACTCTTATCATGTTACTATGCATATTACTTTCCTTTCATTGGGTTGGGACAAAACTTTGAGTAATCTAGAATATTTCGTCCAAATATTTAAAGAAACAATTTAAGTATTGTAGAATTTTTCACAAAATTTCTGTAAAATATTTATAGTTCATCGAGTCTTTAAACTTAACATTTAAAGTCTTAAAGATCTGCGACAGCTTGTACAATTTTCCCCAAAATACTAAAATTTTTCCATGCTAAGAAACTTTTCAGAACACAATACGAGAAATAAGGATGTAACTCACTTCAAACTAAAAGCCTTCACAAAGAAACAATACAGTTAACTCACTGGGTTAACTCAACCATGGGTGTTAGAGTACTACTATAAGCTACTTGAATTTCAACAACACAGGGGTCTAGAACACTTCAAATAGATGAAAAATAAAAAAAAGGTACATAACATAATTCCACAAATACCTGCTCATGTGTATATATCGGGCACAAATATGGATGAATCTTCAAGCTCTACAACACTAAAACCAATGCCAAAACCTACATCATTTACATAAATTTTAATCTTTAAAGTAAACTTGGAAAAGAAAGACTCTATAATGTACATAGAAATAGAAGCTGGATTTCTCTTTTGAGCAAGATTAAAAAAATCCAAAGAGGAAAGCAATGATATATACAATGTATATAAGTGGACTACAACCTCTATAGCTCAGAATTCTTACAGTACAATCGATCTCAAGACATAACATTTAATTTTGTGCAATGCAATCCCAATTCCTAACCTCAAAATATCCAATTACCGACATCATGGAATGCAAGTACTACAATGAAATTACAATAATTTTTGGTATAAACAGAAAAATTTATAGATGTTGTAAAACGATAAAAAACTGCTTTTGGATTTGACCTTTACCATCCGGTCGAGAGGTGGGACTCCACCATAAGAGGCTAAACATAATACTTAACGGGTCTTGATCGTGTGACATAATAGTTAGGAGCGGTGGAATCCAGTTCCATCTAACACGACATGTCGGTGAATATTGTCATTTTAGGGGCAGTAAAATATAGAGAAAAAGAATTAATATTAATACCATTAGAACTGAACTGAACTTTAGAAGGTGCTAATCCGGTTTTGTATTAGTAGTTTGGGAAGGGTATTGAATGGAATAAAATATCAAAGGAAGACCCCAAAATCAAATAACTATAGTATAGAAATGCAGGTCTAAAGAAGAAAGAAAACCTAATTTTAATAGAAAGAAGAAAATAAAGTACAAACATTCTATGGGATGAAAAAACAAAGATTCTTTAATTTTCCATAGCAATGAACCAAATTCACATTATTATTCCCATTACCAAGTTGAAATTTTGAGTGTCGAGCATAAGCACAGTCTCAATAAGTGATTTCCACAAGTGAATCCCACTATTTAATCCACAGATTTCAAGGCACTACACATTGATGTACGTTAAAAAAATGCCAATTTTCACATAGAATGAGTAGAGAGGAGGCTGTCGTGCACAAATCTTATAAGTAAAGAACATTAGAATGGAATCACGCACCAAAAAAGGAAAGACAAGCCATAAAAAACGTTGGGAAGGTAGTGAGAAAAATGGCCACCATGCAGATTTGGAAGAATCCACGATGGGCCACTCCTTGGAATTTCCCTAGAGAACTATTTGCACCCAGAGCTGGAAGGAATGGATGGCACCCTTCTGCATCCAAGAAAACACCACCCACCTCAAACGCATACTATACCAGGTAGCTCAAGTAGAGGAGGGGATGGCACCAGCAGGATGGCACTGACTATGGTAACGCTTCACCATAGAAACAACATGTAGCAGAAAAGAGATAAGTATGCCATGATTCACACATTGGAATATGGCATACACTTTGGGCGGAAGGAGAATAAAAAACACACAAACCTAATCATACAATGAATCCTACGTGCAGATACACATTGTAATAGCATGTAGATATATATATATAAAACAATAGTGAAGAAGGTTTGACCATCGAAGAAACCCCATGAAGGAAATGATGAATCATATTGCACCCGAACATTGCACAAGCAAAAAACGAGGGGAACTAAACACAAAACCCTAACGTTCAATCTGAGTAAGAAGTTGCGTGAGGAACAACCATGCAGAAGATGTCTATAGGCGTACTTTGCTTTGTTGAAGACACAGTGATATCAACTAAACATTCGACATAAGATGTTTTCAGTCCAAAGGGGTGAGAGCACTCAATACACAGTTGCGACCTCCCACGACGTCTAGTTTGCGTCTGCAATTATAAGATTTGATGGGCTAGATACTCTTCAAATATAAAATCACGCTGTAAAGTTTGTGCTTTCTAATCATTAACTAGTTCATTTCTTACTAATGGAGATGAAGAACAATGTGTGCGATTGTGATTTATAGAGGAAAAGATGTACACGAGGAGAGACACAAGTATGCTTTTTAACATATCTAAAACCCAACTACAGTCGGAGGACATGCAGGTATTGCAGCGCATGCAATACCACTAGTGGCAAGCGGTCGTGCAACACATGCAGTCTCATTAGTGGCAAGTGGTCGTGCAATGCATGCAATCTCGTTAGTGACAAGCGGTCGTGCTCGTGGTAGGACGTGGTGCCAAGTGGAGTACCTGTTCAAAATATGGGCAGAGACATATCAAATGAGTTACAAAGCACAAACGGCTAAACTGTATATCTCATATTATACATTAGTTCACCATTGTATTCTAATTATAGATACAGTAGGAGATATTACACTCATTGAGTTCACCATTGTATTCTAATTATAGATACAGTAGGAGATATTACACTCATTGTTCAGAACCAGCATCCAACGGGGCATTGGCTCACTAATGAGCTCATAGTGTTAAGTTGTCCACCAGTATTTATTCCCACTGTTCCTACAATTCATGATTTGCATGATCCACTACATTGTGATGAGATCTGTTACGATTTAAGGGATTTATGATAGGAAAAGGTATGGATCATTCTTGGTGAATCTATGAGGGAATATCTCTTCTTCAACACCTTGCACAAACATATATCCATGGGTATTTTGGGTAGCAGCTACAGGCAGCATGTAGGGCATATTTGTGACACCTTTTGCTTGTGATAGTACCTTCCTCATACCCTAAACTACAATTTCTCATTTTGGGAAAGGTATATGATATCGATCTTAAATTTAGTGTTGTTGGCAGTTAGGTAATGTGTACACGATTCAAGTAACACGTCTCTGCATGGATGAAAATGCCTACAGACATATACCAGCCATCAAACAAGCAGTTACATTAATTTTGGGCAGTTCTAAGCTTGTTTTAGATAGTTTTATGGCTCGTAATAGTAATAAACCTCTTAATTCTGATTTATGTGCACATTGGGAGCTATTTTGGCTAGTCTTCTAGGCATGAAAAAACCCTAATCTCGGAATCTAGGCACGAACAACCATTTTTAACAATAACAAATGCACAGAATACCCAGAATATCATGAATATAAATTCAATATTATGTATATAACACAGAATACCCATAAAACCAGGAGGTAAACCTTTTAAGCTAAAGCTAAGACCAATGATTAGAAGACATGAAACATGAATATCCATACCTGTGTCCCTTGTGGAAATTGAGAAACTACAATTTCCTCAACATGCGTATTCGTGCCACTAGCCTCTGTTTCTGACCGGTCAATAAAATCTGTATCATCAAAGTTGTCATCATTCATGAATCTGGTATACTGCATAAATTCCATATATTATCTGAATGTCGGAACCTCAATGACTTTTTACTTAAATTTTATGTTTGTTTGACTTCAAATCGACGTTCAAAGCTGACTTTCTGTCATGTACCCACCTGCTGGACAATATAAGGCAGGAAACATGATGCCAAAATCAGGGCTTTTACATGATCTCAGCCCATTACTAGATTCACAAAAATGATAAATGGGTGTGCAGATGTAAAACAATCAATTATGCACAGCGGAAACAACATCCACACAATCTTCATACGCATTCAACATGTCAATTTCGGTCATTAATAAAAACATTTTAGAAATAAATACATAGACAGAAACACTTATCTTCATTTCAATTGTCCCAAGCAACTAGCTATGTCGCTGCAACGTTCCGCCCAACCATAGGCTCTTCGACAGCTTATACTAAGTCCGTCCGAAGGCCACCCCCGAGCTGGGCATGATTCTCACAAGGACAAAGGGGACATTCACGCTCGCACACAGTCTATTAACCATTTTATTTTAGCCAAGCCAGTCTAACTGGGTTTATCAGGCTACACTTGCACAATGGATGCTCATTCCCAATCTCAAGCCAGAACAAGGGATTACCCATCACCCATACCCATCATACTCTTCTTTCTCACAGCAAAAATGATTATTGACAGGGTTACACATTTACAACAGAGGTGTTCACAAAACGGGGTCTACATTGGCTCTCCCAACTCATGGATTCACCCAAGCGAACTGTGGAATTTCGATTTCAACCCCAGGGAGCAAAACAATTTCTCTCCACTGGTTAGGATCCCTTCCAATGGCCTAAACGACCTCCAGGAAGATCCAAAACGTTCTGCTCTCTTTCCCCACTGGTAACCAGCACAAAAACGCCCCTTCCCAGCTAAAAGATGAAGGGAAACACAGAAAAACGAGGGAGGAAAACGCCCAGGCAGCTAGAGCTGCGTGAGAGAGCAAGGCCATGCTGAATAATGGCTTAGGCAGCCATTTTGTGGCTCTATTCTTGCCCAAAAAGACCAACACGTTTTTCCATGAAGGGTGGCTTGCCCATACCCGATTTTGGACAGCCATACCTTCCCATTCCCAAGGCAATAACTTCCCCAACCAACTCTTGGGAGAAATCAATGGTTGGGTACAAAAGTCAACATGGGTAGTTGAGGGTTTGATGGGTTCCCTCATTGACACTTGGCTTGACTCTATTGGCTCAAGGGTTTGAATGTTTTCCCTCCCAATTCCTTGTGAAATCATGCCCCCATCTCTTTGTTGCATTGCATAGCTAGTTGTGGGTATTTTTTTTTATTAAAATGCATATTACATGCTATTTGAATTTCCACTGTGCATTGCTAGCACGCAAACCATATGCATCACGAAATCGATGGCGGGGCCTTGGCCTTGAGCTCCTCACCATGATTTCCTAACAATATTACATCATTTATAATGTTAATGCCATGGGGCCAAACTGGGGACATTACACTTTCTCATTTAACATCTATTGAAAAATTGAATTTGGACCCCAAATGTGGTAGTGTGAGGGGAAATATAGAGAAAATCGAGAAGTGTTTTATATTATAATAGCATAATTAAAAGCAATACACGTTATCATATCCTCATCACAGAAGCAAGTATTTTCCTCATTCAGAAAATGGATATGACTAGGTAACTAATGTGCTCACCTAGATCCATCCTAACTTTGGCTCTATCAAATATCGAGTGGGATCAAATCCCTTTAGGTGAAAACCCCTTTTAGAGTCCTAAACTTGAGGAAAGGTTTACACCTTAAGGGATTTGATTCCTCTCGACGATTGATAGAGCTAGAGTTAATATGGATATATGTTGGTTCCAATTGCAATGGCCACATCAAAACAATGTTGCTTAAAAACCAAAATTACCACATGTAGAAATTATCTCATCCAACATTTGAAAAAAAATATTTACACACTTGAAATGGTGAATTGTAATAAAGTAATAATAATGTTCAGTGATAATACCTGTCAAAGAATGAAATGAAATTTAATGATGAATTACATATATATTACAAAGTGATCATTCTCAATATATGCCTTCTTATGCTTTTCTTAAAACCACTCCTATCCCCTTTGTCATCTCCTCATATCAATTATATGTGAAAGGAGGTTGAGTTCGAACATAATTGACCCTTAATACGATATATTGTTGTAAATGTGAGACCATGTTTCTCTTTATTTCCAATATTTATAGTTTCTTTCTCCAAGGTTAATCCTTGTGACTTGTGGATTGTCAAACCCCAAGTAAGTTTCAATGTAAATTTTCCTCATCTTCATCATTGTAAGATTTTCTTGTATGAAATTTAATGATGAATTACATGTATATTTAATTGAATGATATTATACAAAATGCGAGATCATTGAAATCAATGCATCTTAAAAATACTATTAGATCATGTTGCATTCCCTAATGCACAAATTTTAAATTAGAGGGATGTTAGATCATAATGCAAATATCCATCTAAATACATATATCAATAGATCATACATGTTCGTCATTTTAAACAATGCATATTAACATCACTAAGAAAGAACATTTTTGAAATCAAAGCATTACTAAATTCCCACATTAAAATATTATATGCAAATATATAGCCAAATTAGGGTTTTGACTATTTAATTGTGGTTATTCTATCTACTCGGCTAACTATGGTAACTTAATCAAATTAGGGATTTGATTGTTTAACTAAATGGCGTCATACAAAATGGTCAGAATGGATTGATCGGTTACCACATGGTTCTTTATTCCAACAATGACCCGATGAATAGATCATAGATGCCATTCTACTCAGCTAACTATAGTGATTCTATCTACTTAGCTAATTGTGGTAACTAAATCCAATTAGTGTTTGCACTATTTAATTGAATGGTATCATACAAAATGAAATATCATTGAAATCAATCTTAACAATACTATTAGATCACATTACATTTCTCATTGCCAATATTTCAAATTAGAGGAATCTTAGATCATAACGCAAATATCCATATAAAGACATAGATAAATAGATCATAAATGTCCCTCAATGTAATTGAATTAAATTAGGGTTTTGACCATTTGATGATGGTGATTCTATCTACTCGACTAACTATGGAAACTGCATTAGAATAGGGTTTCAACTATGTAACTAAATGATATCATACAAAATGGCTAGAATTGAATGATATCATACAAAATAGGCAAAACGGATGGATGTAAAGCAGATGGAGAACTATTTTAAGGATTCAATAGATAAAGAATTTGTGCAATTTAAATAGTTCACCATCTCTTTTGTTTGATATCTTACAAATTAGAACACGACCTCTCATGTAAGAATTATATTTATCTGTAAACCTTAAAATAATTTTCCTTGTCAATCTCAAATTCCATTTTTTACCATTCTCTTTATAATATGCTAGTTCGCCTCTAATTTTTTTTATTTGCAACTACATTTGTGTATTATCTTGATAGTCTTACATAATAAATGTAAATGATTGGCCACATATTAATAAAAAACAACTAAAATTTTATAGTCATGATATACTCCATTTCACAATAAAGATATTCAATCCAAAATTTTAATTTATACCTAAATTCATAGTTCATGACTTTTTTTTCCTAACTACTTCTTTAATTAATAATAAGTGGATATCTAAATACAAGATCCCATGAAAATAATTTCTTTCAATAACCTTTTTTAAATTTTAACTAAATTCTACTTAACCTTAACCTTAATAGCCTTTGTTGAACTTTAAAGTAATATTTTATATCTCCCCAACCTTTGTTGAACTTTAAAGTAATATTTTATATCTCCTCAACTACTAACGTGATATATCTTACTCCCTTATATTCCTTTCAAAGAATTAAATAATGACTTAAAACCTCATAGTAATGTTGACCTTTCAAATTTTGGTTAACCTTCAACGCTTTTCAATTAACTTCCACCGACTACCATGAAAAAGTATTTTAGCCGAACACTATTTAATGAACACTTACGGAAAATAGCTTCCGTATTTAATGAACACTTACGGAAAATAGCTTACGGAAAATTGCATTCTTGAACGTTCTCAGGTTAACGCTTTTCAATTAACTTCCACCGACTACCATGAAAAAGTATTTTAGCCGAACACTATTTAATGAACACTTACGGAAAATAGCTTCCGTATTTAATGAACACTTACGGAAAATTGCATTCTTGAACGTTCTCAGGTTAGGGATGATATGTATATGATGAATGCCGGCTGCTGAAAGAATGCAAGAGGCCACAGTGGAGGTTGTATCCGGGGCTCCTCGGCATGGCATGATAGGATGGGAGAACCGGTGGGCAAGGTGGGCAGCAATTTCCCCGGGCTTGCATGCAGGAGTTGGTAATAAGCAAGAGCATGCTAGAAATCATGGCATTTCTAAGTTTGAAGTGGAATTCTTGGACCGATTGCAGCAGCTGGAGCTCCAAGTTAGAATGATCTGTAGTGAAAACCTGGAGTTTAAGAAGGTGCTCTCCCATTTGTGTTCTCTAGTATCTGCATATCACTCTGATGCTAAATCCCAGAACGGTAAAGTGGCGGCTGATAAAATCGAGCATCTTGAAGAAACCATGGGGCTTTCTTACCCTTATAAAGCTCGCAAACCTAAAGCCTCCAGCTGTGAGTTGGAAGGCATTGGCAAAAAAATGGAGAAGCTGCAGAAGTTTATGGCTCAAGCTGGGAACTTTGTGGACCTCAGCTTCGAGAAGAAGTTGGTTAGCTTCCTTCTGTTTTGGTTTTGTCATGTTATCAATTATGTCTTTAAGTTATATGTACAAAGCCTTTGAAGCTCATAGAACTGGAAGAATATGCAATTTTTGTATAAGGTAGTCAGCATAAATGTTCTACTTTTGTATAGTCCTCTAGGTCAGTTTGTTAGAAGTTACAGTTTCCATAGAACATGAAGGTATCACTCTAGTTACAAGATAAAAAAGGATGAACTTGGAGGGATAGATGCTCTTCTAACATGAGAGCAATCTGTCAATCTTTTCTATGTATTGTTCTACTTTTTTTTCTATATATAATCAAAGCTGATTACCCATTTGTGTTAAAAAAAAAAGTAGTTTATACAATTTAAGTCTACAACATATTGAGCAACAAAAATTTAGCTTAGATCAATCACACAATACCGTGTTTCAAATCATGTCAAGCACACAACAAGATACAAATAAAAATGATGTGATCTAATGATAGGAATCGATGGCATATGTTCCATCACACATAAGGTACACCAAGAATCGTCTTCACTAGTTAGATTGAAGCTTGTTTCACTCTTTTTTGTTGAGAAAAAATAATAAAGAAGACATATAATAGCTTTTAAAGTCAAACACAGATATCACACATACTATAAATATTATTCGAATTCAAACCTTTCCATACCGAATAGTTTGAACATATTTGATTTTGCATTTTCAATATAATTTTACAAAACTTTTTCAAAATTTGAAAATTTATAAATAACACTTCCATTTAACAAGCTCTTTAATAACAATATATTAAATCAAATCATTATATTATTAAATTTATGAATATTTTACATACCATTTTTATTGTTTCAACTACCATATTACCTTCTAGAAGGAGAGAAATAGAGATTTCAACTACCATTTTTTTTTAAATGATAGTCCATATTTTGTTAGAGGGCTAGTCCATTGAGAAAATGCCAACACCTGATATTTCGTAAAGAATCAAGGTATGGTTAAAAATACAATCATTACAATAGGGCTCAACAAGAGCATCATGTCACTTATAAGAATTGAATATGGGTGTGGAAGGCAACTCATTCCTCCCAACCACCCAAGCTACAACCCTATGAAAATCCCCTTATAAAGTAATCCTTAACATTTTCCAAACAAAAATAATATACTCACTCTTGCTTATGTTTGTCATAAGGTGGAGGCTCAATGTATTCACTACTGCGTTTCCTTTTACCCTATTATTATAAATGCATATATCATTTAAAATTGTTTGGTAAGACTTGGAACACACCACATAACCTAAACATTGTATGCACTAACTAAATCTGTTTAATTAAAAAAAATAACAATAACATCATCTAAAATAATGAATAAGCACCATCTAAAAAATGAATAAACAATAAAATTACTATCATAAATATAAAAATATTTTATAAACACAATCATTGATATATGAATGTCACAGCAAAAACAACTCAAAAATATACTATAAACACAACCATTGATATATAAATGTCAAAGCAACAACAACTCACATCATTTAAAAAGTTTCCATTGTTTATCTGTCATAACGACAACATTTTAAAAAATTAACTCATATTAAAATATATTTGTTGTGATTAAACATCAAAAATAATAATTATAACTATTATAAAAATATTATTTATTAAATTTTTATAAATTAAAATTTATATAATTTAAATATTAAAATCATAAATATATAAAAACAAATCAAAACTAACTAACCAAATAAAATGGCAAAACATTAAATATTGAGAGTATGAATTTTCTAACACATAATTTCAGAATATATATATGCAGATAAGTTTAGTAAAACATAATTTCAGCTGATAAAGTTTACTTAAACATAATTTGTACCTGAGTATTTGTAAACAGTTGACTATTTGTACGTATAAAACGGTATTATATAACAAAACATTTCTCTACCAGCATTGCGGATATTTCACACAAAAGAAGTGCAAACCTATAAAGCTGTCTCACAAACACTCGGACCCTTGATCTTCAACAGTGGCTGCAGAGCTGGAGAAGCTGTCGGACAAACACACAAGACCTTCTATTTTCACATAACAATGGCTCCAGAACTGGACAACTATTTACAGTCACTTATGTTCGACTTGATGCCTGCAATTATTCAGAAGCTTAGCAAGGTAATTTTTATTGGGCATCAAGAAAGCTGAAAGCCTGATCAGAATTATAATGCAATGCAGAATTTGGGAACCAGTTAGTTACCACTTTCTTCTGAGCTCTCCATCGCTGACTCTGCTGCTGCTGCTGGTTGCATCTCCGCCTCTGTTATGCATTTACAGTCTTAATATTATCAGATATACAATCGAAAGAATTTACCTAAAATGTAGCAGAAGGAAACATTACGAAGCCAAAACCTTGGAAAATCGTAGAGCTGGCACATATAAATCATTGATTCTGTTATCACTTGAGAAATGAAAATTCAGGAAAGATTATCAAGAAAGCACATACCTTGGGATGAAGCGTTAAGCTTTTCAGTGTTCATGGGCTGTAAAGCGTTAAGCTTTTCAGTGTTCTTGGGCTGTGAATGGGACGTCCCAGCTAATTCCAGTACTCCAAATGATTTCAGCCACATTTCATGCATTTGGCAGAGGCACTTGGGGCATCTTGTCAATAGTTTTCCATCAGAAGCCAAGCAGAAGGGGTGGAATGTGTGGCCGCACGATGCCACAATTATATCCAAGGTGTGTACTTCAAAGCCGAGATTGCAGACAGGGCAGCGAGAAACGTTTATACTGGCAATTATATCATCATTGGTATCGCTCGTTGCCCATAAAGGATGGCAGATTGGTCGAGGATGCAGTGAATAGACGCCCTTGTTCGTCTTTTTGGAAACACGAAGCCTGCCCATCTTCTTCTTATATTTCTCTTGAACTGCTAATGCACTTTTCAACTCGGCAATGGCAGCATTTACTCGAATTATCTGGGCTTCAATCTTATCCAAATCAGCGGCTTTTTCGTCCCTGTTTCGTTTGCAGGCCGCTTCAATCACGGCGTTCTCTTCAAGTTTTATCCGACAAGCCTCATATACTATCTGAGCTTTTTTAAGGCATTCGGATATTCCAGATTTCTCCCTGGCGAACAACTCATTCAGCGATTCCTCATCCTCAGTACGGCCAGATTGCCAGAGACCACAAATTTCTCCAGTGAATTTCTCCGCAAATACACTTCCAGTTCGTTGTGTAATTGCCGCCTTTATCTGCTCAATCTGGGCTCTGCAGTTATTAACCTCATCTGATGCTGTTTTACTCATCGAAGAATATGACTGGAAAATTTCTTTCACACACTGAAGTCTCTTCTCATAACCGGCTTTCAAGCTCGTCTGTATTTCAATGGCAGAATTGAGCTCTTCAATTGCAATATATATCTGTTCAACATAAGGATTCTGTACATGTTTGGAAATCCCCTCTTCCATTTTCCTTTTTCCGTGGGAGAGTACTCCATTGGTGTTACGCTGTGAGACTGATCTGGACATGTTGGCGATTCTCACACTGCTTCTTGTTTTCTGATAGCGATAGCTTCTCTGGCCATGACCATAATTCTTGACAACATCCTCTGCAATGCGGTAACCATTAATAGCTTCATCCGCCATCGATTTCTCTGATTTGTGAAAGATATCCCGAAAACAGCATAGAATGGAAAAACCAAACATTCCAAGTATGTAATCCTACATACCCAGATCAGTAATTATGAATCTTGAAGTGGGCAGGACAAGACTCTGATCCGCTGCAGTCTCAACACTCCTATCAATTATTCTCATGAAGTGGGCAGGACAAGACTCTGAGCCGCTGCAGTCTCAACACTCCTATCAATTATTCATGATGAAAGATGTCGCTGTATTTTCCAATCATATAAACGAGTGACCTCACTATATCATAAAAACATATAAACTGGCTTCACAAACTTTTATGATTCCTTAAAACTTGTCATTTAATTAATTATTTTTATAGTTGGTTTAGGAGCCTTGATTTTATTGGGTGAAAAGTGCATAAAGGTATAACTTAATTTGGTATATTTTGATAGAAAATATTTTTTATTATTAACAATTTATGATAAGAAAATAAATTTTAGTTTTCCAAAATAGTTTATATGAACAATAATAAATTTTTAAATTTATGAAATAGTAAATAAAAAGGTTTAAATATTAAAATTAAATTTATAAAATATTTGACTGTTAATTTTAGTAAATAAAAAAGTTTAAATATTAAAATTAAATTTATAATAAACTTCTAATTTGGAATCATAATGCATGAGATTTTTTTTAAGATGGATGATTCACATGTTTGTTTGAAATAACTCTTCTATCAACTTAATTGCTTATAAAATATAATTTATTTTTAACTTATGGATCTTTTAAGGATTAATATGATATTTATTTTTTAATATTAATATCTTAAATTAAATTTTTATTTTTAAATTAAATAAGTTGATACATAATTTTAAAATAATTTCATATTAGTTGGAATTAAAAAGTGTTTTACTTTTTAATTCATTTTTTTTCAAATCATCATTTCAATCTTATAAGTAAATTAAAAATATAAATTTAATTTTTAAATAATTTCATATTAAAATTCAAAAGTTTTTTACTCTTTAATATTTTTTTAAACCATTTTAATACCATTAAGACTCAGTATAAGAATTTCAACTGAGGTGAAAATTGACACTAAACACTGTCACTCAGTCTCCACCACCATTGCTATCTCTGCCCGCACATTAAAGGAATCACACTAACTGCAAGATTTTGCCAGCACATTTTTTGCTATCAAACTGAAACGTGTCCAAAGATCACAACCGACTAATATGTTTGTCATCTCAAGAAGGAGATCACTCCACTTGCAGCGAATAGAGGAATTAAATGTTGCCATGAATTCATTACAAAGAAGATTGCAACACGTCAAGAAATAATCATTAATGGATCCTCCTAGCCGATTGCACATTATCATATATTCACCTACACAGATTTTGCCTAGTTGTTGAGAGCTTCATACCATCAGATAGCATTATTTCCACATATAGATCACGAGGCGATTTTATATTCGCTAGTCTATGAATCATTATCAAAGGATGAGTCTACCATATACATCATCGAAAACTAATACTCCCATAGATTTGAATTTCACCATACTGAAACTTGAACTTCTGTTTATTTTTGCTTAGTTTTCATATAATTTTCTCTTTATATTGGATTTTAGTTTCAACTTAATATTTAATTTTATATTAGATTTTAGGTTGAACTTAATATTTATTTTGAGTTTTAGTTTAGTTTTTAATAAAATTTCACAAAATGTATTTCTTTGTAATTTTGATTCGAGAGATCTTTGGTGTATAATATCATATTCAAGATCATAAGAATAATATCATATTCAATATTATAGCAAGGAATTGAAAACATTTGAGATTTAGATGTATAATGGTTTATTAAAGCACCTTCAATAGAGTCAAACTCTACTGCATTCACCAAATACTGGCGAAACCCTCATGGGCATGGCATGTCTTAAGTTTAAGAGGCAAGACTGGCACAAGTCCTAAGAGATTAAACTCTTTTGTAATGGGCATCTAAGCAAAAGCTATAACCAACTTTGACGAAGAATCCATTCAATTTTGTGAACGAAGAGATGAAATCTCGGAGAAAGGATTCCCAACAACAAAGAGAGAGAGGCACATACCCACAAGCAAAAAAACATGCATTCACCACATACTAGTGAAACCCTCATGGGCATGGTGTGTCTTAACAGACGGGACTGGTACAAGTCCCAAGAGATTAAACTCTTCTATAATGGGCATCTAAGTAGAAGCTATAGCCAACTTTGACGAAGAATCCATTCAATTACGTGAATGAAGAGATGCAATCTGGGAGAAAGGATTCCCAACAACGAAGATAAGCACATACCCACAGGCAACAAAACATATATACAGAAATGATCAAATATCCAAGCAGAATTTTATAGATATCAAGGCCACCATTATAAAACCATGTATGCAACAAGTAACATTCACAAATTATGCATTGAATGCAAACCCTAATGCTCATTTGCAACACATATTTCGATTAAGATTCTCCATAATAACCTTAATTCGATTGGGATCCTAGTCCCCTTTTAAGAAGCACTGCCTTGATTTCATTTGGGCCTGTTCAACAATGATATGAACTTGTTACGTGCCTTTTTTGGTAAAGTCCTCCATCGACCTTCCACAAAGGCCTGTATGTATTGAATGAGGAGGATGTCTTCCTCTGGAGACGATGGACCCCTATTGAGTCCGATTTTTTAGTAGCAATGAGTGTGTACTGCCATGCATTTGGTGTTCTCCTGCATGGTATAATTAAATTTTGTAACTTATACCCTTCGACTGCACTAGTTGTGCTTTGTCTTCTCTCTATCAACCCAACAACAACAACCCTAATCAATGAAAACGAATTTCACTATCGTGATAAGAAGCCAACGAAAAATCCCATCCCCGCTGCAATATAACTCAAGTTTCTGATCACAATACACCAGACACATTACATGCATGCTAGCTAGGGGTAGGTTAGAAATCTTATAAACATTTATTTGCAACATTATGAAAGGATTTGGCAATAATTCCATTATAATAATAACATTTTTAATCATTTTTCAAGATGGATTCACTGCTTCTTTTCCTTGACATCACTTCATAAAACTCAATTCCTTGGTTTGAACTTGATCTTTCTAAGCTTTCATCTCGATGGCTTGGAACATGATTGATTCGGTTGGTTATTCAACATACACGCTCCCGGTTTGACTATAGTCGCACAAAACTGTATTTTCTATCTAATCTTTGACATTGGTGATTCCTTGTGATTGTCATCTTTGGTATGCCTTCTTTTAATTGCAAGCTTACTCAAATTCAAAGTTGCATTGTAATTCTTTGAGATTTTCGTCTTTATGATGACTTCTTAGTTTCAATCTTACTCAAAATTAAAAAAAAAATGGCATATCAGGTGTTCAGGATTTCATTCAACATTAATTTGACTAGTGGATCTAAGTTTGGGAATTGAGCTTGTGTGAGGGTTAATGAATCCCTCAAACTCTTATCATGTTACTATGCATATTACTTTGCTTTGATTGGGTTGGGATAGAACTTTGAGTAATCTAGAAGATTTCGTCCAAATATTTAAATAAACATTTTAAGAATTGTAGAAATTTTCACAAAATTTCTGTAAAATATTTATAGTTCGTCAAGTCTTTAAACTTAACATTTAAAGTCTTAAAGATATGTGATGGCCTGTACAATTTTCCTCAAAATACTAAAATTTTTCCATGCTAAGAAACTTTTCAGAACACAATATGAGAAATAATGATGTAACTCACTTCAAACTAAAAGCCTTCACAAAGAAACAATACAGTTAACTCATTGGGTTAACTCAACCATGGGTGTTAGAGTACTAATATAAGCTGCTTGAATTTCAACAACACAGGGGTCCAAAACACTTCAAATAGATGAAAAAGAAAAAAAGGTACATAACATAATTAGACAAATACCTGCTCATGTGTGTATATCGGACACAAATATGGATGAATCTTCAAGCTCTACAACACTAAAACCGATGCCAAAACCTACATCATTTACATAAATTTTAATCTTTAAAGTAAACTTGGAAAAGAAAAAGATTCTATAATGTACACAGAAATAGAAGCTGGATTTCTCTTTTGAGCAAGATTAAAAAAATCCAAAGAGAAAAGCAATGATATATACAATGTATATAAGTCGACTGCAACCTCTATAGCTCAAAATTCTTACAGTACAATCGAGATCTCCGGACATAACATTTAATTCTGTGCAATGCAATCCCAATTCCTAACCTCAAAATATCCAATTACCGACGTCATGGAATGCAAGTACTACAATGAAATTACAGTGATTTTTGGTATAAACAGAAAATTTACAGATGTCGTAAAACTATAAAAAACTGCTTTTGGAAAACTATAAAAAACTGCTTTTGGATTTGACCTTTACCATCCGGTCGAGAGGTGGGACTCCACCATAAGAGGCTAAAAATAATACTTAACGGGTATTTACTGTGTGACATAATAGTCAGGAGCGGTGGAATCCAATTCCATCTGACACGACGCGTCGGTGAATATTGACATTTTAGGGGCAATAAAATATAGAGAAATAGAATTAATATTAATAACATTAGAACTGAACTGAACTTTAGAAGGTAGTAATCCGGTTTTGTATTAGTAGTTTGGGAAGGGTATTGAATGGAATAAAATATCAAAGGAAGACACCAAAATCAAATAACTATAGTATAGAAATGCAGGTCTAAAGAAGAAAGAAAACCTCATTTTAATAGAAAGAAGAAAATCAAGTACAAACATTCTATCGGATGAAAAAACAAAGATTCTTTAATTTTCCATAGTAATGAACCAAATTCACAATATAATTCCCATTACCAAGTTGAAATTTCGAGTGTTGAGCATAAGCACAATCTCAATGAGTGATTTCCACAAGTGAATCCCACTATTTAATCTGTAGATTTCAAGGCACTACCCATTAATGTACGTTAAAAAAATGCCAATTTTGACATAGAACGAGCAGAGAGGAGGCTGTCGTGCACAAATCTTATACACAAAGAACATTAAAAATGGAATCATGCACCAAAAAAGGAAAGGCAAGCCATAAAAAACGTTGAAAAGGTAGCAAGAAAAATGGCCACCAAGCAGATTTGGAAGAATCCACGATGGGCCACTCCTTGGCATTTCCTTAGCGAACTATTCGCACCCAAAGCTAGAAGGAATGGATGACACCCTTTTGCATCCAAGAAAACACCACCCACCTCAGACGCATATTATACCAGGTAGCTCAAGCAGAGGAGGGGATGGCACCAGCAGGATGGCAGTGACTATGGTAATGCTTCACCAGAGAAACAACATGTAGCAGAAAAGAGATAAGTACGCCATGATTCACACATTGGAATATGGCGCACACTTTGGGTGGAAGGAGAATAAAAAGCACACAAACCTAATCAGAAAACGAATCCTACGTGCAGATACACATTGTAATAGCATGTATATATATATATATATATATATAAAACAATAGTGAAGAAGGTTTGACCATCGAAGAAACCCCATGAAGGAAATGATGAATTATATTTCACCTGAACGTTGCACAAGCAAAAAATGAGGGGAGGTAAACACAAAACCCTAACGTTCAATCTGAGTAAGAAGTTGCGTGAGGAACAACCATGCAGAAGATGTCTACAGGCGTACTTTTCTTTGTTGAAGACACAGTGATATCAACTGAACATTTGACAGAAGATGTTTTCAGTCCAAAGGGGTGAGAGCAATACACAGTTGTGACCTCCCACGATGTCCAATTTGTGTCTGCAATTATAAGATTTGATGGGCTCGATACTCTTCAAATATAAAATCACGCTGTAAAGTTTGTGCTTTCTAATCATTAACTGGTTCATTTCTTACTAATGGAGATGAAGAACAATGTGTGCGACTGTGATTTACAAAGGAAGAGATGTACATGAGGAGAGACACAAGTATGATTTTTAACATATCTAAAACCCAACTACAACCAGAGGACATGCAGGTGTTGAAGCGCATGCAATACCATTAGTGGTAAGTGGTCGTGCAACAAATGAAATCTCGTTAGTGGCAAGCGGTCATGCAACGCATGCAATCCCGTTAGTGGCAAGCGGTCGTGCTTGTGGTAGGATGTGGTGCCAGGTGGAGTACCTATTCAAAATATGGGCAGAGACATATCAAATGAGTTACAAAGCACAAGCTGCTGAACTGTATATCTCATATTATACATTAGTATATATATGTTACATATTTTGATGGTTGAAGGTAACACTGACTAACCAATCGTAAAACTGAATAATGGAATGTAACTAACACACTTAACTAATGAGATTACTATTTCTAACACTCCCTCTTAATCTCAATGGTTACATTCTTACTAACACTCCCTCTTAATTTTGATACTCTAAAACTGCTAAAATGCAAATCTCATAAATGCACAAATGCAAATGCTTGCTGGTCTATGTCTTAGCCAAGCTTACAAACATTTAACAAAAATTTCAAAAACTAAATTGGGTTTAGATTAGGCTACTGAGGCCTATTTCTTTCATCTTCATCTTCAAAGATAGAATGCTCGCCTGGATCCCAAATTTGATGTTGTTGTCGTCCTCTTGGCCTGCTTTCAATAGTATCTTCAGTAAAGTGATCTTTGTGGTTGACTATATTCTTTGTCTCATTGTGTTAGTTACAAAGCACAAACGACGGAACTGTATATCTCATATTATACATTAGTATATATATGTTAAATAGTTTGACGGTTGAAGGTAACACCGACTAACCAATCGTAGAACTGAATAACGGAATGTAACTAACACACTTAACTAACAAGATTACTATTTCTAACACTCCCTCTTAATCTCAAGGGTTACCTTCTTACTAACACTCCCTCTTAATTTTGATACTCTAAAACTGCTAAAAAACAAATCTCATAAATGCACAAATGCAAATGCTTGTTGGTCTATGTCTCAGCCAAGCTTACAAACATTTAACAAAAATTTCAAAAACTAAATTGGGTTTAGATTAGGGTACTAAGGCCTATTTCTTTCATCTTCATCTTCAAAGATAGAATGCTCTCCTCGATCCCAAATTTGATGTTGTTGTCGTCCTCTTGCCTTGCTTTCAATAGTATCTTCAGTCAACTGATCTTTGTGGTTGAATATATTCTTTGTCTCATTATGTCTCCACCCAAAAATATTCCACAAACACTTCCCTAATTCTTCTACCTCAATGTTCAACTCTATTCCTTGCATGTGTATGTTACTTAACTTTATTTCCTCGGGAATTTTTGCAATGCTAATTTCTAATTCTTGCTTTGTATTTTTGTTCATGTCTTCACAAATCCTTGGATTTTCTATCCATTCTTCTTGCATTCTCAACTCTTCATCATAATATGTTAGCACTACATCCAAGTGTTGTTCTTTCTCAGTACTTGCACAATCTACAAACACACACAAATTTTCAGTTTCAAAAACATGAGATTCTTTGGTCTCGGTTGATGCTTCAAGCATCTTTTCGATGTGTAGGAATGGAATCTCCAAACACTCTACAAAATCTTCATCTTGTTTCTCATCAAATACTGCTACATGGGCGGTTTTATCTTAAATCAAATCGTCATCAACAAACTTTGTTTGCTTCACTAAGTTAATGGCATCAACAATATCTTTTGTTGGATTCACCAAAGTTTCTTCATCATCAAACGTTTCTACAATGGCAGCTTTGCCAACAACTTCATCATCCACTGGTGTATCTACACAGTGGGATTCACCTTCCTCTTCATGCTCTATGGCACATAGAAGGTCTTCAATATTTTTCTCCTCTACTTTATCAAGGAGTTCTTCGACTTTCTTGTCTTCGTCTTCTTTCTTTACTTCAAACATAGAAGCTTCGTGTAATTTACCAATATGCTGCAAAGTATTGATGTTTCTTCTCTTTTTACTGTACCTCATCTCTAAAGCATCCCAAAAATCCTTTGCACTAACAACTTGATGAAATTTATAGAAAACACAATAAAAAACGTTTTCATCCACTGCTGATAAAATAAGAAGTCTTGTAATTGCATTTTTTCTGTTATGGGGATCCACAAAATCTTTTTGAACAAAGCGCCACAAATTTATTGAACAAAGCAAATCTTCCATTTTATTTGCCCAAATTTCATAATCTATACCTGAGAAAAATTGAAAAATTGGCATAGATCTTCTCAATATTTCAGCTATCTCTTCATCTTCATTAGATTTATTCTGATCTAGATCTTCATTGATCTGCTCGATCTCTGTAATATGATTTTTATCTTCATCATCTTCTCTATTTATGAGCCCAACTAGAATCTCACGATACATCTCTTCAAAATAGTCTTCCACTGCCCTTTTATTTTCTTTCGCAAATTGTTTAATATTTCTCCTTGCTTGATTTAGTCTTCTCTCCTTTTTCATTCAATTTAATTTTATAAACCCATTTCAGAATGTAACTAACACACTTAGCTAATCAGATTACTATTTTCTAACAGTACCTAGACTGCTGCATTCAGCTAAAGCCATGCAACACAACAACTGGAGCAATCAGAGTGACCCACTATCATATGCCTCGATATGAGGCCAAATAAGGCTTCGAATTTGGGGATTGGTCGAGAGGAAAAAATCAGTTTAAAACTTTGTTATAAAAAGCATTGTAAATTGCGCCAAGGTAATAAAATTACATCAAATTGATTTGTATAGTCCCTACTACTTGCGGGAAGGGACTAATTCCAATTCCACATAAAGCAGTAACCAATCAAAGTTTCCAAGTTAAAAAAAAATGGAAAGTGCGCAGAGGTCAGAATCAATTTTTTTTCAATTTATAATTCCTGGTATTTGTAAAAAAGAATGGAAAGGATACAAAGTTACAATACCTCTCTTACATATTAAAAGATCCGATAGACCTAACAGATCATATAGAATGGAATCGATCAGACGCAAAAGAGAATGTTGTCTCCTAGACCAAACAGATGCAAACTAAGTTCAAATTCGATTTCAAAGCGAGTTAAGTCCATTGGTATTGTCAAATTGTGTGAATGATCTACTTTCTAGGAATGAAGCATATGCCAATATATCAATGTGTTTCCACCCACGGTTCCCACCTTTGTGTGACAATGGAAACATTGTTCTCAATGTCTTTATTCGTCGTACATGTTGCTTTTCAACTACTATATGCATGCCACGACATGTTACGAGTGTCTATGTGTCATTACTTTGATATGAATCCTGATGTGCAAACCAATCTAGATAGGATGCAAAGTAATATTGTGTTCATGGATTCTTCTAAACTCCACTTACTAATAGGTAGAATTCGAAACCTCACTTTGCATTTTAATTCAATTAACTAAATTTTTTCGGTCCAATTTTGCAGATAACACCTCTGGTCACATAAACTAGCAAGTAGCATCAGAAACTGGCAAGCAGTATATGCCTTCCAGTAGAAGAGCTTTTCCCTTACCTTTCCCTTACCCTCTTTATACCATATATCCTAGAAGCGTTACCACTATATAAGCTAGGAATACCCAAGTAGCCATACATGCAATTAAACACTCCCTTGCCTTTATTTCTTTCAATTTCTAGAAATAGACTTGGAGCCGCAGGTTCCCCGTAGGATACCTTATTATTATGTGGGCTCCCATTGTCATGGAGACATTCAACATCGAATTGAGAAGCAACCCAACAACATGCATAATCTAGCGACGTCCATGTTTCAATTCTTCTACATGCATGGGACAGGTGGTTTTCTCGTTGATAGTTTTAATTGTGCCCCTTCATGACATTGACCCATAAATTTGACACTTTTGCTCACCATAGATCACTCTCCAACAATATCTAGAATCCAGCGACGTCCACATTTCAATTTTTCAACATGCATAAGACAGGTGGTTTTCTTTGATAGTTTTTTTGGTGCTCATTTATCACATTGAAACATAAATTTGATTTAATTTCCATTGCAATTGTTCAGAATGCATAAAACACGTTAATTGCCAATTGGGTGAGCTATGACCACTTGATGCTGTCTGTGTTTAACCGTCCAAGACATATCTTAGGGTTTTTTCTCGAGGTTTTAACGATAACTTTACCCGCTAATGCTTTTATAATCTCCTTGCTTTTATAATTTCTAAGAACAATAGGTGAGGGGTTCTTTCCCTCTATTCCAACTTGAAACAAAACGGTTTTCAAATCAAAAGAGTGCCTAAACTGCATCAATTTCCATTTGCATGTGTTTTTTCGAACAAGGTTTTGAATTGTGTGAAATGAGCACATCCCGTCCGTCACATCAACGAGGAAGTTCTTGACATGTCCAATTGATATGGAACACAACTTGGATATGACGGTCAAGTGTTTGTTGTTTAAATGCATGATCTCAATCGCTCTTTACAAAAACCAAAATGTTTATGATTTTCTATGTTCCCGTCCACCTCAGCCTTTCTAGCAATTATCCATTTGTATGCTAAAATATTTCATCAAAACCAAAATAATGTAATACCTCTAAGATCTTCCAACTCTTCAACCATTCTCTATGCTAAATGTCACAATGTAATGTGCATGTCAACGAGCTCAATGTATATTCTAATTAGACAATTTATTATCAACGTTTTGGAAGGGGATACCTCCGTGCTTCCCATTTTCTCTCTACTTCCTAAATATACTTTGCTTTAATTTATTATTATTATTTAGAGTAGTCTAAATAATAGCCTTTCTTCCCTAACAACGTGCTTCTATTGTCTTTTGAAAATAGGTTAAATTTTCAAAGATCATCCTTTCCTTAAATTTAGTTTTAATGACATGAAAGAATGGCTTGTAAATTCATGTTTTTAATGATATGAAATAATGGCTTGTAAAATGACTTGGAGTTGTAAGATGACTTGGAGTTGATGGCCAAGTGCTTATTGTTTAAATGCATGAGTTCAATGGCAAATGATGTATGGATTTGTTGGAAAGTATTCACATGTTTGTCAAGGTTATGGTGGCTCTCTTTTATGCTTATTCTTTGATATCCTGTATATGAAAAACAATGATTAATATGCAAGTGAAATGCAATTAATGTGTGCTTGTTATCTAAGTGACTTATCACATAGTATTATGGTATGGGCACATGGGTGGTATGTGTTGTAAATGGTGCTAAGGCCGGGATGACTTGAAGTCTTGATGCCGCATAATGACAAACATATGTAAACTTTGATAACTATGGTACCCGAAAACAAATTAAAAATAAAGATTTGGTTTATGGCACAAATACCTTTACAAGAGATCTCCTTGAGATTTTATGGGGACTATAAGGCCTATGGAGAAGGGCACTGAGCCACCAATGTACAACATTTATACTTAAATTTGAATAACACACGTGCATGTTAACTCAATGAGAAAAGACAACTTTAAATTGATATCTAATGATGGAGGTTTTGTACTAAGTTTTGAATTGATAATGCCCTAGCTAGTGTTGGTCATTTTGATCATTTCAAGCTAAACTTTCCTTTAAATGATGCATTCAAAAAAAAAAAACATCATTTTTCAGTGATGTTGATTTCAAGATGACACTGTCAACATGGAAACCAAAAAACCTTTGGTTTCTATTCTTGAATACTGCAACAAGTCAATACTATTATGTCAACATTGATTCCTTTCAGAGTTCCCATCTCTATGACAATGTCATTGGGAGCTTGCTCTTAGATGAGACTTTGAATGCAAGAACTTAGGGAAGGGACTTGCTACTTAGCATCAAGTTTAATGACAATACGTCATTGCTTGTCACATCACTTACTTTAAACGACAATCTCTGAAACCAAGAATTAGATCCATCATTTGCCTCAATACAATCTGAGCTTCAATACATGTGTGTCTTTACATGATTGAAACATCAAATCTATAAAAAAATATCCCAACTTTATTACATATAAACATTTATTATATTATTATTATTATTTTAAATAACTTTTGATTTCATGATAAAACTATTAAATTTTATAAATATATCTTATAATTCCTAACACACCATCTCTTTCAATTTACAATTATTTTGACTTTAAATTGTTTACCCTTATCATTTTTAATATAATTCTTTTACCCTTCTCTCATATATATATAATTGAAAGTTACAAACTTTACTTTTATATATAAAATTGAAAGTTACAAACTTTAGTTTTATATAATATAATTTACTAACTAATCAATATTTTCTAATTTTTATAATATACATATATGTATATTTGTTGTTTAAATTCAAATCAGCATAGATCCAAATCCTAGGCTCTATCAAGCCTCGAGAGGGATCAAATCTCTGAGGTGCAAACCTCTCCTTCAATAGCTCATTAAGTGCAATAAGTGAGCCACCTAATCCTAAGCTCTAAAGTCTCTAGTTTAAGTCTCATATTTACTTTTTACTTTGTATTATTCATTTTTGTTTATGTCCAAAATAATATTTATTACTTTTTACTTTGTCTCATTCTTTTTTGTTTACTTTGTATTATTTTGTTACTCGACAAACACTCTAAAATCTCGTATTTACATTTTACTTTGTATTAAAAGTAAAAAGTAAAGTCTCTAGTTTAAGTCTCATATTTACTTTTTACTTTGAATTATTCTTTTTTGTTTATTTATCACATAATCCTAAGCTCTAAAGTCTATAGTCTAAGTCTCATATTTACTTTTTACTTTGTTTTATTCTTTTTTGTTTATGGTAGACATAATATTTATTACTTTTTACTTTGTATTATTCTTTTTTGTTTACTTTGTATTATTTTGTTACTAGACAAACACTCGACAAACTCGACAAACACTCACATGTTACAATATCTCCCTCATACTAAGTTGTAGAGCACCTCTTGGCCCAAAGAGCACATCCCAGTGCAATTATATTTCATATTTTATATTAAAATAAAATAAAAAATTATTTTAAAAATATATTTATTTAACTTTAAAATTTTACATAACAATTATTTATTTCAACCAACATCACTTTTTAAATTAAATGTTAAAAATTGTATTTAACATGATTTTTCAAATTAATAATATTGTTAATATTTCAAATAAATTAGTTTAATAAATTTCATTTTACAAGCTAGAATATATTGTTTTTTCATATTGTATAACAAATGTCAAAGTGAACACTATTAATTACAAAATTATATATATTTTTAATTTAATATTAGTGTTTATAAATGTTATTAATACTAATAATTACTGAAATTATAAAATGTATTGCGTTCACTATGGATTTGTGTTTGTATTGAATTAAACCAACTAAGATGCAAGAGCTTTTGCTTATGCACCGTATATTTTACAATAAATTTACGGGATATTTTTATATTCTTATAAAACAAAACATTGACTTATGTATTTTTATTTATACTATATTATGTATATAAAAATTTATTAATGACTTTTAGTTTATATTTCGATTTTTTGTAAAATCTTCAACAATCGCTATACATTTAATATCGTTGATATGAAATGTCTATTGCAAATTGGATACTTCCAAATTATAATATCATGTTCTTACTTGTTATTTTTTATGTAATTGTTTTTTATCAATTTTTTCTTAAAAGGATTATTATGGAGGTGTATTGCATGCCAAAACCAAATTTCTTAATCTTATTTATTTGATAAAGAATAAACCAATACATTATGGAGAGAGAATTTCATTTGGAAGATAGTATAATAATAAGATGGTATAATATTAAAATTTTAAAAAATTATTGACTTTGTCATGTTCATTTGAAGTTTGAGATGATCAACGTTTTATTTAACAACAATAACAATGTTTTATTATGTCCTCGACATTTATTTTTTGGTCAGGGACATTAATCACGACAGGTTTTTCAAAAATTTCTACTACATTAAGGTTTTCTCATAGTCTATGATAATTTTTTGTTTTGGTGATTTTTTAAATAGTGAGTTTTATTTGTTTCTATTGGCTATGTGGGCCATGATGCCACCCTCGATCCTGTGACCAGGCCCCAGCGACGTGTTGACGTCACAAGGTTTAAATGCGTGTCAGTTGAGTATTAATTTGGTTGGTCTCTCTGTTTTTGCTCTCTTGTCCCAAGTCCATGAGCTCTGTTGTTTCAATGTCATTCGTACTTGGATCTACTGCGTCCTTTATTTCTCGTGATGGGATGGTGAGTTTTATCTATCTATGTTAAATTCTAGCAATCACTTTGCCGCATTGGTGCTTTTCCTGAATGAGTTTCCGTGATATGGTCACCGATGGATATGAGATTTATTGGGTCTTAGACATTTTTTTCTAAGGCATTTGAGCGGTGACCTTGGAGAATTTTCATTTGGGCGAGCTTTGTCTGGTGTTTTTTTTTTTTTGGGTGTGCTTTTTCACTGCTTCCACAATTTATTTTCCCCTTTGGTGTCCATGGTCTCTTTCAGTGGGGAACTACTAGTGGGTTGTAGTTATTCCATTCGTTGTTTATGCTGAGGTTGGCGACATTGTTGATTTTTTGGTGCTCCTCTTTGTTGCTTGGTGGTTCGGTGACAAGTTTTCGTTTAATATGTTCGATTCGGTGCGGTTGTCTTTTGGAGAAGGTATTCACGGTTTTCGTGGTTTGCTTGGTGCTTGGTAATTGCATTGGGTTTCCCTACGAGAGTTGGTTCATGCTTGCACAGGAAATCCATTCCCCGTACCTAGTGAAATTGTGGCTGATAAGTAGTGATTTGCTTCCTTCTATAAGAAAGACGTGGCATTCCCCAGCTATCCTTTTTCTTTCGATCAACAATGGTAGTAGTTTCACAAACTTGGAAGAATTCATGGATTCCTCTAAACTCCACTTACTAATAGGTAGAATTCGAAACCTCACTTTGCATTTTAATTCAATTAACTAAATTTTTTCGATCCACTTTTGCAGACAACACCTATGGTCACATAAACTGACAAGCAGCATCAAAAACTGGCAAGCGGTATATGCCTTCCGGTATAAGAACTTTTCCCTTACCTTTCCCTTACCCTCTTTATACCATATATCCTAGGAGCGTTACCACTATATAAGCTAGGAATACCCAAGTAGCGAGACATGCAATTAAACACTCCCTTGCCTTTATTTCTTTCAATTTCCAGAAATAGACTTGAAGCTGCAGGTTCCCGTAGGCTACCTTGTTATTATGTGGGCTCCCATTGTCATGGAGACATTCAACATCGAATTGAGAAGCAACCCAACAACATGCATAATCTAGGGATGTCCATGTTTCAATTCTTCTACATGCATGGGACAAGTGGTTTTCTCGTTGATAGTTTTAATTGTGCCCCTTCATGACATTGACCCATAAATTTGACACTTTCGCTCCCCATAGATCACTCTCCAGCAATATCTAGAATCCAGCGACATCCACATTTCAATTTTTCAACATGCATAAGATAGGTGGTTTTCTTTGATAGTTTTTTTTGGTGCTCATTTATCACATTGAAACGTAAATTTGATTTAATTTCCATTGTAATTGTTCAGAATGCATAAAACACGTTAATTGCCAATTGGGTGAGCTATGACCACTTGATCGTTGTCTGTGTTTAGCCGTCCAAGACATATCTTAGGGTTTTTTCTCGAGGTTTTAACGATAACTTTACCTGCTAGTGCTTTCATAATCTCTTTGCTTTTATAAATTCTAAGAACAATAGGCCAGGGGTTCTTTCCCTCTATTCCAATTTGAAACAAAACGGTTTTCAAATCAAAAGAGTGCCTAAACTGCGTCGATTTCCATTTGCATGTGTTTTTTCGAACAAGGTTTTGAATTGTGTGAAATGAGCACATCCCATCCGTCACATCAACGAGGAAGTTCTTGACATGGCCAATTGATATGGAACACAACTTGGATCTGATGGCCAAGTGTTTGTTGTTTAAATGCATGATCTCAATCGCTCTTTACAAAAACCAATATGTTTATGATTTTCTATGTTCCCGTCCACCTCAGTTTTTCTAGCAATTATCCATTTGTATGCTAAAATATTTTATCAAAACCAAAATAATGTGATACCTCTAAGATCTTCCAACTCTTCAACCATACTCTATGCTAAATATCACAATGTAATGTGCATGTCAACGGGCTCAATGTATATTCTAATTAGACAACTTATTATCAACGTTTTGGAAGGGGGATACCTCCATGCTTCCCAGTGTAACGGGATCTTCCTCGACCGTTTGAAAAGAAGAGAGATCCGGCTCTACAGTGGCTTGTTGAATATCTTGGTAAGCAAGCTTAGCTACAGATAGTGGCATAGACATCCCAGTGTGTGTAATGTCTCCAGACGTAGAACTCGTAGGTGGTAAATTCAACGGATCATTAAAATAGGAAGTCTGGAATGGTACATTATTCAAAGGAGGAGACGCATCGTCGGAGATGGTTCCAATAAAATTCATAGGTGAAGGGAAATCATAAGATCCCATCGATGAAGGGTACATACCAACACCGATGTTCCCAGTTGCCGACTGAGAATCGGTAACTTGCAAGACTACGGATCCTGTGGATGCTGTGGAAGGAGGATTAACGAAATCTAGCTGATCGATAGTCACAATCTTGCCTTTGTGAGGAAAGCAAATAACTCTGAATATAGTAGATGCGACAGCCTTCATACCGTACATCCAATTCCGACCCAGTAAAAGGTTGTAGTCGATGGGTGCATCAACCACCTCGACTTCAATAGGCACATATTTACCTCCCAAGCAGGAAACAAGGGAAGGGATAATTCCATGTGGCTTAAATGACCGACCGTCCAATGCAGTGAGCATGGTTCTAGACGTGAGTAGAGGAGGAGATCCGAGAGCTTTCCAACAAGCTAAAAACATCACTGACGTTGAAGCACCTTCGTCAACCATCGTACGTTTGGAAAAATTCTAAAGGCACGCCACCTGGATTTGAAAATCCACATGGTAAGGTAAGTGAGGTTGAACATCAATAGTGTCGAACTTGATAACACTGGGACTCCCCCCATCCTGAACTCCTAACGCACTCAAAAGGGCATGCCTTTGAGAAGGACACACCTGCAAAACTTCAAGAACCGACATGGCGCACAGAGTTTGGCCCAAATATTCTACAATGGAGTAGTTCTGGGCGGCTCGGGCATTAGGATTATGCATAGAGCGCTTAAGAACACCTTTTGGTATCCGCGGCATAATGGAGGGCTTCTCGATATGCAAGGAATTATCAGGAGGAGGGGGAGGCTCACTCCCCATATTAGGTTGTGGTACACCATACTCACGTTGACGAGTAGCAACACTAACCTCCAATTGAACCATATTCACACATCCATAACCACTAGTATTGGAAGAAGACGTTGCAGTCTCAATAGGTCCATAACCAGTGGTGGGAGCATGCGAAGCCATGTTTTGATGATGAGGAAGGGGATCCTTTAACACAGCTGGGATTTGTTCCAAATGCTTTGATGCTTCTTCAATTCGAGAACATAAGTGAGTAAGATGATCTTCCCCACAAATCTTACAAGGAAACTTCACCTTACGCCTAGGTTTGCGGTCCTCACCATCATTTCCGCCTTCCCGACGAGGGTTGGCATTCTCTTTACGAGGGGTATTGCGATTGCTATTGTTGTTCCCATTATTTCTACCCTTATGGTTGTTTCTCCCCTTTTTCATACCACCAGGTTGCTGGTTACCTGACGGTTTCATCGATTGCACACTATGTACATCGGACGACGGGGTGGAAGTGGACAAGGTGTGGACCTGTCTGGGAGTAGACTGGTGTAGCGATAAATTTTTCATTTGATTTGCCACCAAATCTATAGGGTGAGTACTTGCGGATCCCATGATTCCATCGACATGTGGTCCAAGAACTGACTTGGGCTCATGTCGTGTTCGCGATGCGTCAGGAACGATGTCATACAAAATGCCAAACTAAGAGTATAGTAAATCCAACTGCTGGAATTTTAAGATGGCTTGCTCCTCAGTCATAATACCGGACATCGAAACATCCTTAGAAATATATGGAAGTAGATACTTGAGGAACCATTCCAACAAAAATGTTGGAGGAATGTTGGCTTTCACTAATCTCTTCCATCGACGCCACTCTTGAACGTGGTCAGAAATATGTGTGGCCTTATTATGACGGAAGGTCGACAAAAGTTCAGTACCAAGTATCATAGCGAACCGGCAACTGGAAATGATCCAAGAAAACCAAAGTGATCTCATTGAATCCCCTATAAGTGTTCCCAGGAAACTCAACATACCACTTCACGGCTGCCCCCATGAGGGTGCATTGAAATAGTCATAATCTAACGGAATCACGATTCAACGAGTTTGAGTAGCACCAAAGGTGAAACATTGTGACATGATCTCCTGGATCCTCACCGCCTTTCCCCTCAAACTTAGTAATGTGCAAAGGGAGCTTGGTAGGGACCGGAGGCCAACTAGGGTCGTGACACACTGGATCATTCGTGAGATTTGAAAGATCTGGAAGATTCAAATGTGCAAGGAACAGGAGTTGTGGCTGGAAAGCTTGATTATAAGCCCCCATAAAAGGTTGGTTGAACGAAACCGAATTATAAGGTGGACCAAAAGCTTGACCATGAGCATTAAACTGCTGATAATGAGGACCTGGCGAACTATAAGCTTGACCATGGACATAAGTTTGGTAACCTCCTCCGACCTGACCCGTGTGAGAGTAAGGTCCATATTGAGGTGGGTTATACTGGTGGCCAGCACCGACTGTGTTGTAGTAAGGGTTTCCACCATAAGTATGGGGCGTGTATGTACTATTCATGGCGGGAATTGTGTTGTAATGACCATAATGGTGAGGTATGTTCCCACCCCCAGCATAAGTATTAGGATTAGCGTGAGTAGTCGTGTGGTGACCATAAGCATGAGATGTATTCCCAACCCCAACATGGGTGTTACTAGTAGCAGGAATGGTGGCGTTATGATCATGAGGATAAGATATATTTCCACCTCCTACATTAGCATTACTAGTAGCGGTAGTGGACGCAAAAGTATGCGGTATATGTCCACCCCCATGATTGGGAGGAGCATTAACATTCGCAAAAGTGGTCCTATGTTGACGGGTAGTGGCATGTGTATTAGGTTGTGGATGGCGAGTCGTGTTGCGAACAATGTTCCTATTAGGTTGGGTAGTCCTGGGAGGAGGTCGTCTTCCAACATTAGCATTGTTAGGAGGAACATGACCGATCCCCATACTATGTGTGTGAGTGGACAATGTGGTGCCCCCAGCGAGGGTATTTCCCCCAGTGGGTGAAGTGTTGCTAACACCATGACTAGTGCCAGCGTGACTACCAAAAGCAATGGAAGGATCAACTGTGTTGTAATTAGGCATACCGTATGAGAATGCAGTAGGGTTGAACATAGGGCCTGTGTCATCATGTAACTGTGGCATCCCATATAAATAATTATGTGGAAACAAAGGATCGAACGGGTCGTCCTCGGGTGGGTCTGGACCAAACAAAGTAAGATGAGTCTCGGGTGGATCTAGACCAAACAAACTAGGTTGGGTCTCAAGTGGATCACCCCCCCATGCCTCTCGAGGGTTAGGTATGTCTAAAGTGTGCTCAACTCTACCCGATGGACTGGTCGGGATTTCTCCCGTTCCAGAATGTGCACTCCGGAGAGACTATAAAATCAAAATGTCACCTAAAGGCCAACTATCGACCAAAAATAGTAAATCAAAAGCACACACCTAGAGAAACTATGGCCACAAGCAGACAAACAGAGTAGCTAAATGAGCTCCCGACACTAGAGTCGGTATGTCTCACCTAGGAGAGGCTTGAGACTCCCAAACTATAGCCGAAGGTAACAGAATCAATTATAGAGGCACCCAGGCTTCACTGCGTGCAAAGGGCCGTAACCCTCGGCAACAAACAATTGTGTTGTCCAACCCCTATCTGACTTAGGACACAAACAGTATAACAACTGCAAGTACCCTATGAGATACCTAGGTAAGGAAACTATGGTCACCGCAGTATAACCAATGCTCAGGGGGATAGTTACAGGTGGGATCCATCGTATGGGAAGGGTAGCTGAGCCCAAAACTCAATGAGGGTCAAATCCCCCAAGAGTCCCCAGATATGAACAAATCCTGGAAATATCTCCCATGTTCAGTCGGTATTGGAGGGATATCTCCGCAACCAACCTCCCGTGACCTCGTGCTTAACTCTGGTCTGAGTAGAGCTTCCTGAGAACACTGATATATACCATGGATTTCACCACTCCCTGGTCAGACACATAAAGTTTCATCTAGTAGTCTTGGAATGTTTACTCACAATGATCTATTCCAAGACTATAAACCTATGCTAGTTGGTGTACCCTATAAATAAAATCGGTCTAATCAATTTTAAGATTAAGCGTTAATTTTAATGGTTGTGGTTACTCAAAGGATATGGTCGTGAAACTAGTGATGTATATGACTCAATAGTATGCAAAATCGTCCAAACCCTAGACTCATCTATCCAATAAAAACAATGCCACTAACATGCAAAATCAATCCAACGGTTTCAAAATAAAAATGCAACTCTTTTATACTTTCAATGCACAAGCAGAACCTAAATGAAAGCAGTAGGCACTCAATGCAAGATGCAGTACATAAAAGTAAAAAAAAAATGTATTTTCTCTTACAAGCAAAAAGGAAAATGCAAAAAAAAATTTGTATTTTTCAATAGAAAGAAATGAAAAATGCAAGCAAAATCCTACTATTTAGTCACTGAAGTGCCGAGAAGATCACTAAGACAACCCAGCAGATCTCCAACAGTAAGACCCGGCCAAAGGGGCGAGCTAAATAGGAAAAACCAACAAGGCTAAATTCAAGTATGGGTAAAAAACCAACAAGGCTCAACCAAGAGAAAAGAAGAGTTATGGTCACAAAAAAGGCATGGAATAGTCAAGAATCAGGCCAATAAAGACTCAGGATCATCCAAAGCCAACCCAGCAACAACCAAAGGTCATGAAATAACCAAAGCCGGAGTTGTACGCTACTGTCGAAGGAATACCTATGGGTACCCATGAGCAGTAGTGTAAACAGAGGCGGGTGTACGCGGGCAAAGCTAAGCTCACCCGCGGGTAAGGAAAATCAAATGGGCAAACAAAGAGTCCAATGGCTCAGAAAAAACCAGTTTTCTATAGTATATCTCAACGGCCAATTAGTGACACATAGCTTCGACAAACAGCAACTCTAAATAAGGACTAATGCCTAAAAATACCCAAACATGGATGTTTTCCCCAGCGAATCGCCATTTCTGTGTTGGAGAAAACTCACTATGGCTTGGGGTCGACCACAAAAGACAACTGACTACTAGAAATTAACTCAATTCTCAAAGCTATGCTATATAAATGACAATGCTAATATAATGACGAATATAACCAACCTCGATCCAAACGTTTGATGTAGATCCCCATTGGAGCTTTTCCAATCTGTGCACTTGAACCTGTAAATTAAGCTTGACAACCAATATACGACAAGTGCATACAATATATAAACAACATTAACATCATCAATAGCAATGTTCCATGATATTATAAGTAAATGAAACCCAATGTAATATAAACAACATTCACAACATTAATGGATGAGAATATGAGTATTTCTATTAATAAATAACAAGAAGTACAATGTGATACGACCTCTTTCCGGCAACCAATCTGAACCAAGATCTGGATCAATCCACTTGTGCCTCCACCACTTCAATCCTCCATGGAATGGAAAACTCAAACTGTGATAGGAGTTTGGAAGGTGAACATAGAAGGTTCACAACTACAAGGATCAATGAGTGTAGACTCAAGATAAGGCAAAAATCCACTAGAGTTCTCTTGCTCTTCCTTCTCCTCCCGTCCATAAGCCATATGTGTTCAATATATAGTCCTCCCAAAGGTAGGTGAAAGGACACATCGAGGCATTTCGGGGCAAATGGAGGGCCAAAGGTCACCCTATGACCGCTTTTTGGGAGTAAAAAGTAATAAACTAGTGATTTTTACCATTTTACATGCTACTCGCGGGCTATAGTGATGCAACTCGTGGGTACGCTCACTGTAGTGATGCAGCTAGCGTACAGGGAAAAAAATTGGGAAAATAGTGTGTCTGAAGGATATAAAGTGGATCTGAGTCAGAAAAATGGATCCTATAGACCAAAGAGTGCTGATGCTCACAAGGTGGGAAATTACGATGTAACAGGTATAGATGAAACATTGTTAATATGGAAACCTAATGTATTGACTCTCGGGGAAGATCCAACTGCCATGAATAAACAAAATGATGGAAATAACGAGAATCTCAAAATTTCAAAATTTAAGTTGGGAAGTGTTAAAATTTAATATGCTAATACAGAAAATAGCAGCATTACATTCCATTTCACAATAATAGCATATACAGGATCACTGAAGAAACAACAAGCATAGCATAAGCACAAGAGACACAAATTTATCCTGGGAAACCCTCATGGGGTAAAACCCAGCAAAGCTTCCTCAATATAGATGACCAGCAATATACAAAGATGCAAACCAAAGACATGATCTCCTCCTCCACCATAGCAGACCTCTCCTCCACAAGTGTGCCTTTCTCAAGTGTGTGTGTGTGTCAAATGAGGAACATACCTCCTCTATTTATACACTACACTGACATGTATTTTACACAAGTACATGTAGGCTCGTATTTAACCATTAGATTAAATACCCTATTATAACTGACTGGGCCGACCCCCACATGGTGGGTCTAATAACCCTAGTTACCACAACCAATTCGGAGGAATAAACATCTCCGGATTCATAGTATAATCACATCGGAGGTATGGAACATCTCCGAAATAAATAATGTACAAATATAATATTCTTAGAAGTTACAATATTCAACAGGAAGCTATACATATACTTTGCAGACACTGTTAAAATGTTAACAAATGTTGTATGCTTTGGTAGCACATAAGAATTAGTGTACAAAATACCAACAACAAACCATCAAACCCTCAAGAAAATCATTTCCATTAATTACATCGAGTCGTGCTTTCATCTACCACATTATTATGATGAATTTGCTCAATGAGAGTTGACTCAAAGCAATAGCAATAACAAAATGACTTATATCATATTGTTGGAGTTGGAGTTGTCACATTGTCGTCGCCGTTTCTATTTGTTCCCATTTCCAAGTCCGCATCTACCATAAGTAATCGGATTGGCCAAATCAAGCATACAATCGGCAACTTCCTTTCACAACTAACAATTAGTAACAATAGTATTATAATATAGCAAGAAACAAAACCATCTAAAATATTGAATAAATGGAAGACGAAAAATATATGTAGCTTCAAATCTTGAAGTAATCCCAATTGCTATTCTTTCTAACTATTAGAGGATCACAAAAATACTCGTGTATACATTAAGCTACAGTAGAAAGTGATTGCGAGTTAATACAATATACTCATGTATACATTAAGCTACAGTAGAAACTGAAGATGGGTATTATAAGTACCTTTGAAGAGTCTGAAGAGGAGCATAAAATGGTGAAAACTGTGAAGCTTACTTTACTTCAAATGGCGAATACTGTTAATACTTGGGGTATAAGCACCTACTAATCCAATATTGGCCTAACCCAATATATGTCCAGGAGAGTGCGCCAGTGGACGCGTTACGATCATCAACAACAAGAGAAAAATTGGTCTTAGCTTTGTGGTCGCGCAATCTCCTAGTGGCATTATCATAGGCATGGGTGGCTTCCTCGGCAATTTTGAATGTCCCTTGGATGCTTGAGTTCAGGAAGAACTGAACTGGATCAAACGAAAATTGTTTTTTACAGAGAGAGGTCTCTGATTTACATGGTCGTGTACATGGCAAGAGCTAGTGATTGAGTGCATGGGCCTGTAGGTGGCAAGAACCAACGATCCAGTGAGAATACAACTCAGTGCAGGTGCCCTTAATTTAGAGTAGGTGTCAAGACCATGAATTGCAGCACAATTCAAATTAAGTGCCAAATATCTCAGATTAATCGAGCCATGCAACTTTCCACTTAATCAAGTGATTGTAATCATGCAGAGTTGTCAGAGCATCGGACAAAGTTGTGATTCAGAAGAGTTGTCAGTAGATGCATCCAGATCAATCCAGGGAAAATGAAAAAGTGATATCTCGGTTGGGTTGTAAAAATTTGGATAAAATACACAATATATCTCTTGCCTCCGCTATAGGTATTTTATCCAAGTTTCCAAGCAATATTGTCATGCCTTGACCCAAAGTTTACTTTTCTTGGCACTAATCATGCGTGCTACTCCAGGTCTGACCGATCTAGGTCACCTCTTGTTCCAAAGACTCCGCATTGGTTATGGATGTGTCCATCTTTTCTAACTACCTTCAGACGAATTCAACCAATTGTTATAGGTTAGGTGTGTACCAATAAGGCTCCTAGTGGGGCTACACACTGAAAGGATATATTTTATTTTTGGAAATGAAGTGTGCTTAAGTTCACCAAGTTTAGAACAAATCCCTTCCCCCATGTTACCCACGTTACCCTAGCTAGCTCCTGCTCCCAATTATCTCGCCTAGCTATATTCCCTCAAAAGCATAGCTCTACGAAGATAAATGCTAATTGCTTTGAAGAGCCACCTTCCTCGCTCTTATAGCAAAAACATTTGGCTGCTGTCTGTATAATTTCCAGAGGAGATCGACAAAGAAGGCACGGAGTGGACTGTTTGTAGCTTCTAATTCTATTCTGAGAGAGACTCCTATCGTTCTGTGAACTGATGCGGTCACTGCACAGTTATCAAAACCATAGCGATTACTAATTCCCTGCAGGGCAGGGAATAATAAAGGCTGTAGTTTTCTCTACTTGGTAATGATGGTGGATGTGTCTTTCAATAACAATGCTTATCGAATTTTTTCCAAGGTGTAGGTTTATATAAAATTTAGGGGGTTTGTTTGGCTCTCTTTAATGGATGGCAGGGAAACATGCATATATGCAGTTTTTGGACTACAAAAACATAAAATTAAGCAGTCAATCCAGTAGAGACAAAGCCTCGTCTAGGAAAGACAAATGCAAAGGATACAATACCTAAAGTTAAGAAGGAGCAGTAGAAGAACCACCATCAGCAAAAGCAAAGGTAGATATATTTCCAGGTCCAGCAGCACCCGTAGCAGCTTTTGTCGATCCAGCAAGTTATGATGTTGGCTCAACAGCAAAGTAAGCAGAGCCAAGTCCAGATACAGTTGACTCAGCAGTAGTTGATTTAGATATTTATTTTCATCTTTATGATTGTGATTCAGTTATGGATGATCGAGCTTAAGATTCATTGATAGAAGAGGGATGTACGAATGCACTGAAGCATCGTAATCATGAACTGCCACAACTATTAAAATTGATTGACAAGTCATGACATCCTCACCGAAAACTGCAAAATGTGATAAATGTAGTTTGTAATTTGGATTTGGATTTGACCATACAACGAAATAAAAAAAGGAAAACTCACCAACCATAATAACTAAGGATTTGAGAACCCGATAAATGTAGTTTGGATTTAGATTTGACCGGACAATGAAATCAAGAAAGGCAAACTCACCAACCATAATAACTAAGGATTTGAGAACCCTAGACTAGTAATATTGCATGACAACCCAATGTAAACTAAAGTGACTTTTATAAATAATCATTAAATGACTGACAACAACAGGAAAGTCTGAAACTCTCTGCCCCAGGTGATGTCATCCCACCGCCCCCTCCCGGGAAGGAAAAAACGAGGATGACATCACAACCTGCAACCAATAAAGATTCAAAAAATTCAATTTTTTAAATTTTTGTTAAATAAAATATATTTTAAACTATAGAAGAACTATAAACTGGATGAAAAATTTAAAGACCTACTGGCTAAATAATAGGGACTCAGCGAAACATATATGATCCCCTTCGGGGACATAAAAAACAAATAATAAAAAACTAAACTAAACATTTAAAAAAACAAATGAAAAAAATATAATACAAAACATTTTAAAAAACAAAATAAAAATTAAAAAACTATATAAAAAAAAATTTTAAAAAAACAAACAAACAATATAAAAACATTAATAAAACAAAAAAATAAAAATAAAAAACAATATTTTTTTGTAAATAAAAAGAACTATACTACTCCTTTGAAACTGAGTACATAAAACGCTTACAGTGCAACAATCGACTTACAGTTCACTGTCATTCTTAGCAAAAAACCCTTAGCAGAACAACCAGGGCGCCATAAACGTACTGGCCCCAATGCCAACCCCAAAATTCTTGATACAGTCTACCCAAAATAACAACCCTGAACATACAATAAAGCCGATAAAGGAAGAAAGAGTAACCAGTAACCACCAAGGTTCCCAGCACCAACAAAACAATATCAGGGAGCAGCTGCGTCATCGTTTCCCTCTTCCGCCTTCTATTTTCCTTTCTCATTTGTCCCCTCGGTCTTGTCCACCTGCGGCTTCTGCGTAGTAGCTTGCTTGCGACGAGTGTTGGGACCAGCCAACTCAGCGTCCTCTATCCTGGAATAGACAAAATTCAAGCCAGTATTTTTGGCTATCGCATCAATCTTGAGGTGCATCAATCGAGCATCGGCGTTGTGTGCCTTCCAAGCACGGACCGGATCCTCATCTCCCTAGTGCTTATGATAGTCAGACATTGTGACATGAGCCAGGAGATTCTTGATGACCCAATAAACCATCAGCATACAATCGTAGGCATAAGCTCTTCCTGCCGTAGTTCTCGGATCGACCACCCAGTCCTCCACCTCTCAGCAAAGATTATCAACCGGAATGGTCCTCACTGTGTCCCACAACCTTTGCTCTATCTGTTCTAACTCATCCCGAACCAGAGAGGGAATACGTTGATGGAAGAACATAGCAACCTCTAGGGCCCTAGATTGAGCACTAATAACCCAGCCATGATCATTTCCTCTCTCAACATAACGCTTTGCTTTACCCCTCAGCTTACCAAAACCAGAACCCAGAACAGTCTCGGAACAGGCATTATGCTTAGGAGCCATCACCCTAGCCCTGGAATGATCAGGCGGATGAACTAAAGAGAATCTGTCAAACACAATCCCCCCAAAATCCTTACTACTCGCATAAGGAGGGATAACCCTTATACATAACAGAACACTACCATTCAGGCTCTCCTCCATGAATCTATAAATAACCAGAGAGATCAGGAATGGCTTGCCCGCAATTCTTCAGTCAGTCTTCATCTTGTACCTATTATCTATCATGAAACTGTCTTCCCCATAAAAGATCATTAAACATAAAATAATGGCGAGATAAGGAGAAAGATACAGAGCAATCCTTTCGCTCGAGTCTTGTCGATGGTCTTCCAGAATACCAACCGAGAGGGCCCCACCTCCATTAATTCCCTGGTTGGCCAAAAGGTCTGCCACCTTGTTGGCATCCCGTCGAACATGGCTAAACTTGATAGCATTATGACTCAAGAGAAGGGTTTTCAAGTGATCCAATCTGTGCAGAAGACGCCAACTGGTTAAAAATTTTGTTGGGGATTGGCCGTTGGCCAACTTCTTGGCCATGTGGATAATAATGTTGGAATCCCCCTCCAAAATTTTCGGAAACCAGCCTTTGTTGACCACCAGGTGGATGCCCTGAATGAGGCCTTCCAACTCAACCAAGTTGTTGGAGTCGATTCCGAGGTGACCGAAGAAAACTTTCAGGATACTGCCAGCAGCATTTCTGCAAACACCACCCAAACCTGCCACTCCCGGATTTCCACAGGAAACCCCGTTAAAATTAACTTTGAAGACCTGCGTCATAGGAGGGGACCAGAAATTCGGACCGGAAGGCTGGCAAATCTTAGATTTTATGCATGGACCCTCCAGGTCAGCTCTGCATCACCCCCAACCCAAAGCAATGCATAAATCCCCCTCCGAAAGGTCTCTGTCCTTATCCCCTCCTGTAATGATTCTTATAGTTTCTTTCATATTATTGACCAGCTTCTTCCATATTACTTCTAAGTCGTTTTTTTTATCCCTGAAGATACGATGATTTCTTTCCTTTCAAACATTCCATATGACCATCCCTGGGAACATTTGCCACATAGTCAAAATGATCTAATTCGTGAAGAATTTAGAGTTTCATTCCTTAATGGTCTGATCTAGGTAATCTCTGACCCGATCACTTCTTCTAAAGGTCATGTCACTGCGATCCCATAGCGTGGAAGAGAAGGTGCAACTATCCAACAAGTGCCCAGAGAATTCTTCAGAGAGGAAAAAATAAAAAACAATGTTAAAAACACGGTATACATATGTTTTAATATGGAGTGGGGAAAGCATAGAGCGTCGCCGCCACTTGGAACGGCGCTTAGGGGGTGGCACGATTCGCAGAATCACACCCCCTCTATGCCCTCCCCACTTCAAATCAAAACATACATATAAAATTGTTTTAACGTTGTTTTTTAATATGTTGTTTATAATTGTTTTATATATTGTTTGATTTGTTTTCATTTAATGTTTATTATTTGTTTTTATATAGTTTGATATTTTTATTTTAATTATAGTTTTTTCAATATTTTTTTTTATATGGTTTTCTTGTGTAATTTTTTAATATTTATTTCTTTTATTAATATTTTAATGTTTTATTTTGATTTTGATGTTTAATTTAATTTTTTTTTAAATATTCAAATATTTTTATTTTTTTTAAATTTCATGAAGATTAACTTATTTTTTAGTTATTATTTTTTGATATGGTTTTGTTTTTTAGTTTTTAAATGTTTGTTTTTAAATATTTTTTTTGTATGTTTTGTTTTGTATTTTTTAATTTTTTTTTTTAAATGTTTTGTTTTGGATTTTAATATTTAGTGTAAATTTTTTAATTAAGGTTAAATTTTTTAATTTAATTATATCTTAATTTTTTTTGTTTTTTTATATACAATTGTTTTTAATGTGCTTTATGTCATTTATTTTGTGTTTTTGCATTTTTTATTTTATTTTTAGGAGTTTCGTTGTAATGATGTATGTTGCTAGGATCACAATTTGAAACAAGGTTTAATTTTAACTCCCCGTCAAATAAGAGTGATTCTGGGAGCACCACTTTTTAATTGAGGGGTTGATTTAGGATTTTGATTGCAACCACATCGATTGGGGTTTGAAAACGTTTGTAAATTTGGCTTCGAAAAAACAAAACATGCTACTGGTAGCACCACTTTTCAAATCGAGGGTTGTTTTGTTGTTTTTAACATATAAAAATATGATTTTTATGGCTAGAGTTCTCGTTTTGAGTATGAAGTTCTCATCAAATTGTATAACTTGTTTTGAACAATATTTTTAGTACGAGCTGGTTTAGGAACTATAGGATTTGAAACCTTTTCCTGCTTTATTTCCAAGTAGGAAATACTCTGAGAAAAAGAACCAATACCAACAGAAGGTTTGACAGATTGAGATAACTTACTTCTGAGAAAGTCATCCTGATGCATCAGCTTGAATAAAGACTAAGCAGACATCGAAGGCTTATGGCACTAGACTTTAACTTCTGTGAAAACTACTACTCTAGGGCCTTGGACTTTGAAGAACTAACAATAATAGCTTTGTTATTAACCTCCATGTGTTCCTTCTTCAAATTATCCTCAGCTGCAAAAAGCTTGTTCCTTTCCTCTAGGACAATTATCTTTTGTGCATTCTATGTTTCATGAATCAAGGCCCTTTTCCTTTGTTCGGTAATTTTTCTAAGCACTTCTTCAAAATTTGATACCTCTTGATACAAGGAATCATCGGGTTCAGTCTCATGAATATAGGATGTCTTAATTTGAGCTGTGGAGAAATTATTTTCCACAAAATGCCTAAGATCATGCATCCTCTTATGACCTAAACCAAACTTCAATTCTTGTAACTGGGATGCCATCAAGTGTGCATGAGGTGCATTCTGGATAACCAAATGACCTATATATAATGGGAATTTAGGCCATGACTTTATTTTTAAGTGAAGAGCACCTGTCATGAATCCCATCAACTGTAGTCTAATGGGAAATTTCTTCCAGATTCATTCTATCTGGGACAAACCTAGGGATAAGGTGCAATGAGTTGTGTCCCCAAATCCTCAAATAAGTGAAAAAATCCATACCATACCAGTCACCCATAATGACTATCAACTCCCTTACTTCTACAGAAAGCATTGGTGCATTTTTCTTTAAAATAATGAGATAGACAGTGCTAAAACTTTTATCACAAATGTCATAGATATGGTCTTTATAATGATCATCCCACAGTATTGCACAATAAATGTGAATCGGAGGTGCTTCAACCACCCAATGCCATCCCATCGATGGATAAGTAAAAGATGCACACATGATATCAAACAAAAAGGTGGACATGTAAAACTTAGGCTTCCTAGTTGCATGGGCATTTTTCACCAATGCTATGGCATCCTTTAAATTAATGGAGAATATTTGTGCCCAATTAATACCTATCCATGTGTAGTGATGTCGTGGACCGAAGGTGCCCACTCCAATCTAAACTAGGAGCAATTATCTAATCTGTAAAAGCGGGAAAGCATGGTAGCCAACAATTTGATCAGTTCTCTGAGATGTTGTATAGGATATAATTTGTTGGATTTGACAACAAAACTATCTAGGTCAAACCACCATCCCTTTAAAAATTCCACCAGGTTGAATTGATTTTCATATGCAACCAATATCTCTTGTCATTAGTAGCTACTCTGGGATCTTCAATGCATATATCCGGGCGAGATTTTCTAGTTAACAATATGCAAATAGAGCGTGGCTCAAATCCTAGAAGGAATTGGAAGCTAAGTCTGCAAAATATATCATCCACTTTACCTCATCCATATAAGGCATCACAGCGAGTCGCGCATCAATGGCATGAATATTTGAATTTTTGATCTTTTGGAACACCTCTGCATCATCCCCAAACTGCAAAAAATCCTCATTATCAAAAATACTATAAATGGTTTCCCATTATAAACATTGAGGATATCCATTCCAGAAATCTCAAAGTTGGGATCTCTGGTTTTAACTTCATCAGCAACTACCTTGGACTTTGCCCTAGGAGCCATGTCAATTGTGTATTTTTCCTACATGAACAGACCATGATAAGAAAAAATTTAATTCAAAACAAAGCTAATAGAAAAGAAAATTTCAATAATCCAAATACCTAAAAAAACTATAAAACTTCTATTGAATAGAATATACAATCGACTGTAATTTCAGGGTTCTGCACAGAATAATAGCGTAAAAATTGATGGTAATTTTTTAACAATAATCTATGTGTCGAGCATATATTCCAAAAAAATTAATATCCCATCACCATTTAATGTAAAGAAGATAAGCACCAAACTAACATTAAACGAGTACTAATTACGAGTTTAATTCGCCCTTTTAATGGATTCACCACGTGTATCGGCATAAAAATAAAGTGAAAAATGGATTTCTAATGTCTGATGTACGAGGTTCGGAGGATTATGTCAAAAGGAAAACATCGAGAGATTTAATTATCTCATTCAAAACAACCTTCCAATGTCTGTAGTCCGAGGTTTAAAAGGTATCGGGGTCATAAAATCATAAAATTAAATATAAAATAAGTTTTTATCCGATTTTCGACATCTGACGTTAATGTCGAGAACATCGGGATCAAAAAGTAGGGAATGCAAATTATTGAAAAAATCATCCTGATTCCTGCATTCCAATGTTTACATCAGATATATCAGGATCGGAATATCGAATGTAGAATACACACAAGGAAAAGTATCTTGACTTCCAATGTCTGAAGTTAACCTTGGAAACATTGGGATTGAAATATTGGATTGTAAAATTGGAAAAAAAATGAATTCCTAATTTCCGGCATCCAACATCAACATATCAAAAATTAGCTTTAAGACGTTGGAAGCACCATAATTGATAACTTAAGCCATCGGAACCAAAATAAACCCTTTGAAGATAAAATTAAGGAACGAAGTTACAACTGAATGAAGATGAATTTAAAATTATTCGAAGGAATCTACAAGTAATAAATTTTAAAAGCAACAAAAATAATGGGGTCTCATTATTTCCAAAAGAAAATAATGGGATATGCAATAATTATTATGTTCCAAGGATGGATGTACATTCCAGACAACACCCAACATTAACAAGCATCTTTCTACCATCTCATTCACTTTCCTCTTTGTCCCAGTGGTTAAATGAACTAGCCATGACTTGCTATGCTTACTTTTCTTAAGCGCACAAACTTCAACAATATTAGGATGAATATAACCATGACTCAAAACTGGGTATATTAAAATAGAAACATACTGCATGGAAATATTACCTCCAACTTCAACTACTACGGCTTGATGTTATGCTTGATGATCATCCTTGACGGTCTACTTGATGATCATCCAAAGTTGCATAGATTCTAGGAGTTGCTTTGGCCATGTCATCCATAGTTACAACTCCTTCAAGTTTATGGATCCTTTGTGATTGTTCCTTCCTATGAGGGAAATCATGCAGCTGATGATTCTCTTCACATCCCCAACATTGCATTGGTTTTCTAGGCCTTCATGCGGCTGGCATAGCGCGCGGGAATCTGCCTTGCACTGGATGTTCCTACCAAACATTCCTTGGCTAATTCCTATAGGGTACAGATTTGAACTCTTTCGTCCTCAAATCAAACCCTCCCTTAGGATTCCCTCTTCCAGCTTGATGTTCTTCAATTCTTCCCTTGTTTTTCTCATGTCAATGCATATCCTTCTGAATAACATCATCTAAAGTCATGTGATACATGAATTCAATTATGTCTCTGTAATTATGGGGCAATACACTTAAGAATTTATGAATCTTTGTCTTCTCATTCCTGAGATAATCCACATACTGGAGTAACTCTAGGAACTTTCCAACATATTCCTCCATGGACAATTTTCCTAATTTCAGCTCATGGAACTCCTTGCTCTTATTATCATAGTATCTCTCAGAAAGATACTTCTGCTTAAAATACCTGTCATACTTCTTCTAGACAAACTTCCTTTCCTTGAGTCCCTTCACTTACCGGAGGTGTTCCCACCAAATTAAAGCTTTTCCATTCAGATTGAAAATGGAAATCCTAGCTTTCTCATTTCCCTAGAACTTGTGGATTTTGAAGTTTTTCTTCATTTTAAGAAGGCATGCTTCAGCCTCCTTCCCCGACTTACTTTCTCCATTGAATGTAGGCATATTTACCTTCTTGAATTCTCTAGACGAACTCTCTTTATGAGGCCTCCTTAGCTTATATCTTCTAGACGAATTCACTGAACTGTCTTATGAGCTTTCTAATCTACTCAATATGTTGCTCGAGGTGCCTGATGGAGACATGCTTATTCTCCTTTTGCATGCACTTCTTTCTTGGTGTCACGATCTTCCTTCAGAGTGATTGCTCACACTCTTCCCATCCTTACAACCATTGTTCGGATTTGATCCTAGATTGATTTTCTATTGGAGGTCTGTTAGACTCTGCAGTATGGTAACGTTGATCTAATGTTGCTCTTCCTGCACCTTAGTCATCCTTTCATTGAAACTCCTCATAGTTTCGACCATATCAGGAGGTGTTATTTGCACCCTCCTTCCATTAGATTGTGTTTCTGCATTAACGCTTTGCATAGCTTAACCCATAACATCTTCTTCATAATCATAGGGATATTGCAAATCTTCCATGATGAGTATTCAACTAGTTAACTTTTGTATTCTTCTGTTCGCTACCTTCTTTCCTTTGTTATACTAGTCTCAATGCTGCGACTAGCATTGTGCACAAAGGAAATTTTATTAGCTTAACATATTAATAAGCCTTAATGATCACTTTAACATTACCATGCTAGGATCCTTTTACACTCAAAGGACTAGTGTTGAAACCACTGATATGATACCACTCTATTCATTATCCCCAACGGCCTTAATGGCCTATCATGACCATGGGGGATATTTTTTTTCCTTCCTAATTCTTATACCAAGACATTACTATCTAACTCAAATTTATTATATTGCACAACAGCTTACACCACATGATCTCAATACACAAAGTGTGAACTACACGCATAACACCCTGATCCATATGTGATTCTGCATAAGCTAACTTAACCTCGTGCACTTTTGCGCTTTTCATTCCTTTATTGCACAGATATACTGCGCGCATGAAACCAAACAGTCGAACAATCCACTATGTGACTATCTTCAACCGATGCACAACTACCACCGCGTACGTTAACCACTCTATGGCAACTCAGCGTTCAATGCCAATTCATTGGTTTCCTACAGAGTTAGTGCTATATGCATAGATGGACATCTTACATAAAGCATACATTTAGATGCAAGAATTTATAAGGCACATCATTATATATCCATCAAGTAGATATTCGGAATCAAATTACTTCTAGATAAGCAATTCATATTCATAGTCATTATATACAGCATTCATCTCATCATTCATTAGGATCAATATACATACAATGGAAATGAATAACAACAATGAAACATCACAAAACACCCATCTTGAATGAAGCTTCTCTAAGAAATTGACTACGCAAGAGCAACATTCCACCCAATTGTAGGCACTCTGTCTAGTATATACTCTTTTTGCTAAGAGGCCACCCCCTTGTTGGGCATGATTACCTAAAGGAAAGGGGAACTATCCAGAGCTCACTCATGGTCAATAGGCACAAGGCCACAACCAAGCAAATCTCTATTGGTTGAAGAGGTTGTTACAGTCACATGGACTCAATTCTGAAGTCGGGCCAACCTTTGTTGTGTTAACAAGCTTTTCTAGGTACTAAAGGGGAAATGATAATAGTGACTCATCACATAGTTACAGGCACCTCACGCAAACTAGGATAGCTCGGGTTCCACAATAACCGCCCTGCATAACAACAAGAAGGTACCCCTTCACCTATCAATGGTACCTCGAGCGTCACTTTCCTCTAGGTGCTAAACCAGTGTGTACGTAGAAAGACCACCCAAACCCTGCTATTCCACCAAGATTTCAGAGCCTTCACTAGTCTCTTAGTCAATTCCATGCTATACACCAATCTAGTACTCAATACCAACAATCAACCTCGTGCAAACTCGATTAGTTTGGGGTCCACAATACCCGCTCCACACTACACCTCGAAGGTGCTATTCCACTGTGTGCATAGAAAGACCATCCAAAACCCATTATTCTGCCAGGAGGTATGCAACCACTATTAGAGTCCAATCCACTCAGTGCTCAACATTTTGTTCACTCTTCGAGGATTACAACAAATAAATTAGGACATACGATCATATATGGTTTACCTCCAGAACCACTGATACCTCGTGTAAACTCAACTAACTCAGGGTCCACAATACCTACCCCCACACTAAACCAAGAAGGTACCCCTTCACCTCCCAATATTCCCTCATGCATCACCCTCCTCCAGCTGTTATACCAGCGTGTGCATAGAAATACCACCCAAACTCGGGATCATCTTCATATAGGCTCTATTTTTCCAGGGCTTGCAAATCTTGGTTGTACATAACCAATGGCTCCAGGGAATCACTTTGGTCATTGTTCAACAAACCACTTTACTATAACAAGACTAACAGGAAACAATACTCATGCTAATATCAATAACAATGAACCAGAATTTCAGGCATGCAACTAAGGATAGATAACTCCCCACTCTACTAAAACTTACTCAAACACTTCCAGAAACAAAATCTAGCACACAGATCTTCAACATGGATTCAAGGTGCAAAGGAACAGACTAACAACTAGGCAATTTGATATAACTATGATTCCTAGATCAACAGAGGAACGTATAGCAATTATGCTCTCCAATTTCTTCTTCGACTCATAGTCATGACCACGAATCCAAAGCTTAGATCCACTCTCTGCTCTTTCACTATCCAAGTTAGGATTCCTCTCAGGAAAGGGTTGTATCATCCTCCACATATGAGATCGATAAAATTGGTTGATGGATAATATGACTTGCACTCAAGACAGGGAAAGATAGATACACCCATGAGGGATCGAGTTACTTGACCACATAACTAATTAGTTGAATGACAGACTCACTAACGGGATCACTGACATATTTACTGCACCACCCCCCCCCAACTGACAGGTAATTTAAGGATGACTTCAATTCACCTGGTTTCTTACCCAATAAGCAAATCCCATTCCCAGTTCTATAGGTCGACTGGCACAAAGAACTAACACTACTCTGTCACAAGGAACTCAAACCTACACCTTTCTTCCTGCAAAGTAATAACTGCCTCAACTACCTTCCTCTTGGAAGCATTAAATGATTGGGGTGCATGAGTCAAATTGACATCTGATGGCTCATAAATCCTCTCTAGGACACTTGGCTCTCATCTATTGGCTTCATGGATTCAATACGTCCCTTCCTAACCTTAGGATAATCATGTATCGTGCTCTTATTTCCTTGCATAGTCAACTGTGAATTTATTTATTATTATCATGCACATGTACATCACATTTACAATACTACTGCACTTGACTAGCGCATGGTTCTTTGACCACGTTACTTCCTTATATACATATATATATTCGAGATGTCCATGGTAGGGCCTTTGCCTTCAACTCCTCACCATGTTCCATCAATTCAATCAATGATATTACATCATTTACATAGTTTTTTTCAAGAGTCAAAACCAAGGACATTACATATGCAGGCTTCATAAATTGACCTGGGCTTAAAGAGCATCACCTGCCTCCATTTGTAACTATGTAAGCCCCCTAAATACTTGAGGAGTACATCTGGGTTCTTGGGTGAAATACCCAACATGATAGCCATCTTCCTAAACTCGATTGTGTATTCTTGCACACTTTGCCCCTACCTTTTCCTGAGGTAATTCCAACGAATTCTATGGTCGACTACTATCCTATAGGGTAGAACTGGGAGTTGATGAGGGTTTTAAATTCCTCCCACTTAGTTACTAGGGGATCACCCTCTAGCTTAACTGCTTCTGTGTGGATTTCCCACAAAGTTAATGTATGTCCCTTTAACGTCAATCTGAAAATGAGATCTTTTGATCCTCGGCTATCTAATGGATGTTAATTAAACGTCCAACTGCTGCAACCAATGATTCAGCTTCAAACCATCAATCTCACCTTGATATGACTTGATGTCAACTTTCACTTACATATTGAAGAGAGACTAGGAAGGAATATTGGAATTAGAACTCAGCTACCCTCTCTCTTGGGCTCTTTCATCGACTCCTTTTCTGGGTCACTTTTATCTTTTGATTTCCCCTCGGATCCAAAATCTAAGTTAGAGCCTCCAAAATCCCCGAAAGGTCCGAAATTGCTCTCCAAAGCCGCCATGAGTGTTGACATCTTGCGTGAGATATATACGACTTGTATTTCAAGTCTTGAAATCCATTGCTCGTGATTGCTTTCCACTCCTTGAACAAACTCGTCCACCATGGTTGGGGTTTGAAAAAAAAAATCAACAACTACTAGATCCTGTGATTAGCCACAAAACCCAAACGAAAAACTACTTTGATAGAAATATGATATGTAACTATCATGGATATTCGACTGGAACAGTTTGTCACAACAAATATTACAACTTAGTTCTTATTTTATTAGATTATTTGTATTGAATTCCAAATAACTAAAACTGAGACAAGAATAACTAGAGAAAATAAGTACACAATCCACACAATATCTCAAGATATACCTTGGGAAAACCCACCATGTTGAAAAAACCAACCATAAATGAGGACTTCGCCTTGATCTTCATGTCGAATTGCAAATACAAAGGAAATGGTACTCTCTATGGAGTTACCTATCACTCTACGGCCATAATGGCTACTAGAGGACCTCCTATCTCCTCTATTCTTCTCTAACATCCACTCTTGTGTTATTGCTCAATTATGGAACAATACAATACATCAAAAGAATGGAACCCCCTTTTCTTCTAGCAGCCCGGTATTTAACATAGCCCAATATCCATCTAGGGTTAGGTTTAATATTTCTGCATGCCCCAACTATTGATTAGGGTTAGGTTTTTGGTCCTTCTAGAATGTTCTTGAAGGTACACATGTGTGAGAAATGAGAACTAACGTGGAATCCACTCGATAACATGGTGTTCAACTAGATAGGTCAACTTATGGGAGGTATAACTTTTTCATATAGACTCCATTTGAGATTATTTTTGGATTGTTGGAAAGGTATTGGAGATTAGAATCCCGTGAAGGGGTATGGCACAACTGATGAACTTTTAAACCCAAAAAACATCTTTTAAACCCTCAAACAGGCCCAAAAGGTTCAGGACCCCAAATCTGCAAAATGAGACCTGCCCATAAAATGGGCCCTACAATCCAATTCACCCAATATTCTGACCCCGAAAGCTCCAAGTAGGTGACAAATTATATATTGATCCATTTTGGATGAACTACCATGATGACAATCTTTCCTTCTGACTTTGGTAAAACTATGATAAATTCCAATGATACCTCTTCCCAATGTTGACTTGGTATGGCTAATGGTTGTAGAAGACCTGGTGTCTTGATTATATCTCCCTTATTCTATTGGAAAACTAAACATTCTAACACAAACTTTTGGACATCAATTTTAAGACATTCCTAGGAAAATTCCTTCTTTGATTCTATGCTAAGTTTCCAAGAACCCTAAATGTCCTTCTATAGGAGAAGTGTGCAATTCCAAAAGTATCTTCTGTTTGAATTGAATTTTTTTACATAAATATAGGCAATCCTAGTACCATATTGAATCAATCTTCCACACAAAATTTTCCAATGTACTAGGGTCCTCTTGTAGTTGTTGAATTATCTTACATACCTTCTGATCTTGTTTCCATTCTATCCTTGCTTCTTCCACCCAATCATATTACGTAATGGAAATAGCACAAAGTAAGACCTCTATGTCGTCTTCTTTTCTTGAAAGTGCATTGCCACCACATTTTGTTTCCTTTTTGTAGATAATTTCAAAGTCATAACCTATCGTATTTGTAGCCCATTTTTGTTTCTTTTCTTAATATAATCAATGTTCCAACAAGTACTTCAAGCTATCATGGTATGTTCTTACCTTGAAGTGTCTTCCTATTAATTAAGGGCACCATTTCTTAATTGCATGCGGCATGGCCAAAACTTATTTTACATAAATTGGTTGAGTGGTTTTTTTCCTTTGATTTGAAACTTTCAAAGGCAAGGGGCCTTCCTTATTGCATTAAAACTACACCAATGCCATGCCCTGAGGCATCACATTCTATAATAAAGGTTTTTGTGGATTCATACATGGCTAATATAGGAGTTGTACACATAGCCTCTTTAAGTCTTTCAAAACATTTGGTTAGTTCTTGAGTTCAAGAGAATGCATATTTCTTCAATAACCTTGTTAGAGGTGCTACTATTTGACCATAATTCTTGAATAACTTGCGGTAATATCATGTCAATCCTAAGAATCCTCTAATATTCTTCAAGGTTTTAGGAATTTTCCATTCCATGAAAGCTTTAATTTTGTGATTAGGTTCCACTTTGTGACCTTCATGAGATACAATATGACCCAAATATTCCACTTCTTGAACCCCAAAGGAACACTTAGAAGGCTTGGAATATAGTTAGTGCTCCTCCAATACTTTTAAGATGGCATGTCAAAATTGTCTACGGGTTGTTCCCAATATTTACTATATATTAGTATATCATCAAAAAATACTAACACAAATATTATGAGGAAGGGTTTAGAAAATATAATTCATCAAGCTTTGAAATGTGGAAGGTGCATTGGTAAGGCCAAATGGAATCATCAAAAATACATAATGACCTTGATGTGTTCTTAAGACTATTTTTGGAATGTCATCTTTCCTTATTCTGATTTGATAATATCCATAACAGAGATTGAACTTGGTAAAGAAAATTTCTCCATGTATTTCATCTAATAATTCACCAATGATGGGAATAGGAAACTTATCTTTAATGGCCATCTTATTGAGCTCTCTATAATCTAGACACATACATTATGAACCTTCCTTTCGTGAACCATCACCACTGGTGCAGAGAAAGCACTTTGGCTAGGCTAAATGATGCCTACATCTAACATTTTTTTAACCATATTTTAAATCTCATTATTTTGTGCATATGGGTACCAATAAGGTATGATGTTAGGTGGTACACTTCTTGGTTGCAACTGAATAATGTGGTCATGATCTCAAGTAGGTGGAATACCTTTAGGCATCTCTATAGATACCTTGGATGGTTGTCAATAACCTCTTGGTGATATATTGGAATAGAGGATATAGATGCTTGAACATTTGGTGAGCACAATTGTGCAATTACACAATGGTGTACCTTTTTTAGCAATTTTGTCATTCTATTAGAGCTTATTACTTTATATGGTTTCCTTGGAATACCTTTGAGTTCAATTTCCTTTCCTTCTAAGGAGAATCTCATGAAAAGTTCTTGAAAATTAAGAGCTATTGTTCCTAATAATTGTAGCCACTAGACCCCTAGTACAACATCAACACCACCTATTTGGATTCCAATCATTGAACTATCCAATAAATACTCCCCTATAGTAATCTTAATACTATGGCACTTCCTTCAACAATTTATGGTACCTCCATCTACAATCATTACTTGAAATTCTAGTGTTGGATATATAAAGCAATCGAGAAGTTTGGCTAATTTTCAATTGATGAAGTTATGCATACTACCATAATCAATCAACGTCGTTACATTTTTATTTTTGATATTTCCATTCAATCCTAAGATTTTGAGGAATGCTAATAATGGCCAGTGTATGGAAAGACAAGGTTGTAGTAGTATCTTCTAGCTCTACCTCTTGAGATTATTCTAGTTTTGGATCTTCTTCCTCTTCACAATCTATGTAGAATAATTTCTTCTCAATACACTTATGCCCCTTACTATACTTGTTGTCACAATCAAAACATAAGCCCTTTGCTCTCATTTCCTTCACTTGCTAAAGCGTCAATCATGTAGGTTGAGTGAAGTTGGGGGAGGAAACATTTCCCTCTCTATAAGTGTTAGTAGTAGCTCTTCTAGTAGCCATATTCTTACTTTCAACTTTCCTTTCCATACTAAAAGCATTCTCCAATGATTTAGGTTCAAAGATACATACCTCATGTTGAATTCTCTCCTTTAAAGTTCCCATAAAGATATCGAACAAATTATCCTCTGGAATGTTATTCACTCTAAGACTCAACTTCTAGCAATGATTAATGTGCTCTGTAACTGGACCTTTTGCTTGATATTTATCAATTGGATAAAGAAGGTGCTATGCTTAATATTCTCATATTGTTCTATCAATTCATTTGTAAATATAGAACAATAGAAAATAGATCCTTTTTTACAGTCAAAAATCCATTGGTACCATACAAATTGATCAGGTTCTAAATACAAGAATGCAATAGTTACGTTTTATAAAGTTGGCACTTGGTGCAGATACAAGAATTGCCCCATCTCGAATATCCATGTTATTGTATCATTGCCATTAAAATTTCTCATATCAATATTGGGAATTAATTAGTTCCTTGGTCACAAGTTGAACCCCTGATAATGTGTATTGTGGAGTGATGAATGATCAAGTGTATGGAACTCAAACCTCTTGTTCTATAACTATTTTTTAATTTTATCAATCTATGACCAGGACAAGTCCCTTTTGTTCTCATTATACTATTATTGAAGAGATTAATTATGAGAAAGAGATATCTCATCTCATTTAGAATAATCCCCTTCATAACTTCAAGATCCTCTTTGTTTGCCATGCTTTCGGGATCCTCTTTACTTGTCTTGTTTTCAAGATCCACTTTACTGGCCATATTTTTGAGATTCTTTTTACTAGCCATATTTTTCAACTCACTTTCTATATCCTTTTTGTGATTACCAATTTAAAATGTGTCATTGACCTATCATTCAATTCCTTAACTCTTTCCTCAAAGTTGGATAGTTGGTTACACATTTCTTCATTTTCTTCACGAGTCATGGTTAAGCTCTCTAGATGTTTAATTGGTGAAACATTTTTGTAGGACTCCTTTCCATGTAATCCCAAAATAACATTTTCCTATAATTATCCTCTATTTCCTCTTTATGACACATTTTGAATCATCCAAAACAGATATTCCAATTAAAACTTATGCAAGTTTCAAGTTAACGTTTCTTGAGAAACCCTCGTTTGTAGGTTGTCTTGGTGGGAAACCTTCTTCCTTAATTATCTTTGAAATTTTGACCCCTCTAAGTCTGAAATTTCATCCTATAATATCCTAGTGTGTATTTTATACAATTCCATAGGTTCAGGAAAATTCTCAAGTGCCAAGAGAAAGTTATGGTAACTTTCACAAAATTGTTGTTTTTGTCCCTTTCAGGAGATCAAAATTGTACGGCCTTCCACGTGTTTGATTTTCCTTCTTTGATTCTGAAAATTTTACCAAAAACAATATGGTATGTCTTTTATCTATTGCAATACGTTTCACTGATTTGGATTCCTTAAGATTCAGATATAGTAGTTTTACCTAAACATCTATTTGAGACTAGTTCCTAGGCTAGTCAAAAACCCTAACTTGACATATTATAACTCCAAACTTATAATGAATCAAGACCTTAAATTTTTACCACATGTATTCACTATGTATTCTAAGTATCCTAAAATTAAAATTGTTTGAGGTGTCTACAATTTTTTTTATAGCAAAGATGGCTTTGATAACAAATGTTACACACCAAGTCCCCAAAATAGCATAAAAATAGAAAGAAAAAGTAACCCAATGCCTTGAAAGCAAAATTAAGAGATGAATGAGAAGCTGCTTTGAGGTGGAAACCTCCTTACACAATATTAAATTCACAAGACAAGATGAGATGCTCTTGAAACTAGGTATCCTTAATATATAGAGAGAGAGAGGAGACAAAGGGTACAATTAAAATTAAGGTCTTAGCCGACCTTACAATTACAATAAAGGTCCTTGCATACCACTAATATAATAATAGAAATGTAATGTCTCAAAATATATAGGGATAAACACATGATATCTTGAATATCCCTTTGACAGTTATGATTGTACATCTTTAGCTCTATTAAAATTTTATTAATGAATGGTCTCTTCCCAAAGCGCAAAATTCCACATAGGTTTTAGTTTTAGGGTATTAGTCAAAATCCCCCAGAGCACAAGGTACTAAGGGGAATTAATTCCCAAATGAACTCATTGAGCATTCAGAACACTTACACAAGAGTTTCCTTCCAAATATACTGAAAAATACCAATATTTCAAATTAAAACCGTAGTAAGAGCAATTAAGACCCAACAAAACCTCCAAGTGAATTCCTTCAAACACTCAATTAACTAAGGCATCGCAATAGTTCAAATGACCACCATACTGAATTCTAACAATTTCATAGCATAAAATAAAACTTTAGGCATACAAAACAATATTTAGATGGTAGGCCCACTTCCCTAAATTGCACCAATGACACATTTTACCACATCACAAAGCATTATACAAATGATCAATCTAGTTGAAAATTATGAGATGAGTACATACCTTTTCCCAGATTCTCCCCATAGAATTGCTTGCACACAAAGACGAGCTATGACGTTGGTCAAACTAACCTTGGATTAGAGACTTCTTATGCTGGGAGTGTAGATGATGAAGAGAAAAATAAACCATGCCCTGTAGTTTACATAACTACAACCTTGAATTCAAAAAATGATAATCCCAAATGAAAATCACATTTGCTTCCTCGTGGCTTCAAAAGCTTGGAGATGCCAGGAAGGAGAAGTGTGTGAATCCTAGGTAATGTTGAATGTCATGTCCCATCGCATTTTGTAGTGTTTAATGACCCTTCTATATGTCCCTTCCACAACGATCATGACTATGTGGATTTAAAACATTAGGGAATGGGGTTGAATACCAACACCCCATTTTTTATCATGCTTCAGTCTTCCATCTTAGAGGCCTAGCTAACTAGGCGGTTAGATGTTGAATTCAAGGCTCTTTGAATGTGGAAAAAGTGCACATCACTAAGAGCCTAGATATATTTTATTATCCTAGTAATAATGCGATTAAGGGATTAGTTGGACAGAAGAGCATTGTTCTTGAGATGTTGTATGATGATCAAGGAATCTCTCAAGACAAGAATGATCTCTATTTTGGCAATGATTTCCACCTTAACACCTTGAGGGAGAGCATAATATTTCACTTGATTGTTTTCATCATTCCTAGACCCCAAGAATAGCTAATTTCATGAGTCCCTTTAAGATCAAATATGATCCCCCCATGCCTACCACCCCTAATTCTCAATAGCCAATTGAGAGTAATTTTTATTTAATTAATTGTTGGGCAGTCACACAGTTCAATTCGCAACAATGAGTAGTAATTTTAATCTTAATTAATTGTTGGGAATCACCACAATTCAAATGTAATATACTGAAACCCAAAAATTCAGAGAAAATATTATAAAAAAACACAAGACATAATAGATAAAATAAATAACTATTTTCACTTGCCTCTTCAAGGGAGGAACCTCCAAGAGAAAAGCTCCAACTCCAATGACAATTCTTGACTCACACTGTATAACTTACTACTCTATATATAGTTCTTTAACAATGAAATACCTAACTACTTTTGGTCCCACTATTAATGAGGTTCAACCACCTAGGGGCCTTTATTTAATAAGGAAGACCCTTTTACATTAAGACACTACCCACTAACCAATTAATGGGCGTTCTGGCCTTTTACCTTGATAAATAAGGGGGGATAGGTTAGGACCTAACATGTTGATGTATATGTAACTTCGGAATGTATTTCACATATATGTATATTGTATTCCTATAGAGATGTTATTATTCCTCTATACGGAAGTGGTTGTATTCCTATAGAGATGTTATTATTCCTCTATACGGAAGTGTCATCATTTATATTGTAAGTGTCGTAACTTATACTTGATGGGTTATTAGACCACCTTGTTGGGGTCGGCCCTGTATAAGTCATGTGGGTCAAAGGGTTATTATACCACCCTATTGGGGGTCGGCCATGTGGTTCAAAGGGTTATTATACCACCCTAGTGGGGGTCGTCCCAATCAGCATTATGTTAAGTGGTCAAGTTGAGGCCGACCTAGTTGAGTAAAGGTCAAGTCAAGTTAGTGTATAAATAGAGAGTGTGTCTCTCTCATTTTACACATTCTATTCTCTCACTCACATTTTGGAGAGTGGCGCACTTGTGGAGGAGGAGGCTCTGCTACTAGGAGAAGACTATCTCTTGTATTCTAGTTGTATCATTGCTCTATCTATCTCTGAGGAAGTTATTGGGGTTTTTCACCTTTATGGTTTTCCCCAAGTAAACTCTATGTCTCTTGTGTGCTTGCATTATTGTGTCCATGATTGATATGTTGTAGATTTGATGTACATGTTGTTCTCTCAGTTAAGATCCTAGATTAGATTGAAGTAAATTCTGAAAATTTAACATGGTATCAGAGCTAGCCTGAAAGAAGGCATGATATGGCATGTATGACACTTGTTGCACTTACGATGCTAGGGCTTGATATAGCAAAAACCAGTCATCGTAGCACTTTTGCTATAAATCCGTTTTGGAGATATTTTCGTATCTGAAACTTTTACAGGTCGAATATCAGATCCCCATGTACCTTGTTTCCAAAGGACAACCTCTAATTTGTTGTACTTTGTGATTTATGATCTGTACAATATAGGGTTTCCGCCTCTTCCAGATCTGAGTCAAAATCAGGTGACCTTGGGAAAAAGGTCATAACCTGGGCTAGGAAGCTCCAAATGACATTTCGTAAAAAGTGACAGGTAGTATACATACTTTACTATCGGATGAAAATTTTTTAGAGGCCGAAGTTGAACCAGTGACACATGGCACGCCGTACAAGTTCGCTCTCCTGTTTTATCCCATAAACAGGTCACGCTACGACACTTGGCATAACTCTCTGTCAGAGAATCCAATTGAGGTCAGACCTATCGGGATGGAAATATGACAGGTCGGGCTATCTCAGTAAAAAATTTCAGACCCTGTGGATTGCAAAGTTCGTAGTTACACCAGAAACAATCAGGTACATATTTCTGTCAAAACAGAATTATTTTTTAGCACCTTCATTCATGGCTTCCGGAATTTAGGGTTTCAGATAAAGTTGGAATTTTTGTAATCGGAGACCACGGATGAATGCTACTCATCAAAATCGAAATTTAGAGACCAAGATCAGAATTTTTGGTTGGGCAGAAGGTCGGGCTTGATCAAACCCTAGTTCGGGACTTTGATTAGAAAAGTGGAAAATTAGGGCTTCTGTAAAAATGGGAATTTTTGAAATCTGTGACCATGGCTGGAAGCTCCTCAGAAAAATAGAAGCTTAGAGCTTTGGATCAAACCTTTTGATTGGGCAGAAGAGTGGGCTTCATCAAACCCCAGTTCAGGGTCACGTCTAGTGAATCCGGAAGTTTCAAAGGCAAAATTGAGGAGTGAAACTTTGCAGTTTTCAAATTCTGAATATACCAGCTTGATCAGCTCATCAAGGCGCATATTTCTATCCTTTCGGAAGTTTGAAATTCAAAGTTTGAATTTTTGGGGTTTCTCTAACAAACCCTAATCCAGCTCCAGGTCCAGTTCTTGCAAATCAAGTGGATTGGGTTAATCCTAGAAGAAGATGGATTGGTCACCTGCATAAGTGAAGAAGTTCCTGTTTCAGAGGGAGATGAGGGTAAGGCCTTACATAAGAAGATTACAAGTGATCTCGACAGGTATGACTCATCGAGGTATGTTTCGATATTTGTTCATGATTAAGTTTATGGTATGTTTGTCTTCATGTTATTACGGTTAGTACAATCTTGATTTTAGATTTGTCGTATCACCTTAACAAAATTATGAATGCATGATAGAAGATATTCATTGGTTAGGGTGTTGACACTTATGATTGTACTAATGCATTATGGTGTTGTATGAAGTTTATGTTGTCTACTAACATAAAAGGTACACCAAGAAAGACAAATCATGTTCTACTTCAACAACATATGATCATGGTGACATGAAGACAAAGATTCATCCATTGTCATGGATCACATAGAAGATCTACTTTCGAGGTATGTATAACTTGGTTCTACAATGGTTAACCTATGAGACATGCAGGTTACCAGCACAAGTCACTGAAGAGAACCAGAAGACATTATGTGGGTATGTTAGACATAACTAGCTAGCATGCTAATCCAGGTATGTTTTTCCTATATCAAGCTAGAATCCTACCTTGTGTTAGGATCTTATACTGTCGTGTTGTTGATAATTATTATTCATGAAGTCATAGGTTTGAATAGTCATGGTTGTATGCATATTATGTTTCTTACCATAATTGATGATATGACTAACCAGAAGAATCATGAAGGTATAGGTTTGAGTAATCATGGGTTTTATGCATATTATATCTCTTATCTTGATTGATGATTTAACTAACCATAAGAGTCCTATGATCAAATAAGAATATGTATGAGTAAAAGAAGACTTCCCTGAAACCTTGAATACTAATGTTTATTATCTGTGAATGATCATGACTATACATGTTTAAGATTATTGTGTTTTGATAGTATTAAGATTATACTAATAAATGTGTGATTATGTATAAGACCTCAAGGATAACACAATGATGATACTAATAAGCATGCATAGTGATTAAGGATGGATGTAAGTTCAAGGACAGGTAATCCAGGAAGCAAAGATCAAGAGGGAGCACACTCCAGTTGTTCCTGGAAGAAAGCAAAGGAGCATACTTCGGTAGTTTCTGCAAGGATGCAGATATCCAGAGGGAGTTGACCATCCTTCTGCATTCCACAACAGAAAGGTGTAGAAGAAGCTACTTCAGCAGCTCCTGCAAGGAAGCAAAGACTCAGAGGGAGTCCACCCAACAAACAAACAAAGATAAGTATTTTAATTACCATTCCTTACATACTTGTTTGTTTAAATAATATTATTCAATGATGTATATGCTTATGTTCCTATAATTAGGATGTGTATTATGCATATTAGAATGATTGCATTAATGAACAACTTACTACTAATATGAATTTGATGGGTAAGTGGCCTATGGCACTGTACAACATTCCATTGCTACTTATCTAGAATGAAACCTCTTTGCTGACATGTTAGGAGTTGTCCACACTCTTAACAATGTTCTGGTAGAGATTGGAAGGCATCTAGAAAGTTACAGAATATGGATGAATGTTGTATTGAAGCATTGGCTAAGATAATTGCATGACTATCTGACATATTTCCTTATGTGTAAGAATTTGTTCTGAAAACTATGAGATGTTTTCTAATCATGCAATTTAACTTGTTGTGTAGGAAAGATCGTATACCATCACCTACAAAAGAAGGACTACAACATTTGTTCAAGCAACAAAATTATCTATTGAAGATATTGAAGTTCCCAGGATATGGGAAGAATGCCATGATCTGTCGATCATGAAGAACGATGTTTGGGATGCGGTCCCAAGAGCTGAAGGGAAGTCTGTTGTGACTTCCAAATGGAACTATCAGATCAAGCATGCTGCAGATGGCAGCATATAAAAGTGATGAAATAGAAGATACACCAGATGGATTTCAAGACAGCCTTCTTGAATGGTGTAGTTGAAGAAGAAGTGTATGTGGAGAAGCCACTTGGTTCAGAGACACATGACAGGGAGTCATATATGTGCAGAACTTGGTATGGTAGACAGCTTTCTATCCAGTTTGGGCTTTACCAAGAGTAAAGCAGATTCCAACCTTTACTACAAGGTTGAGGAAGGCAATCCAGTGATACTACTTTTGTATATGGATGACCTGTTTGTAACAGGTGAGGATAGATTGATTGCCGACATGCAGCTGAAGCTTGCTGCCGAGTTCGAGTTGAAGGACTTGGGGATGATGCACTATTTTCTTGGTATGGAGGTGTGGCAGAGTACAGATGGAATCTTCCTTGGACAAAGGGAAGTATGCAGTAGAGATTCTGAAGAGGTTCGGGATGATGGACTGCAAGGCTATGGCCACACCGATGGCATCAAACCTAAAGCTTCTGTGTGATGCTTCATCTGATCCGGTCGATGTCACGATGTATCGTCAGATGATTGGGTCATCTATGTACCTGATGAACACGAGACCAGATATTTGCTTTGCGGTGAACACATTGAGCCAGTTCCTGACGGATCCGAGAGATGTTCACCTGGTTGCTGTAAAGCATATTCTGAGATTGGGCAGGCGGTGCTGCAGATAGGAAGAGCACTTCTAGGTGCTGCTTCAATATGGAATCAGGTGTGATCTCTTGGTTTAGCAGGAATCAGTCCTGCGTAGCACTGAGTCCAGCCAAAGCAGAGTATGTTGCGATGGATGAGCAGGATGCAGATGTATTGACCAAGCCGTTGGCCAGAGTGCAGTTTGAGTACTTCAGAGAGAGGCTTGGTGCACTTTAGGTCGAGGTTCCTTCCAAAATGAAGTGATGAGTCCAGAAGATGCAGATGCACATGAGCTTTTCTCACATGGTTGATGTGTTCTCCCATGTCGGTGGTGTAAGTGCTGGATGATGTGCATCTGGGTTGTAATTCGTGGACGATGAGATGATCTGAAGAGGACGATGCTATGATGATCAGGAGGATCATGGATGATGAGCATCAGGACGATGCTCCAGTTACTGCTCTGTATATGCATCAGGATGATGCTGGATATGATCAGTTGGATCATTTATATGTATATGTATGTACGCATCATGTTGGATGTTGGATATGATCAGTTGGATAATTTGTATGTATTTTGTATATGTGTCATGTTGGATGCTTGGACCATGTATCTGTATATGTATCAGGCGGATACATTGTATGATCAGGTAGATCATGTATGTTGATATGTATCAGATATGATCAGGTGGATCATGTATTTGTATTTGTATCAAGTGGATACACTGTATGATCAGGTGGATCATGTATGATTATATGTATCAGGTAGATACTTGGTATGCATCAGGTGGATGCATTGTATGATCAGGATGATCATGATGACGAGCTTCAGGATGTTGCTCCAGATGATATGTATCAGGATGGTATAGTGATGATGATCAGTGTGATCATGAGCATCAGGATGTTTCTTTGTGCAATGATGATCCGTGGGATCATGAGTATCAGTTTGATACTTGGAGGTCAGAGATGATATGTGGCAGGTTGTGCAAATAGCATGTAATCAGTCCTGGGAGATCTTGCCGGTCGTGCTGCGGCACATAAATGTTCCTGGGATACTCTTTCTGGTATTGCTATGTAGTATGTAATCAATCCTCAGATATCCGATAGGTTGAGTTGTGTGCTCGTAATCAGTCCTGGGATGAGGTATTACTACGGAGACATGTAATCAGTCCTGGAGATCCGAGAGGTTGAGCTGTGTGCTCGTAATTAGTCTTGGGATGCTCTTTAGAGATCTTGTCGGTCATGCTGCGGCACATAAATGTTCCTGGGATGTTCTTTAAAGGTTTTGTCTATCCACATGTAATCAGTCCTGGAGATCCGAGAGGTTGAGCTGTGTGCTCGTAATAAGTCCTGGGATGCTCTTTAGAGATCTTGTCGGTCGTGCTGCGGCACATAAATGTTCCTGGGATGCTCTTTAAAGGTATTGTGGAGGAGATGCATGTAATCAGTCCTGGGAGATCTTGTCAGTTGTGCTTAGGCACATAAATGTTCCTGGGATACTCTTTCCGGTATTGCATCCGCACATAAAATTAGTCCTGAGAGGCCACCTCTATCCGACCGTTCGCACAGATGATGAAGACCTGCAGGTGGTGGGCCTACATCCAGTATGAAAAAGGACTGGCTCTGTAGAACTTCCTATGACGAGTAGATTTAGAGATTGATTGAGATAGCAACAGCAGTGACGATGAAGATGACTTTTGCTAGAAGACCTGTGTCGAGAAATACCTTCCTAGTTAAGAGGGAGTGTTGATGTATATGTAACTTCGGAATGTATTTCACATATATGTATATTGTATTCCTATAGAGATGTTATTATTCCTCTCTACGAAAGTGGTTGTATTCCTATAGAGATGTTATTATTCCTCTATACGGAAGTGTCGTCATTTATATTGTAAGTGTCGTAACTTATACTTGATGGGTTATTAGACCACCCTATTGGGGGTCGCCCATGTGGGTCAAAGGGTTATTAGAACACCCTAGTGGGGGTCGGCCCAGTCAGCATTATGTTAAGTGGTTAAGTTGAGGCCGACCTAGTTGAGTAAAGGTCAAGTCAAGTTAGTGTATAAATAGAGAGTGTTTCTCTCTCATTTTACACATTCTATTCTCTCACTCACACTTTGGAGAGTGGTGCACTTGTGGAGGAGGAGGCTCCGCTGCTAGGAGAAGACTATCTCTTGTATTCTGGTTGTATCATTGCTCTATCTATCTCTGAGGAAGTTATTGGGGTTTTTCACCTTTATGGTTTTCCCCAAGTAAACTCTATGTCTCTTGTGTGCTTGCATTATTGTGTCCATGATTGATATGTTGTATATCTGTTGTACATGTTGTTCTCGCAGTTAAGATCCTAGATCAGATTGAAGTAAATTCTGAAAATTTAACATAACATGCCCTCCCCCTTCAAAAGAAGCCTTGTCCTAAAAAGGTGGGAAATTATTGTAAAAGGGTTAATAGTTCTCAAGTAGCATCTTTTGGATGCATATCCTTCCACTAGGGTAGAACTTCCTCGACTGTGCATTGGTGTAGGTGACACTCTCTCATGTTGCCAAAACTATTGTGGGATGAATCCAAATGGAGCTTTCTACATCAAATTATGGTAATGGAGTTTGAACTCGACAATTCTAACCCACAAAAATAGATGAACTTACTGGGGAGATCTTGGAGTGTGCTTGGAATACTACGTTGTAAGCCACCTAACCCATGTCTTGACCAATATCAATATGGTTCGTAAAACTTTGGTGAAGGGGTGGTAGATAGTTGGTGAATGTTGGGATCTTCCTTAAGTTGTTTGATGAGTTAATATATAGTAACATTGGTCAGCCATTATTGTCATGCTTCTTCTACCCATCCCTAGAGAATATAATTCAAAGAGGGGTCCCTCTTCCTCGTATTTCCTTGATAAAGCACCCGCCACAACATTATCTTTTTTCATTTTTACAGATGATCTCGTAATCATATCCAAGCATCTTGGGGACCCATTTATGCTACTCTATGGATGACAACCTTTGTTCCAAAAACTACTTCAAGCTATGTTGACTTATCTGGAAACTGTAATATCCCCATATCAGATTCTGAGAATATTATATATTCACCAAGTTTTTAAATCAAAAATTTTCAATAAAAATGGTGAACTAGTTATTAAGACTAGTGTTGAGGCAACTAGTCCTAGACTCCGCTAAACCCACCTGAACTTCACAATTGAATTTTATTCGATCTGATCAGAGTGAGGAAAAAATTACAGCAATATACAACAGGATTATACTAGCTAAAGAATCCTTTTCACAACGTATTGGGACCATTTATGTTTCGAATTCAATTGACACTGAAGTCTACTCCGAGGCTCCCTGGGTACACCAGCATATGCAAACTAGATTCGGGAGAAATAAGAAGGTTATTGGAATGTGTCTAGTCCCAAACCACTAATTAGACTCAAATTGACCTGTTCAGACTCAATGGGATAAGTTTTGGAAGCTTAGGAAGAGAAAGACAATTTCGGGACTGCACAAGAGGAATACTTCCAAATCGAATTTGAGGGAATAAAAGGTTGACTAATCACTGAAAAAAGACCTGCATTATTTTCTTCAGACTCTTATCTAACATCAATAACTGACAGAATTCAAATTCGTGGAGCAGAAGTCAATTGACCACATAAAACTGGAAAATTAGTCAAAATTGCCATGAGATCTAGGAAGGGTTTGCAAAACTACAATCAAACTCTGATTATTTATGGGATTCAGTACATAAATGACATGGAGAGTGTTTATAACATAAATTACAGCAGATATATGCTCATGGGTCTCTCAGAACAATCATAGCACAGTCATAGTACTTGCTAACATTCATTACATCCAATAAAGATTGTGAAAAACATGGATCTCTAGAATTTGAACTAAATGGAAATGGAATTCTTCTTCAAATCATTAAATCAGACCCACAAACACTTGAATAACCTACTAATATCAGTGATGATGGCAGGATTCCAACCTCCAAGAATCCTAGCTAAAGAATCAACTAGCAGAAGAAACAGCAGGGGCACATCTCCCATTTGATGACTAGGGGCACATCTCCAGGTCATTAGAAAGCTCAGAGCTCTCAAATTTGAATGCAATAACTGTAAAAAAATGGGCAAGTGGTGTGCACTCCTTCTTTTATAGACTTGAGGTGACTTGTTGAGCAAGTCAACTAGGCTAATGTGCCCTCATGTAGTGGGTTAGGATAGCTTGCTTTCAAGCTTTTATTTTTTCTTTCCTTTATCCTGCTTTTTCTTTTCTATCCTATTTTCTGCTTTTGACTGCTTTTTCCTGCTTTTTTTCCTTATCCTTCTTTTTCCTGCTTTTTTGCCTTATCTTGCTTTCTACTTTTGTCTACTTTCCTGATTTATTCTGATTTTCCTGAGTTTTACTACTTTTCTTCCTTGTGTCATCTTTTCCTTTCTTTTTCCCGCTTTCCTAGCTTTAACTGCTTTCAGCTTTTCTTCTTGTGCCAGCTATCTCCTGGTCAAATCTTATCCTCTAATGTGCCCTTGTGGATCATTATCCACTTTATTTCATTAATGTAAATATTTATTAATGAAAAATAACTTTTATCAAGTGCATCTCAAACTTAAGGAACTAAAATTAAATACTTTGGAAATTAATGCCTCAAAAATTAACCCCTCATTAATTAATTAATTAATTCCAAACTATCACTAGGACCCATGGGGTTGAATGGGTGATGGTGGACCATGGTGGTATCAAAAAATGGGTACATGACAAAAACATTTCCCTAGGAGATACTGTCGCCATGTGTCGATTGCATGTAGGGTGGCCATCACTTCTTCCTTGTAGGTAAACTTGTCCAAATACATATTACCCATTTCTTACTCGTGAATGCTAAGGGTCATCCATATGCATTAATATTTCACCCTAACGTTTTTTGGAAGCATCACATTGCAATACAAAGGTCTTAATAAAATCAAGCATGGCTAAGACTAAAGTGGTGCACATGACATGCTTTAAAACTAGAAAGGTTTTTTTTGTTACTCCATTCCATGCAAAAGCACAAAAATCAAGACACATGCTCCCATTCCCTTATTACTTTAAAACCTTGATCACTAGGGATGACTATGGGCTAGTGCTAGGACGACTAACTCCCACCTCTAGTATCTCCTAAGTGATCCTTCCAATTCCATTCTTTTGTTTAAATAGGTGCCAATTCAAGTGTACATTGGGTGGTTAACTACCCGGAAAGGGTATATCATGATCATGCTCACCTCTATATGGGGGTAAATCCTTTGGTGTCTCAAAGACCTACTGATATTTGTCTAAAAGATTTTGTAAGTCAAGATAGATTCCTGGTGTGGTGTTGTCCAAAGCTTGTATGGCATGGAAGCGAGCAATATTCCAGAGTGTCATTTATTTAATAAATTTTCCATCATATGAGAACTTATGATTTCAGGTGATATTGCTTGGAGCCCTTTGAGGGTTTGAGTATGTGTTAAAGCTTGAATTTCGCACACATGCGACATTTTGGATAATCCTGCAGAAAGTCATCATTAACATACAACATGCATCTCACCAAATACATCCTCATCAGATCCAAAAAGAAATTCCCAAGAATGACAAAGGCAATATGTATGGAAAACTATGCAACTATTTGCACTAGACCTCCACACTAGTTAGCTTGACTCTTTGTTCAGCGAACCACGTGTACCTGAACGAATTTTCCTTTAAAATTCGTGTGACTGTCAAAACAGTGGGACCAAATATTTTCACATTGCATTCAACGCTCATAGCAACTCTCTTCACTCCAAAATTTGAACTAAACTTCTCACATGCTTGGGAGAATTCAATAGCCCCCTTAATGTACTTGAAGAATTAGTTCAAGAGAAAGGGTGTTTACATTTGGATCTAGATATTTATTGGCCTCCATTTGGCCTATAAAAGGAAGTCATGGGCATGATTTCTATAGGAGAAAATCATAGCAATTTTATGCTACCAAAATTGCATTGAGATCTCATCTTCCAATCCACTTATTACCTTACGTTGGCATGCAAAATCTCCCTTGCTCTCTTCCTCTAAGAAGCAAGTGTTTCTCCATTGTTGCCTCCTTCCTCAAGGAGAAATATTCTCAATTCATTCTTTTCGTTTAGTTTAGTTTTATTGAAGTTGCTTTAGATTGAGAGTGCTTGGTCTACCTAACCCACAACTAACATTGTTTCCCCTTGGCTGCAAGTTGCAAGGATAGCAGGGAAGATTGCTCACCCTTGTGACATTTTTACCTCAACGGTATTTATGGAAACTCTACTCTTATTTTTGTTTGTTGCATTATAGATAGGTTGTCTTTTTCTAAATAACTTATTTTGGGTGTTGTCTAGGTGCAAGAGCTTTATGTTCAACCTCTCAACAGTCAAATTTTGAAGCTCTCCACCCGAGTTCATCATTTTATCAATAACGCATTTCCCGACGTCTTGGGCTATTTTATAATGTGGCTTTCTCTTCAACAGTCGTGCTTCTCACGTTATCTCTCCACTCTATAAATCATGCGGTAAATCCACACGACCTCTATAACATTTCACCCACACTATTAGTGCATCTATGGATCCATAACATGCGCGGTTTTCCAATTTTTTCTATTTACCTCGATTTTTCATCATCACATACAGTTTCAATGGTTGCTTAATGAACAATAAAATTAATAAACTCACTTGCAGTTTTATTTTCTCTAGCAATTAAATAACTTAGCTCAAGATAGGAAGTAAAGAAGTCATTTCTTGCATGCTATTTAGGTTGAAATACTTTGAGGTTTTTAATGGGCCTCTTAGTACTCACTAGGAGCTGAAAGATTATGCTTGCCATCTCATAGAAATTGTTAGTATAGGAAATTTGATTTAACTACCACTAGTTGTATATGTTATTGCTTCTTGCTTATTAGGCTTTGATCTTATGCAAGACATTTCGCTCACTTATTCACACAAACAAGGGACCTAAAGACTCCTCTTTCCCCAGGTATGCTATTTTCCTTGCACTCTTAGTGATCTTGGAAAATTAGAAAAGACGAAAATGTTTGAAATACCTCCATTTGCACATTTATTTCATTAAATTTTATAGTAATTCTCATTTGCAAACAATCATTTCATACTTAGAGTTTAATTAAGTGGAGTAAAGAGCCATCAATGTCCACGTGCCTTTGCTTTATTACGCTCTTCAGTTAGTTGCAAATCTCATTTCTATATTTGCTTTCAAAACACATGTGTGATTTCCACTTAAGAACACACCAAGAGACCTAATGAGTCTTTCAAATCTAGTATGCTTTCCATCTTGCACTCATGATTGATCTAGATGGGTCAGAACGATAAGGAAGTTTTGAAATACCTCTCTTGCACTCCTTAAATCAAATTTGGAGGACCATAAAATCAACATTGCATTGTAATTCTTAACCAACTAAAATCCCCAACAAGAGGTCACAAAACAATATTTTAGTTAGTTTAGGATTGATTAGGCTAGGCATCCAAATAATTCCCACCATTCTTCTATATTTTTGAAACATGGTGATTATTGAATTTTAGGGTACTTTTAAATCCTGTTATCAGCAAGTGTCAAAAGAAAACCAATTTAAGAAGACGCAGTGCCCAAGGACGTGAAGGTCGAGGTATAGATATTTTTTTTCACCATAAAGAACCAACCCAACTTTTTGTGGGGGTGACACTTTACCATTCAGGTCTGAACCACTTATCCACACTTGACACGAGTATCTTAGTGGCCAAAACTTAGGATATCCCTCGGTGCGCTTGTGGGATGCATTTAGCACTTGAGTCAGATATTGTTAGCTATTGGAAATGTCGTGTGTCTTTTGGAACATAGCCCCAACATCATTACTTGATAACTGACTCTTTCATACCTTCACTAGTCGTCTTCGGGGGATTTCATCACCACTGACAAGAGAGATATTGGAAGGCCCAATGACTATTTGAGAGGAAGGACATTATGTATTTTAGGGAATTTACATCTTCTCTCTTTTTATTTACAAGACCATCTAAATGTAATTAAAAAGAACCAACCTTTGAGACCATTTGCACAAAAACTTTGCACATATCCCTCTCTTGCACCCTATTGCATCTATTATGGTTGGCATATTTTTGCAATTGTTCAATTGTGTTTATATCCCTTCATTATCACTCTCACTTGACCACATAAATAATAACCATTGCAGAACAAATAAATATGAGGTAGTCTCTCAAACTATAAGGACTCTCTTCTCTCTGAAGATCTGTTCTCACATTCTCCCCCTATGGATCATGAGGTCAATACTCTAGCCAAGGGAATTCCCATGCAACATTATTAGGATCATATTAGTGAGGAAACACCTTGCTTAACTCTCCCATTTCCCCACCTCTTGAAGATCATACAACTCCCCCTATGTCTCCATCTTGTGGAAGAGGTAATACTCCATCTCCACCTTTTGAAGGGAGTACCCTCCCATCATCTCCTTCTTATGTAGAAAGGACCCCCTGTTATATCCACCTCTACAAGGAAATACACTGCCATCCTCACCTCGAAGAGGGGCAACACACGGAACACCATTGCGATATCAAGCTCAAACCTTCCTTTCATTATGAGCCTAAATATCCCTGAGTTGGCCAAATTGATCAATGATCTCATTCTTCATTACGTAAGTTGGTTATAAATGCCCCCCTAATCTTCCTTGGTAACCATCCCCACTAACCAAGGATATCCCCACTAAAATAGGGAGATCTCCGCTAACCATGTCATGTCATGTCATTTCACCTTTGGTGCTCATCAAATAGCATCGTCAAGGACATCGTCTTCCTTCGAATTTTTCAAATAACACTTACAGGAATGACGGCCAAATGGTATGTGAATCTATAATCTATGACTTATTCCACCTTTGAGTCCATTGCCACTATTTTACTCAAATATTTTTAGTTACCCATACGCCATGATTTAGGACTCAAAATTCTTACATAATTTTGATAAAGTATCTCAACCCGCATCCTAGACCATATCCACAAGTGGCGTAGATGTAGAACATTGTGTAAGATAGACATCCAACCCCAATTCTTGTTGGATTGGTTACTCAAATCACTCCAACCCATGATTGCAAAGGATGTGACAACCACATTGCCCAAAATGGAAGAAGAGGCAATCCTCAAGGCCCAACATTTCGATTTGATTTATGCACAATTTGGGTATTTGTATACCATCCTCCCTAATGCCCCTCGGCATCATTCTTTGAACCCAATTTTGTCAAGTACATCACACTGTCTTCACGGGATTATCAGGACTATTTCTCATGAGGGAAATACTACCCAACTATCAACTTATATGCCACTTAGTATGGCACAACAGTACCTACTAGCACCTCCTACATCGGTAGCTCCCACATCTGCACCAACTCCTCCTTTTGGGTGGTTGTCTTATGGACCATACATTCCTACCTACCCTAACTCTAGTCAATTGCCTATGGTACCACCACCTCAAGCGACGCCACTAGATCCTCCATCCACATCATATGGAACCCCTAAACCATACCTCTTTGTACCCATCTACAATCTGTCTTTCCCATTTCCTGGTCCTTCCCCCATGTCTAAAGTGGGGTTTAATCTAATACAACCTTCTCCTACACAAAAAACTCAACGCTCTGAGCAGTTGAATGCAGCTAATCCCCCAAATACTCAGAATCAGGGAACAAAGAAAGGAAACAATAGGAAAAACCAACAATAGGGACAGGGGGGAAATCCCCCTCCCCAGGAGAACAAAAACATGGGAAACCCAAATGACAGGACTAACAATCCCCCTAAACAAGGAAATAATTCCAACATTTGGACAAACTATCCTTGATTTTTGTGCGAATAATATGGGCTTTACACTCATCATTTCCCATTGATACCTGAATGTCAACAATTGCTTGAGGCAAGGAAGAAGGCCGAAGCCCATCCTCCTCAACCACCAAACATCCCACAACCTCAACAGGATATGTTACAACCACCCTTTTCCAACCAAAGGGTAGTTATCCAACAACAGAATCCTTTCCAACCAGGTGACGGAACGTTCCAAAACATCTACATGAACACGACGAAATTCAACCTTCAGACTCATTCTAAAGGTTATGGCATGCATGATACCCCTTAGGTGGAGGATGTACCTACTACCTCTAGTGTGCCTTTGTAGACACCTCGTCCAAGCAATGATCAACGCCCTCAGATCCCAAATACACGACTTAGATGAACCACCCATAACCCACACACGAAAGTTACACACAATTACAACATTATGGATGATTTGGCTCAATCCCCTACCACCATGTCAACATTAGAGATCGTCCAGTATTGTCCTTCTCAAAAAAAGGCACTACTTAGCACATTAGGTGCAATCAACCCTTATGATTCTCACCTCATGACCTTCGATATTGATAAGGGAAAGCCACAACTAACCTTGTTAGTCGCCTTCCAAATTCCCGTCACAATTAAGAACATAGTCATTCATCGATGCATCGTCGATGAAAGAGCATGTACTTGTGTGATGTACACTCATGTCTAGAAATGTTTGGGCTCACTAGAATTTGTCACCTCATCTATCGCCTTATGCGCTTATGATGGGAAACCAACAAAACCATTGGGTTTGTACCAGAATGTCCCCATTGAGCTAGGGGTGAAATGGCACTTTTGGATATTGAAGTAATCGATGCTCAACTCGACTACAACATTTTGTTGGGACATAGTTACATTTATGCCATGAAATTAGTAGCTTCCTCTATTTTATGAATCATGATGTTTCCCCACAATGGGAAAATTGTCACCCTTGACAAGCTGAACTACTATGACCCTCATACGAACTCAAACCCTAACAACTTCCTACCCACCATAGGATCAACCACTTCTACCCCATATCTTGATATAGGTCCTAACATTTACAAATATTCTACCTTGGGGTGTAGTCTTGTCAGCCACCAATTATCCCCACATTCACAGACGATCTCATGTGCACTATCTTCACCTCTTAAGACAATTTGCAATCCCCTTTCGCACCAACTATAGGACTTCCAAGGAGTCATGGCACATAGCAGATCATAACTCCATTGGTGCCACCTATATTCCAAGTCCCTTTCTTCTTCCCCTCCATGGGAGTGCAAGGAACATCGGTAGTGGCCCAACTAAAATTACCCGATCTCACTTTGGGAATACCTCTGTGGTATTTAATGCCGCCTTATCCTGAGATGGCACAAAATCAAATATCCCACTATGAGTTTATTCCAGTATCACCTACAGGCGTGCCATCAGGACCTCCTACAGAACTGGTACCACATGTGACAAAACCACCACCGGTAGTCACTAACCCAACGTTGGGGGCATGAAACAACCTAAGTTGAAAGCCCCTGATGTACCAAGTACTACCCATGCACCCAGATTCAACCAACCATGCCCTTTATGCGGACAATTAGGCCATGCAACAAGCTTGTGCCCCATGTTGCCAAAGCTAAGGAATTTGCTCAACACCCCTATTAGTGCAATGCATGCTGCCAACACTTCAGCAGGGGTGTTGGAAGGGTGGGATTCCAACCGCATTCAAGCAGAGATTACATTATAACACACACATAACCATCAATGCAAATAGGTGGGAAGGGAAGTCCAATCCATCGAAGTTCATTCATGAATAGGTATTTATACAAAGTAGGTATGGTTGGAGCGGATACATCCGCTCCAACTGTTCATACGTTAAGTGCGTTACATTAATATAATTTATATTATATGTATTATTACAATATGATGACTTAGGGAGGCTAAGTGGCCCCCTTAACATCTCCCACACCCGAAAAATCTGCTTCATCCCGAAGAGATCAAGAGTGTCCCAAAGAGAACAAGAGTGTGTAGCAACATCCCGTACCTCTGCTCATGCCGAAGTAGTCCTCAATGTACATCAACCATGCATTTTGGACTGCATAGGTAACTCAGCTGCAACAGTCGCCAATTGGATAGGAAGACACACATATAGAAGGCTCTATTGTGACATGTTACTCTTCATCCTTCGTTCTTCAATCTAGTAGTAGTCGGTCAAAGTCTCACCCTCTCACTAAGGCAGTTGACTATCCTCGCCGCAAGGAAGTCTTTTGGTTTAAACCCTCACCCATTCTCATCTAGCTGACTTTCCCTCAACTCAGGATTGGTTCTTTTGGCTCTTTGACTTTCTATACCATCTCTCTGCCTTTTTAGCTTTCGAGGTCACAACCTAGAACCCAGGAGGATCAATACATTTTGTTGTTCTTTGCACCATCATTTTGTCTTTAAAACTCTCTTCTATGCGATGTATGGTGTCTTCTACTTGAATGTTGTAGTCTATTCTTGTCATTGGAGGGAGGATGTATGATGCCTACAGGTTAATAAATATTGCTGCTGTAAATATCAGTCGACTGCAGGCTGCTCATTGCTACTGTCAATATCAGTCGACTAAGAGCTGCTCTCAGTCAGACTTTGCCTCTTTTCTGATGCTTGGTTAGCCTTGTTTTGTCATGGATGTAGAATATATCTTTAATGGAATCGATTCTTTTGGAGTGCCAAATATAAATGCATGAAGGACTTGACCCTAACTCAACACATGATAAGACTTTAACTTATAAGACTTTAACTTAAAAAAATTATGTCGACATGAAGTTCGACTGAAAACCCGACTTACTAACATATGCACGGACTCAATTCACTTACTTGACTCGATCTTCTGTTCGACTAAATAGATTTCGACTTGACTACAGACTCGACTCCCGACTATATCCTTCATATAACAATTAATGGTCGTCACCTGTTCATTGGTTGTCTCCACGTGTTGTTGGCTGGTCGTTGAGGTTTCTTATCCATTTATGTGACTGTTGATCAACTGCAATGCAAGTAGATAGTCGGTATGGAACGCTATTGAAAAACTTACAGTCGACAAACACATGGTCGGCGATAAAATAACAGTTGACGGATATGGTATAGTCGAGGAAGAGAGAGCAGTTGAAGGAGAGCATTTAATACTGTATCAACGGAGAAGGCAGTCAAGGCAGTCTCGATTCTTAGTCATATTGACGGATATATTCAACTAATGGTCGACGAATAGATGTTGCTCGGGAGTCAACTTAACATGATATAAGTGGCTCTCTTAGGTCTGTGGCTTCAAGTGTAGTCACAGGGAGTGAAATGATGCCACGACTATTTTCAACAAGGACATCAAAATTTACAACTGTAGTTCCTTAATCAATGAAGCATCACTATGGTTTTCTTCTTCCCAGTCATTTCCAATACAAATCAACAACAACCACTTAATCTTTTATTATTTAGCATATCTTTTATTTGTAAATAGGGTACGGGAGCATTCAAAGAACGAGAAATATTATCGCTTTGGTCTTCGCGAAGGGAAACGACTTACAGTTTATCTCTTCCATAATGTTTCATGGTGTTTCTGTGCAGGATTTTAATCTTTCCATGAACAGGCTCTTCATATCAGTCTGTGGTCTTCTCCCATGCTGCTCTCACCAACAAGAAGAATTTTGCGCCAAGATTATCATCCTCCTCGACCCAAGATCATATCGCAACAACAACAGAACCAAAATGTTGGAAGGGTGGGATTCCAACCACATTCAAGCAGAGATTACATTATAATGCACACATAACCATCAACACAAATAGGTAGGTGGGAAGGGATGTCCAATCCGTCAAAGTTCATTCATGAATAGGCATTTATACAAAGTAGGTATGGCTGGAGCGGTTATACCCGCTCCAACTATTCATCCGTTGAGTGTGTTACATTAATAAATTCTATTATATGTATGATTACAATATGATGACTTAGGGAGGCTAAGTGGACCCCTCAACAAGGGGGCATGTCAACCATAGTGGATACACCAATACTAAGACCAAGACGGAGACATTTTTCAGCAATCATGAGTGCACAATCTATTCTCAATTTAGGCATTAGACACATCATTGTCCTGAACTCCCTCGATTATGGGATGCACTGGCAACCATTCACCTTACACACCTTGTGGTTGAAAAACCTCAACCAATTTCCCAAGAAACTACTTCAATCAATGTTGTCACTAGATTAGATTCAGCTAAGGAAGAACATGGTGAGTGTTCATCATGTGGGCACCATACCCAGACGATTCCATCCACTATAAGCACAGTCCTACCTTACCATGCTTCTAGACCACTAAACTTGGCCCATACACTCAATTGAGCGTCTGCCACTTGACCATGTCGATCATGCAAATTATTGACCCATTACTCGTTTCAGTGCCCCATCCTATTTGCATAATGAGTAGTCTGATTAGAAAAAATGTGGATAGAAGACAATCCTCCACCCCCTACGGAAAACCCACCAACATTGCCTCATGAGGAGATACTCCCCCTGCGGTCAAATACCACTGCCCACATTGATATCATCAATATGTCATCATTATCAGTTTTGTCTACCAGTGATTACACATCGTCGTCATCCTCATAGGAATACCACTATCCACCATCAATGCCAACCTCTACCATGGTAGACAACCATGACCTAGTACACACTCCTTCAATCTCAAGAGACCTTTGTCATGTGTTGGGTGAACCTGAAGGAGATCATTTAAATAACACCACTATTCAACGAAACCATCCCCATAAGTCGATAGACTTGGGACGCCACATGGATGCGCAAACTTTCTATCACCTAGATTAGTTGCACTGATTGCCAACACTAGCGGTCGCCACTGAAACACCAATGGTTTCCACAAAACCATCACACACTGGGTGACACCCTTATTCACTCTCTACATTTCTATAGATATGTTATGTTTCTTGTCAATTTTTTATGCATTGTCAATACTTTTATCATAATTAGTATGACGCCTGGGTATTTGCGTCATGTGTGCAGGATTATCATCAAGAAACATCTATTCTATCATACAACAATGATTCGTGGACCTCGGTCACAAATATATCATCTCAACTTGGCATATAGGCAACATATTCCCTCTGTTTACATTGCATTCACTTAGTGATCATGTTGATAACCATAGTGTTGATAACCATAGGGTATTAATTCTCGATCATGACACACCATCAATGTCATTATTGAGAAGAACATGTTCCCCCATGAGTTTGTACACCACTACAACTCGTTCATACTTTGACACCCATGATGGCAAACCCTCCCAAGTCTGATAAATCTGATAAATCGCCAAGTTTGTCGAGCTAAAACCACATATCATCACCTTGCATCCTGTTCATATCATCCCTCGGATTCCATGGCACATGTTAAGATGATGGTTCACAAATAACCACTCATCCCTTCCATGAGCAATATACCATCAGTGTTCTTATTTGTATCATCAACCCCCAAGAAGACCACAAAGAGGCCCCACCTACTGAAGACACTAATCCCATTCAGTTATTCCCACATGAACATTCTGCATGTCATTTATTCACATGGCACCTAGCTTCTTGTTTACACAAAACCATCACATCATCATCAAAATGAGTCTCCGACTCTCTCAAAACCGTGGGAATCCCACCCATATAATTCTTTGGTTCCCAAACCCACTGAAAATCGTGGGAACTACATCCATATTCTTTTTGTATAAATTGTTCCTTGATCCACCCAAAATCATGGGAACCCCATTAAATTATTCTTTTGGCACCACCCCTTGGTCGCCCTTGATCGATATACTTGAGTCCACCTAACCCCAACATTGTCAATTTTTTCATTCACCTTACCCCATCAGTGTTGTGTCTATGATAAATCCCTTCATCTGTAGTTTGTTTCCACCATTACACCCTATATAAACATTTGAAGAATGTTATCGTCGGCCACTCACCTAGATTACATTGATCAACGGAAGTCATGAGCCCCACACTTATCAACCAATCTTGCGTCAAGTCTGTATATGTCCCAATTGGTTACAAAATGATCTTGGTTCTCAAGATAAGAACCTCATCTTATCAGTTGCATCAACTTTCATTGACGTAAAATTACCCTCTTATGAGAGCTGCAGTAGTTACAGTTGTACCTTGGGATCCCTTCTCATCAATATAAGGGATTGCCTTGAACTAGGTTGGGAGAGTCATTAGTGATCTCTAACTTGGTTGTCTCCCCTATGTTCGACGCCAACAAGTCTATTGCATTAGGGGAGTCATACGTTTCGATGGTAGCAGTGTTCACATTTATGATTCATGGCAGCAACACATCTGATATAGTGAATTTCTTCATCCAACAACTTCACTGTTCTTCAAGTCCCCCACCCCAGTTGGATGTTTGTTGTCATCAACAGTTATGCTTCTTCAACACCAGTAACATCATTGCTAGGACTCATTTACTCATATAAAGATCGAAGCCGCCTTTTTTACATCTTTATTTTTGTATTTTATGACCAAACAATGTGCTTTAAAACCTATAGCACACCGGTGCAATCATATCTTATGGGCACATTGTTTATGTGAAAAAAATATTATGAAGTTATATGTGAATGGTGCATTGTCTATGAGGTTGCACCAGTGTGCTTATATATTACATTGCACCAGTATGTGACAAATGTGGAAATGAAAGTGCATGAATTTTTCTTTTTTTCCATGAGCTGAAAAAGGAGTGAGAATTTCTTTTTCAAAAAACTAGTTTGATAAAGTGTTTAAAAAAGAAAACCTAATTGCTAATTCATTATTTTGTCAAAATTTTGAGGGGAGAGTTTTGTAAGAGATTTATCAAGGAGGACTTTGGAGCAACCAGATTTTTCTAAAGATCAGAATTTGTAAGGTATGGTGAATCACACAAAACTCTTCATAATAAAAATTTCAAGTATGTAAATTCTTTTTTTTTGTATAAAGTTTGCTTCTATATTATCTAAAAAAACAAAGTTTATAAAAGTCATCATGCAAAGTATCCAAGCAGTACTGTCCATGGTGATTTTCAATAGGAAATAAACTAAGAACTAAGAACTAGAACCAGAAATCAACAACTAGCAATAGATATTAAAACCATTAACCCTCACAATTCAGGTTGTATGACCAGGAAAAAAGAATATTACTAAGTAAATGTCCAAAAGCTTTTAAACATAAAGATGCTATTTAGAGGAAATCTTAATATAAAAAAGGCTAGTCCGAGTCCAAAATTTCAATGGTTCGAGTCTTGTATTCTGTTGTTGAGTCCATTTCTCCTTTTGCACTCGAGGGCTCTCCTCTAGGAAGGAAGTTTGGGTGCCCGTGGTAAATGAGGCCAGCTCGCAACAAGGAGGAGGTTGGTCTACTGAAAACCTTGTTAGTGAGTTATTGGGTAAGGGCGTTCAACTTGGCATTGAAATCCATTTGTGCCTTCTCCAAGTGTTTGGTCCAACTTTCCAGGAAGTCAAGTATGTCTGCCAAACTCATTCCACCATTGTCAACTTGAAGTGTTCCCATTCAGAGATTGATTGGCTCAAGAGAGCCTTCATATACCAAGTAGAGTAAGCATAATTGTGCAGCGGGTATCATGGGTGCGCATGGATCCCAGATCCTCCATGAGATGCCCCAAATCTGTGATAAGCTCCTCGGGCTCAAAACGCTAAAGATTATTCTATATTTCAGCCTCCATTGCTCCCAGGTGATGACAACCTTTTGGATGAACCACACTAGAGAATCCTGCCCTAGCTTTCTCTTGCTCAGCCATGACGTGCGACATGTGGAAGCAACTCATGTCAACAAGGTGCTTGCCCTCTGTTTTCTTGCTTCTCACCATGGTTGTACTAGCGGTCAATATTCTGGGATTGAAACAAATTTGGAGATTATGATAGCCTCCTATATCACCACCATCACAATTTTCCAGGATGATAAAGAACTAAGGCCGAGTGTTCAAGTTGTTAGGTTGAATCGCTTCCTCAAACCACTTCATCATGTGATATACTTGGGCTTCCTTCACTCGAACAGAAATCCGACTGTGAGTGGACACAGGTGGTTTCATAATATCTTATGGGTGGTCGATCATGTTTGAAATTGGAGCAGGGATGTGGTGGTACATTCGCACGTGGAATCTAAAGTATACTAGACTTGACTTTATGTCTTCATGTTGTCTGCTTAAATGCGGATGATGGTCATGTTCAGGGAAACCACCAAAAGGAGGATGGAGTGAGCCACATGTGGGTTTGTCAGTCCGTGTGCATGGTGGGATAGCTCCTCCTAGCACCCATCATGGGGGTCAAGTATGTAAATTCTTACTATTGATTTCAATGCATGATTTATTTATGTTTCTATTAAGATTTAGAATAAATTCTGGAAAAAAAAAATAATAATAATAATAATAATAATAAAATAAAAATAAAAAATAAAAATAAAAAATAAAAAATAAAAAATAAAAATAAAAATAAATAAATAAATAAATAAAAATAAATAAATAAATAACATTAGGGTTTAACTCCCTCTATTATTTCACAATTCCTTTTATGCACCTTAGATTTAATGGGTCTGTGCTTTTATATATAAGGCATTGGGAATTTAATGCAATGGTTCCACTTATTGCATTGGAACTCAAACCTTGTCCTAGTTAGTGTTTTCTCTAAAAAAACACTTTTGCGGTTTTTGGTGCAAACATTGATGTATAAAGCACCATTGTGCTTTTAATAAAAGTGGTCCTTTTGCCTATACTTAAAAAAAAAGTTTCACGAAATTTCTGGTGCATTAGGGATAATAAGTCGCATTACTTCTTTTGAATAAATATATCACATTGATATAGCTATAGCTTAATTTTTTTCGTTATCGGTGCTTAAATATTTCTAATGCATCGGTGCGTATATATTGTAGACGCACCAGAGTGTTTTTATTCATTAAGCCCACTCATATGACAGTCTGCTTTTTTAGTTAGAACTTATGTAATTTATTTGTATAATATATTTAATAGTTTCCCTATTTATTGGTCCAGGTTGTTTATTAATAGAAAATGCGTGATAAGAGTTCAAAGAACAATAATTCTAATCGGCACGATTGGAGCACATCCAAAAAAGTGAAGAATGCGAATTCTTTGTAATTTTAGTATAAAATTGTTTGAATTATATGTAAGTTTAACTAATGTGTATTGGTTAATGTGTGTCATGCAGAACCAAAAAATGAGGAAACTCGATAAGATTCTTTGCAATCTAAGTGCAAAGGAGCGTAAAACCTTGATGGAAAAGTTGTAGAGGGGTGAATCAAGTGAATCAAAAGGTAATCAATATGAATTTTTCTTTGAACTTTTAGTAATAATGTACTTTAGAATATTTTCTAACACGTTTCAAACAATCTATTTCACATATGTTAAATGTTCTGTAGGGATCGACAGCAAGGGAAGGGAATGTCATCCTCATAAAATAAAAATTATAGAAGATATAAATGATGATGAATTGGTCCTCAGCTCACCTGAAGTGGTGTTGGATTTTAATGAAAGGGGGGGAACTTTTATAAAACTATGAGGGATATAGTGGAAAGAACGTATAGGCGTACTTTCCACTTACAATACAAAAATCAATCCAATGAATCCAAGAATCAGGTTATATTTAAACTACAGGAAGCGTTTCAAGAGCAATAGTCAATGAGACCTGTCAGACTTGCAATAGCAAAAACATACAACAACTAAAAAGAATAAATGAAAAAGTAATATTCCTAAACATGTTTTTCTAGAATATGTATATACTACTAGAAAGCATTCATTTATTAATATTAATTATGCTATATTTACTTTTCATATCAATATAAAAATAGTTTAATGTCTTTTTTAATTTTTTAGGAAGATTATGAAATCCCAAAGGACGAACGAGGTGATATCCGAAAAATGCCATCAGGGATGTCCAAAAAAGTGTACAAGGAGATGGTCAAATAAATGGACATAATTGCATCGAGGGAGGAGCCATCTCAACAACAATGTGTTTTAAATATATGTAATCGTTTATATTTTTTGTTATATACATATAATTAATTAATTTAGCATTAAATATTAATTTTCAATTGTTTTGATGCAAAAAAGAAAAGAAAATGGAACCCATTCAACACATAAGACAAGACGACAAGGAAGAAAACGGTTGATAGCAAAGTTTGTGAGTGATTGTGAATTTTCCTTACAACTTAAGATTTCAAATTGGTTGTGATCTTTATATTTTAATTTGTTTGCACCCATCCTTGGATGTCTTCAAACATGTTCTTACATACAAAGAAGAGGCATCAAAAAAATTGATTGGCATTGGGTTAAGTATGGGTTATGAGTATGTGTTGGCTTATAAAAATTTAATTGTGGAATTTGTAAGTATCTATGTTGTTTTACTTCTCTCTGAGTTGGCAGGAGCGGGGGGAGTTCTTCTGGACTCCGATGGAAACAAAGTAAAAGACTTTGCATGGGGAATTGGAAGGAGGACTAAGAACAATGCGGTATGGCTTGCATTAACCAAAGGGATGGATATTGCGAGGAATGAAGATGTTAAGGACCTCATGGCCTTTGGTGATTCTATGCTGGTAATCAGAGAAGCCATGGCTTCAGCCAAAAATCATCGAAAACCGGTCTCCAAGCTTCATCATCATTTCATCTACATGGTCAAGGATTTTCACTCTGTCTCTTTCTTCCACATCCTTAGGCTCAACAACCAGAAAGCTGACATTATGGCTAATATCGACGCTAGCCTAGACCGTGTTCTAGCTATCGGCAATGACCAACACCTTGTCGGCAATTGGGTTCCTTAACCGTTCCCTCTCTCCTTGTTTTATATTTGATCTCCATGACCTCGCTTTCTAAGCACCCTTATAACTTTGGTCTCATCTTCTTTTTGAATTTGGTTAATTGCAAAATCTTCTTAGGATCCCCTCGATCACCTCATATGTCCTTTCGGCTCAATCGACGGCCTCCCCTGGCAGAAACCACCTGTCTCACATGAGAGAGTTCAATGCGGACAGGCCCCAAGGAAACCTCAACTTATATCAGGCTTGAGGGTGGCGCTCCATGTATTCATCAAGCTTCATTCTGCGAAATTCTCTGGGTATTTTTCTTCTAGTTTAGCATGGAGGACAATAATAAAGGCCTGTGTATTCCTGTGCTGCAGTGTCATCGGTGTAGAAAGAATATCCAGGTTCACTCTGGGGGGGTAGGCATGAAACGTTATCTTTCTTATGTGGTCCAGGGGGAGAGTAACGGAAGCTCTGAGCTTCAGGTTGCTTGTGGTGGTCTGACGAAGCACGATTGTCGTGGGCATTCCAAATATGAGGAGCTTGGTAATGGTAGAAGCTGGGCTCCTCTTGACATGGGGCAGGGTCAGAATAACAGGGGCTCAGAGTAGTATTCCGTTTGTGGTCTCGATCCTAGTAGTGGAAAGAATTGGATGCCTCTTGACGTGGTTTTGGGCCAGAATCATGGTGTTTCTTTGCAACAAGTTCATGGTAGCCCCGACGAAATGGGCAGTGGCAGGAATTGGCAGCACACCATGGGTGACAATTTTGGTATTGTTAACTTGGATTCCCCTCATGGGAATGACAGTCCATCCGCTGAATTTCTTTCGCACGTTCAGGATTTGGAATCCCAAGTCCGTTGGCTCAAGGGGGATAACGCTGACCTAAAGAAATCCATCTCTCACCTCTCTACTCTTGTCCAGTTCTCGAACAATGAAGTCCAGAGCAGCAGCAGAAAGATGAAGGATTATTTCGACTCGTTGGCTGGCAAGATTGAGTCCCTCCACAACTGCCTCAAAATTGTTGAAGCCAAGGTACACTGCATCAGACTCAATGGCAGGAATAGCCCCTCCATCCTCCATGGCATTGATGACTAAAAACATGGGAGCTGCAGCCGGGAGCGAGGAGAAGAACGCCCTCCAGCTGTCACATACCCCAATTTTGCAAAAATAATGTAATTATTTTATTATATTCCTGAGACATTATGTTAAATTTAATGCTAAGTAGGAATTGATGACTCAGCAGAGTCACCAGAAATGGAATGTAATTCTGAATATTTTATTATTTATAAATAAATTATGGAGACAACAGCATGGGAGAGCTGTTAAAAGAGGTTACTGGTCTAACTGGTGGAGGGAACTAGGTGGAAAGGCAAAAGACAAGTGGCAGCATCCTCAAACACTTCCTAAGTTGCAAGTGGCAACTTCCCTATATTTTGGGGTCATGATTCCCCAAGAAAGTGGAATCTGAGCAGGTGGCTCGTTAATGACAGTTAACCCAACTAAGACCTAGGCAATCTTTTAAATAGTACTCAATGAACTGAGCTGGGGGTTCAACTTTTGTTCTGAAGGGAGAATACATTCAGTTGAATGATATTCAGGAGTCCCATTGAGGAAGAGGGAAATACAGTAAGGAAATTTGTTTGAGTGGGATGCTGCAGTAACTTGGTTCCAGTTTAGCTATTTGGCTGAGTGAATTGTTTTGCTGCACCTAGTTCCAACCAGGGAGACCAGAGCAAGCTCGGGGGTCCTGAGAAGTGCTGTCTGGGCACTCTCCAGGAGTTGGTAGGGAGGAACAGCCTCCCATTGCTGTTGTTATCCACAAATCAGGACAGGTTCTGCTACTTACTCCTATATGTTTATTAAGGATGAATTAATGCATGTTATGTTTACTGTTAATATGTTTAAGTGATAATTAATCTGTTAGTATATTGAATATCTCGGAATATCAATAGTAATATTTTTAGAAGTTACTGTGATTTTCTGAATGGTTAGTATGAGATAATATCTTTGTTTTACTATTATTAATGCATTTACAGTTTATACAGAAAACCATTCATACTTATACATTAGTTTATAAGCTGTAATCATAACCTAGTTTATTTATAATTTATACAGAAAAACCATTCATATTTTATGCAATAGTTTATACGCTGTAAGCATAACCTAGTTTATTATTATTTTGTTAAACACAAACCCTAGCAGGAAGTAACATGAAGAATCGTTCATTGTAAATATTATAGTTAAGATATTAAAACAAATTAAAGAAAATAGAACCCTGCTGCTGATCTTAACTTTGTCTTATGAACACTCATAGGTCTCTTGTTTATCAACCAAACTTTAATCCTAGAACTTAGTTACGGTTTTTACTACCAAAACAACAGCAGAACAGAAGTCTAATTCATCTATCGAGCACAACAATAGGAAGATATCATTCTTTTTATTTACATTCAAACAATAACAGAGTTGAGACCAAAGTAACAGAAATACATCACAACTGTAGGATTTCGTGAATTCTATCACTCCAGTTCTCAACTTTAAGAGTATCTCATCAGATAAAAACCTAGCTGTTAAATCCATAAAAACGAAACCGACAGAACAGTTTCCAGTTCACTATCGAGTTCCATTATAAAATCTTTCTTTTGTTTCCCTAACTACCAACAGTAAAACATTATAACTACAGAATCATAATATAACTAATTTCATTACTGCGTTTTCGAATTAGACCCTGGTATGCTAGAAGTTACAGGCATGTGAACATTGAAGAGTTTTTTTTACAACAACCGACGGAGCCAGAATACCATTTCTTATGTTATGATAATCTAACCTGGGTGCGAACCCCCAACTGGACAGAGTTTCTTTTCAAAACAACCAGACAAGTAACTAAACCAAAATACGAAGCTGTGTTCACTCAAACCACGTTATCCCGAGTTTTTAAATAATAAGAAGTTCCAGTAGAGGCAAACATGGTATTTAAATCCTCAACAAAACTAAACATACAGCACAGTTGTTTTTGCTCATCGTCGAGCTCTCTTATCATTACATTACATTTTCATTTGTTTCACATTTATTAACAGAAGAAAACCATAACTATAAAATCAACTTTTAAAACAAATCATTGCCGTAGTTTTTAAATTTTATTTCCATCCTTTCTGACTTTACATACAAAAGAAATAGTAAGGATAATTACAACGATTCACTTATGGCCGTAGCCCTATTTTATTAAATAGAAACAGTAGATAAACATAGAAATCTTATAACGCATTTCCTTCCCATCTCATTGCACATTTCGGAACAAAGACAGAACAAGCATTATACAAGCCTGTGTACAGGCAGAACTATATTAAGATATATTTCGAAAAAACCCTGGAAGTTGTCCCAAACCTTTTTTTTTAAAAAAGGGTTGTAACAAAACTTAAACACCGAGGTCGTAACCTCCCTTGTAGAACAGGATTACAACCTCTGTTCTCTTTTAAAAACAAATTTTCATCACATCTATTCGGTATCAAACAACCTAAGTGCCAAAAGGAGTTCCAATAGCCACAACCACGAATGAAGCCATGCTTCCAAAAACCAAAACCCTACAGTGCAAACAACCCACAAGGAGGACTTGCCATGGTAGAACCAGGCTTACCCGGAGATGCAACCAACAGCCGAGGCCTGAGTCATCCACAATGCGAAGGGAGTCCGAGCCTGCAACAAAACAAAAGCATTATCAATAATCATATTCATTTATATAAAAATGGCGAGTCTTAAAAACAACTTGTTGTGTTCAGAAAGACAAGGATGAACCTATAAGCTTACCCGAGGTTGAATGCAGACATGTACAGTAGATAGGCTGATAGCCATAAGTAACAGAAGGGTGAACCCCTCTCATTTCACCAACACGAACAAGCTGACTGCTAACATGAAGTATGTGCTACCGTGTAAGCATAAAAAAGAACCGAGCGAAAATGCAAGGTCACGCCGTGACAAGAGATTTCACTGTTAACAAAATTACAAACCCTAGATGCTTGACCAGCCACCGTTGCTAAAACAACAAGTACAAATGACTCTCAGACGAAGCTTTGAACAATATGAAAGATGAGGCAGCATGCAAGCTGTTAACACATTGCAACAATGGCGGCCAGACTGGTAAATGAACGACAAAGATAAACCCTAGGCACTACAACACTCCCATAGCTGTCAGCAGTTAATATTAAAGACTTGCAAACGAAATCATCGAGCAAAGGAATGATAACAGTCTGAGAACTGTAACAACAACGCCATCACATGGCTCAAACCAGGAGAGGTTGCAGATAAGGACCCGAGCCCGAAGGCGAAGGAAATGACGAGGTAGGGTTAGGTCCAGAGTCTTATATCATCCAGCACTTGGTCCTCGATGAACCACGTAGCAGTTTAATATTTCAAAGCTGTGGGTCGAGACTCCATAGTCCCACGAGGACTTTCCAATTATTGGAAATCATTTAAAACAAAATAAGAATACTCAATTATGGAATAAACCATAGTTCCAAGCTACCAAAACTTCCACGATAGCTCATACTTGGATTTGGTATTGGGAACCATAAGACTTGGACCTACAAAAATTGCAATCATGATAATAATGTTAAAGTTCAAAGATCTCATTGGTATTCTTATCATTATTGACATTTAGAACTCATAATATTTGTTTTAGTTAAAAGATTATTATAAAGATCTACATAACAATTAATACATAGATCATTCATATAACAATCAAAAACCCTTGAATGAAGTCTTCAATACATAGTATTATATTTTCAACAAACTCTTGCTTAAACAATAGCAATCGAGAATAAGATTGGACGTTGGTCTCAAACATAGAACATTTGATAAATTATTATAAAATCTCCAAGGTGGTAGCTATCAAGTAATTCACTACTAGATTGCAAATTGGTCACCAAAATTAATAGCCATCTTGATGCGACAGAATAAAAGATACAATATCTCTATCATTTCTCTAAGTTACTGTAGAGGGGTAGAGCATAAATAACTGACGTTTTATGTTGAGATAGTATTGCAGGGATGGGTAAAAACTTGTTATTGATTCATGATGGAACTGTAACTGGCAGATAGCAAGTTATACGACTTATTGTTATTTGCTTACGAAAGAATAGACCTGTGTTATCTTAATACACAACGTATTTAATCAAGTATGATAATGAAAACCAAATGCAGATTTCAATTAAAGCAACTACTTAAATCGTAAACAAAAGAAGGAAGGAATTGACAAGACATAGTGATATCTTTAACTCCCAAGCTGTGCAATTAAAAGTATAAAACAAACTTTATTCTAAATTTGAACCGGGCATATTGCAAAAGTATTCTATCTTAAAAAGCTTGATAAACCTGGTTAGCATCATTAGACTTATTCATTGATTGGGTTGGTACAGCTAAATTGACTTATGATGCTTTAAAGATTATTGCGGCGACCCGATATTACCTGTATATCTGTAAGCGAAGAAAGAAATTGTTTCATTAGCTCGAAAGCTAAGTAAGCCAGTCCATCATAGCATTTTCCCCCTTGCGGTTGAAAAACAGAAAACAATCAGCAACAATTAAAGAAACTCATAATAATATTTAAGTACAACAAAGACCATTCCGACATCCGTACAATCACATAAGTTAAACAGATAGTTAATTAACTGCATTTAATAACATTTATCGCTATCTTAAAAATTTTAAATTTTTCTGAAATTTTGGGATTTGACACCAGCATCATTCCAATTGACTCTTTCTCTGCCTTCTTGTCTTTGTCTTTTCTCAAATCATTTTTGGTTTGGATAGTCCAATGTTTCTCCTCTCATTATGTATTACATTTGTAATTTTCTCCTAGGTCAGTTTGTAAAAATCTTCAGTTGTAGCAGAATAGGGGTTATTTTTTTATATGCAAAGACTGGATTGTGAAGAGCCTGTCTCGACAGCTCTTCTTTTTTGGGATCAGTCTTCCCATCCCTTATTTAATCTCATCTTTTTTTAATACAAAATCTTGTTACCCGTTGTTGTTACAAAAAATAATGTTGTTTTACTTCTCTCATTTTATAATTAATGGAACAACAAAAACCCTTTATATTAAATCTATGATTTTTGATGGGGTATAAACTTGTAGGAAACAAAGTGTGGAGTGGAACCAATAGAATAATTATTGAGAGGAGGCATGAGACATGACTTTGAAAGAATGTGTATTGTTTAACTCAATTCTTGCTATGCTATGCTTTTCAATTACATAATAATGTATATTATCTATTTTTGCATTATTCCCACCAATGTAGATACACTGATTACACTTTATTTTATGTTTGTAGATGGAAGTTGAAGAGGAGGAACACAATCAAAGCAATCAACAAAAGATTCTTCCAAATAACCCAAGTCATGCAAGTAGCTCGAGCACTGACAGCAGTTCCAATGAAGAATGATGATAATTGGATGTTAATCCAAGCCATTACATGTTTTGAATTAATTGTTAGTGAAAACTAGACATTTTGTATCATGTAATGGACATAGTTTCCCAATTGGAAGACAACGAGTTACCAATAAGTGTAACAATTAGATATTGATATTTTGATTGTTGTGGACCTTTATGTTGTCCCATTTTAATGACAAAGGGCCTCTTATTCATATATAATAAAATGCATTTCTTATTCTATTGCATTGTCTAACATTGTTGCAAAATGTTATATCATTGATTCAATGTATGGATGATTAAATATTACAATGAATAGATGTGAAATCTAATGATATAACAAATTAATCCAAACATCATATCCAAGTGCAATAATTAAAACTAAAATTATATGAATACGATTATAAAAATTATTTCATTTTCTGATGAATAATGGAATTGTAAAAAAATAAAGATATATCAATGTATTGTAAGATGGAGGGTTTCGAGGCTGGGGAGATGGCGGCTGGTAAAAACTAGGGTTTCTGATGTTGGTAGGTCGGTTGCAAGCCTGTCACTATCAGGCCTGCAGCACGGTTGACAAGGTGAATGCTCCACGCGATCGTTTTCCTCATCTTCTTGGCAGGTAAGTTATGGTGGTTTAACCCTGTTTTACTTTAACCTAAACTATCCGCTTTCTATCGTTTTTCCTACCTTCCACTATTCTAGCAATGGAGGAGTTTCTCGACTATGGTTGTGAGTATTTGGCGCCATCTCATATTTGGGTCACACCACTTGGTGTTCCTCGGGATGAGGTCGGTGTTGGTTTTTGTTATGGTCCTAGGAATGAACGGTTGTATGATACTCATCATCCTGTTTACTCGGTGGGGGAAGGCTCTGTTATACCACATCTGCTGAATGATAGAACTGATGGACCTTTTGCCTTTGTTCTCGATGGGATCTTCAAGGAAAATGTTAAGGATCCTAACATATGGGGTTTTCCGGGTGATCATGCTCCCTTATTTTCATCGGTTGGGTCACCGTCAGGTCGTAGCAGTGTTTCCAGTGTTTCTGGTGGTGTTGGATCGGGCTTGCCTGAGGTGGGTACTGTTATTGGTGGGAACCCCCTGGATCCGGAGGTAACTTCGGCGCTTGAACCATCTTCTCTTGTTGTCGGTTTTATTATTGGTTTTCTTAGTTCTACTGATCAGCGTGGTTTCCCTAGTCCTCTCGTGGGGAAGGGTAAGTATATTGCTACTGGGTGGGGCGGTAGCGGTTCTGATGGTGAGGCATCGTCTAAGGTTAAAGTCCGGCGCAATTGGCTTAAGAATACATGCAAGGCACCTAACTACTCTCTAGGTGAGGATATAGGGTTTCAACAGATCTTATTGATGACCGAGACAGTGCTGGTTGGGAAGGTATATGGGCGTTCAGTGGCTCTCAGAAATGTTATAAACTGGGCATCGTAGGTATGGTTACGGTAGCTTGGGTATGTTCCACATGTGGTGGCGCTTGCCGGTGGGTGGTTTGCATTTCATTTCAATGTTGAAGAACATGCGCTCTAGACTTTAGGCAAGAACTGGAACTTAGTGAATGTGTCATTTCTTCTGAAACCGTGGAACCCTCTCTTTGATGCAAGCCGTGAATGGATGGACACTATTCCATTATGGGTCCGTTTACCTGGGCTTCCGTTGCATTACTGGGCTAAGGAACATTTTCGGAACATAGGTAATCTCTTGGGAACATATTTGGATGTTGATTTCTCATTTAGGAATACTCAGATACAGAAAGTTTCTAGAATACTGGTTAACATAAATGTGCGGGATGGATTAGCTGATGGAATGGACCTTCAGTGGGGACCCTATGTATTCCCACGATTGCTCGACTATGAAAATGTGCCATTCTATTTTCGTCGTTGTCATGCTTATGGACATCCAACCATCGATTGTCATTTGCCCCTAAGGACTTTGAATGGTTCTAATTTTCAGCGGTCTGGTGCGAGTGGGGTTTATGGGGATGTACAGGGGGTTGAGGCTCAGGATTCGACCGCCCATGTACCTGAGGTACCTTTGGTTGTCCCTTCGGAAGATAAGATCCCTACTTTTGAAGAAGCTGAAGTTCCTGTTTCATCCTCTATTGCGGATTTGGATATCAATGTTCCCACCACACACTTCGGAGACTCGTGGCGGGATGCAGAACTTTCTCTTACGATCGGTGCCTTCTACTTCGGGTATTTTTTCTTCTACATGTATCGCTCCTTCTTTTAATTTCTTTTTTAAGAAATTAACCATACCTAGTCTCGACTAGTTGGATGGTCTTAAAAACTTGCATATCACTCCACAACCCTTGATTCCTGGTATCCTAGCTACTTTGTCCTCTCCTCTGGTATCGGCCCTTGATATTGTTCCTTTATCCTCAAATGATGGGCCTATCTCTGATGTCTCCCTTGTTTCCCTTGTTTCTATGGATCTGCCACACTCCCCTATTGGTTCGTCTAAGTCGGGGTATTTTCTCTGTTCCACTACCAAACCCTCGTCTAATGGTATTGGGAAAGATAAGGGTCGTGGACGTAAATATTTCATTTCCAAAGCAAAATCCAAAGCATGCTTGGACATGCTGGAAGGTAAACAACTCTCCATTGAAAGGGCACTTAGAGCTGTGCAGGCCCATAAAAAGGGTAGTTGATGAAGATCATGTCCTTCAATTGGTGGGGTCTTTTTGGTCCCTCTAAAAGATCAGCGTTGCGGCGAGTGTTGGAACTTGAGCATCCGGATTTACTTTTGTTACAAGAAACTATTGGGGAGGGCATTGAGGTGTCTGCAAAATTGAATGGTTGGTTCTCCGGTTGGCATTTTGAAGCTTCGGATGCTCGAGGGCGTTCTGGAGGTTTGACTGTGGGGTGGAGCGAGGCTCATGTCACAGTTACAAATTTTTGGGGGATGGACTCGGTTTTAGGCCTTTCCTTTCGTGCCCTTGATTTTGATCGAGAGTTTACTGTTGTTAACATTTATGGCCCTTACTGCAATAGGATTCCATTTTGGGAATCGTTGTTGAATAAAGACTTGATTAAGGGAGATTCTGTTATTCTGGGGGGGGGACCTAAATTTCTCTTTGGGGCAGGCGGAAATTTGGGGTCCTCATGCACAAGTGGACCCTCAAACGGATTTTTTTATCAGAAAGCTGGTTGAAGGTGATCTGATTGATGTTGAACTTGTTTGTTTAAAACCCACTTGGTGTAACAAACAAGTGGGGGAGGATCGGGTGGCTAAACGATTGGATAGATTCTTATTGGCGGATCATCTGGTGGAGATTTTTTTTCATATTCGTCAATGGGTTGGTTCTGGTGGGTGTTCTGATCATGATCCAATTTTTCTCAAGATTAGGGATGGCCCGGTGAAGCTGCCATCTCCTCTGAAGTTCAATAAAACCTGGTTGAAGGATCCAACCTTTTTTACTTTATTTCAGTCATTCTAGATTCCTTTTAGACCCGAAAGCAACATTACGGCTTCTTTTCATTTTGTTGAAACTATTAAGAACTTGAAGGGACCTATTAAGCAATGGGCGGATGATAAGAGAGCTCAGGAGGGTCATGAGCTAAAACAAATTGAAGAAATTGCAAACATTGCTTTAGGTACTGGAGGGGGATTTCTAACCAATGAGTCTAAACTTTTGTTAGCTCATCTGAAAGGCAGGAGGAATCTCATCCTTGAGGAGATGGAGGAGACCTGGCATCTGAAGAGCAGGGCTATATGGTTAGAAAGTGGTGATGAGAATTCTAAAAATTTTCATGCTTATGCTAAAGGTAGAAGATCTGCTAACACTATCTGGAGTCTTAGGGATCAATTGGGCAATGAACATCACACATTTGATGGGATGGTTGATGTGGGTGTTCAACACTTTCAGAATCTGTTCAAGGCTAGTGAGAGGGTAAATATTGAAGAAGTCATTCGAGTTGCGTAATTGTTCCCCCGTTTTGTGGAAGAGGAAGATAATAGGAAATTGATGGATATGATAACAGCTGATGATATTAAAGAAGTTCTCTCTAGCTTCCAGAAAGACAAAATCCCTGGGCCTGACGGGTGGACGATCGAATTCTTCTTGGGATTATTTGACTACATTGGGGAGGATCTTCTTAGATTGGTTGAAGACACTAGGTTGGAAGGCAAGATCCCAACTAGTTTCAACTCTACCTTCATTGCCTTAATACCAAAGGTTGATACACCTTCCTCACTAAATGATTTTCGACCTATTTCTCTTTTCAATTGTGTCTACAAAATAGTCACAAAAGTTATTACTCGGCGTCTTAAGACTATTCTTTCTTCACATGTTTCAGAGGAGCAATTTCATTTTTTGGAAGGACGTCAGATTCATGAAGCTATTGGTAGCGCTCATGAAGGTTTACACAGTATTAAATATTTGAATTTAAAGGGTGCGGTTCTTAAGATTGATCTATCCAAGGCTTATGATAAAGTCAGTTGGCTCTATCTGCGGTTACTACTTACTCATATGGGTTTTGAAATCAGTTTCATCAGGTGGGTTATGAGCTGCATAACTACTGTATCCTTTGCGGTTCTCATCAATGGGGCTGCTACCCCTTTCTTCCATGCGGGGCGGGGATTACGTCAGGGGTGCCCTTTATCACCCCTGATTTTTCTGTTGGTGGCGGAAGGTTTGAGCAGGGCTATCCATGAGGCAAAGAGGGCGGGTCATTTTGCAGGAATTCATGTAGCTCTAGGTTTTTTTATCACTCCTCTGCATTTTGTTGATGATATCCTCATTTTCTGCTTGGGCTCTCGTTGGGACAGGAACAGGTTAAAAGAGATATTGGATTTATTTTCCCGAGATACTGGGATGGACATTAATGCCGAAAAGTCTTCATTGTCTACCAACCTTCTGAATGAGGAGGAACTACAGGTGTACACTCATATGTTTCCCTTCTCACATATTACTTTAGAGAATGGGTTGAAGTACTTGGTATTTAATCTAAATCCTGGTAAATACTTGAAACAAGACTGGAAGTGGTTGATTGAAAAACTTGAAAAAAGATTGAAATGTTGGAGCTTCAAGTGGTTGTCTCGGGCTGGAAGATTGATCCTGGTTAAGTCACTATTGGAGGCAATCCCTGTTTACTGGATGTCTCTGGCCTGGATTCCCCGGGCACTAGTACATGTGGACATTTTTCCCACAGAAAATCGTTGCTATTACAACACTTTTGCATTACTATAGCCACGAACAGGACTACTTGTTTTCGTGGGAAAAATTTCATCGTTGTAGCAACACTTTACAACGTTCGTGGCTATAGAACCAAACGTTCATGGCTATAGAGACGGATGTTTATATTTTAAAAAAAATTAAGTGAAGCGATCTACATCTCTCTAGCCACGAACGTTCGTGGCTATAGCACCAAAAGTTCGTGGCTAGAGAGACGAATGTTCATATTTAAAAGAAATAAGTGAACTGATCTCCGTCTCTCTAGCAACGAAATTTCGTGGCTATAGCACCACAAGTTTGTGGCTATAGCATTGAACGTTTGTGGCTATAGTGACGGATGTTCATATTTAAAAGAAATAAGTGAACCGATCTTCGTCTCTCTAGAAATGAAAGTTTGTGGCTATAGCACCGAAAGTTCGTGACTATAGCGACGGATGTTCATATTTAAAAAAATAAGTAAAGCGATCTTCGTCTCTCTAGCAACGAACGTTCGTGGCTATAGCACCGAAATTTCATGGCTATAGAGACGGATTCACATATTTAAAAAAAAAATGTCCGTCGCTATAGAAACGACAAGCCCCGGCAAGTTTCGATGAACTTGCTATACTAGCGACTAAAATTTCCGTCGCTAGTATAGCAAGTTCGTCAAAACTTGCTACGGCTTGTCATCTCTATAGCGACGGACATGTCTATTAAAAAAAAATAAAAAATAAAAAATAGGAGGTGATTACATTTGAGGGCATCAATTAGATAATATTGATTGGATTTTGAATTGTTTCATATAAAGATCAATATGAAGAAACTAGGAGCAGAAAACCCAAAGGACTGACAACTTTCGAGAAATATGTGGAATCATGAAAGTATTTTTTTGAAAATTTAACAGTAAAGGATGTGCCCTGTTTGCAAGGCCCAAAACTAGACTAACTGTATGCACTTGACAACAGTATACACACTCTAATGTAAAGAGACTTGAAAACCATATTACATTTCTATTTCTTGGTTTGCTTTAGCATTCTATTTCTATGCTGAAAAAAGATTGAAAAGAAGATTTCCCACATCTCTATAATTTTGATGTGCTAAAAAGTTAGGAGGGCCAGTATTGTAGCAAATATCTTGAAATTGATTATTGATGTCTAATGTGGGCCTACAGAGGGCATTTTAAGAAAGTGATTTTCATTCTCCATCTTATTAGTATCACCTTCTAGTATAAAATCCAACCAAAGAATTTGTACTGACCTTGGACAAACCAATACTGCCACTTGTATACATTATAACTGCAACATCGGAAGCTACCGACAAATATGGATCAACAGGTCTCTCCATCCATGGTTGCAAAAGGTCACAGGTTCGAATCGTCGGGCTCAAACAATGTCTATGTTTTGCTGCTTGTGCTAGTATTTCCAATTTCACATTCTTATAAAGATAAATATTTCATTATTTTCTAGCCACACCATCTGTTAAACTAAATGTGTATTTCCAACGGCATGGGAGGAAGGATGGCTCGTTCGCATCGGGCAAGGATCTAAATGTGTATTTCCAACGGAATGGGAAAATGGGAGTAGGAATGGCTCGCCCGCATCAGACGAGGAAGGTTCCCTATGTTAGTGGTTGGGCGAGGAAGGAGAGTAATCAATAAATGATTAAGTGAATATATAGATTTTTATTTAATGTTAGTTTATCATTAATCATAGCTTATGAACTACTCATTGAGAAGCATATGAATAGTGACATTTTACTCATTGATAACATTACCTATTTAATCGTAGTAGCAAAAAAGGAATCCCACTTTATTACAATGGGTTACAACATTGAAAACTAACTAACCTACCTATTATACCTTGGCAATTGACTCAAGACAATAACTTTCCTTTCAAGGTTCCATGGGTTAAATAACTAGAATTAGTTAGAACTATAGGTATCAATTGACTTTTTTATCACTATAGTTTCTTAGTAGTGTAACAAACACAAAACAACAAAAATATTAATTTTTGCATTAATTTATTACAAAGAAATGATAGAAATGGAAAAAAAACTATAAAAACTATGTTCATTATTATCATCTATAGATCATTCGATATAGCAACAACTCTATAGTGAAAAGCACGGTCCATTCTCCTTTATATGCTTCTCACTAGGTTATAATTGTTTGTGTGCATATGTCAACGATATTTTTTTTTTGCTATGTCAAGATAACGCTATTGTGTTGGCCCTACTAGGCTATGGAAAGAAGCACTCCAAAATGCATATTAGTCTATTCGTGTTTGCCATGTATTTTTTACTATGCTCCGCAAAAGCGTGATTGGAAAAAAATATAATTTCATCCAACCTACTTCAAGACTATGAGCAACTCTTAAACCAAGTACAAAGACATACAAAATGCAATGGAAATCCACTAGATTTGCTTTCAAAACATAATATTATATTATCTACAAACATACAAATTTCTCTCATTTTACACATATCAATGTTTTTTTGGTGTTTCATTTACCCCACTTCGGGGGTATGCACCTAGGTGTTATTTTGGTCTCCTTGAGTGTCACGTAGGAATTGTTCATTGTCTCAAAATACAAGTTAGGAAGCACATGGTGTGCTCTCATGGGATAACATAAACTCCATATAAGTGTTAACCATGTGTCCATAGGTTAGTTACGATGAGTTTATATGGTAGAAACAATTCTTATAAGATGCATAAAAATTAGATAAATTAATTTGGGATTGATGAAATTGTAAATATCAAATATTAAAATTTTACAATCCAAATTTTTAATATGGTATTATGTAATATTATAATATATGTTTTGTAATAATATAAAAATTATATATTCTAAATTTTTATATATTATAAGTTTTTAATACATATTCTAATGATCAAACAAAACGTCCATGGGGATATTGGTCGATGTAGCATGGTCATGATTGAGTTCATGTGAATTGAGTCTATAATTTTAATTGCACATGATGACAACAATACTACACTTATAGAAGAGGCTTGAGGATAGCGAACACATCCACCAACATCTGGATTTGTAGGGGCCTTTAATGATAATGATGATGATGATGATGATGATGATACGATGATGATGATGATGATGATGATGTCAATGATGATGATGATGACAATGATGATGTCGATGATGATGATGATGATGATGGTGATGGTGATGGTGATGATGATGATGATGATGGTGATGGTGATGATGATGATGATGCTAATGATTATGACGCTGAGGATGATGATGATGATGATGATGAGGATGATGATGATGATGATGATGAGGATGATGATGAGGAGGAGGAGGAGGAGGATGAGGATGTTGGATGATGATGATGATGTTGATGATGATGATGATAATGAAGATGGTGATGAAGATGATGATGATGACGACGAAGTTGATGATGATCATCATCATCATCATCACCATCATAATTATGCATTTCCTTACTGAGCTTCTATTTGTTTCGAGAATAATGTAATATTCTTTACTGAACAGGGCCAACCATGTGAAGTTGGAAGCTCTTATGGCCCCTCCCCCCCCCCCCCTCACATCACTCTCAATTCCCCATAACCTGACAAAATCTATCTAAAAAAAAATGTGTTATAGCAGTTAATTTATACGTACCAATAAAATACATTAATTCTAACGCAATATTAAATCAAAATATATAGATTATTATGCTATTGATGATGATGATGACGATATTGAAGACAAGGATTATGATGATGATGATGATGATGATGATGATGATGATGATGATGATGAAGACGATGAGGATGAGGATGAGCATGATGAATATGATGATCATCATGATTAAGATGATGATCATGATGGTGTTGGTGGTGGTGAAGATGATGATGATGGCAGAGATTGTGATGATGGTGATGACGATGATGATGAGGTTTATGATGATGATGATGATGAGGATGACGAAGATGATGATGATGAGGATGAGGATGAGGATGATGAAGATGATGGTGGTGGTGGTGGTGGTGGTGGTGGAGATGATGATCATGATGAAGATGATGATGACAATGGAGATTGTGATGATGGTGATGATGATGATGACGAAGATGATGAGGATGAGGATGAGGATGATGAATATGATGATCATGATGATGAATATTATAAGGAAGATGATGATCATGATGGTGCTGGTGGTGGTGAAGATGATGATCATGATGAAGATGATGATGATGATAGAGATTATGATGATGATGATGATGATGACGATGATGACGAGGTTTATAATGATGATGATGACGAAGATGATGATGATGAGGATGAGGATGATGAATATGATGATGGTGGTGGTGGTGGTGTTGGTGGTGAAGATGATCATCATGATGAAGATCATGATGACGATGGAGATTGTGATGCTGGTGATGACGATATTGATGATGATAACGATGGTTTAAACATAATTAAATAGTAGTAAACATAATACATTATGCAAAAATATGTTCTCACATACCTCCTAGATTCCAACATTGCTACAATGTCATTCATATTCTTCTTCATCTAACTCAGCATCTGTATCGTCGTCTGGTTCAGAATCGATATCATTGAAAAGATCGCTCATAGCGGGATCATGATCAATTTCATTTTCGGTTAGATATTCATCATCAATGTCAATTTCATTGTCTGCTACATCATTTGGATGATCAACTTCTTGATTGGATTCTTCATCTGACAAAAAAAAGTTTTCTTTTTGGCTTTTCGTGGCTATAGCACCGAAAGTTTGTGGCTATAGCATCGAACGTTTGTGGCTATAGCGACGGATTTTCATATTTAAAAGAAATAAGTGAACCGATCTCTGTCTCTCTAGCAACGAAATTTCGTGGCTATAGCACCGAAAGTTAGTGGCTATAGCGACGGATGTTCATATTTAAAAAAAATAACTCAAGCGATCTTCGTCTCTCTAGAACCAAACGTTCGTGGCTATAGAACCGAAAGTTCGTTGCTATAGAGCCGGCTTCACATATTTAAAAAAATTATGTCCGTCGCTATAGAAACGACAAGCCCCCGTCAAGTTTCGACAAACTTGCTATACTAGCGACTAAAATTTCCATCGCTAGTATAGCAAGTTCGTCGAAACTTGCTAGGGCTTGTCGTCTCTATAGCGACGGACATGTCTATTTAGAAAAAATAATAATAATAAATTAGGAGGTGATTGCATATGAGGGCATCAATTAGATAATGTTGATTGGATTTTGAACTGTTTCATATAAAGATCAATATGAAGAAACTAGGAGCAGAAAACTCAAAGGACTGACAACTTTCGAGAAATATGTGGAATCATGAAAGTATTTTTTTGCAAATTTAACAATAAAGGATGTGCCCTGTTTGCAAGTCCCAAAACTAGACTAACTGTATGCACTTGACAACAGTATACGCACTCTAATGTAAAGAGACTTGAAAACGATATTACATTTCTATTTCTTGGTTTGCTTTAGGATTCTATTTCTATGCTGAAAAAAGATTGAAAAGAATATTTCCCACATATCTATAGTTTTGATGTGCTAAAAATTTAGGAGGGCCAGTATTGTAGCAAATATCTTGAAATTGATTATTGATGTCAAATGTGGGCCTACAGAGGACATTTTAAGAAAGTGCTTTTCATTCTCCATCTTATTAGTATCACCTTCTAGTATAAAATCCAACCAAAGAATCTGTACTAACCTTGGGCAAACCAGTACTGCCACTTGTATACATTATAACTGCAACATCAGCAGCTACCGGCAAATTTGGATCAATGTGTCTCTCCATCCATGGCTGCAAAAGGTCACAGGTTCGAATCGTCGGGCTCAAACAATGTCTATGTTTTGCTGCTTGTGCTAGTATTTCCAATTTCACATTCGTATAAAGATAAATATTTCATTATTTTCTAGCCACACTATCTGTTAAACTAAATGTGTATTTCCAACGGCATGGGAGGAAGGATGGACCGTTCACATCGGGCAAGGATCTAAATGTGTATTTCCAACGGAATGGGAAAATGGGAGTAGGGATGGCTCGCCTGCATCTGACGAGGAAGGTTCCCTATGTTGGTGGGTGGGCGAGGAAGGAGAGTAATCAATAAATGATTAAGTGAATACATAGATTTTTATTTAATGTTAGTTTATCATTAATCATAACTTATGAACTACTCATTGAGAAGCATATGAATAGTGACATTTTACTCATTGATAACATTACCTATTTAATCGTAGTAGCAAAAAAGGAAGCCCACTTTATTACAATGGGTTACAACATTGAAAACTAACTAACCTACCTATTATACCTTGGCAATTGACTCAAGACAATAACTTTCCTTTCAAGGTTCCATGGGTTAAATAACTAGAATTAGTTAGAATTATAGGTATCAATTGTCTTTTTTATCACTATAGTTTCTTAATAGTGTAACAAACACAAAACAACAAAAATATTAATTTTTGCATTAATTTATTACAAAGGAATGATAGAAATGGAAAAAAAAAAACTATAAAAACTATGTTCATTATTATCATCTATAGATAATGCGATATAGCAACAACTCTATAGTGAAAAGCATGGTCCATTCTCCTTTATATGCTTCTCACTAGGTTATAATTGTTTGTGTGCATATGTCAACGATATTTTTTTTTGCTATGTTTAGATAATGCTATTGTGTTGGCCCTACTAGGTTATGGAAAGAAGCACTCCAAAATGCATATTAGTCTATTCGTGTTTGCCATGTAGTTTTTACTATGCTCCGCAAAAGCATGATTGAAAAAAAATATACTTTCATCCAACCTACTTTAAGACTATGAGCAACTCTTAAACCAAGTACAAAGACATACAAAATGCAATGAAAACTCACTAGATTTGCTTTCAAAACATAATATTATATTATCTACAAACATACAACTTTCTCTCATTTTACACATATCAATGTTTTTTTGGTGTTTCATTTACCCCACTTCGGGGGTATGCAGATAGGTGTTATTTTGTTCTCCTTGAGTGTCACGTAGGAATTGTTCATTGTCTCAAAATACAAGTTAGGAAGCACATGGTGTGCTCTCAAGGGATAACATAAACTCCATATAAGTGTTAACCATGTGTCCATAGGTTAGTTACGATGGGTTTATGTGGTAGAAACAATTCTTATAAGATGCATAAAAATTAGCAAAATTAATTTGGGATTGATGAAATTGTAAATATCAAATATTAAAATTTACAATCCAAATTTTTAATATGGTATTATGTAATATTATAATATATGTTTTGTAATAATATAAAAATTATATATTCTAAATTTTTATATATTATAAGTTTTTAATACATATTCTAATGATCAAACAAAACGTCCATGGGGATATTGGTCGATGTATCATGGTCATGATTGAGTTCATGTGAATTGAGTCTATAATTTTAATTGCACATGATGACAACAATACTACACTTATAGAAGAGGCTTGAGGATAGCGAACACATCCACCAACATCTGGATTTGTAGGGGCCTTTAATGATAATGATGATGATGATGACGACGATACGATGATGATGATGATGATTATGATGATGTCGATGATGATGATGATCACGATGATTATGTCGATGATGATGATGATGATGATGATGATGATGATGTTGATGTTGATGGTGATGATGATGATGATGCTAATGATGATGACGTTGAGGATGATGAGGAGGAGGAGGGGGAGGAGGAGGAGGAGGAGGAGGATGTTGGATGATGATGATGATGCTGATGATGATGATGATGATGAAGATGGTGATGAGGATGATGATGACGATGACGAAGTCGATAATGATGATGATCATCATCATCATCGTGTCCATCATCATCACCATCATAACTATGCATTTCCTTACTGAGCTTCTATTTGTTTCGAGAATAATGTAATATTCTTTACTGAATAGAGCTAACCACGTGAAGGTAGAAGCTCTTATGGCCCCTCCCCCCCCCCCCTCACATCACTCTCAATTCCCCATAACCCGACAAAATCTATCTAAAAAAAATGTGTTATAGCAGTTAATTTATACGTACCAATAAAATACATTAATTCTAACACAATATTAAATCAAAATATATAGAGTATTATGCTAATGATGATGACAATATTGATGACGAGGATTATCATGATGATGATGATGATGATGACGAAGACGATGAGGATGAAGATGAGGATGATGAATTATGATGATCATGATGATTAAGATGATGCTCATGATGGTGCTGGTGGTGGTGAAGATGATGATCATGATGAAGTTGATGATGATGACAGAGATTGTGATGATGGTGATCACGATGATGACGAGGTTTATGATGGTGATCACGATGATGACGAGGTTTATGATGATGATGATGATGAGGATGACGAAGATGATGAGGATGAGGATGAGGATGATGAAGATGATGATGGTGGTGGTGGTGGTGGAGATGATGATCATGAGGAAGATGATGATGACGATGGAGATTGTGATGATGGTGATGATGATGATGACGAATATGATGAGGATGATGAATATGATGATCATGATGATGAATATGATAATGAAGACGATGATCATGATGGTGCTGGTGGTGGTGAAGATGATGATCATGATGAAGATGATGATGATGAGAGAGATTATGATGATGGTGATGGCGATGATGACGAGGTTTATGATGATGATGATGATGATGACGAAGATGATGATGATTAGGATGAGGATGAGGATGATGAATATGATGATGGTGGTGGTGGTGGTGGTGAAGATGATGATCATGATGAAGATGATCATGACGATGGAGATTGTGATGATGGTGATGACGATATTGATGATTATAACGATGGTTTAAACATAACTAAATAGTAGTAAACATAATACATTATGCAAAAATATGTTCTCACATACCTCCTAGATTCCAACATTGCTACAATGTCATTCATATTCTTCTTCATCTAACTCAGCATTTGTATCGTCGTCTGGTTCAGAATCGATATCATTGAAAAGATCGCTCATAGCGGGATCATGATCAATGTCATTTTCGGTTAGATATTCATCATCAATGTCAATTTCATTGTCTGCTACATCATTTGGATGATCAACTTCTTGATTGGATTCTTCATCTGACAAAAAAAAGTTTTATTTTCAGTTTTTCGTGGCTATAGCACTGCAAGTTCGTGGCTATAGCATCAAACGTTCATGGCTAGAGCGACAGATGTTCATATTTAAAAAAAATAAGTGAACCGATCTCCGTCTCTCTATCAACAAAAGTTAGTGGCTATAGCACCGAAAGTTAGTGGCTATAGCACCGAAAGTTCGTGGCTATAGCGACGGATGTTCATATTTATAAAAAAAAAGTAAAGCGACCTCCATCTCTCTAGCAATGAACGCTCATGGCTATAGCACCAAAAGTTCGTGGCTATAGAGACGGCTTCACATATTTAAAAAAAATATGTCTGTCGCTATAGAAACGACAAGCCCCTGCAAATTTCGACGAACTTGCTATACTAGCGATTAAAATTTCCGTCGCTAGTATAGCAAGTTCATCGAAACTTGCTAAGGCTTGTCGTCTCTATAGCGACGGACATGTCTATTTTTAAAAATAAAATTAGGAGGTGATTGCATATGAGGGCATCAATTAAATAATATTGATTGGATTTTTAACTGTTTCAAATAAAGATCAATATGAAGAAACTAGGAGCAGAAAACCCAAAGGACTGACAACTTTCGAGAAATATATGGAATCATGAAAGTATTTTTTTGCAAATTTAACAGTAAAGGATGTGCCCTGTTTGCAAGGCCCAAAACTAGACTAACTGTATGCACTTGACAACAGTATACACACTCTAATGTAAAGAGACTTGAAAACCATATTACATTTCTATTTATTGGTTTGCTTTAGGATTCTATTTCTATGCTGAAAAAAGATTGAAAAGAAGATTTCCCACATCTCTATAATTTTGATGTGCTAAAAAGTTAGGAGGGCCAGTATTGTAGCAAATATCTTGAAATTGATTATTGATGTCTAATGTGGGCCTACAGAGGACATTTTAAGAAAGTGTTTTTCATTCTCCATCTTATTAGTATCACCTTGTAGTTTAAAATCCAACCAAAGAATCTGTACTAACCTTGGGAAAACCAGAACTGCCATTTGTATACATTATAACTGCAACATCAGCAGCTACCGGAAAATATGGATCAACAGGTCTCTCCATCCATGGCTGCAAAAGGTCATAGGTTCGAATCGTCAAGCTCAAACAATGTCTATGTTTTGCTGCTTGTGCTAGTATTTCCAATTTCACATTCTTATAAAGATAAAGATTTCATTATTTTCTAGCCACACCATCTGTTAAACTAAATGTGTATTTCCAACGGCATGGGAGGAAGGATGGCTCGTTCGCATCGGGTGAGGGTCTAAATGTGTATTTCCAACGGAATGGGAAAATGGGAGTAGGGATGGCTCGCCCCATCGGACGAGGAAGGTTCCCTATGTTGGTGGGTGGGAAAGGAAGGAAAGTAATCAATAAATGATTATGTGAATACATAGATTTTTATTTAATGTTAGTTTATCATTAACCATAACTTATGAACTACTCATTGAGAAGCATATGAAAAGTGACATTTTACTTAGTGATAACATTACCTATTTAATCTTAGTAGCAAAAAAGGAAGCCCACTTTATTACAATGGGTTACAACATTGAAAACTAACTAACCTACCTATTATACCTTGGCAATTGACTCAAGACAATAACTTTCCTTTCAAGGTTCCATGGGTTAAATAACTAGAATTAGTTAGAATTATAGGTATCAATTGACTTTTTTATCACTATAGTTTCTTAGTAGTGTAACAAACACAAAACAACAAAAATATTAATTTGTGCATAAATTTATTACAAAGGAATGATAGAAATGGAAAAAAAACTATAAAAACTATGTTCATTATTATCATCTATAGATCATTCGATATAGCAACAACTCTATAGTGAAAAGCATGGTCCATTCTCCTTTATATGCTTCTCACTAGGTTATAATTGTTTGTGTGCATATGTCAACGATATTTTTTTTTGCTATGTCAAGATAACACTATTGTGTTGGCCCTACTAGGCTATGGAAAGAAGCACTCCAAAATGCATATTAATCTATTCGTGTTTGCCATGTAGTTTTTACTATGCTCCGCAAAAGCGTGATTGGAAAAAAATATACTTTCATCCAACCTACTTCAAGACTATGAGCAACTCTTAAACCAAGTACAAAGACATACAAAACGCAATGGAAATTCCCTAGATTTGCTTTCAAAACATAATATTATATTATCTACAAATATACAACTTTCTCTCATTTTACACATATCAATGTTTTTTTGGTGTTTCATTTACCCCACTTCGGGGGTATGCAGCTAGGTGTTATTTTGGTCTCCTTGAGTGTCACGTAGGAATTGTTCATTGTCTCAAAATACAAGTTAAGAAGCACATGGTGTGCTCTCAAGGGATAACATAAACTCCATATAAGTGTTAACCATGTGTACATAGGTTAGTTACGATGGGTTTATGTGGTAGAAACAATTCTCATAAGATGCATAAAAAATAGCAACATTAATTTTGGATTGATGAAATTGTAAATATCAAATATTAAAATTTTACAATCCAAATTTTTAATATGGTATTATGTAATATTATAATATATGTTTGTAATAATATAAAAATTATATATTGTAAATTTTTATATATTATAAGTTTTTAATACATATTCTAATGATCAAACAAAACGTCCATGGGGATATTGGTCGATGTAGCATGGTCATGATTGAGTTCATGTAAATTGAGTCTATAATTTTAATTGCACATGATGACAACAATACTACACTTATAGAAGAGGCTTGAGGATAGTGAACAATTGAGTCTGGATTTGTAGGGGCCTTTAATGATAATGATGATGATGATGATGATGACGATGATACAATGATGGTGATGATGATGATGATGATGATGATGATGATGATGATGATGTCGATGATGATGATAATGACGATGATGATGTCGATGATGATGATGATGATGATGATGATAATGATGATGATGGTGGTGGTGATGGTGATGATGATGATGATGCTAATGATGATGACGCTGAGGATTATGATGATGATGAGGATGATGAGGAGGAGGAGGAGGAGGAGGAGGAGGATGTTGGATGATGTTGATGATGATGATGATGATGATGATGATGATGAAGAAGATGGTGATGAGGATGATGATGACGATGACGAAGTCGATGATCATCATCATCATCATCATCACCATCATAACTATGCATTTCCTTACTGAGCTTCTATTTGTTTCGAGAATAATGTAATATTCTTTACTGAACAGGGCCAACCACGTGAAGGTGGAAGCTCTTATGGCCCCTCCCCCCCCTCACATCACTCTCAATTCCCCATAACCCAAAAAAATCTATCTAAAAAGAAAATTTGTTATAGCAGTTAATTTATAAGTACCAATAAAATACATTAATTCTAACGCAATATTAAATCAAAATATATAGATTATTATGCTAATGATGATGATGATGATGACGATATTGTTGACGAGGATTATGATGATGATGATGACGAAGACGATGAGGATGAGGATGAGGATAAGGATGAGGAATATGATGATCATGATGATTAAGATGATGATCATGATGGTGTTGGTGGTGGTGAAGATGATGATCATGATGAAGATGATGATGATGACAGAGATTGTGATGATGGTGATGACGATGGTGATGACGATGATGATGATGACGATGATGACGAGGTTTATGATGATGATGATGATGAGGATGATGAAGATGATGAGGATGAGGATGAGGATGATGAAGATGATGATGGTGGTGGTGGTGGAGGTGGAGATGATGATCATGATGAAGATGATGATGACGATGGAGATTGTTATGATGGTGATGATGATGATGACGAAGATGATGAGGATGAGGATGAGGATGAGGATGATTAATATGATGATCATGATGATGAATATGATAATGAAGATGATGATCATGATGGTGCTAGTGGTGGTGAAGATGATGATCATGATGAAGATGATGATGATGACAAAGATTATGATGATGGTGATGACGATGATGATGATGACGATGATGACGAGGTTTATGATGATGATGATGATGATGATGAAGATGATGATGAGGATGAGGATGAGGATGATGAATATGATGGTGGTGGTGGTGGTGGTGAAGATGATGATCATGATGAAGATGATGATGACGATGGAGATTGTGATGGTGGCGATGACGATATTGATGATGATAACGATGGTTTAAACATAACTAAAGAGTAGTAAACATAATACATTATGCAAAAAGATGTTCTCACATACCTCCTAGATTCCAACATTGCTACAATGTCATTCATATTCTTCTTCATCTAACTCAGCATCTGTATCGTCGTCTGGTTCTGAATCGCTATCGTTGAAAAGATCGCTCATAGCGGGATCATGATCAATGTCATTTTCGGTTAGATATTCATCATCAATGTCAATTTCATTGTCTGCTACATCATTTGGATGATCAACTTCTTGATCAAATTCTTCATCTGACAAAAAAAAGTTTTCTTTTCGGCTTTTCGTGGCTATAGCGACGGATGGACTTTTCGTGGCTATAGCCACGAACGTTCGTGGCTATAGAGACGAAAAGTGCATCCGTGGCTATAGCCACGATCGTCGGTGAAATTTTCAATTTTTTCCAAAAATTTAAACTGTTTTTCCACGAAAACATCAATTTTAACTATTTCGTGGCAAACTTTAGTGGCACTTTTGAGCCATATGTAGTAGTGGGGATATATTGGATCAAGGAAGGCGTCTGTGTTTTCAGTTTCTGTGGAGTGGTAAGGGTGATTCATTTGTCGCTCCCTGTGTCAAGTGGGACCGTATTGCTTTGCCCAAGGCACTAGGAGGTTGGGGATTAAAGAACATCTACTCCTTCTCCAAGGCTTTGGCTGCTAAGTGTGGCTGGTGTTTGATCAAATTCGGAGGGCTTTGGGCTTGGGTATTGATACACAAATATATAGTTCCTGAGTCACTTGAATCCTGGATTCTAAAACCTATCAAATCTCACACCGGGGGTTCGGTCATCTGGAAGGCCTTGGTTGCATCATTTCACATTATTGAATGAGATTTGGCCTGGGATGTTGGAAATGGTCACTCGATTCGCATCGACTGGGATCCGTGGATGGGTTGTGAACTACAGCATTTGATGCCGGAAGGGACTATTGCTACTCTATGTCGAAGGGGCATTATTTTTCTCCATCAGCTAGCTGATCCGAAGGAACTTATACTGGGGCGACATGTCTGGCTTTGGGCCAGCTCTTTCGGCCTAGGGGAAGAGGAGGAAGATGAATTGGCTAGGTATATTTGGGCGTTATCTTTGGATCACATTTTGTTGGGGGAACCGGAGGATGAACTATGTTGGGATGGGGATACATTGGGTTATTACAGTCCCAAATCAGGTTATCTCAGGATTAGTGCAGAGAGGAATCCGAGGGAGCCACAGTGATGGTGGTTGATGGTTTGGAAACTTCCCTGTCCACATAAGACCAGGCTTTTTATGTGGTGTGCTCTTTCAAGCAGGGTACCAACATTGGATTTTTTACAGAAAAGAAACAAACAAGGACCGGGGTGGCGCACTCTTTGTCGTCATGATGAGGAATCGATTGGTCACCTTTTTATTCATTGCAATTACATTAATACTGTCTGGATTTTTGTGTCCAGGATTCTGCATGTTAATTTTCATTAGAACGGGACTTCTGTGGAGGAGGCATGGTATCAATGGTTTCTGAACCAGTCATATCGGGGATATTGTGCACTCCCTCTTCTTGTTATATGGGGTGTCTGGTTAGCCAGGAATAAGTGTGTGTTCACAGACACTGTGTATATCCCTGCACAAACGGCAGTGAACTGCTATGGGCTCTTCTTGTCCTGTAAACGGATCAATCTTGCGGACAATGTTCGTAATATTTTGCTTGTGGATATCGATCGCACCCAACCATGGGGTTTTTTTTATGGTGCTTGTCAAAATAATTACTGTGGGGGGGGGTGCCCTACTCTATCTTACACCTGCACACCATTTTCAATTATCTCTGGGTTTGGGGGCTGGAAGTAACAACCTAGCGAATATTTTAAGCCTTAAATATCTTGTCATCTTTGCTGCCGAGAAGGGATGTCGGTCTGTCAATGTTTTTTGGAGATTAACTTAATGTTATCAAATGGATGGATGGAACTCAGCTGTGTTTCAACGTAGACTCACTAATATATTGGCCTCTATCTGGGCCACCACTGCTTCTTTTGACAACTTTACATGCACACATGTGTACAGGGAAAATAACAAGGAAGCGGACCGGGCATCAAAAGCGAGTTTGTTGTTGGGAATTGGTCAATGGAAAATTAAAGAATTTGATGCAGGCTTGGTTAGTGAATACTATCACAGACCTTTCATAGAATGAAGACATTCTGGTATATTCTCACTGCACTGAAGGAATGGAACACTATACTTATGTACAGTTCATATGGATATTTGGTTTTCATACTTCCTGGATGGTATCCAAACAGTAAATGAACTTGGTTACAAATAACAGTCAGCCTTAATTTTTCTATTATAGGGTCTACTGTAGATTTTGGATATGATACTCAAGGCTACAGGATTCACTGTTTATATTTGGGTCATATGTGGACCATTAGGATGGACCTTTTTTGTTTTTTTGGAACATGTTCTAGTATGTAGTAACTGTCACAGGTTTTACTCCTGATCTGCAAAGATCATTGACACTCTTAAAGAGTGCAGACATTATTGTAATTTTGCTCTCGAAAGATGAAACAAAATTTTGCTTTTTTTCCAAGGAAAAAAAAATATCAATGTATTGTCAATTTTATAATAGTCACCAATGAGAAAATGATTACATGTGATTTTAATCGTTTTAATGGCATCGATATGTTTAAGTAAAAGTAGCATCGGTGCAGTTAATGATTGAATGTAAGCACCAATTATTTCATAATACCATCACACCGGTGCAACAAAGTGGTAGTTATATGCCCGGATGTAGTTTTATTATTTGTACACACAAGTGCTTTCAATATAACAACGCACCAAAGCAACAACATATTGTAATCACACTATAATGTAAAAATGCAATGAACATCATTGTCCCAATTAACTTCACTGATGCATTTTCCTTCTCTATCAACACCAATGCGTTATATAAGGACAAAAGTACCGATGTCATCTTGCTTATAGAGCATCGGTGCACATAAATTTATAGAGCACTAGTGCAATTAAGATAGTTATACACACAGGTGCTTGTTTATATTAAAACACACCAATTCTTTTTAAATTAATACGCACCAATTCCTTTTAGCATTGTATGTGCTAGTGTGTTCATTTTAATCAAGTGAACTGGAAAAATTCCTTCGCTAAAGCCTCCAGCCGCAGAGTTTTTTTGTTGATAATAAATTTCCATAAAAATCTCTGCCAAACCATCCGATACCATTAGCGGTGGTTGTAGCGAAGGTTTTTTTGACAATTTTGGACAATCTTGTAACACTAAGAACCTCCACTATAGGGACTTTTCCTTTTAGTGATTTTTTATGCCACTCCCACCATTGCCATCATTCTAGATCCAAATACAGGACCCCCATCCTAAGTTTCATCATGTCATCGGTGATACCATGAAGGGTGAAGTAATGTTCCATTTAAGTGACCCATCCTCATGGGTTATAACCCTCAAACTTATTCAAGTCTACATTAGGAAAATGGTTCTAGGTGTTATTATCCATATGGTGGTTTATCCCTATGAATACCCAAAGGGAGTTGATGGTGGCTAGAGAGTCCCGAGTGAGATTTTTCTTCTTGGTGTAGCTCACAATGTTGTGGATTTCTATGGTATTATGTTTGCATCCCCCTAACTAACAAATGTGTAAACTTCTCATTCAATATCTTCTCCAAACGATCTATTTTTGCCTCCAACTTCTTATCCCATTTATAATCCCAATTGTTGATGGTCTGTTGAAGGTAACAAAACTGGACATTAAGATTTGTGTATTGATCTTTGAGGTTGTCCAACCTGTCAGTAGTAGAGTGGGTGGTATTTTTGTCTAGGGTGTTGGTGGGAGGTGGTTTATACGGATCCACTATAGGTGGGATCCTTTAGGTCCTAAGGACAAGGGAGTGTCAGGTGCTATAGCTTTTTGATATGTGTGCAAGGTCCAACAATAGTACTTGGCCCAATATATCAAGACACTAACTAAGGAGGATCAACCATGCCTTTGGTCATACTACTTGACTATCCAGGTAGTAGAGACTGATTTCCCCAAATATTGCTCTTAGTGTACTATAGAAACAAGATGACCAATCAGTTTATCTAAGTTGGTTCCACGTAGACCTAAGGGACTTCCAATATAACCAAGTGTATGTGGAAGTGAAATTTCATATATAGGTGATGCATGAAGCAATACTACTTGAAGGGATACCAACATATGTTACAAGGGTGCACAATAATGTGACTTAAGTACCACTTGTATTTTTTGCATGTATGCTTCCCCAACTACAAGTCTATATGTTAAACAATTGATCTCTATGTTATTTAAATATGTCGGAACACGTCTCTAAAAAAAAATTGATCTCACTAACCCTAGAAAGAGATCTACAATCAATGGAAAATAACTTACTTTTCAAGATAGGGTTTAAGACCAAAATTTTGAAATAAGCACAACTCCTTGTACAACCCTGATTTGAATTTTGGAGATGGTCCTATAAACTCACCTTGAAGCTTTCGTAACTTTGAAATGTCTACACAGCCAATTTTTTCTATAGTATCCTGATATCTTCACTCTACAATTCCACATGTTTTATTGAATTATAATGTGCCAAGAAAAAAATAGGGCAAATTTCCCAAAACTTGTTGATTTTTGGTCTTCTCGGAAGAGTGAATTTGTATGGCCTGCCATGCTTCCAATTTTTTAGGTATGAAAATAATTTTTTTACCATAAATACTATGGTTCGTCTTCTTTCCAATACAACTAGTGGAACTCTATTTGGATTTTTAAAGCTTCAGATATAATAGTTTTACCCAAAACACTTATTTAGGACTAGTCTCAAACCTTAACTTAAACATGGATTACTCCAAATATATAGCAACCCAACATCTGAATTTTTATACCAAGCTACTTCCTTATATCCTCTCTATAACCTGAAAATTTCAGACAATGAAACTTCACTACGAAAAAAAGTTGACTCGTTTGACGAAGCCAAACTTTCTAAATTGGTAAAAAACCCTAACTTACAAAAAGTGTATCTTAAAAATTATAGTGAACCAGAGGTTGAAATTCTAAAACCAGTTATCTCTATATGTACTTTATGTACCCTAAAATGTCATAGAAAACAATTTGGAGTGAGAATGCCAAGATGACTCATTTGAAAGAGTCAAACCCAAATATTAAAAATTATTCCATTTCGCCCAAGAAAGAGCTTTGATACCACTTGTAATATACTTAAACCCATAAATTCAGAGAAAAGATAGAAAAAACAAAAGAGAGATAGATAAAATAGATATCTATCTTCACTTACCTCTTCAAGGGGGTAACCTCCAAGATCAAAGTTCAAAATACAACGACAATTCTTAACTCACATCACATAACTTACTACTCTACATATAGTGCTTCAATATCCAAAGGCCTAACTACTTGTGGTCCCGCTATTAATGAGGTTCAACTACTTATGGACTTGTATTCAACATATAGACTTGTATTAATGACCACTCTTCTCTCTCCCTTCTTCATCTCCATCGCATCCACCTATGCACATCATCCCACTACTTTCTGACCCTGCTTCATCCTCGGCGCAACTTCCTTCCAATCCTGTGCCCTCCTACTCTGGCAACCTCCATTCGCGCTATCCCGTTACCCTTTCCAACTCCCCCCCTACTCCCATTACATGCCTCCCTCCTTCATTGCAGGTTTCTCCACTTCGTGTCACCCCCCCGCCACGTCCAGACTCTCTCTCCTTCTATCATACCCACCCATTCCAACCCACACACCCCTTTTTCCAGCGTCTCTTCCCAACTACACTACACCATCTGCAGCTACTCTACGTCCCGCCTTTCCAGCTCTCCTCTCTCTTGTCCGCCAATATTCAACACAACACCAACCAACAATCCCATTGTTGCTCCCTCCTCCTGCAAATTCTATCCCCCATTCTACTCCAGCGATCTCCCTCTGCATGCACCTCTCGTTCCACTCTGCATCCTTCCGTCCACCACTTCTCCCGCCTGCTCTACCATCCATCGATTCGCCGCGTTCACCCACTTGCTAGTTCCCTCCGCCGCAGCCTGTTATCCTCTCCATCTCTCAACCAGTGCCACCCATCTCCCCACGCTCTCACCCCCCTATGCCACTTGCACTCGAAGTTAGTTCTTGCACCACACGCTCCTTCATCCACGCAGCAAGCGCCGTCCCCACACTGCCCTCGGGTTTCATTTCAAAAAAAAAAATGTGACCTCTGAATTCATGTGTGGAGTCGCCATTCAGTCGTGACCTTCAAAAGTCATTCTAGAGTCTACAAAAAGAAAATCATTATAAAAATATTATTATTATTTATTATTATTATAATAATTCAATCCCCAAAAAAATATTATTATATTATATAATAATAAAATTATTATTATAGTTATAGTTATTTTTTTTATAATAACTCTTTGGAAACAAAAGAGAAAAAATTAAAAATGTTCCCCACGGCGGGTGGACACGAGGACGGTCGAGAGGGAGGATGAGAGGCACGTGGTTGGATGTTATGTCTCCCGTGCTCCCACCTCATCGCCCCCCATCAGACAGTCTACATCGGTATTATTATCTCTCGAGGGGAGTAATGCAACTATGCAAACTAGTATGAGCTCACATCAGCAGAAGGCAGTTGGCTCTTCTGCGATGGAGGCTTCGCACAGAAGCATGCACGGTGATCATAATGGTGAAGTGTGAGGATTTTATGGTTATGTCAGGTGAGTTATGGAGGAGAAATGGGCCGCTCTCCACCACACAGGTTAATTATTTGTTTCTGACGGCTTTTCGAAATCATTTCAGCAAGTAGGGGAGCTTTATTTCGACCCTTTCCCTCACTCTATTAGTCTCTCTGGATTTCTATGTCAGTCTGGGTCCGGATGGTCAGTGGGATCCTGGGATCGCTGGAACTTGCACCTTCGACTCCACCTTAACGACTGTCAACCCGGGTAGGTTGAAGTATAGCTCTGTCTTTGTTCTTGCTTGGGATCTTTTGGGAAACCTTGGGTTTGTCCGCCACCCTCTCAGAAGCTACGAAACTTGCCACCTTTCTGTTGTTGTTTGTATTACTGTTAGCCGTGTTTTTGTGGCCAATAGGCAATCTTTTCTAAGTGCCTTTATCCAAGACCTCAACCACTCCCTCTGTCTGCACCTGTCTGTTTCATTGGTGTTTGGAGCTCTTCCTGTTGTAAGCATGCCTCCTCGCAAGAACCCACGTCGCGCCTCTACTTTGCATGAATTCTGCCTTTCAGAACCTATGGGCCCTCCCATTCGCTTTCAAAAGCTTTTAATTGACAAATGCAGGCGCTTTCAGAAGGAAATTCCTGAGTCTATCCAGGAAAAAATTCGGCTGGCTGAGGAGGAAACGGATGTGGATAGAACCTGCCTAGGGGTAAAGGATATCACGAAAGAGTTTAAGGAACTGGTCCCGACCCTGGCTCCTCCCGTGGACGTCTTACCCTTTACCAAAAGTCTCTGGATATGTATTGGTCGTAGAAAATGGTCCTTGGCGGGACCTTAGTGGAAAAAGATGAGCAACAAGGTGAAATCCTGCTTCTGCTTGACGAGATATTGTTGCTTCAGCAGCGTCTACTGAGCAATCAGGTTGAAATGGCCAAACGCCTGGGAATGAAGCTCGAGCCAGGTTCCACCAGCGGGGCTCATGAGTAATCTGTTGTACATGTTGTTCATGTTTTTTGCTGCTTTTAGAAGTAGATATTTCTAGTTTTTGCTGAAATATTTGGTTTATGCTACTGTTTACAACTCCTATGTATAGCTTTTTACGTAGTTATCATGGAAAACTGTTGTCTAAGACTGATTAGAAATTCTCATACTCTCTAGTTCTGTCTCGCTTCCTTTCGGGGGAGACTGTTATTTTGAATTACAAGCCTGTTTTCTCTTTGTTGGGAGGGCTTGGTTATTTTTGTAAATCTTTGTATTAAAGGCAATAGAAGGATCGTCTAATTTACAAAAAAAAAAGAGCAAAAATTAAAAGAAGATATCGAAGAAGAGCAAAAATAGAAGTCAAAGAAGACTATTTATCGCCAAAGAAAAAATTTCAAAGAAGATTTACGGACCACATTAGGTTCCTTACACCGTTGTGCCCAATTATTGTTGAAGAAGTTTAAAGAATAGAAGTTACGAAGGATAGAAGTCGTGAATTATGGCGATTACAAAATCAGAATTGTAGACGCAGTTACAAGCAGTATTGGATCAGTTAGAGCATTACAAAGCGACCAATAATTATCTACAATTCGAGATTGATAAGCATAAATTGCTTAATTTTTAACAAAGCAGGAGAATCATCGCTCAAAAGATCAAAATCAAAAGCTAGAAAAGCTAATGAAGATATCGAGAAAATGTTATCAGCTAGGAATGAATAAATATCTCGATTAAAAAATCACAATCAAGACCTTGAAGACAAAACCAATAAGTCTGGAAATGACAAAGGATCACATTATAGAAGCTATAGCGATTTAGAAGAAGAAATAAAGCGTTTAAACAAGCTTATCGTGGACAAAGATAATGAATTAGCGCAAATCTAGAGAAAGTTAGAAAGTCAAGAATCAGAGATTTGTAGACATCAACAACAAATGAAAGAACTCCATTAGAAATATGATGACACGAAAAGGGCACACAAGTTGGAAATTACAAAAATCAATAACACATTAACAAGCAATACTAAAGAAGTATTTTGACTAAGAAATCATAACAAGACATTAACTATGAATATCAAAAAATTGAAAAATAATCGGAAGACATAACTTTCTAATGAAGACTTCGACTTCGAAGGAAGAATACTAGAAAAGCAAGAAGAAAACCACCGCTTGAGAAATCTTAATCAATAACTAGAGGAACAAATCAAGAAGTTAAAAGTGTTAGGATATTCCTATACTCCATCCTAGTCCCACCAGTATTTTGATCATTTACATTTTCAGTCATGCACGCACTTTTAGGGTTTGCATGCATTCCAGTCACTAGTCCAGCACCTAGCCCTCAGTTAGCCAACCCCCAAGAGCTTCTCACTATTCAGTTTTAGCCCTCCAGTTGCTTAATGCGCCCTTCTTCCTAGATTTTAGGAAGCAACTCGCCCTTCTTCACCTACCAGTTCAGTTGTCTTCAGTTTATACTCAGTTACACCTACTAGACTCAGTTTGACTGATGGTTGACAGTTACTTGAGCATTGATGACTCCACTGATGATGATGAAGACTTCCAGTTGTGCTCCGATGATCATGAGGACACCTAGTTGTGCTCCGATGACACTCTATTGATCTTATGATCACTCTGAGAGGCTAATTCGAATTGCCACCTTAGGCATTCGAATCCTCTCTACCATTGTACTATTTATTTTTCCATATTGTGATTAATTAATTAGTGTGTGTGAAGTATTATTGCTTCTATCTGAGTTCTACTGTACCATATTATTCTGTTGCTCATTATACTGTATTGTTCACTCTTCTTCTATTTTCCTGCTTAATCATAATTACTCTTGTGAGGTACACATCATCTCTTAGATCTGCTGTGAGGATTTTCACATGGTATCAGAGCATGTTGAGAGTATTGTTTATCTCCATTCTTGAAAGGTTTTTGCAGGTTATTACCAAGATTTCAAGTGCAGCAGTTTCTGCATTTTTGCAGCAGTAGCAGTTGCAATTATTCTATATTGTTTTTGTAGGTCTTCTACAGCTTCTATGTATCCATCAGGAATTACTCCTCTTTCTCCATTCAACTATGATGAATGGAAACCAAGAATGATAGCATACTTGAAGATCCATGATCTTTTTTATTGTCATTTTGAATGAGAGTTCGAATCCTCTGAAGAGAATATTGACTGGTTGAATAAAGGTGACATGGCCTTTGGAAGAATGATGCTTTCTTTGCCTAAATACCTGAGATTTCATTTCCAATACTGTGATGGTGTTGAAACTCCAATAGAGTTATGGACTCCAAAAGAGTTATGGGCTCACCTGGATGAAAATTTTGGCAGAAAGAATGAAGGGATTGGTCCAAACCCATTCAAAAGCAAGCAAAGTGATGCATTCGCTCCCCTTGATGGTCTCTCAGATCATGAACCAGTATCATCTCATATTGAAGTTGTTGACAAAGAACTTGCAGATTCTCCACTCATGCTCCAACTTTCTTCTCTTTCTGTGCTAGCTCACACTCTAGATATTGCAGAAGGTCCTAAATCCTCTCTTGCACCAGAGTCTGTTGGTTTGCATCATGATCACATGATTATTTCAAAGGTAAGATCAGCTATTGGAGGTAATGCATTCGCTCCTCTCAAGCAATCATCTCTTATTTACTACTATATGATCATTAGCACAGGCTTTCAGAAGGTTATTGAAGAATATGGCCATTGCCACCAGCTTGAGATAATTTCTCATGCATCCATTGGTTTTGATATCACCTCTTATGGTTCAAAGGATATCTCAAGAAACCATTTCCATTCGCTTGGGATAATTTCTCATGCATATGATAGTTTTGATCTCACCCATGCTGGTTCAAAGGAGATCTCAAGAAACTATTCTTCAAGTCTTAAATCTGATTTGGATTTCAAGCAATTATTATTTGATGGTTCTTTTTGGCATAATCTCACCCATGATGGTTCGAAGGAGAAGACAAAAGACTATCTGCATATTCATGATTTTGATCCTACCTCAGCTGATTCGAATCACAGGTTCAAGGATCATCCTCATACTTTTGGATTTGTTCTCATCACATTCGATCTGAAGAGCAAGTACAAGCACATGTTTTTTTAGCATGATCCACTTCTTCCCAAGAAGAAGATACCTCCAGACATATGACCAAGCATCACACCTGCTTGAGTTTGGAGCATTTATTTTTTGTGTGTGCCATACAGTCTGTTTTTGAGGAGGGGGTATTTTTCCCATGAAATTTTCCCCACTTCCTTGGTTTATTGACTGTTATTATTCATTGTATTGGGTGACCTTTGGTCTTAGTTACCAGGGCCCGGGATGGATTAAGGGGGGGTGTTAGGATATTCCTATATTCCATCCTAGTCCCACCAGTATTTTGATCATTTACATTTTTAGTCATGCATGCACTTTTAGGGTTTGCATGCATCCCAGTCATCAGTCCAGCACCTAGCCCTCAGTTAGCCAGCCCCCATGAGCTTCTCACTATTCAGTTTTAGCCCTCCAGTTGCTTAATGCGCCCCTATTCCTTGATTTTAGGAAGCAACTCGCCCTTCTTCACCTACCAGTCCAGTTGTCTTCAGTTTATACTTAGTTACACTCAGTTACACCTACCAGACTCAGTTTGACTGATGGTTGACAGTTACTTGAGCATTGATGACTCCACTGATGATTATGAAAACTTCCAGTTGTGCTCCGATGATCATGAGGACACCTAGTTGCGCTCCGATGACACTCTATTGATCTTATGATCACTGTGAGAGGCTAATTTGAATTGCCACCTTAGGTATTCGAATCCTCTCTACCATTGTACTATTTATCTTTCCATATTGTGGTTAATTAATTAGTGTGTGTGAAGTATTATTGCTTCTATCTGAGTTCTACTGTACCATATTACTTTGTTGCTCATTATACTGTATTGTTCACTCTTCTTCTATTTTCCTGCTTAATCATAATTACTCTTGTGAGGTACACATCATCTCTTAGATCTGCTGTGAGGATTTTCACAAAAAGAGGACAAAAAGTCGTAAGAAGAAAGGTTCGAGAAGTTACAGAGTAATAACAATCTGTTAAAGGACAAATTAGAGCAGATCCAGAAGGAAACATCTAGACTCTCAGGAAAACAAACTCAAGTTGAGGAACAAGAAACGAATTCACACTCAACTGAATTATTATCAACCAAAACGCCAGAAACCAAAAAAGTTGAAATCTCTGCAAACACTCCTCAAGCAACTGGAGTACATTATCGTCATCCCAATCACAAGAGTCGTTATGATCGACGACAAGGACATCAAGAAAATAAATAGTATTATTCCTACAAAGAGAAAAGACAAAATCGACAACTAAGAATAATCAACCAGAAAACAGTTCCAATGAAGGTAGGTCAGAGATGGATCACTTCCCAAGAAATGCAACATCTCAGTTCAGGAATTCGAAAATTATATCGCCTTGTTTTGTCAAGTATTAGAGTTACAAGTTCATAAGATCATGAGAAGAAGTTACGAATAAGAACAAAGGATAAGAGTCTTATATAATTATGCTTTGAGGACAAAGCATCTCGAAGAGGAAAGCAATGTTATATAAAAAAATATAACATAATAATATTAAATAATAACATAATAAAATATATATAATAACATCAATATATTAATATTAATATATGATAATTAAATAATATTAATTATTAAAGGTTATAACTCTTTACGAAGAGTCACCTTGTGCCCTTCTAGTAAATATATATGTGGGCCTTTATACATTTGTAAAGTATCATATCTTTTTTCAATAAATATTATTATTATCTTTTATGCTGCATTTGCCTTATTTGCGTTGGAAGTTTCTGTAAGAAACAATTTTATTGTTTCATGTACATATCCATATAAAAGTGCACGACTTTGCATCTCTAAAATTTCTCTCCCCACTTCTTTTTGCACGCCCCCTTTAAAAAACTCCCTTCGCTTCTTAGTGAAATACATTACCCTTGGCTATTATATTGCCAACATAGATCTATCTTAACTCCAGATATATTAAGCACCACAGGAAATAAAAAAATAAAATTGAAATGTGGACCTCATCCCAAATGGTGTGTGTATTACATTTGTTCTTAATTTTTCTCTTTTACATTATCAATTTTATATTTTGACTCATGAGCACGGATGTTACACATATCTTATTTTTTAAAATATTATATTGGGCCAACTTATGCCACGTCTCATATCAGTGTCAAGCATAGACGTGACATATCCCCCTCATGCTAGGATGGGTTGTAGAATAGGCACGGACATGACACATCTCCCTCATATTGGGTTGGGTGTTAAAATGCACCTCACTTCTTTCAGTGCAACCAAGATGAAGCATGAGAATGTGTATTATTCCTCAACAAAAACATGCAAGATTACATAAGAATCTAAGCCATGTCAAGGCTTGATATATCAAAAAGGATCTTGTTGGCATGATAACGCTTTCAAAATTTTCAGTTTATCAATGAAATTATCTTGGCTATAACGCATTTTCTCGAATTCCCACAAAGCAAAAGCAAAGGTGTCCAATCAATGTTTTCATGTAGATGAACTCATTGGAAAAAAAGACTCGGATTGGACTCAATGTATGATAGTTATGTCGCTTGCATGATTAACATTAAAGCTATTAAAGACAAATTGATTAATTTTGTCTAATTTCGTAGCTATTCAACATTTATCCATAGAGTTGACCTTCAAAGTGAATCTCTATACAAGCACACTAGTCAAAATATGACTAAAGCATATATCTTAATTTTGGAGATATGAATGGCCCCAATTGTAACACCGAATCCGTGTGTTATGGAGAATCTGTATCCGGATAAAGAATGATTCATCTTCATAAATAATACATATTGAATAATAATTGAATTTGATGAATGATATTACATTGAGGGCCTGTTACCGGACAATCCACTTGAGCAGATGCGAGCAGGATCTCCCTAGCTCAATGTGAGTCTAGAACAAATAAAACAGACTACAAGTGCATTTCCTAGATCTACTTAAGGACCAAGTACTAGATGTCTTACCTTTCTATTACGCAATCCTTTCTCCTGAATGTTGCTCCACGTCCCACGATCATCAGATCCAAGCTGCAAGACTTGTCAAGACACAGAAACAAGAGAAAACGAGTAAAGAGCATATATACAATAAGCGTTCTAAGTAAACAGTTAAGTAGGTAAACTACACAATATCATTGCACACAAGAACAATATTGGTGGAAAGCATTTGTATTACTGTAAATAGAGGAGTACATGATAGATATATAGAACTACAACCAAAGACTTAATGCAGCCCGACCAAGCCAATTTCCATGTCCTTCCAAGGAAGTATGAGCTCTCCAATAGGTGAATGGAGGTGTCTTAAGAGAGATTTCACCAGCATGTAGATACCATAGCCTTCCTCCCTTTGGAATGGGAGAGAGCTTCACTTATATAGGACTAAGTGGATAGGGTATGGATAGGATGGGTTGAGAGATGGTAGGAGAGAGATAGGGGATCCTCCCAAAGAGTTAGGGGTCGAGTACCAGCTCCCCTAGAGGTCAGGGATAAGCCCCTAAATGGGTAAGTTTCGAGAAGGATCTCGAATAGGCTATTTTTTCCCATTAACAAACCTCGTCGCACCCTACAGTGGAGCAAGCTGCGACGTCGCATGTTGCTAGTGTGCAACCTGCGACGACCTCTCAGAAGTTTGCAGGATTGAGTGCAAATCCTCCCAAATGAAAGTACTTAGTCCAGGTGACTTCAGGGATGTATACACTGAATCTAATGATGAGTATATTTTGAGCGTAATAGAATGCCCCCCAAAGCATGAAGTTGTTAAGGATGTACAGGTGAAGTTCTTTGAAAGAAATAATGGCAATAGGCTCGACAGATGAAGGACACTGATGCAGTACAACTGACTCTGAACAGACAATCTCACATGAAGTACAACATGGTTTCCGACCAATACATTGCAGATCCATGGTAGTAATGATCGACTGAACACAATCATGGATACTAGACACAAGCGTATATCCATGATGAGATGATAACACAGCCACGACCAATACAAAAGTGGATCCGTGTAATATGACTCAATACAAACTCCATCGCAACCTAGGTAAAAAATGACTCCCCAGGGTCTTCAAGCTGAACCCGCAATGATACGAATCTATCCATGTGATTACAAATGTCTTGACGTCGAACATGGTAGAAACCACTTGATTGTCGGTCATTGATGTAAACCGTTAACAAGTGCAAGGGAGATCACCATTGATGTCAATGATTCCCAAGGTATCACAGTACATATCATCAAGCGTGAATAAATGATTTGAAGTCGAACGCAAGATGAAATCTTTCAATCAAGAGTCAATGATGTAAACTCATGAGGAAAGCAAGGTAACCTGCCATTGAGGCATGCAGGGCCAAGGTACTTGATTGGTTTCTAGATTCAATCCTCGGATGATGAGTTGAAGTCGACAAGGATGAACCCATCGAAGGAGGGCCATGATGATTCCCCCATCAATCGACACGAAACATGACAAAAGATGTGTAGAGTGGATCGGATGGTACAGCAACATGTAAGACTGACTCAAAGTAACAACGGCATGATGACGTGTGTACTGACTGTAGATGAAAGATAGTGGACGTGTTCTTGAACATGGGCATGGCATGACTTGGAAGTATTGACACAATGAGAATGACGCAAACTTCTAATGAAACTGATGATGGAAGCTTTCTCCAAATGACTCAGAGGAGTAATGAGACTCAGAAAGTAAGCGGGGACTCATAGACAAACAGATGACCCAAGTACTGTATGCAAATGCAGATGAGTGCCATGTTCAAGAATGACTATATACTGCCACTAAGGTATGTAACACAAACACTTCCCTTTTTCCCCATCATGAATGATGAGTGCCTCATGTGTTTTTTACGAGCTTGATGAGGGTAACCAGATGCTCGGTATAGCTCATCTCATAGATGAGTCCAATCCCAAATATTTTCCGAACCTGGGATAGGAGGGGTTCATCCCATGACAGGCCCTTCAATGTAAAAATTTAACGAGTCCATAGAAGGTAAACTTGGTCGTCATTGCATGTTTAGAGAGTCTGAAAAGAACTAAAGAAGACTCCAATGGTCCATTTTCGTAAAGTTAGCCTTATCGCCCAAAAAAGGGTAAAACAATGCGGGAGAGGACTCTTCCAGTCATGATTGGCTAGAGTATTCATTTTTCGTAATTAGTGCCTCCTGGTCCGAAAAATGGTAAACTATCACCGGGAAGACGACCATTCAAATACTTTTACAAGCGTGAACGCGACAAGTTCGCTTGGCAATCTTTTCGTTTTTCGAGAGCCTGAAAAGAGCTTAACGGTAGACTCCGGGGGTGTCCTTTTCTATGGAAGTTTAACGAGCCCGGAAAAGTGATAAATCATAACTCGGTACTTGTTCTCGTGGTTGGGTGAGTACGAGAACAAACAAAGAGTGAACTCATCCTCATGCAATAATTACAACTAACCAAAAATAATAATGACAAAACATTGAAAGGGGTGTTCATACCTGTAGTTACCGTTGGTAATGCGAGAAACGGCACAAAAGACCACTTTATGACTCCTGTACACTAGAAAAAGTGTCAAATAGTCCCAAATATAATGACAAACGGTCGAAACTATAGTAAATGGCCCAAAAGCATCAAAATATTTGAAAAGGAATATTCCATTCTATTTATAAATAGAAATATGGGCCAAAAATAGATTTCATTGTTCAAATTGCCAATTTGGGTGGAGAAGTACCAATTTGGATCCAAAACTTCCTTTGTTGATTTCGGGAGCTACGATCCGCCATTTCACCAACCGTCCGGACCAGGTAGGCCTAAAACTCATCCCGCAACTTTCCAGTGGTTTACTTTTTTATTTCTTGTCCATTTTTTGGGTTTTTGATGATGTTATGGAGGGCTAAATGCGCCCTCGGCTCGTCGCAAGTGGCCTTTTTGGGACCTGCAACAAGACCGAGTCGTCGCAAGTCTCGAAAATGAGACCTACGACAATGTCGCCCTGTACCTGAATGCATGGTGCGACGACGGAAATCCAAATCCCAAACATCAAAAATAATCCAAAAAATGAGTTTGTGAAAGTTGAGGAAGGACCTAACAGGGTTTAAATGTCCCTTTTGGCAGGTTATCAGCAAGCAAACATGGTATTGGAGTGGCGAGAGAGAGAACATGAAGTAGAAGATGAACAAGCCGCGAATGATCCACAATGTGTGGATGCTTTGAGAAACTATGGTTTGGTCAAATTCTTTGAGATACAGGGGATGAGAGCCCAGATCCCGCTACTGACACACATGCTCCAGAGTTGGGATGCGGCCCAACAATACTTTGTGATAGGTGAGCATATCCTCACGATTGACATTGAGGATATCTACTTTCTGACCGGTTTGTCCTGAAGAGGGGACGTTGTACAACTTACTGGAACACGGGCCAGTGATCGTACAGTTGAGGACATGGTGTCACAGCACTGTGTTGCTACTTCTCGTCCTTCCAGCGGGAAGATACTCATCAGGGATGTGGTGAGCCATCCACTGCGGACCATATTGCTTACCATTACTAGGGTGGCGGGTAGCCAAACCCCACACACGGCTACTCGGACCCAGATGTTGTATGTGGAAGACTGTATGTCTCCAAAGGTTTTCAAGTGGTGCAAGGGTCTCCTCGCCAACATCCGAGCTCAGCTAACCAAGTTTCGGCGCGGGGAGCTCAAGCAGTTTGGATATGGATCGATCATAGTATCGTTCCTCTTGGAGCGGATTCCTCTTCTACGTCCGCAGTTGATACTTGATGACAGGGAGTCCAGGGATCCCCATATGCTCAGATGGGATAAGGTCATGACCCATCATGGTGGCGGGCCCATCATTAGCTTTGGTCCCGAGTTTTTCAGCTGGCTAGAGGGCCATTTACTTATGGTTGAGGACTTTCCATACAGCGGCACAAACTTTCAAGAGGATCCGGACTTGGCGCTGCCAGAGGATGCAGCATGGGGTGATATAGGTGAGAACAAAACCCTTTATTTTTTAGTTTTGTATATTATATCATTTTTTGATGTAGTGCTGACAAGTATGTAATATGTGTGTGTATATGTGGGCCCCGTGCGACCAGTGGGTCTCTTCCGTCTGGCGAGGAGAGACAGAGGCGGGGAGGGAGTTGTTCCTATAGGTGATCATGCTACCATCGAGGAGATGGAGTAGGTGTAC